>OY740781.1:166169277-167526777 GCA_963514005.1 Raja brachyura
ATTACAGATCACATGTCAAACAATTCTATAGGCTGAATGAAAGAAGAATTCTGCAGAGCAGAATCTTTGTATTGTGTCTGTTAAAATGCCAGCTTTAGTTTGAGACAATTAAAGACTTCTAGCACACATAACCAGCATATACAACAAAATGCATTGTAAATGAATGCAACCTAATGCTTTGGGAAAAAAAATGATTCTAACTGTTAATGGAGGTGAGGGACGGCATGCTCATGGGTCGACGTGGCAGTGTCGTAGTGGTTGAGTCAGTGAAGTGGGCCACTGGAAAGCTAGAGCAAGTCAAGGTCAAGGAGGGAATTGAAAGCAGGGATGAGAATGTTCAAATTAAAGTCAATGGAGGCAATTGAATATAGAGGGTCATAAGGTCATACGTGATAGTAGTAGAATTAGGCCATTCAGCCCTTCAAGTCTACTCCGTCATTCAATCAGCCTGATCTATCTTTCTGTCTAAACTCAATTCTCCTTCCTTCTCCCCATAACCTCAGCAACCTGTACTAATCAACAATCTATCTATCTCTGCCTTAAATATATCCATTGAGGGTGAAGGATGCGTGTGCGGACATGACGCCGGTGGACGAGAAGCTGAAGCAAAGAAGTGGAAGCCAAATAACCGATTGGAAACAAAACCAAAACACTAAATAACCAAACGGAAACTAAACCGAAACGCCAACTAACCGAAAGGGCAGGACGCCTAAATGCAAACTAACCGAAAGGGCGGGATGCCTAAAATCCAACTAACCAAAAAGCTGCATCGCCTTAAAGCAAACTCACCGAATAGCCACTCAGCCGTAACGCCACCTACCCGAAAGGCGGCGTCACCTACAAGCCAATGAACCGAATGCCGCTCAACAGAAAAGTCAAATAACGGCCATGACGTTGCCGGGGGGGGGGGAGACTTGTCAGGGATTGGTCCAGACCCCCGCATCCATCACCTCACTGTGGAGGGATGAGCATTGTCCAAAACCTCCGCTCCACCCGACTCACAGACTCGAAGGTGGGCGTGGGAGAGTGGGGGCTGTCCTGAGGGATGCGCACCTTCGGCCACTTAAAACTTGGTGCTTGGGTTCAGACTGCCCAGTCACCCATGGTTAGTGTGGGGAAATGACCCCCGTCCTCCCGTCTCCACCGGATCTCAGTGGCAAACTTGCTGAAGCAGGCATGGAGTTTGGTTATATTGTGCAGGAGGGACCGACACAGTTTGTGGCTAAGAGCCTCTATTTCAGTTTTGGATACAGTAGTTACCAGGGAGTAGGATTTGATCCCATGTATGTTACACTGGGTTTGAAGATCAGAACACCATTTCTCCTTTTATTCCAATGATCAACCTTCTTTCCTCAATGATCAAGCCTCCTTTTGCTCTGGTATTTTATTTCATTCACATGTTTAAACTATAATGTTTTATTCTTAATGTTTTAATGTTTTATGTTTTTTTCTTAATTGTTTACTGGGTGTCGTGTTGTTACTTGCGAGCGGAGCACCAAGGCAAATTCCTTGTATGTGCACATATTTGGCCAATAAACGTATTCATTCATTCATAGTGTACCAGCTAAGACTTTTGAGTGAGTATTCCCACTACTAGCTGTACTCATCTTTGTTTTTCACTTACTAACTGGCATCCAAACAAGAGGCAAA
This sequence comes from Raja brachyura, assembly GCA_963514005.1. The sequence continues at coordinate 166,170,928 of OY740781.1, forward strand.
GCACAAAAGACAGACCGTCATTTAAACCAAATCCATTTTTTCCCCTCACTCTTCCCACTGCAATCAGTCAGAAGAAGGGTCTCGACCCAAAACGTCACCTATCCATTTTCTCCAGAGATGCTGCCTGGCCCGCTGAGTTACTCCAGCATTTTGGGTCTATATGGGGAAAGAGATGTTTTTTATCAAACAGAGGGTGCTGGGTTCGGGAATTTATTGTGGGTGGTAGAGGCAGAGAGCCTCATCACAGTTAAACCATACTTGAACATATACTTGAAAAACCATGACCTGCTAGAGCTGTAGAACCCATACTGGAAGTTGGGTTTAGGCTGGATATCTCTTTTCCAATTTGTACAGGCTAAAGGGCTTCCTACAATTATTTATGTTATCACAATTATCAGGGCTGCATTATGGAAGAGATAGTCAGCCTTTGGAAGCAACATGGATATTGGCAAAGCCGCTTGATGTCAATGGATTTCACTACAACCTCCATACCTGTGGAAGCACACAGGATCAAATGAGCAATTCAGTGGGATCCAGTTCAGTTGAGTTTAGAAGTTGAAGGGGGTCATGTTGCAGTTATATAAGACATTGGTGAGACCATATTTAGAGTATTATGTTCAGTTTTGGGGACCATGTTACAGGAAAGATGTTGTCAAGCTGGAAAGGGTGCGGAGACGATTTACGAGGATGTTGCCAGAACTCGAGTGACTGACCTATTGGGAGTGGTTGAGCAGGCTGAGACTCTATTCCATGGAGCGCAGGAGGATGAGAGGTGATCTTATGGGAGTGTACAAAATCATGAGAGGAATAGATTGGGTGAACGCACAGATTCTCTTGACCAGAGTAGGGTAATGGAGAACCAGAGGACATAGGTTCATGGTAAGGGAGGAAATATTTTATAGGAATCTGAGGGGTAACTTTTTTACTCATCGGTTGGTGGCTGTATGGAGCGAGCTGCCGGAGGAGGTTGTTGAGGCAGGTACAATTGCAATGTTTGAGAAACATTTAGACAGATACTTGGATAGGATAGCTTTCAACGGTTGTGGGCGAAAAGCAGACAGATGGGATTAGCGTAGATGGGACATGTTGGTCAGTGTGGGCAAGATGGGCCTGTTTCCATGCTTCATGACTATGGCTCTATGGCTCTATGACTTGAGCAATCTCTCCTCAACTATTTCTTTAACAAATGGCCGAGATTTGATTGCATCTGCTCACCAAACAACAAAATGTCTAACTGTAAAAAGACAGTTGTGCTAATGCTGAGGCAGGTTCTGACACTGCCCGCGGAATAAGCCACTTACAGCTGGAAGAGAGTCAAGTAATATGAGGTGGGGCTTGGTAGCTGCGGAATAAAAATAAATGTCTGACTATGAGAGCAAATATTGATTCAGTGTTCAGGGTTCAAAGCAACCTATCCATACTGTCATGCATTTGCTGAGATTGTGTGGTCTCTTCTTCATCTTCTTAAGCACATGTCGCACTTACGCGACTTTTTCGGCAACTGCTGGCACCCGTCATAGGTCATTACAGGTCACCGAAAATTTTCAACATGTTGAAAATCCAGCGGCAACCAGAACAAGGTACGACTCTTTGGGCGACTACTCACGACCATACAGGCTTTACCCCGCGACATGTCGCCAGGGTGTCGCCTGTATGGTCGTGAGTAGTCTCTTAGTCACCCAAAGAGCCATAGCGTCTTTCTGGTCACCACTGAATTTTTAACATGTTGTAATTTTTCGGCGACCTTTGACGGGTGCCGGCAGTCGCCGAAAAAGTCGCGTAAGTGGGACAGGCCCTTTAAGCTCTTTGCTGCTCTAGGAAACATAGGCCATTGACAAATGTCCTCCACCTCACCCGTGTGGTGTTTGGGGAAAATAAGTAAAACTTGGTGAGCTAACCTCTACACAGAAACCTTGCCAATGACTCACTTCAAGCATATATAGGGCATACCTTGGGGTCTTGAGGTATGATTCTCGCTTGAGCTGCGAGAGGTCCAGGTGTGGGCTGGCACAGTGGCACAGTGGTAGATTTGCCGCCTTACAGCACTTGCAGCACTGGAGACCCGGGTTCCATCCCGACTACGGGTGCTCTCTGTTTGTACGTTCTCCCCATGACCACGTGGATTTTCTCAGAGATCTTCAGTTTCCTCCCACATTCCAAAGTCGTACAGGTTTTTAGGTTAATTGGCTTGGTATAAATGAAAACTGTCCCTAGTGTGTGTAGGATAGTGTTAATGTGCATGGATCACTGGTCGGTGCGGACTCAGTGGGCCGAAGGGCCTGTTTCCGCGCTGTGTCTCTAAACTAAACAAAACATAGAATATAGAACAGTACAGCACAGGAACGGGCCCTTTAGCCCACAATGTTTGTGCAATAATGATGGCAAGTTAAACTTATCCCAAGCGGAATATGAGGTGCTGTTCCTTGGGCAGTCTGCATCCCAGTGGCCTGAACATTGAATTCTCCCAATTTCGTTAGCCCTTCCTGGCTCCTCCCCTTCCTAGCATCCCTCAGCCCTCGGGCTCCTCCTCCTTTTTCCTTTCTTCTCTAGGCCTCCTCGGACTGACTTGAGCCCCACTGCGGGGCGTGGACTTAACATCGGAGCCGATCCCTTGCCTGGGATCGCTCCAACCGCAGCCTGCGGACTTTACCATCAAGAGCTCGCAGTCTCGGGAGAGGCCGAGTTGGGAAGCTCCAACGATGCAGATGCTCGACCAGCCCCGACCCGGAGTCTGATCACCGAATCGGGGAGCTGACATCCATCCAATGCAGGAGCTTGATCTTCCCGATGCGGAGGGCCCAAATGCCGCCGGCTACGGGAGTCAAAATGATCCCGTCAACGGAGGGCTCGAGGCCCTCGACCGCGGGAGAGCAAAGAAGGGAAGAGATTTGAACTTTTTACCCCCTTCCATCACAGTGAGGAATGTGGAGGAGTCACTGTGGTGGATGTTTATGTTAAAATATATTTTGTCTGTTCCTTTGCTTTTTATTTGTATGACTGACTGGCAAATGAAATTCCTCGCACTTTGCAAAACATACTTGGTTAATAAAGTATTATTGGGATTATGATTGTGGTTATGATTGTGATAACATAAACGTGAACTTACTGTATATCAGGGAATAAATGTGCAGGTTGTGGCAGGATACAATGCTGTTGCTGCTGCTGCCAGCCTAGAACATTTCATGAATACCCAGTTTTTAACTGTTATATTGTCCTAAACCAGATCATTTAACATCATATTCACATCACACAGCACAATGTCAGGTAAACGCGGCAAAAAATATATATATTATTTTAATTTGTTGTACATGTTCCTTTTCAAATCAATTGAAAACAAAGTTTGTAAAGTGCACAAGTCAGAGACAGATAGCATCATAGAGCGATGCAGCAATCAAACAAGCCCTTCCACCACAAATGTCCATGTCAACCATGTGGGTATTCTGGGCTAGACCTAGTCTCATTTGTCTGCATTTGGCCCATATTTTCTGAAACCCTTAAACATTCATACACCTGTCCAAATTTATTTTGAAAGTAGTAATTGCATCCACTTCTAAAGCTTCCTCTGGCATCTCATTCCAGATATGGAGTACCCTCACGGACTGAAAAATGTGCCCTTCAGTTCACACTTAAATCTCTCCCCTTTCACCTTAATCCACTGCCCTCTAGTTTGTGAATCCTCTACTCTGTGCGTGCTCACTTCATCCATGCCCCTTATCATTTTGTACTCTTCAATCCCATCACCCCTCAGCCTCCTATGTGCCAAAGAAAATAGTCCAAGCCAATCCAGCCTATGTCAGAAGGAAAGAAAGTTCATGTACAGTATATCAGGTTGGCCAGGGATCAGAAGCATACTTCAAGCAGAATAATGGCTTTCAAATCTGTGTAGTAGACTGCTAATGTAATTAAATTATCATTTAATTTTGCTCCCCCTCTTCGTTCCTATATCTAATGCATGGTATTGATATTGATATTAGATTATTATTGTCAGGTCGACCGAGATTTCAGTATCTGCCTCCACGGTCACAATTTCTAAGTCCCGTTTATCGTGAGGAATTTGTCATTGTCTAAAAAAAAGTCAGGTGTATATTGTGTAGGAAGGAACTGTAGATGCTGGTTTAAACCGAAGATAGACACAAAATGCTGGAGTAACTCAGTGGGACAGGCAGCATCTCTGGAGTGAACGAATAGGTGATGTTTCAGGTCGAGACCCTGCTTTATATATTGTGACAGTGGGAGGAATAATGGGGCTGGAAGACCCACTGTCAATAGGAGCTTTAAAAAAAAAAACAAATCGGGGGAGAGTGGGATAAAGCAAAACGATGGATTATTCAACTCCATCCAGTGTTGTTTCTCATCTTTTGTCTAGAATATTTCCCAAACTAAAAGTCATTCATAAAATTTAGATTTTTTTTTTAAAAAGAGCAGTTGTCATTGACTGAGTATCCACCTGGATTGTCACTTTGAAACAAGTTGAAGAGAATGAAAAGAAAGCTGAAATGTTGTACTGATTTTAGATGATCAGCCATGATCATGTTGAATGGTGGTGCTGACTCGAAGGGCCAAATGGCCTACTCCTGCACCTATTTTTCTATGTTTATTTGAAGCATAGTTCAAGGATGTTTTGAGAAAACCATGGAGTTAACACTCTCCTCCTGTGGTTTCTGTTTAGTTAACGTAGATCTGTGGAATGCCTGGAATCTTTTGGTTCCACGCAGCTAATGATTCTGTTAATAGCTGATATGGCGACCTTCACGTGGCACTGATGAATCACACCTTCCCGCCTAGACCTAACTTTATATAAACAGATCAATTAGAACAACCCCTGCTAGAGATTATCACTATGGCTTTTATATTGTTAAGGGATTAGTACTTTTCAGACTCTTGCCAAATGCATCCACACACATAGCTGTTAGCATGTTGAATAGTTTGTTATTGTAGTATAAATGGTATTTCATTCATGCTCATATCACAGAATCAGATTATTTCAGTTGACTTTAAGATTAGAGGCTTACTTGCAGATCTCTGTTTATAGCCGCTGTTAGTAGCTGGTGATTGGAGGCTAAAGTAGGAGCAAACACAATGTAATCATCAAGCTAATATTGGGCCACTTATTCACTCACTCCTCACCCACTGATGTCAAGATACGAAATGCTAACATTGTTATAATTCATTCTTAAAACAGGCCACATGATGGAAGATGGCAAGGCATGTGATAAATGAAACATAAAAATGTTTGTAAAATGCAGAGGAGTTGCCATTCTGCTAATCAGGTATCAGTCACACTGTGACTGAGGCCACTGATAGCAGCCACTGTGATTTGTTGCAACAAGTGATTTCTTATCTACCCAGAACCTGCCGTTTTCTCAGCCTCTGGGACTTTTCATACAGACCTGCAATGTTTCTGCAGGAAATTCCATTATATACCAACCAATTTTTGTTTGCGTAGGAAGGAACTGCAGATGCTGGTTTGCTTGGAAGACAGACACAATATGCTGGAGTAACTCAGTGGGGTCAGTAGCATCTCCAGAGAAAAGAAATAGGTGATGTTTCTGGTCTGTCTGAAGAAGGGTCTCGACCTGAATTGTCACTAAAGGGCCTGTCCCACTTAGGCGATTTTTTGGGCGAATACAGGCGACGTATAGGTTGACGTAGGTATTGTCACAGGTTGTCGCTAGGTGTCGTAGGTGAATTCCATTAAAACTTGGCCCTGGCAGTCACCTCAAGAGTCGCCTAAATGGGACAGGCCGTTTATTCCCTTTTCTCCAGACCAATCTGATTTTTGAATAGGATTTGTTGCAGGATATCCAGCTGCACTACACTATTCACCTTGAAGATGCTGCGCTTTTGTTCATTTGGCAGTAGATTGGACATTCTCTCAATCGTGGCATTCAAAACGGGTGCGTGGATTTTCCATATGCACGATATCTGGAACAAAAACAATGTTTTCATCACTTAAATGGTTGAAGAATGTACTGGACATATATCTGCATGTTCATTATGCAAAGAGCATACAACTGCAAGCAAGGCAAAAATATTCTTTAGTGATGTCTAGAATTGTTATTCTAACATTAGAAGGTGAGCCATCAGTTGTCTTGCATCTAATCAGCAGTCTGAAGAAGGGTCTCAACCCGAAACGTCACCCTTTCCTTCTCTCCAGAGATGCTGCCTGTCCCGCTGAGTTACTCCAGCATTTTGTGTCTAACTTTGGTTTAAACCAGCATCTGCAGTTCCTTCTTACATGGTAGTCTTGCCCAGTTTATTTTGATTTTTTTTCTCTGTTGTTACTTATTCAGTCCACCAGTGGTTTTTCTAAATGGCCATTGTTTTTGCATGGTTCAGAGTGAGCATCAAGAAGCAATGTAAACTGTGCCTTCAACATGTATACTGTATATCAGGTTTACAGTACAGCAGGATTTCAGGGCTAAAAAAACACTAGTTCTTTGAGTCAATTAGAGTGACCAGCCACCATACAGGTTCAGAATAGATAATTCACGGGAGGACTGAACCTTAGATTCACCAAGAGCATTAGCGATGTCAACAATTCAATTATTTGTAATTGATTATGTCAGGTAAAATTAATCAACCCTTGGAGCCTCCAGCCATTTAGACAAGTCAGCTATTTATGCTGAATTGAACAGAGAAATGCAAGTGGTTCAATGGCGAACAATTGAAATTCAATCTTATAAATTGCAACAAGTTCCCAATTTAAAGACATAAAATTCTGAACAGAAAATTTCCAAATTTTCTCTCGGATTGCAATCAGTGAAACTGTCAATACATCCGCCACTTAACCCAGCACCATCCAATGATGGAAACACAAACTTGTTGGGATACTACAGCAGTTCAACAACGAAGGCAACTTAACAACTAAGTTAGGAGAATGATTCCTAATTCTGCAGCAGTCAAGTTGGGAAATGTGCTTATTAATCTTTGATCTGGTATTTTGTTGGTTCACATGCTTGATCAATGCTGTTTTATCATTAATGTTTTATTATTATTAATGTTTAGTGTTTTCTGAGTCATTTGTAACTGTCACTGTATGTCATGTCGTCACTTGTGGGCGGGGCACCAAGGCAAATTCCTTGTATGTGAATACTTGGCCAATAAACATACTTACTTACTTACTTAATCCTACACCCATTTATCTGAATGTAACTTTTATGGTTATGAAGACGACGCTAAGAGTAAATAGCACTATTTTCAGCTATTTATGTTACCATATCATTTAATTATTTAACAATATTTTAGGTGAATATAGCTGATTCTTTTATTTATAACATTTGAAATGTAATCATTTATTTTAATTTTTAACAAATTTTGTATGCTCGAACATTTAAAACGTTCCAAAGGCTTGAAGGAGAGTAAAAGTGGGGGCAAATCCTTCACCAAGTTTGTGGAAGTATTTTCCCAGGTCCACACGTGACCTAGTTCCATCACATAAGGCACTGGCACCATGAATATCTCACTGTCTGGATCCAGGATGTTTTACACTTTAGTCATACAACTTGGAAACAGTCCCCTTGGCCCACCTAGTCCCCGCCAACCTGCGATTACCCCGTACATTAGCATTATTCTACACACTCGGGACTAGTTACAGTACACAGAAGACAATTAACCTACACACCTGCACGGCTTTGGAGTGTGGGAGGAAACCGGAGCACCCTGAGAAAACTCACGCGGTCACAGGGAGAACCTACAACCTCCGTATAGACAGCACCTGGAGTCAAGATCGAACACAGGAGTCTGGCGCTGTAAGGCAGCAACTCTACTGCTGCGCCACTGTACAACATGGAAGGATGCAAACACGGTAGGTGTATGATAATGAGGTATGTGTGCCATGGTAGGAGCAGTCATCTCCTCAGCAATATTCCGAGTGCTATTGCTGTCAACTGATCCAAACAGATCAGTATCTGTCCATTTACATTTGAGCTCACAGGGAATGAAGATTGGGAACCGATTGATTTATAACATTTTCTCCAAATTTATGGTGATGGCGTTGTTAAATTTTATACATTAGTACCCCTTTTGAGTGTTATCAGGACTGGAATAAGTATGGAGCAGGATGCAGAGCTAGGGAGTTTATCCAACTTAGACATCTGAAGCTAGGCACATTCATCTAAAAGCTAAGGTGCAGGAGATGATATTTATCCATTAGCTGATTACATTTTATTGTGATCTCAAGAGCCAAGGTTACTTCTTCTTTCGTGTGGCGTGCACAGCCTAAAGTTGTAGGACAACTTGTTCTATTTGATCTTCCGTTTGTGCACGTCGAGTTGATTGCATTAGTCGAAACAGGGCGGACCACGTGAAGGTTGCAATCTTCCACCCCCGCCAAGGATACCATCACCCCCAATAAAAGCCTTAATGTAGAATTTTATAAAATTGAACCAATGAGTCTCCGAAGAATTGAAATGGAACCAATGAGTCTCCTAAAATGTTATTAACATGTTTTCATATTAGGAATTACTATAACAGGCTCTAAAGCCAGGTACCATTTGGGAGACATTAGACAAAAGAGCTTGTCAACTTAGCAAATGGGAGAAGCAAAGTCATCAATGCCACTTTTCTACTTCAGTACAGTTGTCAAAGTCATGATGACTTTACCAAGATGCTTGGTCGTGCAACAAATCAGTGGGACTTTTTATTTAAAAAAACACTTGCACTGGGTTAATAAACTACAGCCAATGTACGACTAAAACTGAATTTGTACGTTAATTCTCCCTAATGTGTCGGAGTGGATGTCAAAGTGGGATAACATTGAACTAGTATGAACCGATGATCGACGGTCAGTGTGGACTCGGTGGGCTGAAGGACCTGTTTCCATGCTGCATCTCAAAACTAAACTAAATTAAAACTAGAGTCAGTCATTCAATGGTTTATTTATTGTTACATGTACAGAGGTAGCGTGAAAATAGACACAAAAAACTGGAGTAACTCAGCGGGACAGGCAGGATCGCTGGAGAGAAGGAATGGGTGACGTTTTGGGTAGAAATCTTCTTCAGACCCGAGTCTCGACCCGAAACGTCACACATTCATTCTCTCCAGAGATGCTGCCTGTCCCGCTGAGTTACTCCGGCATTTTGTGTCTACGGTTTTAACTGGCATCTGCAGTTCCTTCCCACACAAGATGCGGTGAAATGTTTGTTCTCCATGCTATCCAGTCAAATCAAACATGAGAACAATAGATCCCCTTCTATAACAGCACACAGGGAGGTGCCACATTCCAGCGCATTACCACGCCCAAGCCTCCAAAAAGTCAGATCTTGGGCGAAGAAGTCAATCCAAGATATCTCTTTGAGACTGAAGTTATTTTAACACCTGGAACATTCTACTATTGACCAGGACTAACTCTCACCTAAGTTTCAAGCAGAAGGCTAGCACCAAAGACCTTAGGAATGGATTCTGGCTATTAGTGAAATGGTCTCTGGCTGTTAGTTCAGTTTAGTTTAGAAATACAGAGCAGAAACAGGCCTTTCGGCCCACCGAGTGCACACCGACCAACAATCCCTGCACATTAACACCATCCGACACACACTAGGGACTATTTACACTTACACCAAGTCAATTAGGTCTTTATTCTCTGGAGCGCAGAAGGTTAAGGGGGGACTTGATAGAGGTCTTTAAAATGATGAGAGGGATAGACAGAGTTGATGTGGACAAGCTTTTCCTTTGAGAATAGGGAAGATTCAAACAAGAGGACATGACTTTAGAATTAAGGGACAGAAGTTTAGGGGTAACATGAGGGGGAACTTCTTTACTCAGAGAGTGGTAGCGGTGTGGAATGAGCTTCCAGTGGAAGTGGTGGCAGCAGGTTCATTGGTATCATTTAAAAATAAATTGGATAGGCATATGGATGAGAAGGGTATGGAGGGTTATGGTATGAGTGCAGGCAGGTGGGGCTAAGGGATAAACGTTGTTCGGCACGGACTTGAAGGGCCGAGATGGCCTTTTTCCGTGCTGTAATTGTTATATGGTTAATTAGCCTACAAACCTGTACGTCTTGACATGTGGGAGGAAACCGAAGATCTCGGAGAAAACCCACGCGATCACGGGAAGAATGTACAAAAGCCATTTTGACAGCAGTTGGGATGAAACCTGGGTCTCCAGTGGTACATGCGCTGTAAGGCAGCAATGGCTGCTCTACCGATGTGCCACCATGCTGCCCAAGTCCACACCGACCATCAACCGCCGGTTCATACACCGTGCTGTAGTGTTAGGGAAATTTCAGAAGTGATTTTTGTTTGGCTGCTGGGGAATCGAGGACAGGATTTGTGTTCCTCCTGTCCCACAAAGACACTTTTGAAACGTGTAAATGTGTTACCTCTCCGAAAGCTTTTGGGCCTACTGTCTTCTGATGCCCTATGTTGGAGCAGAGGTCAGTAATGAAGCCCTTTCAAGCAACTGGAATGAAAATGAGTGTTGTGGGATGGAACAATGTTATTAAAACTTGGCTTTTGAATCTCAGTGAGGCTTTACATAGAAACATAGAAACATAGAAATTAGGCAGGAGTAGGCCATTTGGCCCTTCGAGCCTGCACCGCCATTCAATATGATCATGGCTGATCATCCAACTCAGTATCCCGTACCTGCCTTTTCTCCATACCCTCTGATCCCCTTAGCCACAAGGGCCAAATCGAACTCCCTCTTAAATACCTTTACCTTAATTAGAATGGCATTTGGTTAACAAGAAAGGAACTCAGGACACAGAGCGTAGAACAGAGAATGACCTATTGCTAGTTCGTTCATATCAGTACTAAGAATTAGAATTGCCTCATATAGTTATTTGGTTTCACTAGCTGGTGGCTATTGATCAAACCATCTTATCTCTGAGGCCATAAACAATTCCAATTGTTTACCAGGACTTTATTGTCCTTGACAAGTTGTTAATCTTACCCTGGGATAAAATAAATTGTTTGTAAATACGGTGGGTAATCGGTAGTTTTCACACTGCAACATTGCAGAGTCTCACTCAGATATTGCTGGTATTTGACTAAAAGTAAAAGGAAAATGTTTTTACCTTCTTCTCTCAAAGGAGAAATTTACACCTTTTTTAAAAAATCTCTACAGAGCTGTTATGTTAAAATAATATACTGCCGAGTTTCTAATCATGAGCATACATAAGGCACATTGATTGGCACAGTGCTTCTCATCTTGATAAATTGCAAGATTGCCCTCTTGTATTTATTTAAATGATGAACAGAGCTGGTGAGTTGCGAGGGGAGTTTGACCCCTAATTATTAATTATCTAATCATGTCACAGGAGGCTGCAGTCTCCCTGGTGCCACATGTAATAAAGCTTTACTTCCACACACTGACTTGGCCATCAAAGACACAGCAAATAAAAAAGTACGGGGGTTACACAAAAAGCTGGAGAAACTCAATGGGTGCAGCAGCACCTAAGGACCGAAGGAGATAGGCGACGTTTCGGGTCAAAAAAGTACAATGTATCCAGAATAAAGACATTGACGATCAGCATGGGTCGACTGGGCTTATGTTCACTGGAATTTAGAAGGATGAGAGGATATCTTATAAAAACATATACAATTATTAAGGGAACGGACAGGCTAGATGCAGGAAAAATGCAGGAAAAATGTTCCTGATGTTGGGGGAGTCCAGAACCAGGGGTCACAGTTTAAGATTTGAGTACAAGAGCAAAGGATTTGAGTACAGGAGCAGGGAGGTTCTACTGTAGTTGTACAGGGTCTTGGTGAGGCCACACCTGGAGTGTTCCGTACAGTTTTGGTCTCCAAATCTGAGGAAAGACATTGAGGGAGTACAGAGAAGGTTCACCAGACTGATTTCTGGGATGGCAGAACTTCCATATGAAGAAAGACTGGATAGACTCGGCTTGTACTCGCTGGAATTTAGGAGATTGAGGGGGGATCTTATAGAGACTTACAAAGTTCTTAAGGGGTTGGACAGGCTAGATGCAGGAAGAATGTTCCCGATGTTGGGGAACTCCAGAACAAGGGGTCACAGTTTAAGGATAAGGGGGAAGTCTTTTAGGACCGAGATGAGAAAATCATTTTTCACACAGAGAGTGGTGAGTCTGTGGAATTCTCTGCCACAGAAGGTAGTTGAAGCCAGTTCATTGGCTATATTTAAGAGGGAATTAGATGTGGCCCTTGTGGCTAAAGGGATCAGGGGGTATGGAGAGAAGGCAGGTACAGGATACTGATTTGGATGATCATCCATGATCATATTGAATGGTGGTGCATGCTCGAAGGGCCGAATGGCCTACTCCTGCACCTATTTTCTATGATTCTAAGAATAAGGGATAGGCCATTTAGGACTGAGATGAGGACAAACTTTCTTCACTCAGAGAGTTGTGAATCTGTGGAATTCTCGGCGACAGAAGAGTTAGATGGAGCTCTTAGGGCTAACGGAATTAAAGGATATGGGAGAAAGAAGGAACGGGCTACTGATTCTGGATGATCAGCTGTCTCGAAGGGGCAAATGGCCCTACTGCACCTATTTTCTATGTTTCTATGGTCAGTTCTCCGTCCTCTACCCCCCCTGCCCGCCAATCTTTGCACATCCCCAATCGTTTCCACCCGTCATTTTAATTTAACGTTTCATGTATTTAGTATTTTTTATGACTGTTGGCAGATCAATTTCCCTCCTGGGATGAATAAAGTTCTGTTGTATCGAATCGTATCGTAGATCATTTGTCAATTTGCCTTTTATTTAGTGCTTTTTGTACTTTTGTATCAGTAGATTGATAATAGTTTGTTGGTGGGTGAGGAACTCTTACTGCAGTTTTTCATGCCTCGATGAATTCACACATATTACTGTGTACTGCTGTGGTCTCCTTACTTAAAGCAGGCTATCTTTAGATGTACAGAGTCTCTTGCCTAGAGTAGGTGAATCGAGGACCATAGGTTTAAGGTGAAGGGTAAAAGATTTAATAGGAATCTGAGTGTAGCTTTTTCACCACAAAGGGTGGTGAATGTATGGGGCAAGCTGCCAGAGGAGGTAGTTGAGGCTGGGACTATCCTAACATTTCAGAAATAGTTAGACAGGTACAAGGATAGGACAGGTTTGGAGGGATATGGGTCAAACGCAGGCAGGACTCGTGTAGCTTTGACAAGTTGGCCGGTGCGGGCAAGTTGGGCTGAAGGGCCTGTTTCCATACTGTATCACTCTATATTTGTCTTGCAGGGAGTGCAACAAAGGCTCACTAGAGTGAATCCTGGGGTGAGAGGGTTGTGTTATGAGAAGAGATTGAGTGCAAGGTTCCTGTATCCACTATTGTTTCAATGAAAAGGTGATCTCATTGAAACACTCCAAATTGCCGGACATTTGACAGGGTAGAGTTGGGAGCATATCCTCAGAATGAGTGGCTGGCCTTTTAGTATTGAAGTGAGGAGAACATTCTTCACTCTATCCTCTGACACATTAGATTCCAAGCTATGTAAGAAGGATTTGGGACAGGTGAGTGAAAGATTGGTTACACAGGTTGATTCTAAGGAAGATAGACAACTTGGTTGCTGAATTCCAAAGCTTAGGAGGCATGAAGGCTGAAGGCACGGTGGCACAGCGGTAGCGTTGCTGCCTTACAACACTTACGGTGCCAGAGACCCAGGTTCGATCCCAACTACGGGCGCAGTTTGTATGCAGTTTATACCTTTTCCCATTGATCTGTGTGGGCTTTCTCCGAGATCTTCGGTTTCCTTCCACACTCCAAAGACGTACAGGTTTGTAGGTTAATTTGCTTGGTATAAATGTAAATTGTCCCTAGCGTGTGTAGGATACTGTTAGTGTGCAGGGATCACTGGTTGGTGCGGACTTGTGGGCCAGAGGGCCTGTTTCCGCGCTGTATCTCTAAATTGTGTTAGATCAAAGGAAATTCTGGGTCAGATAGAGGCAAGAATTTGAGGAATGGCGAGCTCCATAGAGTTACATGGAATTGAAGGCACCATTTTATCCAGCATACCTTTGGTTGAATACATCACCAAAGACTTCATCATGTTTACTTACAGTTTCAACAGTGTCACCAAGTTATGCAACATTTTTACAGCTATAACATTTTTAGAACTAACGTAATGTTCAAAGCAAGAGACAAAAAAAATCTGAAGGGTCTCGACCCAAAACCTTACCTCTCCATGTCCTCCAAAGCTGTGGCCTGACCCGCAGAGTTAAGAGCCTGTCCCACTTTCACGACCTAATCCACGACCTCTGCCGAGTTTGCCCTTGACATACTAGTAGCATGGTCGTCACAAGGTCATAGGAGGTCGTAGGTGGGTCGTAGCAGGCCGTGATGCTAGTCGTAGATACTCGTGGCATCAAGTAGGTCGGGCGTTTTTCTAGCCTGATGATAAATGTCCACGAGTAAAAAAGGTCGTGAATTAGGTCGTGAAAGTGGGATAGGTTCTTAACTCCAACAATTTGCTGCTTGGGGGTAAACCCACATCTGCTGTTCCTTATGTCCCTTGGACCCATTCCTTCTCTCAGGAGATGCTGTAGTTACACCAGCATTTTGTATCTATCTTCAGTTCAAACCAGCATCTGCAGTTCCTTCCTACACCTTTTATTGTCCTTTGGTTATATTGTTCCGTGGAACCTTTGTGTTTAATCCTAAAATTGCCAATACGGATTTTGCCTTCTGTTTTTGTGCTCTTTAGCAGACAAACAGGACTAATTCCATGGAAGGAAGGTTCATGACATAGCTGTTAATGTTTGGTCCAATGCCAGTGCACTTAAAACGGTTTACATGACATCTGCAAAAGGAATCAAAACAGATGTTTATCTGTCTCAATACAGTGACTATTTTTCAGGTTAAAGTTTACCAGGGAAAGGGTTCACAAAACAAGGCAGATTTGTCAATATATTAACGATGAGTAGAGATTATTATTTTTAAATACTGTATCTATAATTTTTGGTGCAAAAATATCAGAAAATTCTATTGCTTTCATACGTTATCTTCATACTCCACACTCCTGCATTTCCTCAAATTAATCACATTTCAATCTTTTATCTTTTAAATGTAACCATACAACATTGTGGTGGTAATTCCAGCCCTTCAAAACATAGAAACATAGAAAATAGGTGCAGGAGTAGACCATTCGGCCCATCGAGCCAGCACCGCCATTCCATATGATCATGGCTGATCATCCCAAATCAGTACCCCGTTCCTGCTTTCTCCCCATATCCCTTCATTCCGTTAGCCCAAGGCCCTAACAGCTATGTCTAACTCTCTCTTGAAAACATCCAGTGTATCGGCCTCCACTGCCTTCTGTGGCAGAGAATTCCATAGATTCACAACTCTTTGGGTGAAAAAGTTTTTCCTCATCTCAGTCCTAAATGGCCTACCCCTTATTCTTAAACTGTTCAATTATTCAAAAGGATGCCTGAGCGCATTTCTGCTACATTTATTGTGGTCAACAAGACAAAAAGCATTCACACGACTTATTGGATGAATTGTTCAAATGCTGGAGAAAATAACAAATGTTGATGCTTAAAGATATGCGTAACGTACATTTTTGACTTGCGTTTGGATTACTCCTCCTATTTACCAGTGATGTCACAAAACAAATAGCATTTTGAAAATAATGTTTCTGACTCATCAGCCGAACCTCTTACAAGGTTTATAATTTATTGAACTCTGTTCATTGAAGTTAATTAATAATCAAATCTGGGCATCAAAAGAAAATTAGTGAACAGATACGCAGGCTGGGATTTTCCAAACAGGAGATGGAAGGGATATTTAAAGCCGAGGTGATTAAATAAAATTCATTTAATACCTAATGTTAGAATGAGCCCCTAATTAATCTATAATCTATAAAACTTTTTCAGCCAGAGAGTTGTGAATCTGTGGAATTCTCTGCCACAGAAGGCAGTGGAGGCCAATTCACTGGACGTTTTCATGAGAGTCAGATAGAGCTCTTAGGGCTAATGGAATCAAGGAATATGGGGGAATAATGCAGGAACGGGGTACTGATTTTGGATGATCAGCCTTGATCATATTGAATGGCGGTGCTGGCTCGAAGGGGCGAATGGCCTAATCCTGCACCTATTTTTTTATGTTTCTATGCTTCTATAACAAGAATTTTCTTATATCCAATGTTCTCCTGTCTCAGATATTACAATGATCCTTACTTTGAATGGTTTCAAAACCACTGACTTTGGTCCATTATTGAGTTATTTCTTCATTTATCAGCTGAGCAAATGATGGACGAAGAACAATTCTTCCAGCCAAGTCGGAATGGAGCAATTCACATTGAAGTCCAATTATAAATTTGAAACGATTTGGCAAGGAACGAGCTTTCTCCCATAATTCTGAACTGGATCGTAAATTGTCAATAGGATCACAATGACATGCCAGCTAACTCCCAACAGGAAAGCCTTAGTGGCTTTAGGAAGTATAAGTAAGCGTGAATATAAATTATCCTAGAAGGAGTCAATGGTGGGGAGTCAGGTCTGTGAGATGGACTGGGCTACATACACTATGCCCTGCGATTTCTTGCAGTCTTGGGCAGAGTTGTTTTTCTAAATAAACCTGCTTGCTTGACATGTGATGCTGTTAGCAGCTAATTCTTTCTTACTGAAAACCCCATTTAACCCCTATGTTAAAAAGAGCAGAGTAGCTCGGAGGAGAAAGGCACAGAGGAAGTGCAGGTTACCTAAGATTATTCCCATTTTCACCCTGAACCTGAAAATGGCTGTCAGGGGTTATGGGGAGAAGGCAGGAGAATGGGAATAAGAGGGAGATATAGATCAGCCATGATTAAGTGGTGAAGTAGACCAGATGGGCCGAATCGCCTAATTCTGCTCCTATCACTTATGACCTTATGTTCATGCTGTTGGATTGTAGGCTACCCAGGTATAACATGAGGTGCGGTTCCTTTAGTTTCCATTTGGCCCCACCCTAGCACTGGAGGAGGCAGAGGAGAGTCAGGTTGAAAGGGGAATTAAAATGGTCAGCAGCCAGGATATCCAAACAACCATGGGCTGGCAGAACACAGGTGTCAGGCAAAGTGGTCACCTGTTCTGCATTTGGTCCCACTTGTGTATAAGAAACATCATTGAGAGCACTGAATGCAGTAAACAAGGTCGGAGAAGGGGAATTTCTGCTCCACCTGGAAGGGCTGTTTATGTCCCGGGATTGAGTGAGAGGCTTAGGGGCAGCTTTTGCACCTTCTGCAGCTGCAGGCAAACATGCTTGGGGAGCGGGAGGGATGGGTTGAATAAACCGAGAGGTCACAGAGAGAGTTGAAAGCAAAGTGCTGGAGGAACTCAGTTGGTCAGGCAGCAGCCATGGAGGGAAATGGCCGAATGACGTTTCAGGTCAGGTCAGGCTCCTTCAGATCAGGCCAGGCTTCTTCACACAAGGGTCCTGCCCAAAAGTGATGTCTATCCATTTCCATCCACAGATGCTGCTTGACCTGCTTACTTCCTCCAGCACTTTGTTTTGCCCAGGATTCCAGCATCTGCAACCCCTTGGGTCTCCAGTCACGATGGAAATGGTCCCTGTGAATAGCAAAGGTAGGCAGAGGGAAGATGGGACTGGTGGTGTCTAAACAACTTTTTTACACAAAGCGAGGTGGGCATATGGAACCAGCTGCCTGAGAAGGTAGTTGAGGCAGGTGTTATATTTTAAAAAACATTTGGACGGGTACATGGATGGGACAGGTTTAATGGGCCTAATGTAGGCAGGTGGGACTAGTGTTGATCAGCATGGGAAAGCTGTGTTGAGTTGAAGTGCCTGTATGACTCTCTATAACCTCTATGTCCACCACAATGAATGTAAAATGTGTTGGACAACAGGGGGACGGTTTTTCTGTGTCCTTCCCATTCTATTTCTGATGGTTTGATGCCATCATAATCAATTAATGGGTGTTGGGCATTCTGGTTCTTTTAAATTGGCAGTCACGGTGGCACAGCGGTAGAATTGCTGCCTTACAGCAAAATGCAATGCCAGAGACTCGGGTTCGATCCCGACTACGGGTGCTGTCTGTATGCAGTTTGTACATTCTCCCCGTGATCTGCGTGGGTTTTCTCTGAGATCTTCGGTTTCCTCCCACGCTCCAAAGACGTACAGGTTTGTAGGTTAATTGGCTTGATTAATTGGCTTGATAAAAAAGAATGTTAAATTGTCCAAGTTGGCGATATGCAGAGCTCTGCCCTGCCGACTACAACATTTAGAAGGTTCAGAAGATTGGAATTACACAAGGAAGATAATAGATGGAAATTCATCTTAATCGGTCACCATTGAAACTTACATTATGAAATTAAAGAAGTCATTAATAGACAATAGACAATAGGTGCAGGAGTAGGACATTCGGCCCTTCGAGCCAGCACCGCCATTCAATGTGATCATGGCTGATCATCCCCAATCATTACCTCGTTCCTGCCTTCTCCGCTGACTCCGCTATCTTTAAGAGCCCTATCCAGCTCTCTCTTGAAAGTATCCAGAGAACCGGCCTCCTCGTCTCCGTTCTAAATGGCTTACCCCTTATTTTTAAACTGTGGCCCCTGGTTCTGTACTCCCTCAACATTAAGAGGCCTTCTTCTGTATCGACAGGTTGCTGGGACTTAACATGCCGTTGAGGCCATATCTCTATGTTACTTAATATTCCGGCTATTTGTATGTTCAAGGAGCTATCCTTCAACACGGTACCAACAGTTGGTATATTTTGGATGTCTGGTGT
This sequence comes from Raja brachyura, assembly GCA_963514005.1. Next base: position 166,189,578 of record OY740781.1, read on the forward strand.
TTACAGCTCGGAACCTTCAGGTCAGTCACTAGTATTTGAAACTCCAAAGATGTTCTCATGGTTGGGATGTGGCCCCATTGTAAATATGTAATGGTGCAAAGTTACCTGTCCACATTCAACGTGTTCAAGTTAAGAAGGTAGTTATGGCCACTGAAACTTTCGTCAATCATTTATAGTTGTCTTTGTGGTTAAAAGGTATAAAACATAACCGTATTTTGAGTTTGAGGGAATTTCTGAGACGGTCTCCAAAAGGGTGTTTTTTGTGATGAAGGAAGTCCTCGATATCTCCCAGCTGCAGTGTCTCCAGTGACTCGTTTCACAGACGTAGTAGCAGTCTTCAGCAGTTCAGGCTTGCACAAAAGTGCTCCAGGCTCCATCCAAACCACTGGGGACATCTCCGTTCACCAAACCTACTGGTGGCCAAGTAGCCATGGCGGAGGGAAGTCCCAGACAAGTAGTCCTATTACTCTGAGCCATGCCTTCTTTGGCTCAAAGGTGTGCTTTCAGAATAAACCAAGGCTCTGCTGCATGTAAGTAGAAAAACGTTGCTGTGCCAAGTTCAGGCCTCAGTCGAGATCTTTCTGTCTCACTCCTGCCCGATTTATGGATGGAATGTGCCAACAGGGGGCCAAGATATTTTTGAGAGACCACACTAATAAATATAAAAGATTGTTCCCTTTATAACATTTAATCTGATGTGGCAGTTGTCTTTGGTGTTCTTCCATTTAAAATGTTTCATTGGCAAGATTAATCTAGACTCCCAGTGCATAGACTCTGCCCTGATTTATATTGGAGAAGAAAGGGGGATAATTTTATCCTTAAGAGCTATTAAATCTTAAATGTGAAAACAAATCTCTTTCCTGACCTGTTGACTATTACTAGCATTTTCTGATCTTATTTTAGTTTTAAAATTTGCTTAAGTGTATAGTTTAGTTTCATTTTTAAATTTAGAGAGACAGGGTGGAAACAAGCCCTTCAGCCCACCGGGTCTGCGCCGACCAGCGATCCTTGTACATTAAGACTATCCTACACATATTAGGGACATTTTTTTTTACACATATGCCAAGCCGATTAACCTACAAACCTGTACGTTTTGTGTGGGATGAAACCGAAGATTTTGGAGAAAACCCACGCGGTCACGGGAAGAACGTACAAACTCCAAGCAGACAGCACCCATAGTCGGGATCGAACCTGGGTCTCTGGTGTTGCAAGTGCTGTAAATCAGCAACTCGGCCGCTGCTCCACTGTGCCACTCCTAGTTTGATGTAAAACAAGCTTCTCCCTTTATCTTTCAGTTTTCAATAAATGGTTTTGTTTTTAATTTGCATTTTTACTTGAAGAAAATATCATATGGGATCTTGGGAGGTGTTTCCAGCTGTCAAAGCAATTGAGCATTCCTGCCCGTGGCCCTAACATTGACTGTTATCACACACGCACTCCTTCCTACCCAAAGTAAACATTTACATAATTATCAACCTTTCATATTTTAAAAAATATTTGCCTAACTTGGACAGGTTATTGGAAAGTTTACTTCTTGTAATAAATAACTGTATAACTTGCGTAGTTCGATGGTTCGAAAGCCAAAGCGCATTTTTAAAAAAATGAACATGATGGACCATTTAGGCAATGCAGTAACCTGCCTTCACATGAATTTATTTAAATAGGTAATTTCAACAGGATTAGAGATTGCACTGACAGTGATCATTGTTGTATATTAATTAAAATTGGTGGATGTTTGGGCCTTTTTTTAACCTTAACAATTTTTTTTATATAGCACGGACATTTTAATATCCAATGTTACAGGAGAAAGCACAGTTTTTCAGGCCAATTTTCCAAAAAAATAGCTGATAAATGTCTAAACATTCACAATTGTTGGGGTTGGCAGGATTTTGGATGGATTTTATGTGTGATTACAGCAATAGACAGGAGCACTTAATTTAAGTAATATATTACGTTATCTCATTTTGAAGGAAGCTCAAAGGGGATATATTGAGATAAAGACTGAAACCTCTTTGATATTTATTAGCAAAATGTGAAGAAAATCCTTTGGCGAAAATTCTAAGCTCCTCAACAAATGAACAGATCTTAAAGCAGGTTAGAAAAATTGGACTATTTAACAGACTCTCTCCAAAAAAAAGAGGTATCATTTTTTTTTTGTAATAGAGCACAATAAATTATCTTATCAGGATTACACAATAGGCTCTCCCATTGTGTTCTGACATTGTGTTCAACCGCTCCCCACAGGATCTTTCACACTCCCCCCCCCACCTCACAAACCTCCCCTTTCACAGCTAACACTAAATTGGACGCAGTGCCTCCTAACTTTAAAATAAAGAGATTGAGAAGAGGAGCAGACTTTTTATTACATTACTCATGTGGAGGGCTCAGCTGGGTTTAAAGCATATCCAAGAATGTCGTGCTCATGCAAGTTATCATTTTCCTTGGCAGCTTTTTTTTAAGCTCTCAAATAAGATTGGATGATGTGCCTTGAATTACAACAAAGTAAACTTGAATCCAAACAGAAAAGTGAGTATTTTTTTTTGGTGGCATTGAATTTGCCTTTAACAACTCGTAAAAATTAAATCCTAATTTCACATTTTAAGCATGATTGCATTTTCTCCGACTTTGATGAAAGTTAAATGTATTTGCACTGATTGTTTGAAAGGGATTAGACTCTACCTATGTGACTCGTTTACTTGCTGGTTCAGAGGTGCTTATCATTTGCTCTTGTCCCTATCAGTCAGTAGCTGTAAGGTACAAATCTCTAGTTCTTAAGATGGTGTATGAAGCAGATTTTACAGCTCTTGTCCTGATTAGTCCAGTTAGCCTATAAAGACCAGGGATGTTTACAGGGAATGTTATAAGGGAAGTAGGGGTTAATTCCCCAGGTCTTTCCCTCTTTCCCAAGGGGTTAGCCTGGCAGTCTGGTTTGCGCACACAGGAGGTCTGACAGGTAGCTGGATTTGTGTAAGCAGCTTGCATGAGAGCCAACAAGGAAACTGAACGTTGTGGATTAGTTTTGGATTATCTTGTCAAAGTGAAGTCTGGCGGACAAACTGCAGGAGAAACAACGCAATCTGTTAAGGGAGAATGCTGTCGTACATCCCGGAACAGAAAGCTGTCATTTTGCAGAATACTGACAAGTAATTTACAAGCATTGTGATCCATTAGCTTGGTTTCTATTTTCTTTAATAAACAATTAAAAAAACTATCTGCTATTAACATTTTAACACAGTGTTATGTGTCATATATTGCAATATTAGATTTGAATATGATTGATAAATGTCTTATTGTAATATTTATTTTATCCTGCAAAAATGACAGATGTTTAATCTTTATATAATCAGAAGTAGGGAAATATACTTATTTGAAATATGGAAGAAAGTAATTAATTTTACTAATTACCGATTAGCTAAAAAAATCTTTACATTAGATGTATTTAAGAAATAAATTACTAAATAAATACCTTATATATCTGGTATTTTATATGACATATATATGATTGTTAATTATTCGGGGAATTGACATTTCTAGGCCTGAATGCAATATATCAAAATAAAAGATTGCTGTTAGGTTAAGACAAAGATTGCATACATTTTCATAATTCTGTCTCATAATAGGAAGTCCCATTTATCTTCCCAGAAATTAATTTTAGAAACATAAGGAAAATAAAAGACTTTTCAACACAAAGTTGAAAATTTGCTGTGATTTGATCTGAAAATAAGGGATAACTGAGCAGTAAAATAATTCTGGTAATTAGTCCTGCATTTCATGTCAATGTTTTGCCATTGCAGATGGTAGAAACTCAGCATTATTTAATATTGTAGACTTTATTTCACTATGCTGAGTAACTGGATAGTGGAGATCCTCTTATTAACATTAGGGCTACACTAATCAATTTGCAGTCATAGGTGAACAGAGGAATCTGAAAGCTCTGTGACACCGGAGGAACCTTTACAGCATCAATGTTCTGCTTGTACCTAAAAGTGTGTAAACAACAGAATTAAAGTTGCCTGACAGGTGAAAATGTAATTCTATATCTTGTATTTCTGCTGTTCTGAATTGCGTGCGGTCCATCACCAACACTCGAGAGTCCTCTCTGAATCAAAAAAATGCTCAAAAAACACCATTCTCAGCTCAGCTGACCTGAATGCTTTTACACGGTTCCTGCTCCGCTTCAGAGACTAACCTGGGAGGTGAACCGGTGAAAATTAGACACCATCATTAGCCACAGGCAGGGAAATCTGGCTGGGATCCTAGAGATTTTCATAAGGCAGTCATTTGTGGGTGTGGAATTTAAAGGCTTCCAAAGTTACTGCAACAGATTATAAATGCAGGCACCCAAATTTATTTTTATTCTGATCCTATCCGTTTTCCTTGAGCTAATGCATTTACAAACCCTTCGGATTTGTCTTCAACAACCAATATCCTACCTCCATTTCAGGCAAGCTGCCTATTGAGAAACTTATGTCATGCCTGCAAGTGCCAATCGCATTAAAGTGCAGACTTAGAGCCACAACAGGCTCAGTTATCCCAGGGGTTAGGTCTGCCAGGGGTTAGATTTCTGCAAAAAAAAGCTTCACTTTCAGTGAGGGCCTGTGCTCATTCTACAGTTAAGAATTAATGTCCTCCCAAAATTGAATTTCTACATTTTCAAAAATGAACAGTCTGGAATCCATTAGGTCTTGACTTCCGTGATCAACATGTGAAATTATTTTTCATATGTGCAGGACGGTCTTGGATGAAGAAGGTCACAAAGCCTATTTTATTAACCCAAAGCAATCCTAAACCACAGCCTCAGTTCTTCTCATTGGCATCCAAATTGCTCTTCGACTTTTCCACAACTCTCATGCACTAGTTTCTGATGTAAATTTAAAAACTATATTTTACTCATTTGAACCTGTATTCCTTCATTCCACCCCATAAATGTAATTTAAAGTTTCATTTAATATACCAATCTTTCACATAATTCAGATCATTGACATTGGGGGACAGTCTTAGAACATAGAATATAGAACACTACAGCACATGAACCGGCCATTTGGCCCATAATGTCTGAGCCGAACATGATGCTAAGACTGAACAATCTCATCTGCCTGCACGTGATTCATACCCCTCCATTCTCTGCTTATCCATGTACTTACCCAAAAGCCTCTATATGCTTCTGTCACGTCCGCCAGCGTGTTCCAGGCACCACCGCTCCGTGTATAAAAACGTTGACACGAGTGTCTCCTTTAAACTTTCCCCTCTGACCTCGTAGCTATGCCCTCTAGGCTTTGATATTGCCACATTGGGGGAATTTCTGATTGTCTACCCAATCTATGCCTCTCATAATTTTATATACTTCTATCAGGTCTCCCCTCAACTGTCATTTAATATATTCCAGAATAAAACAATCAAAGTCTGTTCAACCTCTCCTTGTTGCCATTACTCTTTAATCTGGGTAACATTCTAGTAAAATAAATGTAATTTCCCCAGTGGGAATTGAACCTTGGTCTTCTGTGTGATGGTTGGGGACGTGTACCACTATACTAACGAGCAATGGAGTCTTGTAGTTCTATCCACAATGCTTACAATGCCTGACATTCTCGCATTTCCCAGTGAATGTAAGTGAATTAAATATTGAAGGTGCAGACTGATCAGCACAGTGTTAATGGATACAAAAAGCTGGGTCTAAAGGATCTCAACCCAAAACGTTAAATATAGCAGCGCCGCAGCTTGGCGCCAACCTGGAGCGTGCAACATTTTTAGGGCGGGCACCAACGAATGTCGAACCGGATGGCATCACTCTGCTGCCTCAAACGCAAGATGAAGAAGATCTATCCATTTTCTCCAGAGATGCTGTCTGACCCTTTGAGCAACTCCAGCTTTTTGTGTCTATCTTCGGTTTACACCTGCATCTGCTGTTCCTTCTTACACAGCACAATATTAAGTTTGATCAATCCCTTTACTGACTTACATTCTGTTCTCTCACTGTGGTTCAACAATCCATTGGCTTTGTTGATTATTACTTTGCACTTTTAACGTTGACCCCATAAAGATTCCTGGGTATCTTGTCACTTCATTCTATTCCAATACCAGTCATTGACATGCCACGTCCATTATTTCTCCTGCTATGCCATGGAATTCATTCCATTATAGATTTTATACTCAACAAACAGCTAATAATGGCCTGTTTCCTTTATCATTGTTACTTCTTTGCATATCTTTCATTCATTGTTCTTTATCTCTCTACATCATTGTCTATATCTCGCGTTTCCCTTTCCCGTGACTTTCAGTCTGAAGAAGGGTCTCGACCCGAAACATCATCCATTCCTTCTCTCCAGAGATGCTACCTGTCCCGCTAAGCTACTCCAGCTTTTTGTGTCTATCTTGGGTTTAAACCAGCATCTACAGTCGTTTCTTACACATAGATAGTTACAATATATTTCCCAACCTAAACTTAATATGCAGTCATTTTTTAATTATTATCAAGACAGACATAATTAGCAAAGGCAATATTTATTTCTCAGAGGCAGTGCTTATGGATGGCATTTCGAGTGACTATCCTTTATTTAATTTTGATATGTCCTCTTCAATTCAGTAATTATCACTGAGTACTGAGGGGTAATCCAAGCATGACACAACACAGAATAAGGATAAATTGCCAATCTGGTCATCGTCTTTTGTAAAGGTATGCAATTAGTTCAAATAGCTTGGTATTTTTTTAACTTTCAAGTACGTATTCAATTTCCTTTTGAATGCTGCACTGAGTCTGTTTCCACTGCTCTTTCAGGGAGCTGCAACACAGAACGTAAAATCTCCAATCGACTCTGACTCTTTTGCCAAATAAACCTGTGATCTTCAGGACTTCTGCCACTAGAAGCAGTTTCTTCTTATTTATTTAATCCAAAGTAAATTTCCTTTTAATATCCTCTACTTTGTGGAGGACAATTCAAGTTTTAATTCCATACATCTGCTGCCACTTTAACTCAAAGAACATGAACTCAGAAACATATTATAGTATTGATGGTATTAATACTGCTATGATAGTATTAATCGTACTTAATCACATGCCCTATGAAAATCGAATGACACAACATCGACTGAAATGCAACACTTTCTGTTGTACTGGAGTTACATGGCTGGTGTGTGGGCAGCTGAGAAGTGAGCCTGGGACTAACAGCAACCCACAATATTGCAAAGAAGTCAGGAACGTCATGCTCCTCATGAATTATAGTTTAGGTCAGTCTATAAGATCTTAAAAAAAAGGACATCAGACCTCTACATAGAATATTTGAACAGCCTTTTACATTTGTCAGTCACATTATCAGCTTGCAGATAGAGCATTACCAGGGAAATCTGTGGTGGCCCTTGGCCTGAACACACCCCAGCTACCCCACACCTGTGGTCCTGTCCCACCCGTCACAGCCCCAACCCTCATATCTGTGCCCATTTCCTTCCAACTATTTTTTTTTACTCAACGTATCATTTAATGTAATCATAAGTAGTAAAGTAACAAGTGATCGCTGCCCATGCTATTGTTTCCGAGTGGTTAATATTCCTCAACGGTGAAATGTGCTTTAGTTCAATATCGATCCACTTATTCCATCCCAATTATTCTGTCTTTCTATCATTTCAAAGTGGTGACAATTAAAAATAACTTGATGACATTACTTATATGCCGTTTCAGTTTCCTAATCATTAAAATATTGGTACAAATCACAAGCGCTACTATTAAGAAACAGTTCAACATGGAAAGGACAGGTTGGAGGGATATGGACCAAACGCAGGCAAGTGGGACTAGTGTAGCTTGAACATTGTTGGCCGGTGTATGCAAGTTGGGCCGAAGGGCCTGTTTCCACACTGTATCACTCTATGAAGTTGTGGCATTTAAAAACACTGTAAAATGGCCTGAAAGAACATGAGAAAAGATTATGCACAACCTTTGAGTCTGCCCCATCTTTCAATCCATTGAATGATTAGAAACATAGAAAATCGGTGAAGGAGGAGGCCATTTGGCCCTTCGAGCTAGCACTGCCATTCAATATAATCATGGCTGATCGTCCGCTATCAATAACCCGTGCCTGCCTTCTCCCCATATCCCTTGACTCCACTAGCCCTTAGAGCTGTATCCAACTCTCTCTTAAATCCATCCAGTGATTTGGCCTCCACTGCCCTCTGTGACAGGGAATTCCATAAATTCATAACTCTCTGGGTAAAAAAGTTTTTTCTCAGCTCAGTCTTAAATGACCTCCCCTTTATTCTAAGACTGTGGCCCCTGGTTCTGGACTCACCCAACATTGGGAACATTTTTACTGCATCTAGCTTGTCCAGTCCTTTTATAATTTTATATGTTTCTATAAGATCCCCCCTCATCCTTCTAAACTTCAGTGAATACAAGCCTAGTCTTTTCAATCTTTCCTCATATGACAGTCCCGCCATCCCAGGGATCAATCTCGTGAATCTACGCTGCACTGCCTCAATCACAAGGATGTCCTTCCTCAAATTAGGAGACCAAAACTGTGCACAATACTCCAGATGTGGTCTTACCAGAGCCCTATACAACTGCAGAAGAACCTCTTTACTCCTATACTGAAATCCTCTTTTTATGAAGGCCAACATCCCATTAGCTTTCTTCACTGCCTGCTGTACCTGCAGGCCAACTTTCAGTGACTGGTATACAAGGACACCCAGGTCTCGCTGTACCTCTCCCTTACCTAACCTAACCCCATTGAGATATTAATCTGCCTGCTAGTTTTTGCCTCCAAAGTGGATAACCTCACGTTTATCTATATTATACTGCATCTGTCACACATCTGCCCACTCACTCAACCTGTCCAGGTGCCCCTGCAACCTCCTAACATCCTCTTCACAGTTTACACTGCCACCCAGCTTTGTGTCATCCGCAAACTTGCTAGTGTTGCTCCTAATTTCCTCTTCCAAATCATTTATATATATGGTAAACAATTGCGGCCCCAACACCGAGCCTTGCGGCACTCCACTCGCCACTGCCTGCCATTCTGAAAAGGACCCGTTCACTCCTACTCTTTGCTTCCGGTCTGCCAACCAATTTTCTATCCATGTCAACACCCTACCCCCAATACCACGTGCTCTAATTTTGAGGGTAGGCCATTAAGGATTGAGATGATGAAAAACATTTTCACCCAGAGAGTTGTGAATCTGTGGAATTCTCTGCCATAGAAGGCAGTGGAGGTCAATTCACTGGATGTTTTCAAGAGATAATTAGATAAAGCTAATGGAATCAAGGGATATGGGGAGAAAGCAGGAACAGGGTACTGATTCTGGATGATCAGCCATGATCATATTGAATGGCGGTGCGGGTTTGAAGGGCCGAATGGCCTACTCTTGCGCTTATTTTCTATGTTTCTAATATATTTATGGCTCATCCTCTATCTAAATTCCAGTTTCCAGCTCTATTCTCAAATTTCTCGATTCAGATGGTAATCACAAACATATCGTCTCTGTTTTAATTCTGCCTAGTAACTGAGCTTTTCTAATTTTAATGGACATTCTAATAACCAACGAATGGAAGAATAAATCTTTTCTGATCAGTTTTATATGGCTTGTCTTGTGAACGGTAGTTCCAGATTTCTCAGCCAAGACATCAAGGCCAAATTGACCCTATCAAACCCAAAATTGACCCTATCAAACCCAAATCTAGTTTATTTTACATTTTACAAAATACTAGGCATAGCAGTCTTAAGCCCCTGTCCCACTTTCACGACCTAATTGGCGACCTCTGCTGAGTTTGCCCTTGACTAATACTCGCAGCTTGGTCGCCACGAGGTCATAGTAGGTCTTTGTAACTCTTCCTCATGCTCGTGAGTGGTCTCCACGTACTCATGGCCTCAAGTAGGTTGTGGCGTTTATTCCAGCCTGATAAAAAATGTCCGCGAGTAAAAAAAGGGATGGCATGCAAAAAATTGATACTTTTTACTCGTAGGTAGGTCATAGGTAGGTCGTACTAGGTCGTGATGGTAGTGTAGGTAGTCGTAGTCGTATGTAGTCGTAGGTCGGTAAATGGCACGAGAAAAAAAAATGCAAACATGACATCATTTTATCATGTGATCATTTCCACTCATAGCTAGTCGTAGTTGGTCTTAGGTGTGAAAGACTGAGGTCGAGGGGGGTCATAGGAGGTTGCAGACATGGTCATAGGAGGTCTTTTACTTTGGCGAGTCAACATAACCTTGACATTTTTTTCAACTCATCTAGGATCTTCTAAACTCATGGATTAGGTTGTCCAAATGGGACAGGCCCTTTAGTCTACTCAACCTATCCTATCCAGTGTCTGTTTCACCTTGGCTTTGCATTGTGTGAATTTTTTGGACAGCGCTCCCCCCCGCTTGTCCTGTCCCCTGCCTGCATAACGGGCTGGTGAAGAAACCAATGTGTTTCTGTGTGTTGCACTCTGACAGTCGGTGTTCCAGTTGCCGGTTTTTCAGGTGACTGCCGGCAACTTGACAGTCGCCTGAAAAATTGCCTCAGTGGGACAGGCCCATAAGGCTCCATATAATAGTAAGATTAAACGTTGGTGATTACGTGAAGAACCCCATCTAGGCCGCATGCACGTCAATCTTCAAAGCAGCGTATGAAATCACAAATAACAATCACCGAAGTGACATAGTAAGATGCGTGACTCGAGAACTACCAGATGATCTTTATGAGAGAGGGTTGGGCATGGCAGGCACGTAATCACCAACGTAACTCCTCATAAAATCAAGGTCAAACTTCAAACTGGTAAGTTCTCATTTAATCTTACTATTTTACTTCAGAGTCACGTGAGTGATTCCGTGAAGACTTCAAAGCTTTGTGATTTCATGCCGCAGATTTCAAATCTCGGCTTCCCACTGCATTGATTGACTCGGATGAGAAAATAATGCATTAATATTATCATCGCATTAAATGTAGTAACAAAGTTTATTTGAAATAACAAACAGAAAACAACAGTACCCCTCTATCCCAGGCACTTAAACATAACTTAAAATAGCATTGGCAAACAGCCCTGGATTGACAATCGGCCAATGATAGAAACTCTGAAACATCAGCTCATTTGCCCATATGGTGGCTGCCAAAATATGGTTGACGGGCACGTCCCTCACCTTGGCAGCCGACGTATCTGCTGCCCTACTGGAATGAGATGTGAACACATCAGTATTAATACCTGCATCGATCAAGACTTGTTTCAACCATCTCAAAATAGTATTAACTGACACTCTTTTATGAGGCTTTTTGTAACTGATAAACAATCCTGTCTCCATGTTACGTAAGGCCTCTGTAGTTGCAATGTATTGCATCAAATGTGTTTTTACGCATAAGGATGAATCCGTGGGATATGCTGAAAATACTATTTTGAACCCAGTGACACCTGGTCTGCTTTGTTTGAGGAGGTCATAAATGTAGAATGTAACATTGTCTGCAGCTATTTCCATTCTATCTAGCTGTAGTTTTTGGAACGTCTGTACTCTCTGTGCTGATACCAATGCCATGAGCATGCTACCTTCATGGTGATTTTGGTAAAAGACAGAGACGAGACAGGGGCCCACTCATGCAGTAGTCTAAGGACCACGCTTACATCCCAAATTGCCATATATCTAAGTTTAGGAGGTCTGGAATTAAAAATCCCTTTCATTAACTGAACAACAAGAGGGTGAGACCCAATAGGATGTTTGTCTGACTTCATCACTAAATATGATGACAAAGCGCTTCTAGCTGTGTTGATTACACTGTCTCAGCCCTTTATCATAGTAGAGGGTTGACAGGAACTCTAGATCATGCGAAATACGTGCTGTACAATAATCAATATTATTTTGTACACAGTAAACTTCCCATTTTTTTACATAACAAATATACTGCTTTTGAGTACTTGATCTCCAAGATGCAGTGAGCATGTCCACAGTTCGACCAAACAATCCACGCCCCAGATATGGCCTTCTTAAAATCTTCAAATTAACAAATCAATACGGTCATACAATGGATGGCATTCGCCAGTTACCGGATGCACCAATAAATCCCTTCATTTGGGAACAGCCATCAGGGGTTGTGTCATGAGCTGTAGTATCAAAGGGTACCATGGCTGGGTAGGCCAGTCAGGAATCACCAGTACCCCTGACCATCATCCTGCTTGATTTTAAGCAGGCATCGATTTATGAAACAAAATGGTGGAAATGCATATATAAACATACCACCCCAATACAGTGTCAAACAATACTGCCCCAGGATCTGGTGCCCATGACACATATTTGGGTAGCTGGTGGTTTAGTCTGGATGCAAACAAGTCGACATCTGGTCTTCCATATTGGACAATGATCTCATTGAATATATCACGATTCAACATCCACTCTATGTTGTCATGGAACTTCCGTGACCTAGTGTCTGCTACTGTATTGAATCTGCCTGGTAGAAAAATAGCTGAAAGCCAAATGTGCTTGTCATTACACCAGGTCCAGATATGGTTAGCCAGTTTGTCACAAGATAGCGACTTGGTACCACCCATGTGATTGACATATGCTACTGCTGTAGTGTTATCAATTTGGAACTGAAGATGCAGACTATTTGTGTTAGAGCAATAAGCCTTGAGCCCATATAATGCTCTTAAAAGCTCTAAATGGTTTATTCCTCATGTCTGCAGAAGCAAAGCTTCTTTCATATTCCATCTTCCTCCACAGCTTGAGCTTGTATCCGTGGCATCCCATCCGAGTGCACTGACATCAGTCTGTAAAACCATGGACGGTTGTTCTAGCGCCACTGTGCTGAAAGTCTTGGAGACATATTCGATCCGGCTCCCGGTGGGGTTCCGGCGGCGGCGGCAGCAGCAGCAGCGGTGGCCCGGCTCCCGGGGCGGTTTCAGCGGCTGTAGCGGCAGCGGCGACTTGACTCCCGGTGGGGTTCCAGCGGCGGCAGTAGCAGCGGCGGTGGCCCGACTCCCGGAGCGGTTCCAGCGGTGGCGGCGGCAGCGGCGGTTGCGCCATCGGAGGCCTGGATCGCCTCGGCACAGAGGGAAACAAAGAGGGAAGAGACACAGACTCTAAGACTTTTGCCTTCCATCACAGTGAGGAGATGTTTGGTGAACTCACTGTGGTGGATGTTTATTGTGTGTTCTGTCATTATTTATTTATTTATTTTTAATTATATGTATGACTGCAGGGAACAGAGTTTCGTTCAGACCGAAAGGTCTGAATGACAAATAAAGAATCCAATCCAATCCAATCCAAATCCACCATTGAAGCTCAGTAATTGCATCTGCTGATAATTGCATGGGCCTATCATAATGGGCCTATCATAATGGCCCAGATGTACCATGAGTGCCTGTTCCTTTGCTCTTTGTAAGTGCTGATAGTGCAAAGGCCAAAATTGGACTGCTGGAAATGCTACAACTAATTTCCCGTGCAGCCTGGCCACTTGTCTAATTGAAGGTTGTTGTTCGTTTAAAAGTTTTATACAACTACCAATGAGCTCCACACTTTTCCCTCTGGGCAAGGTAATTACCATTTTAAGTGAGTCAATTGTGAAACCCAAATAATCAATTGTGGTTTACACAAAAAGCTGGAGAAACTCAGCGGGTGCAGCAGCATCTAAGGAGTGAAGGAGATAGGCGACGTTTCGGGTCGAGACCCTTCTTCAGACTCCATCCTCCACCGCTGGAACCGCTCCGGGAGTCGGGCCACCGCCGCCGCTACTGCCGCCGCTGGAACCCCACCGGGAGTCAAGTCGCCGCTGCCGCTACAGCCGCTGAAACCTCCCCGGGAGCCGGGCCACCGCTGCTGCTGCTGCCGCCGCCGCCGGAACCCCACCGGGAGCCGGATCGAATATGTCTCCAAGACTTTCAGCACAGTGGCGCTAGAACAACCGTCCATGGTTTTACAGACTGATGTCAGTGCACTCGGATGGGATGCCACGGATACAAGCTCAAGCTGTGGAGGAAGATGGAATATGAATCAATTGTGGTAATTGGTGTCAATTTAGATTTTCCTAAATGAATGACAAACCCCAGTTTTTCAAGTGTGAATTTGACAACTGCCACAGATGTTTCAGCTAATTCCTTTGTTTGTCCGATAATTAAGATATCATCCAGATAGGCCATAATTACATGGCCCTGACCTCTAAGTAGCCCCAAAATTGGTTTTAACAATTTAGTGAATATTCTAGGTGATGAGGTTAAACCATTAGGCAGTGCCTTAAATTTCAGATGCCTTACACCCTACTGGCGCTGGCTCTGTGTAGCACTAAGTCTGCAGTCGCTAAATCTGTAGCTTGCGACTGTATGGGAATATGCGGCAGTGGTTACAAACCCGCACTTCCACGGCTGGCTGTGACTAGCCGCTTCCCTTTAAATGTTTTGTCCATTGCTAGCGATCGGTAGATAGCGTACCGGCAAGCACGGACTTGACTCCAGTAAAGTTTTTTCACTTACCTGGAGTTGGAATACTTACCGCTGGAGGAGCTCTGTCCCTCACAGCCTCCGTGCATCAATGCGGCTGACGTACTGACGCACATGCGGCCTAGACGGGGTTCTTCACGGAATCACTCACGTGACTCTGAAGTAAAATTGCAATAAGATCTCCTTAGTCTTAATCCAATCCTGCACTAATAATGTTCTCGTAACATTTAACTTTCTAATTGCTTTGTGTGACTGCATGTTAACTTTCTCTCGAGGTCTTTCACCACCTACATTTTCCAGTCAATCAAATTAATTAATCAATTCAATCAAACTAAAAATAATATTATTTACTATTTTTCTGACTCAAGGGGATTCTCTCACATTCTCCTGCATCATGTGCCATCTGCCACACGCTTATTTAAATGTTTGTATCATGTTGCTCTCCTCCTCACAGTTTACTTTCCACATTGGTTCATATCAACAGCAAAGTTGAATAAATTACCGTCAATTCCCTCGCCGAAGTTGCTGATATAGATTGTAAACAATGTGTGTTGGAGTATCCAGCCAGTTACACCCACATAACTAACAATAATCTGTTTATTCCTTGTGGGTTTTCTTTCAATTAACCCACCAGCAGTCCCTTTTAAATTGCTTACAATTCTACAAGATCTAATCCTATATAACAATCCGTGGCAAATGCAGATTGGGTGAGAAAGTCATCGATGCTTGGCCCACACAAGTCCATGCTAACAAGATGCTGCATCTAGGCTAGATCAATTTGCCTGCACTTGGCCCATATTTCTATAAGCCTTTCTTATCCAAATGTCTATTTTACAAATGTTATTATTGTACCCGCAGCACATATTTGCTCTGGCAGCTCGTTCCACATACCCACCACTCTCTGAGAAAGTTACCCTTCAGATTCCTATTAAATCTTTCCTCTCTCATCTTCAACCTATCCCCTTAAGTTCGTGATTCCCTTACCTTGGGATAAAGATTCTGTACATCCACCATGGTTTTATACAGCTCCATAACATCACCCCTCAGCTTCCTGCGCTTCAAGGAGTACAGTCAAATATCAATTGCAGCAAAAGAGTTTAATTCTCATATGTCCTGACAGCAAAACAATGAGTTTTTTTTTAATTACAGTAGCTTAATAGGCTTGTAAGCACAACACACAGCAAAATATATAATGTGTTTTAATTAAATAAATTACTAGTCCTAATACTAATGCAATAAAACCATGATATCTTTAGTGCAACCAAAGATGGTCCATGGAATTTCATTATTGCTGAGGTCAGTATTTTGTAGTGCTCAAGAGCCTGATGGTATTGGGAACAAGCTATTCTTCACAATACCATCTGATGAAGGGTCTCGACCTGAAACATCACCCATTCCTTCTCTCCAGAGATGCTGCCTGTCCCGCTGAGTTACTCCAGCATTTTGTGTCTATCATCAGCATCTGCAGTTCCTTCCTCCACAAGCTATTCTTAAGCCTGGCTGTCACGGTTTTCAGGCTCTTGTACCTTCTTCCCCATGGTGGGAATGAAATGAGAGTGTAGCCAGGGTCTAGCCTGCCCGACCTCTCCCTCTAGCTCAGGATAAAAAGTTTAAATTACTGATTACGATACGATACGATAAGATAGAACTTTATTTATCCCAGAAGGGAAATTGATCCGCCAATGGTCATAAAACACAAAATATATCAAACATGAAATTAAAGTGATGAGTGCAAAGGATTGGGAATGTGCAAAGATTGGTGGAGGGGGGGGAGTCAGTCTACCCCACGACAGTAGGGAGAGGAGTTGTCCAATTTGATAGCCATAGGGAAGAAGGATCTCCAGCATCTGCAGCTCCTTCTTTAACAAGAGATAAAATGTAATTAAGGACAGTCAGACTGGTCAAAGAACTGGAAAGAGGATGGATAGAGAGAGAGCAAAAGTAAGGGTTGCTTGAAGTTAGAGAAGACAATATTCATTCCGCTGAGGTGTAAGCTACCCAAGCAAAATATGAGGTGCTGTTCCTCCAATTTGTGCTGGGCCTCACTGTGACAATAGAGGAGGCCCAGGACAGAAAGGTTAGTGTGGGAATGGGAGGGTGAGTTAAAGTTTTTAGCAACCGGCATATCAGATAGGTTTAGGTGGATTGTGCAGTGGTGTTCAGCGAAACGATCACCAAGCCTGTGCTTGGTCTCGCCGATATATAGTCTCAATTTGAAATCGAGCCTTGTATTTTCAATCAAGCTTTTTTATAATGCAAAATAGGTGAATTATTAACTCACGAGTTACATCATATAAGTTTACTTGCAGAGCTTGTAAGTGTGATGGCTGACAAAGTCAGTTATGGGAACAGAACTGCAGTGGTAAGGTTATGTTTTGATGAACAGTTTGAAGTCCAGATCCTAAGTTAGAGTTTCGTCAAAATCACAAAGTTACTGCTGATTCAAAAATAACTAATTGAGAATGTAACAATTCATTTTTTTACATCAAAAGAATTATTTCCAAAATGGGGCAGGATCTTGACCAGAAGGGCCATCTGTGAGGTGTCATCACTGCATTGTATTCATATTTCATAATATGATTCGATTTTCAATATAAGATATATGATGGTGTTGCATGTTTACAAAACTCCCGGAAAAAGATTTCCATGCTTCTTTTGTGAGGAACTAAATCCTTTTCAGTTAGAACAATATTGACCAATTCATTACTAAAGTTTGAAATTTCAACATGACTGATTACTAAAGTTTGCACAGTACATGCATGCATTTTTTGATTATTTATTCGTTTGTTGGTAAAATTGTAAGATGAAAAGCTGAGTGTGCACAATTTTTTTATTATTTTATCACTTCCTTTAGTTCTGAATAATGATGGATATTAGCAAAGTAAATTCACGTGAAGTATATATCCTTCTATTATTTGCATGTTTTAAATGCAGCTAAAATATTGTTGCCATGGAAAAGGAGCAACTTTTTTTGGACAACGCTAGTTTAGATCATGAGCTTTTTGGAAAATAATTTTGCAATGGTTAAATAAATTAATATAATTACTAAATACGATAAATATTTCAAAGTTTTTAGATGTGCTAAGAGTTGACACTCACCTGGTGACTGGTTCTGTGAATGGGGCCAGTTTCTATCATAATGCTTTTTTGAACTAAAGCAAAGGATTTGTGTTGAGTGTCATTTTCACTAGAAGTTGTTTGATGTTTTGAATGGTGTGTCTGACAGAGGTCGTCTCCTCCTCCTCCTCCTCCTCCTCCTCCTCCTCCTCCTCCTCCTCCTCCTCCTCCTCCTCCTCCTCCTCCTCCTCCTCCCCCTCCCCCTCCCCCTCCCCCTCCCCCTCCCCCTCCCCCTCCCCCTCCCCCTCCCCCTCCCCCTCCCCCTCCCTCCTCCCTCCTCCCTCCTCCCTCCTCCCTCCTCCCTCCTCCCTCCTCCCTCCTCCCTCCTCCCTCCTCCCTCCTCCCTCCTCCCTCCTCCCTCCTCCCTCCTCCCTCCTCCCTCCTCCCTCCTCCCTCCTCCCTCCTCCCTCCTCCCTCCTCCCTCCTCCCTCCTCCCTCCTCCCTCCTCCCTCCTCCCTCCTCCCTCCTCCCTCCTCCCTCCTCCCTCCTCCCTCCTCCCTCCTCCCTCCTCCCTCCTCCCTCCTCCCTCCTCCCTCCTCCCTCCTCCCTCCTCCTCTCCCTCCTCCGGAGAAACTCAGCGGGTGATGCAGCATCTATGGAGAGAAGGAATAGGCGACGTTTCGGGTCGAGACCTTTCTTCAGTCTTCTTCAATGTACCTGTCCAAATGCTTTTAAAATTGCGTTTATGGTACCTGTTTCAATTACCTCTTCTGGCAGCTCATTCCATTTGCCCATCATAGTAGGGGAATTTGTGTCTATTACCATGATGATCTTCAATTCGAATTATTACATCGTTGAGTGTTGTCAACATGGAGACTAGGGGGAGCAGCTCAGGTAGTAATTGTTTGCATCAGGTTCAGAATAATGACAGTGGAAGGGGTGGGAGAGTACAATGATGTGACAGGCATTGAAGATGATGGTTTTGTGCTCCAAATCAGCCCACAAAGTAAGGTTATTCTATGCTTTAACTTGCTTGTTTCTTGTAGCCCTACTACTTTTTCACCTCTACGTCCACTGGAGGACCATATTAGAATTCTGACTGGGACAGACTTGATCATCCAGATAGACACCAAATGCTGGCACAACTCAGCGGGACAGGCAGCATCTCTGGAGAGAAGGAATGGGTGATAGAAACATAGAAACATAGAAATTAGGTGCAGGATTAGGCCATTCGGCCCTTCGAGCCTGCACCTCCATTCAATATGATCATGGCTGATCATCCAACTCAGTATCCCGTACCTGCCTTCTCTCCATACCCTCTGATCCCCTTAGCCACAAGGGCCACATCTAATTCCCTCTTAAATATAGCCAATGAACTGGCCTCAACTACTCTCTGTGGCAGAGAGTTCCAGAGACCCACTACTCTTTGTGTGAAAAAAGTCTATATTTGAGATGTAATATGAATTCAAAATGTTACATAGAACAGCACAGCACAGAAACAGGCCCTTCAGCCCACAATGTCTGTGATGGACATGATGCCAAGATAAACAAATATCACCTGGCTCACCCACTCACTATATATATATATATATATATATATATATGCCTATTGAAAAGCTTAAATGCCACTACTTTATCTGCCCCACCACCACCCCAACAGTGCACTCCAGGCACTCGCCACCCTCTGTGTATAAACATTTGTCCCGCACATCTCCTTGAAACTTTACTCTTCGAGGGACTTGGAGTCAGCACTCATCTCTGCCACTGGATCCTCGACTTCCTGAGCAACAGACCCCAATCAGTGAGAATAGGGGACAAATCACCCGCGCCAATAATCCTCAACACTGGTGCTCCACATGGATGCGTTCTCAGCCCCCTTCTTTATTCCTTGTACACCAACTATTGTGCACCCAGGTACAAAATCTAATTCAATTTACAAATTTTCAGACGACACCACCATTGTGGGTCGGATATCAAATAATTATGAGACGAAGAAATAATAATGAGTAAAAAATAACAATGAAATTATAATGAGTACAGGAAGGAGATTGCGAACCTCGTGATCTCGTGATGAGACAACAATGTTTCTCTTAACGTCAGCAAGACAAAGGAGATAGTGATCGACTTCAGGAAGCGGAGCAGTACACGTTACCCCAGTTTGCATTGACGGCGCCGATGTAGAGATGGATGAAAGTTTCAAATTCCTAAGAGTGTAAATATCACAAACAACTTGTCCTGGACCACCCATATTGAAGCAGTGGACAAGAAAGCACACCAACACCTCTACTTCCTTAGAAGGTTTAGGAAGTTCAGCATATCCCCAACAACTCTCACTAACTTCAACAGATGCGATGTAGAAAACATTTTATCGGGATGCAACACAGCATGGTTTGGGAACACCCTCATCCAAGGCCATAAGAAATTGCAGAGAATTGTGGACGTAGCCCAGACCATCACACAAACCAACCTCCCTTCCATTTACACCTCAGGCTGCCTCGGCAAGGCCAGCAGCATAATCCAGGACGAGGCACACCCCAGCCACTCCCTCTTCTCCCCTCTCCCTACTGTATCGAGGCCTCTCAAAATATTAGATCATTCTATCAGACCTCGCCTCAAACTCCAGCTTTCTGGAGAAAACCATCCAAGTGTTTCCAACCTCTCCTTGCAGCTAATAGTCTATAATCCAGGGTTATTTTCTGGTAATTGTGTTCCAGTTGCCATTAAAACCATTCTAAGGCCTAGTGCTGCTTAATCATATCTCCTAGAGTTAAAGTGCTATATAAATGCAAGTTGTTGTAATGACTAGAGTTTCAGGCATCTCCATCTTCACTTTGTTCCCACCCTTCAGGATCTTTGGCTTGTTTGTTTAATTGAAACTCTGTTCCTACCAACTTTGGAGGGTAAAAAACAACTACAATTTTAATTGCAATTTTAATTCAACCCCATTATAATTGCAGATTATCATCACAGGAGGGTTACATCTTCCTCGTGCATTCTTGTCAAGAGTAGTTTATTGGCAGAAATGTAACCAGAGTTATCTGAGCCCTGCAATCTGACCCAAATGGCAACACATAAAGGATGCTTAAAATTGTGGTCATTGTGGCAAACTTGGTCGCCAGACTCTTCGTGATTAGTGCTTTATGTCGGCATTGAAGAATTCCTCATTGGTACAGTTTGTGTCTTATTAGCCGGAGCCAAAGTCAAGTGAGTGAGTTAAACAACATCAATTAATCTTCGTGGTAGATTAACCTGCAAAGATGTTGAACTGAACTGGGATTATAAGATTATCACTAACATTTGAATTGATAGCTCAAACGGGCTTCACAATCGCAAGACCAATGATAGAAACACATAATTGTGTCACCCTTTCAGTGATTACTATCATCACCCGTCAGTTATTCAGCTATCTGTTGATTTTGTTCCACTGTTCTCTTGGTATTGATGCATTTTGTGTTCTCTGGCCTTTCACGGCATTCTTTATGGTAATATTAAATACATCTGATACTTCAGTATTGTTTAATGAACCAGTGCCAAATTGACCTAAGCCTCCAATGCCTCAGAATTCAATTGCAAAATGCTTATTTTTCAATACTCTGCAACAGAATCGATGACTTCTTTGAGTGAAACCCAGTCAGACTATTCCAGGTCATTTCACTTCACCCAAAAATTCAGCCATGTATTTCATGTTATGAGATATCCTTGTTAACTTCCACAGCAGGGCTGCACGTGATGTTGCCATTCCCCATAAAATACTTTGTTTGAAGCATTGGAGGTAAATTTCAGCCACATTGTATTGAGAGCACCAGTCAGTTCAAAACAAACAGTTTTAAAAGTGGGTGATGGTTTGAAAAGCTAACTTCCAAGTGAAGGCCAATATTTTTTTATTTTTCAGCTAATTTGAACCTTTTGATCCAACTTCACAAAAACCAAAAGAGACTACAGAATCAAGATGAACCCTTGCAAAGTATTTGGGGGTTGTAAAGAACATGCACGTACACAAGGAATTCTTTACTATAGCTTTATTAACTACACACACATTACTGCCCTAGCTGTACATGGTCTGTCACGTTCACTAGAGAGAGAGCTAGGGGATGGGGAAGACACAGATATACTTGATTATGGGGGAGTGGTTAGCAGAGCTACGTAACTACAATTAAAGGGACATGCACTAATCATCTACATCCTTCCTCTACAAAAGACCATGTCTCATGCGCTAGGGCAACTGGAAGAATAAAGAAACAATAAAGCAGCATCAAATCATACATATTCGCCATAATGGTCAGGCGGCTGCACGAGACGGCCAGAGCGGGTCCGCAGCCCGCTCACACCTCCTCCCCCCACGGGAACGGGTGGAACGGGAGCGGGAGGTGACACGCTGACAGGAGAGCTGGGAGGCGGGGAGTGACGAGGCGACAAGGGGACGGGAGGCGAGTGCCGAGGCGACAAGGGGGAGGAGGGGGGCGGGACAGGTGGAGGGACAGGAACTGGCACAGGAAGAAGGACAGGGACGGTCCGGTGGGGCTCACAGATCGGGAAAGTAGCAGGCGGCAGAGGAGACATGGGGGAAGCATGCGGGACAGCAGGAGGTGGAGGAGGCTCACTCACCAGGCGGAGGTGTTGACGGGACCTACGGTAGACTGTGCCATCAAGGTTAACTAAGTAGGAGCGAGGCGAATCGGCAGATCCGACGACAACTGCAAGGCTTGGGTGGCCGGAGGTGGAACGCATGCGGACAACCTGTCCAGGAAACTGAGGAGGAAGGGCGCGGCAGGACCTATCATGGGAGTGCTTCTGGATGGACTGTTTCTCAGCAATACGCTCACGGACCATGGCAGGCTTCAAAACGGAGGGGGCAAGGGTCTGTTGGGCAACTGGAATGGGAGGGCGTGTGACTCGGGACATGAGACGCTGCGCCGGGGATCCCAGGACGTGGTCACGGGGAATGTTACGGAGGTTCAGGAGAGCAAGGTAGATGTCAGACTTGGAAACACGGCAACGCTCCAATAAGCTCTTCGCGCTGCGGACAGCGCGCTCAGCCAGGCCATTGCTTTGAGGGTATTCAGGGCTGCTGGTGTAATGCCGAAAGTTCCAACGGTCAGCAAAGTCCTTGAACTCCGCGCTGGTGAACTGGCTGCCGTTGTCGGACTGCAGGCTTGCAGGAGACCCAAAGGTGGCGAAGTGGCGACGCAGCTTCTCAATAACAGCAGAGGATGAGAGAGAGGACAGCTGGTCGACCTCAAACCAGTTGGAGTAGGAGTCGACAAGCACCAAGAAGTGCTTGCCGTGCCACTCGAAAATGTCGGTTGCCAGCGCCGACCATGGCAGGTCTGGTGCGGGCTGTTGCAAAAGGGGCTACCGCTGCTGTTGCGGTGCAAGACTGTTGCAGGTAGGGCATGACGACACCCTGTCCCGGAAGTAGGCGGCCATATCAGGCCAGTAAAACTGGCTTTGAGCGATGGAGAGAGTGGCCTCGGCTCCGGGATGGCCACGATGAGCAGTGTCAAAATACTGTTGCCGTAGAGCCTCAGGCACCACAACCTTGTGACCCTTAACGATTACACCATCTCGCAGTACCAGTTCGTCACGGACCAGGAAGTAAGGCACTGCCACGGCGGGTAGGGAAGAACGTCGTTCAGGCCAGCCCCGCTGAATGACTGCAGCCAGCTGTTGGAGAGAGGCGTCAGCAGCAGTGTGTTTGACCAGAGATTTTAACTGGTTGGAGGGTACAAAGTTGACGTTCAGCACTATCAAATTGGAAGCCTCGTAAGGGTGACGGGTGGTCAAAGCAAGAGGTGCCCGAGACAACGTGTCAGCGATAAACATGTCTTTGCCTTTACGATATACCACGGAGAATGTAAAGCGCTGTAGCTGAAGCATCATCCGTTGGAGCCTGGAGGAGGCAGCATGAATCGGCTTGCTGAGGATGGTGACCAGAGGCTGGTGGTCAGTTTCAATAGAAAACTCAGTGCCTAGGATATAGTCTTTAAACTTTGAACAGGCAAACACGACAGCCAGCAGCTCTTTCTCAATCTGGGCATAGCGCTGCTCGGCCGGAGTCATCGTGCGGGACGCGAAAGACACAGGCAGCTGTACCCCGTCATGGATCTGCAAGCAGGCGGCACCCAGGCCGAACTTGGAGGCATCACAGGTGATGGCGATAGGTCGGTTTCGGTCGAAATACTTCAGCGTCGGGGTGCAGATGAGCTTGGACCTGAGCACATCAAAAGCATTTTGGTGTTGCGGGAACCAGGCCCATGCGGTGTCCTTTTTCACCAAGTCTCTTAGGGGAGCGCTCAACTCGCTCAAGTCAGGGATGAACTTTCCCAGGTAGTTGACCATACCCAGGAAACGCTGGAGGCTTGGCACATCCTCAGGAGCAGGCATCTCAGAAATCGCAGCTGTCTTCTGTGGGTCGTGCTTCAGCCCGGACGCTGTGAAAACGTGTCCCACATAGGTGACCTCCGGGACGCGGAACCGGTATTTATTAGGGTTGAGCTTCAGGTTCACCTCTCGAGCTCGATCCAGGACTAGTCGGAGGTTGTGGTCGTGCTGTTTGACATCCTTTCCATACACCAAAATATCGTCGACAATTATAGCGCATGGGAGCCCCGCGAACAGCTGTTCCATCGTTCTCTGGAATACCTCGCTGGCGGAGTTGATCCCGAACGGCATGCGCAGGAAACGAAACCTCCCGAAGGGTGTGCCGAAAGTCGTCAGGTAAGATGCTCGTTCATCTAATGGTATCTGCCAAAACGAACTCTTTGCGTCCAGCACTGAAAACAAAGTGGCTGGGCCGACTTGTGCAGCAACATCCTCAACGGTTCGCATGGGATAATGCGGGCGCTTGATAGCCAAGTTCAAATCCTTGGGGTTGATGCAGATCCGCAGCTCACTTTTGTCCTTCTTTGCAGCGACAACCATGGTGGACACCCACAGAGTTGGCTCACTCACCTCCTTCAGGATGCCCGTAGCCACCATATCACGAAGGGCAGACTCAACCCTGTCCTTCATCGCAAAAGACACTCGGTGGGGTGGGCGGATGACGGGTTCCACCTCCGGATTGAGAGAGATCTTGTAGCTGCAGGGAAGCTTCCCCAGCTTGCTGTCGAATCGATCGGGGTATTCGTCCAGCGGGTCTAAAGGTTGTTGCACCATGCGGATGTCCCGGTGGAAATTGACCAAACCAAGGTCCTGGCATGCCTGAATACCGAGCAGGGGGACACATTTACCATCTAGCAGGAAGAAGGAGAGGGGCCGAACGGCCTTCAGCACTTTGCAGTTGAGGGTGGCTTTCCCCACAGGAACGAGCAGACCTCCCCCATAGGCACGAAGGACAGAGCGTTCAGTGGTAACTCGCTCATTATTCCTTATCTTTTTAAACAAGCTTGTTGACATAACGTTTGTAGCGGCCCCAGTATCGACCTTGGCCGAGAAAGTCGTGCCATTCACAGTAACTTGCACGGTTGGGTCCGTTATCAGCGCAGGTGCACCTCGCAGCGAAAAAACACTCAGCTCACTCTGGGAAGAGCTCGAATCAGACAGTGGGAGGTTGTCAGCAGGCTGATAGGAACCCGACATGGTATCATCTCGTACCAGGTAGTTTGAAGGCTTACGCTGTTGTTGTACAGGTTTCCCACGGGAACGACATGCTGCCGAGAAATGGTTCAGTTTATGGCAGAAATTGCAGGTCTTTCCCAAGGCAGGGCACACATTAAAATGATGAGATTCAAAATTACAGTTCGGGCAGCGCTGTCCCGGCTTGGAGCTGGAGGCAGAGCTACTCGCACGGCGAGTCCGATCAGCAGGACGGCGGCCGGCGAAGCTAGCCGCGCGGACCGCATGGTCTGAGGGGGGCACGGCGGAGGACATAGCCTCTGCCAGCCTGGAGGCGTGCAAAGCCTCATGGAAAGTCAGATCAGGCTTGCACAGGAGGTCTGAACGCAGCTTTTCATCCCGTAGACCGTACACCAAGACATCGCGGGTCAGTGTTTCAGTCGCGGCACCCAGGTTGCACCGTCTAGCTAGGTGCCGCAAGGCAGCAACAAAATTGTCCACAGACTCACCAGGGTTCTGACGGCGTGCGAAAAACTTGAAACGCTCCAGAATGGAGTTGGTGGGAACATCACACATCTCGGTAAACTTTTCGACCAGGCACACCAGGTCTTGGGCGCACTCGTTCAGCCCGTACACGAATGATTCAGAGCGCTCCAGAGCCTCCGGACCGGCCAGGTTCAGAAGGAGGGAGGCTTTAATCGCTGGGGCCACAGCAGGGTGGGCGATTGCGACATAATGCTCAAAATCACGACGGAAGACATTCCAGCGGTGAGCAATGTCGGCGTCAAAGATCAGAGGGTCTGGCTTACGGCAGGAGGAAGCCATGACCAGTCTGGGAAGGGTAACTGGGACTAAAGAAACAAAAACCGATATACAGGAGACGCAGGAAGAGAAACTTCTGACGCCATGTAAAGAACATGCACGTACACAAGGAATTCTTTACTATAGCTTTATTAACTACACACACATTGCTGCCCTAGCTGTACATGGTCTGTCACGTTCACTAGAGAGAGAGCTAGGGGATGGGGAAGACACAGATATACTTGATTATGGGGGAGTGGTTAGCAGAGCTACGTAACTACAATTAAAGGGACATGCACTAATCATCTACAGGGGTGATGAAGAATATAGGCAAGCATTTTATATTCATTTTCTTTTCTTAAATTTTAGTATTAAAAAAACAATCATATAAAGAATTGTTATGTGTGATAGAATCATAGAGCGATACAGTGTGGAAACAGGCCCTTCGGCCCAACTTGCCCACACCGGCCGACATGTCCCAGCAACACTAGTCTCACCTGCCCGCATTTGGTTCATATCCCTCCAAACTTGTCCTATCCATATACCTGGCTAACTGTTTCTTAATCATATGGGATTGTCCCTGCCTCAACTACCTCCTCTGGCAGCTTGTTTCAAACACCCACCACCCTTTGTGTGAAAAAGTTACCCCTCATATTCCTATTAACTCTTTTCCCCTTTACTTTAAACCTATGTCCTCTGGTCCTCGATTCACCTACTCTGGGCAAGAGACTCTGTACATCTACCCGATATATTCCTCTCATAATCTTATACACCTCTATAAGCTCAGATATAAGATCTATAATATCATGTAAGATATGTGTTATCAAAACGAGTGATGTAGTACACAGATAATTAACTCTACTCCATTCATTCATGCAGATTATAAGTGGCAATGTTATCAAAGGATAGTAAGTATTAATTGTTTTGATAGGATCATTGTAGGCTTATTCCCCCTGGAGGAGTGTGCCAAAGGTAAACTAGTTTTATTTACCCACTTTGTAATTAGATGTTTTAAGATATCTCTGATTTGTGATGCAATTCTCTGCATTCCTCATTCACGCCACTTTGAGCATACAAACCCCTGTAGTGCATGGGAGTTATAACAGGACCCCAGAACATTATGTGTGGGACAATGGCACAGTAGTATAGTTGCTGCCTTGCAGCACCTGAGGCACAGGTTGAATCCTGACAATGGGTGCTCTCTGTATGGAATTTGTGTATTCATCCTGTGACCGCATGGGTGTTCTCCGGATGTGCAGGATAGAACGAGTGAATGGGTAATAGTTGGTCGGCATGGACATGGTGGGCCATAGGGCCTATTTCCATGCTGTATCTCTAAACTAAACTAAATTAAATTATTGGAGAAATCATCGCACCAGAATACATATATGAGCTTGAGATACCAACTCAACCAAACCTTGGGCTCCATCGCAGGGGATAGACTCCTGGCCAACATCTACTATAAACCCACTGACTCCCATGGCTATCTGGACTACACTTCTTCCCACCCTGCTTCCTGTAAGGACTCCATCCCCTGCTCCCAATTCCTCCGTCCACGCCACATCTGCACTAAGGTTCAGGTGTTCCACACAAAGGCTTCGGAGATGTCCTCATTCTTCAGGGAAAGGGGTTCCCCTCCTCTACCATAGATGAGGCTCTCACCAGGGTCTCTTCTATACCCCGTGACTCTACTCTCACTTCCCATCCCCCCACTCGTAACAAGGGCAGAGTCCCCCTTGTCTTCACCCTCCACCCGACCAGCCGTGATGTACAACAAATAATCCTCTGTCATTTTCGCCACCTCCAACGTGACCCCACCACTTGCCACATCTTCCCATCTCCTCCCCCGTCTGCTTTCCGCAGAGATCGCTCCCTCCGCAACTCCCTGGTCAATTCATCCCCTCCCACCCGAACCGCCCCCTCTCCGGGTACTTTCCCCTACAACCGCAAGAAATGCTACACTTGTCGCTTTACCTCCCGTCTTGACTCCATTCAAGGACCCAAGCAGTCTTTCCAGGTGCAGCAGAGGTTCACCTGCACCTCCCCAAACCTTATCTATTGCATCCGCTGCTCTAGATGCTCTACATCGGTGAGACCAAGTGCAGGCTTGGCGATCGCTTCACCCAACACCTCCGCTCGGTTCGCAATAACCAACCTGATCTCCCGGTGGCTCAGCACTTCAACTCCCTTTCCCATTCCAAATCCGACCTTTCTGTCCTCGGCCTACTCCGTGGCCAGAGTGAGGCCCACCATAAATTGGAGAAGCAACACCTCATACTTCACTTGGGCAGTTTGCGCCCCAGCGGTATGAACATTGACTTCTCTAATTTCAGGCAGTCCTTACTTTCTCCTCCCCTTCTCAGCTCTCCCTCAGCCCACTAGCTCCACCTCTTCCTTTCTTCTTCCCGCCCCCACCCTCACTTCAGAAGAAGGGTTTCGACCCGAAACATTGCCTGTTTCCTTCGCTCCATAGATGCTCTGTCACCCTCTGAGTTTCTCCAGCATTTCTGTCTATCTTCGATTTTCCAGCATCTGCAGTTCCTTTTTATTTTAATTTGTTAAATTTATTAGAAGTATAGTAAATTACATCAATGAACATCCTGTATATATTATTACATTTATTGTACCCCTTGTTTTTTTAAAGCTATTAAAAAAGAATACAAATGGAGAAAGTAGAGAAAGTGAGAGAAAATTGTGAGGGTGAAGAAGTGTGACGTAGGGAAAGAAGAAAGAACCCTTAGTCGACGAATTAGAAAAAGGACATTAAGAGATAGACCCTAGAAAAGAAGAAAGAGAAAGAAGAGAAAATGAAAAGGCAGTTGCTTTATTATAAACATCATGCAAAAGGAATTTACCAACTTAACAATTTTTCATCTACCTTTACCAAGACCCGACGCCTGTGCCTTTTTAAAGTACTACTGCACCCTATCCTTGTAGTAAGTCTATAAATGCAGACCACGTCCTATAAAAGCGATCTGATTTTCCTGCCAGGCGGAATCTCATATCTTCCAGGTGTAGTGTTTCAAACATAGTTGAAATCCACATATTTATTGTTGGTATAGGAGCGTTTTTTCAAAATTTTAAACTAAGTTTTTTTTCCAGTTATTAACCCATATTCAAATAGGTTATTTTGCAACACATTTAATTCAGGGCTACATTCTGTTGTTCCAAAGATAATCCATTCTGCTTTCGGTATCAGTTTTATTTTAAATAATTTTGTGAAGATTTCAAAGATTTCCTCCAAAATTTTTGAATTTTTATACAAAAAACAAATGAATGCACTATAGTAGCTTCTTGAGACTGGCATTTATCACAGATAGGTGATACATTGGGACAAAGTTTACATATTTTGGTTTTTGAATAGTATAATCTTTGTAAAAAATTTAATTGGATTAGAGTGTGTCTGCGGTTCCTTCTTAAACAAACCTTGGACTCACTTGCTCTCACAAGCTTAGTTTTGATGTCCTTTGGCTTAAAATTTAACGTAACGTATGTATTTTAAACAAACGTCGATTGAATGAAAATGAATCAACATGGATACCTAGTCAGTGGTTCTACCTGTGTAGCAGGTAACATGAGTTTAAATTGTATACTTCCAAGCACAGATGAGTCTACACACAGATAACACCAGATTTGTGATAAGGAATTAAATCAACTGTAATGATTTGATAATGATTTGAATCCGTCTGATTTTGCAACACTCCACCTGAAATACGTGACATAAAAATAAAATGGGCTGCAGATGCAAAGATCCAGATCCAGTCAAGTTCCCCTTAAAGGACAAATCTTATCTCCAAAATTTATGAAGAGTCTTCAACAGAAAAACAAAACAAGGACTAATTCTATTCACAAAGAACTTGATTTTCGTTCAACAAATTAATAAATTTATTGGCACATTTATTGTATACATACAAGGAACATACACATGAAGATAAAACCTTCAATAATGTATGGGTAATCTATGATCCTCTCACCAGATGCCCACTTCAGTTGCTATGATGTCAATTCCAGTTCTAGTGAGGTTAGCTCACTAGAACTGGAATATATTTCCGTATATTTTTATAATCTTGATGTCAGGTCATCGCAAGCAATCCCATTATTTCATATAAATCCACAATTATCTGGACTATACCTGCTACCACCCTGCATCTTTCAAAGATGCCATTCCCTGCTCTCAATTTCTCTGCCTCTGCTGTATCTGCAGGGGAACAGAGTTGACTGCAGGGGAACAGAGTTTCGTTCAGACCGAAAGGTCTGAATGACAAATAAAGAATCTAGTCTAATCTAATCTAATCTAATCTTCTCTCAAGATGAAGCTTCCCATTCTTGGACATCTGAGACGTCCACTTCCTTCAGTAAACGAGGTTTACCCCTACTGTCATAGATTAATCCCTCACTCGCGTCCCCTCTGTGTCCCGTAGTTTTGCTCTCGCTTCTGCTCCCCCCAAATGGAACAAGGAGTTCCCCTGGAAGACCACCAACCTCCGCATCCAACACATCATTCTCCACCATTTCTTTCACCTTCAACGTATATAATCCAATTCCCACCCTTCTCCATTTTCTACAGAGACTGCTCCCTCCGTAAATCCTTGGTGCACTCATCCATTCCCAACCAAATCGTCCACTCCCTGGGTACTTATGCAAGAGATGCAATACGTGCCTCTGTACAACCTTCTTTGCATCCATCCAGGGACCCCAGGGATCCAGGGACTTCCAGGTGAGACAGAGGTTTACATGCACCTCCTCTAACCTTATCTACAGCATTGGGTGAACCTGATGTGGCCCCCTTTGTATCGGCAAGACCAAGTGCGACCATTTCGCTGAACACTCGTTCTCGGTCTGCCAAGGCCTGCTAGAACTATCAGTGTGAAACATTTTAACTCCACTTCCCAGTCCCATACTGATGTTTCTGTCCATTGCCTCCACCATTGCCAGAGTGAGGCCATGCACAAACTGGAGGAAAAGCTTCTCATATTCCACATGGATAGCTTACAACCAAAAGGTACGAACATTGAAATTTGATAATTTTGGTTAACTAACCTACAAAGACCTCCAACCTTCTCACCCCCCCCCCCCCCCCTCCCCCCCCCCCTTTATTTCCCCCTCTCTTTCCTCTGCCCCACCTGGATGCACACCCATTTCTCCCTTTTCCCCCTCCCCCATCTCCCTCCACCTCGGGTGCTCACCCTGGCCTCACATTTCACACCTCTTCTATCCCTAGATCCTTATCTCACACTTTTTGTCTTTTCATCCCCAGCTTTTGTCCACCCTTCTGATAGGTATCCACCTATCACTTGCCAGGCTTGGTCCTGAAACTACCTCTCTTCCAACTTTCTCCCCCCACTGCAATCAATTTGAAGAAGGGTCCTGAACACGAAATGTTGTCTATCCATGTTCTCCAGAGATGTTTCTGACCCGCTGTGTCACTCCAGCACTTTGTGTCTTTTTTTGTAAACCAGCAACTGCAGTTCCTTTTGTCTCCATTATATCCAGTAATGGCTTTAGTTCGGTAACATCTCGTTAAGGACTTCAGTTTTGGCATCTGGCTGGTAAGTTCAGACCTTGCACTGTATTCAAATGTATGGGAGCTTAACTTGCAAAATCAAGGCATGTGAAGTGCACTTGTTTATCCAATACAATTATTGGGCAATTGTTGGAATCTGGCAATTACAGTATTCTTCCAACAACCTGGTAGCCTTGGGACTTTGGAAATGTTGGATGAGCAGATTCTCCCGACTGTTGGAGTTACTCCTATTAATACCCAAATACATTTTTTAATACTTTTTTATATGTTATAGAATAGTTTGATCATTTTTTTTAGTGTTTTTAAAGGGAGTGTGACACATATAAACAGTCAGGACCTGCCTACCCATGTTCCAGAATCTGAATATTTTAGACCACAACCCCTGCACCAACCCACAGTTCAGAATCAGGGCTCCAACCATACTCCAGATCCCCTCTTATTGGAGGCGCGGTAGCACAGCGGTAGAATTGCCAGAGACCGGGTTTGATCCTGACCACGGGTGCTTGTCTGTACAGTTTGTACGTTCTCCCTGTGACCGCGTGGGTTTTCTCCGGGTGCTCTGGTTTCCTTCCACATTCCAAAGATGTACATGTTTGTAGGTTAATTGGCTTCTGTAAAAATTGTCCCTAGTGTGTAGGATAGTGCGAGTGTCGCTGTTTAGCACGGACTCGGTGGGCCAAAGAGCCAATTTTTCCACATTGTACCTCTAGTCTAAAGTCTAAAGTTGAATCACATGTCCAACTTGCACTCTAAAGCACTGTTTCACAGTCCAGACCCCTAGCGAGCCAAATCCATTGGGATTCCTGAAAAATTATGAGTTACATTCTCATTCTTATACTGTGGTTCTTCACCGAAGTTCAGATTCAGGAAAACAGACATTATATGGATTCAGAGTGTATGTTTGACGTTGTTCTGACAGGCAATTTCGGCAAGCTTCCAGGCCCGCATTATAAAACAAATGATGTAAACAGCAAGAACATTTTGAAGCATTCCAATTGAAATCCGACCTTTAACTATTGTAGAAACAAGGGACTACAGATGTTTGTTTACAAAAAAAGGACACAAAGTGTTCAACGTGTCAGGCAGCATCTATGGAGAACATGGATAAGCAACATTTCCGGTCGGAACCCTTATCGATTGTACCTCACCATAATGTGTGATCCTCACTTTTTGCAAAACAAAATGTTGGGTTGGATTTCCTTGATATCTTATTTCCTGCAGAATGATGTCACCTTTCCCAGTTAACCACTCAATCGAGTTTCTCAGCAAGTGGTGGGTGCTCAATTGACTTTTCATATGCTTTAACACTGCTGATTTTCACTGAGTTCCTACGCTGATGGTGATAAGTTACTGGAATCCACTTCATAGAACCTCTAGCTTGAACAGATGTTACTGTGGCCATACTGTTAAAATTACAACCTAAAATAAAACAAGCGTTCCTAAAAGGGGGTGGAAGAATCGACGAACATAAGTAATGAGTGCAGGAAAGGGCCCATGCACTGTTTTAATCATTTGCAGGATGAAAGCATCGATGGCAAGCTCTGAATTTATTGCCCAGCCCTAATAGCCTTTCTCCTAGGTGGAGAAAGCTACTTTCTGGCACCTCTGCGGTCCATCTGCTAAAGGTTTCAACACAGCTGTTGGATGGGTACTTGACTCAGTGGCAATGAAGGAACAGTGAATCACATCTGAGTCACGCTAGCTCGAGACTTTGAAGGCAGCCTGCAGGTGGCTTTCTTTCTCATGTGTCAAAAATCGATCCCATTATCCCCTGGGTCAGAAGTTTCCAAGATATTGGGTGAGAGAGGAGGGGGTAGTAGGAGAACTATGTTGGGGTCCTCATATCCAGAAACATTCAAAACATTTTACTTGCATCAGCCAACCTTCTGTCCAGGATCAAGAGGTCAAACATTAGACACCTCTCTGTTGTACGAGGACATTGGATGCCTCTTTCTCGTCCTTAATCCTCTCCACCTTCCCTGCTTCCTTGTGCCTCCATATCCATATTTGTATTGAAGAGAGACACAAAATGCTGGAATGACTCAGGCATAATCTCTGGAGGGAAGGAATGGGTAACATTTCGGGTCGAGACCCGAAAAGAAGGATTTCGACCCGAAACGCCACCCGTTCCTTCAATACTGAGATTCTGCCTGCCCCACTGAGTTACTCCAGCATTTTGTGTCTTTCTTCAGTGTTAACCAGCAGCTACAGTTCCTTCCCTATCCATATGTGCATTGTCTTCAGAATACATTTGGACATGATATCTGTGTAAAACAGAAAACTGTTTACATGCAGAATCTAATACATGTTGCACATCTGCCAAAGGTTCTATTGCAGTGTCATATTGTGGAGGGGGAGGCACTCCTGCTGTCTAGTAGGCTTACATTATAAGCATGCACAGAGAGCAGGGAAATGGGATATTTAATACTCAGAGAAGCAATGAGGCATTAATCAAGATGCAGGCGCAAAGACAAAGCTCATCTGATACACACTGTGACTGAAGTGCCTCGACCCGAAATGTCACCCATTCCTTCTCTCCAGGGATGCTGCCTGTCCCGCTTACTGTTACTGCAGCTTTTTGTGTCTATCTTGGGTTAAAACCAGCATCTGCAGATCCTTCCTACCCACTGTGACTGCCTGGATTGCAGCTGCTGTTGCCCTCGCTTGTGGCTCCTGCTGCCATTTAACTCTGCTGGGAGACAGGAGTAAATGTGGGATGTTAAAGGGAAGAGTGTGGAAGGAGAAAGCATGAATGGGAAAAAGAGAGAGAAACAGGATGCAGAGGGATAGAAGGAGAAAGAGGAAAGAAAGAGGATCTCTCCCTTTCTCTCTCTCACACGCACTCTCTCACAACCTCTCTCACACACGCATATGCACACTTTGCCATGCATGTACACATGCGTTCCCTCACACATACAGGCACACACTAAGGGGGTGCCGTCCTGAATGGTATGGCTGCCCAGCCTGCAGCAGTTCGTTTTTTCACTCTTTTTTGTAATTTTTAGTGAGTTTTAGTGTTTTGTTTTTGGAGTTCTAGTCTTTTTTTATGTGGGGGGTGGGGAGGGCGGAAGGGAGAAACTACTTTTAAGGTTCCTACCTGGTCGGAGAGACGGCTTGGGCCTGGAGCGGCGTTTGCTGAGGGGACCGCCCGGAACCTCGGCTTCAGCGCCGGCGCAGCGCTGGAGCGCTATCGCGGAGCGGAGCAGGCGATGCCTTGCCTGGGTCGCCGCGCTGGAGCTCCGGTATGCTGAGACCGCAGGTGAACATCGCGGAGCTGTGGGTCTGTGGAGCGGCCGGCTGTGGGCGGTGGCACTGAACTTCACATCGGGAGCCTGGGATCTCCCGCCAAGATCACCAATGGTGGAGCTCCATCCAGTGTGGCCTTGTCGGCTTTGGAGCCTTCGGAAGCAGTAAGGAAGCGGCCGTTCCAGCTTTCCCATGCCGCTGAGAGGATTCTCCCGACGCCGGAACACCATCACCTGGCGAGAACGACCTGGAACATCGGGCCTACATAAAGGCGACTGTGGAGGCCTCAATAGGCCCGACTATGGGTGGACATGGGATGGGGACCATTGTGAGGGGATGTTTTTTATGTTTAAATCTCTTTATTATTGTTATGCCTGTATTCTATTTAATGTGCTGCATTGGCAAGCAGCATTTCACTACACCTATTGGTGTATGTGTCCAATAAATAACCTTTGAACCTTTGAACCTTTGAACACACATACATGCTCACCCAGTCTCCACCTCTCTCTCTCTCTCCCTCCCTCACTCTCTGCCTCTCTCTTTTGCACCCGCTTTATCAATTTCTCTCTCTTTCATTCTCTCTTTCTCACTCTCACTCTCTTTCATAGAAACATAGAAACATAGAAATTAGGTGCAGGAGTAGGCCATTCGGCCCTTCGAGCCTGCACCGCCATTCAATATGATCATGGCTGATCATCCAACTCAGTATCCCGTACCTGCCTTCTCTCCATACCCTCTGATCCCCTTAGCCA
Organism: Raja brachyura; assembly: GCA_963514005.1. The sequence continues at coordinate 166,224,895 of OY740781.1, forward strand.
CAAGGGCCACATCTAACTCCCTCTTAAATATAGCCAATGAACTGGCCTCAACTACCCTCTGTGGCAGAGAGTTCCAGAAACCCACCACTCTCTGTGAAAAAATTCCTTCTCATCTCGGTCCTAAAGGATTTCCCCCTTATCCTTAAGCTGTGACCCCTTGTCCTGGACCTCCCCAACATCTTCCTGCATCTAGCCTGTCCAACCCCTTAAGAATCTTGTAAGTTTCTATAAGATCCCCTCTCAATCTCCTAAATTCTAGAGAGTATAAACCGAGTCTATGCAGTCTTTGTTCATAAGACAGTCCTGACATCCCAGGAATCAGTCTGGTGAACCTTCGCTGCACTCGCTCTATGGCAATAATGTCCTTCCTCAGATTTGGAGACCAGAACTGTACGCAATACTCCAGGTGTGGCCTCACCAAGACCCTATACAACTGAAGTAGAACCTCCCTGCTCCTATACTCAAATCCTTTTGCTATGAAAGCTAACATACCATTGGCTTTCTTCACTGCCTGCTGTACCTGAATGCCTACTTTCAATGACTGGTGTACCATGACACCCAGGTCGCGCTGCATCTCCCCTTTTCCTAATCGGCCACCATTTAGATAGTCGGTTTTCCTATTTTTGCCGGGAAAAATAGGAAAACCGACTTTCGCTCTCTCTCTCTCACTCTCACACACACACACACACACACACACACACATTCCAACCAAATATTGACCCACTCAGCAGAATGGAAGGGATTTATCTGTTTTACTGGACATTCATTCCTCCAAAAATTATTTCTTTATGATTTTAATTTTTCATTGTCATTATATCATTCACTCACTACAGTTCCTATTGGTGAAACCAAACAGTTTCTATTACGTGTTATCTATTGTTAAGACAGATGCAACAACTATGCAATATTTCCTAATTCTTCACTATAATCACTTGTGAGACCCACTTACCAAGAAGCTCATGTTTACTTCTGTTATCCTTTTTCTTTATTATTTGTAAAATATCTTTTTTGCATTTTTTTTATTTCTTCCCAACTTATTTCAGTTCAATATTCCACAGTTGATTTTAACCCTCGCCATCCCAAATATATGCTTTTTTTAAACATTTTAACTCCTCTCGTTGACCATGGCAATGTCAATTTTCCTAGCCTTTTTTAATTCCTCATGGGAATATTCACTCAGAATAATAACTATTTATTTTAGAATTTGCAATTACTTACCAAATATTTTTTTTAAATCAAATTTCTTCATCTTCCTCAGTCAACATTCTCAAAGCAGTATATTACTGGCTTTGTTCAAGCTAACACCATAAGATCCAGACCTAACCATATTATTCTCTGAAGAAGGATCTCAACCCGAAACGTCACCCATTCCTTCTCTCCAGAGATGCTGCCTGTCCCGCTGAGTTACTCCAGCGTATGGTGTCCACTCTCAATGGGAGATGTTTTATCATTATGATCATTCTTCCCTGGACGATTCCTGACTGTAAAATGACCCATTAGTCCTGTCTATTTACATGGCAATAGCCAGCTCCCTAATTGAATATTGACATATTACTTTAGTTTAGATTAGTTTAGTTTAGTTTAATTTAGTTTAGTTTGGTTTAGTTTAGATTAGATTAGATATACAGCGTGGAAACAGGTTCTTTGGCCCACAAAGTCTCTGTCAACCAATGATCACCTGGGCACCAGTTCTATCCTAGGGACACAAGGGACAATTTACAGAAGCCAATTAACTTACCAAAATTGTATGTCTTTCTAATGTGGGAGGAAACTGGAGGACCCGGAGAAAACATTTCCTTGATTAGTACGGGTGTCAGGGGTTATGGGGAGAAGGCAGGAGAATTGCTGGGACACAGTGCTGGGAGACCACTATAGAGATTTGCTTCAGAAACTGACGGTGTGCAATCTTCCCTCTTCATACTTGTACAATATTTACAGTTTGCCAGTTCATAGCGGAAGACTACTTAAGACATTTGCTTTGGAAACTGACAAGGGGGTTTTCATGGCACTTTCTGTGATCCAGCCCTTTATGTGCTCTGGCACCAGTCATGTTCCACGGGAGCTGGAATAGAGAGTATCAACCCGTATTTGGTTTATTAAGATCTGTAGTTATAATGTCAATCTTAGCAGGCACTTCCTATACTTTTACAACTTATGAAATAATATATGAAATAACATTTCCATTCTACACTTCCAGAACAATCTCTCTCCTTTAGTTCTATAAACTCCGTTTATTTCTTTGTCTTTACTTTGCCAGTCTCCGACAATACAGTCCTTGCCTTGCTATTTTGTGGTTGATATGACTAACGGGTGCCATTCAGGATGTGCCTGCATCTCACACAAACATCCACACTCTCTGAGGCTCAAGCATTAATATTGTTCCCTTGGTATTCTGGGCAGATAATCCATCCTCCTGTGAACACCCCTCCTGTGTCTGTATCTCTCTTTACCTCTCTCACCATGTTCCCCTCTTCTCTCGGGCCTCTCATCCCCCAGCCTTGCTTTATTCCAAGCAGAATGGCCGCTAATGATTTCTTGCAATCTAAGAGGAGATAATTTGTGCAGTTTTGTTGCGAGGATAAGACTTTAACATCTGCCATAGCACTGTCAGGAGACATTAAGAACTGTAAAGAACTCTAGAAAAATGCTCTAGCTCTTGCTTGTTGGCGTGCTCGGTGGGCCAAGGGGCCTGTATCCGCATTGTATCTGAATGAATGAATGAATAGGTTTATTGGCCAAGTAATCACATACAAGGAATTTACCTTGGTGCTCAACCCGCAAGTGACAATATGACATACAGTGACAGTTATGCCCCTGTCCCACTTAGGAAACCTGAACGGAAACCTCTGGAGACTTTGCGCCCCACCCAAGGTTTCCGTGCGGTTCCCGGAGGTTTTTGTCCTCCGGCAACCACCTTCAACTAGCATCGCAAACCGGCTTAGACTAAAAAATTACCGATTTTTAAAACGGAAACCACTTTCGACCATTAGGGAGACTGACAAAAACCTCCGGGTACCTCCAGGAACCTCCGGTTAGAAACATATTCAACTTTGTCAGGTTAAGAGGAATCAGTGCTGGCCTCAAACGCGCATGCATACCGCATGCATCTACACTATGGCTAATCTTCTTACCTCTGGCACCCATTGTCTCTGCTGAGGCCTTAAACTACATGGTTCCTTCATCAGCATGTGTACCAATTTACAGTGAAATAATAATAATTTTTTGCATGCAGACCAGAAGATTATTGCCATATATCAGTACAATAGGTGCATAATATATAGAAACAGCCCATAGAGTCTATATGCAATAGTTCCCAGGTTTTGGCACCATTTCACAGTCCCAACTGCAGTTGGTCATAATGGCCCGTTGCAGCTGCTGCCACCAACCAGTTGTCCTGTGAACAGTTGTCCTTCTTGTGACGGGGCCATCTTCAACCTTCATTCCTCAGGGGTGCCTCCCACATCCAACCTTGAGGGTGGAGGGTAAGCCCCCTGTCCTTCTCACCAGCCCTTAGTCCAACGTCCACCGCTGTTGACAAGTCCCTCCACCTCTTCTCCGATTCCTAGTCTTCTGGGGCAAGCAGGGACATCCTCAGTGACTTCCCTCTCCTGGTTCCTCAACCTGACATATATAGAATGCCTCACTTGGAGAATACCTGCACATGCGTTTTGGAACTAAGAAAACACCTGATCCATGTGCTACAGAATTGAGTGCATTCTTGAAAGAGTTAAAATCTCAGAGCAACTGCTTGTTTGAATGCTGGCTTCCAACACAACCTATCATCCTTTGTTGCTCCTGCAGAGCTTAACTTCTGCAGAGGCCATGGTCTCCAAGTTCGTCGTGCCAACTTCATTTATATTCTGACAATATATTATCAATCCCCTGCTTACTCAGCACACATTCTGTTTATACACCACAGCAAAATGCATAAATAAGTGGTGGCCATGTTGTCTATAGCCTTTCCTTTTGTGATTTAAGTCAATATTTGTTTACCCACATATGTCTACTCTGATTTAATTCCTGGGTGTATTGAAAGCTTTTCGATTTGAAGCAAAGACCGCTTAATGTCCGTTATAGTTATATTACAGCTTGCATATAATAGCGAGTTATAACTATATGACATTCAACTAATAGTGAGAAGTGCAGCCATAAAGCAGAATGGATCACACTTATTAGGCCAGTCATCTTTGCTTCTAGCTTGGTTCTAAAGCCCTTTGATTACACAGCTGTAGTTTGGACCAATATATTTTCCTCTGGATTACTGACTGCCTCGACACTGTTTGTGCACAGCTCATACAGCAAGGCTATTTTACACTGCATGTTAGTTTTCCCATTCAGATCAATAGGAATTGGTTTTCCTATGTTAACTGGATTTAAATGGCCTTGCATCCGGCAGCATTTGAACTGTTCACGACTTAATTCCAATTCGTTCTTCAGTACACAGGCTGAAAGATAGGTGTATCATGAATTGATTGTTTGCAAACTGATACGAAGGACAGTATTCACTCCGGGAGCTGAGACTGTAACTGTGATAATTGAATAAGCCATCCGGCATATATAATACACTTAGGTGTATCAATAAAACTTTGCTGGTATTTAATCCAATGTAGTTACAGCTGAGGGGGAGGGGGGTCTCATTGAAACCTGACAGGTAATGAATGACCTAGATATAGTGAACATGGAGAGGACTTTCCCAGTAGAGGGAGAGTCTAGAACCAGAGGGCACAGCCTCAGAATAAAAGGATGTACCTTTGGAGAGGAGGAATTTGTTTACCCAGAGGGTGGTGAATCTTGTGGAATGCAATGCTACAGATGGCTGTGGAGGCCGACATTGAGCATTTGTAAAGAGGAGATTGATTAGGAAATGTGTCAAAGTTTACGGGGAAAGGCAGGAGAATAGAACTGAGGGGGAAAAAATAGATCAGCCATGATTGAATAGCGGAGTATACTTGAAAGGCTGAATTGAATTAATTCGTCTCCTCTGTCTTATGGTCTTAATCAAAGATTAATGTCCCTGCCCCACGGTACGAGTTCATTCCAAGATCTCTCCCGAGTTTGCCCTGATTCGAACTCGGAGATTTACGGTAATGGCCACCCGTCGGTACTCGGGGCTCTCGTGGACATTTTTCAATATGTTGAAAAATCTTCACGAGTCTTCCCGAACTTACCTGTCGTTAGCGAGTCTTCCTGAGTACCTGCCGTTAGCGTTACGAGCCGCTAAGAGACGTCCCCGAGCTCCGACGTACCCACTACGTTCATTCTCCGTGCTTACCACGAGTTTGATTTTTTTTTTTAAACTTGGGAGAGCTCTTGGAATGAATTCGTACAATGGGACAGGGCCATAAGGCTGTATTGTAGACATTTAGGGAACAACAATTCATTGATAGTTGTGAACTGTAGAATAATGGGTGCATTCTTGAGGCCAGAAGGCTCGGATGTTCAGTGCAGTGCAGCTGCGAGCCCACAACTAAGCTTTACACCTGATTCCTCCATTGTTCAGATGTATTAGAATCAAAATCACAATCAGAGTCTGAATAAATTCATTGGCCAAGTACATACACATACAAGGAATTTGACCTGGTGCCTTGCTCGCATATGGCAAAAGCACGATATACAGCAGACGATTAAAAGCAAAACATTATAATTTACATTAAAACGTGGGCTCCAACTGTTAGTATGGCATAGCTCTGCGGCCAATCCCATGTCCATTTTGAAACAAACACTGAAACAGTTGCTTGCTTTAGTGGAGGAAACCCGGCACATCTCCACTAGTTAGTGGCATCTTGAGCACTGGACCAGCATCTCCTGGTGTACTCGAGCAATCTCCCTGTGACCGCGTGGGTTTCCTCCAGGTGATTCGGTTTCCCCCCATAATCCCAGAGACGTGCAGGTTTGTAGCTTAAATGGCCTCTGTGAAATCCCCCCTGATGTGTGTAGGGAGTGGATACGAAAATAGAACTCATGTGAACGGGCGATCGCACGTTAGCATTGACTCAGTGGGCCGAGACGCAGCATGTCTCCACACTGTATCTTTCAATCAATCTGTCCATAGGCAGACCCAGAAAATAATGCATGGGAGCTATTCCTGAATCAGCTTTCCCGTTAGGGAATTGGCACACTGCCTGGGCTCTTATTGAATATGGGTGATATTTCCAGGCTCCCTCTTCCTGCCTTTCGCTTTTGTTAAAACGAGTTAATCATGCGATCTTTCTAGAGACTTTAAGGAAAAGGTTGGGTGCCAAAGTGATGGAAAAATATCGAGTGACTTTTTTCTGAGTCAGGGGCTTTGGTGAAATCACTTTGTAACAAACGGAAAGCGATGTTCCTGAAAACGAAGCTTCGTCCAAATCAGTACAATGACCTTTCAGGGCATAAAGTGAATATTAAGAGCATTTTTTGAATGTTACGAATTTGCAATCTGTATGATTCAGATATACATGTACACTGCAGCACAACCAGCGAAGGAACTATTGGATGATATTGGCAGTGGAGCAAGCGGGCTGAAGTGTCCATGACTGAAGCATTTGCAGAAATCATCTCCAGACGGAAAGACACATTTGTCGTGCAGGCCATCAAATGAGCTGGAGGTGTAGAATAATGTGAAATGTCCCATAGTGAAGGGTAACCCACTATGAGCGGGCAAAGATCAGCGCGGCATTTGGACAATAACCTACATATTCAAAGAAATGGGAATTCTCACAGTCCTCAACAGTTTGGAGAATAATTTTGTGATCTGAAACAAAAAAAAAGAGATATTGGAGGAAGTCCGCCAGTCACCATGGTTTTGTATGTGGGAGATCATGTCTCACAAATTGTCGTCAAATTTTTCAAAGAAGTAACCAAGAAGCTTGATGCGAGCAGGGCCATAATTGCCATCTATGTGGACTTCATCAAAGGCTTTGATTAGGGTTCCGCATGGTAGACTGTTCTGGAAGTTAAGATTGCATGGGTTCCAGGGAGAGCTAGCTGATAGGATATAGAATTGGCTCCATGGTAGAATAAAGAGGGTGGTGGAAGGTTGTTTTTTGGACAGGTGGCCTGTGACCAGTCTTGTGCATCAGGGATCTATGCTATGCCCATTGTTGTTTGTTACCATTATCAACTATTTGGATGAAAATGTAAAGAGCATGATTAGTATATATCGAGGGGGCGCCATCGAGTCTGGCTGCTCTGCCTGCAGCTGTTTGTCCTTTTCACCCTTTTTTTTGTTTTCAGTGTCTTAAATGTTTTGTTTTGAGCTCTAGTCTTTTGTATGTGTGTGGGGGGGAGGGGGGGACTGTATTCACGGTCCCTACCTGGTCGGAGTTGCGGCTTTCCACTGAGCCCGCATTTTCGCCCTTTCCTCGCGGCCTACCAACGGGCCTGGGGTGGCGTTTCCTGCCGGGACCGGCCAGAACTTCAGCTTCGGCGGCGGCACAGCGCTGAAGCACCATCGCGGAGCGGGCGATGCCTTTCCTGGGTCGCCGTATGGTAAGCTCCGGAGTGCTGGGCCCGCCGACTCCAACATCGCGGAGCCGTGGTCGCGCGGCGTCCAGCTGCGGGCGATGCTGAGTTTAAACGCATGGTAAATGGTAGGGAATTGAGGAATGCTGTGGAACAGAGGGATCTAGGAATAACTGTGCATAGTTCCCTGAAGGTGGAATCGCATGTAGATAGGGTGGTAAATAAAGCTTTTGGTGTGCTGGCCTTTATAAATCAGAGCATTGAATATAGGAGTAGGGAAGTAATGTTAAAATTGTACAAGGCATTGGTAAGACCAATTCTGGAGTATGGTGTTCAATTTTGGTCGCCTAATTATAGGAAGGATGTCAACAAAATAGAGAGAGTACAGAGGAGATTTACTAGAATGTTGCCTGGTTCCAGCAGCTAAGTTACAGAGAAAGGTTGAACAAGTTAGGTCTTTATTCTTTGGAGCGCAGAAGGTTAAGGGGGGACTTGATTGAGGTCTTTAAAATGATGAAAGGGATAGACAGAGTTGACGTGGATAAGCTTTTCCCATTGAGGGTAGGGAAGATTCAAACAAGAGGGCATGACATGAGAATTAAGGGACAGAAGTTTAGGGGTAACATGAGGGGGAACTTCTTTACTCAGAGAGTGGTGGCTGTGTGGAATGATCTTCCTGCAGAAGTGGTGGAGGCAGGATCGATTTTAACATTTAAAAGTAAAGTGGATAAGTAAAGTGGATATGGACGGGAAGGGAATGGAGGGGTATGGTCTGAATGCAGGTAGATGGGACTATGGGAAAATAAATGGTCGGCACGGACTGGAAGGGCCTAGAAGCTCTATTTCCGAGCTGTAATTGTTATATGGTTATATGGTTAAACACCGTGGAGCCTAGGATCTCTCGCCGAGGTCGCCAGTGTCGGAGCTCCGACCAGCACGGCCTGTGGACTTCGGGAGCCGTGGTCTCTGGGGAAGAAGCGGTTGTTCCAGGCACTCCAAGCCGCTGAGAATGTTCTCCCGACGCCAGAACTCCATCATCTGGCGAGAGGGCCTGAAGCATCGGGCTGTCGTTGCGGCGACTGCAGTGGCCTCAATAGGCCCGACCATGGGTGAACAAGAGGAAGAGGACTGGACTTTGCTGCCTTCCCTCACAGTGGGAACACATTAGCCAATTAAACTGCCATCTTGTACGTCTTTGCAGTGTGGGAGGAAACCGGAGCATCCGGACAAAACATTCACGTGTCACACAGAGAATTACAAACTCCGCACAGACAGCACCTGTAGTCAGGATCGAACCCGGGTCTCTGTGAGGCAGTAAACCTACTGCTGCGCCAATGTGTTGACCATCACATGGAGCTTAATGCAGGTAAGTGTGAGGTGTTGCATTTTGGGAAATCAACGTGGAACAAGCTGCCAGAGGAAATAGCTCAGGCAGGTAAAACTCCAACATTTCATAGACATTTGGAAAGGCACATGGATGGGAAAGGGAATGCTGGAGTGAAGATGGATATGGGACAAATCCATTAAGCGGTTAAAGTGCTAAAATGGGGCACCTTGGCATGAACGAGTTGAGTTGAAGAGCCTATTTCCATGCTGTACCACTCTATGAGCTCAGCGGGTCAGGAGGCATCTGTAAAGGAAATGGATAGTGGACATTTCAGATTGAAACCCTTCTTCCGGACAGCTGGGATCTCCATGGCTATTGTGTGGCGCCACCTGGTGGTTAGGCCACTTACTGAGCGAACCCTCGGCTCTAGGACGGGCAGGGTCACGTGACTGTGCTTGGCGGGAAGGAGTTGACACGTGGTTTAGGGGTGTGCCCGGTATATATTCAGAACTCTGGGAGAACCCTCCCCAGTCGCTTGTGTGCTGATCTCTGTATTGTACCAATAACGATTACTTTGATTCACAACGCGTGGCACGCCATATTGCTTGCTATAACTGCACAATGTCCAGTTCATCAATGTCAGGAGAGTGACTATGCCATCGCAAGGATCCACGGAAAAGGTGAAAGGGGAAAGGTGAGAAGGTTGTCACGGAATGCTGGAGTGAAGTCTTTTCAATTAAGTCAGATGATGTTGTTGCTATGTGTCTGTTGGAGTCCCGAGGAAATGTTTGAGATCGAACGGGTTCTATTACTTATGTAGTTAATGAATGGTCAAAAGCAAGTTCAGACCATCTTGGATTCCCTGAGTCAGGTCCGTATTACTTAATGGAGCTGCATCAAGAGTTCAGAAGATAATATGCGCAATGTTACCTAGAACCGGACATGTTAACATCAGCTTGGACGGCACGGTGGCACAACGGTAGAGTTGCTGCCTTACGGTGCATACAGCACCTGAGTCCTGGGTTCGATCCTGACCATGGGTGCTCTCTGTACGCAGTTTGTACGTTCTCCCCTTGACCACGTGGGTTTTTGTCGAGATCTTCGGTTTTCTTCCATAATCCAAAGACGTACAGGTTGTAAGTTAATTGGCTTGGTATAAATGTAAAAATTGGCCCTGGTGTGTGCAGGATAGTGTTAATATGCAGGGATTGCTGGTCGGTGTGGACTCAGTGTGCCGAATGGCCTGTTTCCGTGCTATATCTCTAAACTAAACTAAACTAAACTGCCGTGAGGGAGGGGGGAATGACCAAACGAGGACATGGCATGGGGGTACTTTGTAACTTTATCAGCGCACTTTATGGGCGACTATTTATATACCTTGGGTAGCAAGCAAAGAATTTCACTGTGACTTGTCACAGGTGACAATAAAGTATTCATTCATTCATTCTCCTAATAGCCCTAAATACCTCCATGAGCATACGATTCACCTCATGCTTCTTCATCCTCACAAATACTGGCTGTTCCACTTCTTGGATCTCAAGTTTGCCGAAATTTTAAACTATTCTCTTCTTTATAGACAATAGACAATAGGTGCAGGAGTAGGCCATTCATCCCTTCACACTGCCATTCAGTGTGATCATGGCTGATCATCTACAATCAGTACCCCGTTCCTGCCTTCTCCCCATATCCCCTGATTCCGCTATCTTCAAAAGCCCTATCGTTCTCTCTTGAAAGTATCCAGAGAACATGCCTCCACCGCCCTCTGAGGCAGAGACTCACAGACACACAACTCTCTGTGTGAAAAAGTGTTTCCTCATCTCCGTTCTACACGGCTTACCCCTTATTCTTAAACTGTGGCCCCTGGTTCTGGACTCCCCCAACATCGGGAACATGTTTCCTGCCTCTAGCCTGTTCAAACCCTTAATAATCTTATATGTTTCACTAAGAACCCCTCTCATCCTTTTAAATACCAGAGTTTACAAGCCCAGCCACTCCATTCTCTCAGCATATCACAGTCCCACCATCCCGGAAATTAACCTTATGAACCTATGCTGCACTCCCTCAATAGCAAGAATGTCCTTCCTCAAATTTGAAGACCAAAACTGCACACAATACTCCAGGTGTGGACTCACCAGGGCCCTGTACAACTACAGAAGGACCTCTTTGCTCATATACTCAACTCCACTTGTTATGAAGGCCAACATGCCATTTGTTTTCTTCACTGCCTGCTGTACCTGCATGCTTACTTTCAGTGACTGATGAACAAGGACCCCCAGATCCCGTTGCACTTCCCCTTTTCCTAACTTGACACCATTTAGATAATAATCTGCCTTCCTGTTTTTGCTACCAAAGTGGATAGCCTCACATTTCTCCACATTAAACTGCATCTGCCATGCATCTGCCCACTCACCCAACCTGTCCAAGTCACCCTGTATTCTCATGGCATCCTCCTCGCAGTTCACACTGCCACCCAATGAAACAGTTTGAAACAGTTCCACCTATTCAAGCACACACACAGCAAGTTGCTGATGTGATGCATCTTCTCAAAACAAGATATTTGACCCTTCCATCTTTGTACATCCTGCATTATTTCCAACCTCCCCTTTCTCTCTGAAACTTCTGAGAGTCCTATTGCCTCCCAATCTGTGCCAATCTTTCCCAAACAACGTATATTTGCTTCTCTCTAATCTGGTTTCTATGCAGCCAAAGTACCGTTGATTATGATAACAACAGATATTTTGCTGTTACCAAAATCACAAAAGACATTCTCTGCTCTGTGGGGAGAAGACAGGTGAATGGGATGAGCAGGGAGAGATAGATCAGCCATGATTGAATGGTGGAGTAGATTTGATGGGCCAAATGGCCTAATTCTGTTCCTATCATATACAACTTTATGCTCTGATGACAAAATCCACCTATTTCTTCTTGTCCAGACCTATCCACAATCGTCAATATGATTGACCCTTTCCGCAATGTCTCTCCACCTTGATGCAGCTGTTAGTGACTGTACTCAACTGATTCCAATCTCTTCTAGAAATATAGAAACATAGAAATTAGGTGCAGGAGTAGGCCATTCGGCCCTTCGAGCCTGCACCACCATTCAATATGATCATGGCTGATCATCCAACTCAGTATCCCATACCTGCCTTCTCTCCGTACCCTCTGATCCCCTTAGCCACAAGGGCCACATCTAACTCCCTCTTAAATTCTGCTCAGAATGTACGCAATGTACATTCTGCTCAGTCCCAGCAGAGAATCACCTTCAAGGATGTCTCTTCCCTTCTGCTTTTCATCCACCTGCTGCCTATTGATGACCGCTTCCAGAAACATGCCATCATTTTGCACGTTCATCAAGGCTACCAGCAGAGTGTACATTGGTGTCTTCCAACCACATATTGCAAAAAACACATTGCAACTGTATTCAGACCCCTCCAGAACAGCTTTGTTTAGTGGACAGTAGCCCCTTCCCTCTACCTGACAATTCTCTGAAGCTTAACCAGATAGTTTGCAGTACTGATGCCCGTTATGACCGCAGTCTAAGCTTCTAGCTACATATCTACGTCAAGATTATTTCTACTAGTGTAAATCAACGGCCAATGCACGTGTTACCATTGGATGTAATAATTCAAGTGCTTTCCAAGCTAGACTCTCATGTAAAGTTTTCTTTAAACTTGAGACATCCAAAACTTTTCAGGTCATGCCTTACCTCATAAGTTCAATTTAGTGCAGAGATATAGCATGGAAACAGGCCGTTTGGCCCACCGAGTCCATGCCGACCAGCGATCACTCATACACTAGTTCAATCCTACACTTTAGGGACAATTATCACAAACCTTCATGACTGGAATGTGGGAGGAAACCAGACCACCCAGAGATAACTCAGGTGGTCACTAGGCGAATGTGCAAACACCATACAGACAGCACCCGTTGTCAGGATCCCCCCTGTGCTACCCCTTCTTGACACATTACCCTGGGCTTGCTAACCTGCTTTGTCTCACTTAAAACATCACTAAGGTTGTAATACTGTCACCCTATTTTCAAATTCCACCACAGGTTTGACCATCTTTGTTTTTGTATCTCACTCACACCCTACCACCTTCTGAGATAGACACAAAAAGTTGGAGTAACTCAGTGGGACAGGCAGCATCTCTGGAGAGAAGGAATGGGTGACGTTTCGGGTTACCACATTACCAAGATGTCTGTCTGAATGTCCCTTATGCAGTTCTATATCAAGTTTTGTTTGAACCACCTCATCATAGTTTCCCGTTTATTCTCCAAATAAATACGTAAAATTTTTAGCATTTGTTTCATAAATTTGTTTCATTTAGCACGGTGCACACTCTGAAGAAGGAACCTAACCCAAAACATTGCCTGTCCATTCCCTTTCCAGATGCTGCCTTAGCCTCTGAGTTCCTCCAGCATTAAGTGTTTTGATCAAGATTGCAGCGTCTTGTGCCAACATTTTGGTTTTGTTGTATTCTCTCTTGTCCCTCAAATGCAAAATACAAGAGCTCCTGTTTAACACCAAGCCCCCAGTCTCAGGCAGTCCACCACATCCAAGATGTAGATTTTCTGAGATTCATAACAACAAGGGCGCTGCGGTAGAGTTGCTGCCTTACAGCGCTTGCGGCGCCGGAGACATGGTTTTCAATCCCAACTACAGGTGCTGTCCGTGCGGAGTTTGTATTTTCTCCCTGTGCCCGTGTGGGTTTTCTCCGAGATCTTCGATTTCCTCCCACTCACCAAAGATGTCCAGGTTTGTAGGTTAATTAGCTTGATTTAAGTGTAAATTATCCATTTATACTTGGTATTTGACCAAGCGCGCGACCTTTTGAGTCCCGTTCCCCCAACGCATTATTCCACCACTCACCCATTCCTGTTGTGATGCCAGAGATCCCTGTCGTGTGGCGGCGCCTTGTGGCTGCGGATCACCTGCAGTCCGTCTGTCTTTTTTTCTTTCTTTTTTGTCTTGTTAGAGTATGTTTTCGGTTTATTTTTAGTTGTGTACTAGACTAAGTGGGACATTGTGGGCCGAATGGATTCTTGGGTTGGTGGCTCAGTCACTCAAGCCTTTTGTGCTGGCAGCTCACTCACTCACGCCTGGTGGGCTGGCAGTTGACTCACGGCTATTCCTTGAAATTCCATTTCAAGCAGGGTGCAAGACCACCAAATTCAAGTGCAGTTTCTTACCACTTCAAGCAGTGTGCAAGACCACCAAATTCAAGTGCAGTTTCATACCATTTCAAGCAGGGTGCAAGGTCACTAAAGATAGTGAGTCGTGACCTCTCCCTCCTCCATCTTGCAGAGACTGAGCCATGCCCACACTTCTGGGTTTTATAGTACCTCCCCCTCCCACCAGAAGGGGCGTGGCCTTCATGGCATGATTGACAGGAGAGAGAATCTCAACATTTTTAAAACACTAATAACTCTTTTATTTTTCATCGATGGAAAAAAATCCTTGGCACCTGATGAGCGGAGGGGGACTCCGAGTAAGATGGCCAAAATTCACAGCCATACGTGGTAGCGTATTTTCTAAAATCTATATAAAGCACAAACAGGAAGTGGTCAAGATTTGACTTTTAATTATATAGAAGGCAAGGCAACTTTAATTAGGCAAGGCAACTTCGACTAGGCAAGTCAACTTTAATTAGGCAAGGGAACTTTAATTAGGCAAGGCAACATTAATTAGGCAAGGCAACTTCAATTATGCAACATACCTTTAGCATTTCCAAACCAAAGGCAACACAGCTTTAGCATTTCCAAACCAAAGGCACCACAGATTTAGCATTTCCAAACTATATTTTCAAACCACATTAACAGCACTGACAGGTCAGTAAAACCACTCACAGTTGAGTAGACATGTGTTCAGTGTTATTCACAGCTCAGACTGAGAAAAGTGACCCTCCTGCTCCCCCATCTTGCAGAGACTGACTGAGGCGCTCAACGCTTCCAGGTTTTATAGTCCCTCCGGAAGGGGCGTGGCTTTCAGGAGAGAGAATTTCAACATTTTTTAAACACTAACTCTTTTATTTTTCATCGATGGGAAAAATCCTCTTGTCCTGCGCAGTGGACTCTGAGTAAGATGGCCAAAAATCACAGCCGTAAGTGGCAGTGTTTTTTTTAAACAACATACAGAACAACAGGAAGTGGTCAAGATCAGACTTTTAGTAATATAGATATGGGGGGGGGGTGTGGGGGTGTGGTAGAGGGTGGGTGTGGGAAATTAAAAGGAAATGTAATCACTTCCTTGAATGGAGAGGCGACCTTTTCCTTGTCATGTCTCAGTTTCGCTGGGGCCTAACATCGTGGAGCTGGCGGCCTCCAACCAGAATCGACCTGAGGGCTCCAATCGCAGAGCCTGCGGACTCACCTACTCACTGACCATCGGACTCACTTACCGTCACAGAGCTGGCTGACTCGGAGGCTGTGGTGGCACGGTGGCTGTGACCCGACTGTGGAGCTTCGGAGGCTTTGGCCGCAGGCTCTGTGGACGGTAAAATCGGGAGCTCGCATGTCCCTGGTGGGAGACCGATTTTCGGGAGCTCCCGCAATGGCAAATTCACTCACCCCGAATCTCGGGGCTTGAATCGGCTCCTCGCACGGCCTTACATCGCCCAGTGCAGCATAATCGACCGTGGGACTTACCAGCGCATGCTGGGAGCTTTAACATCAAGAGCTTTGATCGCCTCGACGCGGGAGAAGAGCAAAGAACAGGGTAGAGATAAGACTTTTGCCTTCCATTACAGTGAGGAGGTGTTTGGAGATTCACTGTGATGGATCGCTGTGTGAAATTGTACTAATTGCGTGTTATGTTTATTTTACTGTTATGACTGCAGGGAACAAAATGTCGTTCAAAACAACATTTTGTTTGTTTGAATGACAATAAAAGCAATTTGTATTTGTAATTTGGATTTGTGATGCGAGTCAAAATGGCGGCGGGCCCAGCAAGCCTTCCCCAACTGCGCATGCGTGGATACCAGGCCCACTGCGCATGCGTGGGTAGACAGCATCATTTTGCATCACTGTCACGTCACCAGAACGATTTTAAATTGTGACGGGGCGGACGAGCCTTCCTCAACTGTGCAGGCACGGCCGGCAATTGGGGGCGCTGTATAAAATTAATTGAAGTTTTAAATGTCAAAAACTTTTAAAATATAACATAAATCTGAACAAAACTTGGCTAATGCACATCGAAGGACAATGGTAAGTGAGGTGGGCCAAAAATGGTAGCGCTGTCATGTACCGTTCAGTGGAGTTTCAGGAACAAACAAACAATCAAATATATATATTCAAATAACCAAAATGAGAGTTTTAATAATATAATAGTTAGATAAGTGTAAATTGGCCCTAGTGTGTGTAGGGTAGCGCTAATGTACGGGGATCACGGACTCGGTGGGCCAAAGGGTCTGTTCCCACACTGTATCTCTACACTAAACTAAACTCGAGTGAACCCGTAGAAATAGAAGATTTGCACTTGCAAAGCCGTCTTGGTAATGTACCTAAGTGAATCCCAGCAACTGTTCACTCTGGTTGCAGCTGCTGAGACACGCAAATCCAAAAGTAATATCTTCAGCACACAATTTATATAAAATAAAAGCCTATTGAGTCTTGAGCATGAGGGCAAAGCACACGATTCTCATTTATATACAACATATTTTTCACGTCAATTTATGGACAGGTTTGTCTATAGGCACTTGCATTTATTCACATAAATATACTGTTCCCGTCGTTCTTATATTTCCAAAGTCAATGCACACCACAGCATTGAGATCATAACATATGGTATCATTGCAATTCATTTACCATTAGAATTTGCATCAGTAAATTGCTGTAAGTTTTAAAGAAATACCCTCTCAACCAATTCTGAAGAAAAATCTAACGGTAAATGTAGTGTAATGATATAGGTTCTTTTATTATATTTATATTTCTCCCAAATTATCAATTTCGCTCAGTATTGTGTCAAGGAAAACAGTATTTCCTTTGGTTAAAATGTTTGTATTCACTAAAAGCAATAAAGAAATAAAAATGTTATCTAATGATGGCACATGATCGAATTCCCAAAAGTCCGCTCCTTATTTGCACTTTGTTTGACACGGATTAATTTTTTGCTCCTTTTGTCTGGTTTTGTGTATAGCCCTGTCTGTACCATATACCATGAACCAATTAAGATAAATTTTTGTTAACAAGAATGACAGACTGTTACTGTCAGCAACAATGACTGGAACCAGAACAGGGTTCTGCACTTTAAATTTGGATGAACGTCTCCACAGTAAGTAGTGGGGGGAATTGTGACAATCTTCAAGAAATACAAATATTATCAGCTCAGAATACACAGAGATGAATCCACCATGAGAAATGTCCTTTAAACACATTTTCAAAGTTTATATTGACTACGTAATATTAACCACTAGCCGCTTTAAAATGATTACTGCGTAATGTTGTTATCTTTTAATAAAACATATCTATGTTCTTGCAATTGTGCTTCAAATGGAATTAACTACTGATTGCACAGTTGTTTGAAATTCGGAGGGATAATAATGGACACCATTCTAATAGTGCCTATTTACACAACGCTTAAATGATACAATTATCCAAATTTTTAAATATTTGACTCAGTTTCCTCCCTTCATTTGCTTATTCAGCAATGTGTGATGAGTTCATTGCTCCTATTGAGGTATTTTGAAAGGAATTTTAAAGGACAACAACAGTATCTTTTGGGCAGGCTTTGATAGCCGAACACTACTGGTTCCAGTCGGAGCCATCAGTTTTCATCCATGGAAAGTCGAGCAGATCTCAGCTTTCACCGCTACTGAGCACAACAGTCTGAAGCTTTGCATCTGTCACTGCTGTCGGCCACTGGATTCCCGATGGAAGCCAATGGGAGATCCCAGTCTTGCGGACACTCCCAGGCATGGGCAAGTCACACCAATCTTATTCCAGTGCAGATGATTTCAATAGGGCTTCTGGGCCTACAATTACGACTCCTGGGCCAGGGTGGCACAGTGGCACAGCGGTGGAGCTGCTGCCATTACAGTGCCGGAGTTCGACCCGGGCTCGATCCTGACTACGAGTGCTGTCTTTGCAGAGTTTGTGCGTTCAACCCGTGACCTGCGTAGGTATTCTTCTGGTACTCTGGTTTCCTCCCACACTTCAAAGACGTGTAGCTTTGTATTTTAATTGGCTTGATATAAATGTAAATGTTTTCTGGTATGTGTAGGATAGTGTTAATGTGCGGGGATCGCCGGTCGGCGGGCCGAAGGGCCTGTTTCCACGCTGTAACTAAACTAAACTAAACTAAACTAATCTAATTCAACAAAATGATATAATTGACCGCCCACTTGGTGCAGTGAGGTTCAGAGACAAGGAGAAGGAGGGAAAGCTTCAGCAGTGGATTACTTGTGGTCTACTCTTATTGAGTTATTTAATTCCTCAAATACAAGGTACAGACGGTCCTTGAAATCATCCCGCACCCCCTTTCCCCCCCCGAATAACAGCTCAGCTGAGTGAGGACAGACAGCGGGCTAGGTCCAGCAAGCTCCTACTATGGTCTTATCCATTCTATGATATGTAGGTGACATTTAACACCTTCAAATTCAGTTCTTTTGAAATTGTCAATGATCCAAAATTAAGATTTGATGATAGGAGTTACGTACATAAATGAAGAAGGCCGAAGAGCACAATGCTTTACATTGAGGAGTGGAATTTGGTGCAGAAAGTCATTTTATTGATGGGCAGATTGGACAACAAGACAAAAGTTTTGTGGCTCAGTTTTAAGAACAAGACCAATAGCAATCCCTTGTGGTTAGTGTCAACTCCCCATCCACTTAATAAGCCCTTCTACTTCCAGTACTTCCACTTTTACATTAGTCTTACAGATTTATTTTTGCATAAATGACACTTTTCAATAAAGTGATGAGGAAAAAATTGTTTTCCTGAAAAGCATTTAGGATAAAGATTGGGAAATCAGATGCATTGTCTCTCATTAGCGGTATAACAATTGTTATATGTATAAACATCACCAGTCTACTCCAGGGCAATCCAAGTCACTTTTTTGTTGTAACTTATCAAACAGGATTGACTTTAACCCTGTATGCCCAGCTGAAACTGAGCAGATGGACAGTTTTAGTCTTTTTTTTAGTTTAGAGATACAGCGCGGCAACTAGCCCTTCAGCCCACCAAGTCCACGCCGACCAGCGATCCCAGCATATTAACACTATCCTACACACACTAGAGACATTTTTAACATTTACCAAGCCAATTAACCTACAAACCTGTACGTCTTTTGAGTGTGGGAGGAAACCAAAGATCTCGGAGAAAACCCACGCAGGTCACGGGGCGAGCGTACAAACTCCGTACAGACAGGACCTGTAGTGGGGATCGAACCTCGGTCTCCTGACGCTGCATTCACTGCGTCAGCAATTCTACTGCTGCGCCACCGTGCTGCCTTTGAAGGTGAGACAAGGTGGGTTGTCTTTCCTTTTGTAACTTAGTGCTTTTCCAGCGTTCTCAGTTTCAACCAGGGTCAGTACATAGTTTACTGAACACTCTAGGCAGTCAAAGTCCTTGTGATTTTATATAAATCAGGGTGACAATAATTCAGTGTAACCAGGCCCTGAGTGGGGAAGGCATGTTGCATTCCAGCCAAGCTGAAGCAGATGTGCACTGGTCTGCAGACAGAAGAGGCCCTCAAGGGAGATCTAGGAGTTTTCCTTTTATGCAGGCAAAAGAATATGAGCATTCAATCGAGTCCTGTAAGTAAAATTGTAACCTTCCCTCGCCTAGGCCCATCACGTCGTCCAATAGATGTAAAATATAAGCATGCACCTCCTCAATCCATTCCAAATCAACCAATTTTGTTGCGACTTAAAATTTCAGTGGCAACCAATTGTAGGAATGCTTGCAAACAAATGGATCTTTTTGTCGTCACATTGCTTGCTTTTTTAGAAGGCTCTAATTTCTCCCTCATCGATTCAATCAGTGGATCGGTTTACAAATACTCATGGATTACAGAATTATTGTTTGACAAGACAAAATCCAAGGTAATATTTGTTGATGTTAAATTAAAGGACACTGTGTTCTTGTGGTCCAACCAGGCTGGGTGTTTATGAGAAGAATTAACATTTCAATCCTGCCAGCAGGATGAAGGTGCAGGAGCCTGAAAACTATAATGTCCAGGGTCAGGAACAGCTTCTTCTCAATAACCATAGTCATGAAGTCAAAGAGTGATGCAGTGTGGAAACAGGCCCTTCAGCCCAACTTGCCCACACTGGCCAACGTCCCAGCTACACTGGTCCCACCTGCACTCGTTTGGTCCAGATCCCTCCATATCACCAATATCACCATCAGGCTATTGAACACTATGAACTTCAACAAAACGCCAAGCTATGAACTGCTTTGATTGCACAGAGGGACTTTGGCCTTTGTTTCTGATTTTGCACTATATATTTTTTTTTACTTTATTGAACTTTTTTTTGTTTGTTATGGAATCTGTTGAGTACTATGTTTACATACCTGTTATGCTGCTGGAAGTAAGAATTTCATTGTTCCATTTCGGGACATACTGTATGACAATAAACCACTTTAGACTCTCGATTCCCTTGAGAATATTAGTTTAGTTAAAGATTAAACATTGAAACAGGTCATCGGGCCCACCCAGTCCACGCCAACCATCGATCACCTGTTTACACTAGTTCTATGCTACACTAATCCCCCTTTCTCATCCATTCCTTACATATTAGGAGCAACTTACAGAGGCTAATTAACTTACACACTCATGCATCATTGGGATGTGCGGGGAAACCAGCACATCCAGCCATGATCACATTGAATGGCGGTGCTGGCTCGAAGGGCCGAATGGCCTACTCCGGCACCTATTGTCTATTGTCTATATGGTCACAAGGACAACATACAAACTCCACATAGACAGTACCCAAGGTCGGCAAGGAACCTGTGTTTCAGGCTCAGGGAGGCTCCAGCTTCATTTAAGTTTCAATTTATTGTCATGTGTATCGAGTTACAGGGAAAAGCTTTTGTCGCATGCTAACCAGTCAGCAGAAAGACAATACATGATTATAATCGATCCATTTACAGTGTATAGAGACATTGTAGGAGCCATTCATGCTTAAGTTAGTTATTGTTAGTATATTATAGTATTTTGTATAGAGACTTCTATCTGTATCTTTTTTGTATGCTTGTGGGTGGGATTTGATACGTAGATGGGTGTGTCTACATCTGAGGAGGCTATTGTAGCCACAGATAGTGGGCTAGTCAGTTTAGCCTCGGAGGATGTAAGAGACCATAGTTTTTACCACACAACGCCACACGATATGGAGGAACAGTTAGTAGGAACGAAAATTTACAATTTGTATTGGAATAAGAAATACTTGATATGAATCATTGGTAGATAAAAATGCTGGAGAAACTCAGCGGGTGAGGCAGCATCTATGGAACGAAGGAAATAGGCAATGTTTCGGGCCAAAACCCTTCTTCAGACTTATGAATATGATATAATTTCTTTGTTTGTACTACTTCAATAAGGGATCTATGAATCAAGAAATAACGACTGGAAGATTTGTTTTTACTATAGCGAGCGTGTAAGCTGTATCACTTCTACATCTCCGAGTAGTAATGGCAATTAGAAGTTGTCGTTGGAAAGTTAAGAAGGTGCCGTTACATGCATGATAAGGGAATAACGTTAACTGCAAGGTAAAGCCAGCTAAGTCCAATCAAGGATAGTCCTAGGGTCCTAGTTAAAGTGAGAAGTGTTGCTGTGGGAATAGACATTAAGAAGGTGGAGCGATTGTAACATGAGTTTGTACATCTGCTCCTGTGACTAGCATGCAAATAGTCTCCTGTGTTGGGCGCCATCTTGGAAGCACAGCATTGTCAGCTGCCAACTATGCCAGCAATATAAGATAGAGTTCTGAGACATTATATATGCAGATAGGAAGACTACAAATTTTCTACAAGCCATCCTCTCTTGTAACTCAGTAAATTATTTCGGAGCCAAACAAACATGTATGGCGGTACATGGAAGAGAAAAAAGTCATCAGAGCAGTGTCATGGAAAAAATCTTTTGAATTCCATTCTATTTCAGACATTGAACAATTGTTTCTGTTAGAGGTGGAGAGTATTCATTGTCCTTTTTGTTACCTTTCATAAGGTTATAAGGAATAGGAGTAGATTTGGACCATTCAGCCCATAGCTACTCCGCCATTCAATCAGGGGTGATCTATCTCTTCCTCCTAACCCCATTCTCCTGCCTTCTCCCCATAACCTCTGACACTTTTCATCTTTGCCCACACTGGCCAACATGTCCCAGCAACACTAGTCCCACCTGCCCGCATTTGGTCCATATCCCTCCATATCACCAATATCACCATCAGGCTATTGAACACTGCGAACTTCAACTGACAATTACTTTCATCTTTGTCATCTGTCATTAGGCTTAAAGCCCTTTAGTCTCCCACGTGTAACATTGCCACATCTGGATGGATGTTCCTGCTGATGTCATATGCCAATGTCATTCTTCAGTCTGAAGAAGGGCCTCGACCCAAACGTCACCCATTCCTTCTCTCCCGAGATGCTGCCTGTCCCGCTGAGTAATTCCAGCATTTTGTGCCTATCTTCAGTGTCATATGATTCTCTGCTCTGCCAAGATGCTGCCAAGATGCATTTCCTTTTCACACCAACTGGAAGCCAATACGCTTCATTTTCCAAAATAATTAACACGTTTTACTCCCCAAATCATTACGTTTCTTGATAGTGAGCAAATCTATCCATTAATACTCAAGTTTTTATGAGTTTTTTTTTAAATTACCTTTGTTTATTTTCCTGGATAGGCTGCAGCCTTGTTCTAAAGATTAGTGATTATGTCATTGAGACATCAGCACCACCCTGGAGGTTTACAAGCATTGCCGTATGTACAGTAGATGTATGTGTGTATGTACATGGACTAGATTGTGCACTGTCGACAGTGTTTGACAAATAAGTTTATTTCTGAAGCATAATATAAATAGCTGGCAGAGCTGGATGGACATCCTTGGGAACAAACAAAAAATATAATTTGTAATGATATGGCAATTACACCAGTACACAAAAGGACATCATAATCAGAATCAGAATCATATTTTATTAGCCAAGTAGGTTTTGCAGCATACAAGGAATTTCATTTGCCATACAGTCATACCAATAAAAAGCAACAGAACACACACAATACATTTTAACATGAATATCCACCACAGTGACTCCTCCACATTCCTCACTGTGATGGAAGGCGAAAAAAAGTTCAATCTCTCCCTTCTTCGTCCTCCAGCGGTCGGGGGCCTCTAACCTTCCGTTAACGGGACGATCTTACTCCCGTAGCCGGCGGCGGGCCTCCGCGTAGAGGCGATCAAGCTTCTACATAAACCTTTAATAAAAACAGAAAATATTCAAACACTCAGCAAGTCAGGCAACATCTGCAGAAGACGGTCAAAAATTGTTTCCCTATCCACAGATGCTACCCGACATACTGAGGCTTCCCAACATTTTCTGCTTTTATTTCAATTATCCACAATGTTTAATTCTCATTAGTACCCTTTGTTTTTTTTTAACACCTATCTGCTCATTCTGTACAATTGAATGGAGACTTTTCAAGGTTGATGTAAGCAAATGACTTGATAATGTAAGCTCAATATATAGCAGTTAGTGCCTTGATTTGGAACCAGTATTTGAAATTAATAGATCATATTTGGCATCTCGGCAGGAGGTTTGGGAAGAAAGTTAAAGACTGCCATCTAGAGAGGAAGCCATGCACAGAGCTCCAAATGCTGGAATGTGTTCACAATCTGGTTTGAATCTGTAAAGTTAAACTTTCTGGCTATGGATAATTGCCCTCCAGTTGAACCTTGAGTCATCAGACCAACTAACAAATCTTCTGGGATGATGATGTATTGTATATATTTACACTCTATGTTCAGAACATAATGCTCTTGGCCATCACATTATGCACCAAAACTCAACAATACACTTAGCACGACAAAGTTTCGTAATCAGCTTAATTTATGTCCAGTATTAACTACTGTGGTTCCAGTTTCCATAGTTGTAATTGTATCTAGCATTAATTCAGGAAAGTTATTGTAAGTTAAGTTCATTATCAAATTGTCTTTAGGTTCATTTCACATTCCTTTGGATTATCAAGAGCTGTTCTGTTTACAATGTATGGGATTTTGCAAGTATTATCCTTCTTTGTTACTTGTTGTGTGTTTATTAAGTACCCCAAAACCCCCATTTTGTAGATCATCTGTATTGCTACTCTGTTCCATTAGAAAGCAGCAAAGTGTAAAGAGTTAAATGATTTTAATTTATTACTGTAGGCAATATTTAGATGTTTTGTACATGTCAATTGTTCCCCAATCCTATGTCGAACTTCAATGGCCATTAAGAATGCCCAAGTTTCTTCAGTAGTTTTATGCTTCACCTTTCAAGTATTGTTCCTTGCATGGGATACAGTTCATTGGGCACTAATCATCACACACACTAGCAGAAACCATTTTACACATACGATCTTGGACAGCGAGTGCTAGCAGAATATTCACCATGAGGGTCGTGTGGCTGAAAAAAACTGAGTCTGATCCTACACTCAGACAGCACGAACACATAAGCTGATGTAGCAGCAATCGCTAAATAGGAGCAGAGAACTGGTACCTGGTATTTCTTCCCCTCTTAATCCATATACAGCAGCTCTAATTGTAGTGGCTTTATGGTTGTGGCTAGCACATTGTGCCTTGCATTTGAACCTAACCCCTTCCTGATCTTGACAGCTCCTTGTTAGCTTAGCCATCGTGTTAGTAAAGACAAAGTCTGCAGAGTTTTCACCGGCAGAGTCTGGCAAGAGGCCTGTCTCATTTACTCCCTCATCATTTGGCTTCTGTCATTTTTACTATATCTTTCATCTGTGTTTCTCACTCGCACCATCTGTTAATCTCTCTCACATCATCCATCATTTCACTCACATGTACTGCTTCCTTGCTATCTATAATTTAAGATGACTGCAAACACAAGAGACCTGCAGATACTGAAATCTCGAGCAAAACAACAAACTGCTGGAGGAACTCAGCCAGTCAGGCAGCATGTGTGGAGGGAAGTAGACAGACATTGTTTCAGTTCAGAAACGTCAACTGTCCATTTCACTCCATAGACGCTGCCTGACCTGCCATCTGTTAAGTAGACGGAAGTTCTTTTATTTCCCCTCATGACAATACCATCAGCATCTCTTGCTCCCCTTCACTGGCCTCCTGTTCTTCACACAAAACAAATCACTTTCTTAACGCAAAATTTAATTCCAGTGGAGATGCAGCTGTTCATCTGCGGAGGTACTGTCGTTGTTCCCTTGCTTCCAACAATATCACACTTAGGAATAAAACAGTCAAATATTAAAAAGGACTCAGAGTTGCCAGTTTTTAATATAGAAATTAAAATGCAAGCGCAAGATTTTTGTTATTTGACTTGCCGATTAATTGATCGAACGATACTGCATAGAAACAGGTCCTTCTGCCCACTGAGTCCATGCCAACTATTGATCACTCATTCATACTAGCTCCATAATATCTCACTTTTGCATCCACTCTCTACACAGTAGGCACTGTGGGAATGTTGGAAACATAACCTCCAATTTGCCCATAGCAAGCCACCACACACATCAATAACATTATAACAACCTGGTAATATTCCTTATGATGGTTTTCATGGAGTGAACTTTCCCTTGGTCACCTGTGATAACCACCGTTACTCTTCAAATTACTTATATAGCATACAGAGCCTGAACAATAGCACTCTCTTGCTGTTTCCTATTCATAGTAGCTTCATTCCAGATTTTTGAACTCCTAATGGCCCTGTCCCACTGTATGAGTTCATTCAAGAGCTCTCCCGAGTTTCAAAAAAATCAAACTCGTGGTAAGCACGGAGAATGAACGTAGCGGGTACGTCGGAGCTCGAGGACGTCTCTTAGCGGCTCATAACACTAACGGCAGGTGCTCGGGAAGACTCGCTAACGGCAGGTAAGCACAGGAAGACTCGTGAAGATTTTTCAACATGTTGAAAAATGTCCACGAGAGCCCCAAGAACCGACGAGCGGCCATTACCATAAATCTCCGATGTTTGAATCAGGGCAAACTCGGGAGAACTCTTGGAATGAACTCGTACAGTGGGACAGGGCTTTTAACCTGGAACAAGACTTGAACCCATAACCTTACGTTTCTGAGGCAAACATGTTACGACTGTAGAAACAAAGAACTGCAGATGCTGGTTTACAAAAAGAGCAAAGTTCTGGAGTAACTCAGCGGGTCAGGCAGCATCTCTGGTGAACATTGATAGATTACGTTTCGGGTGGGGACCCTCCTTCAGACTGTACCAGAGCTGATTTAATTATATTACATTAAAGAAGAAGTGTACACACTCCAGCTGACTTCATTTTAAGGGATTCTAATATCTTAGCTGGTTTAGGATAAGTAATTAAGTCATCATAGTACTTGCTTTGAATTTTGGCATACGTTGATCCCCAACAGAGTAGCAAACTGGCGCTTGTATTAATGAAGAGCAGTTAGCAGTCCTACTCCCAATATTTATGCAGCAGTTTTTGCTGAAAACGTGGACATTAATATTCACTCATCTGACTGTCCAAATGCCTCATAAACAAATAAATACATTTAAGAAACAATGCCAGGACATAAATTGTCCACAGTCTAGGAGTTCAACATTCCTTAGAGTTTGTGAGATGGATATTAGCAACAAGCGACTTTATAATTTTTTTTCATTGTTCAGTAATTACACAAATTAAGAATTTGTGTGTTTGATGATATTAATAGTTCAAATAGATTGTTCCCAACATTTGGCAGCAATGGAATCACAATGTAATTTACCACTATCAATACCAATTGCCTTGCAAATAGGAAAAACTTGATTAGTTTGTGTTCAAAGATACAGGAACATTGGCTCCATCATATCAAACATAATCTATATAATAGAAATTCTGACATTTTTTAAAGAAATATCCAAAGAAAAGACATCTGTTGGAAATTACCTTTAGAAATTTGGGTATGGTCATGACCAGACTGACTTGCATTGTCATTTATTGAAAAATCAACCAGAAACATTTACAGTCAAGGCTCACTAGATTGAGGTAAAGTGAGTGGCGATTGCCGTGCGAAAAGGTGAAAATTCAACTACGAACAGGAACATTTCCAAAGTAATCTGGTTCATGTCTTGTAACATAGATCGCCCTTTCAGTGTCCAGAGCTTTATTTTAACTTTAAATTATCTGATATGATCCAATATACAATGAGGAAAAGTCAACAGATTAATCAGCATGTGTAGACAAATTTTCTTTGGTTTATGTTTAATGTATTTGAAAAATCAGTCTTCGGATTGTCTGGGAAGACACGGCAGCTGTTCAACAGGGAGCCTGCGAGAAATCTTCCAGGCATAAATTCCTCGAGCATTTGTACAGGAACTCTGAGTAGCAGTTTCGTGACTAACTATTTTAGTTTGTCCAGTACATCAAAAACAACTTTTAAAAATGTAATTCCACCCAGGGATTAAACTGTTAGCTTTACTTCCACTGGCTGAGTGATGGAGAACTTTTAACAGCCTAAAGACTTTAAGCCTCAGTGCAAGACTTCACATAAGACTCTTAACATGGGGAAAGTCTTTTAATCCTCTAGGACTACATGGTAGCTATTCAGTTTTATCAGGAGATATGATAAAGGATGCTAATATACTACTAGGTTTTGCATTTGTTTGTTTACAGCACATTTCAGTGCCTCGAATCATATCAAAAATACAGCACCTGTGACAATGCATTGAAATATAACAGACAGTTAAAAAAATGTTGTGTCGCTGAGTGATGGCAAGTGGCAATTGGCATTATGTAACAAATCAGGCTCATCTCAAAGACATGTACATGTATATTGTGGAATTGCAAATATGTATTAATTGATTCAACAAATCTGCAGAACTTTCATATGGAGTTCAAAGTAGGTAAACACGAGGTCATCCAAATTCAATCTCAAAAAGTCCGAATTTCTGAAATGTTAGACACTAGAAGCAAGGTGGCAAAGATGCATTTACCTATACAGATGCAGAAAATGATCAAAAAGACACACGGAAAGCCAGTCTTTATATCTAGAGAATGAAAGAATAAGGTGGTGGATGTTCTGTTACAGTTATACAAGGGCCTGATTAGACTAGGTGTGGAATGTTCAGCTCTGTGCAGCATGTTATAGGAACAGTTTGTTCGCCTGGGGCAATGCACGTAGAATTACCTAAATAATGTCTGGGCTATAAGAGTTAAATGAGAAGGAGGAACATTTGCTTTTAAGTGGCGCATTTGTCTCTAAAGGCATCCCAAGACACAATTCAACCAATGAAATACTTTTGTTGTGTATTCTCTCTGTTGTAATATAAGAAGCACAGCAGTCAATTTGCTCACAGCTCTGGAAACAACAGGGATGCTGACAGACACAGATGATCTGTTAAAGAAGGAACTGCAGATGCTGGAGAATCGAGGGTTACACAAAAGGCTGGAGAAACTCAGCGGGTGCAGCAGCATCTAAGGAGCGAAGGAGATAGGCGATGTTTCGGGTCGAGACCCGTCTTCAGACTGGTCAGGGATCAGGGAAACGAGAGATATAGACAGTGATGTGGAGATATAAAGAACAATGAATGAAAGATATGCAAAAAAGTATCGATGATAAAGGAAACAGGCCATTGTAAGCTGTTTGTAGTGTGAAAATGAGAAGCTAGTGCGACTTGGGTGGGGGGGGGAGATAGAGAGAGAAGGAATGCCAGGGCCCGAGGGCTAAGGGAGAGGTGGGAAGGGGAGGAGACAGCAAGTGTTAACAGAATTGAGAAAATTCAATGTTTAAGCCCAGAGGATACAGACTCCCCAAGCGGAATATGAGGTGCTGTTCCTCCAACTTGCGGTGTTGCTCACTTTGGCCGTGGAGGAGGCCCAGGACCGAGAGGTCGGATACGGAATGGGAGGGGGAGTTGAAGTGCTGAGCCACTGGGATGTCGGGTTGGTTATTGCGGACCGAGCGGAGGTGTTTGGCGAAACGATTGCCCAGCCTCCGCTTGGTCTCACCAATGTAGATCAGCTGGCATCTGGAGCAACGGATGCAGTAGATGAGGTTGGAGGAGGTACAGGTGAACCTCTGTCGGACTTGGAAGGACTGCTTGGGTCCCTGAAAGGAGTGGATGGGGGAGGTGAAGGGACAAGTGTAGCATCTCTTGCGGTTGCAAGGGAAAGTGCTAGCAAGGGACACAGATGATCTGTTTTACCATTATTAACAGAAGGACAAATATTGGTCAGATCACCAGGACTAACATCCCTGCTTTCCTTCAATGTAGTGGATAAGATATATTTCCATTCACCTGCAAGATCACTTGGGAAATCAGTTAACATCTGATCTGAAAGGAAGCACAGCTCTCACTCAAACTAACTTTCGCTTTTCATGTTCCTGGAAAGGGACTTGGACATAGAACCTTCTGACTAAATCACAACAATATTACCATATAAGTCAGAGCTAATATTAAGAGTTGCTGCCTTCCAGCGCTTGCAGCACCGGAGACCCGGGTTCGATCCCGACTATGAGTTTGTACGTTCTCCTCGTGACCGCGTGGGATTTCTCTGCGATCTTCGGTTTCCTTCCACACTCCAAACTACAGGTTTGTAGGTTAATTGGCTTGGTATTAAGTATAAATTGTCCCTAGTGTGTGTAGGATAGTGTTAATGTGTGGGGATAGCTGGTCGGTGCGGACTCGGTGAATCAAAAAGTATGATTTTTTTTAAATTGTACATCAAGCCAAAATGAAATGTGAAAAGAAAGACTCTCAAATAAGCCAAGTCCCCCTGTTGAGGCAATCTGAAATAATATTTCATTGCTAGTTATAGGCGAAATACAATCACGGGAATAGGAATATGATTCATCCATTGGTAAAATACCACAGATTTTAAAATGGTTTATTGGAGAGAAGGATCCAGGACCCAACAGTAACTTGTCTATGCTGTTTGTTTCCAATTATATTTACAATATTTTCCAACAGAAAAGAAAGCTGCAGAATAAAGTCATAAACAAGGATGATTCCTGTCCCACTTGTGTGTAACTGTAGACATGGTACTGCAATTAGTACTGCAAACTTCTTGAAACTGTGATGCCAAAATGTTTCTACCTAGGTAGCCTAATGCTAACTTACATGTGCCTGTGCATTTTTTGGATTCAATTGACTGACAGCCAATAATACTCAATTGCGAGAAGCTCAAGGCATCCGTACACTTCAGAGATATCTGAATGGGATGTCAGTCAAATCAGCGGTGGGTGCTGAAGTGAAAAGGTCAGCACGGAGCTAATGGATAGGCACTCCAAAAATGACTAATTTACACCGACCAGACTGATGGGAGAAAACATCCTGTGTTTGGCAAGGGTTACACTGTGTTCACTTTCATTAGATATGCTTTGTAAAGCTCAGTTCCCTTGTTTCTTTTAATGGTCCGTGTGCAGAATTAATCAAGGGGGCTCAGCCAGACACCATATCTATTACTGACTTTGCAGATGGGCACATATTGGACTGTATGCAGATTTTTCTGGTTGATCTCAAGTTGATTGATGTATCACTGCTGCAAGCAATACTCTGACAACAGGCTTCTTGCTTGCCATCAAATTTAGTTCTTATTAAAAGCAGGACATCCAATCCATTGAATAAATACATTTGGAGTCCATTCTTAAAGCTTTTGTTTGTTCATTTTCAGTGTTCGAAGGCTGGCAGTTTGGCACGGGATTTGTCTGTATCCTGTGTAGGGAGGGACTGCAGATGCCGGTTCAACCCGAAGGTAGACACAAAAAGCTGGAGCGGGACAGGCAGCATCTCTGGAGAGAAGGAATGGGTGACGTTTCGGGTCTGGAGAAGGGTCTCGACTCGACATGTCACCCATTCCTTCTCTCCAGAGATGCTGGCCGCCCCGCTGAGTTAC
The DNA here is from genome assembly GCA_963514005.1 of Raja brachyura. The sequence continues at coordinate 166,255,674 of OY740781.1, forward strand.
ACCAGCATTTTGTGACTATCTTTTGTGGGTATCCTGTTGGGGTGGGCCAGGGATGCTCTGTGACATTCGTAAAGCAGCCACAGGATTAGTTGGTTTGACCAAGTGAGCTTGTGGGAGCAGCTGGGGTGGGGCGGGGGCAGGGAGGGAGTTTGTTTGTCAGTGATGGGGTGGGGTGGGGGTTGGGTGAGGAGGGATGCCTCCTGGTGACGGGAGGCCTCAGCCACAGCAACGATTTTGTTGGCCTGTTTTGTGACTGAAACGCCTTATCAACACCACGAGATGAGCACTTCCTGAAGCTGTGGCTGATGAGAATTGTGTTAATCAGCCGGGGATTATCTGCAGCTCAAACTATACAGCTTCTAATTCCTCTTTCATGAGTGCAGTTTAAAGGACTGAAAACAGAACTGCATGCAGTCCATACGAACAAGATGTGAGTGCAATCACAGCTTTTAATTGACCTTGCTCTGGTTGTGTGCAATGGTGTGACAGAGTGAAAATTGTCACAGTACCTGTGGAAACAGTTGTGAAATATTAAAAAAGAACATTCCAACACAAGACAGAAGCAAAAATAAAAAGACCATGAGGGGCATTAGAAATGCAGAGTGCATGACCAATTCCAATGGATCAGAAACTGTGGTTATCTCTTGTATGCCAATTGCTTCCTAAACTATCATTTCTGTTTGAAGATAGACACAAAAAGCTCGAGTAACTCAGCGGGACAGGCAGCATCACTGGAGAGAAGGAATGGGAGGCGTTTCTTCAGGCTGAAGAAGGATCTTGACCCATTCCTTCTCTCCAGAGATGCCGCCTGTCCCGCTGAGTTCCCCCAGCTTTTTGTGTCTATCTTCGGTTTAAACCAACATCTGCAGTTCCTTCTTACACATTTCTATTTGAAGAACAAGTTTACAGAATGTTTTTGACAGCACACACAAAAGTAATACTATGTCCCGTGGAGCTCCTATGTTAAACAAAATAATGCAAAATCCCAGGAAAACGTCAAGTACTGGAGGAAAATCTTACAGGTAACCCAAATATCTGCTAATGTGATGGAGTATGTTTATCTAATCCAGGCACTTCATTTGCACTAATATTCCCTCGATAAATGCCACCACTTCATTCTAATTCCACCTTCAATGTACTTCACGGGCTGTAAAGAATTTTGTGGGAGCTGCGGTATAAATGCAAGGCCATTTTATTTTTAATTCCCATTTTGATTGATTGTTTGACTGACTAAAAAATACAGCATGGAAGCAGGCCCTTCAGCCCACCTAGTCCATGCGGACCATGGCTCACCCATTCATACTAGTTCTATGTTCTCCCATTTTTCCATCCACTCCCTTCAGCCCAGGGGCAAATTTCAGAGGCAAATTAACCTACAAATTGGCAAATTGTAAATGAATGGGAGGAACATAATGGAGAGTAAGTCCATGGAATCCTGTTTTGTAAAGGGAATAGTTTTAGTTTTAGAGATATAGCGCGGAAACAGGCCCTTCGGCCCACCCAGTCCGCGCAGACCAGCGATGCCCCTACATTCCCACTATCCTACACACGCCAGGCACAATTTGCATTCACCAAGCCAATTAACCTACAAACCTGAACGTCTTTGGAGCCTGGGAGAAAACCCACGCGGTCATGGGGAGAACGTACAAACTCCATACAGGCAGCATCTGCAGTCGGGATCGAACCCGGGTCTCTAGTGCTGCAAGCACTGTAAGGGAACAACTCTACCGCTACACCACCGTGTCCACCTGGTGACCAGAGATCAGTGTTCCCTGTATCCTCACTCCCCTAGTTACTGCCAGCAGGAACCGTTGCCTAGCCTGAGGTAACCCTCGCTGCCAGAGAGAGTTAGATAGGGCTCTTAAAGATAGCGGAGTCAGGGGATATGGGGAGAAGGCAGGAACGGGGTACTGATTGTGGATGATCAGCCATGATCACATTGAATGGCGGTGCTGGTTCAAAGGATGGCCTACTCCTGCACGTACTGTCTATAGTCTATGATGGCCGCCTCTTGGACAGGAATTAGTGATGATGCTGAAAGTGGGAAGAAATGGGGGGTTTCTAAAATTGCACTGCAAGTGAGCAGATCAACAGAGCAGACTGGCCTACAATGCTTACGAACCTTTTATGTGTTACATCATCCATCCATTGGGTAGTCAAACAATCATTGGTCTCGGTAGAATTTAGCAATACTTCTCCCCTGAGAAAAGATTGAAACAGAAAATGAGTGAAATTAGTTTCACCAGCGCAAGAAGTTGTCTTGTTGGTTTTAGTGATTCTTTGTAAGTTTGGTGAAGTAATGAAGTTTAAATTGAATTGTTACGTAAATATAATCTGCTCATATATGTTTGCATAATGTTGATTACATTTTATCCACACCTATTTAATTATTCACCCAACTGCAATTTCAATGCAACAATAATTTAATGACTAAATCCTGTTTCAACCAAAATGTGTGAATGATTTTTTTTATACCATTACTCACAGGTTAATTGCAGGAACATATAGTCTACAACACATATCCCAAGTCTTTCCGCTGACTGGTTAGCTAGCAACAAAAAGTTTTTCACTGTACCGACTGCAGGTACACGTAACAATAAATTAAACTAAACTAAGTTTAAAATGTCAACACAAATTTTAAAAAATGAGCTAATTATGCTTTCACTATAATAATTGTCCTTCAGTGTTTTTTGAGCAATTAGCAAGTGATTCCACTAGCGTGCAGGCCCTTTATGAACAGTTTTGATAAAGCAATGTTGTCGCTGAACAGTTCATGGAAGAAGCGAGATGGATGTGAACTGGGATCTGTGCAAAATTAGGAAAATTGAAATTATGAGGAAAGGCTTGGAAGGAGAGTTTAAGAAATCACAGCATCTCAAGAAACCATCATCCATGTTGGTGGGCAAGAGGATATTTCGCGGCTCCTGTTTCGTCATTGTAATTTCACCAGAAATACAATGGAAGGTCTATTTCCACACATCTTAATACCAAGTGCTCAGACAAAGCTGGCAGATAAGTGGCAGCTTAACTCAATGGATGGCACTCCTGTCTCTGATTTGGAAGATTGTGGACTTACCTCCCAGGCCAGACCTTGAGGCAGAATTTAAGTTAATATTTTATTGAATAGAATATCCAATATTCTATTGAAGGAGTGCCACTTTGTTGCCGGTTTGGATGAATTATCAGACTGAAGCTTGATAATACGGCACTGTCTTTGGGAAGAAATACATTTTATGCTGCTCACAACTTTCTTCCTAGGTTTCCGAAATCTCGAAGTTGCAAACCAAATCTCGTTGCACTTATGTGTAATGACAATAAAAGATATTATTATTATTATTATTATTATTATTATTATTATTATTATTATTATTATTATTATTATTATTATTATTATTCTGAAAAAGGCAAAATCTCATCTTCTGGAATTTGGATGAGAAAATTGGATAACTGCTATGTGCAAAGGACATTTTAATTATATAAGTACCCGAACTCAGCCTAATACAAAGTGTATGCACAAACAGGCCTAACCAGGCCTGAAGGCACAAACATCCCAAACAGAAAATGCTAGAAACATTCAACAGGTTGGGCAGTCTCTGTGGAAATAGAAGCAGTGTTAACAATTGAAAGCCATTTTTCCATCCTGTGATTGAGGGGGCCTTTGAATGAATTATTAACTTCTGTTTTCCCTCGCTTTGTTTGGTTTCTCAGTATTTTGTTTAGTTTAGAGATACAGCGCAGAAACAGGCCCTTCAGCCCACCGAGTCCGTGCCGGCCAGCAATCCCCGTACACTAACACTATCCTACACACTAGGGATAATTTACAATCTTTACCAAAGACAATTAACCTACAAACCTGTACATCTTTGGTGTGTGGGAGAAAACCAGAGCACCAGGAGAAAACCCACGCAGTCACAGGGCAAACTCCATCCAGACAGCACCCGTAGTCAGGATGGAACCCAGGTCTCTGGCGCGGTACGGCAGCAACTCTGCCGCTGCACCACCAGGCCACACCCCTAGTTACTCAGTTTTTTTAGGTTTTTCGAATCACAATCGAGTAACTTGTGTTTTAAAATTATATATACTGCTGAAAAGATGACTGTCATGGATTGGCTGTTACTGTTTCAGCAGTGTCAAGGGAGTTTCGGTCTGTATTTAACTTGTGCTGTGTTGACCAGGGAAATGTTAGCATCAGAACCAACACAACAAAGTCCACTCACCATCATTGATCATCATCTCTGAGTTTGTGAGGTATAAAATCCAATTTTTATTCAATTGTGACTTCATCTCCCGTCCAGGCAGCAAGCTCATTGCAGAATATGGTGGAAAACACTGCAATGTGAAAAACATGAACTCAAAGGCTCGATGAGCAACAAAATGGTAAGTTAAATGGTATGCGATTAGTTTCAACGTGTCTTTAGGATGAATGTACACTAAGAAGGAGCAGAATCATCACCTATTAAGCTACTTTCTGCACATGTTGGAGAGTTCTAAACCTGGCAGTAGTCTCATCTATGGCATTTTTCCCACAAGAGGTTGTCGTATCTGACATTGTGACCTGACAATTTTCTCAGTAACCTTCACTGGACACATTGTCAAAGTGACATAGAACAAGATATCATTAATTCCCTGACACATTTCTTCAGCTCAGTTCACTGGATGGCCACCCACAGAGATAGTGCTATTTTGTTTGTCTTGAATGTTAACCCTTCCATAGGCTCATTATGTTGAGCAATCTATGCAGCACATAATGTTTACTTTTGAATGTGTCAATTCATAAACTATCAACGACAACAATGGCTAATTATAAAATACCATGTTAAGACATTAATTCACCCCTGTTTGTTTTTAATAACTTAATTAACAGGGCACTGCACAGATATAAATTGTTGTTGGATAAGAACTGCCACACTTCCCCCTCAAAAAATTCTACTTCCCTGAGGGAATAATTATATTTTTGTGAACACTCCCAAATAAAATGCTAATTAATGTATGAAAAAGTTGGACGAATTCTTGCACAGTTCTTATTTTGTATATGTTCTTTATTCTAAAGAATTTATTTTGGTTAAAAAGATATATTCACATCTGAGCTGGAAAATGTGGGTGAATGAGTTGGCTGACTAGCCCCGTTCAAATATTTAACTTTATGACATATTTTCTAAAGCTTCTTCATTGTAAATGCTTGTAATTGTGAAGGAAAGGAAAGATATAAAAATATGCTTTAGTTTGGACCAAAGTAAACAGTTGTCACCGTTAATAAATAGTCATTTTTGTTTTATTAAGCAGTAACTCACACTAGTTTCAATGACATCTGAGACTATATCAGTTTTTGTTCTAAGCACCGATGCAATGAAAATTAATTTCAAGCTAATTAATTTCAAACTGTTTGCATTTTCAGACCAATTAATATTTGGCCTGAATACCTGGAGAGAAACATAAATTAGAGGGTGTAATTTTTAATTATGTATTTTTTATTTTTTTAAGGTTTTTTTTTGCTTTTTAAGGGAAAATAATGACTTAAAAGAGAGTACACATACATTACTCAGTAGTCAGTGATCTTTGTCCTTAGTTCAAAACTACATTTGGCAGGTAAAGTTAAACCTAAAGCTAAATTTAAATGGTGTGGTTGACCTCTAATACAAAGCTGACCCAGGCAGGCAGGTACAGTATATATCCATAAATGGAATTGGAATGCACATATAGCTATGGGCCAGGCTTCTAACCACAGGAATTTTGGATGCCATGAGAAAACATAGACAAATTGACCAAGGATCGAGGGGAGGAGTGAAACTGTGTCTTCCCCTGCCATGCAGTGTGTTTCTCTCAAATCCGCCAATCTGATGGTGTTTCTAGATGCGTGGCCTAGATATGGGGGGCCCCATTACTAGTCAACCTTGATGGAAGTCAAGATATGATAATGGGAAATGGATCTCCCTGTTGAATTAAATGAGAAAAGAGACAATTCTCCAACTTTCAAAGTTCTTGGGAAGGACCCTATATAATCCACAGTTGTCACAAGCTGGGAGGAATCCAAGTTGAAGCATGAAATCTTCTATTTAGAAGCTAGCAGATTCCTGCTCCCATCTGCTGGCTGTTAAGCACAGAGCAAAGTGTTGGCTTAAATGCAGTCTTCTGGTCCAGGTAAATCTCAGATTTGAGACACCTGCATTGTGCAGGGAACCCCTCATGGAGTCTATGAGGCCAGTATATATGATGAATGAATGAATGAATACTTAACTGTCACATGTGACAAGTCACAGTGATATTCTTTGTTTTGCATAACCAAGGTATGCAAAGAGTTGCCACAAAAAGGGCACCGACAAAGTATCCCATGCCAGGCCCTCCTTTGTTCTTCCCCCCCATCATGATGGTTCCCCCATGCCGGCGGCTCCTTTGTTCTCAATGCCGTGTCCTCCAGCACCCATGTGGTTGGTCCTCGAATACCAGCACCATCCTCAACCTCAGCCGCCGGCCCGACCTCTGCCACCGACACCGTCAATGTTTGCCGACCTCGACCGGCGCCCTCAACGACCACTGACCTCAGCGACCGGCGCCCTCGACAAACGTCGACCACTATTGCCGCTGCCCTCGATAAACGGCGACCACAATTGACGGCGCCTTCATCGACCGCTGCATCGACCTTCTCGTCGATCGCCAACCCGACCTTCTCGATGACCGCAGCCAAGCCCACTCCTGACGCCTCCACTGCGCCAATCCAGAGACTGGCCGCGGTACTCTGCCGACCAAGAGATTGGCCGCAGGGATCCGCCGCTCGGCTTTTTCGTGGCCTCCCTGTAGGCGCCTGCCGCTCCTGGCCTCCTTCCCCATATTCCCACCTCTTAGACTTGGAAATCTAGTAAGTTTGTCAACAGTCTACAGATCAAGTCCAATAAATCTTGCTTCTATTTCCAACACTTTATTCATCAGGAATAAATGCATCTTGGACATAAAATCAGTAGAATTAAAGTTCTTATAGGACGTAAAAAAAAAACTCTGGGCATTGTTACTTGGGAAGTGTTGAATATGATAAATAAAATTTATGATTACTGTTTTACTGGTAGCTTTGACCCATTGGTTGTTCTTTAACTAGGTTAACATATATCATAAAACTATACACATTTTTATTTTACGTATGTCAAGTGAACTGGTATGAGATCATTGAAACTTCACATTCCACCTCAGAGTATTGAATGCAATAAAAACTGAGAGAGATCACACTTTTGGAAACACAGTCGTGCAGATGAGAGTGAAAGCTTTTAGTCACAGAGCAGATGATTTGGCAATATTTCTAAGATATTTTTTTAAGGGAGCTTACTTTGGATCTTTGGAGTCTTTTTTTAAATGTTAACCGTGATGATTAATCAAGAATACTTCATTTGCGGTGAAGGGCGTTGACATGACCTGAGGCACTACAACTAGAGATTTTTTTATACTTAAAATTTATCTTAAAAGTTATTTTTCCATATTTGATGCCAGAACTTCTAATTTTAGGGCTGCTCATTACACCATTAACTAAACATTTCATTTGAAGTGCTCGCCATGTAGATAAAATGAAACCTAACAAGTGACATTTCTTCAAAAAATATCTGGTGATTTTTTACAAAATGTGCTATGCTATTTTAAATTTTTACCATAGCAAAGTAAGCAAATTTATGTTGCATGAAACGTTGGAGTATATATCTTAATTTTGCCTATCGTGCTCTGACTTTCATCATTGAATGCTTATGTAGATGCCCAGCTTCTTTGGCTGACAATCAAATATCTGATCCTGGAAACTTTTGTTTATTATATTGTTTACAGAGTACTATGTTTACATATTCTGTTGTGCTGCTGCAAGTAAGAATTTCATTGCTCTATCTGGGACATGGCCTCATAGCAGAAGCGTCCACGTCACGGGGCTGGAAACTGGAAGAATCCTGAGCTAATTCTGCTGCCACCATCATCTACTGCGACAAGTGATGGCTTCCACTGTTTATCCCCGGAAACTTGCGTCCTTTTCAGGATGGACGATGACAGTGAGGCCAACGTTTGTATCAAGATGGACACGAAAAAAGATGATCTTGGACATATGACAATAAAACACTCTTGACTCTGAAAGCATAAATAAGCCGTGTATATCTGGTAGGCACAAAATGCTGGAGTAATTTGGAAGAAGGGTCTCGACCCGAAACGTCTCCCATTCCTTCTCTCCAGAGATGATGCCTGTCCCGCTGAGTTACTCCAGCATTTTGTGCTTATCTTGGGTTTAAACCAGCATCTGCAGTTCCTTCATACACATAGAAATGTGGTTTCAATCTGTTGTTCAAAATCTGGTGTTCAGTCTAGCAAAAAAGTACTGAAGTAAAAGATGGGAAGATTGTGTCCAATGCGTCCAATCTGTGGGAGTGACGGTCAGGGTGTGTGTCCGTGGTGATTTACAGGGTGGGAGGATTCGTACTGACCTAGGTTATCATACCCTTTGGCTCTGGAAATGCCTGAAATTTAATGTCTCCTAGCCAAAGCTGAAAAAAACAGAATGCTTATCTCAAGCCTGTTTACAAGTGTCTCGAAAGTCTCTTGCAGGCAATCAATTTAACGGAGTATTATTTTTACAAACCTTTAGAGAAAGTGAAAGATCTGTAGCTGGAATGCTCCTATCCTTTTTAGCGCAGTTTAACAATATAATTAAACAATACATTCATGTCCATTTGTCAGGATATTTTTCTTGACTCTAACATGAAATGAACTGTTCCTTCCCCATTCAAATGAAATTGAGAATTATTTCTTGAAATAAACACAGACAGCTTTCAGCAATCGGGCGTGCACTGGGGAAAAGCGTGAAGGACATGAAGGCACATGAGTGCTGCCTTAAAGGCTAGAACCCTTGCCATAATGATGAGGCATATAAGCTCAAGACTAATGAAGCTTATTTGTATGCGGTGTGCAGTCCTTGCACTCACGCCATTACATTGTCAGATCATTTGGTTCATCTGTCAAATGTCCTGCTTTCTCCACAGTGTCATTACAGGTAGACATCATCCTCGCAGTTTGTGTTAGGGCCTTCCAGAGCTCCCACTCCCCGAAGATAGATGAGATCCTTATTATAAACAAACAAGCACTTCAGAAGGTATCATTTGACAGCTTTGGTAATCCCAAGAGCCACTTTTATCAGCTGATGGGTCTAACACAAGGCCTGTACAGTTTCCGAGCACTATAGGCTGCTTTGATGCTGAATAAATTAGTCTGTTTTCCATTTACTGACCATAAAACAGAAAAAAAAAGATTTAAAAAAATGTTAATTATTCTCATACCCAAAATGTGGAATAGGCTATTCATAACTAAACTTCAGGTCTAGCCAAAAACAAATAATATGAATGATTATTAATATAAAATGCACGATAACAAAAGTAAAAGCTTATTGAATATTTGAAGGGGCAAACTGGTTCAGCACGAGAACCCGACTGAAACCTGAATCAAAGAATAGATGAAGAATTACATTTCATAAAGCGCGGATATATTTCCAACGTTGCATAACCTATTGAACACTCCATTCTTCTTCAACTTTTTCTCCTCTTTTTTGTTTTCTCTCTCTCTATTAATTTCTATCTTTATAAAAATTGGAAACAATATATAGAAGTACAATTACTATACAATTGTTAATATAAATAATATTGATAATGTATGACTATAACGAACAAAATGCTTTTTATTATGTATTTACTTCTAATTAAAAAATTAAAAAAAAAACAAAACAAAAGTAAATGCTTTATATTACTTAAGTTAAAGTAGAAAAGTAAATAACATCCAACTAAAATTGTAACATAATTTTAGTTTTGTTAAAATTAATCAAATGAAAGTGAACATTACTTCATTGAACGTCTTATTTGGAAAATATGCTTCATCTTGGTGCCCGAAGAACTTCCTCCTGGTTTGCAATGAGTATTCCAGCCACCTAAAACACAAAGGGAATGATTTTCCATATCAACTCCAGAAAAAAATACACAACACAGTTTTGGCTGCATTGCCTGGCCTTTTTGGACCACCCCATAACCTTTGACTTTAATTGACGGGTCTACGGTAGATTGCTCTCAAATTTTGCTCCCCTCAAAATTCATTTCCCTCCAGCTTCTGCTACTTGATGGCGTGCAAGCTGTGATCTTAACAAAGAGATCAAAAACATATATCCGATACCAATGCACACTGGTTTGAAATTAAACTGTGCTTCTGTTTTAGAATTTAGAACTTAAGAGACACAGCATGGAAACAGGCCCTTCAGCCCACTGAGCCCATGTCGACCATCAGAAACCCGTTCTCACTAGTTCTATGTTATTTTATTTTCCTACACATCAGGGGGAATTTACAGAGGACAATTAACCCACAAACCCACACATCTTTGGAATGTAGGAAGAAACCGGAGCACCCATAGGAAACCCACCCAGTCTCAGGGAGAATGTGCAAACTCCACACAGACAGCACCCGAGGTCAGGATCGGGATTAGGACCCAGGTCTCTGGTGGTGTTAGGCATCAGCTCCACCAGCTGCGCCACTGTGCCGCCCATTATACCAATACCTATTCCTTTCAGCCACAATGCTGCACCCACCTCTAACAAGCTTCCCGAGCTGATCTGCAGGCTAATTGGAAACAGCTCAACTTCCTTTGCCTCCACGTAAGAACCAAGTTCACTCCAATTGCAGTCATGGGTTGTAGAATGCAGATGGCACTCCCATTTGCACACATTCATAGGCCAAGTATCAAGACATCGGCGACTTATTCACTAAAGCAAATGAGAGAATGGACCTTACACTTGATATCAGCGACATACAGATCCCTGAGGTCACATTCCGGGGTGGAAGATTGCAAGCTTCACGTGGTCCGCCCTGTTTCGGCTAATGCAATCAACTCGACGTGCACAAACAGAAGATCAAAAGTTGTCCTACAACTTTAGGCTGTGCACGCCACACGAAAGAAGAAGAAGAATGTCACATTCCAAGCAAATTGCAATCTTCCACAACACAATGTTGTGTCCAAAGATCCTATAGCAAGCAAGATAGATCACTCCACGAAAAAGACGTAGTACGGTCATGGGCAGATTCATGGGTAATTTTCGGCCCCATTTCCGTCTCCGCACCAAAGATCCCATAGCGGAGCAAAGATAACTAGTGCGGAGAGGGAAGCCGATAACGGAAACATCCTCGAAAAAATAAAAGTTCTTTGGTAAAAACCTTCTCCTCATTTTCAGAATCATAATTTATTAACACAAACTGTCCCCCCGCAACGTTGATTACACTGAGAGTCGGGTCGGGTTACTGAAATGGATGAAAAAAAGGCCCACGTTCCGCTCTGTTGCATACTACACGTCAGCCCATTGCATTTAGAAGGAGTGGTCTATCTTGCTCCGCTATAGGATCTTTGGTTGTGTCATCTGTGCCTGTTTTAGAAAATGCAAGGAGAAAAAGAAATTGTGTTTTCTTATTTCTTTATTTTTCACATAAATTCCTTTGGACAAAAGTGTATTCTGTATCTCAAATTTTTGGATGGTGTTTTGTGAATTTTGTATGGGCGAGATTCGATTAGTCAAGTCAAAGTCAAAGTCAAAGTCAAAGTCAAAAGAGTTTATTGTCATGTGTCCCTGACAGGACAATGAAATTCTTTCTTTGCTTAGCACAACAACATAGTAGGCATTGACTACAAAACAGATCAGTGTGTCCATATACCATTATATACGTAAATACACACATATTTAATACACAATATGTAAATACACAATTATTCGAACGGCTGTAGCATTGGGGCCACCTGTAAAGTCCACCTACTGTACACCATTCCTTCAGTCAATAAGATCCTATGAACAGAAATAGCAGGAGGAGTTTAACCCGAGCAAGTGTGAGGCGTTGCACTTTGGGAGTTTGAATTTAAGGAGAGACTATACAGATAATGGCAAGACCCTTAACAACATTGATGTACAGAGGGATCTTGAGTCCACGTCTACAACTCCCTGAACAACACAAGTAGATAGTGGTTAGTGACTACTGGAGAGACAGTTGACGGCACGGAAAGACGGCACCCGGGAAAGGCTGGGTTAGCGCCCCAGTCTGTGTCTTTCGTGAGAAAGACACCCAACAAAGCTACGGAAAGGCCTAATGAACCATCGTGGCCTAAACGTCCATCAGGCGAGAATGAAATGCTCGGAGAAGGTGAAAGAGGTGCAGCGAGCGCACAGGCCTTGAACCTGGTGAGACGCAGGAGGAGCCCGGCCAGGAGTCACCCCACAGAGCCCAGTCCCTCCATGCACTAGAGTCTCCCAACCCCTGCAGAGTAGTTATTAAGATGGCTGATCCGTGGGCGGTTGCTGCTGGGACGCAAGTCGGGGCCTGATCAACCCCGGCTGGGTCGCCCGGGCGAGGGTGTCTGATGTTGTGAGACCCGAAACACCCGATGACCCCAGGTCACATCACTGAGGATGCGTCCCAGCTCATCTAGAAGATGTATATTTTTCACGTACTGAAGGCACATGGTATGATCGCCTTCATTAGTTGTGGCATTATGTATAAAAGTCAGAAAGTCATGAAGCAGCTAAATTAATTTGGTGAGGCCACACTTGTGGAGTATTGTGTGCAGTTCACTGGGTGTTTATAGGAAGGACATGGAGGCTTTGTAAAGGGTGAAGAGGAGGTTTACCAGAATGCTACCTGGATTAGAGGGGTTCAGCTACAGGGAGAGGTTGAATAGACTTGGATTATTTTCTCTGGAATCTCGGAAGTTGCGGGGATGCTTGAGAGAAGAATATAACATCATAAAAAGGCATAGATAGGGTAGACAGTCAGAACCTTGTTTCCATGGTGAAAATGTCCAACATTAGTGAACGTAGCTATAGGGTGAGAGGGGGGAGGTTTAATGGAGATGTGCAGGGCAGGCTTTGTACACAATGGGTGATGGGGGCCTGGAACGCATTGCCAGGGGTGGTGGTGAAAGCAGATACGATATTGGCATTCATGAGGCTTTTGGATAGGCACAAATAATGTCAGTAAAAAGAGGGATATGGATCATGTGCAAGCAGATGTGATCAATTCAACTAGGCATCATGTTCGGCACAAACATTGTGGGGAAAATGCCAGATCCTGTGCTGTACTTTGTTCTATCTTCAACCAGCAAATGTTTGCAAATACACAGGACAATATGTTAAAACTCCAAAGTGCCAATTATCAACTTACTCCCGATGGTGATGGGGCACTTCTGCACTCACCTATGCTCCTCCGCGTTGCAGAGTCGCTGCCAGGCATTTGAGCACTTGATTATGTCTCCAGGTGTACCGTCCTTGGGAGAGGCTTCCTTTACACCCAGTGAGGATGTGCCTAAGTGTGGCTGGTGTTGAACACAGGGGACGTGATGGATCTTTGCCCAGCCACTGGTTGAGATTTTTGTGCGCTAGGAAGGACATCATAGGTTGCCAGAATGAGGAAACTTATCCTGCTCGCCTACATCTCCCACATGTCCTTCCAGCTGATCTTCCTTTTTTCCACACTCTCCCACCTCATCCACCGGCCCTGTTTAGCTTGCAACACAGCCTTTGCAGACCTACTCAACTCCTCCTGTCGGCGGACTTCGGCCGCGACCAACCTCTGGCGCTCCAGTGATGATGCCTTGTTCCAGCAAGGTCGCTTTCTGCCAAGCCCCAAGCCACTTCTTCCATGTTGGATTTGCCCTACTATGTCGCCTCGGTGGAGAGCAGATTTTGCCTGCTGTGTCGCATTCTTAGCCGTCCACTTCTTTCCTGTTGCCAGGGTTGGAGCAGCAGCTCGGATGACAGAGTACCTTGATTCTGCCAGGGTCATCTCAAGTCTGACTTTAGTGCAGTTGTACTCCTCTGTGAGACTAGAGAGAGGTAGCTGGAGTACCCCCTGACCGTACAGGCCTACGCTGCTCAGGCACCGAGGAACACTTAACCACTTTCTCACGAAAGATCTGATTGTTCTTTCTATCTTCTCGACTCTTGTGAGGGTGATGTCATACATGGTTAGTGGCCACATAAGGCGAGGTAGTAACCCAAACTGCAGGCACCAGATTTTCAGCTTTCCAGGCAGCATGGATCGGTCAATGTTCGCCAGACCTTTGATGACGTCTTGCCTAAACTCGTTAGCCTGATCAGTGTCCTTCAGTTTAGAGTTATACCATCTTCCCAGACTTTTGATTGGCTTCTCTGACACAGTTGGAGTAGGTCCTTGATCAATGAAGAACCTTTGATCTGTCAGTTTGCCTTTGATTGCAGAAATGCTTCTTGATTTGGATGGCTTGAATTTCATTCTGACCCCAGTAATGTTCTCCTGAAGCTTCCCTAACAGGCACCTGGTGCAAGGTGCTGTTGTTGTTATGATAGACATGTCATCCATGTAGGCCCTGATGGGTGATTGACGGACCCCAGACTTCAGGGCTCGCCACCCACTATCCAATTGGAGGCCCTTATGGTGACTTCCACAGCCATTGTAAAAATCAAAGGGGAGATGGTACACCCCGCCATAATGCCAATCTCCATGCAGTGCCATGTGGTCGTGAAGTCAGGTGTGGTGAAACAGAGCTGCAGATCTTGAAAATAAGCCTTGACAAGGCTTGCGATAGTCTCTGGTATCCTGAAGAAGTCAAAGTGTTAATAATAAAAATGTTCAGAAATCCGATCCAAATTTGAATTCAAAACGCCTAGTTTTTTTCCGCAGATGATGTGACTATGGATCGGCCTGACGTCACATCCCACCCCTCCCTCCTCCCCCCGTTGTTCAAAAGTTGCCCTGTCAACTGAAGACGTTCGCCCGCTCTCGCCTCGGCTCGGGCCCTGTACCCACGAGCTCCGGAGAGCTCCGGAGAGCTTGGTCGACGCACGCACGCGCCTTGGCTCGGGTTTCATCTCTCCTCCCCGCTCGCACCTCAGTTCAGGTTTCGTCTGTACCCCCCTCTCTCTCCCCCCACACTCTCTCTCTCTCCCCTCTCTCTCCCCCTCTCTGTCTCTCACCCCTCTATTCCCCCTCTCTCTCTCTCCCCTTCTCTCCACCCTCTCCATCTCTCCCCCTCTCTCTCCTCTCTCCTCCTCTCTCCCCTCTCTCTCGCTCCCCTCTCTCTCCCCCTTCTCTCTCTCACCCCTCTCTCCCCCCTCCCTCCCCCTCTCTCTCTCCCCCCTCTCTCTCTCCCCTATCTCTCTATCTCCCCTCTATCTCTCTCTTCCCCCTCTCTCTCTCTTCCCCCTCTCTCTCTCTCTCCCCCCTCTATTCCTCCTCTCTCTCTCCCCTTCTCTCCACCCTCTCCATCTCTCCCCCCCTCTCTCCCCCCCTCTCTCCCCCTCTCTCTTCCCCCCTCTCTCTTCCCCCCTCGTCTCTCCCACCCCCTCCCCCTCCACCCACTTCCCCCTCTCCCCCCTCTCCGCCCATCCTCCTCCCTCCCCCTTATCCCCCTCTTACCCCCTCTCCCCACCCTCTCCCCCCCTTCCCGGCATTCCACAGAAAATGATCCAAGCCTTGCAACGTCACTCTAGCTAATCCAAGCTTCATTCTGGTAAACCTCCACTGCACACTTTCTAATGTTTCCACATACTTCCTGCAATTGGGTGACCAGAACTGCATGCAATACTCCAAATGTGCCCTAACTAAAGTTCTATAAAGCTGCCGCATGACTTCCTGACTCTTATACTCTGTGGAAGCAAACATGCCATGTGCCTTCTTTGCCACTCTATCTACTTGTGTTGCCACTTTCAAGAAGTTATGGACAGTCCCCAAGATGCCTCTGCACTTCATTGCCGTTAAGGGTCATGTCATTGATTGCAAAGTGCCACACTTCACACTTGCTTGGATTAAACTTCATCCACCATTTTTCCATGCATTTCTGTAGCTGAGCTTTATCCAGCTAGGGTGGAAGATTGCAACCTTCACGTGGTCCGCCCTGTTTCAACTAATGCAATCAACTCAACGTGCACAAACGGAAGATCAAATAGAACAGGTTGTCCAACAACTTTAGGCTGCGCATGCCACACGAAAGAAGAAGATCCTGCTGTATACCTTGACAGCCTTCCTCACAGTCCGCAACTCCAGCAATCTTTGTGTCATCTGCAAATTTACCAACCAAATCACCTATATATCACAAACATCTGAGGTCTCAGCAGGGATCCCTATGGAACTCCACTAGTTACAGATCTCCAGTCTGAATATTGTCTTCCACAACCCTTTGCCCTTTCTCAGTGAGACAGTTCTGAATCTACAGTATAAGGGCCTGTCCCACTATGACCACCTTATTGGCGAGTTTAGGAGACTGTCATGGTCTTGTTGAATCGCCAAAAATTTAGCATCCATCGACTCAGTAGAAGACCTCCTACGACATCGTTTGATTATGTAGAGAACCTCCTACGACTCTGTAGAAGACCTCCTTCGATCTCCTTCGACAATGTTGAAGACTAGCTTCGACTATCTACGATTTAATCGCCGATGCTCTTGAGAAAATTGGAACCCAATAGCGGAGACTGAAGACGACCACCTTCGACTTCAGACGACTACATCGAAAACAAACTACGACGAGCTACGAGCGGCTGCAGCTCAAATGATCACCTACTGTAAAAAAATGTTGTGTTTACAATATTATTTCACTATAAAATGGCTAGCAGGATGTTGTTTAAAATCATCCAGAGTTATGTGTGCAAGGGAGGAGCTTGTGAAGAAAATGCTTGCAGTGAAAATACAATCCCTGCTTCTTCCAGCACCTACAGAAAAATCTCGCAATGAATGTGCCCTGGAATGACAGCGCATCACGTGCTGCTGTTTACTTACCTTTTTTTTCTCCACGAGCCATTGAAACGAGCAAAGGCGATATACTAACACTATCTACGACTATCCCGACTACTTTCGATTACCTACCATAACCTACAATAACATGCCGACCTACTATAACCTACTTCGACTAAATGTATGACTAAAAAAAGTATCGATTTTCTCCCTGCCGACCAAATTTTGCTCACAGAAATCTTTTCAACATGTTGAAAGATTTTCCACGACCAAACTGAGGCCGCGAGTAATTACCACTATGCGGGAGCTCCTCTCGACCATGAAGGAGACTCACCAGAGACCACCTACGACCATGTGTCGACCATGCTGCGAGCTTGTGGTGAGCGCAGTCTCTCCTAAACTCACCAATAAGGGCGCCATAGTGGGACAGGCACTTTAGTCTTCTGAATCAGCCTAGCATGGGGGACGATTAAATGCCTTGCTGAAGTCCATGTATATAACATCAACTGCCCTACCCTCATTGATCACCCTCATCACCTACTCAAAAATCTCAATCAAGTTAGTAAATATACAACCTGCTGTGTTCAAAGCCATGCTGATTGTCCCTAATTAATCCATTCTCTTCCAAACAGGAGTAAATCCTATCCAGAAGAATCCTCTCCAATAGCTTGACATGGGATTCACTGGCCTATAATGCTTTGGATTCACTTCCCTTCTTAAATAAAGGAACAATAAAAGGCATTATGGTGAGAAAAGTTGAGGTACGAAGGTAAGCTAGCCAAGAATATAAAGGAGGATAGTACAAGTTTCTCTAGGTGTGTGAAGAGGAAAAAAATAGTTAAGACCAAAGTTGGACCCTTGAAGACTGAAAGGGTGAATTTATTATGCAGAAGAAGGAAATGGCAGAGTAGTTGAACAGGTACTTTGGATCTGTCTTCAATGAGGAGGACACAAACAATCTGCCTGATGTACTAGAGGCCAGAGGATCTAGGGTGACGGAGGAACTGAAGGAAATCCACATTAGGCAGGAGATGGTTTTGAGTAGACTGATACACAGGGCCTGATGATCTGCATCCCAGGGTACCTAAGGAAGTGGCTCTAGAAATCATGGATATATTGGTGATAAGTTTCCAATGTTCTACAGATTCAGGATCAGTTCCTGTGGATTGGAGGGTAGCTAATGTTATCCCACTTTTTAAGAAAGGCAGGTGAGAGAAAACAGGGAATTATAGACCAGTTAGCCTGACATCGGTGGTGGGGAAGATGCTGGAGTCAATCATAAAAGATGAAATAGCGGAACATTTCGATAGCAGTAACAGGATTGGTCCGAGTCAGCATGGATTTTCGAAGGGGAAATCATGCTTGACTAATCTAGGAAAATGGGCAAGGAAGAGCCAGTGGATGTACCTGGACTTTCAGAAAGCATTTGATAAGGTCCGACATAGGAGATTAGTGGGAACAATTATAGCACATGGTATTGGGGGTAGAGTGCTGACGGATAGAAAATTGGTTGGCAGACATGAAACAAAGAGCAGGGATTAAAGAGTCCCTTTCAGAATGGCAAGCAGTGACTAGTGGGGTACCGCAAGGCTTGGTGCTGAGACCGCAGCTATTTACAATATATATTAATGATTTAGATGAAGGGACATTAGCAAATTTGCAGATGACACAAAGCTGGGTGGCAGTGTGAAGTGTGAGGACGATGCTATGAGAATGCAGGGTGATTTGGACAGGTTGGGTGAGTGGGCAGATGCATGGCAGATGCAGTTTAATGTGGATAAATGTGAGGTTATCCACTTTGGTAGCAAAAACAGAAAGGCAGATTATTATCTAAATGGCACCAAGTTGGGAAAAGGGGAAGTACAACAGGATCTGGTAGTCCTTGTTCATCAGTCAATGAAAGTAAACATGCAGGTACAGCAGGCAGTGAAGAAAGCAAATGGCATGTTGGCCTTCATAACAGGAGTAGTTGAGTAAATAAATAATAATAATAATAATAATAAATACTTTATTATCTCCTTTTCAGGGGAATTTCAGATGTCTATGCAGCACACTAATAAATATACAATATAACATTAGAAAAGAAATTTAACATTAAATCATAAAAAACATCCCCCCACAATGGTTCCCACTGTGGGGGAAGGCCCAAAGTCCAGTCCCCATCCTATTGTCCACCCATGATTGGGCCTATTGAGGATTCCACAGTCGCCACTACGGCAACCTGATGTTCCATGCTGTTCTCGCCGGGTAATGGGGCTCCGGCGTCGGGGAAACCCTCTCAGCGGCTTGGGATGCCTGGAACAGCCGCTTCCTTATCGGAGACAGAGCACCACCACAGGCGATCTTGATTAGATATCCCAGGCTCCCAATGTTAAAGTTCAGCACCGCCGCCCATGGCTGGCCGCTCCACGGACCCGCAGCTCCACGATGTTTCAGTCAGCAGATCCAAGCATACCAGCGCAGCGACCCAGGCAAGGCATCGCCTGCTCTGCGATAGCACTCCAGCGCTGTGCCACCACCGAAGACGACGTTCTGGCCAGGTCCCCACAGGAAACGCCACTCCAGGCCTCGCTGGTAGGCCGCGAGGACAGGTCGAAAGTGCTGCCCGGAGGAAAGCAGCCTCGGATCTTGAAACACCATTCCCCTGGCCAGGCTCGTTTCCCAACGCAAGGTCCAGTACATTTCCTTCTCGGGTTGGACTATCCTCATACTGTTTCTTGAAACTCTTTTGGATACATCTCACAAATTGTGCCTTTGGTACTGAGCAAGTCGCAGTCAATATTGGGGAAGTTAAAGTCACACACTAAGACAACCCAATTGCATCTATCTTATTTCTAAATTATACCCATAATCGCCTTAGTGGACTGATCTTCCTGTATATCCCCCCCGAGAGCCGCTGTGAACATTTTCTTGATTATTATTTTCTTGGCACCACGGCCACGCTTGGCCAGGCCGACCCTGCAACACCACCAGGTCAATGGGCCTTCGTGGTCAGATCAAGATCCCTGCATTTACAACAACTGGGTCTTGAAAATGGTGCCAAACTGGCGACACTGTGTACTTTATTAGTGGACTACTATACATTTGAGCTGTATTTGAAATGTATCTAAGTGCTTCTGTGTAGTGATACTTGTACTAAACTGTTTATAAAAATTAATTTCACTGTACTTCAGTACGTGTGACAAATATAGTACCATCTCCACCATCACCATCACCAGCTCACCTCTCACTGCCTGTTCTTCCTTTGAGACCTACTTCATGTATTGCACGGCTACTGCCAATGTTGGTTCTGCAAGAAAGTACTAATGGGTTACTACTGATGTAGTTTCTGCAAGATTCTCCAGATTCACTGGCAGGTTAAATGAGCTGATGCCAATGTTGTCTCCCACTCCAATACGTCCAAGAATTGACTTCCTGGTTACACTGGCAGCTTCGATGGGCAGGCCACATCGTTTGAATACCCAAAAGCAGACATTCTATTCCAAGTTTCCAAAAAAAGTGTTGAGGTGGATACAAAATCAATTTGAGGATGTTTTCCTGCTGGAAAAAACGTAACATGTCCAATGACGCACAGGAATCCGTGATGCGTGGCCACTCGAAATGGAGAAGGAGCATTTAGGATGGCATTCAGAATCTCGATTCATCTGGATCACACACAAGCCTACAAAATGGTGCAAGAAGCATCTCAGCTTCCAAATTAACCAACCCGCCCATCCCCTCAAGTCATTTCCTCCCCTATCAGTGTCAGAGTCTGCGGGTCTCACAATGATCTTATCAACCACGTCAGAAGCCACAGTGTCAGAAACCACAAGCTGTCCTTGACCCCAAGGGACTGCCGACAAAGAGAGGAGATGCTATTTTGAGCTTCTGAAACAATACAGTCAAAGCTATTTTTAATTAACTCATAATGAGATGTTTTTGGATTGCTGTGTTATTAAAATGTCATACTGTGCACAGCTGTGTTCTCCTTTAATACAGCTACATTTATTTTTGTTTGCTAATTTTTAATTGTTATGCCTTTAATTTAGTCTTTTTTATATTTTTCAATTAAATCATTTTTCGAACTAGAAATCTGCAGAACTTTGTGCATTCAATGTCACAAAGTTATTAAAATATTCATCATCTATCAAAATTCTAGAGAGCACTTATGCAGAAAATAGACGCACCAATAAAAAAATCAACAAATAAATAAACTTTCTGGAAGCCTTTGGAGGAAGGAGAGAATAGACACAATTTAAAGTAATCAAGATGGTTGGAAGGTCTATCAGAAAATGCCATGGAGAAGGTTGGAAGCAAGAAATGCATGTGCAAGAAAATAGAAAATGCTGAAAACACCCAACAGATC
This sequence comes from Raja brachyura, assembly GCA_963514005.1. Next base: position 166,276,750 of record OY740781.1, read on the forward strand.
CGGTAGTACCTGTGGACAGAGTATATTTGTCCATCCACACGGATGCTGCCTGGCCTGTTGAGTGTTTCCACCATTTTCTATTTTCATTTCTGATTTCCAGCATCCGCAGTTTTTGTTTTGATTTTCAGATGTGGGCGAAGGTGGGAAACGAGTGGTTGGAGTTGGAGGAGGTAAAGTTCTATTCAAATTGAACAATTTTCACTGCAGTTATTCAGATTAAAACTAATATTTTGACTTGTCACATTTGGTTTGACATACAATATCACTTTGTTTTAAAGGAAGGTCTATCTTGTCCTGCATTTGTCTAATTTCTTACCTGTACCTTTAGGGGCGGTATGGTGGTGCAGCGGTAGAGTTGCTGCCTTACAGCGCTGGAGAGTCTGGGTTCGATCCCAACTACGGGTGCCGTCTGTACGGGGTTTGTACGTTCTTCCCGTGACCTGCGTGGGTTTTCTCGAAGATCTTCAGTTTCCTCCCACACTTCAAAGACATGCAGGTATGTAGGTAAATTGGCTTGGTAATGTGAAAAATTGTCCCTAGTGTGTGTAGGAGAGTGTTAATATGTAGAGATGGCTGGTCGGCACGGACCCGGTGGGCCAAAGATGGGCCGCTGTATCACTAAACTAAACTAAACTAAACCATCTGAACTGTCTCTGTCAACACCACCATTTCTAATCTCCATAGTGCACTTCATTAGCCCACAGCACCATCATGGAACTCTGCCATTATCAGAGTGTTGTTACATAACATATTGGACCAGTTCCTATCAACTGCGCTGTGTAGCCTCTTGACCCATATTATTCCTGGTTCATTCATCACCTACACTCTCTAAATGACTCTTTGTATGTAAAGGACTTAATTCATATCAGTTTTATTATACTTCTTACTGATAGCCTCTAATGGCAATCAACTCTTCAAGCATGCAAAAATCAGAGCACTGCATAACTTAACACTGTTTTGCTACCCGTCACTCAACTGTCAGTACGGATATTTCCAAGAATAGCAATGATGGGGAAATATTATTTCAATATCACAATTTTTCCGATATAAAGAAAGCAATTTATTTTACATTATTGCGCAATTTATTTTTAACAATTAGATAGCAAACATGCTTGCCATGGCTGCAAGTGAGGATGGGTACAGCGAATTTGTTAGGAACCAGCATTTGTAGAGTGAAGATTTAATTATGAAAATCAAAACAAAACTAAAGAAGCTGGAAATCTAAAACAAAAACAAAAAAATGCTGGAATTACTCAATACAATGGGCCACATCCGTGTGGCCTTCTATCGTGTTTTATATATTTACATTGTATTTACCATTAGACATTAGAACAGAGCAATGTTTTGCATATGGGGAAAAGCCCAGAGGTATCTACAATTATCCTTAACTTTAGCACCTTTAGTGCTACCAGTGATGTTTTTGCCCATTGTAGTTTAACATCGCCACATTTACTATGACTTTATTTAACTCAATAATTGTCAGATAATGAAGACTCTAATGTATTAAATCACTAAGCTACTGCTGTGGCTAGATATGCTGACCTATCCAAACCTCTGCCATGTTGATCCCAGTCACACAACTATTCCATTACATTTTCAATATTCCTGACACTCCCAGTAAAATCCATACAAAATCAATGAATCTTGTACTTTCTTTTTATCTTTTGTACAAACTGAATACTTATGCCAAGAATACTTGGTGAGCCTTGCGAACGTCCTCTGCTGTTCTCACATTGGACACTCTAAACCAGCTTATTTTTCAACTGAAGATAGACACAAAATGCTGGAGTAACTCAGCGGGACAGGCGGCATCTCTGGAGAGAAGGAATGGGTGATGTTTCGGGTCGAGACCTTTATTTTATGGGAACTGATCATCACTGGCAGAGACAACATTTATTGCCATCCTTAATTGCCTTTGAGAAGCTGGTGTGGAAGACATGTTTTGAATCGAGTCCTTCTGGTGACATGATTGCTGCGGTCAATCCAGAGAGGGAATTCCTCAAATGAATCCCAGTGATGATGACAGAATGGAAATGCATTATGTGACATAGAACGGAATATGTGGGAGGGAGATGGTGCCTCCATGCACCATTGTCATTGTCCCCTTTCGTTGCTGAGCTCATAGGTTTGGAAGATAACATCCAAGTAGAGTAGATGAGTACTTGCAGTGCATTGTATTGATTGTCCCCATTGCCATCATAGCACGCAGGTAGTTGATGGAATGAATGACCCAGTGGATGGAGTGCCAATTAAACAGGATGCTTTGTCCTGGATGAGCTTCTGGATATTGTTAAGTCGACACTCATCCAGGTTAATCTGAATTCTATCCGTTAATCATCTATGGAGTGTCAGGAGGTGAATCATTTTAGAAACATAGAAACATAGGAAATAGGTGCAGGAGTAGGCCATTCGGCCCTTTGAGCCATTCAATATGATCATGCTGATCATCCAGAATCAGTACCCCATTCAAGCTTTTTCCTCATATCCCTTAATTCCGTTAGTCCTGAGACCTACATCTAACTCTCTCTTGAAAACATCCAGTGAATTGGCCTCCATTGCCTTCTGTGGCAGAGAATCCACAGATTCACAACTCTCTGAGTGAAATCTATTTTCCTCATCTCAGTCCTAAATGGCCTAACCCGTATTCTTAAACTGTGACCCCTGATTCTGGACTCCCCCAACATCAGGAACATTTTTTCATGCATCTAGCCTGTCCAATCCCTTAAGAATTATGATCATTCTAATAATTTTGCTGCAAGGTTCTTAACCTCTGACTGGTTTTAGTAGGCCCAGCATTATAGTGGCTGTTCTGACGGAGTTCCCGTCTATTGTGATCCCAGGACATGGGTGGTGAAGGAAGTAGCATTGGTAATGCCATCACAGGTCAAATGTAGGTGGTTAGTTGTTGATGATCTTGTTGAAGATGATCAATGCATGGTACTTGTACGTAGACACAAACTGCTGGAGTAACTCAGCGGGACAGGCAGCATCTCTGGAGAGAAGGAATGGGTGACATTTCGGGTTGATACCTTTCTTCAAACTGATGTCGTGTGACTTGTCACAATAACCCAAAACCTAAATATTATCCTTTTAAGTTGCTTCCGTTGCTGATCTTTTGTGAATGGAATTCACACTCCCTGTGTTACACTCATCAGCATCCTCACCTCCACCCTCATAATAGAAGAAAGGTCATTGAAGAGGTAAGATGAAGATGGTTGACTTTACGGCGACTACCCTGTGGAACTATTGAAATGATGTTCCGGGGCTGGGCTGATTGGCCGCCTATAATCACTGGCACCTTCCTTTGTGCAAGACATGATTCCAACCACTGGAGTGTTTTTCCCCTTGAAGCCCGTTGACCACAGTTGATTTCACACTTTGCTGCTGATAGCACTGCCACTGAAATATTCCAACCGTTTGCTGACGATTGACTGATTAGGTGTATGTAGCCAAATTGAGTTTGTCCTGCTCTTTGTACATCAGACATAACTGGGGAATTCTCCACATAGTAGCTGGATGCCAGAGTTGCAACTAGACGTGGACAGATTATCGCGAGACAAAGCAAGTCTGGGCTGCACATTACGTTCTGATTGTGTATATTTCCGTCATGTTGTATAACTGAGGTTCCTACAACACTTGAAGCTATCTATATTGAATAAAGACTGCTTTAGTTTAGTTTAGTTGATAGATACAGCGCTGCAACAGGCCCTTCGGCCCACCTAGTCCGCACCGACCAGCGCTCCCCACTCATTAACACTATCCTATGCTAGGGACAATGTTTTCCATATATACCAAGCTAATGAACCTACAAACCATACATCTTTGGAGTATGGGAGGAAAACAAAGTTCTCGGCAAAAACCCACACTGTCACAGGGATCACGTACAAACTCCGTACAGACAGCACGTGTAGCCAGGATCGAACCCGGGTCTCTGGTGCTGGGAATCAGTAGCTCTACCGCTGTGCCACCGTGCTCACATTTCTGTTATGCTGGGCACTTCGAAGGAATCTGAAATGAATCACACTTCAGGCTGAACAGAGCAAGTAACTGTTGACTTTATTAACCCTGTGGCACCAATTGTTACGTCAAACCTGGAAGGAAAATGCAACATAGCTAGAAAATGTGCTACCATTGATCATAGTGATTATCAGACGAAAAATGGCTCTGTTTACTATTATCTGGATTAAATTGGTCTTCCCTGCTCCTGAGCCCCAAACTCTGATCAAGATGTGCAGAGGTCTTAACTATTGTCCAACACTGAGAATTTGTGTGTGGCCAAGTGGCGCAGTTGGTAGAGCTGCTGCATCATCACAGTGCCAGAGACCTAGGTTCGACCCTGGCCTCGGGTACTGTCAGTGTGGAGTTTGTACATTCTCCCTATGACTGCTTGGGCTATCTCCGGGTTCTCCAGTTTCCTCATACATCCCAAAGATGTGTGGGTTTGTGGGTAAATTGGCCTCTTTAAATTCCCCCTGATGTGTAGGAAAATAGAATAACATATAACTAGTGAGAACGGGTTTCCGATGGTCGACATGGGCTCAGTGGGCCGAAGGGCCTGTTTCCATGCTGTGTCTCTAAGTTCTAAATTCTAAAACAGAAGCAGAGTTTAATTTCAAACCAGTGTGCATTGGTATCGGATATGTTTTGGATCTCTTTGTTAAGATCACAGCTTGCACGCCATCAAGTAGCAGAAGCTGGAGGGAAATTAATTTTGTGGGCAGCCAAAATTTGAGAGCAATCTTCCGTAGGCCCGTCAATTACAGTCAAAGGTTATGGGGTGGTCCAAAAAAGCAAGGCAATATAGCCAAAACTGTGTTGTGTATTTTATGTGAAAATCATTCCCTTTGTTTTTTAGGTGGCTGGAATACTCATTGCAAACCAGGAGGAAGTTCTTTGGCCACCAAGACAAACCATATTTTCCAAATAAGACGTTCAGTGAAATAATAGGTGGTAGACAAAAATGCTGGAGAAACTCAGCGGGTGAGTCACTCTTGCCCTAACCTCCCACCCTACCAGCTGTCACATACAACAAATAATCCTCCGACATTTTCGCCACCTCCAACGGTGTCCCAACACTGGCCACATTTTCCTATCACCTCCCCTGTCTGCTTTCCGCAGAGAGAGCTCCCTCCTTAACTCCCTGATCAATTTGTCCCTTCCTACCCAAACCACCCCCTCTCCTGGCACTCTCCCTTGCAACCGCAGGAAATGCTACACCTGTCGCTTTACCTTCCCCCTTGACTCCATCCAAGGACCCAAGCATTCTTTCCAGGTTCGGCAGAGGTTCATCTGCACCTCCTCCAACCTCATCTATTGCATCCGCGGCTCTAGGTGTCAGCTGCTTTACATTGCTTTGCCCAACACCTCCGCTCGGTCCGCAATAACCAACCTGATCTCCCGGTGGCTCAGCACATCAATTCCCCCTCCCATTCCGAATCCGACATTTCTGTCTTGGGCCTCCTCCATGGCCAGAGTGAGGCCCACCGTAAATTGGAGGAGCAGCACCTCATATTTCGCTTGGGCAGTTTGCACCCCAGCGGTATGAACATTGACTTCTCTAATTTCAGGTAGTCCCTGCTTTCTCCTCCCCTTCCCAGCTATCCCTCAACCCAAAGTCTCCGCCTCTTCCTTTCTTCTTACAGCCCCTCTCCCCCCACCCTCACATCAGACTGAAGAAGGGTCTCGACCCAAAACGTTTCCTTCGCTCCATTGATGCTGACTCACCCGCTGAGTTTCTCCAGCATTTTTGTCTACCTTCGATTTTCCAGCATCTGCAGTTCCTACTTAAACATTTTGTCTACCTTCAATGAAATAATGTTCACTTTCATTTGATTTCTTTTAACAACTTTTTTTTAGTTGGATATTTACAATTCTACTTAAGTAATATAAAGCTTTAATTTTTGTTAGTGTGCATTTTAATGAATTGAAAGATTAAGAATCATATTCTTCTTTTTTTTCTGGACAGACCTGAAGTTTAGTTATGAATAGCTTATTCAACACTTCGGGTATGAGAATAATTAACTTTTTTTTTCAGTTTTATGGTCAGTAAATGGAAAACAGACTAATTTATCCACTTCTCCTTTAAACTTTGCGCCCCTACTTTTAAAGCTATGCCCTGCAATATTTGATATTTCCACCCTGAGGAAAAGGTTCTGACTATCCACTCCATCTATGCCTCTCTTCATTTGATATACTTTGATCAGATCTCCCCACAACCATTAAGCATTCCAGAGAGAACAATCCAAGTCTGTCCAACCCCACTCTGTAGCTAATACCCGCTAATCCAGGCATCATTCCGGTAAACCTCCTCTGCACCCTTTCCAAAGCCTCCACATCCTTCCAAGAATAGGGTGACCAGAACTGCATACACTATTCCAAATGTGGCCTAACCAATGTCCTTTAAACTGCAGTGCATTCAGAAAGTATTCAGACCCCTTCGCTTCTTCCACATTTTTGTTATATTACAGCCTTATTTTAAAATGGATTAAGTTCATTTTTTTTAAATCAATCTATACACAATACCCCATAATAAAAAGGTGCTGCCAAAGGTGCCTCAACAGAGTAAAGGATCTGGATATTTATGTAAATGTGATATTTCAGTTATTTCATTTAAATTACTTGGCAAAAATTTCTAAACACCTGTTTTAGCTTTTTTTTATTATTATGGGGTATTGTGTGTAGATCGATCAATTTTAGAATAATGCCCCTGTCCCACTTAGGAAACCTGAATGGAAACCTCTGGAGACTTTGCGCCCCACCCAAGGTTTCCGTGCGGTTCCCGGAGGTTCCCAGAGGTTTTTGTCCTCCGGCAACCACCTTCAACTAGCATCAAAACCGGCTTCGACTAAAAAATTACCGATTTTTTAAACAGAACCCACTTTCGACCATTAGGGAGACTGACAAAAACCTCCAGGAACCTCCAGGGACCGCACGGAAACCTTATGATGAGTGTTTGTCGGCACTGGGCCAGTACTCGCTGGAGTGTAGAGGAATGATGGGAAACCTCATTGAAACATACAGAATAGTGAAAGGCTTGGATAGAGTAGACATGGAGAGGATGTTTCCACTAGTGGGAGAGTGTAGAACAAGAGATCATAGTCTCAGAATTAAAGAACATTCTTTTAGGAAGGAGATCTGGAGAAATGTCTTTAGTCAGAGGGTGCTGAATCTGTGAAATTCTTTGCCACAGAAGGCAGTGGAGGCCAAATCAGTGGATATTTTTATGGCAGAGAGATAAATTCTCGATTAGTACGGGTGTCAGAGGTTATGGGGAGAAGGCAGGAGAATGGGGATAGGAGAGAGAGGTAGATCAGCCATGATTGAATGGTGGGGTAGACTTGATGGGCTGAATGGCCTAATTCTACTCCTATCTCTTATGACCTTATGATAGTATGATCCCAGAGCATGCATTGTGAATTTCCAATGCAATTATATTGGGTAACCAATAGTCAATAGTCGGCATGGACTCAATGGGCTGAAGGGCCTATTTCCATGATGTGTTTGTAAACATGTGGCTCACAGAGTTGTGGTAAGATTTCCAAATGATGATTCTGGAGATCATTGCTTCCTTCAAGGAAATGGACATTTACCTTGAACTTCATTTGATTCAATAGTTTTTCTTTACTAAATATAATATGAATAATCACTAAATCATGCACAATGCATCTCTCCATTGCCATTTTATATGCAAAAATAAAAATATGTTGATGTTTCCAGTATTTCATCCATGAATAATTGATCTTAAACCCATTACATTTATTTTTCTAAAAAACAATGGACCCAGTAAATGGTTAATTAGCAGACTCTGGTCAGTCCTTATTAAATGTCAGTCAGTATTGATTAACGTAAAATAAGTGTAATTCACTTACTCTATTATTCAATGTTGTTATTGTGTTAAATGGTTGATTTCTTTTGGGTTGTGATGATATGTATAGGTATGTTACAATACCTACCTTTAGCAGCGCTGCAGTTCTGCTGCTCCCCGTGTGCGTGACGTTGGCGCCTTTCAGAGGGGAGCGGGTTTAAAATGCCGTTTTCCCTAGACAGTCCAAATGGATCAATCTCAGGCGATTTCGTTGCTGAAGAGAAATCGCTCCGACATTTCATTCATGAAGCTATTTTTAAACTACGCTAGATTATTTATTAGCTAGAGTAGTTTAAAAATTATCTTCTAAAGCTGGCAGTGGAACGGACCTAACGTAGGCGATAAAAGAAGCTACACAGTTTATTTTTACATAAAAACGTGCTTCTTAGGAAGCCTTTAATCAAATTTTCATCATGCGAAAAGGGGACAAAAAAAATATACGAACCAGCAGTGTTTTTCCTGCCGACTGTGGGTTAAATTTACCGCAAAACCGCAACGTTCCAATCCACCGCGTTCCACTAAAACCCACTCGCGTTGATTTAAATGGCCATTAATTTACAGGAATTAAACACTAAATTCCTTCAATTTGGCCTATAAATTCATGAAAATTAGATTAAAAAATCATGTTATATTGTGGATCATTGTGTGAATGTTATGTGGACACTTAGGCAATTTAAAAATGTTTATCATTTCTTAAGAAATGGATAGATGTTTAGGTCTAGTAATTGAATTTTGTAATTAGCCACAATTAGGTAACTAACTACTTATATGGTTTATTTTCAGGTCATCCAAGTAAGATTGTTTTATATTTGTTTAAGAATGCTTCAATCTATAATAACTGAAAATTTCATTGAGATCTATTAATTTTTAAGAAAATTATGGGCTTTTGACTGTCCTAGATCACAGCTTTTGAGTTAAGTCAATGGAAAGGCAATGCGGAACAAGATGCTAATTTCCGAGTATGAAAATGGCCATAACTTTTTTAATGCTGAAGATATGGAAGTGAATTAGGTGTCAAATTAAACTTCATTTTATGCTTTATCTGATGGGATAAATTGCAGACTTGATTTTTTAAATCTCAAAATTTTGTAACATTGCTAATATGTACAAAGTACAGTTCCACAATGTTCAATAGTAATCATGAGCATTGTATGGAGTGTGGATCAGTGCACTGAATTAAACGCATTAGATAAAATAGTGCACAATGAAATTTCATGACAAATCTTCAAGGTTTTCACTAAGCACTGAATCTACCCATTGTCGCATGGTAACTCTAATATAACATAGTTTCAGGGCTTCCAAGGGGAGAAAAGAAAAGTTATGTTTGACATGTTGTCATTAGTTTTCTGCTACTCCTGTGACAAGTCCAACAAGGCAACATGCTTTTCTGATGATACGATGAAAGAAAAAGTCAGGAAAGTCAAGATATAGTTTGAAGGATAGGAGCAGAACCAACTCTGGGACTCTTATTTCTGGAAGAGTTCAAAATGTTAGAAGCGAAACATAAGAACACAGATGGTAGTGTAATTTCCATAGGAAATTTGAGTTGTGTGACCAAGCATCCTGCAGGAACACTTGGAAATGGTGCAGCACAAATGTATATCTTTGGCAAACTTTTCAGGCCATGATCCAAAACCACAGAACTGTGGCTTTTAACATATTTCAGCCATTTTCCTTGTTCATTTGCTTATTTAGATAAAGATGTGAAAAATATATGTTATTATAGTAAATGTAAACTGAAAATCACTGTCAACGGGATTATCACAATTATAGAGACGAAATGATTGAGTAAGCTTAAAGAACATAAAGTCCACAGTTTATAATTATATAGTTCACAGAATTTAATTTAATTTAATTTGCAGAGCTACCTTGTGGAATAGAGTAACTTTGAAAAGCAATCAGAATTGAATCGTCTGATCAAGATCGATTTCCATTTGCTGATCAGACATAATTAGAGCATTAATAAATACCTGATAATATATTCCATATATTTATTCAGTGTGCATTTTTGAAAAGAGCAAACAGATAAACGATTGCCTGGTTCCCGTGGCTTATGTGCCTTGCAGCTACACGTGCAAAATGGGAAACATTTGATTATTTCTATTTGAATAATAAAGAGAACAAAAATACAAATCTCTTATATGATATATAGAAACATGATCTAAGTGACATGCTCTGCTATTCTACAAAATGTAAGTAACTTTGTTTTATATTTATACCCGATGGTTGGGCATTCTAAAAATAAGCATTCCTAAAGAGGACATTTTCAGAGCGTTTCACCATGTTATTTTTCATGTCATGCCATATCTTGATAGCATGGTATGAACAGCATGGCGCCATAATCTCTGTTATCCATTAGCTGTTCCTGTGTTATAATCATGCTCAACTCTCCATTCTATCTCTTACTGATTTCTAGACAGAGAAGTGGACAAGGGGGAGGGAGCAAGGTGCTTGGAGTCCTACAGACCCAGTCTGGCATGGATTACATGATTTGTGCATTTTGTATCAATGGTAAGAGTTTCCATGTCTGTATATAATTCATCTCTAGCTCCTCGCTGCTAACAGAAGTGGATTGTGCATCTGTGAAATGATGTCCTGATATGAAAAATGTAGAATGAGAACACATGGATCTCATCAGACATAGCCTCATTCCCCACAGCTGAACCACTTCAGTGAATCTTAGTACTGTTCAAAATACTGCAGCACACTTCATAAATAGCAATGATCTATTAAATCAGATGATGAAAAGATAACTGTGAAAAATACTTAGTTCTGATCCCAGCCTTGCCTGCCTTGCAAAGATTTTGTTAGGGTGCGCCAGTGTTAGGAGTTTCAAGATTATTCCACTAACTATATTACGAAGCTCGAAGATTATTTCTAAATTGCACTTATTTATTCTACCAGATTAGGACAACTCAGCACGTTGCATTTGTTGCCAATTCTACTTTAACAGACACACATGGATATGCACCATATCTCAATTCCTGTAACTGTATTCACAAGATCATAAGATCATAAGTGATATGAGTAGAATTAGGCCATTTGGCGCATCAAGTCTATTCCGCCATTCAAGCATGGCTGATCTATCTCTCCCTCCTAACCCTATTCTCCTGCTTTCTCCCCCTAACCCCTGACATCCATACTAATCAAGAATCTATAAATCTCTGCTTTAATTACATCCTATGACTTGGCCTTCACAGCCTTCTGTGGCAAAGAATTCCACAGATTCACTATATTGTGTCTTTGCCATTGCAAAGTACCATGCCACTCTCCCCTGGAGCAATATTAAATATTGAAAGCCTTCATCCGGGTAAGATTCATATTTATTCACCTCACACGTCAGATTTTTATCATAGCAATGATGAATTTCCCATATTCAGCCAATGGATAACTTTCTAGCCAACCATTAACAGATTGGTCTATATCAACAACAGCTGTGGTCAACGATGTACGTAGTGGACAGCTGGAAGATATGCAAAAACAACTTTTCTTTCCCATTTTCCAAACCAATTTCAGTTTTACACTCAAAAACGAAAAAGTTGAATTCTTAAAAAATAATCTGTTCCAAAAAATTAATTTTTATGGCTTTGTTCAGAGGAGGATTGATCATCGCACCAGAGATTGAAAAGCCCAAGGCATTGCTCAGCTGTATATTCAGAAATGTGTAAGGAAATCATTGTTACGTTCCTGGCCGATGGCCACAGAAAGTTGAGAAGACACAGCGGGAATGTTATTGAGAACCTGGAGTTAATTTGTCTGGTGCCAAAATGAAGTCCAAAATAAATGGCAGAAGGAGCACAACACCTCCCAAACTACAGTTTCATTCCTATCAAGCACCTCCTGTTCCATGCATGTCAGAGTCTGTAAGTTCTGGGTGGCACAGTGGCACAGCGATAGAGCTGCTGCCTTACAGCGCCAGAGACCTGGATTCGATCCTGACTGCGGGTGCTGTCTGTACGGGCTTTGTGGCCTGTGACCTGCGTGGGTTTTCACAGAGATCTTTGGTTTCCTCCCACACTCCAAAGACATACAGGTTTGTTTTAATTGGCTTGATATAAATGTAAAATTTGTCCCTTGTGTGTGTAGGATAGTGTTAGCATGCTGGGGATTGCTGGTTGGTGGTGGGCTGAAGGGCCTGTTTCCACGCTGAATCTCTAAACTCAACTAAGTTCCACATTGGTCTCACTAGCTACCTCAGAACCCACAGAACGGGGGTAAAATCAAGGTACCCTTGATCCTGGGGGACTGCCTATGGAGAAGTAGAAAGAAAACCAGAAAGAAACCAGATGACGTTTGAAGAAGGGTCTCGACCCGAAACGTCGCCTATCTCCTTCGCTCCTTAGATGCTGCTGCACCCGCTGAGTTTCTCCAGCTTTGTGTGTAACCCCCGACATTTTAATGTTGTTGGTAATGTAAACAATCTGAAGAGAATTGATGAATATGGATTTATTAAAGGCAAAATAATTTTAGTTCATTTGATAGAGTTTTGGATGAGAAAAATGTGTTAGGTGGAGTGAATGTACATTTATTGTAGTTTAGTTTAGTTTTGTTTATTGTCATGTGTACTGAGGTACAGTGAAAAGCTTTTTAGTCAGCAGGTATTTAGTCATCAGAAAGACAATATATGATTACAATCATGCCATCCACAGTGTAAGATGCATGATAAAGGGAAGAACGGTGAAGATAAAGATTATCAACAGTCAGAATCTTTTTCCCAGGATGGAAAAATCAAATTACAGAGGGCCTCACTTTAAGGTGAGGTGGGCAGAGTTTAAAGGAGATGTGCGGGCCATGTTTTTTACACAGAGGGTGGTCTTCTTCCTCTTGCGTATGGCGTGCACAGCCTAAAGTTGTAGGACAACTTGTTCTATTTGATCTTATTTGATTGTGCATGCCGGGTTGATTGCATTCGCCGAAACAGGGTGGACCACGTGAAGGTTGAAATCTTCCACACAGGGTGGTGAGTGCCTGTAACGTGCTGATGAGGTTGGTGTTTGAAACAGATATGTCAGTGGTATTGGATAGGCATATGGATATGCAGGGAATGGAAGGATATGGTTTGAGTGCAGATAGATAAGTGAGGATCTGGTAATCATGTTTGACACGGACATCGTAGGCCAAAGGTTTAGTTTATTGTCACGCGTATCGAGGTACAGTGAAAAGCTTTTTGTTGCGTGCTAACCAGTCAGCAGCAAGACAATACATGATTACAATCGATCCATGCACACTGTATAGATACATGATAGGGGAATAACGTTTAGTACAAGGTAAATCCAGCAAGGACCTGTCCTTGTGCTGTACTGTTCTATATTCTATGTTCTATGGAGATTGAAGCCTTTGAAAGAAATGGTGCAATGGCGTTATGGAGCTAAAACTGGCAAAGTGACAGGAAACAGGGTAATAATGAACAGAGTCCAAAGGAGGGTTCCAACCTGAAATGTTGTTTGTCCCTCCTCATATACTACCTGGCCCTCAGCAGTTCCTTCAGCAGTTTGTGTTTCGCTTAGGAATGACCAGATGCTTATCAACTGGAGGGTAGTGTACAATGATGGATATCAGGGCTTGGCACTTTAGAATTTTTCTTACTATATATTCATCATTTGGGATATGAATACATGGCACTCTTTTCAAGTCCCCTTTAAGGCTCAAAAACATAGAAGTGTGGAGGATTTTGACTGGTAGAATAGGTGGGCATGAGACAAATAAAATGCACTGGTACATTTTAGTAGGAAGATTAAGCAAAGGCAGTATAAAAACTAAAGGTCACAATTCTAAAATTGCCGAGCGAAAAGAGGGGATAAGGACTACATCTGTATAAATTATTGAAATTGGCAGGGCAGCTTGAAAATTTGAAAAAAGGCTATATTAAAAAATACAAACAGTAAAAGACCCAAGGAACGCATGATGAAAATTAATAAAATATATATTTAACCACGGCGGAAATATAATACCCAGTTCTGTGTCCAGTGAGCATGTGAGAGACATTTGCTAAAATTATACCAGTGAGGATGGACTTAAATTAAATAGGTAAACTGCTATGGAACAGAGGAGGTTAAGAAGGGGCCTGTTGTTGTTACTTAGACTAATAAAGGGTATGAAAAGCAAATAGAGGAAAGCCGTTCCCTTTTGGCAGATAGGAAAAGAACAAGAGAACACAGAGTTTAAATGTGCAGGAAGGAACTGCAGATGCAGGTTTACACCAAAGATAGACACAAAATGCTGGAGTAACTCAGTCTGAAGAAGGGTCTCGGCCCAAAACGTCTCCCATTCCTTCTAACCAGAGGTGCTGCATGTCCCACTGAGTTACTCCAGCATTGTGTGTCCATCTACAGAGTTAAAATGATTGGCACAGGAACCAAAAGTGACCTAATACCAAACTGTTTTATGAATGGAGTAGTTAGAATCTGGAATATGTTGCCATGGGGATTTTTGGGAAAATGTAGTGAAAGCTGATTCAAAAGGGGGGCAAGTGAGTACTTGAAAGGGAAGGTGTAGGGTTATGGGGAGAAGATTGGGGAGGTCAGCTAGCTGGCTAGCTCTAATGTCAGCACAGACTTGATGGATCAAATGTCCTCTTCCCTGCCTCCTCTGAATCTGTGAAAGGTCAGTCCATATACGCATGAGATTCTGTGCTAAATCAGTTGAGGTTAGCTGGTTCATTGCCTAGTGCAAATTTCCTTGAGATTGCGACAATTTGGGTAATATCTAGGAATGCAAGGAATACTAAATTTATTCTTCATTCTGGCTTCAAATGCAGATTTTCAATAATAGAATTAAATATTTTGATTCTACCGCCAATAGTTTATTATTCAGAGCAGGTAGGGTTACAAAGCCTCTAGCACAAATTAGGTATAATGCAATTGATGAATCAGGGAACAATATTTGTATCACATGGGCCAACTTCGATTGGGAACAAGAAAAACACTATGGAAATTGACAAATAGAGAAAATGCTGTATTTGGCAATAAAAAAACGCTTGCGGGAAAAAACAATTTCCATGTAACATTCCCACAGAAAGTAGGAACCCTTTTCTCATAAGAACACACTCTGTCAGTTTCATCATAAGTCGCTATTAAAAATGACACGCAGCCACTTCTATTCACACTTGACTCAAAACTGTGTGGCCAAATTTGGCTCTAACTCCATCTACAAGTTTGCAGATGACACCAGTGAGATCACAAACAATGACAAGACAGAATGCATGAAGTTGATAGAGAATATAGTAACTTTGTTTTAGGACAATAAACTCTCCCTGAATTATAGCAAGACGAAGGAGCTAGTTGGCGACTTTGAGAAGCATGGTGGTGTACATGCCCAAATCGGGATCAATGGTGCTGAAGTTAAAAATGGTTGAGTGCTTCAAGTTCCTTGCCTTTAATCTTACTAACCTTCTGTCGTGGACCAACCCACATTTATGTGCAGCCAAGACACACCGACATCTCTACTTCTGGAGGACATTGAGGAAATTAGTAGGAAGGAACTGCAGATGCTGTTTTGCACTAAAGATAGACACAAAATGCTGGAGTAACACAGCAGGACAGGCATCATATCTGGAGAGAAGGAATGCGTGATGTTTTGAGTCGAGACCCTTCTTCAGACTGAAGAAGGTTTTCTCCGAGTGCTTCGGTTTCCTCCCACGACCCAAAGACGTGCCTGTGCAGGTTTGTAGTTTTATTGTCCCTCTGTACATTGCCCCCTAGTGTATGGAGAGTGGATGAGAAAGTAGGATAACATAGAACTAGTGTGAATGGGTGATCAATGGTTGGCGTGGACTCGGTGGGCCGAAGGGCCTGTTTCCGTACTGTATCTCCAACAAAACTGAAAGTGCAGGTGGGGACACAGAGGGCAGAGGTTTCAATGGCGGTGATGCGGAGACACTGGCAGAGAAGGAGATAGTAGATTCAGGAGGCAGTTACTGCCCACAACTGTGCAAGTTGAAAGCACACAATGGGGTAGGGTGAGAGGGCAAGAGCGTTTGACGGCTCTGGGCCTGTACTCATTGGAGTTTGGAAGGGTGAGGGGGGACCTCATTGAAGCTTACTGAATAGTGAAAGGCCTGGATAGAGTGGATGTGGAGAGGATGTTTCAACTAGTGGGAGAATCTAGGACGAGAGGTCATAGCCTCAGAATAAAAGGATATTGCTTTAGGACGGAGATGAGGAGGAATTTCTTTCATCAGAGGGTGGTGAATCTGTGGATTTCTTTGCCACAGAAGGCTATGAAGACCTTCAATTGATATTTTTAAGGCAGAAATAGATAGATTCTTGATTAGTACAGGTTTCAGGTGTTATGGGGAAAAGGCAGGAAATGGGGTTAGATAGATCAGATATGATTGAATGGTGGAGTAGACTTGAGGGGCTGAAGGGCCTAATCCTGCTCCTATCTCTTATGAACTTATGAACATCTCCTTTAAACTTTGGCCCTCCCACCCTCCAGCTCATCCCTCTAGTTTTTGACGTTTCCACACTGGGAAAAAGACTCTGATTTAATGCTGATGGTACGATTAGCTTTCATGATGTAACTGCTCTGAGAAATTTCAAAACTATACCATGCATGGAAAACTGTATTGCACATCAGTACAACATGCAATAGAGTAGTAAGAGCTGGGGCTTAAGGTCAGCAGATGGTGTTGCATATCATGTGCTTGCATTCTACGGTCTCCATTGCCTGGTTAGTATCAAATGCCTGTAAAAAATGCAGTTTCTTCTTACTGAGTGCACACCTTCAGGGCTCAGCAGCGCATATCTTCTCTGCTACATTCACTTCAAAACTCATTGCATAGTTGGAATGTCCAGCAATTTATCACACAAGGTTTGCTGGTGCTGACTCAGCTGTTTTGCACTCTGACTCACTGCCACATTGGAGGTGGACATACAAGAGTTTGGAAGACTGAGGGGGGTACTCATTGAAACGTACAGAATAATGAAAGGCTTGGATAGAGTGGATGTGGAAAGGATATTTCCACTAGTGGGAGAGTCTAGGACTAGAGGCCACAGCCTTAGAATTAAAGGATGTTCTTATAGCAAGGAGATGAGGAGAAATTTATTTAGTCCAAGTGTGGTGAATCTGTGGAATTATTTGCCGCAGAAGGCAGTAGAAGACAAGTCAGCCTTTAAGGCAGTATTAAAGCAGTGGAAATATTTAAGGCAGAGATAGATAGATTCATGATTAGTACAGGTGTCAGAGGTTATGGGGAGAAGGTAGGAGAATGGGGTTAGGAGGCAGAGATTGATCAAACATGATTGAATGGCCTAATTCTACACCTATCTCTTATGTTCTTATGATCTTCTGAATGCTACAAATTTTTATGGTGCAAATCTTTCCAAGCCTTTCATTATTCTGTACCTTTCAATGAAGTCCCCCCTCATTCTTCTAAACTCCAGCAAATATAGGCTCACGTGTCATCAAACGCTCATCATATGTTAACCTAATCATTTCTGGGATCAATCTCAAAGTAAGTGGCACCCTTCATCCTGTATCGAAGCATTCCCTTCACACACTTCAATCCGTACAATTAATTACACTATTGAAAGATTTTAAATCTCCAATTGTACTTATTTTGGCACTTATTATAATAAACTGATGCAAGCATAAGGAACTGAACTGGTGAAGTCCAACAGAGTCTCAATCAATTGCACTGCTCCATAGCTTCTATGGGA
This sequence comes from Raja brachyura, assembly GCA_963514005.1. The sequence goes on from OY740781.1 coordinate 166,294,273, forward strand.
AAAAAAACTAAATTTGTAATTAAGTAACATGTATCGCTACGACTAGCCTGGTTAATCTTTCTTTATCCTCGTCACCAGTTGTCATAACAGCACTTTAATGTGTGGACAACATTCAAAATTCAGTAGTCTGAACATTTCCTTCCAGTTGGAAGTTGAATCATATTTCTTGAAGTCTCTCTTTGCACCATCTTCAAGAGATTATCACAGCAAATCATCAGCCAGCACACAAATTCAATCAAGGAGATGAAATTCTTCACAAGCAACAATTCAAATGAATGCAGCATTTGTAAATAAAACTGAGTGATGCATCACTCCCTCCACCTCCCTCTGCCCTCTTCCCCTTCCTTCCACCTTCTTTCCATCCCCTCGAATGAGCCCTGAGAATTAGGTTTCAATCTAGGACATATTAATAGATTAAAACACCTTTGTGCTGAATTGCAAGCAATTCTGCATAGTTTAGTGTAAAACTGTAACATTCAGTGTCCAGTTGGTTGCTTGGTGCGTAGGACATTAAGGTTGAGTAGCATGACATTTACAGTTTGAATTTATTTGGTAGGAGCGTTCAGATCCTTAATGTAGATGTTACGGGATATTTTCAGCCACACTACATGCATGAACGATGAACATGGTAAATTTATAATGGAGGAGGAAAACAAGAAGGCAGCACTATAATATCAGTGGAGGACAATTTCCAAGATATCCCTTTTGCAGTAGAAAGCAGTTCCCATGGATACACTGTGCTGGAAGTCAAAGTTCCACAATTAATGATAGATAAATCACAGGTTATTAATCTACACCTTCTTTAGATCCAACATCTTAGAGTGCTCTGCCCACTTCGAATGCCAAATAGTGGAGATACGTGTCATAGAACGTATAACATAGCACATATGTGTTCTAGATTCAGTTTCAGAGACAGTTCCTTCTCAGCTGTTATCAGGCAACTGAACTGTCCTTTCATCAACTAAAGAGCGGTTCTGACCCACCATCTACCCTGTTAAGGGCCTGTCGCACCTTCACGACCTAATTCACAAACTTTTTTTACTCCTGGACATTTTTCATCATGCTAGAAAAAAGCCCAAACCTACTTGATGCCATGAGTACCTACGACTAGCATCACAACCTCCTACGACCTACCTACGATCTCCTGCAACCTCCTACGCCCTTGTGACGACCATGCTGCGAGTACGAGTCAAGGGCAAACTTGGCAGAGGTCGTGAATTAGGTCATGAAAGTGGGACAGGCCCTTAAGAGAAATATCTTTATTCGGACATCATTGGAATTTATCTTGTGCTAAACGTTATATCCTTTCTCCTGTATCTGTACATAGTGGACGGCTTGGTTGTCATAATGTGTAGGAATGAACCGCAGATGCGAGTTTAAACCGTAGACACAAAAAGCTGGGGTAATTCAGCAGGGACAGGCCGCATCTCTGGAGAGAAGGAATGTGTGACGTTTCGGGCCGAGACCTTTCTTCAGACTTACTGTATGTATAGTCTTTCATTGACTGGATGGCACGCAACAAAAAAGCTTTTCACTGTACCTTGGTACATGTGCCAATAATAGACTAAACTAAACTAAAACAGTACATGAACAGTGCCGAACATGATGCCAAATTAAACTAATCTCATCTGCTTATATGTGAACCTTATCCCTCCATTCCATGCATATCCATGTGCCAATCTCAATGTCTTTAAAATGGCACTAACATATCTGCTTCCATCACCACCTTGACAGCAAATGTTTAAATAATACTTGTAAAAAATAAATTTCTACATTATATTTATCGTTTTATCATCCCATTTATTTATCGTTACCTCTTAGTAGGTATGTTGCAAAACTTACCTTCAGTGGTGCTGCAGTTCTACCGCTGGCCGTGTGCGCGACTTTGGCGCCTTTAAGGGGGGGAGGGGGGGGGTTAAAATGCGTTTTTTCCCTTTGCCATCCGGAATAATATTTTGTCGGAGTGCGATCTATTTCTGGAGATTCGTTCCGACTACCGGTAAGTTAATTTTTTTTTTTTAATCGCCCGACTATTTCAGCTCTGCAGTAAAATAAAAAATAACTCCTAATGCCGTGAACGCCGACAACGGGGACGGATTTTACGTAAGGGACAGGTAAGTGAAAGCTGTCTATTTTTACATATACACTTGCTTGTTTAGGGGACTTTAATCAATATTTCATGTTGCGAAACGGCAGAATTTTTCCTACCGATATTGGGTTTAAATTCACCACAACCGCAACGTTCCAATACAGCGTGTTCCAGAAAATCCCCCAAGCAAGCAATTTAAAATGCCCATTAATTTACAGGCATTAAACACGAAAAACCTACAATTTGGCCTATAAATTAATGACAAATAGATTTAAAAATCATGTTATATTTTGAATTCTTGTGTGAATGTTATGTGGACACTTAGGCTTTTAAAAAATGTAAATATTTTCTAAAGAAATGGATAGATGTTTAGATCTAGTAATTGTATTTTGTAATTAGCTACAATTGGGTAACTAACTAATTATATGCTTTAATTTCAGGTCATCCAAGTAAGATTGTTTCATATTACTTTCAGAATGCGTCAATCTATAATAACTGAATATTTCTTTCAGTTCTCTTAATTTTTAAGAAAGTTATGGGCTTTTGACTGTCCTCGATCACAACTTTTGTGTTAAGTCAATGGAAAGGCAATGGGGAACAAGATGCTAATTTCCGAGTATGAAAATGGCCATAACATTTTTAATACTGAAGATATGAAAGTGAATTAGATGTCAAATTAAACTTCTTTGAATGCTTTATCTGATGGGATAAACTGCAGACTTGATTTTTTACATCTCAAAATTTTGTAACATTGCTACTCTTAGGGAAATACCATTTGGACTTATGCACCGCTATCCTCCTATCTGTTTGAGTTGCTATCTCCAAATTATTCTGGTGCAAATCTCATGGATTTGACTGGGTGGTTCCTCGCCAGCAGTTTGTCATGACCCTTTGCTGTTTCTATTATATTAAGTATGTTTTAAATGTGTGTTTCAATGTTTCATGGTTAGTTCATGTGGGTGGAGGAGGGGGGGGGGGGAAATAGGGGAAACTTTTTTTCAGTCACTTACCTCAACTTTCTCAGTGTCTCATCCCACCCCCCACCCCCCCCCCCCCCCCCCCCCCCCCGCGCAGCCTATCAAATGGATTGGTGCGGCCTTTCCTGGAGACCGGCCTGGAGCTTCAAGCCACAGGTGTGGCACGGACTTTAACATCGCGGAGCTGCGATCCTTTGCCGAGGATCGACAGAAGAAGTGCTCATGAAGCTACGGAGCAGCCAACTCGGGACCCCATGTTCCGATCCGTCCCGACGTCAGAGTTTTGATCATCCCGACAAGAGGACCATCTGTAGCAGGGAACTGCGGAGGGTTCAAAGGCCCAGAGTGAACAAAGGAGGAAGATGACTGAACTTTATTGCCTTCCATCACAGTGAGGACTGTTGATTGCACTGTGGTGGATGATTATGTTAAATTTTATTTTATGTGTGTATTATGTTCTTTTCAATTAGTATGGCTGCATGGTAACTCAAATTTCACTGTACCTTAAATGGTTAATGACAATAAATGCAAACTTGAACTTGAACGTGAACTTGGATTCACATCTTGGGGGCACAAGACCTGGAAAACAATCAATGCCAACTGTCATGGATTTGGAGATATAACAACTGTTTATAAATGAGCTAATATAATACAATGTTATAATAGTGATCTTCCATAGCGATACAATGTGGAAACAGGCCCTTCGGCCCAACTTGCCCATACTGGCCAACAATGTCCCAGCTACACTAGTCCCACCTGCCTGCGCTTGGTCCATAGCCCTCCAAACCTGTCCTATCCATGTACCTGTCTAATTGTTTCTTAAACTTTTGGATAGTCCCTGCCTCAACTACCTCTTTTGGCAGCTTGTCCCATACACCCACCACCCTTTGTGTGAAAAAAGTCACCCCTCAGATTCCTATTAAATCTTTCCCCTTCATAGAAACATAGAAACATAGAAACATAGAAATTAGGTGCAGGAATAGGCCATTCGGCCCTTCGAGCCTGCACCGCCATTCAATATGATCATGGCTGATCATCCAACTCAGTATCCCGTACCTGCCTTCTCTCCATACCCTCTAATCCCCTTAGCCACAAGGGCCACATCTAACTCCCTCTTAAATATATCCAATGAACTGGCCTCAACTACCCTCTATGGCAGAGAGTTCCAGAGACCCACCACTCTCTGTGTGAAAAAATTCCTTCTCATCTCGGTCCTAAAGGATTTCCCCCTTATCCTTAAGCTGTGACCCCTTGTCCTGGACCTCCCCAACATCGGGAATCAATCTTCACCTTGAACCAATGTCCTCTGGTCCTCGATTCTCCTCCTCTGGGCAAGAAACTCTGTGCATCTATCCGATCTATTCCTCTCATGGTTTTATACACCTCAGTTCTGCATGCTTCATCCCCTGTTCGGATCTCTTCACACCACGACTGTGTGGCTAAGCACAGCTCCAATGTTATGTACAAATTCACGAGCAACACCACTGTTGATGGCTGAATCATGGGTTGTGGTGAGTCAGGGTACAGGGGTGAAATAGAATAGTGTTGAGTGCTGCCACAACAAAAGCTTCTCATTCAACCAACAAAAATAAGAGACTCATTGTTGACTTCAGAAAAGGGATGACGGGGGTCCATGTGCCAATTTTCTATGGCGGGTCAGTGGTGAAGATAGTTAGCAGTTTCAAATACCTATGAGTTAACGTTTCGGATGAGCTCGCATAACGTCTAGGGCCCAGCACTTGGATGTGTATGATGAGGAAGGAACGGCAATGTCTCAATTTTCCCAGAAGTGTAAGGAGATTCAGCATGTCACCGAATACTCCAACAAACTGCTACAGACTCATTGTACAAACTATTCGTGCCAGTTACATCCAACCCTGTTACAGCAATTCCAATGGACAAAAACAAAGGGGGCAGCAGTGGGTGGTGTTCACAGCCATTTCCATCATGGGCACAGCCCATCTAATGCATCTACATGAGGTGCTGCTTCAAGAAGACAATATCTTTCTTCAACGATCCCCACCATCCAGACGATGCCCTCTTCTCAATGCCACCAGTGGACAGGAGGTACAGGAGATGGATGAAGTCCCACACCACCAGGTTCAAGAACAGCTAGCTTCCTGCAGCCATCAGGTTCTAGAACCAACTTGTACAGCCCTCATCCTACCGCAGCATTACCATCGACTTGATTCCAATTGTGATTTTGCACGAATGTCATGTTTCGCACAGTCTCTTTCTTTTTAATCTGTACAATTTTATGTTCAGTATGTTATCAAAGTCAACATACCTGTGGTTCTGCAAGCAACATTTGCATTGTGCCTGTACCTCACCATATGATAATAACCTTAATTTGACTTGACTCTTCTATTTGATCAAATTACCCCACTGCACTCTATGCAATGAGAACGTTTCTTTCTCCTGGCCCGCTGCTGAACATGGAAAGCCAATGATTGCAATTATAGCAGCAATGTTTGCGCCATGTCATGTGTTCTGAAATAATGCAGACTCTAGGCAAAATCCATGAAGTTGTGAAAATCCAATTCCTAATGCCTTCATAGCAATGCATTTGCAAAAACAAAAGCAACCTCAGAATGCTTCCCTGTAGTGTGTCTATAGTAGATGTTTATTTGAACGAAAGTTAACATGCACTGCCTTTTCCTGGTGCTGTGACTATCTGCAGTGTTCATTACAAGAACCACGCTACCCCTGACAGTTGTCTGGTTCGTGGCTGTCACGTATGAAGTAATCCGTTTGTTGCTAACCACACCTGCCATTTTCATCACACACAAGGCGCTTGAATGGAGGCTATAAATCTGTCAACTGGGGTAGCACTGACTGGCACTAATGTTATACACAGACTTGCTCAGAACAAACTCTTGTCAAGCACTTTCAAATACAAAGATACATAAATTTTATACTTAGTGAATAATGCTTACAACCTACATTTTTAGAAGGCATGACAAATGAAGATGACTTTATCTTTACAGTCAAAGTATCATTTTGTTGACCAGTCATAAATTAATGTAGCATTCCACAGAACCTGCACGCATGCTTCCTAATTCATTATCTTTTTACATAGAAGAATAAGTGACCTTTCCCTCTGGGATTTACATTTGTTAAGCTATTGCTTCTAATGAGTTAACGGGAACTGACCCTGAAAAAGGTTTCAAAATTCAAAAAAATTGAATAATTTACTGAATCCTAGCAAGCAGGAGGAAAAGTTAGCCTGGGCAGGTTTTCCAGTTCATAATTTATAATATCCAAACAAAATATCTGTGAAGTAAGACACATATTTGCATACCTATGAAAAAAAAATAGATATCAGAAAGGCACAAAATGCTAGAGAAACAGGCAGCCTTTTTGGAGCGAAGGAATGGGTGACATTTCGGATCGAGACTCTTCTTCAGACGTCGACCCGAAATGTCACCCATTCCTTCTCTCCAGAGATGCTGCCTGTCCCGCTGAGTTTCTCTAGCATTTTGTGTCTATCTTTGGTTTAAACCAGCATCTGCAGTTCCTTCCTACAGATATCAGAAAGTATGCATGTAAGTTCTGTGGAATGATACATTATTTATGTCTGGCCTGCCAAGTGACACTAAAACTGTAAAGATCGTGCTGCCTTTATTTTCCATACTTCCTAAAATTGTTCATTTCTCCGCAGTTAACCGAGCAAAGAAGTCAATATTGGACCATTACATATTCTCTTGTGTTGCAGCAAGTAAGAATTTTATTGTTCTATCTCTTCTTCTTCTTCTTCTTCTTGTGTCCATCTTTGATACAAATGTTGAAGCCATCATTTGTTGCAATAGATGATGGTGGTAGCAGAATTGGCTCGGGATACTTCCAGTTTCCAGCCATGTGACGTGGAGGCTTCTCCTGTGGGGCCATTGTTCTATCTGGGACACATGACAATAAGACATTCTTGACTCTCTTACTGACAGGAAAAATTCAAGAGGGATGCAGACTGGAGAGGATGAGAGGAGTGAGGGATTGCAAGCAAATATCAAACTCATACAAACTTCTACAAGTTGCACCACAACTTGATTTGAGAACAACTCAGCTTAAGACAAGAAGAAATTGCAGAGTTGTGGATGTAGCCCAGTCCATCACACAGACCAGACTCCCCACCACTGACTCCATCCACAGTGCACAATGTCGCAGAAAAGCAGCCAACATAATCAAAGACTTGGCCCATCCCAGTTATTCCTTCTTCTCCTTGCTCCTGTCCGGCAGAAGGTCTTCTTCTTCTTGCATACGCCGTGCACAGCCTAAAGTTGTAAGACAACTTGTTCTGTTTGATCTTCTGTTTGTGCACGCCAGGTTGGTTGCATTCGTTGAAACATGGTGGACCAGATGAAGGTTGCAATCTCCCACCCCTGGCAGTAGGTCGGGAAGCCTGAAAACATGCACCAGACAGGAACAGTTCCCCTTCTGTTTGTCAGACTTCTGAATGGTCCTTCCATCAGCTAGGGTACTGTGATTCACCTCCACCCCATTGCAGCCTTTGTCTTTGAAACTGGAGTGCTACAACTTTGAGAACTATAATCTGCATTCTGTATCTTCCCCTTTACCTATTGTAATTGACCCGATTGTATTTATGTATAATATCTGATCTGACTGGGCAGCATCCAAATCATCCCATTCACTGCACCTTGGTCCACATAGCGTAAACCTAAACCAAACAGTTCATCGTCACTTATTTCATTGAGGACAAGCAATCAACAAAGCTCCCCACCTATGTTGGTTTTGTGGGTTTTTTTTTAATTTATTTTAAAAGTTAGTTTATTTTTTATTTAGTTTTCCTTTTTTTTTATGTTATTAGAAGCAATTGTACAGTTGTGAATTTATGGAATTCCCTGCCACAGAGGGTAGTGGAGGCCAAATCACAGGATGGATTTAAGAGAGAGTTGGATGGAGCTCTAGGGGCTAGTGGAGTCAAGTGATATGGGGAGAAGGCAGGCACGGGTTATTGATAGCGGACGATCAGCCATGATCATATTGAATGGCGGTGCTGGCTCGAAGGGCCGAATGGCCTCCTCGTGCACCTATTTTCTATGTCTATGTTTCTATGTTACAAGGATCAGACAATCGACAAAGCAGTTATACAATTATTGTACAGCTTCAATTTTAATCTTATCACTTAATTTAAAAAAAAGAAAACATTTAAAAAAAGGGGAAAACAAAGAAAGAAGAAAGAAGAGAATGACGAAAAAAAAGTAAAATACGAAAAAGCAGGAAAAAGATCCCTAAACTACAAAAGGAGTGCAGGAGAAAAGAAAAGAAATAAGAAAAGAAGAGATGGAGATATACCTCCCCCCCCCCCCCCATCCCTGGCGTCGGATTTAAATTTAAATTTGTGTTTATCCATTCCGTTGGTGCAGAAATTCAATGGAAGGTTACCATGTCTTAAGAAATGTATCTGTTTTTTCCGCCAAGACAAGCCTAATGTTTTCCAAATGTAGTGTCTCGGACATATCCGTAATCCACATCTTCACTGTAGGGACTGTTGTCTGTTTCCAAAATTTGAGTATTAATTTTTTTGCCGTTATTAGGCTGTAATTGAGGAAACTTCTTTGAAATATCGTTAGCTTAGAGCAGGCCTCTGACATACCTAATGTGATCAGTTTTATATCTGGTTTCAATTTAATTGTAAGTATTTTGGAGAAGGTATCAAATATTCCCCTCCAGAAGTTTTGTAACTTTATACAGGAAGTGAAAGAATGGGTTATAGTTACATCTTGGAGGAGACATTTATCACAAATAGGAGAGACGTTTGGGAAGATCTTGTTCAATTTCAAAATTCCTTAGATTCTGGAGTAGTTCCTGAGGATTGGAGGGTAGCTAATGTAACCCCACTTTTTAAAAAATGAGGGAGAGAGAAAGCGGGCAATTACAGACCAGTTAGTCTAACATCGGTAGTGGGGAAACTGCTAGAGTCAGTTATTAAAGATGGGATAGCAGCGCATTTGGAAAGTGGTGAAATCATTGGACAAAGTCAGCATGGATTTACGAAAGGTAAATCATGTCTGACAAATCTGATAGAATTTTTTGAGGATGTAACTAGTAGAGTGGATAAGGGAGAACCAGTGGATGTGTTATATCTAGACTTTCAGAAGGCTTTCGACAAGGTCCCGCATAAGAGATTAGCATACAAACTTAAAGCACACGGTATTGGGGGTTCAGTATTGATGTGGATAGAGAACTGGCTAGCAGACAGGAGGCAAAGGGTAGGGGTAAACGGGTCCTTTTCAGAATGACAGGCAGTGACTAGTGGGGTGCCGCAAGGCTCAGTGCTGGGACCACAGCTATTTACAATATATATTAATGATTTGGACGAGGGAATTCAATGCAACATCTCCAAATTTGCAGATGATACCAAGCTGGGGGGTATAGTTAGGTGTGAGGAGGATGCTTGGAAGCTGCAGGGTGATTTGGATAGGCTGAGTGAATGGGCAGATGCATGGCAGATGCAGTATAATGTGGATAAATGTGAGGTTATCCACTTTGGTGGCAAAAACATGAGGGTAGACTATTATCTGAATGGTGGCAGATTAGGAAAGGGGGAGATGCAACGAGACCTGGGTGTCATGGTACACCAGTCATTGAAAGTAGGCATGCAGTTGCAGCAGGCAGTGAAGAAAGCAAATGGTATGTTAGCATTCATAGCGAAAGGATTTGAGTATAGGAGCAGGGAGGTTCTACTGCAGTTGTACAGGGTTTTGGTGAGGCCACACCTGGAGTATTGCGTACAGTTTTGGTCTCCAAATCTGAGGAAAGACATCCTTGCCATAGAGGGGGTACAGAGAAGATTCACCAGACTGATTCCTGGGATGTCAGGACTTTCATATGAGGAAAGATTGGATAGACTCGGCTTGTACTCGCTGGAATTTAGAAGATTGAGGGGGGATCTTATAGAAACTTACAAAATTCTTAAGGGGTTGGACAAGCTAGATGCTGGAAGATTGTTCCCGATGCTGGGGGAGTCCAGAACAAGGGGTCACAGTCTAAGGATAAGGGGGAATTCCTTTAGGACCGAAATGAGGAAAACATTCTTTACACAGAGAGTTGTGAGTCTCTGGAATTCTCTGCCACAGAAGGTAGTTGAGGCCAGTTCATTGGCTATATTTAAGAGGGCGTTAGATGTGGCACTTGTGGCTAAAGGGATCAGGGGGTATGGAGAGAAGGCAGGTACGGGATACTGAGTTGGATGATCAGCCATGATCACATTGAATGGCGGTGCAGGCTCGAAGGGCCGAATGGCCTACTCCTGCACCTATTTTCAATGTTTCTATGTTTCTAATTTGGTCTTTGAATAGTAGAGTCTGTGCAGTATTTTAAATTGTATCAGGGAGTGCCTAACATTAAGAGAGCAGTAATGTATGTATAAACGGCTTTCCTCTCAGCTATCTTTTGAGATTAATAAACCCAATTCATCTTCCCATGATCGCCTAAGCATTTCAGAAGATGGGATGTGTGTAATTAAAAGCGTATTATAAATGCAGGATATTAACTTACTTGTATACGCCTGTCTATTCATGCATTCATCTAATAAATCTGGGCCCATAAAATGACAGTCTTGTGTATGTGTTTTCATGTAGTCTCGGATTTGAAGATATCTAAAAAAATTACTTGCTTTCAAATGATATTTCTGGTTTTGGGTTGTTGAAGAATCCTGAGCAGAGCAAGAGTAAAACATTCCCTAATTATTGCCATTTAATTTCTTGATTGTGTCTTTCAATGAGCATTTTGTTCCTAATTTACATATTTTAGAGGTTTCAGTTCAAATTTAAAGAACCAACTTTTGTGTAAATTAGGTGCAGCCATTCCTCACACATTAATTCTAGATTTCAGGTGTAAAACAGCGTGAAATTCGACTTCTCCAGAGAATTTGGTCATTTAGCATGGTGCACAAAAGCCCTGCTAGAATCCACTCTGTCCAGACTATTCGTTGTTTTGTGTACTTTTATAAAATCTCAACCTGTCCTGCCATTTCCGATAACATGCACATAAACCCTCAAGTTCCTTTGCTCCGATGTCACTTTTAAAACAGTTTCCATTATTCTATATTGCCTCTCATCATTCGTCCTGATAAAATCTTCACCTCACCTATCTCCCCATTAAACATAATCTACCAAGTCTCTGCGCATTCTACCAGCTTGTTTTAACCCTGCATCAAGCTATCACTACCCTCTTCGCACTTCACAATGACAAATTTTGTGAAGTTGGCAAATTTAGAACTTGTAGTTTGCAGCAACAAGTGAAGATCATTAATATCGATTGAAAAGAAATAGTAAGATTAAACGAGAACTTACCAGTTCGACGGTTGATCTTTATTTTATGAGGAGTTGCGATGAGGGATTTTGTGAAGAACCCGCCAGCACGCATGCGCGACATTCTTCAAAGCAGCGGTGTGGAATCACAGAACCAACAAACAGAGAAATGACTTGTTATAGTAAGATTGAAGAGACTCTAATTACCAGTTGACTTTATGATCGAGGGTTGGGAGCGGAGGGCACGAAATCCCTCATCACAACTCCTCATAAAATAAAGATCAACCTTCGAACTGGTAAGTTCTCGTTTAATCTTACTATTTCTTTTCGAGTCACGTGAGTGACTTCGTGAAGACTTCAAAGCTCTGTGATTCCATGCCCTGGACAACGTCCATGCTGTCACACACCACTTATAAGGATGGATAGGAGTAATCAACTTTCCAGACTGCTTGTACTGAAAAAATAATAATAATATTTATTAACAACAACAAAGAAAAAAACCCTCACTGGGGGAAATCTGTATGCTCTTGACCCGCATTCAGCACGGCCTCTGCGAACAATACAGGAATGGTAACAGGTTTATTATAAAACCATTGAAAGGTGGCTTCTTTCGCCCATCCCGCTGTGGCAAGAATATGGTCCATGGACACCTCCATGACCCTTGCCGCCGATGTCGATGCAGCCCTGGTGGAATGGGATTTAAAGACATTAGTGTCAATACCTGCTTCATTCAAGACGATCCTGAGCCATCTGGAGATCGTCTGTACCGTCACTCTATGGTGAGGTTTTTTGTGGCTGATGAGTAGGTATTTCTCCATTCCCCTTAATTTCCTCGTCACTTTAATATAGTGGCGGATATGGGTGGCTAAACATAGCCTTGCATCAGCGGGGTATGCTGGAAACTTCAGCTGCAGCCCTGTGTATTCAGGTCTATGCTGCTTGAGTAATTCATCTATAAAGAAGATTACTTTGTCTGGGGTAGAGATCATTCTGTCAATCTTGACCTTGTGAAGTGTCTGTACCCTTTGCGCTGAAGTTAGTGCCAGTAACATCACCAGCTTCAGGGTGAGTTTGTCCAATTCAAGCCCTTCCATGGGCGACCACGTCCTGAGCAGGGTTAATACTTTCCCAATATCCCAGGTGATGTTGTAACGAGGTCTTGGCGGATTGGAATTAAATATTCCCCGCATGAGTTTGGACACCAGCTTGTTGGATCCTACCTCAATATTGAGGTAGAATGATAGCGCACTCCTGGCGCTGTTGATGGCGCTGTAGTTGAGGTGTTCATCATGATGCAACCCCGCCAGGAATTCCAGCACATCGTTGATAGTAACGGAGTCATATGCAATGTGGGAGCGGCCGCAGGAGGTTTCCCATTTCCTGATATGTGTAAGATATTGCCGCCTGGTGGACTCCCTGCATGATGCTCCAATGGTATCCATAGTTCTTGATGATAGACCATACCGCAGTAATGGCCTGTTCAGAACCTGCAAGCCAATAATTTTAGGTGACTATGGCAGGGATGTAGTTCCCCTGAAACAGGGTTCGTCACCAATTGTGGGCAACCCTCTAAGAGGACCCATGGTTGACTGATCATATCAAGGACCACCGGATACCATGGCTGCGTAGGCCAGTCGGGAATGATAAGAATGCCTTTAGCAGCATCTGACTGTATTTTCCGCAATACCCGACTGATGAGGCAAAATGGAGGAAATGCATAGAAAAACCATTTCCCCCAATCTAGCGAGAACGCGTCCATCGCCATAGCCCCAGGATCTGGCTCCCATGATACGTATGTTGGTACCTGATGGTTCAACCGTGACGCAAAAAGGTCAATATCCGGTTTACCAAATTTGGCTGTAACTTTTGCGAATATTTGGGGTTTTAACATCCACTTGATGTCATTAAATTTGCATGGCCTGGTATCCACCACTGTATTCAGCTTACCTGGTAAATAGGTAGTTGAAAGCGAAATATTCCGTTGAATACACCAGAGCCAAATTGTATCTGCCAATTCATCACATGAAATTGACCTGGTACCGCCCATATGATTTAGATATGCCACCGCAGTGGTATTATCTATTTGGAGACGGACATGAGTGTCAGTAAGGTTTGAACAATAAGCTCTAAGTCCATGAAATGCTCCTAGCATCTCCAAATAATTTATCCCTTGTGACAACAACAGGGTAGATTCAAGGGTGTCCCATCTGCCTCCACAACTAGTGTAGTTGTCCGTGGCTCCCCAGCCATGGGAGCTTGCATCTGTTTGTAAGTATACCATCGGATTGGGCACAATGATGGGCTTAAATGAGTCACGGATATTATCAACCCACCATTGTAACTCAATTTTTGCCTTGAGAGGCAGCTGCATAGGTCTATCGAAATGTCCAGCGTTCAATTTTAACGCTGAAATCTTGGCTCTTTGCAAATTTTGATAATGCAAAGGTCCGTATTGGGCATCTGGAAAAACTGCTACGATTTTCCCAATCACCTTAGCAGTTTGTCTAATTGATGGTATACTGGCGCAGACTAGATTCTTACATGCTTGAATGACATCCCCAACTTTGTTAGCTGGTATGGTGGCCATCATGCGATTGGAATCCACCGTGAATCCCAGATAATCCATGACCTGTGAAGGGCAGAACTTTGATTTATCTGGATGGATAATGAATCCCACTTTTTGAAAGATTTCCACAGTGGCTGAAACTGCCAGTTTCGCTGATTCCAGAGTGTTCCCAATAATTAGGATATCATCCAGATAGGCCATGACCATGTGATTTTGTCTCCTCAGTGTAGCCAACACTGGTTTGAGTAATTTAGTAAATAATCTGCGGGCTGTGGTAAGCCCATTTGGCAAAGCTTTGTATTGCCAGAGCTGATCCATCCAGGTAAACTTCAAGAACTTCCTGTGATGTTTCTGAATGGATACTGAATAGTATGTATCTTTTAAATCAATGCATGCCATAAAGCAGCCCTCAGAAATCAATGATTTGGCTGTTTCGAACGTGTCCATTTTGAAATGGGTATATTTTACAAAAGTATTCAAATGGGTCAGATCAATAATAACCCGACATCCTCCATCCTTCTTGGTTTTAGTGAATATGTTAGACACAAATTCAATTGGTTCGTGTATAGTTCTTTCTATCACGCCTTTTTCTTGTAGCCTCAAGATTTCAGCATAGCCTACTGCCATTTCCTTGCTGGACAGTGTAAATTTGCGATTTGGCATATGCTGGGGTGGAGGAATTTGACCATTGATTAATTCAATCTCATGGCCTTGAATACTTTGTAAGATAAACTCATCAGAAGTGATGGTTTCCCATGCCTCCTTAAAGAACCGTAGTCTACCACCAACATGTGAAGTTAGACATGCAAGTGCATGAAATCCAGACCGCCTTACCTTCATGGTTATCGGCGGTCCCTGACATGTTTGGCGGGACGTGGAGGTGCTGGGTTGTGCTGATAATGCGGAGTCCGCATTTTCCATACTGGCCGCTGTGGGCCTAGCCCTAAAAAAGGCCTGGGCTATTGAGGCTGCTGATATTGCGGCGGTGCTGGAGCGTAGGTCCTTGCTGGCCTAATGGCAGGGCCTCGTGGCCTGAAGAATGGTACTTTCCTGGCCGGCTGCCTGGTCAAGGTATGTGACCTCATAAGACCCACCGTCTTTGCATGGTCATCCAATTCCTTCACCTGCTTCGGGAGGTCCTCCCCGAACAACTGTCTGGGTGGTGGCGTAGGGGGTGCTCTGCATAGTCCCGCGAATTTGGGGTTCAATGTGGGCTTGATAATGCTTTTCCTGAATGCATTAATTTCATACTGTGTATTACACAGCAGTGCCAGAGCATCCTCTTGCTCGGTGTTCAGATCCACACCCTCCACCAACCTCGCAAAAGCGGTAATCCCAGCAGTGAGCAATTTCAGGATCCTTTGCAACTTCATTTCCTGAGCTCTGATGCCTGGGCTAATATTGCCCCAAATCGGCATGTTTACGACAGGCACATTGAGGGAGTTGCAATTTCCTGGCGCCTTGTGCCTGTTCATGGCCTCCGCAAGGACCTGCTCTTGAAGTTGATGGTTCATGAGGAAGTCACAGTAGCAGCCAGTTTGGAGTTGAGGGGTTGTGCAAACTTGTCTGCCATGTCCAGGAGCTCCTCCTGAGGGACCTCAGGTGCTGTTGGTGCGTGCACCAAGATCTCCTCATCTTCTGGCTGTCTCATGCTTTCCGTTGATGACGGGGATATATCCATGTGTCCCCTGGAACCAAATGTTTCCCGCCTTTGGCTTTGCTGCAGGATAAGTTCCATCATCCTCTCCATCCTGTCAATTCGCCCTTCGCTATGCGAGAACGGGCGGTCGGAGTCCTCATGCCCAAAGGAACTCCTGAGGCTCCTGTCATTGGCCCGTACCTCGTCGAGGTAATCTCGGTGCCGGAATGAGACGTCGCTACCAGCCGCCTCAGCGAAACTGAGCGATTCCCGCGCGGATCTGCTCAAGCGCCTCCTTTTGGCTGAGCTAGGTCCCGCTGCCTCCAAGGGCAAAAGCGGTCAGAGGTCGGCACCCAATGCCGCGGCGTGGTGACCCGACATCCGCGCGGGCTTGCCGACTGTCCTTGATCTGGACCCAGACGGCGTACGGTCCCGTCCTGCCGCCAACGGGGGACATGGTGACCATGGCGAGACTCCACCTGTGCGACTCTTCCTGGTCCTGCTGGTTGGTGAGTCTACACTGGCCCTCTCAGGTCTGCCAGTGGACTTGAGTCTCGCCAATCCACCAGTCCGCAATCTAGCGGCCTCTGGTGAAACCTCCGCCCGCGAAGGGCTAGGTAGACGGGCTCTATCCATGGCTCTTCCACGAGGGCTCAGGGAGAAGGGCCGTGCAGCAGCATGTGAACCCTGTTTGCCCGGGTCAACCAACGATCCCGTTGGTGACAATGAGATGGAGTCAGGGTCTGCCTGCTCCGGCGCTGTACCGATGTCCTGCTCTGCGGGACCCTCGCTAGAGCTTAGGTGTGTCGGTGGGTCGGGTCCTGCGATAACAGGGCTCCCCAACTTACGCGCCCTTTTCCCGGCCCGACTTGCGGGTGCTGCCGTTGAAGAGGGCTCCGGGATAGGTGGCCGGCGACTCCTTATGGACGTCCTGCGGCCCTTACTCCTTCTATCCATGTTCCTGCTGGAGAGAAAACACACTCAACACAACAAGAACAACCAACTCAAGGTTGCCTATACTTACCTGAGTGGCCCTTATGAAGGGGTGGTGGTGAGCCGCGCTCCACCTCCAGCCGTCGATATTTCGCGCATGCGTGCTGGCGGGCTCTTCACGAAGTCACTCACGTGACTCCTAAATGAAATAGCCCTAACACCAATCCTCGGGCAATGTCACAATCACCAATCTGAAAAATAACAATTCACTATAATCCTCTTTTGTCTCTTATGTAGCCAACTTTGTGTCCATGCCATCATTGCCCCTTTTATATCACCCATTTCAATTTTATGATCATGTGGCATCTTATCAAAAGCCTTCTGGATGTCCACGTACTGTATATCATGTCAATCATTAGAAAATTCTATCAAATTGCTTAAATATTGTCGTCTTCTTCTTGCATATGGCATGCACAGCCTAAGTTTGTAGGTCAACTTGTTCTATTTGATCTTGTTTGTGCACGTCGGGTTGATTGCATTAGTTGAAACAGGGTGGACCAAGTGAAGGATTGCAATCTCCCACCCCTTAAATATTTGTTAAATAAATGCATGATCCATGCTGGCCTGCCTTAATTGATCAATATTCATCAAGGTAACTATTGACCCAATCCCAGATCAATATTTGTAAAAACTTTCCCATCACAGAAGTTAAACTGACTGACCTGTGGTTGCTGGACTTATCCCTACTCTTTTTTTATAGTTCTCTGATCTTATGTAAAATGAGCATTGAAATAAATTTTACTTCGGAGTCACGTTAGTGACTACGTGAAGACCCCGCCAGCACGCATGCGCGACATATCGTCGAACGCATTGCGAAGAGACAGGCAGGAGGAGCGCCGCTCCTCCAAAGTAAGTTTAAAAACGGCCCGCAGGTAAGTAGTTACCATTCCTGAGGTCATTGTCGGCTCTGTATTGTTTGTATTACAGAGCGCACCAACATGGAGTCCAGGACTAAGTCCAAACGGCTGCTGCCAGAATTGCTGCTGAGGACCGCGAAGGACGCAGCCAGCAGCAGATGGTGGAGCAGTTGCTCCAACGTGACCTGCTGCAGCTGGGGTATGGTCACAGTGGGACTCCTCGCAGACCCACGGCAGCATCCTTTACAGGACTGCCAAAAGTCTCACCCTCTTCGCAGGGGAGCATAAGGAGTCAGAACTGGGCTGACTCTGAAGAGGGGCATGTGGCTGAAGATACCCCTATGCATCCACCAGCAGACCACACTACAACAGCGATAGACCACCTGCTGGTGAAAGCTCGAAGGCAGTCCAACCTACTCGACGGTCTTTTTTAGACCATGGCCCAGCACCGCCTTCTTGGAAGATGCGCCACCCCCACACCACAGCGCCTCCATATCCCAAGAAACAAGGACAGAGGCAACCAACGCAGCACCGCCGGTAACCATGGAGGTAGGTTGGTCCGGTTGCCTCAGGAACATCGCATGTTTAAACTCCTCACAGGTTGGGTGATGGTTGCACTTGTTTTGGGATGCATGGAGTACTTGAACCTCTGATCCTTTCATACTATTAAGTATTCAGGGATACAAAATTGAATTTGTTCACAAACTCCCTTCCCCTGTTCAGCACACACCTAGTCAAAAGTTTGTACTTTCGCAGAAAGAAAAGACAGAAGGTCATGCTGAACTCGTAAGACTACATTCAAAAGGGGTAATTGAGAAAACCAAAAGAGAGTCTCATGAGTTTGTATCGAACATTTTCACTAAAAATAAAAAGGCGGATGCCGCATCATTATTGATTTGACAGAACTGAATACTTTCATGCAGTATGCCCACTTCAAAATGAAAACCTTTGTCACTGCCAAACAACTAGTTTCCAAGAGGTACTTCATGGCTTGCATCGATCTAAAAGATGCATACTATTCAGTACCAATAAACAAGTATCATCGCAGATATTTGAAATTTGTCTGGATAGGGCAGCTCTGACAGTATAAAGCGCTGCCTAATGGATTATCATCAGCACCCAGACTGTTTACCAAATTATTAAAACCAGCTTTAGCATGTCTCAGAAAACAAAAACATATTGTTATGGCGTACCTCGATGACATTTTAATCATGGGGAAAACCTTGGAGTTGGCCAAATTGGCTGTCTCAGCCACTGAGCACTTATTTCAAAAACTGGGGTTTATCATCCATCCAGATAAATCAAAATTGATGCCTTCTACCACTATGGACTATTTGGGATTCACAATTAACTCTGTTCATATGTCTGTCACTTTGCCACCGAACAAAGCGTCAGACTTGATAGAAGCATGCAACAGCCTTACTGGCATCAGGAAACCGTCTATTCGGCAAGTAGCCAGAGTGATTGGGAAGCTAGTGGCTGCTTTCCCAGCCACACAATTTGGGCCACTACATTACCAAAACCAACAAAGGGCAAAAATTGCAGCACTCAAACACCATGCGGGCCATTTTGACAGGCCAATACAAGTACCAGGGAAAGCAAAATAGGAATTACAATGGTGGATAGACAATGCTCGACATTGCTCTAACCCCATCACAATCACAAATCCTTCGGATATACTACAAACTGATGCCAGCGCACAAGGCTAGGGAGCAACTAATACCACCTCCAGTTGCGGTGGTAGATGGAATGCAGATGAATTAACCCTACTCCCGGCACTAGGAATTATCTAGAAATACTGGGAGCTTTTCATGGACTCTGGGCTTACTGTTCGGACAGGCACCATCTGCACGTACAATTACAAATTTATAATATCACTGTGGTGGCATATCAATCATATGGGTGGAATAGTCGATATCCTGTGACGAATTGGTCAATACAATCTGGCACTGGTGCCTAGAAAGGAGCATTTGGATATCAGCCATTTACCTTCCAGACAGGCTAAATACAGTGGCAAGCAAATACACCAGGTCACGCAAGTTTAATGACAACACCAAATGGATGTTGGACCGCAAAGTGTTTGCCAATATTATAGGTCGCTATGGAACACCAGATATCGACCTTTTCGCATCTAGACTTAATCACAAAAATCAACATATGTTGCATGGGAACCAGACCCTGGGACAGTAGCGATGGACACTTTCTCGCTACACTGGGGGGGATTTGTTTTTCTATGCATTTCCCCCCTTCTGCCTCATCAGTCGGGTCTTGCAAAAAATTCAACAAGACTCCGCATCGGGTATTCTGGTTGTGCCCGACTGGCCTACTCAGCCATGGTTCCCTGTGGTACTGGACATGGTCTCAGAACAATGCATTCCAATAAATAAATGCCCGAGTTTATTGGTACACCCTGTGACAGGGGAGAGTCATGACCGGATGAACCTATTGGTTTGCAGGATTTGAAAAGGCCACTTCTGGATTTTGGACTCTCGGACCGAACAATCAATATCATCACAGCATCGTGCAGGGAGTCCACCAGGAGACAGTACCTCACTTACATGTAGAAATGGGAGGTGTTCGGTACCAAAACAAACACCACATATGACACAGCCACCATCACGGAAGTGCGGGAATTCCTGGCAAGCCTTCATTTCGGTGAAGGTTTGAGCTACAGTGCCATCAACTGTGCCAGATGTGCCCTATCCAATTATCTCGGACAAGGTTACGATCACTTTACAGTGGGGTCTCACCCTTTGGTGTCGAAACTAATGAAGGGAATATTTAATTCAAATCCCCCCAGGCCTAGATATTCCCAGACCTTGGATATCGGCATTGTACTAACCATGCTCCGAGGGTGGCACCAATAACATCCCTTTCATTGGACAAATTGACCTACAAAATGGTAATGCTGATGGCACTCGTGACAGCGCAACGGGTCCAGTCCCTACACAAGCTAAGTATGGACGCCATGGTTATAACCAACAAAAAGGTAACTTTCTTTATACAGGGGTTACATAAACAAGACAGGCCTGGATCATCTGGCCGAAAGTTGGATTTCCTGGCTTACCCCGTAGACAGCTGCCTATGCATAGTGACCCACCTTTTACACTATATGGAGGTCACCAAGTGTCTCAGGGGCATGGAAAGGGCTTTGCTTATAAGTCACACACATCCTCATCACAGAGTCACCGTGCAAACCATTGCAAGATGGTTAAGTGTGGTATTGAATGCAGTGGGGGTGGACACTAACGTGTTTAAATCTCACTCCACCAGGGCTGCATCCTCATCGGCGGCAAGGATGATGGAAGTTCCTATGGACCACATCCTTGCAACGGCGGGTTGGACAAATGAGAAAACCTTTCAGTGTTATAATAAACCCGTGGCCGCACCTGAGACGTTTGCTGACAAAATATTAAGTTCTGTATTATAATTTCCCCGATGTAGGGGGATTATTATTTGGTATTGTTAAATAAATACCCTTTTGTTTTTCAGCACAGTTTCATGTCTGAAATACGTTAACATACTTCCTCCATTTGTCATTATGGCATTGTGTGAGCATGGACTCGTTCCAGGGCATGAAGTCACAGAGCTTTGAAATTTTCACGTAGTCACTCACATGACTCCGAAGTAAAATAGTAAGATTAAATGAGAACTTACCAGTTTAAAGTTTGATCTTTATTTTATGAGGAGTTACGGTGAGAGATTACGTGCCCTCCTCTCCCAAACCCTCTATTATAAAGGTCAACTGGTATGCTAGTTCTCTTATCTTACTATGTTAGTCATCTCTGTTATCTGTGATTTCACACCGCTGCTTTGAACAATGTCGCGCATGCGTGCTGGCGGGGTCTTCGTAATCCCTCATCGTAACTCCTCATAAAATAACGATCAAACTTCAAACTGGTAAGTTCTCATTTAATCTTACTAGTAAAGTGCATGGCATGAAAGAAACGATTCTGCAAATCAGTAACAAAGGGTAAAAATGTGATTACGTTAATTTGGGGTTAGGGTAGGGTTAATAGTCACAATGGAGTAAAATACATCCAAACTGGAAATTAAACTTTCCCTTCCAAAAATAAATCCTGCCTGTGCTACGCTAATGGCCTTTGTGCTAAATCACGATGCCACTCAAATACTTCCTCTCTCCGGAGTTTTATGCGCAGAGGACAGTCGAACAAAATTTGTGATTCTAATTTTGTTTTAATTCTCAAAGCCCCCGACCACAATTATTTTTACCACTGTCTTCAAAACATTGGCATTGGATAGATTTGGGACCATTCGTGAGGTGAACATGCGCATAAAAATTATTGCTTCACAAAATGTTGCACACTTTTTTGAGAAAACCTTATCCCATGGGATAAAGTGGGATAATCAACTACAGTTGTCAATCTGTGAAATGACCTGCGCTTGTTGGAAGAGGTAGAAGGGTATATCCTACATGTTCCATTTCTGACACTTCACATGGAAATGATACCCGGTCATCATTGTTGGTACACTTTACAAGTAAGTCTCTGGGATGAAGAACCTTTGGAAACTGCAGCACACATTGGCGATGTGAATATAGAGATCATCAACTTTGCATAACTTTGGATTTGGTGTCACATGAAACTCTGTGCCAGTTGTGCTGATTTATAAAATCTATCCCATTTATAGACATCATGCACCTCAACACATTAAAATAAATGTATAATGTGGTGAAACATCTGCCTTGACTAGGGTCTAGTTTTATTGATCACTATCAACAATATGTATCCCAACACCTAATTGTGTAGGAAGGAACTGCAGATGCTGGTTTAAACCAAAGATAGACACAAAAAGCTGGAGTAACTCAGCGGGAGTTCGGAATGGAGTTGGTGTATGGGTGTATTTCGGGTCGCCCAAATACGTCACCCAACACCTAAATGGTTCATTCAACAATTCTCAATTAGATTTTTGAACGAAACACAAGCAATTTAAAATGAATTAATTGAAACATCTCTTAATGTAATCTTATATTATGTTTTTGAGTACCCATATCACAATTAGTGATTCCGAGGAACAAATCCTTTTGCCTCGTTTAATGAAAAATATATTTGAAAATCAAGGTTTAGTTTAATTGAGTTTCAAGGCACAGCATGGAAACAGGCCCTTTGGCCCACCAAGTCTACATTGACCATTGATTACTCATTCACACTAGTTATCCCACTGCACACTGGGGTCAAGAAAAGAGCGTTCATGTCGCAACCCTATTTCCACCAATCTATCCACCACCACGCACAAGAAGCACAAAAAGCGCAAGACAGACACCATTGTATGCAGATGTTGAGAAGTGAGTTCAGCTCTGGCTGAACAACATCTAATCTTGTGTGTGGCCTCGATAAGAAGAAGAAGACTACACACCAAGGGCAATTTAAAGAGGCCAATTAACCTACAAACCCGCACGTCTTTGGGATGTCGGCTGCAGGAGGCGCCCCCTGGGGGAACACAGATGGCCGGGCAAGGAGAGGAGAGGGACGTTAGTTCACGGGAATTGCTCCAGTACATCGAGCACGATGACTTTGGACTTTGAATAATGGCGTCAAAAATTGTGGCGCCTGCATGTGTAATACGAGCAAAGTTTATTTTGTTGTGCAGTGCTTATCATAAGCATAATCATAATCATAATCATACTTATCAGCCAAGTATGTTTTGCAATATACAACAAATTTCATTTGCCATGCAGTCGTACCAATAAAAAGCAACAGAACACACAAAGTACATTTTAACATAAACATCCACCACAGTGACTCCTCCACAATCCTCACTGCGATGGAAGGTGAAAAACAGTTCAGTCACTCGCTTCTTTGTTCTCCAGCTGCCGGGGGACTCTAACCTTCTGTTGACGGGACGATCTTACTACCATAGCCAGCGGCAGGCCTCCTCATCGGGGTGATCAAGATCCTGCATCGGGGGGGGGGGGGAAATCTCAGCTCCCCCGCGCCGGGCGATCTACCCCGGGTCGGGGCTAGTCGAACACCGTGCCACTTTTGGAGCTTCCCGACGTCGGTCTCAACCCGAGACTGTGAGCTCCTTGATGTTAAAGTCCGCAGGCCACGGTTGGAGCATCGATCCCAGGCAAGGAATCGGCTCCAATGATAAGTCAGTCCCGAGCAAGGCCTCCAGCTCCACGATGTTAGGCTGCAGAGCAACGGGAGATACGATCCGGAAAACAGTCGCATCTCCAGCAAGGTACGTGACAGATAAAGCACAATTGAAATAATGAAACTGGAGCACCTGGAGGAAACCCACGTACTCACAGGGAGAACATGCGAACTCCACACAGACAGCATCCAATGTCAGTGTTGAACCTGGATCTCTGGGCCAAACATGATGCCAAGACTATTACTTATCTACATGCATATACTCCCTATCCCTCCAGTCCCTGCATGTCTATATGTCTATCCAAACGTCTTTTAAATGCCAATAACATTAACTTATTTGCTTCAACCACTACCCTCAGCAGCATGTCCAGGCTCTCTTCCAGGCCATGCGCATCTCCTTTAAACTTTGACCCTCTCACCTCAAAGCTATGCCCTCTAGTATATGATATTTCCATCCTGGGAAAAAGATTCTGATTTTTTATCCTATATTTGCCTCTCGTCATTTTATATATTGCTATCAGGTCTTCCCGCAATCTCCAGCATTCCACAGAAAACAATCTAAGTCTGTCCAGCCTCTCCTTGTATCCCCTAATATTCCCTACTCTAGGCATCATTCTGAAAAACCCTCTCTGATCTCTATCGAAAGCCCCTATATCCTTCCTGTAATGGGTGACCAGAACTGCACACATTCCTCCAAATGCAGCCTAACCAAAGTCCTGTAAAGCTGCATCAGAACTTCCTGACTTATACTCAATGCCCAACACACCCTCTGCCTTATTTACCACTCTATCTGGTTTAATGCCATTCTCAGGGAGTTAAGGACTTGGATCTCAGGATCCCTCTGTACATCAACGCTGTTAAGGGTCTTGCCATTAGTTGTATAGATTCCCCTCTCATTTGACCACCCAAAGTGCAACACGGCACACTTGCTTGAATAAAGGGGCTGTCCCACTGCGGCGACCTAATTGACGCGTTTAGAAGAGTTTAGGAGAGTTTGAAAAAGTGTCATGTTGAAGACCTCCTTCGACTATGTAGAAGACCTCCTTCGACTATGTTGAAGACTAGCTTCGACTAGCCACGACTAGCTTCGGGAAAATTGGACACCGAATAGTGGAGAGTGAAGACTACCTCCTTCGACCTCCCTATGTTAAAGACTATCTACGACTACCTTCGACTACGACTAACATGCCGACATACTATTACCTACCTCGACCAAACCTACGTGTAAAAAAATATCTATTTTTTTCCATGACGACCTTTTTTTACTCATGGGCACTTTTCAGCATGTTGAAAAATACGCCGCGACCTAGCTGTGGCCTCGAGTGCGCGGGGACTGAGCATGAAGGAGAGTTACAAATACCTCCTAGGACCTCGTATCGACCATGCTGCGAGTATGAGTCGTGGGCAAACTCTTCTAAACTTGCCAATTAGGTTGCCACAGTCGGACAGCCCCTTTACACTCCCTCCCATATCTTCGCCCATTTCTGTAGCTGATCTATATCCCGCTGTCCACCGTGACAACCTTCCTCACAGTCCGTGACCCCAGCAATCTCGGTGTCATCAGGAAAGGTATTACCCAACCCGCCTATGTTTACGTGCAAACAGCAGCCATCCCAGCACAGAACCCTGCGGTTCTGTCACGGTGCCACAGCGTTGGAGTTGCTGCCTTATAGTGAATGCAGCGCCGGAGACCCTGGTTCAATCCCGATTGTGAGTGCTGTCTGTATGGAGTTTGAACGTTCTCCCCATGACCTGCGTGGGTTTTCTCCGGGATCTTCGGTTTCCTCCCCATATTCCAAAGACGTACAGGTTTGTAGATTAATTGGCTTGATAAATGTGTGGGGATCGCTGGTCGGCGCGGAACGGGTGGGCCGAAAGGCCTGTTTCCATGCTGTTTCTCTAAATTGAACTTATCTCTACGGGTCACAGCTGTCCAGCCTGAATATTATCCTTCCGCCACAAACCTCAGACTTGTATCAGTAGGCCGATTCCAAATTCACACGACTCAAGTTTCAAGTTTTCAAGTTTAATGTTTAATGTCATTGCACAAATACAAGTATAGGTACAACGAAATGCAGTTTAGCGTCATTCTTAGTGATAGCGATATGAAAAAATAAATACAGAGTGCAGTGGTAGCAGTACGGAAATAAATAAATACAGGGTACAGACAAGTCTATCAGCTGGGCTCCGAGTTCAGCAGTCTGATGGTGTAGTTGAAGAAGCTGTTCTTCGTCCTACTGGTGCGGGACCTGAGGCTCCTGTACCGCCTCCCTGATGGGAGGAGGGCAAACAGTCCATGGTTAGGGTGTGAGGGGTCCTTGATGATCTTCCCGGCCCGCTTCAGGCACCGTTTTCGGTGGAGGGCATCCATGGCAGGGAGCGGGGCACCGATGATGTACTGGGCGGTTTTCACCACCCGTTGTAGTGCCTTCCTGTCTGCCACGGTGCAACTGCTGTACCATACCGTAAAGCAGGTGGTCAGGATGCTTTCAATGGTGCAGCGGTAGAAGTTCGTCAGGATCCGGGGGGACAGGTGGGCTTTTTTGAGCCTCCTCAGAAAGTAAAGGCGCTGCTGTGCCTTTTTGATCAGCTTTGAGGTGTTGAGGGACCAGGACAGATCCTCCGAGATGTGTACCCCGAGGAATTTGTAGTTGGAGACCCTCTCCACCTCAGTCGACCCCACGACCAAGCCATTGTTAACCTTGTGCATCTTAAAATTCAGCAGAGAAAATTGGCTTCATTGCCATTAGTTGTATAGTTTCCCCTCTCATTTGACCACCCAAAGTGATGGTGGATTCGGACTGGAAACCTGTGATTACTGGTGTGCCTCAGGGTTCGGAGCTGGGCCCATTGCTGTTTGTCATGCACATCAATGATTTGGATGAGAACGAGCAAAGCATGATTAACATGTTTGCAGATGACACAAAAGTGGTTGGCATTGTAAACAGTGTAGACGGTTGTCACAAATTCTAGGTGTTCTTCATGCACATAATATTCTCCAATAATTGTGCCAACATTCTCCTTGGACTCTCTAATTTATGAGCCAGCCTGCCCAACCTGTTCCTACAGTTAAGATTATCGAGTCCTGGCAACTTTCTTGTAAATCTTCTCTACACTATTTTGAGCTTAATTACATTTTTTCTATAGAAAATTTCCAGAGTGCAAAATATAATTTATCGCATTGTGACATTATAGCTTGCAGAGAATAAGTCCAACACCACAATGAAGTAGGTTGGAACATCGTAACTACACCCTTAATTATGGGAGGATTATTCAGTGGACTGATAATAGAGGAGAAGAAACTGGTTATGCTCGAATACAAAACCATATAATGAAAGTGACCTCAATAAAGAGCATTCACAATCTACTCGGCTATTAACCCTCTCATTCCCTGCCTAACAACACACAAAGCAAAATATTAGTATACTTCATGGATGGCTTATTTAATCGGTGTAACTCGTGTACTAGAGAGTGAATTCAATATTAAATAAGGTAATAAGTGATAAGGGCAGAATTAGGTAATTCGCCCATCAAGTCTATTCCATCATTCAATCATGACTGATCTATCTCTCCCTCTCAACCCCATCCTCCTGTATTCTCCCCATAACCCCTGACACCCATTATAATCCAGAATCTATCTCTCTCTGCCTTAAAAATATCCACTGACATGGCCTCCACAGCATTTCTGTGACAATTAATTCCACAGATTCACTAGGCAGATAAGAGTTGTTCTTGGCATTGTGTACTGCACAGACATTATTGGTTGAAGGTGCCTGTTCCTGAGCTGTTCTTTGTAAGGGAAATCAGAGTTATTAACTTTAGCTTATCCACAGATTCGCTACCATCTGACTAAAAATATCTGACTCATCTTCCTAAAGGAATGTCCTTAAATTCTGAGGCTATGACCTCGAGCCCTAGACTCTCCCATCAGTGGAAACATCCTCTCCACATCCATTTTATCCAAGCCTTTCACTATTCAGCAAGGAAAAATTGACTTCTCTGGGCTCCCAGAGGAGGTACAAAGGATAGGTCATAACTTGGTGACTTCTAAAATCTTCCAAAATCTTCCTAAAATCTCTAAAATGTTCTAAAATCTTCTAAAAAGCTGAAACACTTACTGGGTAAATTAAGCAATTGGCCATCTTCTGATAGATCCCGCACCTTCTCAGAGTCTGTTTATTAAAAACTCTATTCAATGTCAAATAAATGTTTAAAGGCAGCTGTTATTACACCTAGTAACTCAGTGATCATGCCCAGTCATTTTCTGTGTCTGAATGTGCAGTAAGCTCAAATAGGTAGGAAGAAGAGTCTTGACCCAAAATGTGACCCGTTCCTTCTCTCCAGAGATGCTGCCTGTCCCGCTGAGTGATTCCAGCTTTTTCTGTCTATCTTTTACTCGGTACTACATACTAATTAACTACAAAACAGCAATTCGAAATAATTTTCAATAATAACTCTGTAATCTGAGGAAACACGTCCTAAATCCATCACCCAATGAACAAATTTAAGATCCCATCTCTCTGGTTGCTACATAGATACAGGTTCACACGTGCCTTTATTTCTGTTCTCAGTTCAGCATTCGGTCCTTCATATCGAAAAATGTTTTTAAAATAATGTTACATATTTGGAAAACAGCAATTTAATAAGCATAAGTTATGCTACTCTGCTGACCACTGCTTGAACACTGGCAACACCTTAGTTAGTGTAAGAATAAAACATTTTTAATAATTGGCATTCCAGCAGCTTACCTGACACAGCGCCACCATTGTTGAAGATAGACACAAAATGCTAGAGTAACTCATAGTAAACCACCATTGCTGCTGCATGGTGTGGCTCCTCTCTGCAATGTAACACAGAAGTTGCCACGTTCCTGATTACAAGCTGCACACCCAGTGCCTCATTTGTTATGTCTGCAAGCTCATTTTCAATGGTTGACCGGTGTAAAATATAAATGTACACCTCCCTTCCCCCACTAATACCCCCAATCTCCATTATTTTTGGAACCTAAATTGAAAAGTAAGAGTTTGAGCAGCTGCACAAGGTCATAGTCCAATTACCAAAAGTACCAATAATACTTAATTATCAAATGCACAGAGAAACACTCACAACAGAGTCACCGACAGTTTGCTAATATCATATTCTCCTCCTGGCATTGGCTTAACTTAAAATATCTTTGTCACTTCTTTCAGTGTGAATTAAGAGCCAATTGTTATGGTCGAGGTTACAGCTTACAATGAGTAAATGAGCTATTCTGGAACAGGCTGCATTGTTTGACGAGTGTATTGATAGTCAACAATCAGGTTTGGCTGATTAACTAAGATTATTACTGCTGATTTTAATGTCCTGCATGTTTTAGGAATCAATATGATCAGAAATTTCATTCATGAAATTGTCCGAATATCGCAATCAGTTTGATTATAATTCAATGATGCGGTTAAAATATAATAGCAAATCAATGAGGTTATTGAAATAATTGATGATTCTTTGTACAAAGTGATATTGTGTACATTTTGATTTCCAATTTCAGATCAAAATAATCTTGCATTTTTCACTGTGATTTAGGTCCACCTCAATGTTCTCCAAAGTGCTGGCTTCCTCCTTTAAAAATACTCTGCTCACTAGTTTCTGTAGTGCCAGCCTTGGCCCATTTACCCGACATGCAACCATCTGCTGTGTGCCCTGGTTCATGTCTCGTGCCTTCCCTCCCTCTGTTCCTTGTTTAATGTGAACATATGAACAAACATATGAGTTCTGCCAGCTGGTGTTGGATAGGGCATGTGACTGCACCAGTTCTTCTGAACAAACAGCCCTGGCATCAAAGGTCTGGGGATTTGTCTTGGTGGGGAAATCATCAGCTCACTCTTTGTCACCTCATTCATATTGAAATGTGCAATCAGAGGGTCACCCTTAATCCCGTGATTGAAACCTGCCAGCGCAGCTGTGGGTCTCAAACTTAGGCCATTGGAGCGCCAGCTCGTAACAATGTTAGTCCCCTTGATGGGATTAAGAGAAATAAAAAGGAAATGCTCTTGTCACTCGAATGCCTGTCCTTGGGCTGTAGTTTATCTTATTCAAAAGTGGGCCTGAGAGGACAAAGAGCAATCAGTTTCTTTCACCGTGAAGTGCAACAAGCTCCCTCTGCTGCAATAGGTTGCCGTGAGTGTCCCGGTTTATCCGAACAGCCCCATCTCCGAGGACTCTGTGATTTACGGACTGTTCCCAGGGATACATTCAGAGACGGACATCGAGTGTTGCTGGAGGGCCATCAACTCGGTGAAAGTCGCCCTTTGGTCTGCCCGAGCGTTGTTGACCACCCAGCGGAGCGGGATGTCCGTCGGGCAATGTTGCCGACTGGCCCACTGCAGACTGCAGGAGTAAGTGCTGAGGGACACACTGAAGCTCGGTGCAGCCAACGCCAAGGCTCGGTGGGGGACGACCAGGGTCTAGGTTCCTTCCGCTGCTGGACATGGGGGGGCAGGGTGTGGTGGAGACACCCCTCAAAACAAGGGAAGGTATCCCACGCCAGTGGGCCACATGAGTGGCAAGGGTGGGGGGTAATATTGTGTGATTTGTGTGAACAGTTTTGCTTGTATGTATAGCATCCGAGAATGTCGGAAGAATTTTTTTGCACGGTTCCTATATTCTACATATTTTTTACTTGAATAAAGTTTATTTTGATTATTTTTAAAGAGTGAGTGGTACCCAGTGTCAAGCTCTCTCAGCCGCAGCAGAATCTCAGCCCCATCTCAATCAAGGGAATTCTTTGTGGGCATTCAGACCTCACTACTTTACAGAAGTGAGGCCTATTATACTGTCTAATGGAAAATTATGCCACTGTAAATAGTAAATGCGTCTGTCAAAACCTTAATTGAGACTGAATCACAACATCTTTAATAAATATAAAAACCGGACTTTGCTGGCTTTACCTTGCACTAAACCTCATTCCCTTAACATGTATCAATGCACTCTAGATGGATCGATTGTAATCATTTATTGTCCTTCAGCTGACTGGTGAGCATGCAACAAAAAGCTTTCCATCGTACCTTGGTGACGATAAACTAAACTGATCTGAACATAAATAAACTTTAGTTTAACTTTGGTTATTGTCACGTGTATCAAGCTACAGTGAAAAGCTTTTGTTGCATGCTAACCAGTCAGCAAAGTGCACCCATTTCTCCCACAATCGCCCCCCAAGCCCCTCCCCCCCCCCAACATTCTTGCCTCCCCTACCCCACTGTCTCCATCCACCTGTATCCCTCTCGCTAGCTTTACACTTCACTCCTCTTCTCTTCATATCTGACACCTCTTTTGTCCTCTTTTGTCCCCACCTCTTTTCCAGCTTACTCCCCCCCCTACTCCAATCAGTCTGAAAAAAGTTCCCGACCTGAAACGTCAACTGTCCATTCTAACCATGGTTACTGCTAGACCTGCTCAGTTCCTCCGGCACTTTGTGTTTTGCTCAAGATTCCAGCAACTGCATTTCCTTGTGTATCCATTTTAATAATGTTGGAAGCTGCATTGTTGTCTGTACTTCAGCCACATATGAGTCCCCAACTACTAACTTCAGGCCTCTGTTTTGTCTAGTTTCCCAATGGAAGAATATTATAATCTACCTATTAGGTTGCTTCATCAGCCAAATGTGTTTCCTTTTGAAGGGAACAATATCAAAGTAAATGATCAGTGTTATTGTCAATGGTATCAAGAAATGTATTTTACAACTAGCCACCTGAATAGAAGTGTGTCATTGAGATGTAGTGGAGGTGAAAGCAAAGCCTAAAGGAACAAATCTACAAATCTGGGGTGGCACGGTGGCTTAGTTCTAAACAGGACAACTTTTTACTTTGTTGGCTAGTCTTTAGTCAGAGGGTGGTGAATCTGTGGAATTAATTGGCTGTGGAGGCCAAGTCAGTGGATATACAGTATTTAAGGCAGAAATTGATGGATTCATGATTAGTACACGTGTCAGAGGTTATGGGGAGAAGGCAGGAGAATGGGGTTAGGAGGGAGAGATAGTTCAGTCATGAATGAATGGCGGAGTGGACTTGTTGAGCCGAATGGCATAATTCTGCTCCTTTCACTTATGATCTTATGATCTTATGATCTGCGTTGTAACTATACTGGAAGACCTTGGCAAGCAGTACATGTTGTTCTGGATGATGTTTTCAGCACTACAGCTGGGATATGCCTGACCCGGAGATTACAGGATGTTTATGCTGCCACTGATGGTTCGCAGCACCCAATGGATGACAAATGAAACGCTGCCGGATCTGTTCAATATCTATTCCATTTGGTACAATTAGAGCGCCATTCTACATGCCTTGAAAACAAGACTTTGCCTGCAGTGTCCACAGGGTGTCCACTACTACCAGTGCAATCATGTTACAGGCAGCCACTCATACCTAACACCAGCAATTTATCTCAGAAAGTTTGGAGCCAGACGTTGAGAGCTTGGAAGGGTTCAGAGAAGACTGAAAGCCCTGTCCCACGGTACGAGTTCGTTCCAAGAGCTCTCCCGAGTTAAACAAAAATCAAACTCGTGGTAAGCACGGAGAATGAACGTAGAGGGTACGTCGGAGCTCGGGGGCGTCTCTTAGTGGCTCGTAACGCTAATGGCAGGTACTCGGGAAGACTCGCTAATGTAAGGTAAGCATGGGAAGACTCGTGAAAAGTTTTCAACATGTTGAAAAATGTCCACGAGAGCCCCGACTACCAACGAGTGGCCATTACCTTAAATCTCCGAGTTTGAATCAGCGAAACTCGGGAGAGCTCTTGGAATGAACTCATACCGTGGGACAGGGCTTTTACGAGGATGTTGCCAGGGCTATATGGTGTGAGCTATAGCGAGAGTTTGAGTAGACTGGGTCTCTATTCCTCGTAAGGGTGAGGGGTGATCTTATAGAGGTATTCAAAATCATGAGAAGAATAGATCGGGTAGATGGACAGAGTCTCTTACCCAGAGTCCGGGAATCGAGGACCAGAGGACATAGGTTCAAGGTGAAGGGGAAAAGATTTAATAGGAATCTGAGCACGTAACTTTTTCACACAAAGGGTGGTGGATGTATGGAACAACCTGCCAAAGGAGGTAGTTGAGGTTGGGACTATCCCAACGTTTAAGAAACAGTTAAACAGGTACATGGATAGGACAGGTTTGGAGGGAAATGGACCAAGCACAGGGACTAGTGTAACTGGGACATGTTGGCCGGTGTGGGCAAGTTGGGCTGAAGGGCCTGTTTCCACGCTGTATCACTCTATGAATCTATGAATCTAAGTTAATTATGAGGCATAGATAAGGAAGACAATTAAAACATTTTATCCAGGATGGAAATATGAAATAAATACTGGAGAGCAGAACTTTAAGTTGAGAGGGGTAAAGTTTAAAGATGTGCAGGAAAAGATTTTTACACAGAGTCCTGGTACTCTGTGGAGGAAACAGATACAATTGTGGTATTTAAGACTCTAAGGGCAGCACGGTGTCGCAGCAGTAGAGTTGCTGCCTTACAACGCCAGAGACCTGGGTTCGATCCCTACTACGGGTGTTGTCTGTACGGAGTTCATACAATCTTCCAGTGACCTGCGTGAGTTTTCTCCAGGGGCTCTGGTTTCCTCCCACAATTCAAAGCCATACAAGTTTGCAGGCTAATTGTCTTGGTAAAATGCTAAATTGTACTTTGTATAGATCGTGTTAGTGTGCGGGGATCGCTGGTCAGCGCGGACTCGGTGGGCCAAAGGGCATGTTTCCGTACTGTATCTCAAATCTAAACTACATTAAAAGACTCTTTTGGATAGGGACATGGATATGCAGGAAATGGAGGCTTGTAGATTGTACAGGCTGATAAGAGTTGGTCTTGGCATCATGTTCAGCACGAACATTGTGGTCCAAAGGGCCTGATCCTGTGCTGTGCTCTATGTTCCGAGTAGTAGTTGTGACTAAATCCTATTAGACACGGCTGTTGACAATGCTTTCAATTACGTCTGGGAACTGATAGGGTGACAAGCCATGGGGGAATTTTTCCTTTCTATTGTAGACTGGGGAATTTCTCCCAGGTTCAGACAGACAGTATTATGAGCACAGAGCTAAGAAACCCCAGTCTGCTGCAATCTCTGACAACTGCTGCCAGCAGGCCCAAGTGGAACTGAGACATTCAACTGAGACCAGAAGCAAGACACCCAACTTCCATGCACGTGCTGGAGGACAAGGTACTACCGACAGATTCAGAGGGTAATAAGTAGTAGGCACTAGTGGATGGTACAGTAGCACAGCTAGTACAGCTGCTGCCTCACAGTGACCCAGGTTCAATCCTGACCTTGGGTCCTATCTGTGTGGAGTTTGCACGTTCTCCCTCTGAAAGTGCCCAGAAAGGTTAGTTTCCTCCCACATCCTAAAGATGTGTGGGTTGCTAGTCTAATTGGGCACTGTAAATTGTTCCTGTTGTGTAGGTGAATAGTGGAATCAGGGTAGAGATAAGATTAAAAATATGGGATTAATGTAGGGTTGGTGTAAATGGATGGCTGGTGGTTGACAGCTGATGGGCTGAAGGGCCTGTTTCAGTGCTGTATCTCTATAATTATATGATTTTAATGTTTCAGGTTTTTAAGCCAATGGAGCTGCCATTTTTTCAACATTGACTGTGGGGCAAAGACCTCAAGAGTTTTACGTTTTTAATTAATTCTGTGATTTAGGTAGGCTTTGTTTTTTTTTTAATTTTCAAACAGAAGTTACTTGTTTTTAGTTATGTTAATTACACACTCCAAATTTTAGAGCACGGCTTTGGAAGTGCCAGCATTCAGCCATGGAATGTGTACCTTTCATGGCTGGAAATGTCTCCTCAGCTGTGAGCCACCTGCTTACTCACGAGAAAAAATATCCATACTCAAAGGAAAATAGTTCTCTGGAGCATCAGAGTAGAGTTGCGCAGCGGTAGAGTTGCTGCCTTATGGCATCAGAGACCCGGGTTCGATTCTGGTTATGGGTGCTGTCTGTACGGAGTTTGTACCTTTTTCCCCGTGACCACGTGGGTTTTCCACGGGTGCTCTGGTTTCCCACCACACTCCGAAGACATACAGCTTTGTAGGTTAATTGGCTTCAGTAAAAAATTGTAAATTGTCCTTAGTGTGTAGGATAATGTTAGTGTACGGGGATCACAGGTCGGCACGGACCCAGTGGGCCAAGGCACCTGTTCTCGCGCTGTATCTCTAAACTAAACTAAAGTCACGTCCAGACTTCCACAGACCACTAAAATTGCATCAGCCGAGCGGGCGAGCCCTTGCCGGGGTCGCCAGAAGGGAGTGCTCCGATCGCTGGCCCGCGGTTTATAACATCCTGCGGAACTTCTAGCCGTGGGCGCAGGGCCCGGAGCCTGGGACCCCTCTCTAGGGATCGCCGGTGAAGAGCTCCAACCGCCAGCCCGCGGCCGATAACATCCTGAAGCCGCGGTCTGTGGAGCATCTAGCTGCTGGCGCGGCATGGACTTAACTTCCGGAGTGGGATCCCTCGCCGGGGATCCCCAGAAAAGAGCTCTGACCACCGGCCTGCGGCCTACAACACCTGAAGCCACGGTCTCTGGTAGGGAAGCACCGATTCTGGACTTACCGTCCCGACGAGAGGGCCTGTATATCCGGCCGCCCGCAGCGGCGACTGCGGAGGTTTATGGCCCCGACCACGATGGAACAATGGAGGAGGACTGACCGTACTTTGTGCCTTCCACCACAGTGAAGAATGCTGTGTTTAATTTTATTGTGTATTGTGTGTTCATTTTTGATTGTACCGCTGCTGGCAAATTCATTTCACTGCACTTTACTGTGTATGTGATAAATAAAACTGATTGATTGATTGATTGATTGATTGATCAGGTGATGGCAACTGGATCATCCATGCGTGGAATCCAGCAGAGCAGTCGGATTAAGCAGATCTCCAGCCTTTAACGATACAATACAATATGATGGAACTTTATTTATCCCAGGAGTGAAATTGATGAATAAAGTTCTATCGTATCGTAAAAACTTAAAACCCTCGATGTCTTTGACCTACAGTCAGTTTTTTTCCCAACATTGAATGTAGGGCAAAGACATCAAGAGTTTTACGTTTTTCATTATTTCTGTGATTTCGCTAAACTTTAGATTTTTTTTAATTTTCAAACAGACTTGATTTTAGTTTTTTTTATGACATACTCCAAAAATGTAGTGCACGGCTTTGGAAACCAGCATTCAGCCATTCCTACAAATGTCACGGCATGGTGGCATAGCAGTAGCGTTGCTGCCTCACAGCGCCAAAGTCTGCCTTCCCCATCCAATACCAGCCAGACCAGGCACAGGCACCAACTGCATTCATTTGAACGGCATTCATCAGCCTTGTATTGTAGATGGATAAAAGGTTTTACAATTATTTATTATTGGATGAATGCTTTTAATTTAAAGAAAATAATTATGTAAAATCATTTATAAAGGTCCTTGAACTTCTGGAGACATTAAAAATGTGTTCAATAAAATCTTCCCATCTTTGACAGCAGGTCAGATTCCGGCTCCTGCCCTTTTCGGTATTGCTGGGATTTTTCCTCAGGACTGTGGCATCCCAAAGCCCAGCCTTTGCTGATGTCCTACCACCCAACACCTCACGGTTTGTAATCAGCTTGTTGGCGCACTGCCTCTGGCCAGCTGTGTGCAGTCAAGGACCATGGGCAGCTAGTCTGGGCAATGGGACACGTCTACTTCAGCTGGCACCAATGAACTTTCAAAGACTTTGGATGTCCAAGAATTATTAAAAATCAGCTGGTTCACGTACAGCCAACATAAATATCTCCACAGCTTTCTGCAGCGTGTTAGGTAGGGCAGGTTCTGTCTTGGGCAATGTTGTGAATGATAAATCACCAGATTCAGACAACAGAGTTTGTATGGCAAAGCACTCTATTACACTACCTATTCAGGCACATAGACTCACGTATCCGTGCATGCACTCACAAACCCCGAGTACACAGCAAAGCAAGCCCCCTGGTGGTGACCTGTTGTCGATCACCTGGCACCCTTTGTGACACCGTCCAAGACAGGGGTTCTCTCCTGCTCTGGAAGGGCAGCAGGCATCATTCTTTACAGCGTTTCCCGCCATTCAAGTACAAAGTGAATTTACTGAAAACTCTGCTTTAATTGTCGAATAGGTCAGGAGGGCACATTATTAGCAACAATGCTGAATACAAGATTCGACTGTCAGCTCCTCATGGCCAGTTTACCCCGTGCCACACATCCTCCCATGAGCCAATCACTAACCCCTCCAATCAGGCTGTGCCACACCTAGTCTGTTGTGCACACCGTTTCTGCACGACTTGCGTTAGGGGGCGTATGGGGTCCACCAAGCTATTGCGGTATTTTGCTCAGCAAACCCAGACGTTCCCAGACTTGTTGGGAACATCTTCGTACATCTTCTACTTGTTCGGGAACATCTTCGGAAACATCTACTTGTTTTTGAAGGGCTCGGAAAGCTGCGCTGCTAATTTAGCTGACGACTTGATCTTAGGTAACATGGTCTGTTTGACCCTTGCAATACAGGCAGCACTGGCCTTGGTTCTGTCATTAAATATCCAACACCACAGATTTCCAGGATATGTTAGGAAGGATGTCAACAAAATAGAGAGGGTACAGAGGAGATTTACTAGAATGTTGCCTGGGTTTTAACAGCTAAGTTACAGAGATAGGTTGAATAAGTTAGGTCTTTATTCTCTGGAGCGCAGAAGGTTAAGTGGGGACTTGATAGAGGTCTTTAAAAAGATGAGAGGGATAGACAGAGTTGATGTGGACAAGCTTTTCCCTTTGAGAATAGGGAAGATTCAAACAAGAGGACATGACTTTAGAATTAAGGGACAGAAGTTTAGGGGTAACATGAGGGGGAACTTCTTTACTCAGAGAGTGGTAGTGGTGTGGAATGAGCTTCCAGTGGAAGTGGTGGCGGCAGGTTCATTGGTATCATTTAAAAATAAATTGGATAGGCATATGGATGAGAAGGGTATGGAGGGTTATGATATGAGTGCAGGCAGGTGGGGCTAAGGGATAAAAGTTGTTCGGCACGGACTTGAAGGGCCGAGATGGCGTGTTTCCGTGCTGTAATTGCTATATGGTTATATGTTATATGTTCAGTCCAGTTAAATGTGAGGGTGATGGACCATAGACAATGACTCCAGTCAGGGACACTGGGCCCCAGTGAATTTGCCTTTTAATTTTTCTCGTGTAACGACACACTGGTCCCACCACAACTGAAGTATCGTGATCGTTTTT
This sequence comes from Raja brachyura, assembly GCA_963514005.1. The sequence continues at coordinate 166,332,039 of OY740781.1, forward strand.
GAGCACTGCACCTTAGGAAAGACAAAATGGCCTTCAAGATGATGCAGAAGAAAGTTACCAAAATTATTCAGGGATGAAAAGCTTTAGTTAATTAAATAGGCAAGAGAAGCTGGGATTGTCTTCCTTGGGACAGAAGATGTGGCGAGGAAATCTGATAGAGGTGTTTAAAATCATGAATGGCTGAGAAAGAGTAGAAGGATACAATGTGTTCCCATGAATGGAAAGGTGAAGAACCAGTGGGAGTGGACTGCAGGTGATTATAAAATGAACCAAAACGGCCTTTTTTAAACAGTGTGTAGATCATGCACTGCCAGAAATTATGCTGGATTAGTATCTGAAAGAACAGAATTTTCAGTGCTAAAAGCAGTGGAACTACATGGAATGCTCCTACACTGAGCTGATTAGGACAATGAGCTGATTTGCCTTGTTTATGGCGTAATAAGTTTGTGATTTTTTTTAATTGAACATTTTTCAACAGTCTAAGAGCTGGCTATTAGCTGTGGAGGATTATTTTCGACTGTTTCATGAAACCAAACGAAACATCCCCCATTCCTTCTCTCCAGACATGTTGTCTGTCCCGCTGAGTTACTCCAGCTTTTTGTGTCTATCTTCGAATTAATTTGGATTCTTGATATGACAACTCTTCAGGAGCTCGACAAAATGGATAGCCAGAACTGGGGAACCGTACTCATCAGCAATTACATGATGACCAATAAATACATTTTTAATGTGGATTTAATTATTCATCTCTGGGGATATGATCTGCAGTAAGGAATTTTCCTTGCAACCATATTTATTAATTTGCTGAATTTGTAAAACTGTTGATAACCATATTTATATACTTTCAACAGATGCAAAGTAAGTGGATGACAGTGTATACAAGCTCTCATCAGTACTAACTACAACATAGGTTTATTTTATGCAGAGCATCTATTGACTCTGTTCGTTTCAAATAGGTTTATTTCCAAAGGTTATTGGAGCGGTAGTGATGGAGCACTTCACAGTCAACAGCTGCTAACTGTCTGCTGTTCCTTCTTTGAGCTCCTCGACTCAGCGCCTTTCCACAACAACACTAGACTTAATGTTTATTTTTAAATACAATCTTTCCAATGGCAGCATGAAGATAAATGAACAGCAACTACTCCACCTTTACTTTTAAAGGTCTCAATAAATCATTGGACATCTCCATTACCGACTGCAGTGATGCATTGATTACATTCTGGCTATCTCTTTGTGGTGATATATTATTTTTAAAAAAGGAATTTGTGTTTCAGGGCAGGGTATGCTCTTTTGCAAGGAACATAATGGGAAATTGCTACATAAAGTGATTCTGATATTCAAGTAACATGAGGTTTCTTTTGGTAAATTTCAACAGATTGAAAGTCAATGGCTCTTCAAAAAAAAAGATTCCATTGCAGAAATGTTTCTTATTTTATTTTAAAAAATAATACAATAACACCAACTCCTCAAATTAATGGTGGACAAACAGTGGAGGGTATTAGAAAATTCACTAACACAGGTACTATCAAGTAGGAATGTCATCACTTCAAGGCCCAACTATTGCAGAGGTAGGAAAGTGAATATTAAGATGGGGTCATAATTGTTCTGTTAAGGACCTCAATAAGAGAGTGAGCCAGAAATGCTGAACATTTTTTCCTCATTCTTATACTTTGTGTTCTCTGCTTTCACCCACTTGGAACATAAATGGTTCCTCCTGGCACAGTGTTCAAACTTGCAATATGTTTCACCTCCATCCCATCAGTGAAGGTACTAACAAAGTTGAGGCTAATATGTCAGGAAATAAATCTGATTCAAGAAATATTTTGTGATCCTCATTTGTCAAGAGAAATATCTTTAGTGACAGCTACTTTAAAAGATGTTTGTAGGGGATGTAATCCCTCCTGAGCCATGAAAATATCATGAAATTATTTGAAGACATTTTAAAAATAATACTGTAATGAAAATGCTTCGCGATTTGGTACACTTCTATAAGATCACCCCTCATCATCCTGCACTCTAAGGAAGAAATCAATGATAAGGAAATTGAGGAAGAGAAAATAGCGGTCTCAAAATCTCTTTGCCAGGCAGTATTAAGGCAATTCTAAAGATGTTTGATAAGTATATTATGACACATACAGACACGATAGTAACAGTGGCAGATACTGGTCATTTACAGGTGCATGTCTGTAGGTTGTCTGAGTCCTGGCTCTTAATTCTTTGAAAAGTTGTGAATGGAATTGGACATTGGACATTATCAGTGATTATTTTGACTTCTGACCTTTTTATCTTTAATTTAGTTTATTGTCGCGTATACCGAGGTACAGTGAAAAGCTTTTTGTTGCATGCTAACCAGTCAGCAGAAAGATAATACATGATTACAATCAATCCATTTACAGTGTAAAGATATATGTTAAGGGAATAATGTTCAGGGCAAGGTAAAGCCAGCAAAGTCCAATCAAGGATAGCCTGAGGGACATCAAAGAGGTAGATAGTAGTTCAGCACTGGTCTCTGGTTGTGGTAGGATGATTCAGTTGCCTGATAACAGCTGGGAAGAAACTGTCCCATGGAATTGTATAGTTGTATAGGGTCTTGGTGAGGCCACACCTGGAGTATTGCGTACAGTTCTGGTCTCCAAATCTGAGGAAGGACATTATTGCCATAGAGGGAGTGCAGCGAAGGTTCACCAGACTGATTCCTGGGATGTCAGGACTGTCTTATGAACGAAGACTGCATAGACTCGGTTTATACTCTCTAGAATTTAGGAGATTGAGAGGGATCTTATAGAAACTTACAAGATTCTTAAGGGGTTGGACAGGCTAGATGCAGGAAGATTGTTCCCGATGGTGGGGAGGTCCAGGACAAGGGGTCACAGCTTAAGGATAAGGGGGAAATCCTTTAGGACCGAGATGAGAAGGAATTTTTTCACACTGAGAGTGGTGGGTCTCTGGAACTCTCTGCCACAGAGGGTAGTTGAGGCCAGTTCATTGGCTATATTTAAGAGGGAGTTAGATGTGGCCCTTGTGGCTAAGGGGATCAGAGGGTATGGAGAGAAGGCAGGTACGGGATACTGAGTTGGATGATCAGCCATGATCATATTGAATGGCGGTGCAGGCTCGAAGGGCCGAATGGCCTACTCCTGCACCTAATTTCTATGTTTCTATGTTTCTATGTAAGCTGACCAAAGATGAGACAACTAATCTCCAACAGACACGACCATCTTCAGAGAAGCATTTTCCCCATGATTGTTTTTAACGTCAGAGAAGAGGGGCGCTTGTTGTTACTCTTGCCTTATTCAATGGGAAAATAAGGTATGGAGGGTTGGGTGTAAAATAATCTTAACAGGCTGTGTTCTGCAATGTATATAGTTCAGCAATTCTTCTTTCAATCCTCACAAGCATGTGGGAGAGAACAGGAGGGCATTGATGGATTTTGTTGATAAAGTACTAACAATGGGTAACTAGAGTTGCACAGATTAGCCCTGCTCTAAGTGATTGGAGGCATTGTGTATATCATTGATGCCAATGGCACAACAACAGAGCAATTACTAGTTTTGCTACACATGATTGAAACACTATATCTGTGGTGCTATCAAGTCCAACCTGACACACTCAGGCTGTGACTTCCTTCTCATGACTTCCATATCAGCTGGACACATAAGGTCTGAAAGTCTGTCCGGAATTTAAAATTTGCACCTGATTTTTTTCCATCTAAATTATATGGAATAAAACTCACATTGGCTGCAACGTGTGGCCAATAGTTTGACATTCCTGCTAGATTTTAATTTCACCTGACTGGCTTCTTATCAGCTCCCTAATTTAAGATTTAATTTATTAGAGAATACAGCGTGGAAACAGACCCTTCGGCCCACCAATCAACTCTGACCATTGATGACCAGTTCACACTAATTCCCACTGTCTCATCTCCATACACGCATTAGAGGACATTTATTTTACGGAGGCCAATAAATCTACAAACCTGCATGTCTTTGGAATGTGTGAAATGTGGGATGAAACCAGAGCACCTGGAGGAAACCCACGTCATCATCGAGAGAACATGCAAGACAGCACCCACCAGGGGGCGCTGCACAATGGCAGCCTCGCCAAAGGTCTGTCTGTCTTTGCTTTTTTTTTGGTATCTTTAGTGTGTTTTAAAGGTTTGTGTTAACGTTCTCTCGTTTGTTTTATGTGGAGGAGGTAGGGGGAAACATTTTTTCAATCTCTTACCTTGCTGGAGATGCGATTGTTTTCCGGATCGTATCTCCGGTCGCTCTGCGGCCAAACATCATGGATCTGGAGGCCTTGCTCGGGACTGACTTTGAGCCCCACCGCGGGGACGTGAACTTGCCTTCGGAGCCGATCTCTTGCCTGGGATCGACGCTCCAATCCCCGGCCTGAGGATATTAACATCGCGGAGCTCACAATCTCGGGTAGAGACCGATGTCGGGAAGCTCCAAATGTTCGACCTACCCCGACTGTGGGAGAACAAAGAAGGGAAGAGATTGAACTTTTTTTCACCTTCCATCACAGTGAGGAATGTGGAGGAGTCACTGTGGTGGATGTTTATATTAAAATGTATTTTGTGTGTTTTGTTGCTTTTTAATAGTATGACTATGGCAAATCAAATTCCTCGTATGTTGCAAAACATATTTGGCTAATAAAGTATGATTATGATTATGAAGATCAAGATCAAGCCCCGTTCTCTGGCACTATGGGGCACCGCGTCTACCAGCTGCATCACTGTGTCACCCTATTTTTGATCACAATTCTTAACTGGTCAAGGCACAGAGCGAACAAAGCACATAATTCCCATTTTAAGGATCCTATTTCAAATGTCCATTGAATTCAAAAACACTACGCACTGTGTATCTTTGTTTTCCCTTAAACTCTTTTAATTTCTGCTCTTTAGACTTGAAGAAAATTGAAACTATTTTCTGTTAAAAAAAAATACAAAGTGCTGGAGTAACTAATGGCTCTGGAGAAAATGGAAAGGTGACATCTCAGACTCAAGAATCCGAAGAAGTGTCTGGGCCAAAAGATCACTTCTCCATGTTCTCCGGAGGTGCTGCCTGACCTGTTTAGTTACTCCAGCACTTGGCTCTTTTTTTGTGAAGGAGCATTTGCAATTCCTTGTATCCAGCTATTTTCTGTAACTAATTTCTGACACTTTCAATGACTAAATCAGTGAAAATCCCCAGAACGAATTTTACAGGAAACATATCAAGCAATTTATTGGAAGGAGATGTAAATACTTTTCATTTTGAAGGACTAGAAACTGTCCGATTGGTCATCAAAAGGATATTCCCTCTTCAATCTGTCAGGTCACTGTAACCATGCTCGCTTAATACAACTATATACTGTCGCAGAATGACATCTGCCAGTATATAGTTGGCACTCGAAGAAGAATACAACTATATGATGCAAGGTAATTTTAAGAATGAAAATAATTCTTAATCTACTTTCATTCTTGGCACCAAGACAGCAGTGTTTTACAACTCCTCCTGTTATAAAATTATCTTTTGTTTACTTATTATGTATGAGGGGAAGTTTATTGACACATAATTAACCTGGATTGCAGCTAAAACCTGTTAACAGCATATAATCCACCACTTTTGCCACCTCCAACAGGATCCCACTACTGGCCACATCTTCCCATCTCCACCCCTTTCTGCTTTCCACGGAGACCGTTCCCTCCGCAACTCCCTGGTCAACTCGTCCCTTCCCACCCAAACCACCTCCCTCCCCAGGTACTTTCCCCTGCAACTGCAGGAGATGCAACACCTGTCCATTTACCTGCCCCCTCGACTTCATCCAAGGACCCCGACAGTCTTTTCAGATGAGGCAGAGGTCCACTTGCACCTCCTGCAACCTCATCTGCTGCATCCGCTGTTCCAGGTGTCAACTTCTGTACATTAGCAAGACCATGCGCAGACTCGGCGATGGTTTCGCTGATCTCCTCCGCTCAGTCTGCCTTAACCTACCTGATCTCTCAGTTGTTCAGCACTTTAACTCCCCCTCCCATTCCCAATCTGACCTTTTTGTCCTGGGCCTCCTCCATTGTCAGAGGGAAGCCCAGTGTAAATTGGAGGAACAGCACCTCATATTTTCACTTGGGTAGTTTACACCCCAGCAGTACGAACATTTACTTCTCTAACTTCAAATAGCCCCCCCTCTCCAACCCCTTCCCTTTCCAAGTTCTCCCACCAGTCTTACTGTTTCCGACTACATTCTATCTCTGTCCCACCCCCTCCCAACATCAGTCTGAAGGAGGGTCTCGACCCGAAACATCACCCATTCTTTCTCTCCAGAGATGCTGCCTGTCCCACTGACTTACTCCAACATTTTGTGTCTACCAGTTAACAGATCTTGGTATGACCCCAGCAATCTTATGGAAGGTAACAATTTTTCCAAAAATGGCACCTATTTGTAGACCTGAAAAAGATAATGTTGCTTATTCAGAAAAAAATTTTAATGATGGAAACTAACCATTTTTCCAAAAATTGCACCTATTTGTAGACCCGAAAAAGATAATGTTGCTTATTTAGACAAATTAAAAATGAGTTCTTGTTTAATATTTTCTCATATTTCCTTCTGCTTCTTATAATTTCTTATGAAGCCCATCAAGTCCATGCCAGTTGTCAGATCATTCATCACATGTCCATTTACCCTCAAATGCCCATCAACTCTCCTCTGATTTTTCTACCACTCCCTTTCACTGCATAACTCTAATCCTACCTTGGAAATGTTTCATTACAAACCGCCTCTTGCACTAACATGCATTTGTTTTCTAATTGTGTTTTTGCACTGATGCCTTTTCTTTGCACAGCTTTTTTTTCTTTTCCCTGTCCTGTAGAAATGATGCACAATTTACGCCTATATTATGCTTTTGTGTGTAGCAACATAGGAAATAGGTGCAGGAGTAGGTCATTTGGTTCTTCGAGCCAGCACCACCATTCAATATGATCATGGCTGATCATCCAAAATCAGTGCCCCGTTCCTGCTTTCTCCCTTATATCCCTTGATTCCGTTTGCCCCAAGAGCGAAATCTAACTCTTGAATACATTCTGTGTAGTCTGAGTCTGTGCGCCTTTGATGCTGCTGCAACCAAGATTTTTATTGTACTTATATCTCACCGTACTAGTGCTTGTAACAATAAATTGACTTGATTTGATGTTCAGGGCCAATTAACAGGAACCAATTAGCCAACCAGCAGGGTTACACAAAAAGCTGGAGAAACTCAGCGGGTGCAGCAGCATCTAAGGAGTGAAGGAGATAGGCGACGTTTCGGGTCGAGACCTTCTTCAGACCAGCATCCCTGTGGGCTGTGGAAGGAAACAGTGCACCCGGGGAAATCCATATGCTCACAGGAATTACATGCAAACTCCTCACACAGGAACAAACCGCAGACACTGGAGCTGAACCACTACAGCATTACTGACAAAATCACGCAGCCTTGGTAGTTATGTACAATAAATATGTCAGTCAAATTTCTCATAATTGGCCTGTTAAAGGCCTGTTTCCTTTATCATTGTTACTTTTTTGCATATCTTTCATTCATTTGGTCTATATCTCTCTGCATCATCATCTAGATCCCTCGTTTCCATTTCCCGTGACTTTCAGCCTGAAGAAAGGTCTCGGCCCGAAACGTTACCCATTCCTTCTCTCCAGAGACGCTGCCTGTCCCACTGAGTTACTCCCGCATTTTGTGTCTATCTTCGGTTTAAACCGGCATCTGCAGTCCCTTCCTACACACTTCTTACAATCGTTATTAGCATTTCTGCTAACTGGGCTCGAAACAATGAAAGATGAATTTTGAATTACAATCACATTGTCATTAGATACAAGTAGCGTCATAGCTATAATGTAACTAAGCACATTGCCGGGGTCATGGATGGCCCCAAACAGGAAATCAAGAGGCACGGATGCATTTCAATTCCTAACATTTTACCTTGTGCAGAAATATATTTCTTACAATCATTTCTTTCACCATTTCGTTCGAGTGCAAATATATATATATATTTTTTTTTAATTTGTTCCGAACAAGTAAAGACATAAATAGGAATAAATAACAACAACAAAATCAAAATAGTCAAACAATTGGACATTCCAGGCAATATTTGCAAAGCAATGAAAAGCATAAAGCAAAATTTAAATGTCCAACACTTTTTCTTTACAAGCTCGAAAAGGTGTGAGAAGAATAACTTATTTAATCTCACCCCTTCTCCCTAAACTCTTCTTCCATATTTAATAATTAATTAATTAATTATTATTATTATCACCATTATTAATAACATTGCTTATAATAATGACGATAATAATGTATCAATAGTAATGTAATATGTAACATAATATACAATATATAATCTACAAAGCTAATTATTCAGTTGAGATGCAATTTAACCCCAGACAATTTTTAGAGATGCATACGGACATATATATACATACAACTGATAAACACGTACAAGTAATATGTATGAAGTAACCACAAAACATAAATAAATAATAAATACAATAAATAAATAAACATTAACCCCTGTTTGTCAACCATCCCGTTCATCCCTGTACCTTGTGAAAAAAAAATGTTTGTGTGTCATTTTGAACTGGTTCGTGTTTGGACATTGCTTTAACTCCACATTCAAACTGTTCCAGAATCCCACTCCACAGACTGAAATACAAAAAGTCGTTCTGGTCGTGCGGACTCTTTGTACCTTAAAACTAAATATTCTTCTTAAATTATAACCTCCCCCCCCACTCGCTCATTGAATAATTTTTTTATATTTCCAGGTAAGTTTTTATTTTTGGCCCTAAACATTATCTGTGCTGTTTTAAATGCAACTAAATCTGCTAATTTTTAATAATTTTGACTGTGAGAATAATGAATTAGTGTTATCCAGATATATATTTATTCTTTGAAAATATTCATTATATTCAGCTACAAAGCAAGGAATTGGAATATTTGAATAAGAGTTTCAATAATTTGAATAATAATTCTCTCTCAATCATAATTCTGACCAAGTCACGGACTCTTAATGAGAAAGGTAAAAACATGGCATGTACTTGTTTGTTCTAAGTTTTATTTTACAAACAATTAATTGCAGCTGTAATCTTTGATATTCAGCATGTTTGGTTTGGTTTGGTTTGGTTATGCAACATGGAAACAGGCACTTGGGCCCACCGAGTCCATGCTGACCAGAATGACCCGTTCTCACTAGTTCTAGGTTATCCCACTTTCTCATCGACTCCCTGAAGATAAGGGTCAATTTACAACGTCCAATGAACTGAGAAACCTGCACATCATTAGTATGTGGGCAGGAACACCTGGAGGAAACCTATGTGGTCAAAGAGAGAACTTTTTTAAAATTTCAAAATAGACTTTATTTGAGAAATAAATACATCGAATACATGATTCTTGCAAGATTCCATCCAACATTCTCGGAGACTATACATACGTTTAATACTGTTGACACAAATTACCGTTTGCACAGATTTATTCCCCCATCCTTGCCACTCATGTGGCCCACTGGCGTGGATTCCCTTCCCTTATTTTTGCAGGGTGTCCACCACACCCTGCCCCCCATGTCCAACAATGGAAGGACACTAGACTGTGGTCCTCTGGTCATAGGGAGAACATGTAAACTCCATAAAGACAGCACCCAAGGTCAGGACCAAAGCCAGGTCCCTGGCTCTGTGAGGTAATAGCTACCAGCTACACCATTGGGCCGCCCTGATTGCTTGTTTGGCTTTCAAGCAACACAGTAATCAAAGTCACTGCAATGAATTCAGAAAACTTTCCTATTTTGATTTATGGCAAAACTTTGTAGATACTAATTTGTTCTGCAAAAAAACCAACGTGCTCCAATAGGATCATTATTAAATAATTTCTGTTTTAAATGCCTATTTTAACCCAGATGATTAATATTCTGTTCTTTGTAAAATTGTAAGGGGCTGTCCCACTCCGGCGACCTAATTGCCGAGTTTAGAAGAGTTTAGAAGAGTATTATTATCTGAATGGTGGCCGATTAGGAAAAGAGGAGATGCAACAAGACCTGGGTGTCATGGTACACCAGTCATTGAAAGTAGGCATGCAGGTGCAGCAGGCAGTGAAGAAAGCGAATGGTATGTTAGCATTCATAGCAAAAGGATGTGAGTATAGGAGCAGGGAGGTTCTATTGCAGTTGTACAGGGTCTTGGTGAGATCACACCTGGACTATTGCGTACAGTTTCGGTCTCCAAATCTGAGAAAGACATTCTTGCCATAGAGGGAGTACTGAGAAGGTTCACCAGACTGATTCCTGGGATGTCAGAACTTTCATATGAAGAAAGACTGGATAGACTCGGCTTGTACACGCTAGAATTTAGAAGATTGAGGGGGGATCTTATAGAAACTTACAAAATTCTTAAGGGGTTGGACAGGCTAGATGCAGGAAGATTGTTCCTGATGTTGGGGAAGTCCAGAACAAGGGGTCACAGTTTAAGGATAAGGGGAAGTCTTTTAGGACCGAGATGAGAAAAAACATTTTTCACACAGAGAGTGGTGAATCTGTGGAATTGTCTGCTACAGAAGGTAGTTGAGGCCAGTTCATTGGCTATATTTAAGAGGGAGTTAGATGTGGCCCTTGTGGCTAAAGGGATCAGGGGGTATGGAGAGAAGGCAGGTACAGGATACTGAGTTGTATGATCAGCCATGATCATATTGAATGGCGGTGCAGACTCGAAGGGTCGAATGGCCTACTCCTGCACCTATTTTCTATGTTTCTATGTTTAGGAGAGTTTGAAAAAGTGTCATGTTAAAGACCTCCTTCGACCTCCTTCGACTATGTTGAACACTAGCTTCGACTAGCTTTGACTAGCTTCGGGAAAATTGGACACTGAATAGAGGAGAGTGAAGACGACCTCCCTCGATCTCCTTCCAACTCCCTTGGACATTGTTGAAGACTATCTATGACTTCCTTCGACTACCTTCGATTACCTTCGACTACCCTTGATTACCTACGACTAACATGCCGACCTACTACGACTTACTTCGACTAAACCTACGAGTAAGAAAAATATTGATTTTTTCCATGGCAAATTTTTTTTTCTCGCGGGCATTTTTCAGCATGTTGGAAAATACGCCGTGACTTAGCTGCGGCCTCGGGTATGCGGGGACTACTCTCGTGCATGAAGAAGAGTTACAAAGACTTCCTAGGATCGTGTCGACCATGCTGCGAGTATGAGTCGAAGGAAAACTCTTCTAAACTCGTAAATTAGGCCTCCGCAGTGGGACAGCCCCTTTACACTTCTTCTCGAAGCCTGCAGGAGTTCGATTATCTCTCACCAACCTCTATAGATGCACCATAGAAAGCATTTTATCGGGATGCATCCAGGCTTGGTTTGGGAATAGTTCCATCCAAGACCACACGAAATTGCACTAAATTGTGGACGCAGCCCAGACCATTACACAAACCAACCTCCCTTCCATTGACTACATTTGTACCTCACGTTGCCTCGGCAAGGCCAGCAGCATAATCAAGGACAAGTCACATCCTGGCCACTCCCTCTTCTCTCCTCTCCCATCATGATAAATATGCACATCTCCATATTCAGGAACAATTTCTTCCCAGCTGTTATCAGGCAACTGAATCATTCTAGCACAACTAGAGAGCAGTGCTGAACTATTATCTACCTCATTGGTGTCCCTCGGATTTTCTTTGATCGGACTTTACTAGCTTTACCTTGCACTAAACATTATTCCCTTATTATGTATCTATACACTGTAAATAGTTTGATTATAATCATGTAGTATCTATCCACTAACTGGTGAGCATGGAACCAAAACGTTTAACTGTACCTCGGTACACATGACAATAAACTAAACTGAACCGAAACTGAACTGAATTGAAACTTAGCATATGTCAATGTTTAGATGGTAAACCGCATTAAATAGCATCCAGACAAAAAAGGGATTTTTTTATTCTGCATCCTGAATGATACGTTCTGAATTTTGGTAGGATAATCATTCTAGAAGAAACACTTTTTCGCACAGAGAGTGGTGAGTCTGTGGAATTCTCTGCCCCAGAGGGCGATGGAGGCAGGTTCTCTGGATGCTTTCAAGAGAGAGCTAGATAAGGCTCTTAAAAATAGCGGAGTCAGGGGATATGGGGAGAAGGCAGGAACGGGGTACTGATTGAGGATGATCAGCCATGATCACATTAAATGGCGGTGCTGGCTCAAAGGGCCGAATGGCCTACTCCTGCACCTGTTGTCTATTGTCTATTGTCTATTGTCTATTGTCTATTCTCCTGAAATTTTTTTATGTTTTCAAACAATTTCTCAGTGAATCCTCCAAAATGATCATCAGCAATATTAACCGCAGTGGCTACACGTGACAACTAATTCGATGGGTTTCCCTTGGATGTGATGACAGACTGGCAATTAATTACAGTCCCATCTGGGTTGCCTAAGCTTTGGGTTGAGAGTAACAATATCTGTGCCTGGCCCCACAGCTGATGCTACCTGTGATTTCCTCCCTTATCAGCCTCTATAATTTTTGGAATCAATGGAGTCCCGTTGAAGCCATCACTGTTTTCAAACTAAACTTTAGCACATTCAGGAAGAGAAATTTGCCTCCCAGGTTACAAGAGTGACCTCTAGTGTTACTTTGAATAAATCAAACATACTGGTGATTTTCACTTTGTGTTGGTCTACAGCTTGCCTTTGCCTGGATATCAGGTGCACACCTGTTGGCATATGAATTCATTTGTAGCAGTGAAAGAAAATAAAGCTACAACTCATTGGATAAAATGTCTAATGACTCTTTGATGACCCTTTTAGTGTTTCACTAAATGCTTAAAAAAAACTTTAAGTTCGAGATTATGGACAATTTTAAGTTGAGTATGGACAAATCCAACGAGCCACACTACATTATTCTTGAATAGATAACTTTGAATTTCTGATTTTTTTTTTAAATGAACTAACATCTACAGTGCCTTGTGTCTTGGCAATTCATGATTCTCCATGCTGGGCGGAGATTGGGATTAGTAAGCCGCTAACTTCATTCTAAAACTTGGAATCTCACAGCAGTAGAGTTGCTGCATCACAGCGCCAGAGACCCGAGTTCAATCCTGACGACTGGTGCTGTCCGTACGGAGTTTGCACGTTCTCCCAGTGACCACGTAGACTTTTCCGGGTGCTCCAGTTTCCTCCCACATTCCAAAGACGTGCAGATTTGTATGTTAACTGTCGTCTGTAAATTGCCCCGCAGTGTGTAGGATGGAACTAGTGTCCGGGTGATTGTGGTCAGCATGGGCTCGGTGGGCCGAAGGGCCTGTTTCCACACTGTATCTAAACTAAACAAAAGGCCCTGAAGAAGAGTCCCGACCCGAAATGCCAACTATCCATTTTCTCGTGAGATGCTGCCTGACCCGTAGAGTTATTCCAACATTTTGTGACCTTTTGTGATAAGTTAATGCTTCAAGCCTTTCTCGAGGAATGGGAATTAGGGGAAGCAGTAGGAAATATGTTGCTTGGCATTTAAAATAAATAGATTAGTCAGTACAGGACGAGGGTTTGTTTGATGCCCAACACAAAATGCTGGAGTAACTTGGCGGGTCAGGCAGCAACTCTGGAGGGAAATGAATAGGTGACTTTTTGGGTCAAGATCCTTCTTCAGAAGCCGAGCCCTTATCCGAAACGTCACCTATCCACATTCTCCAGAGATGTTACCTGGCCCGCGTTGTTACCCCAGCTGTTAAAGAAGGAGCTGCAGATGATGGAAAATCGAGGGTACACAAAAGACTGGAGAAACTCAGCGGGTGCAGCAGCATCTAAGGAGCGAAGGAGATAGGCAACGTTTCAGGCCGAAACCTTTCTTCGGTCTGAATGGCGGGTGATTGTCACCTGCCCGCTGTTTCTGACCCTAAGGCCTTGGGATCGTTGCCCTTTGTGTTGGCGGGGAGGGGGAGGGAGGTATTGTGCTGTTTGATTGCCCCCTGCTATCCCAGGGACAGGGAGACACAGCGGCTTTTGAGACTGGTGGGCAATCACTACCAAAATGTCTGCCCACGCAGTCAGTATATCTCTCCTACACATGTCTCCCGCATTAAGATAATCCCGCAGAGAATGATGATCCCAGCCTAACCCAAGAGCCTTGTCACCCCAGACCGATGCAGCCCAGGAGGCGAACCCTGAGCTCCGTCTCCCAACAATCTGATGTGCAACTGATATGAAAGAACAGCGGCTGCGGCCGGCCGGCTGCCACCCGGCATGGACTTCTCACACCCTCACACACTTACCTTCATTCACGGTTGGGTCAAGAGTAACGGGAGAGGAATTTGGTAACTCTGGAGAGCACCTTGGAACATTGTGGAAATGACATACCCATGGGAACTCAGTTAAACACTTGAACATAAACTTTGAATCTCGTGCATAACCACAAGTCTGTTTTTTTTGCTTTCACTTGGGGCCACTCGTGGGTGGACTCGCACCGTGAGACAGGGCTTTAAGAGTCAGGGTAGAGAGACAGTGATATAGAAAAGTAGGATGTAAAACGAGACATCAAGGGAGCAAAGATCAAGGAAAATATAGAATAGATCCTTGTTAGCTAGGGGAAGGTGACAATGAAGAATACAAAGATAACATTTAATCAAGGGGACAGTCAGACTGATTGGAGAACAAGGATGGGGGAGGGATGGAGGGAGTGTGTAAGCAAGGGTTAATTGAAGTTAGAAAAGTCGATATTCATACCGATGGGTTGTAAGCTGCCCAAGCGAAATATGACATGCTGTTCCCCAAATTTGTATTGACAGTGGAGGAGGCCAAGTATTAGTGTAAGTTACAGATTATATTTTAAATTGGAGGAATTCTCTTTCCATCGCCATTCTTATCTTTAGAGAAATTAGTAAGAATGAAGATGTTGAACAGAACTAACGGGACCAAGCTGATCACTGGGAAAAGGAACGCAAGCAAAATGATTCTAGAGGTTTCAGTGCTCACTTTAATCCACCCGCCCAGGTGTTAGTTAACCATAAATGTAGTATCCATTAGTGTTCTGACAACATTTAAAAAACAACGTAACATTTATTCAAAGCAAATTAATCAATAGAAAATAGACAATAGGTACAGAAGTAGACCATTCAGCCCTTCGAGCCAACACCCCCATTCACTGTGTTCATGGATGATCATCCCCATTTAGTATTCTGTTCCTGCCTTCTCCCTATATCCCTTCACTATCTTTAAGAGCTTTGTCCAATTCTCTCTTGAAAGCATCCAGAGAATTGGCCTCCACCGCCTTCTGAGGCAGAGAATTCCACTGAATCACAAATCTCTGGGTGAAAACGTTTTTCCTCAACTCCATTCTAAATGGCCTACCCCTTATTCTTAAACTGTGACCCCTGGTTCTGGACTCCCCAATATGATTGGGATAAGCTTTTTAAACTTTACTGTGTTTTATTCAGACGGGTGTGAACCAGGAGGTTTTAAAGTACACTGCCTAGGGAAAGGACCAAGGAAAATAGCACAGGCACACACTTGTTGCACCCCTTGGGCTCGTATGGTAAAGGAGGTACTTCCATGACTTGAGACACATGAATCATTCAGAATGAGAATTAAGCAATTATTACAGGAGCTTCTTAAATGTGGGGACTGAAAAAAGTTTCAAAGCAGCACTTGATGGTGGTCTGGTAGAAATACACCCTCAATTGACAGCACAATATAGGAGCAACTGCACTTCCAATACATGGACGTGTTGATACGATACGATATGATGGAACTTAGTTTCTCCCAGGAGGGTGATTGGTCTGCCAACAGTCATGAAACATGAACTTAAAGTGACGAGTGGAAAGGATTGGGGATGTGGAAAGATTGAGGGGTGGGGGTGGGGAGGGGGGAGGGGGAGGGGGGGGGTGGGAGGGGAGTCAGTCTACACCACGACAGATGGGGGGTGGAGTTGTACAGTTTGATAGCCACAGGGAAAAAGGATCTCCTGTGGCGTTCTGTACTGTATCTTGGTGGAACCAGTCTGTTGCTGAAGGTACTCCTCAGGTTGACCAGTGTGTCATGGAGGCGGTGAGTTGTATTCTCCAATATGCTCTGCAGTTTGAGGAGCATCCTCCCCTCGAAGACCACCTCCCATGAATCCAACTCTGCCCTCAGGACCGACCCAGCCTTCCTGGTGAGTTTGTTAATCCTGTTGCCATTCACGGCCTTTGCCTTGCTACCCTATCATGCGACAGCGAAGATTGGAGAACATATGCAGCATCTTATTGCAGATGGTGAAAGAGTGGAGCCTCCTCAAAAGTACAGCTGGCTCTGTCCATTCTTGGCTGGCTCTGCCCCAGCGTTCCTGGGCCAGTCCAGTATATTGTCCAGGTACACTCCAAGGTACTCGTACTCCTTGGGAAACTCCTTGGATGTCCATGGAACTAAGTTTCAGGAAGACAATGTACACAAAATCAAAAATCCCACATTGTATGCTGCCCTCTGATACCAGCGCTGGGAGATCTTCAGTCACCCATGGAAAGGAAAGGGATGACCACATTGTTTTGATCCACATTGCCACTGGCAACATAGCACAGCGTGAGCCATTCAGAACTAAAGTAAAGAACTTGAACTAGATGTTACGACTGTTGGATTAACGCTTGAGACTTGACACAGAGGTAAGCAAAACAGGAGGTGAACATGAGACTTGGAGTGGTGCAAGAAAGAGGGGTTCCATTTCCGAAAACTCTGACATAAAGGAATTGCACCATTGGTATAGGTTCCCCCTAAACTTGGCTAAGACTAGGATTCCAGTGAAATGGTAAAAAAAGTTACAAGAATCTGAAAAGATGTCATGGAAGTATAGCCATTAGGTGAAAAGATAGCATTAAAAGTTCTATCCATCTATATAACTAAAAGTCTCATCTTGGTCACTTCCTGTCTGAACTGTATATTGATTTTAGAAAAAATGCTACCATATATCGCCATGATTTTTGGCCATCTTACTTGCAGTCCTCCTCCGCTGAGGCAGCCCCGAGGATTTTTCAGATCGATGAAAAATAAAAAAGTTGTGAGTGTTTAAAAAAATCTTGAGATCAGCTGATTGGTCCTCTCGCATGTCAATCACCACGATGAAGATAACACCCCTTCGGGGGGGGGAGGGGGGGAGGGGGAGGGTCCGGACTATAAAACCCTGGATGTCTGGTTGTGGCTCAGTCACTCTGGAAGATTGCGAGGGAGAGGGCACAACTGCCATTCTATGCTGTGAATCAACTGAGCATTAAGTCTGCAATGTAGTCACTTTTTATTTATATATAGCATATTTAAAAAACAACTCTCGTAGGCCAAAGTGCTTTACATTGGTATATGAATAGTATAACAAACAACAGTGGTTCATAGATTAAATACAAACATCACTACATACATGTAGCCCTCGCTCAGAGGACGTCAAGAAAGGCTTGGGAGTAGAGATGAGTTTTTAGTCTCGACTTAAAGGAGTCGATGGAGGGGGCAGTTCGGATGGGAAGAGGGATGCTGTTCCACAGTCTAAGAGCTGCAACCGCAAAGGAGCGGTCACCCTTGAGATGCCTAGGATGTTCAGTTACCCCAAGTCGGCCGATCTGAGGGACGTGGAGGTGGTGTGGTGGGTGAGCATATTTTTAATGTAAGTGGGGGTAAGCCCATTAAGGGCTTTGTAGACATGAAGGAGGATCTTGAAATGTATTCGGAACTGCACAGGGAACCAGTGGAGAGAGGCCAGGATCAAGGTGATGTGGTCCCTTTTTCGGGTGCCCGTCAGGAGTCTCGCTGCAGTGTTTTTGACCAGTTGCAGGTGGGACAGGGAAGATTGGCTGGTGGCAGTGTAAAGGGAGCTGCAGTAATCTAGGCGGGAGGAGATAAATGTGTGGATGATCTTTTTGAGGTCATCAAACTGGAGGAATTGTTTTATTTGAGCTTTTTTTTTTAGTAATAAATGTACTTGCAATAAATGATTTGTCAGCCCTTAATGACAATGCAATTAGTTGTTTGGCAATTTGGTGAATCTGCTTGAAATGCTATGACATTGAATGTGGTCTCCAGCACTCCGCTTGAAATGCAATGAAATTGAGTGTGGTGGCCTCCACTCTGCTGGAAATGCTGTGAAATTGAACGTGGTGGCCAGCACTCTGCTTGAAATGCTGTGAAATTGAATGTGGTGGCCTGCACTCTGCTTGAAATGCTGTGAAATTGAATGTGGACGCCTGCACTCTGCTTGAAATGCTGTGAAATTAAATGTGGTGCCTGCACTCTGCTTGAAATGCTGGGTGGTGGTAGAGGCAGATACAATAATAGCATGTAAGAGACTTTAGATGGGCACATGGATATGCTGGGAATGGAGGGATATGGATCACATGCAGGCAGTGGAAATTAGTTTAACCTGATATGTTCAGCATGGAGATTGTGGGCCAAAGGACTAATCCATGTGCTACAATGTTCTACAAAGGTAATGTATAAAGGGCCACCTTGCTGACATCAGACATCTCACAAGGCAAATACAAAGGTGACTGCTCCATCCACAGCCTGGTAAAGCATGCTTCTCGGAGAATTTAGCCATGCAGCAAATCTTCTCCCATGGTCAAATGGTCAAATTGTTGACAACACTGTGAATGGAAGCTTCAGCCTAAGTCTAGAATTGCTGCCTTACAGTGCCAAAAACCCAGGTTCAATTTTGACCTTGGGTGTTGTCTGTAAGGAGTTTGCACGTTCTCCCTGTGACCTGGGTGGGTTCTTCCAGTGCACCGGTTTCCTCCCCCACTCCAAAGACATACAGATTTGTAGGTTAATTGGCTTTGGTAAAATTGTAAATTGTACTGGTGTGTAGAATAGTGCTAGTGTATGGGCGATTGCTGGTCAGTACGGACTTAGTGAGCCGATGGGCCTGTTTCCACATTGTATCTCTGAAGTCCAAAGTCTAAAGTCTAAAGTAAATTACAATCATGCATTCAGACCCAAACTTGTAGTCATCTAGGACCAGGTCACTCCCAACTTCCTGTTTTCAGGATTATTCCAGGTGTCCATCCCTGCTACATGTCCCAATTTGCTGTTTACTTCATGTTTGGAGAGATTAATTAAGCACTTCATTCAAGGAAGACTTTTCTATTTTGGTTCTGATAAGAACCTGGCAACATTGCTCGTATTGGGATTTGCCACCTCTCGCAAGTCCTCGGCTGCCATCAAATGTCCAACAGTGCTCCCCACAAAACCCTGAGCATCTCATGAATAGAGAGGAATCACCTGCAGTACGGCAGCATAGCAATAAGTTTGTGAGTGACCCAGGATGAACCTTCTTCTTACCTGACATGCTACATTGTAAATTCACCTGCAAAATTTATATCAACAAGTTCATCACTAGTTTAATTTCTGAACTGTGGAATGTCAACACATTATAGGAAAATGTTGTAGAAATTTGTGAACCACTTTGTAAATTTAAAATTTTGTAAACCATTGTGCCACCCTACTTAATTTACTTTAGTTTATAGAAATAGTGCAGATACAGGCCATTTGGCCCACCACACCAACAAATGATCTCCACACATTCACACTATCCGACACACACACACAAGGGACAATTTACAATTAGACCAAGCCAATTAACCTACAGACCTGTGCATCTTTGGAGTGTGGGAGGAAACCAAAGATTTCCTTATTCATTCATTCTTCTTGGAGGAAACCCACATAGGTCATGGGAAGAACGTACAAACTCCATACAGACAGCACACGAAGTCAGGATCGAACCTGGGTTCCTGCTGCTGTAAGGCAGTAGCTCTATTAGTAAACCACCGTGCTGCCCAACTTGTGCTATGCTATTCCACATAATGTCAAATACCTCAGTGACTTCAGTCATGTGCCTCTGCAAACTCTGGGAATCGATTCTTTACGTACCTGTGTTTCTGTGGCTCCTCCCCTGAGGAACAAGACCCTCTGAGTCGCCTGTAACACTTAGCCTGAAACTTCCAGTCACAAAGAGTTGTCGGCAATTTTACCACTGAACCAGAGGACATGGGTTTATGGTGAGGGGAGAAAGATTTAATAGCAACCTAGCAAGATTTAATGCAAAGGGTGGTGGGTGTATGGAACGAGCTGCCGGAGGAAGTAGTTGAAGCAGGTATTATCGCAACGGTTTCAGAAATATTTAGACAGGTACATGGATAGGACATGTTTAGAGGGATATGGGTCAAACGCAGGCAGGTGGGACGAGTGTAGATGGGACATGTCGGCTGGTGTGGGCAGGTTGGGCCGAAGGTCCTGTCTCCACGCTAAATGACTCTGTGTTCACCATTCAGTGTTATACCAGTGGACATCACAATAAAAAGACCCAACTTTATTCTTATTTACAATCCTTCCAATCACTCCTTGGTGTTAAATCTCTGCCAGGATAGGCCTGTTTGGACAGCGCCAATTGTTTTTTGAGTCATTTTGAGGTTACAGGATAAGAATCTTTTCATGTTTCTCAATAGGATTGCTTATGACTTCTGAACAGAAATGGCAAGATTGATGTGTGATCAAAGCACAATATTTAGGGTGGGAAAAGGCTTGAATTGAGGGTGCTCCCTTCTGCTTGTCATCACAATGACACTTCACCCGAAGCTGTGAAGGATCGCTTTGGATAAACACACGGCTTAAACATCAAAGGAAAAGATCTCAAATATTGTGTCACTCCGAGATACGTGGAACTAAAATAAGTCTTGTTTTGAGGTGAAAAGAAAAACTCAGTTGCTGGAATCGCTAAAAAAATCTATGACTGACTGCAAAAAGATCTAACACTTCAAGACTTTTCATTAGTTCTGAGGCTGCTCGCTATGTTTATTTTAGCTCTTTTTTCAATATGGGCTCTAGTAAATGGTGGTGGAGTTGTAACAATAATCTCTTTATAGTGTTTAACCCGTTTTGTTTTAACAAGTTAGGTGACTGTAACTTGTAGGACAACTTGAAATGTTTCCAGCCTATTAAATTTATTGCTATAACTTGTGACTAGCTCCAAATGTCCATTTCTGTGTTCTTTGCATTGTTAAGTTAACAGAACATAACTGGATATTGCTTGGATCAACAGGGGGGAGCAAGGGGAGGCAGAGTGTTTATATGACAACTATATGTTTGCCAGACAATCAGGTAACTGCAGCAGGTATGTTTTTATGTGCTTTGAACAAATCGAGATTGAATTTAGATATTGCAGCCCCACTTCAATAGACACAAGGCCAATAAATGAAGCATAACTACTCCTGAGATTCTAAATGTAATTATATATTTACTCAAACAATGTACTCTTCATTAGATCTTGCTGGCTATGTCAGTATTATGATGGACCAAACCTAAATCAGGGTTTTAATACTTCTAATTTCTTGTTTATTTTAAATAAGCAGAAACCTCCCAAAGCACTCTGAAACAGTCATTAAAGTAAACTATTAAAAAGGCTAATAAAATGTGAGCCTACTGATTTGCAGGTGAACCACAGCAGCATGTTAAAAATATGTGAGAAAGAAATACACATCATTTAAGATTTAAAAGAGCTCCTTTTTAGCCATTATTTAAATAAAGGATTAAATCCAAAGCAGCCTATCATTAAGCATTTGAAAACAATCTTTGTTTTACAAAACAATAATGATCCTATCTGCTCATAGTCTGCTAAATCCCACCGGATCTAACTTTCTGGATGACTCAATTTGAAATGCACATTCAAAAGCACAAGATATTCCAATTAGTTTTTTTTTGTTTTCAAATGAAATCCTACTTGCTTGTTTAAATATTGAAAAAAGATTGTGGATTCTTAATGTCAGCTGAGTGTTTGAATACCTGCCCCCTTTGTTCTTCCTAACTGGAAGGATAACTAATAAAGTTTATACAGACAGCATAATAATCATCTCGAGCGTTTTGAGTTGTCGATTCTTCTCTAAGACTTAATTCCTTAGCATTGACAAATAATTATCAAATGGGTTCTGAGCAATAATTCCCAGTGGGTTCTCCATTATACTTATTCCAATTATCCTTGCTAATTATCTGCCAAAATTCTGGTTTAACGCCAGAACAGCACACTTTCTAACATGGAGCAATCTGTCAGCCAGAGATTAAGCTGAATTTACAAGACATATAGTCATAGAGTCACAGAGTGATACAGTGTGGAAACAGGCCCTTCGGCCCAACTTTCCCAACTGCACTAGTCCCACCTGCCTGCGTTTGGTCCATATCCCTCCAAACATGTCCTATCCACGTACCTGTCTAACTGTACCGTAAACGTTGGGACAGTCCCAGCCTCAACTACCTCCTCCGGCAGCTTGTTCCATACACCCACCACCCTTTGTGTGAAAACGCTACCCCTCAGATTCCTATTAAATCATTTCCCCTTCACCTTGAACCTATGTCTTCTGGTCCTCGATTCACCTACTCTGGGCAAGAGATTCTGTGCATCTACCCGATTTATTCCGATCATGATTTTATACACCACTATAAGATCACCCCACATCCTCCTGCTCTCCAAGGAATAGAGACCCAGCCTACTCAACCTCTACCTATAGCTCAGACCCTCTAGTCCTGGCAACATCCTCGTAAAATCTTCTTTGAACCCTTTCAAGCTTGACGATATCTTTCCTATAACATGGTGCCCAGAACTGAACACAATAATGTACATTTATCTTCACTGTTACGCCTTAGGATTTCACAAACCCAAAGGCCATATGTTTGGGCTCCACATCAGACACAGCACAACAGTGCTACATGCTTTCCCTCTTGTTAGAAAAAATGCTTGGTGTCAATTTCCCACCAGTAGGTTGCTGGCAATCGGCAAGTGTTTTTGAAAATGGTCTCTTTGGCTCCACTTGGCCAAAATATCCTTGGAAGCTTGTGGGAAAACATCTAAAAGAAACAGAAAGTTGACTTCACATGTAAAGCATCTGTGACACCGCAACATCTTTCACAAACGGCCTTCAGTCAGATTAATGATTGTCACAACTCATTTGCGATCCTTGTGCATTGACAATGTTGGCCTAATTTCCAGTAGTTAACTGCAGGAGGTATAGCTTTGAAGTCAAGTTTGATTTATGGCCTGCTTGTATGGAGAGTGTAGAAATCAGATGCACTGTGGTTCACATGAAAGTGCCTCGCTCATTTAGAGTAAGAACCACATTTCAACTAACATCAGTTTATTCTCAATAAACTGATAACACAAATATAATTAGGTTTGAATTCTGTCATGCAAAGTGGGAAGAAGGGACAAAAGAGCAAGGTCGACTGTTGAGACAAACCTATTAAACAGTACTTAAACAATGATAAAAGTGAGATACACAAAGGTAACTGTTGTAATTGTCTGTGCCTTGTCCATCTACGGCAAATTTCATAAGAACAAATGATGCAATCAATATAATACAGCATGTTAAATAGTTTTCCACCTGCTATTTGTTTATTATGTTATGGTAACCAATAATAGTTTTGTGGTCCATGCAAACTTTCTGCCACATTGCAATAAAATGCTGTTTGAGTAATTATATATTTGGAACATATATTTATTTCAGCAACAGAGTTTAATCACCAACCAAGATCCAATTAAATTCATTTTGCAGCTCCTCTGCTTCTTGTCGTGTCGCTACACTTTTCCAAGCCACTGCATATCACAGGCTCCGGCACGTGGGTTGAAGACCTTGAGATCTTCTGGTTTGCAGGGCTTTTGGAGGAGGGGGCAGGTCAGTAAGTGCTCCATAGTTTGGGTTGCCTCCCCACAGTCACATTCGGTTGGCCCATTGTTGTTGTACCGCCACTTCTGCATGAGGGCTTTGCACCGTTCGACCCGTGTTCTGAGGCGGCTGAGGCAGAGCCAGACTGGCCAAGTCTCTTTCGCTCCTAATGGTATAGTGTCAGTGTGTGGGGGTTTGATTGTAGGTGTGTCACCCAAGCATCTATCCTGCAGGTGCAGGGGTTATCATGCAGGGGTTCCACTGCATGTGGGAAGCTATTTCTGGATTTTAACCTCTTTGGAGCCTGGACATGTTGGAAGAGTGGGTGATGAGGGACATACACCTGCTTGGTGCGTTCCACTTTTGATTGGAGGTCAGACTTGCAGTTCCTGATAAAGGGGGAAAATCTTACAGTAACGTGAGCTAGGAAGGAACATCAGTGGTCTCGGGCCTGCTGTATATAATTTATCATACTTGGCTTTCCTTTGCATTAGACTGAACATTAACATCAAAGGATGTTTCACAACATTAACAACAATGGCATCAGACAATTTGGCACAGCCTTTGCAAGTACGAAAGAGGCAGTAAGGGTACGTATATTTCATTGCTAAGATGGGTAAGTGGAGTAGAAACAAAAATCAACCTCACTCTAACTCACAACCTTACTAGCCTACCCCTAAAGAACAATTCCCAGCAAGTTTGGCTTAATGTCCTCGCCATTAACATCAATGGGGCGATTTCCAAAGTCAGAAAAATTGCAAAGTTAAAAGAAGCAGATATGCCTTCTGCTACACAATTATTATATTGATACACAGGAAACGGTATTCATTAATTGTGTGACCAGTCAGAATACATATTGAGGGGCCAGTCTGTAATCACCAGTTTCATTCTGCTGCTGTTATGAATCTTCGTCAATGTCTTTGACGACAGAGAGAACACAAATGAAATAACTGGAGCCAGTGAAACAATCACCACTTTCCCAACCCCCCTAAAGAAATCTTGATTATCTTTCTCAAAATGAACCGACACAAATCAAACACGGTTTCAATTCTGAGTCTAAGGCAACACATGATGGAGATAGACACAAAATGCTGGGGTAACTCAGTTGGACAGGCAGCATTTCCGGAGAGATGTTTCGTGTCGAGACCCTTCTTCAGACTTCAGACAGGTAAACATAATCTTCTTTTGGAAGTTGAAGGACATACAATGTCAGGACTTTCTACATAAGTCCCTTTTCTTTATTTATTCTACCACAATGCCATTGACATTTTGCATATTCTACCAATATGACATTGTCCCAGAGTATCAAAAGGCTGATACTAGCATGGACAGCAGCTTGGCTGGATGCCAGAAGGCAAAGAGCGGCAATAAAGGGGGCTTTGTCTGGTTGGCTGCCAGTGACTAGCGGAGCTCCACAGGGATCGGTGCTGGGGCCGCTACTCTTCACGTTGTATATTAATGATTTGGATGAGGGGTTTGAAGGCTTTGTGGCCAAGTTTGGAGATGACACAAAAATAAGTGGAGGGGCAGGGACTCTGCAGAAGGATTGGATAGTCTGGGAGAGAGGGCAGAGAAGTGGCAGATGGAATAAAGTGCACCAAAGTGTGGAGTTGTGAATTTTGGTACTAGGCATAAAGGTGTAGATTATTTTCTCAATGGGGAGGGAATCCAGAAATCGGAGGTGCCAAGGGACTTGGGAGTGTTGGTGCAGGATTCCCAAAAGGTAAATCTGCAAGTCAAATCGGTAGTAAAGAAAGTACATGCAATGCCACCATTTATTTCGAGAGGGCTCGTATACAAAAACAGGAATGTAATGATGAGGCTCTACAAGGTGCTGGTCAGGCCGCATTTGGAATATTGTGAACAATTTTGGGCATCATATCTGAGGAAGGATGTGCTGACTCTGGAGAGGGTTCAGAGGAGGAATAGAAGAATGATCCCAGGAATGAGTAGGTTAACATATGATGAGCATTCGACGGCACTGGGCCTGTACTCACTGGAGTTTAGAAGAATGAGGGGGGACCTCATTGAAATGTACAGAATAGTGAAAGGCCTAGATAGAGTGGATGTGGAGAGTCAAGGGCTACAGGTCATAGCCTCAGAATTAAAGGACGTTCTTTTAGGAAGAAGATGAGGAGGAATTTCTTTAGTCAGAGGGTAGTGAATCTGTGGAATTCTTTGCCACAGAAGGCTATGAAGGCCAAGTCAGTGGATATATTTAAGACAGAGATAGGTTCTTGATTAGTACAGGTGTCAGAGGTTACGGGGAGAAGGCAGGAGAATGGGGTTCGGAGGGAAAGATAGATCAGCCATGATTGAATAGCGGAGTAGACTTGATGGACCAAATGGCCTAATTCTATTCTGATCGCTGATGATCTTATGACCTTGAGAAGGTTCTATTGCATTTTGCCAATTGATCATGAACTAATTAACTAATTGATTAATAGTCATTAACTAATTGATAAATAGATTATTTCCAATGGCTAGTTTTCACAAATGGGCTGTCGAGGTGTTTGCCATTAAAATTGTGGCAAATTTACCAATTACTGGTGAGCCCTAGAAATGATGAATTGACCTGAACATCAGCCCTTTAACAGTGTCCAGTTCACCGGGTATAGAGGTATAAACCACAGAGACTCTGACATGGGACGGAACTCTCATTGATCTCACTTTTGGTGAAGTCATAGACAATATAGAGTCATAGAGAGATGCTGCAGAGAAACAGGTCCTTCAGGCCATCCCTGAGTTCACGCCAACCATAAAGCATCCTTTTTTATACTTAACCTTCCGAACCCATTTTATTTACTCCATATTCCCTGCACTCTCCTGGTCCGAAGAAATGCTTTAATGCCTCTTTGTCGACAAAGAATCAGTATTTCAAGTCCTAGTCTACTTATAGCCCCTATGAATCTTATATAGAACCCTCACTTGCAATAAGGAAGCAGTTTAAAGTAAATGCAAGATCTGTGTGTGGATTACCCGTCAAACCCCATGATTTTGCTGACAGAAAAGGCTGAATATAAAATACCAAAAAAGATTTGGACAGTGAGGATAACACTATTTCAGAATATTGTCTTGGATTCTCTAATCTCAAGAACACTATTGCGATCAATCCTCTCGACCAATCATAAGGTTAAAGATCAAAAGACCTTACAAGTTAAATTCCAACCTTTCATATTGAAGGCAAGTACAAGAAGAGCTAACGAAGACTTTGAAATTGTACCAATGATTATATATTATTTGTTTTTTAGTTAATGCATATTAATATTACCATTAATTATGTATTAAGATTCACAATTAATTTTCTTGCGGTGGACACACTTGGATAGTGAAGCTGGTGTATAAATTCAGTGTTAGTGGGAATAGAGACGCTGTGCCAGAAATGGATGCAAAGTCATGGGGAGGAAATCTGAGTTGTCTGGTTGCGGCCTCATTGCATGACAAGCCATGGCTTCAAAGGAGCCCCACACTCAGCCAGTCAGAATGTTATTGAGCAATGGCCGGTAGAGGCGCATGGTGTTTGGTTTAAAAACACTGCATGGAAACTCAGTTACGTTTCTTCATGGCAACATTGTCCAAAGCTGAGCCCATACACTTATTTATAGCTTGTACTTCCACCACTTCTCTAGACCCTGACACTTTTCTGTCTGGTTGCTTGCTGCTCCTTGAAAGACCATTGACCTCACACAAAAACATTGTTTTTCTCTCTCCACAGAAGCCTACCCGTTGACTTTTTCCGACATTCTCTGTTGGTAAATCCTGTCCTGTATGACTCTTTATACAAATTCTACCTAAGGCTAGAGAAGACTTAAAGTAATTCATCCACAGCACCTGTCTAAATACTACAACACTGCCATCGATTCCAAGTCTCTCCCTCCCAGGCTGAACCGACTCAGACTCAGCATCCTATTTAATCCCAAGATGTTTCTAACTCCATATTCTCTGCATAAGGAAATCCATTACAATTTATCCATACCGTCTGAACACATCAGCTGCTGAAATCTTAATCCATGCCTTTTATTCCTATACCTACTCAAGCCATGCATTTTAATGTCCAGCAGATTCAGGGACAGTTTATTCCCAACTGTTATTAGGCAACTGAATCATCTTACCACAACCAGAGAGCAGTGCTGAACTACTATCTACCTCTTTGATGACCCACGGACTATCCTTGTTTGGACTTTGCTGGCTTTACCTTGCACTAAACATTATTCCCTTGTAATATATCTATGCATTGTAAATGGATCGATAATAAACATGTTTTGCCTTTTTGCTGACTGGTTAGTACGCAACAAAAACTTTTCAATGTACCTTGGTACATGTGACAATAAACAAAAGTAAACTAAACTAGACTGACAAAACTATCCAGCTTTCCATCTTCCTTTCTCAATAAATTCTAATTCATCCAAAAACACTGCTGTAGGTATTCGGTCCCGAAATCTTCATGCTAATCCTAAACCAGCCTAAACTTGCAACAGATTCCATTTCACGAGGGTTCAGTATTTTAGCAGTGTTTCCGAGCCCTCCAGACATAACATCAGCAAAGATTATGTAGAAATGCTGTAAGACAACAACAGCTTATACTAAAAGAGCAGCAAACTATCCTAAGGTGCATATTGAGAGGAATTATTAAACAGAATTTGACAATTAGAGCAGTATTAGAACTATTTTAAACCCATCTCACAAGAGAAGAGGGGGCGGAGGGTGAAGGGGGAAGGAATTTCAGAGCATAGGGATTAGTTGTGCGATTGCTGTTCTTGCTCATGTGCCTGTGGCAAAATGATACAAGCCTCCCACGAGGTACGTAAAGGCTTGGGAGTTGAAAGCAATTTGGTTCCCATTGTCATCATAAACGGGTGCCTCCCAGCAGAGGTGACTGGGCCTTGATTTTCACCAGGACATCTGAAAATTGCTAATTTCTCCGGGCCAAACCCCACACAGTGAAAAACAGCCACTCAGAGAACAAACTGAAATAGTTCTATTCAAAGACATTTTCAGGTGGCTATTTAAAGTTATTAATATCAGGCACTCTGACCTGGATGAGAAATCAGTGGAGCCCACATGGATCTAGTTGTCTACCAATGTCCTCACACCTTACCCCTAGATGACAGATGAGAGAAACGGGTCGCAAAGTTAAGGAGGCACAGAGTGATACTGTGTGGAAGCAGGGTCTTCGGCCCAACTTGCCCAAACCGACCAATATCTCCCAGCTACTCGTCCCATCTGCCAGCGTTTGGCCCGTATCTCTCGTTACCTGTCCTATCCATTGTTTCTTAAATGGTGCGATAATACCTGCCTCAACTACCTCCTCCAGCAGCTCGTTCCATACACACACCACCCTGTGAAAAAGTTACCCCTCAGGTTCCTACTAAATCTTTCCCGCTTTAAACTTAAACCTATTAAAAGTTCTAGAAACCTATGTTCTCCTTTCTCAGCACAATGAATTGGAAACCTAATATTATACATGATAATAAGACAAAGAAGCTTTGAGATAGCCACATGTATATGCAGAAAATGGAAGGATATAGTAGGTATGTTACAATACCTACCTTTAGCGGCGCTGCAGTTCTGCTGCTCCCCGTGTGCGCGACTTTGGCGCCTTTCAGAGGGGGGCGGGATTAAAATGCTGTTTTTCCACAGACGGGGCAAATCAATCCATCAGGCGATTTCGTCGCTAAAGAGAAATCGCTCCAACATTTCATTCATAAAGGTATTTTTAAACTATGCTAGATTATTTATTAACTACAGTAGTTTAAAAATCATCTTCTAGAGCTCTGAACGGTGACAGAGGAACAGACCTAAAGTAGGCCATAAAAGAAGCTACACAGTTTGTTAAAGAAGGAACTGCAGATGCTGGAGAATCGAGGGTTACACAAAAAGCTGGAGAAACTCAGCGGGTGCAGCAGCATCTAAGGAGCGAAGGAGATAGGCGACGTTTCGGGTCGAGACCCTTCTTCAGACACAGACACAGCTACACAGTTTATTTTTACATAAAAACTTGGTTTTTAGGAATGCTTTAATCACATTTTCATGTTGCGAAAAGGAGACAAAAAAAATGTATGAACCGGCTGTATTTTTCATACTGACTTCACTGCAAACCACAACGTTCTAATCCATCGCATTCCACTTAAACCCACTCGCTAGTTGATTTAAATGGCCATTAATTTACAGGCATTAAACACTAAATTCCTTCCAGTTGGCCTATAAATTCATGAAAATTAGATTTAAAAATTATGTTATATTGTGGATTATTGTGTGCATGTTATTTGGACACTTAGGCAATTTTAAAAAATATATATCTTTTCTTAAGAAATGGATAGATGTTTAGATCTACTCATTGAATTTTGTAATTAGCTACAATTAGATAACTAACTAATTATATGCTTTAATTTCAGGTCATCCAAGTAAGATTGTTTCATATATGTTTCAGAATGCTTCAATCTATAATAACTGAAAATTTCATTGAGTTCTCTTTTTTTGTAAGAAAGTTATGGGCTTTTAACTGTTCTAGATCACAGCTTTTGAGTTAAGTCAATTGAAAGGCAATGGGGAACAAGATGCTAATTTCCGAGTATGAAAATGGTCACAACTTTCTTAATACTGAAGATATGAAAGTGAATTAGGTGTCAAATTAAACTTCTTTTTATGCTTTATCTGATGGGATAAATTGCAGACTTGAGTTTTAAAATCTCAAAATTTTGTAACATTGCTAGATATAGATCAGTGGTTCTTAACCTTTTTGGAACCAGTACGCACATACGCCAACAAAATACTGTATGTGTTATGTACTTTTGTTAGGTTCCTAAACATGGGCTCAACAAATTGATATGTTATTTGTGTCCCCTTCATGACCGCCTGCAAAGCCCCAAACGACCCCCCATAGGGGGTCACGACCCCCAGGTTAAGAACCACTGATATAGATCATGTGCAGGCAGAGGAGATTAGCTTAACTTGGGATCATGTTCAATATAGATATTGTGGGCTGCACTTTTCAATTTTCTATGTTCCAGAGCATTGAACCTACCACAGGAGACAAACCAGATGCAAAATGAAAACTGTTTATATTATTATTAATTTATGTCAGATGTTCCTATTTTTTCCCTACTCTATGAGTGCCTGGTCCCCTTTCAAACAATCAAGTTTCCAGGAACACATTATGGTGCATCTTAACACAGTGAGCCTTCATTATAAATGGCCAGGAGGGGGGAGAGTGGTGTCCATTAGTGCTGATTGCCCACTATAACCGAGTGAGGGATTACTGAGTAATAGAGTGTCATTGTATAATGTGTAGACACAAAGAACTGCAGATGATGGTTAATACACAAAAGGACACAAAGTGCTGGAGGTAACTCAGCGGGTCAGACAGCTTCGCTGGAGAACATGGATAGGTGACGTTTGGGGTAGAGAGCCTCCTTCAGACTCTCGGTCTGGAACTGAACCTGGAATCCAGGTGAGTTGATGGTCCTGGCCCGCCGGTGGCCGGGGGGGAGGCGAGGATCGGCGGAGTCAACGGTGCAGGTAAGGTCATAAGGTCACAAGGTCATGTGATAGGTGTAAACTTAGGCCATTCGGCCCATCAAGCACACCAGGTAGGCAGTGCAGGCGGGGATGGTGTCAGCAACCCGGTCTGGTGGTGGGGGGTCAGAAGGTCCACCCTGGAATTCGCTGTGAGGAGGTGAGGCTCAGGAGTGGCGTTGGCAACCCGGCCTGCTGGTGGCCTGGTGGTGCGTGTCAGCGTCGCCAGCCCAGCCCAGATGTGAAGGTCAGTAGGTCCAGTTTGGCAGATGCTGGGTGGTGGTGCAGGGCGGTGGGAGCTTCAGTGGTCTTGATGTCGGAGAGACCAAGGAGATGGTGAACGTTGGCACTGCGTCTTCTAATGATCCAACAATGAGCATCGGATCGAAAACTCATCTATCCATGCTCTCCAGAGATGCTGCCTGACCTGCTGAGTTACTCCAGCACTCTGTGTCCTTCATCATTGCAAAAGTATCGATCAAAGAGATTGTTTGTTAATTTCAATGGCTTGTCAACGTCTATGGTCTCCGGGGCATAACTAGCAGCCAGTGATCTTAAAGAGACCATGGTGTCTGATGACTGTGGGGACACTCCCGCTACAACCAAAATCCCTTATAAAGAGGTCGGTGATAATGAGCTTAATGCATTGAGACATCACCATGTAATGATATATAAAACTGTAAGAACACAAATACTCATAAAATTGCTCGATGCAAGATAAGCATAAGAAATAGGAGAGGGCTACAGGTCACACATAGGCAAGAGTGCCAGGAATGACTGAGCTTGAAGATAAACCCCACTTCACTGCTTTTTCCATATTTTCCATGATCCAGAGAACATTCCATTCTTTATACCACTTGCGTTGCTCTTACTGTTAAATTCTTGCCATATCTCCAAATCCCTAGCAACAATTCTCCACCTTATCTCCACCACCTTCCCAACATCTACCTCCATGGACACCCTGTCTCCATCCATGGTGTGGATGTGCAGTTTACCAGAGAGTACAAATACCGAGGAGCATACCTGGACAGTAAACAGGACTGGTCCAGGAATGCTGAAGCCCTGTACAAAAAGGGACAGACCCGGCTGTACTTTTCGAGTAGGCTCCGCTCCTTCAACATCTGCAGTGAGATGCTGCAGATGTTCTACCAACCGGTGGTAGCCAGTGCCATCTTTTTCACTGCAGTGTGCTGGGACAGCAAGGCAAAGGCTGCAGACGCCAACGAGATTAACAAACACATCAGGAAGGCTGGCTCCGTCCTGGGGGTGGAGTTGGATTCATGGGAGGTGGTCTTGGAGGGGAGGATGCTTCTCAAACTGCGGAGCATCTTGGACAATACAGCTCACCCCCCTCCATGACACACTGTTCAACCTGAGTAGCACCTTCAGCAACAGACTGGTTCCACCAAGATGCAGTACAGAACGCCACAGGAGATCCTTCTTCCCTGTTGCTATCAAGCTGTACAACTCATTTTAATTTCATGTTTCATGTAT
This sequence comes from Raja brachyura, assembly GCA_963514005.1. The sequence continues at coordinate 166,364,702 of OY740781.1, forward strand.
TTTGTGTTTTATGACTGTTGGCAGATCAATTTCCCCCCTGGAATAAATAATGTTCTATCATATCGTTCCATATCGTATCCACTTATCTTCCCAACTTCATTCCAAATTTCCTTCTCTGCTTTATCCACAACTCACCATGGAGATGGAATAAAGAAGGAATGGTTGGTGTGGAAGATGGGATCTGATGAGAATTCCTCACCTTATCCCCATCTCCTGTGATCTCAGGGACATTCCCTGCTTTAACTTGTCCTTCATCAATCCAGAGGATACTTTCCTGCTTTGTTCCCACATCCCTTGTTTCCAGGATCGCATTTCATTCCTATCTCCATCGCCATTGATTCCAGTCCACTGCCTTACATTGTCCTTCCCCCAATTCATCTAGATGACATTTCTCTTCATTTGAAGTAATAACATGCTGCATGGGAGCCTTGAATGCCAGCATTAACAGGAACCTTTGTTAATTTATCAGTTTACAGCCCCCTTGCCCTGGCCTGTATTTTCCTATTGTACCCTCGGGTTCTTAGCAGTGGGTCATCTGAGCTTGTACAGTATATTAGGTCAGATTAAATTGGCTACAGTTTATTTTTCTAAGTAGTTTCCCTATGTTATTTTTCTTTTCACAAACCACTCTCTGATGGCTTAGCAGATCATCAAGGTGGACCACAGGCTGTGAACTCTGGATTTATGGGGCATGTGTATCACTGGCAAGATAGCCTGTATTGACCAGTGTTAACTGGCTGTATTGATAGCTGTTCCTGACCATCGAAAGGGCCATGCATGTGGAAATATGCAGCAGCTGAAAAATGCTTACTGTTCAGAGGAAACTATACTCCAGAGGCAATGACTATACAAATACACAGCCCATAATAGTGTCCGGAGTTATTGAAAGTGCAGTCCAAACAAGATTATTGCAATGTCATTGATAAAAATAGAGTGTCCATATGGATTGTTTACACTGATAATACCACATGCGTCACAGGAGTAGTGGCGGCACAGTGGTGCAGGGGTAGAGTTGCTGCCTTACAGCACCAGAGACCCGGGTTCCACCTGACTCTGGGTACTGTCCATACAGAATTTGTACTTTTTCCCAGTGACTACGTGGGTTTTCTTTGGGTGCTCTAGTTTTCTCCCACATTCCAAAGGCGTGCAGATTTGTAATTTAATTGGCATCTGTAAATTGCCCCTGATGTATAGGGTATAGTGTATGGGATTGCTGGTCGGCATGGACTGGGTGGGCTGAAGGGCCTGTTTCTGCACTGTATCAACAAAGTAAAGTCTAAAGTAGTTCTTACAGTTCATCACGTAAAATTTACTCTTGCAGCACCTGTACATCAGGCGATTCCGTATACTGTCCCCGTGTACTTCTACTATACACTTGTACTGTACTTATCTAAGATGTTTCTAAGTGCTTATAGATGGTGAACTGTACTGTATACAAACATGAATTTCACTGAATCTCGGTACATGTGCCAATGAAGTACCATTGAACCATTGAAATAGAATTCAAATTGATGGCTGGTCTCACTTTTAAATGAAACTAGATTAAGTGGGACACGTTGGGTCCCAGCTTCACACGGGAGGGCTGATCTCCCAACGCAATATTCCACCTCTCCACCAATTCCAACACGCACACACACACACACACACACACTCACACACACACACACACACACACACACACACACACACACACACACACACACACACACACACACACACACACACACACACACACACACACACACACACACACCCCCCCCCCCCCCCCCATATATATGCAGGAAGTGTGTCCAGCTGCAGCTCCTGTTTGACCGATTGGAGCTGCGGCTGGATTCATACTGGAGCATCCAAGATGCAGAGAAAGTCGTGGATAACACATACAGTGAGTTGGTCACAGGTAAAGGGTAAGAGGACAGAAAGGGAGCGGGTGGCAAATAGCCAGCAAAGCAGTAGGCAGATAGTGCAGGAGTCCCCTGCGGTCATCTCTCTACTAAACAGGTTTACCATTTTGGATACTGTTGAGGGAGATGGCTCATCAGGGGAATGCAGCAGCAGCCAAGTACATGGCACAATGGGTGCCTCTGCAGCACATGATGGGGGGAAAAAGAGGGGAAGGGCAATTGTAATAGGGGATTCAATTGTCAGGGGAATAGATAGGCGTTTCTGCGGCCGCAAACGAGACTCCAGGATGGTATGTTGCCTCCCGGGTGCAAGGGTCATGGATGTCACTGAACGGCTGCAGAACATTCTGGAGGGGGAGGGTGAACAGCCAGTTGTCGTGGTGCATATTGGCACCAACGATATAGGTAAAAAAAGGGATGAGGTCCTACAAGGTGAATTTAGGGAGCTGGGGGATAAACTTAAAAGTAGGACCTCAAAGGTAATAATCTCAGGATTATTACCAGTACCACGAGCCAGTCAGAGTAGAAATAGGAGGATATTGCAGATGAATACGTGGCTTGAAAAATGGTGCAAGGGGGAGGGATTCAGATTTTTAGGGCACTGGAATCATTTCTGGGGGAGGTGGGACCAGTACAAACAGGACGGTCTGCACCTGGGCTGGAATGGAACCAATGCCCTTGGGGGAGTGTTTGCTAGTGCTGTTGGGGAGGATTTAAACTAATGTGGCAGGGGGATGGGTACAAGAACAGAGAGGCAGATGGGTGTAAAAAGAGGGTGGAAGCAATAGGGAGCAAGGTGATAAGTAAAAGTGGCAGGCAGACAAAACCAGGGCAAAAATCAAAAAGGGCCACTTCTCAACAAAATTGTATAAGGGGTAAGAGCGTTGTAAAAACAAGCCTGAAGGCTTTGTGTCTCAATGCAAGGAGAATTCGTAATAAGGTGGATGAGTTGAACGTGCAGATAGCTATTAATGAGTATGATATAGTTGGGATCACGGAGACATGGCTCCAGGGTGACCAAGGCTGGGAGCTGAACATCCAGGGATATTCAATATTCAGGAGGGATAGAGAGAAAGGAAAGGGAGGTGGGGTAGCGTTGCTGGTTAGAGAGCAGATTAACGCAATGGAAAGGACGGACATTAGTTAGAGCATGTGGAATCGGTATGGGTAGAGCTGCGAAACACTAAGGGGCAGAAAACGCTAATGGGAGTTGTGTACAGGCCACCTAACAGTAGTAGTGAAGTTGGGGATGGTATCAAACAGGAAATTAGAAATGCGTGCGACAAAGGCAAAACAGTTATAATGGGTGACTTCAATCTGCATATAGATTGGGTGAATCAAATAGTGCAGGGGCGCTGAGGAAGAGGATTTTTTGGAAAGTATGCGGGATAGTTATCTAAATCAACATGTAGAGGAACCGACGAGAGAGCAGGCTATTTTAGACTAGGTATTGAGTAATGAGGAAGGGTTAGTTAGCAGTCTTATTGTGCGTGCCCCCTTGGGCAAGAGTGACCATAATATGGTCGAGTTCTTCATTAGAATGGAGAGTGACATTGTTAATTCAGAAACAATGGTTCTGAACTTAAGGAAAGGTAACTTTGGGGGTATGAGACATGAATTGGCCAAGATTGACTGGCAATCAATTCTAAAAGGGTTGACGGTGGATACGCAATGGAAGACATTTAAAGACCGCATGGATGAACTACAAAAATTGTTCATCCCAGTTTGGCAAAAGAATAGATCAGGGAAGGTAGTGCATCCGTGGATAACAAGGGAAATCAGGGATAGTATCAAAGCAAAGGATGATGCGTACAAAGTAGCCAGAAAAAGCAGCATACCAGAGGACTGGGAGAAATTCAGAGACCAGCATAGGAGGACAAAGGGCTTGATTAGGAAAGGAAAAATAGATTATGAAAGAAAACTGGCAGGGAACATAAAAACTGACTGCAAAAGTTTTTATAGATATGTGAAGAGAAAGAGATTAGTTAAAACAAATGTAGGTCCCTTGCAGTCAGAAACAGGTGAGTTGATCATGGGGAACAAGGATATGGCGGACCAATTGAATAACTACTTTGGTTCCGTCTTCACTAAGGAAGACATAAATAATCTGCCGGAAATAGCAGGGGACCGCGGGTCAAAGGAGTACTTGAGTGAAATCCAGGTTAGTCGGGAAGTGGTGTTGGGTAAATTGAATGGATTAAAGGCTGATAAATCCCCAGGGCCAGATAGGCTGCATCCCAGAGTACTTAAGGAAGTAGCTCTGGAAATAGTGGATGCATTAGTGATAATCTTTGAAAACTCTTTAGATTCTGGAGAAGTTCCTGAGGATTGGCGGGTAGCAAATGTAACCCCTCTTTTTAAGAAGGGGGGGAGAGAGAAAACGGGGAATTACAGACCAGTTAGTCTAACATCGGTAGTGGGGAAACTGCTAGAGTCAGTTATTAAAGATGGAATAGCAGCACATTTGGAAAGTGGTGAAATCATTGGACAAAGTCAGCATGGATTTACGAAAGGTAAATCATGTCTGACGAATCTTGTGGAATTTTTCGAGGATGTAACTAGTAGTGTGGATAGGGGAGAACCAGTGGATGTGGTGTATCTGGACTTCCAGAAGGCTTTCGACAAGGTCCCACATAAGCGATTAGTATATAAACTTAAAGCATACAGCATTGGGGGTTCAGTATTGATGTGGATAGAGAACTGGCTGGCAAACAGGAAGCAAAGAGTAGGAGTAAACGGGTTGTTTTCACAATGGCAGGCAGTGACTAGTGGGGTACCGCAAGGCTCAGTGCTGGGACCCCAGCTATTTACAATATACATTAATGATCTGGATGAGGGAATTGAAGGCAATATCTCCAAGTTTGCGGATGACACTAAGCTGGGGGGCAGTGTTAGTTGTGAGGAGGATGCTAGGAGACTGCAAGGTGACTTGGATAGGCTGGGTGAGTGGGCAAATGTTTGGCAGATGCAGTATAATGTGGATAAATGTGAGGTTATCTACTTTGGTGGCAAAAATAGGAAAACAGACTATTATCTAAATGGAGGCCGATTAGGAAAAGGGGAGATGCAGCGCGACCTGGGTGTCATGGTACACCAGTCATTGAAAGTAGGTATGCAGGTACAGCAGGCAGTGAAGAAAGCGAATGGTATGTTAGCTTTCATAGCAAAAGGATTTGAGTATAGGAGCAAGGAGGTTCTACTTCAGCTGTATAGGTGAGGCCACACCTGGAGTATTGCGTACAGTTCTGGTCTCCAAATCTGAGGAAGGACATTATTGCCATAGAGGGAGTGCAGAGAAGGTTCACCAGACTGATTCCTGGGATGTCAGGACTGTCTTATGAAGAAAGATTGGATAGACTTGGTTTATACTCTCTAGAATTTAGGAGATTGAGAGGGGATATTATAGAAACGTACAAAATTCTTAAGGGGTTGGACAGGCTTGATGCAGGAAGATTGTTCCCGATGTTGGGAAGGTCCAGAACAAGGGGTCACAGCTTAAGGATAAGGGGGAAATCCTTTAGGACCAAGATGAGAAGGACTTTTTTCACACAGAGAGTGGTGGGTCTCTGGAACTCTCTGCCACAGAGGGTTGTTGAGGCCAGTTCATTGGCTATATTTAAGAGGGAGTTAGATGTGGCCCTTGTGGCTAAGGGGATCAGAGGGTATGGAGAGAAGGCAGGTACGGGATACTGAGTTGGATGATCAGCCATGATCATATTGAATGGCGGTGCAGGCTCGAAGGGCCGAATGGCCTACTCCTGCACCTAATTTCTATGTTTCTATATGACAGTAAACTTCCTTGAATCTACTCACACGGCTGAGCGCGGCCTCTCCACGGTGGGGCTCTCGCAGTCTGCGGCACTTCTGCAATCAGCGTGAGCTCTGCACTCACTGGAAATTACGCAATCAGTGTGACCTGTTCAGTAAGCGGAGATCACAAAATGAGCGGGTATTTTTGACTAAACACAGTCAGACCTAATAAAGCATTTATTCCTTCCAAACTCAGCCAGTCCTAATAAAGCATTTATTCCTTCCAAACACAGTCAGACCTAATAAAGCATTGCCGTTTCAAGCACAGGCAGGGCAGCAGGCCAAACAACTCATGGCATTGTCATTAAGGGCTAACAAATTATTTATTGCAAGTACATTGCAGATTCACAGTTCTGTTGATTCACAGCTTAGAATGACAGCCGTGGCCTCTCCCTCGCAATGTTGCAGATGTTTATTTTTCATCGATGGGTAAAATTCTCAGAGGCTCAGCGGAGGAGGACTGTGAGTAAGATGGCCAAAAATTATAGCGATACAATGTAGCGTTTTTACTAAAATCAATATACAGCGCAGACAGGAAGTGGTCAAAATGAGACTTTTAATTCTATAACTCCGTTCCTGCTTTTTCCCCAATATCCCTTGATTCCTTTCGCCCTAAGAGCTAAATCTATCTCACTCTTGAAAACATCCAGTGAATTGAAAGCCACGTGAGATACATAGATCACGATCAACGGCCAGTGCTGTCGTCCTCTAGCAGGTGGTCTCCAAACGCCGCCCCAATCTACGAAACTACAGCAGAAAATATAAAATATACAAGTATATCAAATCTAATTAAAACGTCACATTCTACTTTCACACCTACCTCTGCCCATCCACGCATACCCCACAGTGATGATGGAAAGTGGGGAGTGGGGGTGGGGGAGCGGAACCGGTGGGAGGGGGGCTTGAATTAATATAGGCACAACACCAAAATGCTCCTATCAAAGTGACAAAGCTAATATATCCCTCTGCATTCTCCTTCAATGTTTGATGTGGTCACCTGGGATTATATTCTCCAAGCTCCAACCTTATTTATCAATTCCTACCGTTCCACTGTACAGTTTGATGACTTTCCTGAAAAGAGAGTACGGGGTAGATTTACTACCTTAACTACACATCATCTTCTTTACTGGCCCATCTTCGGGTCTCTGGGTGTGGTGAATGGGTGCAGTATGGATTAGAGGTGGGTGAGGGGTGAACCGATGGGGGGCTAACCAAGCGACAATACCAAAATGCTCTTATCAAAGTGACAAAACAAATCTATTCTTCCCCACTCATTTCTCGCCCTTTGATGTGATCAACTACCTTCCACTAAAAAAGACACAAAGTGCTGGAGTAGCTCGACACACCAGGCAGCATCTCTGGAGATCATGGGTGGGTGATGTTTCAGGTCAGGACCGTCTTCAGCCTCAGGAGAGTCCTGACCTGAAAACATCACCTATCCATGTTCTTTGGAGTTGCTGCCTGAATCGCTGAGCTACTCAAGCACGTTGTGTCCAAAATCATTTAAGATCATTTTTTATCTGGTAATGTTGATATGAAATGCTTTGGGGAATTTTATTACCTTGAGATGCCAGATGCATTTGTTTTGGTGACGTTTCTAGTAGGGATCCTTCTTCCCACTGTTTGTGTCGGGCTGTGGGAGGTAGGGAGAGAAGAAAGCTGGAAGAGAGGAGGGGCAAGGCAAAGCCTGGCAAGTGAGAGATTGTTGCAGGTGAGGAGGGTTTATTGAAAGGATGATGATTGGGCAAGCGCCGATGATGAAAAGACAGAGGTGTGAGATAAAAGGATAGAAGCATCGTGATCGTGAAGCGAGGTGTTTGACCATGAGATGAAGGGTCCCGATTCCAATTGTCACCTATCTTTATTCACCAGAGACGCTGCCTGACCCACATAGTTTTATGTAAACCAGCATCTGCAATTCCTTTTATGCACATGAAACTTCCACCACCTCACCTGGGATTGCATTCTCCGGGTTCCAAACTTACCTATCAGTTATAGACACAAAATGCTGGAGTGACTCAGCGGATCAGGCAGCATCTCTGGACAATTGGAATAGGTGACGTTTGGGGTCGAGGCCCTTCTTCAGACAGAGGGAAACTAAAGATATGAAGAGGTACAAAGAACAAATGAATGAAAGATATGCAAAAGGACAAATCGAAGCCTACAAGGATGATCAAGGAAAGGTGGTGCCTACAATTATCCATTGTTGGCTGTGGAGTAGGTGATAGCAAGTGAAACTGACGAGTGCAACTAAGCGGGACTAGACTAGTTGGACTAGGGTTGGGGAGCGACGGAGAGAGAGGGAATGCAAGGGTTATGCAAGGGTTACTTGAAGTTGGCAAAATCAATATTCATACCATTGGATAGACAAAAAATACTGGTGTAACTCAGCGGGACAGGCAGCATCTCTGATGAGAAGGAATGGGTGACGTTTCGGGTCGAGACCCTTCATCAGACTGGCATACCGCTAAGTTGTAAATGGCCCAAGATAAATATGAGATGCTGTTTCTCTAATTTGCACTTGGCCTCACTCTGACAGTGGAGGAGGCCCAGGACAGAAAGGTCAGTGTAGGAATGGGGAAGGAGAGTTAACGTGTTTGGCAACCTGGAGATCATGTATGTAGGCCAAGGCAAGGCGATCACTTCATTTGTTAGTTTTATGACTTTCCGATGCAGGGTCTAGGTGTACTTTTGCTATCTTAACTGTACATTAGTTCATTGCTAGAGTGCCACCATTATTGAACCCATCTTGCTGTACCCGCACTGCAATCTCCCGTAGCTCCCACGGATCTATTACTGGAATCGTTCTATTTCTTATCAACAACATCTTTCAAAAGGACAGCATCAGTTTCCATAAAATGACGTTGGAAACACCCAGACCTGCCTCACCACACTGCTTTTAATTTGTTCGATCGCTTGTCAACACACACTCCCGGAGGAGAGAAATGTTCTCCAATGAGGTCCGAAGAGAAGCAAAGTTATTGTGTTTGATCCCCGCTCCCTGGCAACAGTTTGCAACAGAGCCAAAATGTTGACAGAATTGGTGTCATGTTTGATCATGAGATGAGCTCTGGGTCATAAATCAGCACCTTCACTGTGTCTGCCTATTTCCACCCTCATATCAAAACCCAACAGCTGCTGCCCAGCTCATGTGTTGTGGAAGCCAACACCAGCAGCCTTATACATTGATTCTAACGTGCTCCTGCCTGGCCTCACCCTCCATACATTAAACCTTACCCAAAACATTGTCAACCCAATCTTGATTTGCAGCAAATTTCAGTATCGTTAACCTCCTTACTCACTGACCTGAAAGGATGCCCCATAAGCAGTGCCTCTTTCGAAAATTCTCCTGAGTTTTTAAATCTTTTCATAATCTTCTCCTGCATTGCTTCTGCTTTCTCCTCTCAGATACCTGTGCTCTTCCAATTTAGGGCTCTTGAGCTTTCCTGATTATATATAATCTATCCATCATATGGAGTCGTCTCTTCAGCTGCCAAGGCTCCGAACTCCAGATGTCCTTCCTAAAACTTAAGCACCTCACTACCTTACCTCATTTAAGATGCTCCATAATATTTGTACTTTGATTGGACTTTTGGTCACCTACTCCAAAATCTTTTAACATGGAAACAAAGAACTGCAGATGCTGGTTAACGCAAAAGGACACAAAGTGCTGCAGTAACTCAGCAGGACATGCGGCATCTCTGAAGAACATGGAGAGGTGACGTTTCGGGTCGGGACCTTCTTCAGACTGACAAAGGGTCTCGACCCAAAACTTTACCTGTCCATGTTCTTTAGAGTTGCTGCCGGCCCTGTGGCAGAAGCGTCCACGTCGCGGGACTGGAAACTGGAAGTATCTCAAGTTAATTCTGCTACCACCATCATCTATTGCAACAAGTGATGGCTCCCACATATTGTCGCCGGAAGCTTGCATCCTTTTCAGGACGGACAATGACAGCTACGACAACATTTGGAACATAGAAGATGGACACAAAAGAAGGAGGGTTACTGCCTGAACTGATGAGTTACTCCAGCGCTTTGTGCCCATCACCTTTTAATGTGATTTATATTTTTATCTGGTAGTGTTCTTATGAAACACTTTGGGATATTTTACGACCAAAGTGCACCGGATGAATTTGTTTTTTTTGTTGGTGTCGTTACAGTGGTTGACAATGAATAGGTTTCTGTTTAAGGGGTGATTTTTCTCACTGTCTATATTCCCCAAATAAGATAACTTAAAAGAGCATTTGACTGTAAATATGCTAATCGCATCTTATTTTTCAGACAATATTAATCCATAGGGATAAGGATGATCTCAACAGGTGTGTTCGAACTCTTTGCCCCTTTGTTCACCAAGCAGGATGTTGCATGTTTGATGGGAATCTGGTCTTTGGCTGAACTTTCGTCAGTCAGAATCATCCAACCCAACAAAGTGTTGTAACCTGCCAATTCCCCGACACTAACTGGGAGTCAGCCAGAACATCCACCTCAAGTAAAGGCTTCCAATGTGATCAGAACTCATATCCGTTCCAAGCTAAAGTAAAAACTTCACTTCAAACACGAAGAGTAAATGCACGTTTTTCCCTTGAAATATTGTTGCTTCATTGAACTGTGCAGCTTTGCTCCAATTCCAACTGAGGTGACATAGTTACAACGTAAATAGGTGGGCTCGTGTTGTTTTCTCTGAAAAAGAGGAGACTGTGTGTGTGTGTGTGTGTGGGAGGGGGGGGTGGGGGGCTGGAGGGGAGGAGTAACAATTTAGATATTTTTTATTATGAGAGGCTTCGAAGAATAAATTGGTAGGTCTAATTTTCCTCAGCAGAAGAGTCAAAAATCAAGGGGGTATAGTTTTAAAGTAATTGGTGGTAGGATTGGAGCTGGGATAAAGGAACTGTTTCTCACCCAATGGGTTGGCATGTCACTTCCAGTAAATCTGGGTGAATCAGAAGCCCTTATCTGGTACCTTAACTGTTTTTGGATGTGCAGTTTAGTTTTGTTTAGGGATACACTGCGGAACAGGTCCTTCGGCCCACCAAGTCCGCTCTGACCAGCGATCCCTGCAAACTAACACTATCCTACACACACTAGGGTTAATTGTCCACTTTACCAAAGCCAAAACTGCACGTCTTTGGAGTGTGGATGGAAACCAGAGCACCTGGAGAAAACCCGTGCAGGTCATGGGGAGAACGTACAAGCTCTGTACAGTCAGCACCCGTGGTCAGGATCGAACCTGGGTCTCTGGCGTTGTAGGGCAGGAAATCTACAACTGCCCCACTGTGCTGCCCCTAATAGTGTGCTTGAAGAATTGTGACTGGTACAGAGTAGAACCAAATGCTGCAAGGTAGGATCAAGTTGGGCATCTCTGTGCTGACAAAGTAACAAGTGGCCTTCCTCTGTATTTCCATGGTACAAAAAGAGTTAAACATAAATTGTATTCAGTGAGAAGCATTGTGGAAGTCCTACCCTCATCTGGTGTTCCAAATGCAACTCCTCACACTGATTTGAATTTAAATGCATTTGCCATTTCCCGGCCCATTTACCCAACTGGTTGAGATCCCATTATAATTCTTGTCTCACTGTCTACAGTAACATCTATTTTAATGTCATCTCCAAACTTACTAACATATATCGTGTACTTTCTCATCCTAAACATTGATACAGATGACAAACATCAACGAACCCAGCATTAACCCCTGAGGTACACCACCAGTCATGAGGTTCAAGTCTGAAAGACAATAGTCAACCATTTCCCTGTGTTTCCTACCATCAAGCCCTTTATGTATCTAATTAGCTCGCTCTCCCTGGATCCCATGCAATCTAACCTTCCTGAGCCACCTATGAAGCTTTAAGACATCCAGCACTGCAGACTGACTATACCCAAGATATTCCCATTAACTTTCCCAAGTTCCCAGTAAAAATGTCCAAATGCATAAGATGAGTAAAGTTCAGAGGGGCCTGTGTGTCCTTGTGCATGAATTGGCAGAGCTGCTGCCTCACAGCACCAGAGAACGAGATTCGGCCACTGTCTGCGTGGAGTTTGCACACTCTCCCTGTGACCACGTGGACCACCCCAAAAACGTGCAAATTTCTAGATATTAATTGGTCACTGTAAATTACTCCCAGTGTGTCGGGAAGTGGATGCGAAAGTGGGATAACGTAGAACTAGTGTGAACAGGTGATCAATGGTCAGCGTGGACTCGGTGGGCCGAAGGGCCTGTTTCCATGCTGCGTCGTTCAATCAATCAATAATGAAACGAAAGGATAGGAGACACCAGATGAATCATTCAAATGGGAACCAGACCGAGAATAGTCAAATGAGTGGAGATGAAGAGAAAGATAAGATGAAATAAGATGATGTCATGGTGATATATTGATCATTAACATAAATGGCAGCCCAGAAGTCATCAATAGGCTTGTAAGCAGTAAGGGGTCAGATTGATTAGGGACAAATAAGGTGATTTTTAGTTGAGTTGTCAGCCATCCTTGCTGAAAATAAAACAAACTCTCTCCTAATTCACCGTCAACAGCAATTTTAAAATCCATTTTACTCTTAATTCCAACTTGTAGCGATTGATCTTGCCTTACCTTTGGTGCCATTGTTCTCATTCTAACCATTATCTTTACTTATCCCAGTTTTTCTTTATGTTCAACCCAATCTCTGCCATTCCAGAGAAAACAATCAAATGTGTTCAACTTCTCCCAGCTAATATCCTATTCCTGTCTCCTAATTTCCCAGTGAAGATCCCTTTTCTCATCTCCAATATTCCCCCTTCACTAGGACAATATTCCCCCTCACCTTCGCCTCCTTAACTCTGTATCACCTTAGCTAATTTGTAGGTAATCTGTTAATAGAACTCTCATCTAGGGCAGTCATGTCCATTGTCATTACAGGACAATCTTCCACCCTTCAACACTTCCTAGACAAGCTTGTCCAAATCCTTCTTTCTCGTTTACCACCCCCCCCCCCCCCCCGACCCCAGTCAAGGACCCAAGCAGTCGTTCCAGGTGCGGCAGAGGTTCACCTGCACCTCCTCCAACCTCATCTACTGCATCCGCTGCTCTAGATATCAGCTGATCTATATTGGTGAGACCAAGCATAGGCTTGGCGATCATTTCGCCGAACACCTCCGCTCAGTCCGCATTAACCAACCTGACCTCCCGGTGGCTCAGCACTTCAACTCCCCCTCCCATTCCGTATCCAACCTCTCTGTCCTGGGCCTCCTCCACGGCCAGAGTGAGCAACACCAGAAATTGGAGGAACAGCACCTCATATTCCGCTTGGGGAGTCTGCATCCTGGTGGCATGAACATCGATTTCTCACAATTCTGTTAACCTTTGCTGTCTCCTCCCCTTCCTACCTCTCCCTCAGCCCTCGGGCTCCTCCTCCTTCTTTTTCCTTTCTTCTCCCCGCCTCCCCTCATCCCCTATCAGTCTAAAGAAGGGTTTTGGCCCGAATTGTCGCCTATTCCTTCGCTCCTTTGATGCTGCTGCACCCGCTGAGTTTCTCCAGCACGTTCTTTATCCTTACTATTGCTATTTTTCAGCAGATATCTTCCAATATAACCTACACATTTACTTACTGTGGCTCATATATCAGCAGGTTCATACCCTCGAGGTTCCGACTTTCAGCATTTTAAATATTTTTTAATTATTCCCTTAAAAAGTGAATGACCGCACTTGTTCCCTACATTGTGTAGGAATGAACTGCAGATGCTGGTTTACACTGAAGACAGACCAATTAGAAGAAGGTTTTCGACCCGAGACATCACCTATTTCTTTTCTCCAGAGATGCTGCTTGATCAGCTGAGTTACTCCAGGGTTTTGTGTCTATCTTCTTGTTCCCACATTGTTTGTCAACTGCTACCTTCTTGTCCATTTCCTTAACCTATCTATATTTCAATGCAGACCATTTGCCTGTTCTTAATTCACTTCACAGCTAGCTTTATATTATTGACGTGTGCTTTGCAAGTACATTGGTGTAAATGTGAGTGGCTGAAAGCCCAACAATAAACACAATAACTTTACATGATTGTAGAACGCTCAATTTAAATATAGCACTGGCACACATCGTGGTGAACCTTGCTGTATAAAATCAACGGCTCTCATTGGATCCATGTGCTTTCAGCCACTTAATAGCACCGTCTCCAGTCCTGTACCTGTGTGGCCAAATTGAGCACTCTAGGACTTATTACGTGACAGACCTGTTGGATGAGCTTTATTCATTTTCAAAGAGATTTGACTGACCAAAGTCACTGACATAAGTCACTGAATGCCAATAAGTAGGTGAAGCAGGTAACTAGGAAGGCAAATGGTACTTTGCCCTTTAATGCTGCTGGATTTGTGTACAAGAGTAGAGATGTCTTCACACAAGTATCATGAAAGCATGCTGGGAACAATGTGAATGATTTGGTCTCCTCACAGAACAAAGAATATCCTTGCTGCAGTGGAAACACAGTAAAGATTTACTGGACCATTTTCTGGGATGGTCAGTGTGTCATATGAGGACAGATTCGGTAGATTAATCCTCTTTTCTTCAAAATTCAGAAGAATGAGCAGTGAACGTATTGAAATATATGAAAAGTTTTACTAATCGTCAGAAGGATAGAAATGGGAATAATGTTCCTTCAGGTAAAAGCCAGGGATCACAGTCTCAAAATTAGGGATAAGTCATTTATAAGAGGTAGGATAAACTTCTTCACTCTAAGGGGGGTGTAGTGGCCATTTGGCTTGTTTTGCATGTCATTGATGATGGCATGTGCCTTTAAATTTTAGACTGCCCGTTATATTGTGGGTGGGATTTATGACGTGTTTTTGGGCGTGTTCTGAGCTTAGATGCTTGCGCAGAAGTTTTGTTTTTAGATTAGTTTGGAGAGCCGATGGGGAAGGTTGACCCTTCTACCATGCGAGCCATGCGGGCCATGCGGGGTCCACGGGAGATCTGAAGGAGATCATGTGAGATCATGCGGGATCATGTGGAACTTGCCAGCGTTACAGAGATACGAGGAGTTTTCGAATGTCTAAAGTAATAAGCTGGAGTTCGAAGAAGATTGTAGTAACAAGTCGGAAGAAACTTGGATGTATCTTACTGTTTACCATCAACAATAAAGCATTTCTTCATCAAAAGACTGTGTTTTTAAGTCATATCTGAGAAGAAGCTCTGAAGGTCTATGTGGGTGAGCTTGCATGTGTTTAGAAGACACCCCCTTTAACCAATCTCATCCAAATAGCGGCTAGGGTGCTAATTACCTGAAAGATATGAAAATCTGCCGCTACAGGGGGGGTGGTGGAATCTCGAGAATGTTCTACCTTGGAGGGCTGTAGAGACTCATTCATAGATTGCCGTCCAAATAATAGGTTTCTAGTTCTTAAAGAATCAAAAGATGTGAGGCTAATGCAGATAAATTGCATTTGAAGTAAACGATCAGGTACTGTTTTTTTTAGAATGGTGGACCTGAAGGGCCAAATGGTCCCAACTTTTGTTCTTACTTATTTTACTCTTATACTTTGAAATGCTTGAGTGGAAGTTTTATGAACACAGGGAGATATCACATCATGGCAATGCAGCATTCATTACAGGGTCTTGGTTATTAATGGAAGCCATTATGGGCACATGAGTGTAATAAACGCCTGTCTCAGTCATGGGAAACTGCCATCTCCCCAGGGCTTGAATCACCACCTAGATTGAATTGTTTGGGGTTCGTAAGGAATAGGAGTAGAATTAGGCCATTCAGCCCCTCAGGTCTACTCCGCCATTCAATCATGGCTGATCTATCTCTCCCTCATAATCCCATTCTCCTGCCATCTCCCCATAACCTCTGACACTTGTACTAATCAATAATCTATATATCTTTACCTTAAACTATACACTGACTTGGCCTCCTGAGGCAAAGAATTCCACAGATTCATTACCTTCTGACTAAAGAAATTTATCCTCATCTCATTTCTAAAAAAATGTCCTTTAATTCAGAGACTATGATCTCTAGTTTTGGATCCTCCCACTAATGGAACCATCCTCTTCACATTCACTCTACCCAAGCCTTTCATGTAGGTGTCTAGGCGGCCTGTCTAATGATGCTGTGAACGCACAGCACGGCTCTGCTGCTGACGCTTGTAATGATCCCGGGGTGAGGAAGTTGAGAATGAAGATCACAGCCTTCATGGAGAAAGGTGCCTTGATGCAAGAGTGTGGCAGAAGGACTTCCTGCTCCGTTTCCCAAAACTTTGTAATGTCAGCTTTGGACTTCTCAAGCCTCTGAAAATATTGCTTATCGGAGAGGTTGACACGTCAGATGACTGAATGCTCTGTCGAAATAAGCTCCTTGCAGATGTCTTTGCTTCCCATTCCAAGGTCCACAACCCACACAAAGAGTCAAAACATGTCCATAATGACTTCTCCAGTAATAAAAAACCCCATCACTGATATCACCACCAATATAACCATTTAATTCCATTTAAGTCAAGTGTTTAAAAAAACATTCCCTGCTGGTTTAAGCACGTCCTGTAGACTTTGGAAGGTGTTCGAGTAAGCTGTAGTCGGTAGTGTGGCTGCCTGTCACATCTATTAATATCAGCAGTGTTCCTTTAGACAGTAAAAAAGCAACTAGCCAGTAGGATGTGTTCCTTAGAGGGACCCGAAATGGTGGAGTTACTCAATGGGTCAGGCAGCATCTCTGGAGAAAAAAGGTAGGTGATGTTTCGGGTCGAGATCCTTCTTCAGGCTGAGAGTCGGGGGAATAGGAAAATAGAGGTATCAAAAGGTGCAAAGAAAAAATGGTTGAAAGGTATGAAAAGAACAAATAAAAGTCAGCAGCAATTATCAAGGCATGATGGAGCACACAATGGTCCATTGTTGACTGTGGAAAAGGTGATAATGAGCAGATACAAACAGTGTAACTAAACAGGACGTCAGTGAAACTAGTAGGATGGGGGAGGGACGGAGAGAGGGGGAATGCAAGAGTTACTTGAAATTAGAGAAAGCAATATTCATACCACTGGGTTGTAAGCTGGCCAAGCGAAATATGAGGTGCTCTTCCTCCAATTTACGTTTGACCTCTCTCTGACAGTGGAGGAGGCCCAGGACAGAAAGATCAGTATGGGAATGAGAAGAGGGGTTAAAGTCTATGGCAACTGGGTGATTGCATAGACCAAGGCAGACTGAGCGAAGGTGTTCAGCGAAATGATTGGCAAGTCTGCGCTTGGTCTTGCCAATATGTAGGAGTCCACAATTAGATCAGTGGATATAGTAGATGAGGTTGGAGGAGGGGCAAGTGAAACTCTGCCTCACCTGAAAGAATTATCGGGGTTCCAGGATGGAGTTCAGGGGGGAGGTATAGGGACAGGTGTTGCATCTCCTGCGTTTGCAGGGGAAGGTTCCTGGTGGTTTGTGTGTAAAGGGATGAGTTAACCAGGGAGTTGCGGAGAGCAAAATCAGAAAGAGGAGGAGATGGGAAGCTGTGTCTAGTGGTGGGATCCCGTTGGAAGTGGTGAAAATGTCAGATGATTATGTGCTGTATGCAACAGCTGATGGGGTGAAAGGTAAGGACTAGGGGGGCTTGAATTTACTTTAATTTCACGTTTCATGTTGTTACAAGGGAAAAGGTTCAAGGGTCTGACTAGTCGAACGGAAAAAAAAGGCACACTCGTCCGTTAGGTTACAAATCAGTTTTATTGGCATGAAAGAGAACAAAAACAATACTTAGGTAGACAAAAATGCTGGAGAAACTCAGCGGGTGAGGCAGCATCTATGGAGCGAAGAAAATAGGCAACGTTTCGGGCTGAAACCCTTCTTTCAGCCTGAATCGCCACCTATTCCTTCGCTCCATAGATGCTGCCTCACCCTCTGAGTTTCTCCAGCATTTTTGTCTACATTCGATTTTCCAGCCTCTGCAGTTCCTTCTTAAACAAAAACAATACCCGTATGCGCGGGGCCTTCTTACAGCAGCGCACAACCCTCTCTCTCGGCCTTCCGTGGTGCTGATCGCACCCCAGTCCATTGGTGAACCCCCCTTGTCAAGAACTAACTTCTGGCTTACCAGCACCTGCCTTTATACATGTCGAAATCGGTTATAGAAATGACCACCGATATGTCCTGGTCAATAGCGCTTGCTCCCAAAATCAAACTATAAACAATGGCAGGGGACTGCATCCGAGCGAGCCCCCCCCACCCCTTTGGGAACAAAGCACTATCAACCGCAGACTGACACATAAAACAACACACAGCGCTACAGACTTGGTGCGTAAAGGTAATACACAGCGCTGCCGGTTTGGCGCGTAAAGGTTTAAACAGAGCGCTGTCGTCTTAGTGCGTGGGAATTTAAACAAAGAGCTTTCGGCTGCAGCGCTATAGGTTCCAAATATAGCGCTACCAGCCACAGCGCTATGGGCTTTAAACATAGTGCTATGGGTTTTAAAAATAGCGCTATGGGTCACAGACTGTTCAGGCAAAATTCTCATATAACACATGTATTTTGTCTTTTATGACTGTTGGCAGATCAATTTCCCTCCTGGGATAAATAAAGTTCTGTCGTATCATTTTGTATTGTATTGTATCAACTCTGTCCCTGTTGTGACTGGGGGAAGGGGGGCAGGGCAAGAGCAAAGCTGCGGGGTATCGAGGAGATCCGTGTGAGTGTCTCATCTATGATAGAAGAGCAGACCCCTGTTCCCTAAAGAATGAGGACATCTCAGATGTCCTGGTATGGAACATCTTGTGCACAGATGCGGCGGAGATGGAGGAATTTGGAGCAGAGGATAGAGTCTTTCCAGGAGGCAGGGTGGGAAAGAAGTGTAGTCTAGATCCTTTTGAGTGACTGAACGTTCATAGTAAACATGCGAGAATGGAGGCCAGGAAATCGGAAGTCATTGAAGAGAAGAAGGGCAGTGATGTATCTTGGACACAGGTCGGAAGGGATGTTTATGGATTTTGGAGCAGTGTCTGAGAGTTGGCGTCTGGCCTCAACTTGTCAGATTACCACGGCACCTCCCTTGTCAGCGGGTTTGATGATAATGTTGAGGTTGCTGCAGAGTGAGTGGAGGGCTGATTTTGTCCTGGAGTGACTGAATGCCCATCGTAGTTCTGCTCCGACTGCCCCATCATGGCTGCAGCTTGCATTCAGGAGCTCCAATTTATGGCGAAGGTGGAAACATCTATTGCACAACCAATGACAAAATTATCTGCAGGCCCAACACCAGAAAATTATCAGAGGGAATGCACAACAATGTGCCTGAGCCAATTAAGGTGAAATACCTACTGGGACTGTAACCTGGTTTTTAACAGACTGCCTCACTGAAATTATTTTATCAATCTTTATTTCACTCTAGCGAATGTGCGTGCGCATGTGTAGTGAATGTGCACAACCAAACGTTGCGTGTCTAAGGCCAGCAGTATTATAAAAGACCGCACACATCTCCATCACCGACTGTTCACTCGGCTGCCCTCGAGCAAAAGATATCGTAACATAAGGAGCAGAACATCAAGGTTCTGCAACAGCTTCTTCCCACAAGCCATCAGGCTCCTGAATGCCATGTAATGGGCTGCCACCATTGTCTATTTATCCTTTTATCCATTTTTTTTCCCAGTATATCCTTCTGTTAATTATCGTGTTGCACAGGGAGCCAAATGCAACGGAATTTTGTTTGGAATTGCATATATCGATGTATTTCTAAATGACAATAAAGTTTTGTTTGACTTGACTTTGACGACGAA
Source organism: Raja brachyura (assembly GCA_963514005.1). The sequence continues at coordinate 166,384,115 of OY740781.1, forward strand.
CTGCAGCAATCTTTGAAATGTGAGTCAGAAAGTCTCCTCTAGTAATAAGATAAATGTTCTAAACTACTCATATTTTCTGTGACGTGCTTCAAGCAAAATGTTATACACATGGGCACAGACACAAGTTAGTGGACTCCTCCATATGCTTTTATTTTTTTTAATTTTATTTTATTTATTTTATTTTATTTTAATTTATTTGAAGCCGTGTGCAAAAATGTAAACAGCGGCATATGACGTAATACAATCATTGTGCAGCTGCAGTTTTAATTTGAAGATGAAAGATGTACGCCTCAAACGTGGTCGCTTGAGACGTACGGCCGCGCGGGGCCGGTACCACTTCGATCAGCGGAGGCGTGTGGAATTGTGCGGGGCTGGTCCTGACATCGCACGGGGGCTCCGAAAAACTGACAGTTCAAAAATCCCGCGCGGCAATGGCCTGTCGGCGTATGCCTAGCGCGTGGCGTTGCGCGATGACGTCGCCGCCCGGCGTGCCGTTGCACGATGACTTCACTGCCCGGCGCCGTGCGAAGTCCAAATTCTTTCGGCTCGCCTCCAGCCCAGCTGGTGAGTATAATGTCAGGACCAGCCCCGCATAACTCCATACGCATCCGCGGTTCGAATTGGGACCGGCCCCGCGAGGCCATACGCCTCAAGTGACCACGTTTGGTCACGCTAGACACATGCAATCACATGCTGGTGGGACAGGCCCTTAAGTAAAATAAATAAGATAAAAGCCAAAAGAAAAACAAAAGGCGATGACATACCTGCTTCGTATCCCTCCCCACCCATCACCCAAGCCATAATTAAATTTAACTCTGAAATTGTGTTGCACCATACTATTCTTGTAATAAATCAATGAATGGTGTCCATGCCTTCGAAAAATGCTCTGGTTTTTCTGCTAAGACAAGTCTCATATTTTCAAGATGTAGCGTCTCGGACATGTTTGTAATCCACATTTTGAGAGTAGGGGCAGGTGTATGTTTCCAAAATTTGAGTATTAGTTTTTTCGCGGTTATCAGACCATAATTGAGGAAACGTCTTTGAAATATTGGTAGCTCAGAGCAGGCTTCTGACGTTCCTAGAATAATCAGTTTCGTGTCGGGGTCCAGTTTTATTTTTAATGTTTTTGAGAAATTTGCAAAAATTCCTCTCCAGCCGTTATGGAATTTTATGCAAGAGGCGAAGGAATGTGTTATAGTTGCTTCTTGGAGGAGACATTTGTCACAGATAGGAGATACATTTGGAAATATGTTATTCAGTTTAGTCTTTGAATAGTGACTCCTTCATATTCATGTTGTGAGTTTTGTATCTTCATAGCAATACCTTGAAGCCCTCTCAATTGGATAGGAGGCTCGTTGAAATACTATGATTGGGTGTTGCTCCTGCTGAGGGATCTTTGCCCCAGAAGGCTGTGGACGCCAAGTCAATGGATATTTTTAAGGCAGAGATAGATAGATTCTTGATTAGTACAGGTGTCATTATGGGGAGAAGGCAAGAGAATGGGGCTAGGAGGGAGAGATAAATCAGCCATGATTGAATGGGGGAGTAGACTTGGGCTGAATGGCCTAATTGCGCTCCTATCACTTATGATTTTATGGCCTTATGAGCGAGGATGTGACTGCCAACTGTCCACAAGTATTGTACTCTTCAACACATCCTCATGCTGGGGTTTATGGAAATACTGAGCAAACTGAGAGGTTTTCAATGTTCAGAAATAAATTGACCATATTACACAACAACTGGAGGTTCCTATCTCCACGAACGCATGCTCAGGGAGGAATGCCAATGCACTTTACTCAAACACACATGAATTCCATCAGACAGCAGTAGACAGCAAAAGCTTAAATGAAACAAAATGGGGTCAGATGGCAGATTGTACTTGCTACTAGAAACAGAAGAGGAACATGTATTAGAATCATTGCTGCAAAAATGCCTTCTCACTGTTGTGAGTGAGTGGGTGGGTGAGTGAGTAAGTGAGTGAGTGAGTGAGTGAGTGAGTGAGTGAGTGAGTGAGTGAGTGAGTGAGTGAGTGAGTGAGTGAGTGAGTGAGTGAGTGAGTGACGAAAAAATAATGGAAAACAGATGACATCAGGTCAAATGTTTCAGCTCATCCTCCCCAACTCCCTTGAAGCTTTTTGGTCCTAGGATTTTCAGCATTAATGGGCTTAAAGTGAAGGGTAGACCTTCCTCCAAGCCAGCTGTGGTTTGGCAGCTTTCCAAATCTTATCTTTTTCTCTGAACTCAGCTTTTCTCTGAGTGTAACATACAGAATTTATTCTTTCTGCAACTTCCTTTCATTGAATCAGCGTTGCACCTTCTCTTTTGGAGAGCCATCCTAAATGCCAATTAGGGAAACCCTTTATATGTGCATTCCGCAGAAGAGCAATTTCACAAGTAACGCACTGAGTGAATAGGAAATTTCCATGTGCTGGTCGCTGCACCAGTTTCTCCTCCTCATGGTAATCAAATAAATCAACATGACTTTCAATTCTACTTTTGGTCCTTTGAGAGTAGTTTATGTTCAAGTTCCCCCACCCCTTCTCCTCTTCATTGATAGGGCTTCAACAGGAAGCCTTATTGAGCTCAAACCTTCATGATTAAACTAGCCCATAAATATCCAACAGGGCTCGTGTCAGCTTTCCTTGATGATGGTTGTGAATCATAATCTTTTGAAATAATTCAAACCTTTTGATGACAAATAGTGATTTAAAATGCAGTAAGGACGAGACTTTCATCCATCAACTAAGTACTAGCTCCAATTCATCCTTGCCTGTGCTGGCTCATCTATTAATCCAATAATGACTGTTTCTCTTTCCACAGATGCTGACTTACCTGCTGAGCTTTTTTTTCCATGTATGTTTTGATTTTTGCTTTTCATCTCCAGCATCTGCAGTTTCTTATTTAATTTCCCCTATGTTTAGTCCACATAGATGGCACAGTGGCACAGCGGTAGAGTTGCTGTCTTACAGCGCCAGGGACCAGGGCGCAATCCTGACTATGGGTGCTTGTCTGAATGGAGTTTGTACATTCTCCCTGTGGTGATGATAATGATACAAAGGTTAGTGGTTTTGCAGATAGTAAAGATGGTTGTGAACGATTGCAGCAGAATCTGGATCGATTGGCCAGGTGGGTGGAGGAATGGTTGATGGAATTTAATACAGAGAAGTGTGAGGTGTTGCATTTTGGGACGTCGAACAAGGGCAGGAACTACACAGTAAATGGTAGGCCTCTGGGTAGTGTTGTAGAGCAGAGGGATCTAGGAGTACAGGTGCATGGTTCCTTGAAGGTCGAGTCGCAGGTAGATAAAGTGATCAAAAAGGCTTTTGGCACTTTGGCCTTCATCAGTCAGAGTATTGAGTATAGAAGTTGTGAGGTCATGTTGCAGTTGTATAAGACGTTGGTGAGACCACATTTAGAATATTGTGTTCAGTTCTGGGCACAATGGTATGGGAAAAATATTTTCAAGCTTGAAAGGGTTCATAAAATACTTATGAGGATGTTGCCAGGACTGGAGGGTGTGAGCTATAGGGAGAGGTTGGGTAGGCTGGGTCTCTATTCCATGGAGCGCAGGAGGATGAGGGAAGATCTTATAGAGGTATACAAAATCATGAGAGGAATAGATCAGGTAGATGCACAGAATCTTTTGCCCAGAGTAGGAGAATCAAAGACCAGAGGACATAGGTTCAAGGTGAAGGGGAAAAGATTTGTAAGGAATCCGAGGGGTACATTTTTCACACAAAGGGTGGTGGGTGTATGGAACAAGCTGCCAGAGGAGGTAGTTGAGGCCGGAGCTGTCCCATCATTTAAGAAACGGTTAGACATGTACATGGATAGGACAGGTTTGGAGGGATATGGACCAAGTGCAGGCAAGTGGGACTAGTGTAGCTGGGACATTGTTGGCCGGTGTGGGCAAGTTGGGCCGAAGGACCTGTTTCCATGCTGTATCACTCTGAGTATCTGACTCTATGACCTATGTGGATTTTCCCTGAGATCTTTGGTTTACTCCCACACTCCAAAGACGTACAGGTTTGTAGGTTAATTGGCTTGATATAAAATGTAAAATTGTCCATTGAGTGTGTAGGATAGTGTTAATATGTGGGAATCGGACTCGATGGGCGACAGGGCCTGTTTCCGCGATGTATCTCTAAACTAAATTAAACTAAACTAAATCACAATTATGCTGAAATTTAAGATTCAAGTCACTGTTTTCAAACACCACTCTGGTCTCACTTGCTCCCATCTCTGTAATCCAACCCTCTGAGATATCTACAGTCTATTTACTCTGGCCCTATGACTACCCCAAATGTCATCACCATCATATTTCCCTAGCTTGGTGTTAATATCTGTGTGATGATACTTTTGTGAAGCACATTTTGAACGATATAAATTGAAGTCATTACAGTTGCTTGGTAGTTTTGCCTTGTTCCCAAGCACTTTTATCCCCTACCCCATCCATATTGCTGCTCTTCTCCAGCCCCATTAGTCTTCTCCACTCCTCCAACTCTGTCCTCTTGTACTCTCCTGACATTGATTGCTCTTTTGCTGGTGGCCTTGCAACAGTCTTGAGCACAAGCTCTCAAGCACACTCTTTAATTTCTCCAAAGATAGACACAATATGCTCAGCAGGACAGGCAGCATCTCTGGAGATGAGGAATGGGTGTTGTTTTGGGCCGAGACCCTTCTTCAGACTCTTGACCAAAACATAACCCATTTATTCTCTCCAGAAATGCTGCCTGTCCCGCTGAGTTACTCCAGCATTTTGTGTCTATCTTCGGTGTTAACCAGCATCTGCAGTTCCTTCCTTCACAACTTAAAATCTCCAGCTATCTATTATCCTTTATTATGGTCCTTGAAGCTTTGTTCTTTGCCCAAGCCTTTGGTTATCTGCCCTCACATCTTACTCTGTAACTTGGTGTGAAACTTTGTTGAATATTTGTTTGTTGCATTCTTTACGATATTTTGTTACATTAGATACACAAGCTGTTTGTTTCACTGGCACGGTGTCCACATTATATTTTGCACTAAACTAAATCAATATTCCACACTTGGCCTGACTATCAGCTCCAATGCAAACCAGATGTGTTAGTGGGTTCAATGTTTAATCTTATGTTAGTCATAGACTAGTTGTGATTTGATAACTTTACATGGGATTCCAAACTTCATAATGCCACAGAGTAAGTATGAGTTCCTTATACGTTTAACACTTTAACTGGATGGAGTTATCACAATGCTGAATTAGATTATTAAGTTTGAGTTCTTTAGGAGAAGAACTATCAGTCTTATAAATGCATAACATCATGTCCAATGCTAGTACAACTCTGATTTTCCAGCAACTGATGGACCGGCACCTTCTTTAATCCGGACCTGAAGTAGTGTTCATTTGTTAATTAGTTGTTAGTTGTTAATTCTTTATTTGAGTTTTTAGCAGTCCATGGTGCTTTAGAGACATGGGAGGGGTATAATTAGTGGGTCAGAGGTGTATTGTTGAATTATTATTACATGATCACTGTTGTTCTGGCAAAATGGATAATCCGGCAAGGCTCTGGAACCAAGGGTGCCGAAAAATTGATGGTGTACCTACTAGTACTGCTATAATGAACACAATAGTTATGTTATAATGAACACAATAGTTATGTTAATCAGAAACCTTGCATAATAGTAGATTGCATCATAAAACAATTGTGTCAATGGGGTAAAGGGGGTTAGGAGTGAGAGAATTTCAGGCCAATGATAACATCACACAAGATTTCTTAAGAAGGGTCCCGACCCAAAGTAATAACCTATCCATGTTCTCGAGATGCTGCCCGACAGTTGAGTTACTCCAGCACTTAGTCTCCTTATCTGTTTTTTTTTCAAAATTCAAGGTCTTTTATACTAGCAATAGGTTAATTTTATATTACTACAAGCTTAAAATACTAAAGGCACTATGTTACATTGTTTAATCAAGTATCATTACGCTTGTTACAGAAGTGTTGGTTTGGCCGTTTCAATGGACAAGTGCAGTGATGAAGAGATAATGGTGTCGGGTCACTGATGGAAACAGTTTTTTTTCCTTAGATTGTTGTTTTTTTCTATGACAACTTTTTTTTCTGCTTGTCAATTTCCAAAATAGTTTTCAGTGGATCTGCAGTTCACAATCAAAATTGTGTTATAACCAATTTGTCGTGCGTAATACAAAATAACGTTCCCCAATTCATCAGTTGTGTTTTAAATTACGCAAATTATGTTATGGAAATGCACGTTACTGCAGAACTACCATCGGGTGGCGATGTACGATGGCAGCCTCGCCAACAGTCTGTCGCGTCCTTTTCTTTCTTTGTTGGTTATAGTCTGTTCTTAAATGTATGTTTTAGTGTATCTTTAGCTTTGTATTATGTTTCAGGTGGGGAGGGGTCGGGGGAAACTTTTTTAAATCTCTTTCCTCGAAGGATATGCAACTTTTTCCTTATGGTATCTCTGTCCGTACTGTAGCCTAACATCGTAGAGCTGGCAGCCTCTTGCTGGGGTTGACTTTGCGAGCTCCATCCACGGGAGCCTGAGAACTTCATATCGTGGAGCTAGCAATCCATTTGTCAGAGATCAACCTCGGGAGCTGCAACCACAGGAGCCTGCGGACATCACATCGTGGAGCTCTCTTGGTTATAGACCGTCTTCGGGAGCTCCAAGTCGCAGGAGCTTCGACCGCCCCGACACGGGAGCTTCGATCGCCCTGACACGGGAGCATCGATCGCCAGCTGCGGGAGCTTTGATCGCCCCGACTGAGGATGGTTCGACTGCCCCGTCTGTGGGAGAATAAGGAGGAAAGAAGATAAGACTTTATTGCCTTCCATCACAGTGAGAAATGTGGGGGAACCACTGTGGTGGATGTTTATGTTAACTTTTATGTAGTTGTGTGTATTGTTGCTTTTTTCTGGTATGACTGTATGGTAAATCAAATTTCACTGTACCTTAAATGGTACAAATGATAATAAAGGACCATTGATATAAGAGTACAGCAATGAATATGTCGTGGTTTTGAGTTATGATATCGGTACAATATTTCATCCATTATCAGTCAGTGTGCGTGCCAAACTGGAATTCTTAACACCACTCCACTGATGGATACCCACAGTGTAGTCATTGGTCTCACAGAATGCAAAACCATGTCAGCTTATGTCATGGCATAATGCCCTTTTGATTGATAGTGTTATATAGAATAACTTTAATGCTTGACTAGCTCTGTTTGTGGAATGCTTTCAGGCTGCTGTACAATGAGCTTTTAAGATTTCAAGAATTGATCTCCCTACTGTGCAAGTTTCTATTTTTAATTTGTCTGGTATGCTGGGCTACAACAAGTAGATTATGACATTCTGGAAGAATTACTTTGCTTTTCTCTCCGCCAATTGTTTTTTTGGGGCTTTCCCCTGTTTCACTGTTTTATTAAATGTACAAACAGAGCTCCATCTGATATTCTCCTTCTCTAAATGCACCTTTGCACAGGAAGGGGCAGTGAGAAGTAGCGAAAGCCGCCAATGAGGGGCAGCAAAATTCAGTCACAGAGTGATACAGTGTGGAAACAGGCCCTTCGGACCAACTCGCCCACACCCGCCAACAGTGTCCCTGCTACGCTAGTCCCACTTGCCTGCGCTTGGTCCATATCCCTCCAAACCTCTCCTATCCATGTCCTGTCTAAGTGTTTCTTAAACGATAGGATAGTCCCAGCCTCAATTATCTCCTCTGGCAGCTTGTTCCGTACACCCACCACCCTTTGTGTGAAAAAGTTACCCGTTAGATTCTTATTAAATCTTTTCCCCTTCACCTTGAACCTATGTCCTCTGGTCGCCATTCCCCTACTCTGGGTGAAAGAGTCTGTGCGTCTAACCGATCTATTCCTCTCATGATTTTGTACACCTCTATAAGATCTTCCCTCATCCTTCTGCGCTCCATGGAATAGAGACCCAGCCTATTGAACCTCACCCTATAGCTCACACCCTCTAGTCCTGGCAACATCCTCGTAAATCTTTTTTCCGAACCCTTTCAAGCATAAAAATATCTTTCCTATAACCTGGTGCCCAGAACTGAACATATTATTCTAAATGCGGTCTCACCAACGTCTTATGCAACTGCAACATGACCTCCCAACTTCCATACTCAGTAAGTGTAAACCTTTGGACAACGACATGTACACATCAATGCTGCTAACTCTCCAGGGTTGCTCTGGTGTCTTCAGCGAAGATTGGACTCCAACAAAATCCACTGCAGATAACTTGGAGGCAAAATGCATTAAAAATACCACTGTCCAGAAATTCCAGAGCACCATAAGCACCTGGAAAAGTTACCCGCTGAGTGGGAGAAACGTAGACCTGAGGTTTGGGATAGTTGCTGGGAACATGCCCTCCAGCCCTGGATTAAGGCAGCAGGCACTGAAAATATAGTTGATATTTCATGCAATGAGGGAAATAAAGAGAAGGTCAGATAATTTTTCATTGTTTCCGTAATCCCATTATTAGAAAAGTAAGCTTTTTCTGGATGCAAGCATTGAAATCAAAGGAGTAATAGTTTAAAAATCTATAAGAAGGGAAAATTAGATTGAGTTATTCCTTATTTATCTTGAGTCGTTTCATCCATCATTTCTGCTGGACTGATTGATTATGTGAGCCTAGCAGGCAGATTTGCAGCCAACTTGATACTGAAGAGATCTTTTGAAGCCTTCAGACACTGTGGCAGCAGTTCAGTACTGAATCCAATATGTGGTAAGGCTAGAATTTGTCAGTTTATTCACAGAATACAACCACTGAAATATATTCCATGTGTTCTTCATTGAGTCAAATTTTCCAAACATCTGTTATCCATCTTGAACTTCTTGGATTTGGGGATGGCCATTGAACCACCAACACAACGAGTATTAAAGGTACAAGTTTAAGCACAATAAACATTTCTCACAGTCAATACAGACAGGTAAAGCCAAGCTTCAAAGGAACACCTTTTCTGTAGTTTGTCTGAGATGAGTTTAAAAGATCATCAATAAAATCCATGCAATGGACCATTTTGCTTTCAAAAAAAAAATTACTCACCATTTCAACAGATTTTGTTAAGCACACTAAGTCAAAAATATGTCAACACAGCTAAGTAAATCAAATGCAACCCTTGTTTGTGGCCACGTATACTCAAGCTCATTGGCTTTATAACAGTGAATTGTTACATGAAGGCTGGTGATGTCAGAAGATTGATGGTCATGTTTATTATCATGGTTGTTAAAAATTAGGCAGTAGAGTTTGAAACTAAGTTACTTCAAAAGACAGCAAAGACTTATTGGTGAAACGTACGCCTACAGATTAAGTTACTGTCACCACAGTAGCCTGCTGCATTTGTATTTGGTGCTACAAAAGGAAGTTTTCATGGATGCCACTCCTAATCATATCCCTCACACAGAACACAGAACATGGAATAATAACACAGGAACAGGCCCTTTGGCCCACAAAGTCCATGCCAAACATGATGCCAAGTTAAACCAGTCTCCTCACACACAATTACAAATCTCACACATTACCTATATCCCTCCATTCTCTGCATATTTTATTATTAATGTTTACTGACACTGTATGTCATGTTCTCACTTGTGGACAGAGCACCAAGGCAAATTCCTTGTATGTGAATACTTGGCCAATAAACATTAATTCATACATTCATTCATTTCCATGTGCCTATCTAACAGCCTCTTAAATGCCACTATCCTATCTGCCTTCAGCACAACCCCTGGCAACCACTTACCTGCACGTACATTGTTAGGATAGAGTTGATCTTGACAGGTCCGTGGACTGGGCATGCTGGCATGTACAGGGCAATTTGCCCAGTTCTGAACCTTCTCTTCATTATTTTAAAATGGGGACCATCACAAACTGGACACACCAGAATTCCATACTCCTACTCTGCAAAGCTTCACAACAGAGCTGAATTATCAGATATTGTTCCAGGAAGGTCTATGCAACATCTGCTCAAGGATATTCCACCAACCTGATCCACTCATTAATGAAATTATATTAATTTCTTCTCCGGACACCATGACAAAACATAGTACAACCGTCCGAAGAAAGGTCCTGACCGGAAACGTCCATCCTTCCATGACCCATTCCTTCCATCCAGAGATGCTGCCTGTCCCACGGAGTTACTCCAACATTTTATGTCTATCTTCAGAAATGACTAAACTTGTATTCCAAAGACTGGGACCAATAATCCAGATAATTTGAGAGCAAATCTCACTGTGAATATTTGCATGCAGATCTTTGTAAAAATAAAACGTAGAAGTAAAATTCTAGTAAAATTCGGTAATAAATTATGGTTTTGTTGGAAGAAGCGTTGTGTGTTACTTGGCTATGGAAACCTCTTAGACTGATCTATGAATAACTCCTTACCCATACCAAATGCTGAGCATAAAACTGAGGAAGGATCAGCAAACTAGCTTCAATATCCTATTGCAAGCCAACATTCCCAGAAATCAGACCAAATTATACCCAGGCCACCATGTTGGACTGATCACATCAGTCCCATGCCCGACACCAGTCTCTCGAGACTTTTACTGCATTTGTGGTCTGACATGGAAAGAGATTATAAAATAGGCAGAGAAAAAGATTCAATAACATTCTCCAATCTTTCTTAATCTTCTTCTTCTTCTTGCGTATGGCGTACACAGCCTAAAATTGTAAGACAACTTGTTCTGTTTGATCTTCTGTTTGTGCACAGGTTGATTGCATTCGTCGAAACAGGGTGGACCAGGGTGCAACCTTTCTGGCGAGATCTTTCGTAATGATCTGCAGCATCCCCAGTAACATCTGAGGCTCTCAGACCCTTGGCTGCTCAAGGTAGAGAAGGAACATTTGGACTGGTATTGAGAATATCCATGTCCATGTATCAGGACCACCCAGAAACCTTGTGTGAATGGACAGTATGGAGGACACCTCCTCATAAACTGCCTGAGCCTTCAGCCATCACCTCCTCCATCTGTGGAAGGGTCTGCAATGCTTTCATTGGCTTCATCGGTCACCTCAAATCCTGCAAAATCAGAGTGGAAGCAAATCCCCCTCAATCCTGATGCAGAGGGATTGCCTCAAAATAAGATATCTATGAATTATACGGAATTTTGTGTGGAATGCCAGACCAGTGAGAGCAAATTGATGGCCCATTTTACATCTATCCCAATATTTATTTTGAATTGACAGCAGCTGGAGGAACGAACTATATCTTGCTTTCTTGTTTAACCTGCTGTAACAAGATAAAGGCTTCTCATAAATCTGTGATTTGATCAAAGCAAATTACTGTCAATTAGATTTCTAATTTGTTAATATTAACCCAGATATAAAATTCTCAAATTGTCATCTTGGTGTGTTTTAATTTGGTGATAATATTATCATGAATAACAAGGATTAGTTGAAAACAAGGATATTGCTCCTCTGAACAATACCGTGTACATATTATTCAGAACCATTTCCTTTTTATTCAATTCTTAGGAATTTATATTCACATAACCACTCTAAATTTGATGATTTTTTTGTTTTTCAGTAAAAAGCATATATTTTCACATCCTCCAATAATGGCACCAACATCAGTTTAGATGTTAAGGCAAAAAAAGACCCAAAACACTAGAGTAACTCAGCGGGTCACGCAACATACCTGGAGAACATGGACAGGTGACGTTTTGCGTCAGCATTCTTCTTCAGACAGGCCCTACCTGAAACATCATCCGTCCCTGTTCTCTATAAATGCTGCCTGACTCACTGAGTTACTCCAGCACATTTTGTCTTGTTTTGTGAACCACCATCTGCAATTCCTTGTTTCTAGCTTATTCTAGAGCTTTAGAAAGCAGCTTGGAAAGATGCTATGAGAATGCAGGGTGAGTTGGACAGGTTGTGGGAGTGGGCAGATGCATGGCAGATGAAGTTTAATGCGGATAAATGTGAGGTTATCCACTTTGGTAGCAAAAACAGGAAGGCAGATTACTATGTAAATGGCGTCAAGTTGGGAAAAGGGGAAACAATGGGATCTGGGGGTCCTTGTTCATCAGTCTATGAAAGTAAGCATGCAGGTACAGCAGGCAGTGAAGAAAGCGAATGGCATGTTGGCCTTTATAACATGAGGAATCGAATATAGGAGCAAAGAGGTACTTCTGCAGTTGTACAGATCCCTAGTGAGACCACACCTGGAGTATTGTGTGCAGTTTTGGTCCCCTAATTTGAGGAAGGACATTCTTGCAATTGAGGGAGTGCAGCGTAGGTTTACAAGGTTAATTCCCGGGATGGCGGGACTGTCATTTGCTGAAAGAATGGAGCAGCTGGACTTGTACACTCTGGAGTTTTGAAGGATAAGAGGGGATCTTATTGAAACGTATAAGATTGTTAAGAGTTTGGACAAACTGGAGGCAGGAATAATGTTCCCGATGTTAGGGGAGGCCGGAACCAGGGGCCACAGTTTAAGAATTAGGAGTAAGCCATTTAGAACGGAGACGAGGAAACACTTTTTTCTCACAGAGAGTTGTGAGTCTGTGGAATTCTCTGCCTTATAATGCGGCGGAGGCCAGTTCTCTGAATACTTTCAAGAGAGAGCTAGATAGGGCTCTTAAAAATAGCGGTGTCAGGGAATATGGGGAGAAGGCAGGAACGGGGTACTTATTGGGGATGATCAGCCATGATCACATTGAATGGCGGTGCTGGCTCGAAGGGACGAATGGCCTACTCCTGCACCTATTGTCTATTGTCTATTGTCTCACTCTGCTTCTCTAACATAATAGTCTTTATGTTGAACAAAACATAGGGCACTGGAAAAACTCAAATGGTCAAACATAGAAACATAAAAACATAGAAAATAGGTGCAGGAGTAGGCCCTTTCATCAATATAATCATGGCTGATCACCGAAATCAGTGCCCCGTTCTTGCTTTTTCCCCTTGAGCCCTAAGAGCTAAATCTAACTCTCTCTTGAAAAAATACAGTGAAGTGGCTTCCACTGCCCTCTGTGGCAGTGAATTCCACAGATTCACAACTCTGTGTGAAAACGTTTTTCCTCATCTCAATCCTAGATGGCCTATCCCTTATTCTTAAACTGTGACCCCTGGTTCTGGACTACCCCCAACATGGGGAACATTTGTCCTACATCTAGTCTGTCCAATCCCTTAAGAATTGTATATGTTTTTATAAGATCCCCTCTTATCCTTCTAAATTCCAGTGAATATAAGCCCAGTCAATCCATTCTTTCATCATATGTCAGTCCCGCCATCCCGGGAATTAACCTGGTGAACCTACGCTGCACTCCCTCAATAACAAGAATGTCCTTCCTCAAATTAGGAGACCAAATCTCCAGGTGCAGTCTCACCAGGGCCCTGTACAACTGCAGTAGGACCTCCTTGCTCCTAGACTCAAATCCTCTTGCTATGAACGCCAACATGCCAATAGCTTTCTTGACTGCCTGCTGTAACTGCATACTTAATTTCAGTGATTAATGTACAAGGACACCCCGGTCTCGTTGCACCTCTCCTTTTCCTAATCTGATTTAATTTAGATAATAATCTGCCTTCTTGTTCTTGCCACCAAAGTGGATAACCTCATTTATCCACATTATACTGCATAGGTGGAGGCCAAAGGTGCAAGTCAATGCTTCAGGGCAAAACCCAGCATCAGGACTGAAAGGGAAGAGTAAATATTGCAGGTAAAAGACAGTACATGCGGTGTTGTAGAGTGGATGAGGAATAAAGGGTGGTTGCTGTAGGAAGGAACTGCAGGTGCTGGGTTACAGCAAAGATGGACACTAAATGCTGGAGTAACCCAGCTGGGTCAGGCAGCATCTCTGGATAAAAAGAATAAGTGACGTTTCGGGTCAAGACCCTTCTGCGGACTGGTAGGTTTAGTTTAGTTTCATTTAGAGATACAGCGCGAAAACAGGTCCTTTCGGCCCACGGAGTCCGCGCCGACCAGCGATCCCCACACATTAACACCATCCTATCCCCACGAGGGCCAGTTTTTACTTTTACCAAGCCAATTAACCTATATACCCGTACGTCTTTGGAGTGTGGGAGGAAACCGAAGATCTCGGTGAAAACCCACGCAGGTCACGGGGAGAACATACAAACTCCGTACAGACAGCATCCGTAGTCAGGATCGAACTCGGGTCTCTGGCGCTGCATTCACTGTAAGACAGTAACTCTACCGCTGCGCCACCGCGCCAACTGATGGGTGATGGGTGGAACCAGATGGGGAGGGACGATGGGCAGTTGGAATCAAATAGGGATATGGGCTGAGATAGATGAACAAAAGGAGAATAAAGCTGCTATCCTATCCCGACAACGGGTGCTGACCGTATAGAGTTTGTACGTTCTCCCCATGACCACGTGATTTTTCCCCGAGATCTTTAGTTTCCTCCCGCACACCAAAGGCATACAGGTTTGTAGGTTAATTGGCTTTGTATATATGTGTAAATTGTCCCTAGTGTGTGTAGGATAGTGTTAATGTACGGGGATCGCTGGTCGGTGTGGACTAGTTGGACTGAAGGGCCTGTTTCTTCGCTGTACCTCTAATCTAAATTAAACTAAACGTGCAGTCTCTTTTGTTTTTTGCTTTATACTGGTTGGATTGATCATTTTTCTTTATCTTGGGGTGATCTTTCCAGCCATGTGATGAAGTCATGTAAGCCATGCCAAACTAAACGCTGGATGGATTATGCTTTTCCGGTTTGGGCAGAGGACAAAACACCCAAACAAATTGAAACAGTCTGAAGAAGAGTCTCGACCCGAAACATCACCCATTCCTTCTCTCCAGAGGTGCTGCCTGTCCCGCTGACTTTCTCCAGCATTTTGTGTCTATCTTCGATATAAACCAGCATCTACAATTTCATTTCGGAGTCACGTGAGTGACTTCGTGAAGAGCCCGCCGGCACGCATGCGCGACATTGCTGCCGACGGCTGGTCGGGAGCGCGGCTCCTGACCAGCCCTTCAGAGGGCCGACTCAGGTAAGGCTAAGCCCCCTAGAGTTGGTGTTTCCTGTTGGGGGGGGGGAGCAGTGTGTTCTCTCCCTACAGGAACGTGGATTTGGAGTCGCCGCCACTTATCCCGGAGCCTTTCTCAGCGGCTCACCTGTGAGTCGGGCCGGGAAACAGGCGTGGTAGTCGGGGAGCCCTGTTGGTACAGGGCCCGACCCGCCGATACACCGGAGCTCCAGTGTGAGTTGGTGTTTTGTTGTGGCGGGTGTATATTATGTTCTCTCCCTGCAGGTACGTGGGGAAATAGACGTGGATGTCGGGGAGCCCTGTTGTTACCGGGCCCGACCCGCCGCTATGCGTGGTCACCCATGGAAGGGTTACAGCTGGACCAACCCACTATGAAATTGGTGATGTTACTAGCGCTGACTTCAGCACAGCGGGTTCCGACGCTCCACAAACTACGTATTGACAGGATGACGTCGACCCCGGGAGAAGTAGTCCTTTTTATCGATGAGCTACTTAAGCAGCATAGACCTGGGTGCACAGGGCTGCAGCTGAAGTTCCCGGCATACCCTGCAGATGCTCGGCTATGTTTAGCCACTCACATCCGTTACTACATCAAGATGACAAGGAGCATCAGAGGAATGGAGTTCTACCTGCTTGTCACTCACAAAAGACCTCACCATCGAGTGACAGTCCAGACGATATCCAGGTGGCTCCGGATCGTCCTGAATAAGGCAGGTATTGACACTAATGTGTTTACATCCCACTCCACCAGGGCTGCATCTACGTCGGCGGCGAGAGTCATGGAGGTACCCATGGACCATATCCTCGCCACAGCAGGATGGGCGAATGAAGCTGTGTTCCAGCGATTCTATAATAAGCCTGTTGCTGCTCCCCTTCAGTTCGCAGAGGCCGTGCTGAACGCCGGGTGTGAACGTGGGGATGTCCCTGATTAAAAGGGTGTTATTTGTTGTGTTATTAACAAATCTTCTTTTTGTTTCAGTATAACCTCGTTTCGTCAACTTGTTTACTCCAATCCATCCTTGCTAGTGGTGTGTCCGCATGGACGTTGTCCAGGGCGTGTAATCACAGAAGCTTTGAAGTCTTCACGAAGTCACTCACGTGACTCCGAAATGAAATAGTAAGATTGAACGAGAACTTACCAAGTTTGAAGGTTGATCTTTATTTCATGAGGAGTTGCGGTGAGGGATTTCGTGCCCTCCGCTCCCAACCCTCGATCATCTTCAGCTGGTAATCAGAGTCTCTTTAAATCTTACTATGCCAAGTCATTTCTGTTGTTGTTTCTGTGATTCCACACCGCTGCTTTGAAGAATGTCGCGCATGCGTGCCGGCGGGCTCTTCACGAAATCCCTCACCGCAACTCCTCATGAAATAAAGATCAACCTTCAAACTTGGTAAGTTCTCGTTCAATCTTACTATTCCTTCCTACACAAGTTGAAACAGAGTACATACAACATCTACTTGCCCCCTCTTTAGGAAAACAACCATTTACAGATTATAGACAGAAATTGCTGGTTTATGCTGAATTAGACACAAAGTGCTGGAGTAACTGAACGAGTCAGGCAGCATCTCTGGAGAAAATGAACAGGCAGCGTTTGAGGTTGGAACCCTGCTTCAGACTTGCAATATCCTTCTCTCCAGAGATGCTGCCTGATCCGCTGTTACTCCAGCACTTTGTGTCTATCTTCAGTATGAATCAGTATCAGTAGTTCCTTACTTCACATTTATAGACTTTTTTATATCATATTATAAGGGTCAAGAGTGTTTACTTGTCATATACACAAGATATGAACTGGAACTAATTCTTACTTGTGTCAGCTCTACAGGCCAGAGGGGGATGCATCTTCTTGCAGCTCATGAAAACCGTGGTTTCCATGCATTACAATCATCTTCACTATCATGAATTGGAGACTCATTAAAGACTCAACTGGGTGCCACACCTTTATAGGCCCAAAATGCTGAGACCTGAATCGACCTCAAAAATCGCCCATTCCTTCCCTCCAGAGATGCTGCCTGTCCCGCTGAGTTACTCCAGCATTGTGTGTCTACCTTCATTTTAAACCAGCATCTGCAGTTCCTTTCTACACACTACAGCTTTAGAACTCTGTTTGGATTTACAATCAATGCCTGAATGCGAGTAAGTATTCAGTATCAGTGTCGGAGGCCGCAATTGCCCAACAGTTGTCCTCTCTGCAGGTCTAGAAATTATGGGATTTCATGAGGGAGAGGAATGGGAAATAAATGTTTTTCTCTGTCCCCTTTCTGTGCTCAGGTTGTTTATCAACCAAGCCTTATGCCATCCCTGACTTGCTTTAGCAGGAGTGCTCTTAAACTCATAAATATCTTACAGCTAAGGTCATGCATCTTCTTTTGGCAATGCTCACACGCCATATGAATATGGTGTTATTGCTAAAATAGTGGAGTGAAGAAAGAATATTTATGTCCTGGGCCAATTATCCGTCAGGAGGCAACAAAAGACACCTTCACTGGACACTGAGAGGAAGCTGAGAGAGCAGTGAACTGATATATTATGGAAAGACTGGCAATTAACTATATTTAAGCTTACACACATGTGCATGTGTGCATACACACTCAATTAAATTGAATATAATATTTACATCTAGTGACTAAATGTAGACTGGAAAATTTCACTCCGTTTTTTTTAAGCAGGAGCAATAGCTTATGTTGTATAAGTTGGAAAATAAAGCCATTCAAAACCTCTTAAATAATATTTATATCTTTCTTTTTAATCTCCAACCTTTCATTCTCTTCTCTGCTTTCATCGAGTAGAATTTTATTTCCTGGCCAGTTGCAGCTCTTTTATTCACTTTCATTTCTATTTGCCAGTTATTTTCCACGTGAAACCTTAAGTTGGAAGAAAATTCTCTTGCTCCACCTGCCAGTGGAAGTAGTTGAGGCTGGGACCATCCCAAAGTCTAATAAACAGTTAGACAGGTACATGGATAGGACAGGTTTGGAGGGATATGGGCCAAACGTGGGCAGGTGGGACTAGTGTAGCTGGGACATGTTGAACTGTGGGCAAGTTAGGCCAAAGGGGCCGTTTCCACATTGCAACACTCTATGACTCCACAACTCTATATAAAGGCACCTTCCTCTAAATATCCTGGATTTCAAGTTTCAAATCAGTAGTAGCATGTCCTTCCACAAACAGAGGATGTAAACATGTAGCCTTTCAATCATAGCTTTAAATCTCCCCAGCCTCTCTAACATCAATGACATTATCCACAATATCTTCAAATTTCTGAAGAATGAGAGATAGTTTAATAAATTACAAGTATACTATTTGATTGTTTCTTTTTTCACATTTTGCTCATCCATGTTCCATTAAATTTATTGGATGACATTTTCAAGAGCTGAACCTGACATTCTCTTTTGTGTCTCCCCTGACTGTACACAAGATCAGGCAAAAGTGTTTCTTAATTTTAAATAAATTAAGTACCCGCGCATACAACCTGTGCCGCTTTGTGCCATCAAGTTCGTTCTTGCAATGACACAATTTTCCATTGCTACATAAGATAACTTTACACTGAAAAAAGATCAGCGTGTTTCATGAAGTAACAACAGCTACTCGAGAGACACATTCAGAAGGCAACATGGTAAAGATGAATGCTCAAGTTTATAATAAGGCAGGCAGTCCAACAAAACACTGGATTATCAGTGGAATGAATTTGTAAGGAAGCTCCGTATCCAATCCCCAAAATATGGCTATATACTCCCTCAAATCCTTTTAGGAATTCCAATGAAAACCAAGAATCAGTAATGATGATAGACACAGTGATGAGTTACTTGCTTCCCCCCTCTCTCCATCCCACCCCTTTCCCAGTCCTCCAACCAGTTTGACTGTCCATTTTAACTATGTTTGATTTGTTATCATATTCTCCTAGCTAATCTATTTTGATGTCTAATTCCCACATCATCTCCCTCCCCCCTCAGTCTGAAGAAGTGTCTCGACCCAAAAAGTCACCCATTCCTTCGATGCAGAAATGCTGCCAGTCCCGCTGAGTTACTCCAGCAGTTTATGTCTTTCTTCGGTGTAACCCAGCAGCTGTAGTTCCTTCCTACACACCAGTAATGATGCTAATGTCTTCCAATGTCGACCTGTGATTGTTCCAGCATCTGCAGTTCCTTCTTAAACATGTCTTCCAATGTGATATTTTCGGATATTGGACATCTAACAAATATTCAGCAATATTTTTGTTTGATTTTCATTAACTACTGAGTACTAATTTCTCTCAAAAGCTTGGTCTATGGGTTGTGCAAATGGTTGTGGAAAATGGTTTCCAAAATGCAAAATGATCCAGTGCTGAGTGATTCAGAGTAAAACTTGTGTTCGTTCAAGTGTACTTTTTCCCCATTCCATTACTGAAGTTTTTTTATAAAAACCTTTTTTTTTTAAACAATTTACCTTTGCCACCGACCTCAATCAGATAAAAATCAAAGTAAATCAGTGTCAATATGACCGTCAACACAAGCAATTACAAAGCTGTGAGCTTAGCAGTGCCCCAGAAGATTACAAAATATGACCTTTCGGAGAGAAGGAGATAGCTTAATCCTTTCGCTTTTTTTACTTGATGTCTACTGAAAATTGAGCTGGAGCAACAAACATTTATTTTCACGTGATGTTTAAGGGAGACAAGAACGATTGTCCAAAGCAGGCAGGCTTCTGGCTCTGCCGACATACGTTTCAAACGGAGACAATAAGAAAAGCGGTGAACTAAAGTCCTCTAATGACGTCATTAATTGAATTTAGTCCCAGTGGCTTTTGGCAGGTGTGGTATAATTGGTGGATAGAGAGTCATTGTCAGCTACCAACAGAAGTCAGTCTGGAATTGATGTCTCCAGGCAATCACTACTGTACAAAGGCATGCAGTGCTGAATGAACAACTTTCAGAAGTTTAAGGGCCTGTCCCACTTGGGTGTCATTTGCGCGTAATTTACGCTACATAATTTACACGTCACGTGGTGCACGCATGGTGCGCATTATGCACGCATGGTGCGTGGTGACGTAGGCAGTGACATGCGGTCGCGCGCATTGCGCCAGGATTTCGGGATGTACAAAATCTTCCCGCGCCATCTGCGTGACGCGCAAATGACGCCCATGTGGGACAGGCCCTTTAGGCGCTGAGCAAAAGTTCAAAACTCTTTTTCAAATTCCATTCCATGTCCTCTCCCTCGATCTTTCCTGCCTCTGAACACAAAATATTCCTCATGGGCATAAATACACTGGGCAAAGGACAACATTTGCCTTGAAAATTCATGGAGAGAGCAGCACTCTTGCCACATGGCATGTTTGGATTCTTTAAGCTGGAAACTTGTTGTGCAAAAGCCTTACATCATGGGGGAGAATTAAAGGCGTCAATGTCAAAAAGAGCAAATACAAAGTGCCTGCGCATCTCTGAAAATAATCAAATCAGTTGATGGGTAAAGATTGTTTGCTGTTGCTAATACACTCAGTCGTGTATAGGGGCAGTTCAGATGCTTACCAAAAAAAGGTCTTGCCCCTTGAGGCCCCTTGAAGCCACTGTAACAACATGCCTGTCCATTCTTGCATTTTATACCCAGGAGGGAAAAGCATTAAGGGAGGAAGTGCAGGGGATTTATTTAAAACGGAGTCAAGTACAATATCAATTTCCACTTATTAGTCTTTCTGTCATCTGAGCATCATGCTCAGTAATCATTTAGTATTGGCCCTGACAGACAAAATGCCTGACAGATATCAGCAACCATCACTTGCTACCAGGTGAGGATCCACCTGTTTTAGAGAGCAGAGTTTGATCAGACAGCACTGACAGCTTGTGCTAGCTCCTTCAGGAAGAAACCAGTCCCAGAACCCATGTTGAGAATATGGCCAAGAAAGCACACCAACGCCATTATTTCTTTAGAAGGATTAGGAAGTTTGGCATGTTCCCAACAACCCTCAACAATTTCTATAGATGCGTCGTAGAAAGCATTTTATCGGAATGCATCACAGCTTGGTTAGGGAACAGCTCATCCTTGACCGCAAGAAATTACAGAGAATAGTGGACGCTGCCCAGACCATCACACAAACCAACCTCCCTTCCATTGACTTCATTACAACTCACACTGCCTTGACAAGGCCAGCAGCATAATCAAGGACAAGTCGCACCCCGGCCACTCCCTGTTCTCCCCACTCCCATCAGGAAAAATGCACACATCCAGATTCAGAGAAGCAGTTTCTTCCTTGCTGTTATCATGCAACTGAACAAACCTGCCAACAACTCAAGAGCAGTCCTGAACTACAACCTACTTCATTGGAGACCCTCAGACTATCTTTGCTTGGGCTTTACTGGTTTTGTCTTGCACTAACTGTTATTCACATTATTCCCTTTATCATGTATCTTTACACTGTGAATGGCTGGATTGTAATCACGTATTGTCTTTCCGCTGACTGGTTAGCATGCAACAAAAACACTTCAGCATGCGGGACAATAAACTAAACTAAACTAAACCTACAGTTTCTGTGTGGCGTAGCTGGTGACCTTGGAACCACCACAGAACCTTATTTATTTGTGGACCTTCTCTACTTCTTCTTGCGTATGGCGTGCACGGCCTAAAGTAGGGACCTTCTCTGAGTTAACACAAAGAGCCCGGAGTGACTTCAGCGGGTTTGTGGCTCCTTGATGCCAACTGTATTTATTTCAGCGTACATTGGGACATTATTACTTTAGTTACAACCAACATCAGTACCATGAGAGGACAAAACACCTGGGATCTTCTCCACTAAGCAAATTCCTAGATCCTATAGCCTTTAACTGGCATGCACAAAGTCTCTTTCATAGTTCACAGCTGAGTTACAGGTTTAACAGCAATTTTCTCCTCAATGACTGGCCACTGCTCAGGAAGAAATATGTACACCTTTATCCCCGGGCTGAAAAAAACACAAAAACACGAATAAATACTCCCAGAAGACTTTCCTGACACAATTACCTTCAACAACTTATATACCTTGGTTATAAATGACATCAAACAAACACTAAATGCTGGAGGAACTCAGCAGGTCAGGCAGTATCTGGGAAGGGAATGGACAGGTGGCTCTTTGGGTTGGGATCCTTCTTCAGATCTGAAATGTCGCCTCTCCATTCCATGCCTAGATGCTGCCTGACTGCTGAGGTCCTCCAGTACTTTGTACTTTGCCCTTGTGTCTTCTTTATAGATCTGCATTGCCTTGTGTCTTCTTTATAGATGACATTTGATTGGAAATTCAGTAATGTTGCTTGGATTAGAACTAATTACAAGTTCACAAGTTCACGTTCACAAATTATAGGAGTAGAATTAAGCCATTCAACCCATCGAGTCTAATTACCATTCAATCAGAGCTGATCTCTATCTCCTAATCCCATTTTCCTGCCTTCTCCACATAACCCTTGACGCCCGTTCTAATCAAGAATTTGTCTATCTCTGCTTTAAAAATATCCACTGACGGCCTCCACAGCCCTCAATGGTAATGAGTTCCACAGATTCACTACCCTCTGACTAAAGAAGTTCCTCCTCACCCCTTTTCCAAAAGAGCACCCTTTAATTCTGAGGCTATGACCTCATGTCCCAGACTCTCCCACCAGTGGAAACATCCTTTCCACATCCACTCTATCTATGCCTTTCATTATTCTGTAAGTTTCAATGAGGTCTACCCATGTTGACTAAGGGTTATTTTTGTTTGCATCATATTATAATTGACATCTTTTAATAGGATGGAGTTTCCAATTTTCCATATAAAAGAGACATGACGGCTTTGCCCACTTTGCAGTTTTAGGTAGAGCACTGTATCAGCTTGGCCTTTCCTACTTTGCTGGTTGTCAGACTCACTCCAATATGATTAAGACTGGGTTTATTATTGTCTTGTGTACCAAGGTACAGTAAAACGTTTAGTTCTGCATGCTATCCAAACAGATCAGATATACTATACATAAATTCAATATTATAAACACATCAAGTCATACTCAAAATACAATAGTTAGAGGAAAGGGGACAATACAGTGTGCAGAATACAGTCCTCAGCATTAGCGTACACCAGTTCCATTGAACTGCAAGTCCAATTACTCCAATGGGGTTAACTCAAATCAGATAAGGCCTTGGGTCCTGGGGGAAGTTGTAAGATAGTCAGCCATGTGAGAATGTTTAAGAATATATCATTAAAACATCTAGAAGTAGTGCTATGCTTACAGGTAGAAAAAAAGATTTAAAAGGGCAGAGCTATTGTATCGGAGGATAGTAGATCCTTTCCTGGGAAGAGCATGAAAAGAATCAGCATGCTCCAGCACCATTTTGCAGCATATTTAACATGAGTTGAGGTTGGAAACAGAACAAATTCCAACTGGTGTCTGAACCTCCCTTACATACACAGTTGATGGAGAATATCTCAGCATTTACAGCATTTACGAGTTGTGACAGTGCAGCCACAATTGCAGGGGGAATGTCAGTATTCATCAAAGGAATAGCAGTGGATCACAACTATACTTGCAGGCATATGTCCCACTGGCTTCCTCAGTGGTGGTAAAATGCCAAATAGAATATTTAATACTCTTGTGGATGCTACAATATAAATATGAACCTAAGACTTGCAATTTGCCAATGGCAACTCTCCAATATCTTGCCGTCTCCAGGAATTAAAGATTAATCGCATGGGCAATGATGACTGGTAATGAGAACTACAATAAAACAGAAACAGAAGTTATTTTGAATAGCACTCAGAGCAGAACATAACTATGCATTTACTTCTTGGTTCTCAGAGAAAGTTAAATTTATTCCACCTCATGATACACGTTTGTGAATAGATATTACACTTTGAAATGGCATATGAAGGGGTGTGTTTATATTTCTGTATACATGGCTCACTGCTGCAGAAGTCAACCTTCCCAAGATGGCTGCTAAGGAACAACTTAAAGAGTCTGATCAGATCCATAGCTGTAGCATTCGATGCACAAATGGTCCTATAGATTTCCTTTAAAATCTTTGATTTCCCTCACACCCACACTCATAGTGGTTCTCTTTGAAGCGTCCACCACAGGGTTCCGGTCTGAAGAAGTCTCTGATCATTAGGTTACCCCCATTTCCTGTCCCAGTATCAGAACCAGGATTCTCCTTAACCAGGCCTTAACCAGTTAAAGCCGTCCCACTGTACGAGTTCATTCAAAAGTTCTCCCCAAGTTTGCCCTGATTCGAACGCGGAGATTTACGGTAATGGCCACTCGTACGTACTCGGGGCTCTCGTGGACATTTTTCAACATGTTGAAAATCTTCACGAGTCTTCCCGAGCTTAGCTGCCGTTAGCGAGTCTTCCCGAGTACCTGCCGTTAGCATTACAAGCCGCTAAGAGGCGCCCCCGAGCTCCGACGTACCCGCTACGTTCATTCTCCGTGCTTATCGCAAGTTTGATTTTTGTTTAAACTCGGGAGAGCTCTTGAATGAACTCGTACAGTGGGACAGGGCCATTATCCTAACAAGGAGCTGAGTTATTACCTCCCTCACATAAATTACGTCTCAACTCTCTTGACTCTACAACCTCTGTTCCGCCCAACCCCACTGAATCACCACCTCCTTCTGCAACCCACAAACCACGTAACTTCTTACACTGGCTACTTTTAGCAAGTAGAGACGTGCAAAGACAATTCCAATTACCTTTGAACATATGCCAGCTGAGTTCTCCAGAAGTTCCATACACTGAACAGAAATATTCACTAGAAACACAAGAGACTGATGATGTTGGAGACTGCTACTGGAGACTGGAATAGGCTTTTGGAGGGGACCCGTTGGGTAAAATAGCATCAGTGAGTGGAAAGGAAGGTTTTTGAGTCAAAATATTTATTGGATGTTTTTTCTTCAAGTCATAAGATCAAATGTGATAGGGTTGAATTAGGCCATTCGGCCCATCAAGTCTACTCCGCCATTCAATCATGGCTGATCTATCTCTCCCCCCTAACCCCATTCTCCTGCCTTCTCGCATAACATCTGGTACCCGTACTAATCAAGAATTAAAGGTTCAAGGCATTTTTCAACATGTCTGAAAGATAATCACTCAAGCCTGAGGAACTCGTGATATTCAATAACTCAAGGTATCTTCCAGTTATGGAATGATAACCCACTCATTTTGGAACATAGTCTTAGAATTCTCGAGCAGAACACTGTGTGTTGTAACTGTTTTAATTTTAAAAAAAGATAATACTTGAAACACAGCAGAACAGCCAGAATCTTCGGGAAGAGAAACAGTGAACTTTTTAAATAAATCTTTCCCAGCCTGGAATCTTATTCAGTAGAAATGCTGCTCAAGAATTGTGTTTGACAACAAATACAGTTCTGGTACGTTAAGTGAGATAAACAAAAACACACTTCCAACTAAAGGAAGAATTAGAACAGTCTATGATATGTGAAAACAAGGATAATTATCTACAACAAAATAAACTGGAAAGCAGACAAGAACATGTTTCATGGTACACTGTGGTGAGGAGCAAAGGGATGTGTTGCTGAGGCGCTATAAGGCACTAGTCAGGCCGCATTTGGAGTATTCTGAGCAATTCTGGGCACCATATCTGCAGGAGGATGTGCTGGCCCTGGGGAGGGTCCAGAGGAGGTTTACAAGAATGATCCCAGGAATGAGTGGGTTAACATATGATGAGTATTTGACGGCACTGGACCTGTACTCGCTGGAGTTTAGAAGGATGAGAGGACACATCATAGAAAAGTACTGAATAGTGAAAAACTTGGATAGAGTGCATGTGGAGGGATGTTCCCACTTGTGGTATCGTCTAGTACTAGAGGCCGTAGCCTCAGAATTAAAGGATGTTCTTTAGGAAGGAAATGAGTAGGAGTTTTTTTAGTCAGAGGGTGGTGAATCTGTGGAATTCTTTGCCACAGAAGGCTGTGGAGGCCAAGTCCGTGGATATTTTTAAGGCAGAGATAGATAGATTCTTAATTAGTATGGGTATCAGGGGTTATGGGGAGAAGGCAGGAGAATGGGGTTTGGAGGGAGAGATAGATCAGCCACGATTGAATGGCGAAGTAGACTTGATGGGCCGAATTCTGCTCATATTAAATGACCTTATGACCTCTGTAATGTGTAATGGAGTATGTTTTGATGGATATTAAACAATGGAAAACTGAAGAACAATATTACATAAAACAACATTGGTACTTGGTCCAACCAACACGGATTTCACAATAACCGCATGAGAGGAGGGGAAATTAATTATTTTTAATTGTTATTTTAATATGGACAGAACTAACAGCAACTGGGCTTACTTCAATCACTTTAGCAAATTACGGAAATAATATAAACACAGTCCTTGGTGATTGTGGACTTCAAATAATGCCAAGGCATAAAACGAGCCAATCTCCGCTTATAATCGGAGGTGTACTTTTTGATGTGTGGATATAAACTTGACACTAATACTGATGCAGGAAAAGGTAAGTGAGACATCAGTGAGATGTCGTTGTTTGACCGGAAAAAGGAGATTGTAAAAGTTGTCAAGACAACCCTCAATCTGAAGCAGTCATTTTGCACGTTTTTTGGTCCCAATTTTAAATTGTTTTGTCCGTGGCTAATACAAAGGAGTTTTCAATGGCTCTGAGGAAATCATGAAATGTTGAAATTCATCTGCTAGAGGAGAGTTGACATTGTTATTATCTTACAGAAATTGTACAATAGTGAAGCTTACTCCAGCTTACAGTCATAGGGACGTACAGGATGGGAACAGGCCCTTCGGCCCTACACACAATGCCAAACAAGATGCCGATGAATACTAGATCCACTTGTCCGCGTTTGACATTTAATGAATGAATGAATGAATGAATGAATGAAGGAATGAATGAATTGCCTTTATTGTCATTCAGACCTTTCGGTCTGAACGAAATTTCATGCCTGCAGTCATACATATATAAAAAATAACAAAACCACACAATGAACACAAATTTAACATCAACCACAGTGAGTTCACCAAACACCTCCTCACTGTGGTGGAAGGCAAAAGTCTTAGAGTCTCTGTCTTCTTCCCTCCTTATTCTCCCTCTGCGCTGAGGAGATCCAGGCCTCCGATGCTGCCGTCCACCAGGCCCGCGGCCAAGCCTCCGAAACCGGGCCGCCGCCGTTGCCGGAACGCCGGAACACCGCCACAGGGACCGCTGCCGGAACGCTGGAGCACCGCAGCCCCGAAAGCCAGGTCGCCGCTGGATTTATCCCTCTAAACTACCAAAACCTGACAGCAACTTTATTGACCGTACAGGGTATTGATCTGATTCAGGTCATAGTCATAGAGTTATACTGGGTTACTGTAAATAGCTCATTCTAAGCTCCCCCCAGTCTAGATTCAGTCAATAAAATACTTGAGTAAGTAAACTTTATTGTGGATTTGGGGAGGGGGGGTGGAGGGGTCAGTCTACTCCAAGACAGAAGGGGGAGGAGTTGTACAGTTTGATAGCCACTGGCTGAGAAAAGGGATCTCCTGTGGCGTTCTGTGCTGCATCTTGGTGGAACCTGTCTGTTGTTGAAGGTGCTCCTCAGGTTGATTAGTGTTTCGTTTTTAGTTTAATTTTAGAGAAAAGGCTCGGAATCAGGCCCTTCGGCCCACACCGACCAGGGTTCCCCACACATTAACACTATCCGACACACACTAGGGACAATTTGCACTTACACCAAGCCAATTAACCTGTAAACCTGTACGTCTTTGGAGTGCGGGAGGAGATTGTGCAGGAACAGCTTTTGTGTTGGAGTTTATGTGGGAAATAACCCATTAATTTACTGTTTTTAAAGCTATGTTTAGATCAAACATATTTAATTACTCTTGCTTCATCCCCAAACAAAATAACGGCAGTACGCTAAATGCATTTACTTTGCAAAGAAACTGAGGTTGAGATTCAACAGCCTGCGTACATGTGTATCATCATTTCCATCACGTGGTAATTAATAATGGACGTTGGCACCTTTAAAGAGACCTCCCAGCAGTAACTGCCTGAACTGGTGTTACAAAATCATAGAGGAATCCTAAAAGACTGAACGAAAAGTCGAAAGACTGGAGATGTACTTTTAAAGATCGATTATTTCCGTCGGGGCACCGTGTAGCAATATTTAGGAATTAATTAACCTCTTTTACCATTGGGACAAATTGGGAATTGTGCACAATGAACCTAGTTTATGGGGTCTCGACCCAAAATGTCACCCATTCGTTCTCAGCAGAGATGCTGCCTGCCCTGCTGAGTTACTCCAGCTTTTTGTGTCTATCTAGCTTATGGAAAGACTGTTTAGAAGCCAGACTGTTATTAAAGGAAGAAGCTGTTCCTCAGTCTGGCAGTGTGCCTTTTCCAGCTTCTGTACCTAGAAGGGAGAAGAAGGAAGCATTGGGGTGGGACGAGTCAATGATTGTGAGGCCAATTAACCTCCAAACCCGCATGTCTTTGCGATGTAGGAGAAAACCTGAGCACCTGGGGGAAACATATGCAGTCACAGAAAAAACATGCAAACTCTGCGCAGATGGCACCTGAGGTCAGGATCAAACCTGGGTCATTGGCATTCTGAGGCAGCATCTCAACCAGCTGAGCCAGATGATACTGAGTATCTCCCTTCTGGTCATATAATTGAGATTTCCTTGACCAGTATTAGATTTTCTACTGGCTGGTACAAAATAGGTACTTGCAGTCCTTTAATCATCCTGATTGACACAATATATGGAAAGAAACCAGAACACTGAGATTAATTTTACATATGATTCAGAAAGAGCCAACTCAGACTTGAATACCAATTCGAGACAATGCTTCTATTATATAGGGCACAGCCAATACTTCATCTGATGGACAGTGTACAGTTTTTGTCCTTATTTACGGAAGGATGTTAATCAATTAGAGGCATTTCAGACAAAGTTTACTGGAGTTGGACATGAAACGGAAGGATTGTCTTTTGAGGAAAGGTTGCAGGGACTGGGCTGATATCTACTGGAATTTAGATTGAGTGAGAGGCATCATGATTGGAAGATACAAGATCGGGTGGGTGCAGAGAGAATGTTTCCTCTTCTAGTCATAGAATCATAAAACCCTTCAACTCAACTGTTCAATGCTGACCAAGGTGCCCCATTCAAGCAAGTCCCGCTTGCTCGCGTTTGGCCAATATCCAGCAAAACCTTTCCTGTCCATGAACCTGTCCAAATGTCTTTTGAATGTTGTTATTGTACCTGCCTCATCGACTTCATCTGACAGGTCATTTCCATATAGCCACCACTAACGGTGTGAAAAAGTTGCCTCTCAGTTTCCTATTAAATCATTTTCCTGTCCCCTTAAACCTTAAATCTCTTCTTCTTTCTTCCTCTACCCTGGGGGGGGGGGGGGAAATATTCTGTGCATTCACCATATCTATGTCCCTCATGTTTGTATGCACCTCTTGAAGACAACCCACTATCCTCCTGCTCGCCAAGGCAAATGTCCTTGCATGCCTAACCTCTCCCTGTAGCTCAAGCGCTTGAGTCGTGCCATCATACTCGTGCATATTTTCTGCACTCTTTCCAACTTAATGGTATCCGTCCAATAGCAAGGTGACCTAAACTGAACACACTATGCCAAGTGCGGTCTCGCCAACATTTTGTGCAACTGTAACATGACATCCCAAGTTGTATGCTCAATTCCTGTCTGATGAAGGCCAGAATGGCACAAGCCTTCTCACCACCCTATCTACCTGCAGTGTCACTTTCAGGAGACTATGTATGTGGATTCCTAGAATCCCTCTGCTCTTCAATATTCCCCAGACCCCTGCCGCAATCTGTGAAGGGCCTTGCCTGGTTGATTTCCTAAAATGGAACATTTCACACTTATCTGCACTCGGAGAAAGCTCCTGAAATCATAGGGAGAATGTGCAACCTCCATACAGACAGCCCCCACAGTCAGGATCGAACCCAGGTCCCTGGCGATGTAAGGCTGCACCCCTACCACTACATCACTGTGCTGCCTTAAGCTGAGGTAATCTTTTCTCTCTCAGAGACTCGCAGTGGAAATCGAGTTTTTAGATATTTTAAAGGCAAATGGAGATAGATATTAGATAAACCAGTAGATGAAAGGTTACCACAGATACTGTAGATAAGGTTGCAGCCATGATTTTATTGTATGGCAGTGCAGTTTCAAAGGATCAAGTCATTTTAACTCATTTGTTTGTAGGAGAAATAGTCTGGCCACTTTCTATTCCAGAAAGCAATGTGGATCTATGGTTATCATATCACCCAGACTCACGAGTTGTGTCTGGACGGTGGAGTTGCAACTCTCAAAATTCTTTATTTTTTTCTCCTCCTCCTCTCTTACATTCATAATCTGTCAATTGGTACCACAAATTGTATGCCAATTTCAGCAGGCCAAATGTTAGTTGAATGTAACAGTGAATTTGTTTTTATTTTTACTGGGTCTTTTTAACGTTTTAAATGCCATTTAGGAGTCAGAACCTTTGGGTTGCTAAATAGTTATCATTTCATAAATTGGCTTTGTGGATGTAATCCCTATTGAAGTAACTGACCCATTAATGTTCTCTAAAATGAATTGTGTATGTAGAGAGAAATTTCAATCATTCCATGAGCAGAAAAAGCAGATGACTACACATATTTGCACCACGACCAAACAGTTACTTAAACCAACTGGTTCACCAACATTGGTGCCAATTCCTACGCTGGATATATCATCTACATTAATCCCTATGGATCTCAACCTGTTCAACTCTACTGTTAGTATCCAAATCTGAATTCAACTCAGATCTGAACTTCCAAGGTAACATCATCTTTTCAATGGCTTCAGTTGGGACAACGTTTTCTGTTAGATGTCATTGGAAAATTTGATGAGTATTTTGTTACCTGGTGCAAATGAAGTGGTGTTAATTTTCGTTCGATTTATGGCATTAAAATATCGGCTTCCCCCGACTGCACCTACTTAGTGCCAGATATTGGGGGAGTAAATTGCAGATGCTGGGGGTGAATATTCATGCTCATTGCATGTGCTAAATGTACAGTATAGTAGGCAGCAGCTCTACCGCTGCACCACTATGTTGCCTGCTAGTTGTCTGTCAAAAACGTGTTGCTAACCCAAACTGTGCTGCTGGTTGACCATGACATTAACGAGACATTCACTGAATTAGCTGAATAACGGGACATTCACTGAAGCAGATTCTTTATACCCATAGGAGGAGAGGGTGGGTAGGTCTATAGATTGCAGCATTATCAAAAGGATAGAATAGACTTATTCGCACTGAAAACAGAAACAGTTAACAGCATTCAGTCCCTCACACAGCAGAGTTACCACAAAATGTAAACGTTGCCTCAGCCTGAACCAATTTGTGCTACTTTAATTTTTAATTATAAAATATTGATTTACCATCATGCTTCATTGAATGCTGCCTTTATGGTGTGGTGTAGTTATTGTTACTTTCCCTGTAAAGGTCGTTTTATTGTGACTTTGCAGAATGTAAAAGATGGCATTTTCTTTCATACAGAAGTGCAAAGTGAGAATGAAAGAAAATGAAGCAATGGCCCTTCTGAAGTTCTATCTTAATGGAAAATATGATAGTCTCCGCATAAAGACCAACTCTCTCTCTCTCTCTGCAGCTAGCTTCAGCATCAAGAAACCATGCATGCCAGGGTAATCCATAGATGTGACATCTGATACACAGCATTAGTAGTAATTGCAAGGATTTGGAAAGTAAAACACAGCATCTGGTGGGTGAATGTAATTACTTTGGCAGAGTCATTCTTTCTAGTGCTGTGAGATAAATGGAAGATTTGCTCCATGCTCTTGCTCTACTTGTCTACTTATTTGTGGTGTTTGGTGCAGCTTTTAGCATAAAAATGACACGCTGCTATCATTGCTTCTAAATATCCAAAAGCTTGAGCGTTCTCCTTAGTATAATCCATATCAGAGATTACTGCTTTGCTCTGGTATTTACTGGAGCTTTTCATAAAATGAACACCGTGATCTACTGAGTCGGGCCTTGTCCCGGCTCTGTGAAAATACAATTTTTCCATCAGTATAATCCAATTTAGTTATTACAAGTCTGAATCCCTTTGTGACTGCAGATTTACTCGGTTACAGCTCCATCTCTCGTTTGACAATTGAGTCCATAAAGTGAAGCAAGACTATGCTATCCAAGTTTATTTACAAGAATTAACATTCTTTTGTAGCAGCTGAAGCTAGGACAAGAAGAGAGGTCTGTGATAAATTGGTCATTCTCAGGTTGGCCAGCCGAAGTTCACAACGGTGACCACAGGGAACTTCAGCCATTTACAAATTAAGTTAATGACTGACATAAAGGGATTGGGCATGATGTGTCCAAAGTTACAATGCTAATTGAGAATATAAAATGTGAGGAAGATATAAAACATCTGAAAAATACTAGCAGAAGGGCAAAACATAGCACACAGTGTAAAATAGATAAATGTGAACCTATTTGCAGATAATAACAAATGATCTTAGCAATCAGTTAAAAGAAAATTAATTGCCAGTCTGAAAAAAGGTCTCATGTGCAAAAGTAGAACCAGACTCTGAGCCTGTTTGTAGGTGGTTTGGAAATTATCACAGTAGTGGGTGGCTTCAGTAATTAATATTTCTGATCTCACTCCATGGCTACCAACAATCAGAGAAAGGCCAAACCAAACAAGAGTAAAACATTGAATGCTTTGTGGGTTACACAAAAAACTGGAGAAACTCAGCGGGTGCAGCAGCATCTAAGGAGCGAAGGAGATAGGCGACGTTTCGGGTCAAGACCCTTCTTCAGAGCTTTGTAATGAATTTAATGATACAGTATGACTTTGCACCACCATCACAGTTACTGTAATAGCCTTTATAATTTAGTCAAAGTCATACAGCTTGGAAACAGGCCCTTCGGCCCAACTCGTCCGTGTCAACCAAGATGCCCCATCCATGCTAGTACCAAAACGAATACAGTGGCAGGTGTGAGGAAAGGCCAAGGTGGATGTAAATCAAACATGGCCTGCCTTATTGTGCTCAATAATAAGAGAGGGGTGGATGGAGTGTGAGCATGCGAACCTTAGCTCCCCCAATAATGCCCAAGTGGTATATTGAATGGAAGTGTAAATAGGCAAGAACCTACCCAAGTGAAACAAATGAGAAGCCGATTTAGAGTGCAAGCTAGGGTCCTATTCTGGTTATATAATCCTGGCTCAAAATTCATACATGCTTTTGGACAGCACGATGACGCAGCGGCAGCCTTATAGCACTTGCAGCACTGGAGACCCGGGTTCCATCCCAACTGCGGGTGCTGTCTGTACGGAGTTTGTACGTTCACCCCGTGACCACGTGCGCTTTCTCCGAGAACGTTGGTTTCCTCCCACGCTCCAAAGACGTACAGGTTTGTAGGTAAATTGGCTTGGTAAATGTAAAAATTATCCCTGGTGTGTGTAGGATAGTGTTAATATGTGGTGATCGCTGGTCAGCGTGGACCCGGTGGGCCGAAGGGCCTGTTTCCACGCTGTATCTCTAAATTAAACTAAAAAGCTTGAACAGGATTGGCCTTTATATTTCTATAGGATTTTCAGAGGGCAAAACTGGCAATCCTGAATAAGACGATTGAGTGCCAATCAATAAATAGGCACAACTATATTGTTAATTGTTGCAGGCACAGGCTCCGCTCCTTTACACCACCACCCTCACCCTACACTCCTCCTGACCCACTCGCAGGCTGGCTCAGCATCGGAGGTGGCCAGGATCCATCACTGTCAATGGGCGTGCAGATCTGACACCGGCCTCAAATCAGCTCAACATGTCTTGCAGAGCAACCAGTGCCCTAGTCTTGTTGCTTTGGAATTATTTTGTTTGGAAATTAAATGATGGAGTTCAATTCAGTGGGAAAAATAACTGATGTGAATGAATGGCATACGTCAGGTTCATTTACACAAAGGAACATTTTATCTTCAATTAATTGTTCGCTGATGAAGTTTCCACCTAAAATATGAATCACACAGCAACTCTCTCCCGGCAAACAAAAAGCAACACATAGTACTATGTACACAGAGTCTACAACAGACAATGGCCATTGACTTCAACATTTAGAGTTTAGAGAATTCTAAATTCCACAGAGCCATGCCGACCAGCAACCACCCCTTACACCAGCACTATCCAACACAGTAGGGACAATTTACAATTTTAACAAAGCCATTTAACCTACAAACCTCTACGTGAGTGTGGGAGGAAACCAGAGCACCTGGAGAAAACTCATGCACTCACAAGGAGAATGTACAAACTCCGTGCAGATAGCACCCATAGTTAGGATCGAACCTGGGTCCCTGGCACTGTGAGGTGGCAGCTCTACTGCTATGCCACCGTGCCACCTAATATTGGTTCCCACACATAGTGAAACCAGATGTCCAATCATGCCTCATTTTAAGAATTTAGTTTTCAGCTTATCACTTCAAGTGTCCTAAATTTTGCAATTGGTTTTCGCAAGCAAGCAATGGGTAAACGAATAATGTCCAAGGACCACCGGAGACTGCCCGAAGAAACTGGGTAGCTTTCCAGCTGTGCAAGATGTTGGTGAGGTGCATTTGGAGTATTGTGTTCAGTTTTGGCCACCCTACTATAGGAATGATCATATTAAACTGGGAAGAGTAGTAGTAGAGGAAGTAGTAGAGGAAGATACAATACCACATTTAAAGAACAGGTGCATGGAGAGGAAAGGTTTAGACACAAATGAGCCAAATGCGGGCAGGTGGAACTAGTGTAGATTTACCACCCTCAGACCAAAGAAATTCCTCCTCATCGCTCTAAAAGTACGTCCTTTTATTCTGAGGCTATGGACTCCGGTCCTAGACTTTCCCTCTGGTGGAAACATCCCCTCCACTTAGAGTCTCAAGGGTGACTTATACAAGCAGGTGCTCGATAACATTTCCAGCATGATCCAAAACAACCTGCAAAAGGTCATTATTATGTTTCATGCTTGGAAAAAACAAAATTGATTTCCAGAAGCACAATGCTGAGAAAATAGCTTTCGTTCATTGGATTTCTGGATAAAACGTTCTAACATTTGTTAATAGCGCCACCCTGTGGCCATGTGATAATTGTACATTTTTATTGGTCCGACACCAGGAACGTTTCCTTCCCAGACTAAGATAGACACAAAAAGCTGGAGTAACTCAGCGGGTCAGACAGCATCGCTGGAGAAAATGGATGGTCTGGAGAACATCGAGAACATGGATAAACATGGAATTTAGAAGGATGAGAGGGAATCTTATAGAAACATAGATTTCTTAGGGGATTGGACAGGCTAGATGTAGGAAAAATGTTCCTGACGTTGGGGGAGTCCAGAACCAAGGGTCACAGTTTAAGAATAAGGGGTAGGTCATTTAGGACTGGGAAAATGTTTTCACTCAGAGAGTTGTCAATCTGTCGAATTCTCTGCCACAGAAGGGAGTGGAGGCCGATTCACTAGATGTTTTCAAGAGAGAGTTAGATATAGTTCTTCGGGCTAACAGAATCAATGGATATAGGGAGAAAGCAGGAACGGGGCACTGATTTTGGATGATCAGCCATGATCATATTGAATGGCGGTGCTGGCTCGAAGGGCCAATTGGCATGCCTGTCCATTACACATAACTACACCCCCCCTATTGACTCCATGTACACTGCACACTGCCTCAGGAAAACAGTCACCATAATCAAGGACCACTCACACCCCAGTCATTCTCTCTCTCCTCTCTCCCATTGGGCAGAAGATACAAAAACCTGAAGGCATGTACCACCAGATTCTATCACTGTTTCCAGACTCTTGAACGGACCTCTCATATGTCAGAAATGTATTCTGAATCTTTCAATTACGTTATTGCATCCCTTACACTTTTATTTTAATTTTCTGTGTAGTACCCTATAATACAA
Source organism: Raja brachyura (assembly GCA_963514005.1). The sequence continues at coordinate 166,419,949 of OY740781.1, forward strand.
TATTCTGCACTCTGGTTTTGCACTGTTGCAATCATGATTGCTGTATGATTTGCCTGGATGGCACATAAAACAACGTTTGTCATCTCAGTGACAATGTGACAATAATGAACCAATAACTCCAGCACTTTGTGTCTTTTTTTATGGTATCTCTTTAGACTTTAAAGATACAGCGTGAAAACTGGCCCTTCAGCTCACCCAGCGGTCACCTCATACACCAGCACTATCCTACACACTAGGGGCAATTTACAAATTTATAGAAGCCAATTAACCTGCAAACCTTGGAGTGTGGGAGAAAACTGGAGCACCTGGAGAAAACCCACGCGGTCACAGAGAGAACCTACAAACTCCGTACAGCCAGCACCTATGGTAAGGATCAAAATCAGGTCTCTGGCAATGTGCTACTGCTGCACCACAAAGCCACCCTGTTTGGTAGCATGCAAGGACCAAGCTTTTCACTGTACCTCAGTACATGATGACAATAATAGACCTAAACCATTTTGTAGGTTGAGCCCAGGCTAAATTGTGATAAGATGAGCAACAATCCCTTCGCACCATCATCCTTTTGTATTACTATTAAAAAATTGAATATTTTTAGTTTTGATGCAGAAAGAAATATCAAACGTGTTTACCGTTTTGTGACATTAGAGGACGAGAGTCACTTCACTGATCAGAACACTTCTGTAATTAGATTTTGTAATCTGCAAAAGAAACATCTGAAAACTGGCATGCGGTTTAAGACAGAAAAGACGAGTGTTATGAAAACTGAAAGAGCCTTTAAAAACCTAATTATATAAATAATCAAAACAAAGTCTACTTTAAGTAAGAGGCAAGGTCAGTTTACTGTTGCCAGTACGTAATTTTTATGGGGAAGGTTTAGCAGAACATTTGCACAAGTATAACACACTTAGTTCATGCAACCAGTAACATCAACATTTCAAGGTTTATGTTCAGGCGGCCATCTGTTTGTTGGAGATTGAGACGTGGACTTGAAAATTAAGACAGTCCTTTTATATTTTGGTGCAGACATTTTTTTAAATCTTGTTTATTGGTTTGGTATGTGTATATTAGAAGATTAAATTATATTAACTTCAATATGAATCAATCAACAACATTAATACGCAGTCGGCAATTGTAGTTCTTCCAGTACACCTAAGAGCCACATAGCCATCCAGCAGGGAAACAGGCCCTTCATCCCATTTCACCTACACCAATCAAGATGCCCCATCTAAGCTACTCTCATTTGCCTGTGTTTGGACCAGGTCTCTCTAAACCTTTCCTATCCTCGTACCTGTCCAAATATCTTCTCAATCGTGTTGTGGTAACTGCGTCAAGTACTTCCTTTGGCAGCTCGTTCCATATGTGTGAAAAAAGTTGCCCCTCAGGTTTGCCTTAAAACTCTATCCTCTGGTTCCTGGCTCCACTACACTGGGTAGTCACCCTGTCCATTCCCTTTGTGAGTTTACAAGATCATCCCCCAGCCTCCTGTGCTCCAAGGAATATAATACTAGCCTGCCCAATCTTTCAACTCCTGACAACATATTTCTCAGCAGCCTTTGCTGTTTAAGAACATCCTTCCTATATCAGGGTGACCCAAAGCTAAACGCTTTATTCCAATTGTGGCTGCAACGGCATCTTGTACAACATAAACACAATGTCCCAACTTCTATACACAATATACTGACTGATGAATGCCAATGTGCCAAAAGTTTTCTTCGCTGCCCTATCTACAGTGGCTTGCAAAAGTATTCATATCCTTTGAACTTTTCCACATTTTGTCACGTTACAACCACAAACGTAAATGTATTTTATTGGGATTTTATGTGATAGACCAACTTAAAGTGGTGCATAATTGTGAAGTGGAAGGAAAAAGATACATGGTTTACAAATGTTATTACAAATAAAAAACTGAAAAGTGTGGCGTGCAAAAGTATTCAGCCCCCCTGAGTCAATACTTTGTAGACCCATCTTTCGCTGTAATTACAGCTGCAAGTCTTTTAGGGTATGTCTCTACCAGCTTTGCACATCTAGAGACTGAAATTTTTGCCCATTCTTCTTTGCAAAATAGCTCAAGCTCAGTCAGATTGGATGGAGAGCGTCTGTGAACAGCAATTTTCAAGTCTTGCCAGAGATTCTAAATTGGATTTGGTCTGGACTTTGACTGGGCCATTCTAACGCATAGAAACATAGAAACATAGAAATTAGGTGCAGGAGTAGGCCATTCGGCCTTTCGAGCCTGCACCGACATTCAATATGATCATGGCTGATCATCCAACTCAGTATCCCGTACCTGCCTTCTCTCCATACCCTCTGATCCCCTTAGCCACAAGGGCCACATCTAACTCCCTCTTAAATATAGCCAATGAACTGGCCTCAACTACCCTCTGTGGCAGAGAGTTCCAGAGACCCACCACTCTCTGTGTGAAAAAATTCCTTCTCATCTCGGTCCTAAAGGATTTCCCCCTTATCCTTAAGCTGTGACCCCTTGTCCTGGACCTCCCCAACATCGGGAACAATCTTCCTACATCTAGCCTGTCCAACCCCTTAAGAATCTTGTAAGTTTCTATAAGATCCCCTCTCAATCTCCTAAATTCTAGAGAGTATAAACCGAGTCTATCCAGTCTTTGTTCATAAGACAGTCCTGACATCCCAGGAATCAGTCTGGTGAACCTTCACTGCACTCCCTCTATGGCAATAATGTCCTTCCTCAGATTTGGAGACCAGCACTGTACGCAATACTCCAGGTGTGGCCTCACCAAGACCCTATACAACTGAAGTAGAACCTCCCTGCTCCTATACTCAAATCCTTTTGCTATGAAAGCTAACATACCATTCGCTTTCTTCACTGCCTGCTGTACCTGCATGCCTACTTTCAATGACTGGTGTACCATGACACCCAGGTCGCGCTGCATCTCCCCTTTTCCTAATCGGCCTCCATGAATATGCTTTGATCTAAACTATTCCATTGTAGCTCTGGCTGTATGTTTAGGGTTGTTGTCCTGCTGGAAGGTGAACCTCCGCCCCAGTCTCAAGTCTTTTGCAGACTCTAACGGGTTTTCTTCCAAGATTGCCCTGTATTTGGCTCCATCCATTTTCCCATCAACTCTGACCATTTTCCCTGTCCCTGCTGAAGAAAAGCACCCCCACAGCATGATGCTGCCACCACCATGTTTCACAGTGGGGATGGTGTGTTCAGGGTGATGTGCAGTGTTAGTTTTCCGCCACACATAGCGTTCTGCATTTAGGTCAAAAACTTCAATTTTGGTCTGATCAGACCAGAGCACCTTCCTCCACATGTTTGCTGTGACCCCCACATGGCTGTGGCAAACTGCAAATGGGTCAGTTGACAGGGCTCACCATGGGGAGGTTGACAACATGAGCGCAGGGCCTGGACTGAGCTCAGGGGGCAAGGGGAGGAAAGGAAATAGGAAAGTGCACACATGACGGGAAGAAGCGGCTTCACAGGCCAGGGATAGCAATCCTTCTCCTCTTGATTCCTCAGTTAGCAAACACAGTAGGAGTCTGTGGATTAGTGTGTCGATACTATATATATGTTACCACAAGCTATGGCTGTATGTTTAGGGTTGTTGTCCTGCTGGAAGGTGAACCTCCGCCCCAGTCTCAAGTCTTTTGCAGACTAACGGGTTTTCTTCCAAGATTGCCCTGTATTTTCCCATCAACAGACAAAGGTCACGACTGCATCGGTGTCATTTCTGGGACTGCCATCGAGCCACGTTCACACTTAAGGGCCTGTCCCACATACAGGTCCTTGGCACGCAAATTACGTGACCTCATGGTCGCGTTGAGCCGAGACGGTCGAGCGAAGGTCGGGCGCGATTAAATGCGTACGCACAGCCATCTGGAGCGCGTGACGTCATTTGAAGATGGACACAAAGCTGAAGTAACTCAGCAGGACCGGCAGCATCTCTGGAGAGAAGCAATGGGTGACGTTTCGTGTCGAGACTTCTTCAGTCTGAAAAGAAGGGTCTTGACCTGAAACGTCAAAACCTGCATTTTGTGTCTATCTTCAATTTTCTTGGCCCCACTCTGGGAGTAGAAGTGGGGGTGGATCCGGACCGCAACGGCCGTGAGCCCCAGGCCGAGTTCGGCGATCGTTTGCCTGCTTCTGCTGCTGTTGAAGGTGAGACGTTGCGTCGCGCCAGGGTCTTGGGCCTGTCCCACTTTGGCCGTCAGTTCCACAACAGGCCGTTGGCGCGTGAAGATTTAGTTCACTGCAAGAATTTTGGAGCCCCGCACGATGTCGGGACCGGCCCCGCACAACTCCATACCCCTCCGCGCTTCTAAGTGGGACTGGCCTCGCGCGGCCATACGGTGCCCGTACACCTCAAGCGACCACGAGGTCACGTAATTTGCGAGCCAAGGACGCGTAAGTGGGATAGGTCCTTTAGTCAATGCCAATGGCGGCACCTACAGACGTAATGGGCAACATATCCTGCCTGTGAATGAGCCAGCGCAAGTGTACTTCCATCCACATACAGCGACAACGGTCCGACTGCACCAGCACGACAACATGTTTCTGATCCAGTTACTTTGCCAATGGCCACGCCACCTCCACCTGTGCAAAAGTCTCCTGTTTCATCCCTGGGAGTGCTGTTTCAATCTCCGACATCTATTTCACCACTGGGTGTGTCCCCGGTGACGGGAGGAGATGCAGGACTGTACCGTACGCGTGCTGGTCATGTTTGTAAGCCCGCCGTAAAGTACCCGGGCTATGTTTGAACTTCCTCCAGTTTATTGCCCCATACTATATGCATGTGCTTTATATAATCAGCAGTATACATTTGCAGTTAATTCTTAGTAGTGCTCAATATTTTTGCATTTGCATTTAATTCTTTAAGAGGGAGGATGTAGATTAGTGTGTCGATACTATATATATGTTACCACACAGATTATGCTTGCCGCACATTCCTTATGTCACTCATAGTACTGGTCTGCCCACAGGCTTATTAGTGAGCTCTCGCTCTCTCCAGTTAGACTAGCTGAATGCATGGAGATGAAAGCACCTTGTGTTTCCTCCGCAGTGTTGCTCATAAAAGACTATGGATTCTAATCACTGTGTGTGAGTCTGCTCATTTCCTACAGAGTCATAGAGTCATTCGGCATTGAAACAGGCCTTTCAGCCCAACTTGTCCATGCCCACCAATATGCCCCATCTACGGTAGTCCCACCTGCGAGCACTTGGCCCATATCCCCCTAATCATTTCCTCTCCATGCACTTGTCCAAATGTCTTTTAGATTTTGTTATAATACCTGCCTTAACTATCTTCTCTGGCAGCTCGTTCCATAAACTTACCATCCTCTGTGTGAAAATGTTGCCCCTTAGGTTCCTATTCATTCTTTCCCATTTCACCTTAAACCTAGGTTCTCTGATTCTTGATTATCCTACTCTGGCTAAAAGACTCCATGCATTCAACCTATCTATTCCCCTCGTGACATACACTTTTTTAAAATAATTTGTCATTCTCCTGCTCCAAGGAAAAATGTCCTTGACCGCTCAGCCTCTCCCTATTGCTCAGGCCCTCAAGTCTTGACAACATCCTCACAAATCTTCTCTGCACTCTTTCCAGCTTAATATGATAGTGTGTCAGATGATTATATTGGATGCGCCAAATTAGCATTTTAATAAATCTTTAAAACTTTAATTTAACAAAAAGTAAATTGCCCAAAGCAGTCAACCCCTAAGAGGTCATAGTGCAAAGGAAAGCAGACTACTTTGTAACTAGGTAGACACAAAAAGCTGGGGTAAATCAGCAGGACAGGCAGCATCTCTGAAGAGAAGGAATGGGTGACGTTTTGGATTGAGACCCTACTTCAGACTGATGTCAGGGGAGTGGGCGGTACAGAGATAAAATGCATTTGAGACAGTAAAACTGGTGGGAGAAATGGGAAGGGGAGTGGATGGAGAGAGAGAGGGAAAGCAAGGGCTACTTAAAGTTGGAGATGCCAACTGCATCTGCAGTTCTTTCCAACATACTTTGTAGACTACACTATCATCGTTACTTTTATACATATCTTTCATTTATTTGTTCTATATCTCTCAATATCACCATCTATATCTCTCGTTTCACTTTCCCTTGACTCTCAGCCTGAAGAAGGGTCTCGACCCGAAGAGTCATCTAATCCCTTTCTCCTAAGATGCTGCCTGACCCGCTAGGTAAAGCCCCTGTCCCACTTTCTCGACCTAAATCGCGACCTCTGATGACCTTAATGGGCCTATACCACTTTCACAACCTAATTCACGACCTCTGCCGAGTTTGCCTTTGACTCATGCTCGCAACATGGCCGTCACAAAGTCGTAGGTAGGTCGTAGGAGGTTGTAGGTGGGTCGTAGGTATCAAGTAGGTCGGGGCATTTTTTCTAGCATGATGAAAAATGTCCACCAGTAAAAATGGTCGTGAATGAGGTCATGAAAGTGGGACAGGCCCTTAAACGACCTAAAAAAAAAAATCAAGGTCGAGGTTACCTACAACTTCATACGACCTTCCACGACAATGTGTATGACCTCCTACGACCTTCCACGACTTTGTCTACGACCTCCTACAACTATGTTGAAGACCTCCTTCTACCTCCTTCGATTATGTTGGACTGGCTTCGACCATGTACGTTTTATTGCTGTTTGCAGTAGCCCTTTTGCTTCAGCAGCCTTTTAAGAAAGGCAGAAGATGAAGAGCAAGGGTGAAGAGGAAGCACAAGAAGAGGTCTCAATGGGTGAATGGAGGTGATGTGATGGACTGTCCCAGTACACCAGAGGACTGGAAGAGAGTGGCGCTGGGCTTTGACAAAAGATAGAACTTTAAGCACACATGTGGGGCAGTGGATGGCAAGCATGCCATTCTTGTCCAAGAGAGTGGCGCTGGGCTTTGACAAAAGATAGAACTTTAAGCACACATGTGGGGCAGTGGATGGCAAGCATGCCATTCTTGTCCCTGCCCCTGTACCCCTCATTTTCCTTTTCATGCAGAATGGCATTCTGCTGGAACCATTCCTCAAGGTCCCCCTCCTGCTGCCTGGTGAAGGTGTAGGGCATAACCTTCCTCCAGCCCTCCCTCACCACCAATGGGGCATCTGCCTCTGATGCTGCGTCAGACACAGGAGAAAGGGCTGCTTTGCTGCCTTCAAATGAGGCAGTGAAGGATGGGGTGGTGGTGGGGACATATACCACCACCCTGGTGTCCTCCTCCAGGAGTCTCTCATGCAGGGCTACCTCCTCCTGCACGATCACCTCCTGTGGCATCACCTCCTGCCACTCCTCCATTTGGGTGGCCAACACCTGCATGGCCGTTTTTTTTTTAGGGTTGTACGCTCCCCCTGCGCTGCTGCCTTTTTGGTGCCATCTCTAAAACACAAGTCTCCTCTCCAAAAAACTCTTCAACTATGAATGAACATGTCTTGGAGTGACAGAGGTGACTTTCTGCTGTTTAAATTACCTTTTTTTTCTACTGACCTTTTTTTCACCCCGGAGCTATTACCTTCGACCGCCTCCGACCACCTACGACTACCTACGACTAGCATCACAACCTACTACGACCTACCTACGACCTACCTGCGAGTCGAGTAAAAAGTATCGATTCTTTCCATGCCTACCTTTTATTACTCGTGGACATTTTTCATCATGCGAGAAAAAAACGCCGCGATCTACTTGATGCCACGAGTACCTACGACTAGCATCACGACCTGCTATGACCTGCCTGCGACCTCCTCCGACCTTGTGGCGACCATGCTGCGAGTATGACTCAAGGGCAAATTTGGCAGAGGTCATGAATTCGATCGCGAAAGTGGGACAGGGGCTTTACTCCATCTTTTTGTGTCTATTGTCAGTTTAAACCAGCATCTGAAGTTCCTTCCTACATGTACTTTGTACGTATTGCTGCTTCTAGGTTCACCTTTACTTTGGCCAGAAGAAGCCAGCTGAGTCTGGTACTTCCACATACTGCAGGCAGAGATGCAGAATTGTCTCTGCTGCAATAATCATTGGGAGCATGATGCACATTTCATCATCTTTTCAGAAAGCTTTCATGCGACTCATGAGGTAGATTTTCAACTTGTCACCAGGGTATAAAACCAGGCTTTACAACCCAGTTGACACAAAGCTGGATGGGGTGTGGAGAGGAGGTTGGGGTGGTGGGGGGGGGGGGGGGGCATTGAGAAGGATTTGGAGAAGCTCTGGATTAAAAATAAGGGGTAAGCCATTTAGGACAGAGATGAGGAAACAAAAGACATGCTGACCTTCATAGTGAGGGAATCTGAGTATTGAGGCTGGATGTCTTCCTACAATTGTACAGGCTCTTGGGAAGGGCACGTCTTCACCTTTGTGTGTAGCTTTGTTCTCCTTATGTGAGGAAGAATGTTTTTGCTAAGAAGGGAGTTCAAAGTTTCACCAGAGTTCCAGGCTCACTACAAACTAAGAGAAATTTGGTAAATCATAACCTTAATCGTAATTTGAAGTCTGGTGCAAAGCAAACAACCTCTACATCAACGTGGGGAAGACAAAGGAGGTAATTGTGAACTTCAGGAAAGGTGACACCCCCCCACCCCCTCTACATCGGAGGAGAAGCTGTGGAGATGATGTTCAGTTTTAAATATCTGTGGGATATGATGCTGGATGTGCAACACGGCTAGCATCATTAAAAAAGCCCACCAACGCCTTTACTTCTTGAGGAAGCTGAAGCGTGCTGGCCTTAGTACCCCAGTCCTGACATCATTTTACAGGTGTGTGGTGGAGTGCGTCCTCACATTGTGTATCACAGTGCAGTACGGAAACTGCTCTGCTGCTGACAGGAAGGCTTTGCAGCGGGTGGTCAAATCTGCCCCCAAAAAATCACAAATAACTGCCTCCCTGCCATTGAGGACATTTACGTCAGCAGGTGCAAGAGCAGAGCCTCAAACACCATGAAGAACTCCATCCACCGGGAAGACTCTTTGCCCCCCTCCCCTCAGGGAGGCCACGCAGCATAAAGGCCAGGACAACATGGCTTAAAGCCAGCTTCTTTCCCCAGGCCGTGAGACTTTTAAACTCCCTATCTCACTGACTGAACCCTCACTACCTCAGTGAACTCTCTGCCGCTACTGCTGCTGCTATGGACATTATTACGCTGCTGTCTTTTAACCATGCTGCTTTTTTACTTTTTACAATTTATTTATAGGATCATTATTATTTAGATTTATTGTGGAAGGTTTTTATATAAGTTAGAATTTATTGATGTATTTACTGTACTTTATTGATGCCTTACTGCACTATTACGCTGCTCGGATCTGAGTATAAATTTCATTCATGATTTATGTGGAAGCATGTTTTTAATCAAATGACAATAAATAAATGAACTGAACTGAACTGAATTTATTAGCCAAGTATGTTTTGCAACATATGAGGAATTTGATTTGCCATAGTCATAACAAAAAAGCAACAGGACACACAACTACATAAAAATTGACATAAACATCCACCACAGCGGCTCCTCCACATTCACCACTGTGATGGAAGGCAATAAGGTCTAATCTTCTTTCCTCTTTCCTTCCGCGGTCGGGAGAATCGAACCATCCGCAGCCAGCGATCGAGCTCCCACGTTGGGGAGCTAAGTTAGACTAGAACTTAGAAAAATGCAAGAGTTATCCCACAGACACCTACAAATATCCAGCAGGACAAGAAAAATAAGATACAATGAGGATTTTCCCTATAATGGTAGGGTCCAGGACTAATGGGCCTGTCCCACAGGTGACTTTTTAGGCGAGTGCAGGAGACTCTGGGCTCGCCACATGGTCGCCACATGTTCGCTGGTGGTCTCTGGTGAGTCTCCTTCATGGTTGCGAGGAGTTCCCACATTCTGGGAACAAGTCGCTGCCTCAGAATGGTCGCCGCAAATTTTTCAACATGTTGAAAATTTTCTGCCACCAAACATTTGGTCGCCATGGAGATAATCGATAATCCTATAGTCGTAGGTGCAGTTGTAGTGGGGTCGCCATGTAGTTATAGGCAGTCGAGGTAGTCGTAGGTAGTTTTAGTTAATCGCTTTTGCTGACTGGTCTTTTTCATTGGCTCATTGGGGGAAAAAACATAAGCAGGAGTTTTCAGAATCAAGGAAATCCGACCGGTAATGTTAAATGTCCGCCAAACTTCACAGCTGCGTATCTCTGACTTATTAAAAGTTGGCTGGCTTCTTAAAAGTTGGCTCCACTCCTTCTCCCCCCTTTTCCCCCTTCTCCCATTAGCAAATTTGCAGATGACACAAAGCTGGGTGGCAGTGTGAACTATGAGGAGGATGCTATGAGAATGCAGGGTGACTTGGACAGGTTGGGGGAGTGGGCAGATGCATAGCAGATGACGTTTAATGCGGATAAATGTGATGTTATCCACTTTTGTAGCAAAAACAGGATGGCAGATTACTATCTAAATGGCGTCAAGTTGGGAAAACGGGAAGTACAACGGGATCTGGGGGTCCTTGTACATTAGTCTATGGAAGTAAGCATGCAGGTACATCAGGCAGTGAAGAAAGCGAATGGCATGTTGGCCTTTATAACAAGAGGAATCGAATATAGGAGCAAAGAGGTCCTTCTGCAGTTGTACATAGCCCTAGTGAGACCACACCTGGAGTATTGTTTGTAGTTTTTGTCCCCTAATTTGAGGAAGGAAATTCTTGCTATTGAGGGAGTGCAGCATAGGTTTACAAGGTTAATTCCTGGGAATGGCGGGACTGCCATATGCTGAGAGAATGCAACAGCTGGACTTGTACACTCTGGAGTTTAGAAGGATGAAAGGGGATCTCATTGAAACATATAAGATTGTTAAGGGCTTGGACACACTAGAGGCAGGAAACATGTTCCCGATGTTGGGGGAGTCCAGAACCAGGGGCCACAGTTTAAGAACAAGGAGGCAGCCATTTAGAACGGAGACGATGAAACACTTTTTCTCACAGAGAGTTGTGAGTCTGTGGAATTCTCTGCCTCAGAACCTGCCCAGAGGGCGGTAGAGGCAGGTTCTCTGGATGCTTTCAAGAGAGAGCTAGAAAGGGCTCTTAAAAATAGCGGAGCCAGGGGATATGGGGAGAAGGCAGGGATGGGGTACTGATTGGGGATGATCAGCCATGATCACATTGAATGGCGGTGCTGGCTCGAAGGGCCAAATGGCCTACACCTGCACCTATTGTCTATTGTCCATTGTCTATTGTCCCCCCCTTCCCCTCCCTTCTTTTAAAGGACTTACCGTACACTGTGCTAGCGGTCTTAATTACAGCACCAGCTTTCCTGTTCATCACAGTGTGTGTCTGTATCACCTTGGCTTTGCACCGTGCGAATAGCAGACAGCGCTCCCCGGCTTGCCCCGGCTCCTGCCTTTGCAATGTGTTGGTGTGTGTGTGTGCCTGTGTGTGTTCCACTCTGACAGTCGCCGTTCCAGTTTCCGGTTTTTCAGGTGACTGCCGGCAACTTGACGGTTGCCGGCAGTCCGCTGAAAAATCGGCTAGGTGGGACAGGCCCATAAGGGTCACAGTCTAAGGATGTAGGGTCAAGTATTTAAGACTGAGGTCAAGGGAATTTATATGTCATACAGAGGTTGAACCTGGGGAATTATTTTTCACAGTCAACAGTTGAAGCAAAATCATTTAATATATTCAAAAATGAATGAGCTATTGTTCATAAGACTAGAGAAATCAAAATATATAAATAGCAACCTAGAAGAGGACTGAATATGAATGACTGGCCATGATCATATAGACTATTATATTGTATGCTCAAGGGGCTGAATGGCCTCTTCCACCTATTTCCTGTATTCCCATTAAAGAAACTACCCCAGATCTGTTTTCAATGGTTTTCAAATAGATAAATTCAGAATATTTCTACCCCAGGCATTTAATTTGCAATGTATAGGAAGGAACTACAGATGCTGGTTTACACTGAAAATAGGCCCAAAATGCTGGAGTAACTCAACGGAACAGGCAGCATCTCAGATTAGAAGGAATGGGTGACGTTTCGGGTCGAGGCCCATTTCAGACTGTCAGGGGAGAGGGAGACCAGAGATATGGAAGAGTAAGGTGTGAAAACGACAGATCAAAGCAGACAATGCTGATGGAACTGTGGACTAGTTCATTGTCAGCTGAGGGGAAGGTGACAAGGTGGCACACAATCAGTGAAAGTGATCAGGAGGACAGTGAATCTAGTCGTAGAACTAGGGTCGGGGAGGCACAGAGAGAGAGGGAAAGCAAGGGTTACCTGAAGTTAGAGAAATCTATATTCATACAGCTGGGCTGTAAGCTATCAATTTGTAATGCCCATTTTAGACACCAGGGGTCATTTGAAAACCTCTCGCATGCTCACAGTTCTCATGAACAAACTGGAAGCGATGAGAACACACAGTCAGCCCTGGATTTCATGCTAATTCTCTATTCCATCTGAATATGGAGTAGGAGTGAAAGCTGAGAAATTTACTGGAACATGAGTGCCACAAAATGCCCAATATGATTGATATTACTGAAAAGTTCTCACTGATAAGGTCAATAGAAACCTAGGTTCTGCCTCAGCTAAGTACTGCCTCAGTCTGAAGAAGGGTCTCGACTCGAAACGTCACCGATTCCTTCTCTCCAGAGATGCTGCCTGTCCCGCTGAGTTACTCCAGCTTTTAGTGTCGTCTCCTCCCCCCCCCCCCACTATCACAATCAGTCTGAAGGAGGATCCCAACCTGAAACATCACCTTTTTGTGTTCTCCGGAGATGCTGCCCGACCTGCTGAGTAACTCCAGCACATCGGGTCTTTTATTCTGCATTAGGACACAAGTTCAAGGATCTATATGAACTGCAAAGTCTTCCCATATCTCTTCTCTTGCAAGTAGAGCTTTAAGTGGGGTTAAATTGATGAATGACAGTACTGTAATTGAATGTCAAAGCAAGGGCAGTAAATCTGCCGTAAAACCGTAGAACTTGTTTTTGCACATCAACCAAAAAAGAGTTGTATCAGAAAAGTGCTAAAAGCCTTATCTATTCTTCTCTGTGTTATTATATTAAGCCTAATACCAAGTACAAATGTTGAAGTAAAAAACATGCAGCATTCATAAGAAACAAAGGAATTGGAAGTCAAGTGGATCAAATATATTCTGACATTTTGTCAGCATTGTAGCTCTATTCTATTAATCCAAATCCCAGCTCATCCTTGAAATGCTGAATTCCACAGGGAGGAATATTACCTCACTGGTAAATAAATGATTCTGCACCTATGACCTACTTTCTTCTCACAGATATTTATGAGAAGTGTGCTGTTCACTTTCAATTGGCATGATTCTGGTTTTCTCACTTCCCTGACATAAACAAGGAAACAAGCTGCATTGAGGGAAGCAACAAGGTTTTTTTATATTACCTTTGCTGCCTGTTGCTGTACTTTATTTGAGCGGTCATTCAGACTCATCAGATAATAGAGCTCTTGCAGGCCTAGATTAACAAATGCTAAAAAAATTCAAGAGACAATGAAACAATTTTGACTATAATCTCATACCATCAAGTTAGTAAGGCAAGTACAAAACCATGCTGACTGTTACTAATTAACCCATTCTCTTACAAATGTAAATCCGCCCCAAAAGATCCTCTCCAATAGATTCTGATGTGAGGCTCGTGGGCCTAAAATTCCCTAGATTCTCTCTACATCCCTTCTCCTTCATTCATGTCCATCTTCCTTGTTTGAAATGTTGACATCGCTGTCATCATCCGTCCTGAAAAGGATGCAAGCTTCCGGCGACAATCAGTGGAAGCCATCACTTGTTGCAATCGATGATGATGGCTCGGGATACTTCCAGTTTCCAGCCCCGCGACGTAGATGCTTCTGCTATGGGGCAACATCCTTTCTTAAGCAAAGGAACAACGTTAGCCTCTCTCAAGATGCTACTCAAATATGGTTTCCTTCTCTCCAGAGATGCTGCCTGTCCCACTGAGTTACTCCGGCATTTGGTGTCTACCTTGGCCTCGCTCAAGTTCTCCAGAACCTCACCTGTGGCTGGAGGAGATGCAAAGAAGTTCATCAATGCTCCTGCAATCTCCTCCCTTGCCTCTCTGAATAATCAGCCCATGGGATTTATTCAATTTAATGCTCTTCAAGAACTTCAACATTTCCTTAATCACAAACTGCCCTTGCATATTATATTCTCCTCGTCCTCCATCACCTTCTCCTTGATAAAACCAAATGCAAATTACTTAAGTAATACCTCGCCAACATTCTCTGACTCCAAATACAAATTCCCTCTTTTATGCTTGAGCGGTCTTCCTTCTTCCTGTTTACTCACTTCTTTCTCTTTTTGACTAAATTTACAACCTCATTGGCAATCCAAGGTCCCCTTACTTAGCCATTGTTATCTCTCCTCCTTACTGGAACATGTTGGTCCTGAACTTTGAACAACTGGCCTTTGAATGACTCCAACATGTCAGATGTGGACTTGCCAAATAACAACTTCTCCCAATGTGCCTTCCCAAGCTCATGTCTAATAACATTGTGATTTGTCTTACTTACAGGGCGGCACGGTGGCGTAGCGGTAGAGTTGCTGCCTTACAGCACTTGCAGCGCCAGAGACACGGGTTCGATCCTGACTACAGGTGCTGTCTGTACGGAGTTGGAACGTTCTCCCCGTGACCGTGTGGAATTTCTCCGAGATTTTTGGTTTCCTCCCACACGCCAAAGACCTACAATTTTGTAGTTTAATTGGCATTGTATTTAAATTGTCCCTAGTGCATGTAGGATAGTGCTAATGTGCGGGGATCGCTGGTCGGTGTGGACTAGGTGGACCGAGTCAGCCTGTTTCTTCGCTGAATCTCTAAATTAACTAAACTTAACAATTTACCACCGTAGCACAAGGTTCAGACTTATCCCAATCCAAAACAATCTTAAAATTTATAGTTGTGATCGCTATCCACAAAATGTTCTTCCACTGAAATACCAATCACCTGGCCAGGTTTGTTTCCAAACACAAGATCCCATATTGTTTCTTTCTTGGGTTGCACTATCTACATACTGTTTCAAGAAGTCCTCTTGGATATGCCTAACAAATTTGGACCCATATAAGCCCTTGGCACTGAGCAAGACCCAGTCAATATTGGGGAAGTTAATGTCATCCATTAAGACAACCTTGTTGCATTGGTATCTTTTGGTAATCTGTCTATATATCGGTTCCTCTATCACCCATTGAGGGGGGAGGGGGTATAGTACAATCCTTTTAGAGTGCTTGCACTGTTTTTATTTTTGAGCTCTGCCCATATCACCTTCGTAGATAAACCCTTTGTTAAGTGTTCTCTGAATGCCACCATGATGTTCACCTTGATTAGTGGAATGACTCCTCCACCTCTTTTCTTCTTTCTCTCCCTCTCTATCACATCTGTAAATGTCATAGGGACATGGGTTGGGTGCTTTGTGGACTGAGGTTTCTACAAAAGTAAGAATAGATGTGAATTGGGTTCTGGTATTTCAAAGTTTGGGAAGTAGTTACCAAGGCTCAGTAGCAGTAGAGTTTAGGATAAAACCAAGTGGATTAACTGTACGAATTTGGTTTGTTCTTCACATCATTTAATGTGTTTGGTTCCAATTGAGATCTGATGCTTCTGTTGAAAAGATGTATTGTTTTTCAAATTTTGGGACGGAGAAGAAACCACGAGGTATTAAATAATATGAAAAATAAATTAACTTAAAATAAACTAAACATAATATAAACCAGCCAAATGGTTTGATTTAACGATGTTTAACAAAGAATGGTGGATTTTGAATGTAATGTATGCGATTACATTCAAAATCCACCATTCTTTGTTATAATATTTGTCAGTATGCATAGATAAACTCAAACAAAATGCAAGAATGGTCATAGGTCTATGAAAGTACTGAGTAATCTATTGAAATTATTAGTTAGCAGAAAAATTGCTAAATCATTGAAGTAATAAAAATATGGAGGAGGATTACAATGATCAGTAAATAGCAACTGAATATTATTTTCGATTCTTCGCGGAAAGTTTCACCAGTCACTGTTAGCTTTAACTTGCTTTCTTAATTGTTATTAAAGTGTGCCACAAGTCAGGAGAAGTTTTCACTGTCTCACAATTTTGCAGTCATTCAGATTTCTTTCCTTCCAGGAATAATAGAAAGCTTTTCTCAAGTTGAAGGGTCACAAATTGAAGGGTCACAAGATGTAGGAATGCAGCAAGAATTGGGAGATCATTAAAAGTTCCAAAGAACATTTAACAAATCCAGAAAGAATGGAAGCCTGTGAAAAGCTATTTACTTTACAATGCATTACCAGGTTTTTCCAGTTTTCTTCAGTGCTGAAAGATGTTATGACAAACTCCGCAGGTCTTGGTTCTTCCCTCCAGTTCTGGGAGACGAGAATAATAACTACTTGTGTACCTGCTTCTGGCAGGCAAAGAGAATAGATGAGTATGTAATCTTAAACTCAACCACAACACTCTCCCTGGATTTTGTAGATATTTTCTCATGTCTGGCAAAAGCATCATTGCACTATTTCTCATCCAGCTCCACTTCAAGCCAGTACTGGCAACCATTTAAGTTATTGAGGACCTATTATATAGTTTCTTTATTGTCATTGTAACATGAACCATGTACAATGAAATTTAAAAATGTCAACCAGTCAGTGCACCATTCAAACCATAAAAGCTAACGATACATACAAGGTAAAATATTAAAAAAGATAAACAACTAAAATAAATATGAAATATGAAAATAGCACGCATAAACACCCAACCCTACATCCTTCAGTCGATTTCACAGTGTACCAACCACAGTCCCTTAGTCCCCGCGTTCCTTGGCGGCTACATTTAGTGCCTTTATAGCAGTGGGGTAAAAACTGTTTTTAAGTCTGTTTGTCCTTGTCCTTGTAGATCTGTACCATCTGCCTGACGGCAACAGTTCAAACAGGGAGTGTCCAGGGTGGGAAATGTCCTTTATAATATTCTGGGATTTTTTGATGCAGCGGGAACTGTGTAAGTCTTCCAAGGTAAGGAGAGGGCAGCCGACAATTCTCTGGGCGTTGTCAATGGCCCTCTGGAGCGCTTTCCTCTAAGCTGCTGTGCAGCTGGTGCACCACACGCATACACAGTATGTTAGGATGCTCTCAATGCAGCATCGATAAAAGGACAGCAGCAGTCTCTGTGTGATGTTATTCTTCATGAGCACCCTCAGGAAGTGCAGTCTCTTTTGAATATTTTTCAGAAGCGCAGAGGTGTTCACGCTCCACGTCAGTTCCTCCTCAATATGGATTCCCAGGAAGCGGAAATCCGCCACCCTCTCCACACAGTCCCCTCTGATGATTAGTGGTACCAGTTCTGTTTTGTTCTTCCTGAAGTCTATTATTATCTCCTTGGTCTTTAAGGTGTTCAGGAGCAGGTTATTTTCTCCACACCACACTGTCAGCTGTTCCACCTCATCCCGATACGCGTACTCGTCCCCCCCGGAGATGAGCCCCACCACCGTAGTGTCATCTGCAAATTTGACAATGGTGTTGCTGTGATGGGCGGAGGTGCAGTCATGTGTGTAGATGGTGTAGAGCAGGGGGCTCAGCACGCAGCCCTATGGAGAGCCGGTACTGAGGCTGAGGGCCGTGGATGTGTGATGGCCCATTCTGACTCTCTGGCTGTGGCCCGACAGGAAGCTATTTATCCACATGCAGGTGGATTGTGGAAGTCCCAAGTCCCCCAGTTTGTGGGGAAGGATAGTATTAAAAGCAGAGCTGTAGTCCACAAAGAGCATTCGCACATAGCTTCCCCGCTGCTCCAGGTGGGACAGTGCAGCATGGAGAGCTTTGGCTACAGCGTCCTCTGTAGATCTATTCGCTCTGTACCCAAACTGGTGGGGGTCAAAGCTTCGGGGCAGGAGTGATGTGATATGACCCCAGACCAGTTTTTCAAAGCACTTCATCACCACTGGTGTGAGTGCGACTGGCCGGTAGTCGTTGAGGCTGGAAATGTGGGTTTTTTTGGGCAAGGGGACTATGGTTGCGGACATCAGACAGGGTGGGACAGTGGACTGGGTCAGAGACTGGTTAAAAATCCTCGTTTAGCCAGCTGGTCTGCGCAGTCCTTCAGCACGTGTCCAGAGACGCCGTCGGGTCCAGTAGCCTTCCTTGGATTGATGGCCCGCAGCGTGCGCCTTACCTCACGCTCCTCTATCGTGAGGGTTAGGCTACTGTGGACCATATGGTGTGTTGTGGCTGTCTCGGGTGGCTCCACTTCAAAGCGAGCAAAGAAGAGGTTCAGCTCCTCTGCCAACGAGGCGTCACCCTCAGCAGCTCCAAGGTTTGTCTTATAATTGGTGAGATACTGGATCCCCTGCCACACCTGCCTGCTGTTGTTACTGTCCAGGTGGTCCTCTATCTTCCTCCTGTAGTCTGACTTGGCCTCTCTGATGCCTCTCTTCAGGTTAGCTCGGGCTGCGCTGTATAAAGCCTTATCACCAGACCTAAAAGCAGTGTTCCTCTCTTTTGAAAAGATACAGCTCATCACTTGACTCGCTATGCATAATTAATGAACACAATTATCTGGTTATTGTGCTCCTGCTTATTGGCAATGTCGTCATAATCATGAGAGGAAATGGTGTCACGGTCAGCATAATGTGCATATTGCAGGTGTGCATCTATCACATGAGTTGCTTAGTCATCTGTAAACTACCAAGGCGCAGAGAATTCTTGTGGCAATCTGAGAGCAAATAAGCAATTGCAAAGTCAGCAATATTAATCATCAACTTTTCAGTCCTTAGGTTCATAAGCTCATAAATGATATGAGCACAATTAGGCCATTCGGCCCATCAAGTCTACTCTGCCATTCAATCATTGTAGATCAATCCCTTCTTAACCCCTTTCTCCTGCCTACTCCCCGTAACCCCTGACACCCATACTAATCAAGAATCTATTTATCTCTGCTTTAAAAATATCAATTGACATGGCCTCCACAGCTTTCTGTGGCAGTGAATTCCACATATTTCACAATGAACATACTATGGCATCTTCATTAAATTACAATAAGGCGAACAGGCATGAAATTAAGAAATACTTTATCTCTCAAGTGAATCAGTGAAAGCATAGAAATTCCTCTCTCAAAAGCCCATAGTTACAGTTACAAATTGAGTTTTCACATCTGGGATTGTTAGAATTTTATAATGAACTAGACTAAGTGGGACCCGTTGGGTCCCATGTTCATACGGGAGGGCTGGTCCCCCGATGCAATATTCCACCTCTCCACCAATTCCAATATTGGTGGCCTGGGGGGGGGGGGGCTTTCTAGAGCGCTGGTATGGGTTCTTGGGGTGGCAGCTCAGTCCCTCAAGCCTGATGTGCTGGCAGCTCACTCACGGCTGGTGGGCTGGCAGTCGGCTCATGGGTATTCCTTGAAATTCCATTTCAAGTAGGGTGCAAAGCCACCGAATTCAAGTGCTGTTTCATACCACTTCGAGCAGGGTGCATGGCCACTAAAATCAATTGCAGTTTCCCACCACTTCAAGCAGGGTGCAAGACCACCGAATTCAAGTGCAGTTTCCAACCACTTCAAGCAGGGCGCAAGGCCACCGAATTCAAGTGCTATTACATACCACTAAGCAGGGTGCAAGGCCACCGAATTCAAGTGCTGTTTCATACCACTTTAAGCAGGGTGCAAAGCCGCCAAATACAAGTGCAGTTTCATACCACTTCAAGCAGGGTGCAAGGCCACCAAATTCAAATGCAGTTTCATACCATTTCAAGCAGGGTGCAAGGCTACCAATTTCAAATGCAGCTTCATACCATACCATGCAGGGTGCAACGCCATCACATTCAAATGCAGTTTCATACCATTTCATGCAGGGTGCAAGGCCACCACATTCAAATGCAGTTTCATACCATTTCAAGCAGGGTGAAATCACCATAAAACCACACAAAACACAAAACTCACAGTTCAGTAGCCATTCGGGGTCCACCCTGTTTTGATGAATGCAATGAACCTGGCATGCGCAAACCGAAGATCAAACAAAACAAGTTGTCTTACAAACTTCAGGCTGTGCATGCCATACGCAAGAAGAAGAAGTAGACATTCAGTGTGTTCAGTTGATTTACATCTCAGACAGAGTTGTGACTTCTCCCTCCCCCATCATGCAGAGACTGAGCCACACCCACACTTCTGGGTTTTATAACCCCCTCCCACCGGAAAAGGTGTGGCCTTCATGGTGTGATTGACAGGAGAGAGATTCTCAACATTTTTAAAACACTAATAACACTTTTATTTTTCATTGATGGGAAGAATCCTCCGCACATGTTGAACGGAGGGGGAATGAGTAAGATGGCCAAAAATCACAGCCGTAAGTGGTAGTGTTTTATCTAAAATCAATATACAGTGCAAACAGGAAGTTACCCAAAGCACCCAAGCCACCATTTGCAGTAGTGCCTTCTAACTTCAACCCAAAGCACCCAAGCTACCATTGGCAGTATTGCCTTTTAACTTCAGCCCAAAGCACCCAAGCCACCATTTGCAGTAGTGCCTTATAACTTCAGCCCATAGCACCCAAGCCACCATTTGCAGTAGTGCCTTCTAACTTCAACCCAAAGCACCCAAGCCACCATTGGCAGTATTTCCTTTTAACTTCAGCCCAAAGCACCCAAGCCACCATTTGCAGTAGTGCCTTTTAACTTCAACCCAAAGCACCCAAGCCACCATTTGCAGTTGTGCCTTTACACCTCAACCCAAAGCACTCAAGCCACCATTTGCAGTAGTGCCTTTTCACTTCAACCCAAAGCACCCAAGCCACCATTTGCAGTAGTGCCTTTTCACTTCAACCCAAAGCACCCAAGCCACCATTTGCAGTAGTGCCTTTTCACTGCAACCCTAAGCACCCGAGCCACCATTTGCAGTAGTGCCTTTTAACTTCAGCCCAAACCACCCAAGCCACTATTTTCAGTAGTGCCTTTTACCTTCAGCCCAAAGCACCCAAGCCACCATTTTCAGTAGTGCCTTTTACCTTCAGCCCAAAGCACCCAAGCCACCATTTTCAGTAGTGCCTTTTACCTTCAGCCCAAAGCACCCAAGCCACCATTTTCAGTAGTGCCTTTTAACTTCAACCCAAATCCCCCAAACAAACATTTGCAGGCAGTGCCTTTTTACTTCAAACCAACCATATTTTCATTTTCAAACCACATTAGGGGCACTCACAGTTGAGTAAACATTTGTTCAGTGATATTCAGAGCTCAGAAAGACGTGACCCTCTGGCTTCCTCCATCTTGCAGAGACTGAGTGAGGCACACCACTTCCTGGTTTTATAGTCCGTCCTCCTCCCTCCAGCAGGGGCAGCTGAGAGAATGGCGATATTTTTCAAAACATTAATATCTCTCTGATGTTTCATCGATGGGAAAATTCCTCTGGTCCAGGAAGGCAGAGGGGGGCTCTGAGCGAGCCTGCCAAAAATGATGGCTGTAGGTGGCGGCTTTCTCTCGGAAATCACACCACAGTGAGCCAAAAGCGGTCAAGATCAGACTTTTAGTAATATAGAAGATATATAAATAAGCCAGGAAAATTAAGTCCTTTAAGAAATTTAAGGGGAAATTTGCATTGATCAAAATTATGACCCATCCCCTTTACTGATGCATCTTCCTTCATCTGTTTGTTCTCCCCCCTTCACCCCCCCCCCCCCCCACTTGAACAATAAACATTGAATAAAAAAATATTCATATTATTAATTATGACCCCCTCTGTCTCCACTACTCCGCCATGATGCATTCTTTGTACAATGCCATTGCACTTCATAGTAAGGCATTTGGGATTCCAAGGAGAGACTAGCTTCACTGAACTGAGTGATGATGAAAGGAAAGATCAAAATTTATAGGTGGCCCATCACATTGGGTTCGCTTACCACTGGAACTTTCCAAGCATCCACTGTCCTCATCATACACCCTTGCGGCCAATTTTTCATGCAGCATTTAATTAAAGATGCAATCAGAAGCAATCTGTACCCTGCACTGCTACATGCACCAGTGTGATAACAAGCAGGAAGTTAGATGGAAAGAATTATTGACCCTCAGCTCTTCCAAATGAACAAGACAGAGGTGAAATTTTCGGGGAGACCGTCAACAATGATGCCAGATTTAGGCTGTGGGTGCTCCTAGAGTAGGTGATGCTGCACCTGTTTTGCAGTGAAGATAGACACAAAATGCTGGAGTAATTCAGGGGGACAGGTAGCATCTCTGGAGAGAAGGAATGGGTGACGTTTCGGGTCGAGATCCTTAAACGTCACCCATTCCTTCTCTCCAGAGATGCTGCCTGCCC
The DNA here is from genome assembly GCA_963514005.1 of Raja brachyura. The sequence goes on from OY740781.1 coordinate 166,442,211, forward strand.
TGCTGAGTTACTCCAGCATTTTGTATCTACCTTCAGCTTAACCCAGCATCTGCAGTTCCTTCCTACACATTTTGTCTGTTTTGCATTGCTCCAGCATGTATCTGCGTCATCAAGGATTGATTGAATTGATTGATTGTAAGATACAGCCTTGAAACAGCCCCTTTGGCTCACTGAGTCTACTATCATTAACCATTAATCTACCATCATTACACAATATATACACTGCTGTCTCTAAATGCCAGGCATTGCCTGATGCAATTTAAAGTATTGCATAGGTTATACTATTCAAAGATCAAATTGAACAAGATCTTCCCAACTGTCTCTCCTCTTTGTGATAAATGTAACTTTCAAGAAGCCAACCTAACTCATACGCTTGTATCCTGTATAAAAATACAAAACTTCTGGACGGAAATATTCAATATTATTTCTAAAACACTTAAAACTCAATTGGAGCCAGATCTAAAACTAATAATATTAGGAATGTCAGAGGGCTGCCCTAATCTAACAATATTTCAAAGACGCTTCCTTGACTATGGTTTAATAACTGCGAAAAAACTTATACTTACATTTTGGAAAAAGATAACAGTTCCCACAGTGAAGATGTGGATCACAGAAATGACCGAGACACTACATCTAAAAAAAATAAGGCTTGTTTTGACTGACAAATCAGATCAATTTTCAAAAATATGGTCTCCTTTTATTCAACAACATAATGGTTGAACACAAACTCACAACCGACGCTAGGGTTGGGTGAGCGGGCGTATGGAAGGGTAGTGGGATATATCTCTGCTTCTTTCACACCTTCGTTAGTTCTGAGGTTTTCCTTTTATCGTTTTCGTGTTTTTCTTGAAATTTTCTCTTTTATTTTTCTTTTCTTCTTTCTTTCCCTTTATTCCTTTTTCTTTTTTTCCGAACTAGTTATTAGTTCATAAAATGTTAAAACTGAAGCAGTATGAAAATTGTATAACTGTTATGTCAATCCTTTTCTTTTTGTACAATTGCTTCTAACAAAGATAATCTAAAAAAATTAAAAATTAAAAAAATCTACCATCATTAATCATTAATCTCTGTTTCACACTAGTCCCATGTTATCCCAATTTTGTAACCGCTATCCACACACTCGGGGCAATTTACAGAGGCCGATTAACCGACAAGCTCCCAATGCCTTTGGGATGTGGGAGGAAATCAGAGCATCCGGTGGAAACTCAAGTGGTCACTGGAAGAACATGCAAACACCACACAAACAGTACCCAAGGTCAGGATGGAGACAGTATCTTTGGCACTGTGAGGTGGCGGCTCTAACTGTGCCGCCCATGTGTTCCTCAGGCATCCAGCTGCCCAGTGACGATGCAGTGTTGATGGCTGTAACATGCTCTCTGCTTGGGTCTTCCCTCTGGTTGTAAATCCACCACCCTCTGGTCATTCTGCAGGCCGATGACGAGAACATTCAAGTGTTTCTGTGAACCAAAGGCAGCGGCAGCCTCCGCCATCTGCTGTTTGATTTCAAATAGGTCAGCAAAGACTCTGTGCTTTTATGAGTACCACAGCACCTCCCAACAAAGCCCAAGTTCTGGAAAGAAAATCCAAGACGTCCTGCACCACTCCAGCTTTAGTTTAGTCAGAAGTGAAAAGTGCTGACAACAGTCAACCCCACCATGTTCTTTTAAATAGAGAAACAAGAGGCCACAGAGGCTGGAAGCTTTAGCAATATACTAAGTGCTGGAGGAACTCAGCAGGTTAGGCAGCATCTGTGGAGGGAAATGGGCAGGTAACATGGTTATAGATGGGTTCCAACCTGAAACGTCACCCATCCTTTTCCTCTTGAGATGCTGCCTGACCCGCTGAGTTACTCCCAACACTTTGTGTCTATCTTGGGCAGGTGACATTTCAGGTTGGAACCCTTCTTCAGATCCGAAACATTGGTTATTTCCCTCCACAGATGCTACATAGCCTGCTGAGTTCCTCCAGCACTACGTTCTTTTAAATGTTTGACCAATCAAGGAATTATTGTTATACCATTCTGGTTTAGTGTTTGCTACATATTTCCAAAGTTATTTCTGCCCATCTAGTCCACACATTAATCCTTGATCTGTCTGAGGTGTTTAAAATGATGAAATGGTTTAACAAAATAAATGCATACATAAAACATAGAACATAGAACATAGAACAGCTCAACACAATGTTTGTGCTGAACATGATGCCAAGTTGATCCATATACATGATCCATATTTCTCTATTACCTGCATTCCAATGAGCCTATCTAACAGCTATTAAACGCCACTATCGTATCCGCCTCCACCACCACCCCTGGCAATGGGTACCAGGCCCCCACCACTCTCTGGGAAAACTAATTGCCGAGCACATCTCCATTCAACTTTCCAACTCTCAACTCCTAGCCATGCCCTCTAGCGTTGGACAATTCCATTCTGACTGTCTACCCTATCTACGCATGTCATCATTTTATATACTTCTATCAAGATACCTCTATACAGAGATCTCAAATCCAGCCAAAGATAGCAGAACGGAAATATAATACGGCTGGGTGGAGTGACTAAGACATGCAGAAGCCGGTGGTGGATGAGGTCGAAGAAATAAATGCAAACGAGTTGTCATCTGGTTCAACAAGAAAGCCCTGTTGGCGCTGTAACAGAGTTATGAACTGAGCTTCTGTAAAATCAACCACAACGGTAAGTATTGCATAGAAAACTGCAATTATGAACTCATTGCCAGCAGAGCACAGGACTGATGTGGTCAGAACACAGGAGTTTTATTATCATCAGATGTCATCTACTATTAACTAGTGCGTTTCCTCTGCTCAGAAACCAAATCTGCTCATAAACATCGAGAAAGGATAAAGCCAGGTGATATACTTCTAATTCAGCAATGGCTGTCCAAGCTTATGAAGGCAAGATTAATTAAGGGTAGTGAATGCTAATCTATAAAAAGTCAGATGAGGTTCTACGATAGGTTCATACAAAGGTAGGAAGGGGACAGATTTAAAGTGAGATGTGGGAAAGAGGGGAGAACATGGTGCTGTCATTATTGAAAGATGGACTTGAAGGTGCTGCTGATTTTACTAACAATGTTATGTAGATAAATGTTCCAGTAGCCCGTCTGAACGTGGCATTGGACGGTCTGGGTGGAGAAGGTAAACTGGTGTCAGGAAATCACAGCTGAGAACAGTGGGCTTTTACCTGAGGGATGAAGATGGGAAGATGCTCTACAGCCATTTTAGAGGAGGAGAAGCAGCAGCAGAAGCAGCAGAAGCAGCAGTTGCAGTAGAAGACCAAGGCTCGTCCCTGAGAAACTCCTGTTTCTCCGGATAGGGCCCAGCAATGTATCTATGAGTCACACTATATGATACAATGATTCTTAAAAAATACACACACACACAGACACACACAAATTCACACACATTCACATACACATTCGCGCACATTCACACACACATTCACACACACACACACACACACATTCACTCACATTCACACACACATTCACACACACACAAATTCACACACACACACACACATTCGCGCACATTCACTCACACATTCACACACACACACACACACACATTCACTCACATTCACACACACATTCACACACACATTCACTCACACACACACACATTCACACACACACACACACATTCACACACACACATTCACACACAAACACATTCACACACACACATTCACACACACACACATTCACACACCCACACACACATTCACACACACACACACACACATTCACACACACATACATTCACACACATTCATGCACACATTCACACACACACATTCACACACACACACATTCACACACCCACACACACATTCACACACACATACACATTCACACACACATACATTCACACACATTCATGCACACATTCACACACACAAATTCACACACACACATACATTCACACACATTCATGCACACATTCACACACACAAATTCACACACATTCACACACAAATTCACACACACACACATCCACACAAACACATTCACACACACACCTTCACACACAAATTCACACACACACATTCGCACACACACAAATTCACACACACACACACACACACACACACACACACACATTCCACACACATTCACACACACATTCACACACACACACACTCACACACACACACACACAAATTCACACATACACACATTCACATACACATTCACACACACACACACACATTCACACACACACATTCACACATTCACACACAAATTCACACACACACACATCCACACAAACACATTCACACACACACCTTCACACACAAATTCACACACACACATTCGCACACACATTCACACACACACACACACACACACACACACACACACACACACACACACACACATTCCACACACATTCACACACACATTCACACACACACACACTCACACACACACACACACAAATTCACACACACACACATTCACATACACATTCACACACACACACATTCACACACACACATTCACACATTCACACAAACACATTCACACACACAGACACACATTCACATACACACACACATTCACACACACACACACAAATCCACATACATTCACACACGCACATTCACACATACACACACAGTGCTACCCTTTAAAGAAAGAAATGATTCATATGATCAAATAGGCTATTCACACAAATGAAATTGCACAAATAGTTAATTAGTAACATTAATGTATAGCTGTGGAACAGATCATTTCAAAATTATGTTCAAAACACAAAGCACTTGAGTAACTCAGTGGAGCCAGGCAGCATCTCCCCAAGGGAATGGATAGGGAACGTTTTGAGTCAGGACCCTTCATCAAACTGATTGTATAAAGAGGTTGATTGTAACGAAGCAGTGGGGGAGAAACCTGGAAAAGGCACGAGAGTGGGACAACGCCTCGTAAGTGATAGGTGGACACAATCTGGGCTTGAGCAATATTGTTCTGTAAATAACAAGGGTCTGGTCTAAATTGGGTTCTTTCTCAGAACTCATGCTGCTCAAAATTTCAGTGTGTATCAACGGTGCACAATTAAAATGACCTCACACTGAGCCTGATCGTGGGCTGTTGTAAATGATGCAGCTCTTGTCCTAAAACACCTGCTGGTCAGATATATTGCAGGCTCTTCCTCTGAACTGGCTTTCTACAAAATTTGTGATTCCCCCCATTCTACTGGGATCGCCAAGTCACTGTCAAAATGATAAGCTTGACTTGGGTCATTCATAATTGCCCATCAGCCCATCATGTCTACTCCACCATTCAATCATGGCAGATCAATCCCTTCTTAACCCCATTCTCCTGCCTTTTCCCCATAACTCCTGACACTCGGACAAAACAAGAATCTACCTATCTCTGCTGTAAAAAATATCAATTGACGGCCTCCACAGCCTTCTGTGGCAATGAATTCCACAGATTCACCACCCTCTGACTAAATAAATTCCTCCTCACCTCCTTCCTAAAGGAACATTTTGAGGCTATGACCTCTGGTCTTAGACTCTCACACTAGTGATAACATCCTCTCGACATCCACTCTATCCGGGCCACTGTAACAATGAAAGGCTGAAAGATTATTTGATTGAGATGTTTAAATTTACAAAACCTCATAATTGCTTCCATTCGCCCTGGACAAGGAATACCAATCATTCTGGGACCCCACATTCTGGTCTATTCCCTTGGCCAATGTGTAACCTGCATTTGCAAGTTAGATTGTTAACCTAATTTGTTGCATCTTGGCACAACATGTGCTTCACTTGTTAACCTGTGCCAAATATACGTAGGCCCAGCCTTTACTGCCTGACACCGTCGAGCAGCACAGTGGCACAGCGGTAGAGTTGCTGCCTCACAGCGCCAGAGACCTGGGTTCAATCCTGACTATGGGTGTTGTCTGTACGGAGTTTGTACATTCTCCCTGTGACCACGTGGGTTTTCTCCGGCAGCTCTGGTTTCCTCCCACATTCTAAAGACTTGCATGTTTGTCGGCCTGAAGAAGGGTCTCGACCCGAAACGTCACCCATTCCTTCTCTCCAGAGATGCTGCCTGTCACGTGAGTTACTCCAGTATTCTGAGTCTATCTTAGGTTTGTAGGTTAATTGGCTTCTGTAAATTGTCCCTAGAGTGTAGGATAGAACCAGTGTATGGGTGGTTGTTGGTTGGCATGGGTTTGGTGAGCTGAAGGACCTGTTTCCTTACTATATTATTAAACTAAACTAAACCTGATACTACCAATCCATGTCTCTCGAAGAATGCTCTTTATGTCCCTGGAGATACAGTACATCCTTTGTTAATATTATCCACTCACATCTGGAAATATCACATTCTTTTGTATAACCTGCTGCTTCACCACATCCCCTGGCTCCCTGCCGCACAGCTTACTTCAGTTTCCTTTTTGCACAACAAACCTGTGCTTTGGCCAAGCTGCTGTCAATTGAAAATGTGGCATGACAGTAACAATATTTTTGCCTGACATGACATTTATCCATTGAGGTATTACATGTTAAACCCAGACCTCATCAGCTCTCTCAAGTGGGTATAAAACATCTTATAGTACAATATCGAATTACAGCAGAGGAGATCTTCTTGCTGGCCTCTCAACCGACTACAATAAATTAGCTGCAATAAAAGTTGAATTTTAATGTGTAACATTTTTACTTCCTGCCAACGTTGTTTAACAGTTGTTGCAGAAAGCCTTCTGCTTCCCCAATACGAGACCTCCCTCCTATCAGCAATATCTTTATAAAATTTCCAATTAAATGTAACACTACCAACTGCAGACGCTATAAATGTGATGGAGAATGTGAATGATGACCTTTAAAGGAGGATTATGAACCTGGGGTGTTTGCTCTGTTCATCTGTCTGTGGATGCAGCATGTTTCCATCATTTTGGGTTAGATTTCCAATGCCTACAGTTTTGCTTCAGCCCGAGACAACTCCGGTGGTGCACAGATTTTCTCTTTTCTCATCCGATCGCCGGGGGGGGGCACTGCACAAGAACCGTCAGTCCGTGCAGCTGGCCTGGCTCACCTGGGCAAGCCACCTGGAGATGGAATCTGCCAAGCCTGGTCCCTGCTCACCCCCGAGGACCAGAGAACCAGACAGGAGAGTGAAGGGACTCCTATTGTGCAACACTTTCATTCTCCCTGCCTCCCCAGATGATGCCTGACCTGCCATGTATTCCCACCTTTTTTCTAGTTCCATTTAAACTTTCTGGCCGTGAATGCAGAGGATTCCTTAATCTACCTCCTTTCTGCTGTTTTAGGGTTGTTTCCAAGTTGCTACGCTGATGTATGCAAACTGCTACATTTGCTTTAAGGTCTCGAGTGTATATGATTCAGCGGCCTGGCTAAGTGCCGGCAGTTGCATGAAATGGCACTGGCTGCTTCCAAGTGAGACATCAACAAAAAAAATCCTAAACTGCACCGTGAATGAAGTTTCCAATTCTTTGGCAACTTGTAGAATCTTTAAAGGTTTTAGTGCTTTGATTTAGAAGCAGATTACTCTCAAGGCTGCGAGCTGGCACTAATAAGACCTTGTACAGATCGACTACAGTGATTCCCTACTATACTGCAGTCATACTTCATTCCCTTGGTTGTAAAGTGCTTTGAGATGTCATGGAGTTGTAAATGGAGCTAAATAACTGACCCCCCCCCCCCCCCCCCCCCCTTTCAACCACTCAATCATTTGGTTGTAAAAACGGCTTTTACATTTGGGTAATATTTTCAGTCTAAATGATTTCAGTTGTGTGTCATTGAACGTTACATTTGCAGCATCTGGACTTTAGATCCAGGTAAGCTGGTCTCTACCATAAACGCAAGTGCAGATCCTTGTGGTTTTCTGCAAAGCAGATGGTATCAGTACGTGAATCAAACCACTTTGAGGCCACATTCAGGGTGAAGTCACTCCACCCAAAATAGAACAACCTTGTACATACATTATTAGGACTCTTGTGCCTCTGTGCATTCCATTCCCTTAAATAATCTAGCATGGGGCAAGACCAAACCACCCTGAGCAAAGAGGTAAGACAGAAGTTAGTGTACTGTTCACTTCTGGTTAGTCCCATTGAAATGTAGAAGGTTTTGCCATTTATTTTCTTGCCATTTAAGGAAACCCTCCCTTTTATACCACAATACCTATTTCATATAAAGCTAGCTGTGAAAACCAAACTCACGCTGTTGCCCAACTTGACCTGGCAAGGCATCTGACTTATTGTACAACTCAAGAGCAAAATGCTCAAATATTTTTAGCATTTAACATAGTAAATTATAGTAACGAGAACCCACTCTCAATGCCTCTTAAGCCACCATTATGCTCCACTCATATGTTCCCCAATTTATTTCAATTGCTGCAACCACACCCACAGGAAAGCTTCAAAGCAAAAGTAGATGGTAAAGCAATGAAGCAATTAATGCCAGGGGTTACACAAAAAGCTGGAGAAACTCAGCGGGTGCAGCTGCATCTAAGGAGCGAAGGAGATAGGCGACGTTTCGGGTCGAGACCCTTCTTCAGAAGCAATTAATGCCGCGAGTTTCATTTTTTTAGACTAGAGATACAACGTGGAGACGGAACCTTCAGCCCACGAGTCAACGCTGACCACTTGTTCTATCCTACACACTATCCTACACTACAGAAGCCATTTAACATACATCTTTGGAATGTGGGAAGAAACTGGAGGACCATGTGGTCACAGGGAGAACGCACAAAATCCCTGCAGACAGTATCGATAGTCAGTGTCTGTGGCGCAGTGAGGCAGCAACTCTACCGGTGCACCACTGGGCCGCCCTAATTTTATGTTGGTGTAAATATAACTGCAGTTTTATCCTCAAGAATAAATGAGGATATCAGACAAAATGGAAGCAAGTGGACTACATTTGGAACGATAATTTCACTAAAGGGCCTTCCAACTTGCCAATTATTTTGGTGACGGCCAGCATGATCGACTGACGTTTCAGGTCACCAAAAAATACGCAGCGTGATGCGGCGTGACGACGTATGACGCTGCATGACAACGTATGACGCGGCGGTGACGCGGCCTGATGATTTATGACGCGCAGTGTTTTTTCAAGTGTCGCACCCTTTTTTTGTCGCCGCTGGATTTTGAAATGTTCAAAATCTTTTGGCGACACTGATAAGACGCCGGCAAAATAGCCAAGTGAGACTGGCCCTTAACCCTCAAGACATGGGTGAGCTCCGAGCTATATGTTTAAAAATGATTGAGACTGAAAAACAATATAATAAATCAAAATATTTTCTGAATAATTAAAAACAAAATTCTTAGAAACAGAATATTGAATGTTTGATTAAAAGAGGCTGCATAGAAACAAGGCTTTTGACCCACCGAGCATGCCGACCATCAATCACCCGTTCACACTAGCTCAATGCAATCTCACAGAGGCCAATTAACATGCAAACCCGCACGTCTTTGGGATGTAGGATGAAACCAGAATGCCCGGAGGAAACCACATGGTCACAGGGAGTACTTGCAAACTTCACATAGACAGCACCCAATACCAGGATCGAGCATGGCGCTATGAGGCTGCAGCTCTACCAGCTGTGTCACTGTGCCACCCTTAATAAAAAATAATTAGGAGAGAGCACTAAATAAAAACAGCAAGAATAAATCTTCCCTTCAGTTCTACTATTCAGCAACAAAGAGTTTGCATTGAAATCAATGAGGTCTCAGCTCTCTGCAGGGTCTAACCCAGCCTCTTCACCCTGCCCTAAATCATTTTGAGCTCTGGACTTCATGTGAGTGTAAATAAGTCCAAGACTTCCTTCAATTCAAATGCTGAATGCTAGTAGTCCCTTTCAGGATCCCCAGCCAGTCTGATTTAGCCTAACACATTAAATAAAGCCAAACATTGCATGCAATTTCTTTAAATTTGGCAGAGAAAGTGAATATGAATGGCACATGATGTGTTCCAGCCAGATCTGACAATGGATGGTTTTTCAGCCACGTGCTGCATCAGCTCACATCTTCAGCACTAGGTCTTGAAGAAAGAAAGATGGCAGACATGTTTAATGATCATGGCAAGAGAGTGGGTAAAGGTTGCTCTCAGAATTATATCTGGAGGTTTTGAAATAATTGAGCAAATCCACCATTGAAACGTGCGGCACGGTGGCGCAGCGGTAGAGTTGGTGTCTTACAGCGCTTGCTTTGTAGGTTAATTGGCTTGGTATAAGTGTAAATTGTCCCTAGTGTGTGTAGGATAGTGTTAATGTGCGGGGATCGTTAGTCGGTGCGGACTCGGTGGGCCGAAGGGCCTGTTTCCACGCTGTATCTCTGGACTAAAACTAAACTAAACAGAATCGTTGCAAATGGAAAGTGAGAGGTTGGGCCACTGGGGGCTTGATACAAGAGTTTGGAAGCGAGTGGCAATGCAAAAAACAGTGGCGCTGGTTGACTGCAAGGGATGCCATGCATTGTTACAGATGTACATCGTCAAGGGGGAGAGGGTCACGAATGCTGCCCCTGATTAACACTGTCACCTTCCACACTAATGTAAATACCACTGAGCTTAATCTTTCCATCATGGCCTTCAACACAGGAACACCTCAGTCCTGTCAAACTGGTTTCCTGACTGCAATGCATAAATGAAAATGCCTTAAATATGAATGACATTTTCGCCATCGTGTCTGGACCTCTTTCTTCCCGCTGATTCCTTGCCTCCGTCCTGTTTTTCCACATAAGACGAATATTGCCACATAAAATCAATTGCCACCTCTGTAAGATCTTCTACATACCATGTTGTCATGTTTATATTTTATCCACATGAATTCAAATATAGCACATCAATTTTGACAGATAGAATATTTCCTTATAATGGTCACTTTGTACTCTTGGGTTAAATATATAGCAGGTAAAACACAATTTCCATCTGTAGTCCCATAAATTATTAATACTATAGACATTCTACGATGATATATAATGTATGAATCTAAAACAAAAAAAAATGGAAGCGCATAGCCACTTTGTCTGCTTCATCAATTAAGTTGTCAATTGCGACCTGCTTGAACTATCATCATTACTCTCCTCCTTGTTGCCACCCGATACTCTGCTCTTCATTGTCATCTTCACATTAATTCAATATTGTGTGTGCATATCCTGTCATAATATTGGAAAACAAGCAAAATGTCTCTCTTAGGGTGTACTGTTTCTTAACGTGGGTATGACAGGAGACCAAAGACAAAGCAAAAGCCTCCTCCTATTCCCCTTTGCCTTGACCCAGTACCTCTTTAATCTACTTGTTGAAAGCCTGTCTTGATTTTTATAACTGTAATCTGTATTTTATTGGCAAAGCTTTTGATATTACTTAAGGATATTTTGCTACATCATAGGCCCCCTTCGGTCGTGGCTGACCATGGGTGTCTCCAGGGTGCTATTCCCTATATGGAGGACGTCTGCGCGTGACTTTGTTTAACGTGGGGTGACTGGTGCACAGACAGCCACCCCGCGGCCCTTGACAGATCTGGGTCAGGATCCAGTGTCATGGAGTCCAAGACGACCGGAGACCCTTTTCTGCTGCTGCCTTCATCCCCCTCCCTAGCCGTTGTGACGCTCCACTAAGGTCAGCCATCGTCCTCCGCCTGTTCCACCGTTGTAGTCTTGGTTGGATTGTCGGGGACTTCCCCCTCAACCTTACCGCCCATGGGTGGCCCTACCAGGAGCACAGCTCCAGACGGCATCGCTCTCAGGATCTCAGGTCCACGCAAGCTTCTCCACCATGACAAGGTGGACAATCTACTTGCTACATCAAGGCACCATGTATGTGCAAATTGTTGCTTTGCTTTATATTGCTTTTATTAATGATTAATGATAGTCTGGAAAATCTGCTGCACCCAAGTAGATTTACTGGATAGCTTTGGGTTCATGATTCTAAATCTCTGTGGCACCACATAGGCACTGGACATGGAGTCAGAGGTCATGGCTAGGGACATCATGGAATAAGAGAGTCAGTGGTGAGAACAGCGAATTGGGTGTATTTCCTTGATTAGTTAATTTAGTTTATTGTCACATGTACCGAGGTCTGTTTGAAAAGCTTTCGTTGCGTGCTAACCAGTCAGTGGAAAGACGATATGATTACAATCGAGCTATCCACAGTGTATAGATACAAGATAAGGGGAATAATGTTTAGTGCAAGATAAAATCCAGTAAAGTCCGATTGAAGATAGTCCGAGGGTCTCCAAAGAGGTAGATGTTATAGGTGAAGGTATGGCTAAGCTCTAGATTCTGGGACTTCACTCCTAGAAATTCCAATACAGTGTTGTCTTATTAAAAAATTAATTTTCCAGGGAACGTTCAACAGCAGTTTCTCCTGAAGCATCAACATACTTTCCTCTGTAAGCTCCGAAATAATACGAAAAGTGCTAATAAAATTGTAACATGTTCATATGTGTGAATAAAGTCAAACCGTGTATATGGTTGAATTTCCAGAGTGAAGCAAAGTCACCCAGAAATGGTCATCACGTGATTTCTTACTGTCTAAATGCGTATGCCTAAAAACTAAAACACTATGCCTTACGGCAGCAACGCACCAAGTCCAGGGTTTGATCCTGACTACGGGTGCTGTCTGTATGGAGTTTATACATTCTCCCTGTGACCTGGGTGGGTTTCTCCGGGATCTCCGGTTTCCTCCCACACTCCAGAGACGTACAGGTTTGTGGGTTAATTGGCTTAGTGGAAATGGAAATTGTCCCTAGTGTATATAGATAGTGTTAATGTGCAGGGATCGCTGGTCGGTGCGGACTCAGTGGTCTTTTTTCCGCACTGTATCACTAAGCTAAACTAAACCCTATTTTCAATTAGATAATTTTGAAAGAAAAATTGCTGTCTTCAACAGAATTAGGCTAAAACACTTAGCAGTAATAGGTTTGGTTGATTAAACAATTTAATAAACTACAAAGCATATCACTTGCAATGAACAGTTGACGATTTTAATCAGAAATGCATCAGATTAGGTCTACAATAGTTGTACAATTGAAAATTATGCACAATGCATGCTTAAAATTTGGATCTTTGCCTTTCTGTAATGCTCCCTCTCCAAGAAAAAAATAAAATCACATCTATTATTTCTATTCGAGATCTCTCCTTATCCACCCCAGACTGCTGCAGGATCTGAAGAAAATGCTCGGAATACTAAACGGGCCAGGTCGTAATTGTGGAGAGATAAACAGAGTAACCACAGAGTCACTAAATGTGGCACTGCCAGCACTGATTTTCTACTCAGCCTCTAGAATTAAGTAAAATGCCGACAAATAGATTGGTCTCTGCTGTGTTTTTATTGTCACGTGTGCGAAAGGCTAACACAGTGAAATTCTGCTTCATGCAAACAGCCCAGTAGGGTATTGTCTAGTTAGTAATTGTACAGCAGTGGTCTGCTGAGCCGTGTGCAGGAGGTGCCATGTTTTAGCGCCATTTTCAAAGTCCATGCTCCAGTTCCTACGAGCGGTGCCTGTTCCAGGCAAGTCCCAGGCTGTGGCGGGCCTCCAGCCATCTCCCTCCTTGCATGCCATGTCCCTCTCCTCGCCCGTTCCCCGGGGGTGCCTCCCGCAGCCGACCTGGTGGGCACGGTGGCCCAGACACCGGTTCCCCTCTCCTCTCCTACACGGCCTTGCTCTTTGCCCATCACGTTCATCATCGTTGGCTCCAAGTTCTCTACTTACTCCAGGTATTCTACACTCTACACCAGTTGATTACATTTGTCAAATTCACCCCCAATTAAATTGTGAAGCAACCAATGACGAGGCATCCATTAATTGGACGAAGAAGCAGACATTAAAGAGACCCATGGGTCTGGACAGGAGTCATGAAACGGGTCTGATGGATGAGTTGCAAGGAAAGACCATAAGCTATCTCCCTGGGTCACCACTCTGCTCTGGGCCATCTTGAAAACAGGAACACATACGTCAGGCTGCTGTTCATTGACTACAGTTTAGCGTTCACCAGTATCGTCCCCTCCAAACTCCTCACCAAACTCCAACACCTGGGCCTCTGTACCTCCCTTTGCAACTGCATCCTTGACTTCCTCAGTGGCAGACTTCAATCAGTGTGGACACCAAACAAAACACCAGAGAGCTGGAGGAACACAGTGGATCAGGCAGCATCTCTGGAGGGAGCAGACAGGTGACATTTTGGGCCCCTTCTGGATTATTGAAGTAGGGGAGAGAAAGATGGGAAAGATTGGTGGGTGGTGGTGGGACAAAGCCTGGCGGGTGAAAACAGCAAGAGAACAGCAGAGGGGAACAATGAAAGAGGGACTCGGAGGAATCCCGTCAGAGAAACCGGGACTGTAGCGCTGTAAGGCAGCAGCTAAACCACTCGGCCACCGTGCCTGTCTGTTGATTTATGGCAAAGGAAGTTGAGAGACCACGTGTAAGTTATCATTAGTGGGTCGTAGGTAAAGATATGTAGCAGCTTTAAATTTTATGGGAACGATGGAGGAAGCTGGAAAGGATGCAAAAAAGATTGATGAGGGTCTTGCCAGGATTTGACGACCTGATCTATAAGGAAACACTGAGCAGGCTAGGACTTTATTCCTCAGAGAGCAGGATGATGAGGGGAGACCACACCTGGAGTATTGTGTGCAATTTTGGTCTCCTAATTTGAGGAACGACATTATTGGTATTGAGGGAGTGCAACGTATAGCAATGTTACAAAATTTTGGGATTTTAAAAATCAAGTCTGCAATTTATCCCATCAGATAAAGCATAAAAGGAAGTTTAATTTGACACCTAATTCACTTTCATATCTTCAGTATTAAGAAAGTTATGGCCATTTTCATATTCGGAAATTAGCATCTTGTTCCCTATTGCCTTTCAATTGACTTAACTCAAAAGCTGTGATCTAGAACAGTCAAAAGCCCATAACTTTGTTAAAAATTAAGAGAACTCAATGAAATTTTCAGTTATTATAGATTGAAGCATTCTGAAACAAATATGAAACAATCTTACTTGGATGACCTGAAATTAAAGCATTTAATTAGTTAGTTATCTAATTGTAGCTAATTACAAAATTCAATGAGTAGATCTAAACATCTATCCATTTCTTAAGAAAAGATAAACTTTATTTAAATTGTCTAAGTGTCCATTCACACAATAATCCACAATATAACATAATTTTTAAATCTCATTTTCATGAATTTATAGGCCAAATGGAAGGAATGTAGTGTTTAATGCCTGTAAATTAATGGCCATTTAAATCAACTTGCGAGTGGGTTTTAGTGGAATGCGGTGGATTGGAACGTTGTGGTTTGCGGTGAAGTCAGTATGAAAAATACAGCCGGTTCATACATTTTTTTTGTCCCCTTTTCGCAACATGAAAATGTGATTAAAGCACTTCCTAAAAACCAAGTTTTTATGTAAAAATAAACTGTGTAGCTTGTTTTATCGCCTACCTTAGGTCCATTCCGCTGTCACCGTTCAGAGCTTTAGAAGGTGATTTTTAAACTACTCTAGTTAATAAATAATCTAGCGTAGTTTAAAAATACCTTTATGAATGAAATGTCGGAGCGATTTCTCTTTAGCGACGAAATCGCCCGACATGGATCGACTTGGACTGCCTAGAAAAAATCGGCATTTTAAACCCACCCCCCTCTGAACGGCGCCAAAGTCGCGCACACGGGGAGCGGCAGAATTGCAGCGCCGCTAAAGGTAGGTATTGTAACATACCTACAACATAGGTTCACCAGATTAATTCCCGGGATGGTGGGACTGACATATGATGAAAGAATAGGTCGACTAGGCTTGTATTCACTGAAATTTAGAAGGATAAGAGGGGATCTTATAGAAACATATAAAACTCTTAAAGGATTGGACAGGCTAGATGCAGTAAAAATGTTCCCGATGTTGAGGGAGTCCAGAACCAGGGGTCACAGATTAAGAATAAGGGGTAGGCCATTTAGGACTGAAATGAGGAAAAACCTCTTCACCCAGAAACTCTCTGGTAAATCTGTGGCATTCTCTGCCACAGAGGCAGTGGAGGCCAATTCACTGGATGTGTTCAGGAGAGAGTTAGATTTAGCTCTTCTTTTTCTTCTTGCGTATGGCGTGCATGGCCTAAAGTTGTCGGACAACTTGTTCTATTTGATCATATTTGATTGTGCATGCTGGGTTGATTGCATTTGTCGAAACAGGGCGGACCACGTGAAGGTTGCATTCTCCCACCCCAGATTTAGCTCTTTGGGCTAAAGGAATCAAGGGATATGGGGAAAAAGCAGGAACCGGGTACTGATTTTAGATGATTATCCATGATCATATTGAATGGCAGTGCTGGCTTGAAGGACCGATTGGCCTACTCTGCACCTTTTTTTGCTATTTCTATGTTCCTATGTTTCTATCTTATGGAGGTGTATAAGATAATGAGAGGAATAGATAGAGTAATTGCACAAAGTCACTTGCCCAGAGTTGGGAAATACACAAGAGGGCATAGATTTAAGGTGAGGGGGAAAGATTTAATGGGAACCTGAGGGTCAATATTTTCTACACAAAGCATGGTGGGTATAAAGAATGCGCTGCCGGAGGAGGTAGTTGAAGCAGGAACAATCAGAATGTTTAAGAAACATTTAGACAGGTACATGGATAGGACTGGTTTAGAAAGATATGGGCCAAATGCAGGCAGGTGGGATTAGTGTGGATGGGACACATTGGCTGGTATGGGCAAGTTGGGCCGAAGGGCCTGTTTCCATGCTGTATGACCCCATATCCCTTGGCATTAACGTCTCGAACCTGTCCCGGGCCCAGCACGCAAATATGCTCCACCTCCTCTTCTTTTTTAGTTTAAAGGTATTTGGCATATCAACGAATTCTCCTATAAACATCTACATACAGACTGCAGAAAGTACCCTGGCTGGGTACATCAGGGCATGGTATGGCAATTGCAAAGCACAGGAATGCAAGAATTAGCAGTATGTAGTGCACTCAGCCCGGTCCATCAAGGGCATAGCACTCCCCCATTGGAAATACCTATGTGAGCCACTGACTTAAGACAGTAGCATCTACCATCAAGGATCCCCACCATCCGGATAAGGCCCTCGTCTCGCTGCTACCGTCACACAGAAGGTACATCATAAGGTCATAAGAAATAGTAGAATTAGGCCATTTGGCCCATCAAGTCTATGCCGCCATGCAATCATGGCTGATCTACCTCTCCCTGCTAACGCCATTCTCCTGCCTTCTCCCCATAACCTCTGACACCTGTACTAACCAAGAATCTATCTATCTCTGCCTTAAAAATCTCCACTGATTGGCCTCCACAGTCTTCTGTGGCAAAGAATTCCACAGACCAACCACCTTCTGAAATTTCTCCTCATCTCCTTCCTGAAAGAAAGTCCTTTAATTCTGAGGCTATTAGTTCTAGACACACCCACTGGTGGAAACATCCTCTCCACATCCATTCTATCCAAGCCTTTCACTATTCTGTATGTTTCAATTAGGTCCCCCCTCATCCTTCTAAACTCCAGCGAGTATAGGCCCAGTGCCGACAAAAGTTAACCTACTCATTCCTGGGATCATTCTTATAAATGTCCTCTGGACCCACCCCAGAGCCAGCGCATCCTTTCTTAGATATGATGCCCAAAATTGTTCACGATGTTCCCAGCGCGGCCTTACCAGCGCCTTATAGAGCCTCAACGTTACATCCCTGTTTTTTTGTATAAAGCCCTCTTGAAATAATAAGCCTAAAAAGGGCACAAAGTTGCTGGAGCAACTCTGCGAGCGAGGCAGTACTTCCGTGGAACACGGAAAGGCGAAGTTTCAAGTCAGGATCCTTCTTTGCACTGATTGTGATGGGGGGGGGGGGGGGGGGGAGGGGGGGAGGAGAAAGCCGAAAGAGAGGAGAGGTAGGACAAACCATATAACATATAACAATTACAGCACGGAAACAGGCCATCTCGGCCCTTCAAGTCCGTGCCGAACAACTTTTTTCCCTTAGTCCCACCTGCCTGCACTCATACCATAACCCTCCATACCCTTCTCATCCATATGCCTATCCAATTTATTTTTAAATGATACCAACGAACCTGCCGCCACCACTTCCACTGGAAGCTCATTCCACACCGCTACCACTCTCTGAGTAAAGAAGTTCCCCCTCATGTTACCCCTAAACATCTGTCCCTTAATTCTAAAGTCATGTCCTCTTGTTTGAATCTTCCCTATTCTCAAAGGGAAAAGCTTGTCCACATTAACTCTGTCTATCCCTCTCATCATTTTAAAGACCTCTATCAAGTCACCCCTTAACCTTCTGCGCTCCAGAGAATAAAGACCTAACTTATTCAACCTATCTCTGTAACTTAGCTGTTGAAACCCAGGCAACATTCTAGTAAATCTCCTCTGTACCCTCTCTATTTTGTTGACATCCTTCCTATAATTGGGCGACCAAAATTGTACACCATACTCCAGATTTGGTCTCACCAACATCTTGTACAATTTTAACATTACATCCCAGCTTCTATACTCAATTCTCTGATTTATAAAGGCTAGCATACCAAAAGCTTTCTTTACCACCCTATCTATATGAGATTCTACCTTCAAGGAACTATGCACGGTTATTCCCAGATCCCTCTGTTCAACTGTATTCTTCAATTCCCTACCGTTTACCATGTACGTCCTATTTTGATTTGTCCTGCCAAGGTGTAGCACCTCACATTTATCAGCATTAAACTCCATCTGCCATCTTTCAGCCCATTTTTTCAACTGGCCTAAATCACTCTGTAGACTTTGGAAATCCTCTTCATTATCCACAACACCCCCTATCTTGGTATCATCTGCATACTTACTAATCCAATTTACCACCCCTTTGTCCAGATCATTGATGTACATGACAAACAACAAAGGACCCAACACAGATCCCTGAGGCACCCCACTAGTCACCTGCCTCCAACCCGACAAACAGCCATCCACCATTACCCTCTGGCTTCTCCCATTCAGCCACTGTTGAATCCATCTTGCTATTCCTGCATTTATACCCAACAGTTGAACCTTCTTAACCAACCTTCCATGAGGAATCTTGTCAAAGGCCTTACTGAAGTCCATATAGACAACATCCACTGCTTTACCCTCGTCAATTTCCCTAGTAACCTCTTCAAAAAATTCAAGAAGATTAGTCAAACATGACCTTCCAGGCATAAATCCATGTTGACTGTTCCTAATTAGACCCTCTTTATCCAGATACTTATATATATTATCTCTAAGTATCTTTTCCATTAATTTGCCCACCACTGAAGTCAAACTAACCGGTCTATAATTGCTAGGTTTACTTTTAGAACCCTTTTTAAACAATGGAACAACATGCGCAGTACGCCAATCCTCGGGGACTATTCCAGTTTCTAATGACATTTGAAATATTTCTGTCATAGCCCCGGCTATTTCTACACTAACTTCCCTCAATGTCCTAGGGAATATCCTGTCAGGACCTGGAGACTTATCCACTTTTATATTTTTCAAAAGTGCCAGTACTTCTTTTACTTTGAAACTCATAGTATCCATAGCTACTCTACTAGTTTCCCTTACCTCACATAATTCAATATCCTTCTCCTTGGTGAATACCGAAGAAAATAAATTGTTCAATATCTCCCCCATCTCTTTTGGCTCTGCAGATAGCTGTCCACTCGGTCTCTCCAATGGACACATTTTATCCCTTGTTATCCTTTTGCTATTAACATAGCTGTAGAAACCCTTTGGATTTACTTTCACCTTACTTGCCAAAGCAACCTCATATCTTCTTTTAGCTTTTCTAATTTCTTTCTTTAGATTCTTTTTACATTCCTTATACTCCTCAAGCACATCATT
This sequence comes from Raja brachyura, assembly GCA_963514005.1. Next base: position 166,462,020 of record OY740781.1, read on the forward strand.
TACTTCATGCTGCCTATAATTATTGTAGATCTCCCTCTTTTTCCGAACAAGATGTCCAATTTCCCTTAAAAAACAGGGCTCTTTCCAATTTTTACTGGTTCCTTTCAACCGAACAGGAACATAAAGATTTTGTACTCTTAAAATTTCCCCTTTAAATGTCCTCCATTTCTCCTCTACATCTTTCCCATAAAACAAAATGTCCCAGTTCACTCCTTTTAAATCATCTCGCATCTCGTTAAAGTTAGCCTTTCTCCAATCAAAAATCTCAACCCTAGGCCCAGTTCTGTCCTTCTCCATAATTATATTGAAACTAATGGTATTGTGATCACTGGACCCGAAGTGCTCCCCTACGCATACCTCCACCACCTGTCCCGTCACATTTCCTAACAGGAGGTCCAGCACTGCCCCTCCTCTAGTAGGCACCTCTATGTATTGCTGCAAAAAACTATCCTGCACACATTTTACAAACTCCAAACCATCCAGCCCAGACAAAGCCTGGCGAGTGATAGGTGGATACGGTGTGGGGGGTTTTAATAGGCAGATGGTTAGACAAAGGCCTGAGATGGAAAGACAGGATCAGGATGGAAGAGTTGCGAATTGTGAAGTCAGAGGAATAAATGTAAGTGGAAGGGGAGGAGGAGGGGAGAGATGGGTGTGTCCGGGTTGAGCAGAGGAGAAAGATAGGGGGAAGAAAAGGGAAGGAGGGAGAAAAGAGGTGTGTGGGGGGGGGGGGGGAGGGAGGGTAGGGAATGGAGGAACTACCTGACCTGACAACCTGAACAGACCTGCACTATCCTAATCCTGTCACCGTAACGGAACACTGCAACCACTTCTTGCATTAGCTCGGGCCTGATCTAAAATTGTGTTTTGCACGAATGAATTGTTTGGTGCACAATCTTCTGCCTTTGTAAAATTTACAAGTAATTAATACATAGACGGCGCAGTGGTGCATTGGTAGAGTTGCCGCCTTACAGCGCCAGAGACCTGCATTCGATCCTGACTATGGGCGCTGTCTGTGCAGAGTTTATACATTCGCCCTGTGACCGCGTGGGTTTTCTCTGAGTGCTCCAGTTTCCACCCACGCCCCAAAGATGTGTAGGTTTGTTGGTTAATTGGCTTATGTAAATTGTTCCAAGTGTGTAGGATAGTCAAAAAATAGTTTATTGTCATGTGTCCCTGACAGGACAATGAAAATCTTCCTTTGCATAGCACAACAGAACATCGAAGGCATTGACTAAAATTCTATACGTAAATACACCCATTAATTAATAAATTAATAAAGTGCAAATAACAGATGGATTAATGTTCGGAGTTCCGAGCCAGGTTTAATAGCCTGAAGGCTGTGGGGAAGTAGCTATCCCTAAACCGGGTTGTTGCAGTCTTCAGGCTCCTGTACCTTTTACCTGAAGGTAGCAGGGAGATGAGTGTGTGGCCAGGATGGTGTGGGTCCTTGATGGTGCTGCCAGCCTTTTTGAGGCAGCGACGGCGATAAATCCCCTCGATGGAAGGAAGGTCAGAGCCGACGATGGACTGGGCGGTGTTACTACTTTTTGTAGTCTTTTCCTCTCCAGGGCACTCAAATTGCCGAACCAAGCCACGGTGCAACCAGTCAGCAAGCTCTCTACTGTGCACCTGTAGAAGTTAGAGAGAGTCCTCCTTGACAGACCAAATCTCCGTAATCTTCTCAGGAAGTAGAGGCAGGATAGGATAGAACTAGTGTGCGGGCGATTGTGTATTCGATGGGCCAAAGGGCCTGTTTCCATACTGTATCTGTAAACTAAATTGTCCACATCATGCGGGATAGAAATAGTGTATGGATGGGGACTCGGTGGGCCGAAGGCCCTATCTCCACGCTGTATCTCTAAAATAAATTGTCCCTAATGTGTAGGGTAAAACTATTAAATGGGTGGTCGTTGGTTGGTGCGGTCTCAGTAGGCCAAAGGGCCTTATTCCATGCAGTATCTAAACTAATGTATAATTTATTTGTATGAAGGAACTGCAGATGCTTGGATAGAAAGGCTTAGAAAGAGTGGATGTGGAGAGGATGTTTCCATTAGTGGGAGTGTCTAGGACTAGAAGTCATAGCCTCAGAATTAAAGGACGCTCTTTTGGAAAAGGGGTGAGGAGGAACTTAGGAAGGAGATGAGGAAGAATTTCTTTAGTCAGAGGGTGGTGAATCTGTGGAATTTTTTGCCCCAGAAGGCTGTGGAGACTTGCAATGGATTTTTTTAAGGCAGAGATAGAAGGAATCTTGATTAGTACAGGTGTCAGAGGTTATGGGGAGAATGCAGAAGAAATGGGTTAGGAGATAAAGATAGATCAGCCATGATTGAATGGCGGAGTAGACGTGATAGGTCGATAGGCCTAATTCGGTTGCTATCACTTATGACCATATGACCGTATGCTGGCTCACACAGAAGATAGACACAAAATGCTGGTGTAACTCGGCAGGACAGGCAGCATCTCAGGACAGAAGGAATGGGTCGAGACCTGAAACATCACCCATTCCTTCTATCCAGAGATGCCGCCTGTCCCTCTGAGTTACTCCAACATTTTGTGTCTATCTTAATGTATGATTTGTATACATGTCTGTTTCTATATATTGTCTGAGACTGTGTGTCAGCGATGTTGCTGCCAGCAGATTTTCGCACGTGCATACGACAATAAACCCGGCTTGATGTATTCAAGAGGGAGTCAGATTTACCTCTTAGGGCTAAAGGAATCAAGGGACATGGGGAGAAAGCTGGAACAAGGTACTGATTTTAGGTGATCAGCCATGATCATATTGAATGGCGGTGCTGGCTCGAAGGGCCGAATGGCCTACTCCTGCACCTATGTTTCTATATTTCTACGCTTCTATGTTTGACTTGACTTGCCATTTTCAAGCTAGAGAGGAGGAATTTGAGGGAAGAAATGGGAGGGGATTGTAAAATAATTAGGAAAATATTGAAATTAAACTGACGAGTAAAATTGACATTGACTTTGACTCTGAATTGGTAGCAGAGGGCAAGGGTCAAACAGGGAAAAGCTGTGGTCGCACTGAATATAGAAAATTAGCATTTACCCCAAAAACATGATCAATGTGTCGATTAATCTTCCAGAAGATGTTTTAAAATTGGAGACTAAAATATGAATAGGAAACAATTTGGTGCTACGAAGGGAAATGTTAGGATCTTTCCGTGAAGAAGATTAAAGATAGACCAAATGGTATTCCTCATCGTAATTAGTGTGTTGCCTAAATTTTGCTGGCCTATCTATCAGTCCAGCTGGATCCTGAAGTCCCGGGGATTGGTTTTAGTATAGTTTAGCGATACAGCGCAGAAACAGGCCCTTCGGTCCACCGAGTCCGCGCCGACCTTCGATCTCCGCATACAAACACTATCCTACATACACTAGGGACAATTTACATTTATAGCGAGCTGCTTAGCCTACAAACCTGTACGTCTTTGGAGTGTGGGACAAAACTGGTGTTTCCAGAAGAAAGCCCACGCAGGTCATGGAGAGATGGTACAAACTCCGTACAGTCAGCACCCTTGATCAGGGCTGCACTTGATTTGAAAGTTGTAATTAATTGAAACAGCTTCAGATTTTTTTTTTTTAATCTACCTATAAAATTTTACGTTAACTAAAGCTACATAAAAACATGTGATTAAAAATATTAAAGTGGAATACTTCTTAAATAGTAATGTTTCTTCCTCTTTGCCTTTCAAGTGACCGTTCTACAATCCCTATCCAAATCATTTGATTTTCTGTACCATGCTAGACAGAGCAGCAACTTCCCCACTATATTGCTGGGGAATCGTGGATGACACAGGCTGGGCCATGCACACAAGCAAACCAATGAAATTCTATTGGAGACAGACACAAAATGCTGGAGTAACTCAGCGGGTCAGGCAGCATCTCTGGAGAGAAGGATTTGAGCCACAGAGTCATAGAGTGATATAGCGTGGAAACAGGCCCTTTTGCCCAACTTGTCCACACCGGCCAACATAGCTACACTAGTCCCACCTGCCCACACTTGTTCCATATCTCTCAAACCTGTCCTATCCATGTGCCTTCTCGAGCCCCCATTCGCTGTGATGGTATTTCAGTCACAGTCACAGAGGCCGACTTCAGAAAATCCTTCAGAGGGGTGAACTCTCGAAAAGCGCCTGGACCTGATGGCATACCCGGTCGTATTCTAAAAACCTGTGTGGACCAACTGGCTGGACTTTTTTCGGACATTTTCAACCTGAGGCCTTAGGTTCCCACCTGCTTTAAAAGGGCATCAATTATACCGGTGCCCAAGAAGAGCAAGGTGACGTGCCTCAATGACTATCGACCAGTGGCACTAATGTCGGTGGTGATGAAGTGCTTTAAGAGGTTGATCATGGCGCTAATCAACGCCTACCTCGACAAAAACCTGGACCCACTGCAGTTCGCTTGCCGCCACAACAGATCAATGGTGGATGCGATCTCGCTGGCCCTTCACTCCGCTCTAGACCACTTGGACAACAAAAACTCATATGTCAGGCATTTATTACAGCTCGGCATTTAATACAATAATCCCCTCCAAGCTGGTTACCAAGCTCTCAGAACTGGGTCTCTGCGCATGCCTCTGCAATTGGATCCTCGACTTCCTCATCCACAGACCACAGACTGTTCGAATAGGTGGAAAGGTGTCAGCCTCGATAACAATCAACACGGGAGCACCTCAAGGCTGTGTGCTCAGCCCCCTGCTGTACTCACTCTATACTCATGACTGCGTAGCCGGTCATAGTGCGAACATCTGATGACACCACTGTTGTGGGACGTATCACTGATGGGGACGAGTCAGAGTATAGAAGAGAGATCGAGCGACTGTCCATATGGTGCCTGCACAATAACCTGGCGCTCAACACCAGCAAAACCAAGAAACTGATTGTGGACTGGAAGGGGTTGGATTGGGACCCACAGTCCCGTTTATATCAACAAGTCGATGGTGGAAAGGGTCAAGAGCTTCAAATTCCTGGGCGTGCACATCTCTGAAGATCACTCTTGGTCCGAGAACACTGATGCAATTATAAAGAAAGCACATCAGCGCCTCTACTTCCTGAGAAGAATACGGAGAGTCAGTATGTCAAGGAGGACTCTCTCGAACTTCTACAGGGGCATAGTAGAGAGCATGCTTACCGGTTGCATCGTGGCTTGGTTCGGCAACCTGAGTGCCCAGGAGCGGAAAAGACTACAAAAAGTAGTAAACACTGCCCAGTTCATCATCGGCTCTGATCTCCCTACCATCGAGGGGATCTATCGCAGTCGCTGCCTCAAAAAGGCTGGCAACATCATCAAGGACCCACACCATCCTGGCCACACACTCATCTCCCCACTACCTTCAGGTAGAAGTAACAGGAGCCTGAAGACTGCAACGTCCAGGTTCAGGAATAGCTACTTCCCCACAGCCATCAGGCTATTAAACTTGGCTCGGACAAAACTCTGAACATTAATAACCCATTATCTGTTTATTTGCACTTTATCTGTTTATTTATTCATGTGTGTATATATTTATATAATGGTATATGGACACACTGATCTGCTCTTTATTCATGCCTACTATGTTCTGTTGTGCTGAAGCAAAGCAAGAATTTAATTGTCTCATCTGGGACAGATGACAATAAACTCTCTTGAATCTTGAATCTTGAACCTGTCTGCTTAAATGTGGGGATAGTCCCTGCCTCAACTACCTCCTCTGGCAGCTTGGTCTATACACCCACCACCCTTTGTGTGCAAAAGTTACCCCTCAGATTCCTATTAAATCTTTTCCCCTTCACCTTAAGCCTATCGGTGACGTTTCGGGTCGAGACCCTTCTTCAGACTGCGGCTCATTAGTCCAGACAGACTGATGAGATTCTGGTGTTGACAGTAAATCCTGGTGTTCCGCTTATGAAGTGGAAGTTTGGGAAATGATCCAATTTCAACAATTGGAAACTCCTGCCGTGGCCAGCAAGAACCAGCCTAATCAATACCCTCTGAGCCTTTCCTTTTGCAAACATGTCCTCTAACGCATTTAAGCATGTGAAGAGATCAGCTCATTTTTCCTTTCATCCTTTTCCCCACTGATAATAGATAGATTGGCACATTTTATTGACAATGATAAATCTGTTAAGAATGGAATGGAATAATTTATTGTCACTTGCGACAAGACACATTGAAATTCTTGTACCCAATGTATACAAACAGTGGCCACCTATGGCGCTGAGTTACAAAGTTACAAAGCACGCCGGCTCCTTAAGTAGTGTACATAGCTGATGGTTCTACATCTTCTGAGGTGATGAATCATGTCATTTGCAAGCTCACATTGTGGAATCGTAGACATATTTCCAGTTCACTGTTTTCCAGGCTCTCATAAAGTTTGTGCAAGGGTATCAGTCAAACCCCATCATTTGAGTCCACATGGCAGACGCAGATCTACATGTAATAATCACCTACTGCCACGTGGTGGCAGCAGATGCAGTTCCATAAAGTTAGGGCTTTTTTCCCCCTATGCTCCAACCTAAAATATGACTCAAGAACTTTGATCTGTGAAGAGAGGTTATTGCAAAAATAACAAAATATCTTTAAACAAAAACCACAACATTCTGGAGTAACGTAGGCAGCATCTTTGGAGGACATGTATAAGTTATGTTTCAGTTGGGGAGCCTTCTTCAAACTGATTAGAAACATAGAAACATAGAAATTAGGTGCAGGAGTAGGCCATTCGGCCCTTCGAGCCTGCACCGCCATTCAATATGATCATGGCTGATCATCCAACTCAGTATCCCGTACCTGCCTTCTCTCCATACCCTCTGATCCCCTCAGCCACAAGGGCCACATCTAACTCCCTCGTCAATATAGCCAATGAACTGGCCTCAAATGCCCTCTGTGGCAGAGAGTTCCAGAGTTACAGACTGTGTGAAAAAAGTCCTTCTCATCTCGGTCCTAAAGGATTTCCCCCTGATCCTTAAGCTGTGTCCCCTTGTCCTGGACCTCCCCAACATCGGGAACAATCCTCCTACATCTAGCCTGTCCAACCCCTTAAGAATGTTGTAAGTTTCTATAAGATCCCTCTCAATCTCCTAAATTCGAGAGAGTATAAACCGAGTCTATCCAGTCTTTCTTCATAAGACAGTCCTGACATCCCAGGAATCAATCTGGTGAACCTTCTCTGCACTCCCTCTATGGCAATAATGTCCTTCCTCAGATTTGGAAACCAGAACTGTACGCAATGGACCAGAACTGTACGCAATTGTAGTAGACATGTGGGAGAACTCTGGAGAAGAGGTAGAGGCGGGACAAAGTCTGGCAAGTGTTAGGTGGATAGATACACCTATCACTTTGTGTCTAACCTCCAGAGATGCTGCCTGACTCGCTGAGTTGCTCCAGCACTTTGTGTCTATCTTCAGTTTAAACCTGCATCTGCAGTTCCTTCCTACACAAGTGTTAGGCAGGCACAGTTGAGGGTGGCTTTCAAGTGACAGAAGGGTGAACTAAAACTAGAGATGAAAACGGGGAAAGAGGGTGTCAGATAAGAGAAGAACAGTGAAGGACACTAGGGGCGCTACATTGACGGCACATTGACCGCTACCACGGGTGAACATTGGGGAACATTAGAGGACGAGACTGACTTTGGTGCCTTCCCTCACAGTGGGAAACTTTGATTCTGCTGTGTGGGGATGTTTTATGTTGAATTCTATCTGTTGTGTTCTTTATTTTTACTCTTTGGCTGTATGGTGATCACATTTCACTGTGCCAACTGGCACATGTGACAAATAAATGTATCTTGTGTCTTGTATCTTGTATCTTGTATCTAAATGTGAAGCCAGAGGAAGGTCTATAGAAGGAAGGGGAAAATGAGATGGTAGTGGGGGAAAAGGGTGGGCACCCATGTCAACAAAGGGAAGAGAAGAAGGAACGAAATGGAGCGTGGTGTGACATAAAATGGGAGAATTCAATGTTCATTTCATTGGGTGGTGGGCTACCCAAGCGGAATATGAGATGCTGTTCCTCCAGTTTGTGAATGGCCTCTCCCTGGCAATAGAGGAGGCCCTGGACAGAGGTTGATATGGAAATGGGAAGATGTTAAAATGGTTAGCATCCAATAAATCCAGCAGGCCCAGGCAGACTGAGCATGTGTTCAGCTAAAGGTAACACACCCCCACCCCTCACACCTGCTCTTTTTTTTTGTAAGCCAACATCTGTAGTTCCTTGTGTCTACAAGATATCATTCAAGGTCACTCTACGTTAATCCCCAAGGATATTTAATTGACACCATGCAATTCACAGTGTATACAACATGTTTAAGTGAAAGTAAACACAGTGTAAGTGTAGAGACGTAGAGACCAGCGATACCTTGCAATGCAGTAAGTATATTAATAGTGCAAACAGCTTTGCTTTCATATCTTGGCAGTGGAATTGACATTATCCCTGGCTCACTGGCAGTCATCTCATTTCTACTTCAAGGCAGAATATGCAAGCCCCAATTCTAAAGAGATAATTACTTAATTAATACTGCCCTGAAGAAAAAAAGATTAAAGGGCCTGTCCCACTTGGCCGTCATTTATGCGATAGGCCGGCAGTGACTGATACGTGACTGTCGCGCGCGTCATCATGCGTCCGCACAGCCGTCTGGAGTGCGTGATGTCATTTGAAGATAGACACAAAATGCTGGAGTAACTCAGCGGGACCGGCAGCATCTCTGGAGAGAAGGAAGGAATGGAGGGTCAAGACTCTTCTTCAGTCTGAACGGCCGTGAGCCCCAGGCTGACCTCGGCGATCGTTTGCCTGCTTCTACTGCTGTTGGAGGTGAGATGTTGCACCGCGCTAGCGTCTTGGGCCTGTCCAACTTTGGCTGGCAGTTATGCGACAGGCCGGTGGCATGCAAAGATTTTGTGCAGGATGAAGTCCACACTCCTCCACGCCACTCCACACTCCTCCACACCACTCCATGTGTCCGTCCATGCTTCCCACGCACTACCCACGCGCTACCCACACGCTACCCACACGCTAGCACGTCGCGTAAATGGTGCGCGAATGACGGCCACGTGGGACAGGCCCTTAAGGCTGTAGTATTAGATGTTAAACTATAGCTGTTTCTACTTGTCAGGAGGATATAAAGGAAACAATTGTCCTCTGTATCAATGGGGAAGGGGAATATGCTGGTCAGAGTTTATTCCTGAACCAACATTGCCATTTATCCCAGACTCCAGGGACCTTGCTGCGTAAATGTTAATCTGCCTTTGTTGTAATAAAAAAACTTCCTTTTTTCAAATGTACTTCTTGTTCTGCAGATTCTTCTGTGAAGTAGAGAATTTTCAATCTAAGGAAATTACTTCAGGGGTTTGACAAGGCAAGGAAGATGGCCCAACCATCTTCAAATACTTTATCAATGGTCTTCCTTCCATCATTTTCATTGATGTTATTCAGTTCCATTCACAACAACAATACTCAATTCCATTTGAGCGTGGGATAGTTCACATATGCAAACAGCAATACCAAGAAACATCCAGGCATGTGCTGAAGTCTAGTGAGAGTAACAAGTGCCAGGCAGTGAATTTGCAAGCATTAGGTGCACTCCAATCGCTTGCCTAGGCTATTCTGACACCCCTTGGGAAGTCCTTGACCTCTACTACAAAGAAAGACAGGTGCGGGTGCATGGGAACACAACTCCGCTCCACCATTCCTTGAACACAAGTCAGGCACAAGTTTGATTTAGTTCAGAGATACAGCGAGGAAACAGGCCCTTCGGCCCACTGAGTCCGCTCCGACCAATGACCCCCGCACATTAACACCATCCTACACACACTAGGGACAATTTTACATTCATACCAAGCCAATTAACCTACAAACCTGCACATCTTTGGAGTGTGGGAGGAACCCGAAGATATCGGAGAAAACCCACGCAGGTCACGGGAAGAACATACAAACTCCGTACAGACAGCGCCCATAGTTAGGATCGAACCCGGGTCTTTGGAGCCGAACGTTCTAAGGCAACAACTCTACCCCTGCGCCACCATTTGACAATACATGACCTTTCCCTCATCATTGCTGCACCCAAACCCAGAAGACTCAACTTCCATATCTCCAAAATAGATTTCCTAAAGACCTACCTGACTATTCTTTTAATTGAACGCAAAGCGTGCGATAAAATCTTATTTCTTTGCTTATACTTTAAGCTTACCATGGGATCCAAACCTATATTTACCAGAAAGGAAATTACATGATCCTTGAAACCTGGAGACCACAATTTGGCAGTTAGACGAGGATCGACACTTGTCCATCATGGATGGAATTGGAAAGCTGCTCCTTACACTCCAATTATCTTCATTTTGACCTGCTGCACAAAGAGTCCAATCTAAGAAGGAATCAGACAATTTTTTTGACAATGTTTCTCCTGAGGAGGTGTATGCAATTAAAGCGCTCAAAATAACTGCCACCCTTGAAAAAGCTGGTTGAACCACATATTTTCACCATTTGTTTCTCAGCCACAGCCCAGCTCTAAATTCAATGTTCAACATCACACACAATAGGGGGGTGGGAGAGGGGAGTGTGGAGTGAGGGGGGAAGAAGCAAAGATTCCTTTCCTGGACTTTGAACATCCTGGAAATGGCATAGGACCCCTACATGTCTAAATCCTTGGGGACTGGTTCCATCAGGTAGACTCCTGTCAGAACACACAAAAACATTTCAAAGAACATAGAAAGGTACAGCACAGAAACAGGTCCTTCAGCCTTCATGGCCTGTGCTAACCACGATGACTAGCTAAACTAATCTAATTTGCATGCAAATTACCCTTCTTCATTACCTGCGTATCCAAGCATCTTCCCAAAAGCCCTTAAACAGCACTATCGTATCTGCCTCCACCACCACCTCTGGCAGCATGTTCCAGGCACCTAACACCCTCTGTGTAAAAAAACATGCCACACACATTGCCTTTAATATTTGCCCCTCTTAAAGCTATGACCTCCAGTCTTTGACATTTCCATCATTGTTTTCATAGTCATAGAGTGATACAGTGTGAAAACAGGCCCTTCAGCCCAACTTGCCCACACTGGCCAACAATGTCCCAGCTATATTAGTCCCACTTGCCTGCGCTTGGTCCATATCCCTCCAAACCTGTCCTATCCATGTACTTGCCTAACTGTTTCTTAAACGATGGTATATTCCCAGCCTCAACTACCTCCCCTGGCAGCTTGTTCCACACACCTACCACTCTTTGTGTGAAAAGGTTACCCATTCGATTCCTATTAAATCTATTCCCCTTCACCTTGAACCCATGTCCTCTGGTCCTCGATTCCCCTACTCTGCGCAAGAGACACTGTGCATCTACACGATCTATTCCTCTCATGATTTTGCATACCTCTATAAGATCTCCCCTCATCCTCCTGTGCTCCATTGATTAGAGACCCAGCTTATTCAACCTCTCCCTATAGCTCACACCCTCTAGTCCTGGCAACATCCTCGTAAATCTTTTCTGAAACCTTTTAATCTTGACAATATCTTTCCTATAACATGGTGCCCAGACTTGAACACAATATTCTGAATGCAGTCTCACCAACATCTTATACAACTGCAACATGACCTCCCAACTTCTATACTCAATACTCATGACTGATGAAAGCCAAAGTGCCAAAAGCCTTTTTGACCACCTTATCCACCTGCAACACGACCTTCAAGGAACCATGCACCTGTACTCCTAGCTCCCTCTGCTCTGCTCTACAACACTACCCAGAGGCCCACCATTTGCTGTTCACCTTATCTATATTTACCTTATCGTAATTGTATATACATCTATCAGGATTCCCCTCAATATATGGCTTGCCAGAAAAAATACTATCCAAGCCTGTCCAACTTCTCCTTATAACTAATATCCTCTAATTAGTTAATCTCCTTATGACTAATTGACTTCGGAGTCACGTGAGTGACTACGTGAAGAAGGCTGTCCCCATGCATGCGCGTCCAGACCTCCTAATCGGACAAAACCTGAGTAAACAGGTGAAAGAATTGGACGAAGAGTCTAAGACTGTAGGGCTCATGAAGGTGCCTCTGAAGGGGTCATCTTTTCGTAGACATTACCCCTACCCTCATGTGCATGCCAAACGGTTCACTGGCTATGGTGGACGTGGTGTGGAGGAAACTACACAGAGGTCTTTTTTAGAGCAGGGCCCGAGCCGGGCCATGTTCAAGATGCGGCACTCTCCAGCAGTCCTACCCCCCAGACCTCAGGGCAGAAGCAGCGACGTTACCACCGGTAAATCCTAAGGTAGGTGCGACTGCAATGGATACATTATAAGTTGGGGGGAGATTGCAATTTTTCTTACATGAATGGCAGTGGATAACATCTAACCCGTTTATACTACATAGTATTCAAGGTTTTCAAATTGAGTTCATTTCCGACTTGCCTCCACCCACTCAGCACACACCTGGCCGTTCTTTTGTGTTTTCACAACAGGAGTGAGTGTACTAGTGCACAAAAAGAGCTAGACTCTTTGTTCAAAAAAGGTGTAATTGAAAGGGCAAGGCGTGAGTCTTATCAATTTGTGCCCAATATCTTTATGAGGCCAAAAAAGGATGGAGGATGTAGAATTATTCTAGATTTGACAGAGCTTAACAACTTTGTGCAGTATAAACATTTCAAAATGGAAACGTTTGTTACAGGTAAACAACTGCTTTCCAGGGAATATTATATGGCAAGCATTGACCTCAAAGATGCTTACTATTCAGTGGCCATTCATGAGCAGCGCAGACATTTTTTGAAGTTTAACTAGATGGATCAGTTGTGGCAGTTTAAAGCTTTGCCTAACGGATTAACTTCGGCTCCCAGACTATTCACAAAATTGCTCAAACCAGTCCTGGGGTTACTCAGAGCACAAAATCATTTTGTCATGGCATATTTGGATGACATTTTAGTCATTGGGAGGATTTTTGAATTAGCTGAATTATCTGTGTCAGCTACAAAACTAGTTTTCGTAAAGATTGGATTCATTATCCATCCAGTTTAGTCTAAATTGGTGCCATCTAAGATAATTGACTATTTGGGGTTCACCATTAACTCAGTACACATGTCAGTGTCTCTGCCTCAGGGCAAGCAATAAGGCAGGATAATCACCCTTCTATTTGACATGTGGCTCGGGTAATTGGAAAATTAGTGGCAGCATTCCCAGCTGCTCAATTCGGGCCTTTGCACTACCAAAATTTACAGCGTGCAAAGGAACAGGCACTTAAGCTTCAGAGAGGTCATTTCGATAGACCCGTGCAGCTATCAGCTGATGCTCTAACTGAGTTACAATGGTGGATAGCCAATATTCAGTGCTGCTCTGGTACTATTCTAGTCAATACACCATCAATTTTACTTCGGAATCACGTGAGTGACTACGTGAAGAAGCCCCGGCAGGTGCATGCTCGGCATTACGTCGACGCATGGCGGTAAGGAAGGGCTGCAGATCGCAGCTCCACCAGCGGTGAGTAACAGGCCTGCAGGTAAGTGGGTTGAAATTACTTCCTGGGTAGAAACTCCGTGACGCTGGCTGGAATAGCCAGGAGGAGTTTGGGAAGTTTTTAAAAAATGGACACGGTGAAAAAATCGGCGCGGGGAAAGCGCACGTCCCGGGTGGAACCAGAATTAAGTGCGGGACCACAGATTAGTACGGAGCCGGTTCCGATACCGGTAGCCGTTGACCCTGCCATAGTTCAGCCTTTAGACGCTCAGGCCACGGAGGGTACTCCAGTGGAAAGAAAAAATAAAAGGAAGTCTGCTAAGCCTGTAATATCAGATGAATCTGATGAAGAAGAGGCAGGGCCAGGCAAAGGAGCCCTGTGGCTCAGGATGGACCAATTGGAGAAAATGCTTCAAACAATTATTAACCAAGGGTCAAAAGACCCAGAGTATTCCCAGGCAGCCCCTGAGGGGGGTCCATATCATGAATATGGTGCCTTTGCAACATGGGAATGTGAACCTCCAGAGCTTTGTTTATGTCTGGAAGAAGTCTCCTTTGAGCAAGTCTCAGGAGTACCAGGGCGGCAGGAGACTGAAGGTGGTGTTTCTGGTCTTGAATACCCACCACAACACAAAAGTCAAACTACAGGTGTACCAGATGTAGCACAATCCTTTGCTATACCAGAGGGAAGCGGTGAGGTCATGGAAGAAAACCTGGCGGCCAACATTAATTATTTGGTTTCTCACCAGCTTCAGGAGACTGAGGCAGCAGACCTCTATAAAACAACTGTTAATTGTGCATCACTGAGGGTGCCGATGATGAATCCAGCTATTTGGACACCCATGACTTCAACAATGCGAGGGCAGGAGATACGATTCCAGAGGGTCCTCAAGCTCATTGCAGCTGGCATTACAGCTTTTGGGAGGCAGTTGGAAGGGCATGCTATGTCCAAAATCCAAAAAGACATGTTGGCATTGTTTTGTAACTTGTTTTGAGATTGATTGTATGAGAAAAATCGCCATTTGGCCCATCCTGCACCCAAGATTTGCTGGTTTGTGTAAATGAAGCAATGTTCAAGCTCCAGATTATTTATTCGAAGAAAACCTGCCTTAACAAATTAAAGGTATCGATGAGGAGGCAAAGACTATCAACCTCATAAAACCTTTTATATTTGGTCAAAGGAGACAATCTGGTTGGATGAGAAGGGGGTTTTATTCAGGAGCAGGAACAAGCAGAGGCAGGGGTATGGTGAGAAGGTATTATCACCCATCACAGCCCAATGTTAATCCATATGTTGGGAGAAGGAGACCGTCACGGTCATTTGCTGAGGTACAAAAACTTTCTTCTATCACAGAGGAAATTGTTGTAGAACCTCCGGTTGGTGGTAGATTGCAATTGTTTTATGATGAATGGTGCTGTATAACATCTGACCGGTTTATATTAGATACTGTGTCAGGTGCTATTATAGAATTTATGGAAGGAGTTGATCCACCTGCACAGGATAAATTCTCAGGTAAAAGAAGAAGTAGAAAATTTATTTTAAAAAGGGGTAATTGAAAGTACGGAGAATCATCCGTAACAATTTGTGTCAAATATTTTCCCCAGGGCAAAGAAAGATGGGGGTTGTAGAGTCATTCTGGATCTCACAAAATTGAATTCATATGTCCAGTATGGACATTTCAAAATGGACACCTTCAACATTGCAAAGAAGTTGTTGTCCATAGGGTGTTACATGGCTACTATAGACTTAAAAGATGCGTATTATTCAGTGCCAATTCATCACCATTATCGTAATTTTATGAAGAGTTATGATGAGGGATTACGTGCCCTCCGCTCCCGACCCTCATAATCTAAATGATCATCTGGTAGTTCTAGTCTTGTGTGAGCCTTACTATCTTACTTCGGCTATTGGTTCTGTGTTTTTCACACCGCTGCTATGAAGTATGCCGAGCATGCGCCTGGCGGGGCTTCTTCACGTAATCCCTCATCGTAACTCCTCATAAAATAAAGATCAAACTTCGAACAGGTAAGTTCTCATTTAATCTTACAATTATCCTGCAGACTGATGCCAGTGCACTAGGTTGGGGTGCTACTGATACTGTCTCAAGCTGCGGTAACAGATGGGATCGTCCGGCAATAATGTCACCTTTTTCGTTAGGGATCTCCTCAAACAGAGCAGGCCAGGGGTACTAGGGCTCAAGTTGAGTTTCATGACATATCCCTCAGATCCACGAGTGTGTGTCGTATCATCCATAACTCATTACAATAAGGTCACCAGGAGCTTGAGAGGCTCGGAACTCTCTTTTTTTGTCAGCTACACCAAACCTCACAAACAGAGGATGGACTTAAGGCCCTGTCTCACGGTGCGAGTCCACCCAAGAGTGAACCCAAGTGAAAGAAAAAAAACGGACTCGTGGTTATGCACGAGATTCAAAGTTTATGGTCAAGTTTTTAACCGAGTTCCCACGGGCATGTTTTTATACGATGTGCCAAGGTGCTCTCCCGTGTTACCAAGTTCCTCTCCCGTTACACTTGAGTCAACCGTGAATGAAGGTATGTTTTAATAAAGCAACAATGTTAAAGAAAACATCTCCATCCTGTGGCTTTGAGTTAAAGATAGATATCAGCGTGGCTGCATCTATTAATATGACCTACAGAGGGAAAATGCGCATCAGATTGTTGGGAGACGGAGCTCAGGGTTCGCCTCCTGAGCTGCTTTGGTCCCCAGGCGTGAGGGAGGTTGGGGAGGGTGGGGGGGGGGGGGGCGTCATTAATCTGTCTGGGGTGACAAGTCTCTTGGGTTAGGAGTGGTGTGCAAGGGAGGCATAATTCCCTCCGATCTCTCTGAAGCCCCGGACGAGAACAAAGGAAACCTAACTTGGCAGCGCGTACAAGCCCTTTGTATATTCGGGTCTCGACCCGAAACGTCACCTATCTCCTTACTCCTTCACTCCTTAGATGCTGCTGCACCCGCTGAGTTTCTCCAGCCTTTTGTGTACCCCCGTTGTATATAACTTTGCTGCTGACGTGCACACCCACTCTCTCTCCCTCTCTCTCTCTCTCTCACTGCAGCTCAGAGCCCAACCTCGCCATCCTATAGTGGTAACATTCACATCGGGTCCCCTCCACACCCACACCCCCTCTCTCCGACACACACCCCCCACAAGGCAACAGGCAGCGTGAGAGACAGAGAGTTTGTAGGGTGTTAGTTTTGTATAAGGATTTATTATTAAATTATTAGCCAAAGTCAGATTTACTTATTTTAAACGAAGTTTGGAGCGCTTGACAATACTTTTTTTTCTCTTTGCGCTCGTTTTCAGAAAGGGTTCAGACCCCGCTTAGCTCGTTGCCCCCTTTGAACCAAGCCCTGCGAGAGGGAGGGAGGGAGGGAAGGTGTGAGTGAACAAGAGCGCCGAGGAGGAGAGGGAAATAGGGGGGGGGGGGGTGGGGGGGGTGGGTGGAGGAGAAATAGGGAAGAAGTTAGTTGTTCAGATCAGAAACCTGTAGGCTGGGAGCCATAATGGTGAAGAGCACACCCAGTTCTTCTGAGGAGTGCATAAGAGACATCGATCCGAAGCAATGTTCCTCTAGAACTATAACTGAAACCGTGTCCACATCACCTCCTCTTGGTCGGACCGCAACACCAAATCTACGCGTCAGGAAAATCCATTGATTCATCTCCATGGTTTTTATAGCTAATTTTCCAATAAATAACTGCAGTAATCACCCCCCGAAAGGGTAGGATAGGGCTGAAGCCCAGTGTTTAGACGTTGGAATGGTTTTTTTAAATCATTCTAATAGAATGATTTTCCAACTCCTGTGGTAATTAAACCTTTTTTTCACTCCTAGTTTTTTTAACATATTTTTAGGATATACATTATATATAAAAGTGTACACATGGGAAAATAAGACGAAAATGACCAAAAAGCAAAGAATATTTATCTAGGGTGAATTAAATTTTGTGATTAAGACTCGAGCGTGAATGGCACTGAACTAATTTAAAGAGTTCCCACGGTAGACTCACGAATCACTAAGTTAAACGCACGGGCCCTACGTTCTTACAACGAGTCTAAATGTTTCAGTTTTAATCTTGAACACTAAATTTGACTCGTGGAAAAAGTCAAACATGTTTGACTTTTTTCACGAGTTCACAAGTTTCGCGGGTACCTGCCGTTAGCGCCACGAGTGGACAAGTTGATCGCGCGAGGTCCGACGTTCCGGCTACGTTGGCTGTACGTGATCACCACGAGTGAAAACTCGGGGTCACTCGTGGGCCAACTCGCAACGTGAGACAGGGGTTTAAAGGTTTTATGATAAGCCTGTCGCCAGATCCAGGAGTTTTGATGACTCTGTTTTAAGTTCTGTTTCACAGTTTCCCCCTGGGTGAGAGGGGTCACTGTTTGTTTTATTTTCTGTTATTAAACCATTACTATTGTTAAAACATGTCATGTTTGAATGCATTAATTTTTCTCACTCGTCCTTGTCAATTGATGCAGCTGTGACGCGTGGACTCGTTCCTTGGCATGAAATAAAAGGCCTTCAAAGTCTTCACGTAGTCACTCATGTGACTCTGACGTAAAATAGTAAGACTAAACATGGACGTGCCAGTTTGAAGTTTGATTGTTATTTTATGAGGAGTTACGATGAGGGATTACGTGCCCTCCGCTCCCTACCCTCGTAACTTAACGATCATCTGGTAGTTCTAGTCATCTATAATCTTACTATGTTAGTTCATTGTTATCTGTGACTTCACACCGTTGCTTTAAAGATTGACGCGCATGCGTGGGGACGGCCTTCTTCACGTAATCCCTCATCGTAACTCCTCATAAAATAACGATCAAACTTCAAACTGGTAAGTTCTCGTTTAATCTTACTATTATCCAGGCATTTAAAAGTCATGCATCAAATTGATTCTGCATGTGCATTCCAATCGTCATTAAGACATATCGCATGTAAAATGGGTGTGCTCCTGAATCATTCAGACAACTGACTCAGTACAATAAATCCACAGTAAAGTCTGCCAAATTTGAGCCTTGTTTTAAACTAAATCAGCTGATTTCAACAATAGAGACAACGGGATCATGAAGATTGGTTTCAGGCAGCGGACCTCTCACAGTACTTACCCATGAAACCACAGGGAACCTGCCCTTTTACCCTCATTCGTTTCAGACACTGAGGGACCAAAACGATCCTTGCAGGTGTAGCAGCCATTTCCTTCATTTCTTCCAATTGACTGTACTGCATATGGTGCGCATTATGTGGTCTACTCTACACTGGAGAACCAAATGCAGTTTTGAAGACCACATTGCGCTACACCTCCATTCAATCCATTAAAGTACCCCTCAACTTCCTGTTACCTTTCACGTTGATCCAATATTCCAGAACCCCTCTGATCTTTCTGTCTTTGGCCTCATTCACTATTTCAAAGAAACCAAATGTAAGTACAAAACTCAACAACACTTCATATTTCATCCAGGCACATACAGCCCTCAGAACTCAATAACAAATTCACCAATGCCAGATAACCAGTGTTTTTCCTGCTTGTAACAGGACTGGCCAGTGGTTATATAATTTAATCTGCCTATAACATTAATTCAGTTCTCTCCACAGATGCTGCCTGATCTGCGTACTTCCAACATTCTCTATTAATTTATTAGTCCTACGACTCCTGTGCTCCATGCCTCATCATATCTGAGGAAGGGTGTACTGGCCTTGGAGAGGGTCCAGAGGAGGTTTACGAGAATGATCCCAGGAATGAGTAGGTTAACATATGATGAGTGTTTGATGGCACTGGGCCGCTGCTCGCTGGAGTTTGGAAGGATGAAGGGGCAACTCATTGAAACTTACCAAATAATGAACAGCTTGGATAGAGTGGATGCGGAGAAGATGTTTCCACTAGTTGGGGAGTCTAGGACCGGAGGTCATAGCCACAGAATTAAAGGACGTTCCTTTAAGAAGGAATTCCTTTGAGGAGGAAGTTCTTTAGTCAGAGGGTGGTGAGTCTAGGGAATTCTTTACCAAGTCAATGGATATTTTTAAGGCACAGATAGACAGATTCTTGATTGGTTTGGGTGCCAAGGGTTATGGGGACAAGGCAGGAGTGACATTATGAGGGAGAGATAGATCTGCCATGATTGAATGGCAGAGTACACTTAATGGGCCTAATTCTGCTCCCATCACTTATGACCTTATGACAGTTCTGCCATTGTTTTTCTTTTCTTTCTCTGCATTCCTTCAGGCAAATTACCCATGGCTGCAAGTATCCAGCATGGCAATAATAGCATTTGTATCAATCTTACTCTCTCCCCAGTCTCAGATTTGTGCATTTTTCCCAGTTCTGATGAAGTTTCAAATTGGTCCTCTCACCACAGAATGTCTTGCTGAATATCTCCAGCATTTCTATCCTATTCATGGAGGACAATATTGACAATACCGGGTGGAGCGAGCAATGGCTCCCTCACCAACAGTCTGTCTGTCCCTTTCTTCTTTGTTGGTGTTTGTATGTGTTAAATGTATGTTTTTAGTATTCTTTAGCTTGTTTTATGTGGGGGATGGGGGGGTGGAGTTGGGGGAAACTCGACGGAGATGCGATTTTTTTTTTCTGTATAATTTCTCAGTCCGCACTGTGGCCTAACATCGAGGAGTTGGCGGCCTTTGCTGTAGACCGACTTCAACTGCCCCGACATGGGAGTTTCGATTGCCGCAACGCGGGATCTTCGGCCGCCGGCTGCGGGGCTTCGATCACCCAGACTACAGATGGTCCAACTGGCCCAACTGCGGGAGAATAAAAGAGGAAGAAGATTGGACTTTATTGCCTTCCATCATAGTGAGGAACGTGGGGAATCCACTGGTGGATGTTTATGTTAACTATTATGTAGTTGTGTGTCTTGTTGCTTTTGTTTTTAGCATGGCAGCATGGTAATTCAAATTTCACTGTACCTTAATTGGTATTGTGAGATATAGGTTGTGCTCACAATCACTACTCAGACTAAATCATGGAAACAAGAAATGCTTTATTTGCGAGTCTGCAGAGTCGGGTGCCTCTCCAAGTTGAGACATACCAAAGTCAGGAAAGTAAAGCCCCTTTGTACACACAATTCTGCTGGCTTAACCTCCCCTTCTGGCTCTTCCCAATCAGAGCACTGAGGTGCACAGTCTATAGGTACGTTCCCCAGTACCTCCCTCATCATACATATCATGTTCATACATGTGCATGGTAATGAGCAGTTTCTCAACCAGGGGCTTGTTTGTAATATTTATTTCATTAAGCATGCCCAATTGTAAATGACCTGGCCTAGTTTGCTCACCTCCAACTGACCTGTCTCAGTTTTCTTGTATCTGAATTAAAAGCTAGTCTCTACTGACAAGGGTCGCATCCATCACTAGTCTCTAGAACATCTCACAGAACACTCCTACTCCAACTGTCTGATCCGCACTCTGAGGAACTCAGTGTAAAGCGATGAAGGCTCTACAGTTAATGATCGGGATCCTGCTGGTAACCGCGCTAGTCACTGTTCAACTGGCAGTGGGATCTGGTACGTGCCATTTGGATCTGTGATCACTGCGTGGTAAAATATATATAATTGTAAATGTAAACACCATCGTCTCAAGAATTAAACCAGGATTCGCAGGGGCCGAGCAGCGTTTTTGAAAGTGGGGGTCTGAGCGATCACTGATTACCTTCCTTGGGGGTACCCGGCAAGGGAGTGGAGTGACCGAGTGGGAGGAGGGTGTGGGAGGGGGACTGTTTGAAATTTGATGTATTCAAATCATGTTTTACTTCGGAGTCACGTGAGTGACTATGTGAAGAAGCCCCGCCTGGCGCTTGATTGGCATTACGTTGACGCTGTCAGTAGGAGAAGAGCTGCAGAGCGCAGCTCAACCAGCGGTAAGAGACAGGCCCGCAGGTAAGCAAATTATTTTTACTTCCAGGGCATTTCAAACTCCGTGAGGCTGGTGGGAAAAGACTAGGAGGAGTTTAAAATTAAAATGGAGAAAGCTCCTAAAAAATCGCGGGTAAAACGAGCGTCCCGGGGTGGAGAAGAGTCGGGACAGCAGATTATTGCTGAGCAGGTTCCGATACCGGTGGCCGTTGAAATACCCGTTAGTGAGACTTTGGTTGCTCCACAAGCAAAAGCCATGAAGGAAAATCCAGTGCCTAAAAAATTTTAAAGAAAATCTGAGAGGCCCGTGGTTTCTGATGAATCTGATAATGTAAGTCCTCCAGATAGAAAAGCCTTATGGCTTAGAATGGATCAAATGGAAAATGATCCGGACAAAAATCAACCAAGGGTCTAAAAAACCCAGAATATTCCCAGGCAGCCCCTGAGGGGGTTCCATATCATGAATATGGTGCCAGTTTGAATTTTGAATTTGAAACTCCAGAGCCCGGGATTGGGCTGGAGAAAATCCTTGAGCAAAGTCTCAGGAGTACCAGAGCTGCATGAGACTGATCCTGAAGGTGGTGATTTTGGTCATGAGTACCCACCACAATACAAAAATATTGCTCCAGGTGTGTCTGATGTGGCACAAAGTTTTCTATACCTGGAGGAGGCGGTGAGGCCATGGAAGAAAACCTGGTGGCCAACATAAATTATTTGGTCTCTCACCAGCTTCAAGAAGCTGTTATGGTTGACACAGCAGAATTATTATACCTCACTGAAGGTACCTATGGTAAATTCGGCTATTTGGTGCCAATGTCATCAATGATGCGGGTGCAGGAAATATGATTTCAGCTGGGATCTCTGCTTTTGGAAGGCAAGTGGAAGATTGTGGAATGACCGAAGTTCAGAAGGATATGTTGGCATTGTTCTGCAACGTAATATTTGAGATTAATTGTATGAGGAAGATTGCCATTCAGCCTATTTTACATCCACGATTTGCAGGTTTGTGCAGATCAAGCAATGTTCAAGCTCCTGGTTATTTGTTCGGAGAAAATCTGTTTAAATAAATAAAGAGATTGATAAAGAGGCAAAGATATTGACCTCATGAAACCCTTCGTTTTGGCCAAAGAAGGGCTGGTCGAACGAGAAGGGGATTTTGATTTGCAGCTGGAACAAGCCGAGGCAGGAGTATGGTAAGGAAATATTACCAACCAGCACAGCCGAATGTTACCCATATGTTGGGAGAAGGAGACCACCACGTCCAGTTGGAGAGGTACAAAAACTTTATCCTATTACAGAAGAATCTTTGGATGAACCTCAGATTGCTGGTAGTCTACAAATGTTTTATGATAAATGGGACTGATAACATCTGACCGTATTATATTAGGTACTGTCTTAGGATCTACCATTGATTTTGCAGAAGGTTTTGATCCACCAGGACAGAATAAGCCTAATCGTATTTGGTGTTTTCTGTATTTGAAAAAATTCAAATTGATAAAAAAGTTAAGAATTGGTGTAAAAAAGGAGTTATCGAGAAATCAAGTGAGGATCCACAACAATTTGCATCAAATATTTTCCCCAGACCAAAGAAAGATGTGGGTTGTACAATCATTTTAGACCTCACACATTTTAATACATTAGTCCAGTATAAACATTTTAAAATGGATACCTTCAACACTGCAATGCAGCTGGTATCAACAGATTATGACATGGCTACAATAGATTTGAAGGATGCATATTATTCAGTACCAATTCATCGTCACTTTCGCAGGTATTGAAATTTAATTGGATGGGGCAGCTGTGGTAATACAAAGTATTACCTAATGGATTAAGCTCAGCTCCTAGGTTGTTCACTAATTGTTGAAACCAGCACTTGCACTGCTAAGGGTACAAAAACACATTGTTATGGCTTATCTAGATGACATTTTAATTTGTCAATGCTAATCAGGAGTCAGATGAAAAATCAGTCTCGGCGACTACAAGCCTGTTTGTAAGGCTAGGTTTCCTGATTCATCCAACAAAATCTAAGTTACAGCCATCCCAAACTATTAAATATTTGGGGTTTGTGATTAATTCAGTTACCATGTTAGTAACTTTACCAATAGCAAGATTGTTGATATTACAAATGTATGTCAGTGCCTTATTGACAAACCTTATCCCTCCATCCGAGAAATTTCTAAGGTTATTGGTAAGTAAGTAGCAGCATTCCCTACAGTAGAATTTGGTCCACTGCATTACCAAAATCTCAAAAGGGCAAAAACACAAGCACTTATACAGCGAGCAGGCCATTTTGATAGGCTCATGCAATTGCCAAAGGAAGCTTTATTAGAATTGTATTCGTGGATTGAGAATGTTCCACAAGCTGTTATAAAAACATTTTGGTTCAGCAGCCTGCAGTGATTTTGCAAACTGATGCAAGTTCTCTCGGATGGGGTTCTACGGATAATGATTCCAGCTGTGGGGGCAGATGGACTGTCCAAGAGGATTTATTTCTCCAAACATATGGTATAAATTATTTGGAGTTACTGGGAGCATTTTATGGATTAAAAGCTTATTGTTCTACTTGAAGAATTTGCATGTCCAATTACAAGTAGACAATACCACAGCTGTGGCATATAGCAATCACATGGGTGGAGTAAGATCATTATCATATGATCATCTGGCTAACCAGGTGTGGCATTGGTGTATTGGTAAGAATATTCGGTTTTCAGCTATTTATTTCCCAGGGAGAGACAATATTGTGGCAGACAAAAGATCACGAAAACTTAAAGACAGTACAGAATGGATGTTAAATCCACAAATTTTCAAAAATATTATCAGTCGATTGGAGTACCAGACATTGATCTGTTTGCATCTAGATTAAATCACCAATTGCCCAAATACGTGTCTTGGGAACACGATCTGGGGGCAGTAGCGGTGGATGCTTTCTCGCTACACTGGGGGAATACGTTCTTTATGCCTTTCCCCCATTCTGTCTGATTGGGCAATGTCCCAATAAAATAGCGCAAGACGCTGCCAAGGGCATTTTGGTGGGGCTAAATTGGCCTACACAGTCATGGTTCCGTTGATGCTTAAAATGATTATTGAACCATGTTTGATTGTTGGGAGATGGAGCTCAGGCAGGGTTCGTCTCCTGAGCTGCTTTGGTGCCCAGGCGTGAGGGAGGTTGGGGAGCGGGCTTCATTAATCTGTCTGGGGTGACAAGGCTCTTGGGTTAGGGAGTGGTGTGCAAGGGAGTGGTGTGCAAGGGAGGCTTAATTCTCTCCGATCTCTCTGAAGCCCCGGACGAGAACAAAGGAAACCTATCTTGCCAGCGCGTACAAGCCCGTTGTATATATTAGGGTCTCGACCCGAAACGTCACCTATCTCCTTCACTCCTTAGATGCTGCTGCACCCGCTGAGTTTCTCCAGCCTTTTGTGTACCCCGTTGTATATAACTTTGCTGCTGACGCGCACACGCACTCTCTCTCCCTCTCTCTCTCTCTTTCTGCTCTCTCTCACTGCAGCTCAGAGCCCAACCTCGCCATTCTATAGTGGTAACATTCACATTGGGTCCCATCCACACCCACACCCCCTCTCTCCAACACACAACCCCCACAAGGCAACAGGCAGCGTGAGAGACGGAGAGTTTGTAGGGTGTTGGTTTTGTATAAGGATTTATTTTTAAATTATTAGCCAAGGTCGCATTTACTTATTTTAAACGAAGTTTGGAGCGCTTGACAATACGTTTTTTTTCTCTTTGCGCTCGTTTTCAGAAAGGGTTCAGACCCCGCTTGGCTCGTTGCCCCCTTTGAACCAAGCCTTGCGAGAGGGAGGGAGGGAGGGAGGGAGGGAGGGAGGGAGGGAAGGTGTGAGTGAACAAGAGCGCCGAGGAAGAGGAGGAAATGGGGGGGTGGGGGAATGGGTG
The DNA here is from genome assembly GCA_963514005.1 of Raja brachyura. The sequence continues at coordinate 166,487,240 of OY740781.1, forward strand.
GAGGAGAAATAGGGAAGAAGTTAGTTGTTCAGATCAGAAACCTGTAGGCTAGGAGCCATAATGGTGAAGAGCACACCCAGTTCTTCTGAGGAGTGCATAAGAGACATCGATCCGAAGCAATGTTCCTCTAGAACTATAACTGAAACCGTGTCCACATCACCTCCTCTTGGCCAGACCGCAAAACCAAATCTACGCGTCAGGAAAATCCAATGTTCATTGATTCATCTCCATTGTTTTTATAGCTAATTTTCCAATAAATAACTGCAGTAATCACCCCCCGAAAGGGTAGGATAGGGCTGAAGCCCAGTGTTTAGACGTTGGAATGTTTTTTTTATCATTCTAATAGAATGATTTTCCAACTCCTGTGGTAATTAAACTTTATTTTCACTCCTAGTTTTTTTAACATATTTTTAGGATATTAAAGCTGAAAAAAAAAACACTTACGAAATGAGTTCATTCATGTATTTTGCTCATGTGACACAAATACATTATATATAAAACTGTACACATGGGAAAATAAGACGAAAATGACCAAAAAACAAAGAATATTTAGTCGAGGGTGAATTAAATTTTGTGATTAGGACTCGAGTGTGAATGGCACTGAGCTAATTTAAAGAGTTCCCACGGTAGACTCACGAATCACTAAGTTAAACGCATGGGCCCTACGTCCTTACGAGTCTAAATGTTTCAATTTTAAACTTGAACACTAAATTTGACTCGTGGAAAAAGTCAAACATGTTTGACTTTTTTCACGAGTTCACAAGTTTCGCGGGTACCTGCCGTTAGCGCCACGAGTGGACAAGTTGATCGCGCGAGGTCCGACGTTCCCGCTACGTTGGCTGTACGTGATCACCATGAGTGAAAACTCGGGGTCACTCGTGGGCCAACTCGCACCGTGAGACAGGGGTTTTACTATCTTACTCCGGCTATTGGTTCTGTGTTTTTCATGCCGCTGCTTTGAAGTATGCCGATTCAGCGCCAGGCGGGGCTTCTTCACGTAATCCCTCATCGTAACGCCTCATAAAATAAAGATCAAACTTTGAACAGGTAAGTTCTCATTTAATCTTACTATTGTAGAAGTATGATTTCAATGTGTTTTATTTGAAGTATTTTCAAGATAATGTAGGGCCAACATGAGAGATAGGAGCAGGTGATTATTATTTTTGTTATTGCTCGACCTCCAAAAACTGGGGGATAATAATACAGGCCATCCCCCACCTCAAAACGTGGGTGGATATATCCTCCATCCCCCCCCCCCCCCCCCCACCCCCTGATCGACACCAGTGCCTTCCACGGTACAGAAAATTTGACAAAAAAACTTTAAAATGTGTAATCATTTAAAGTGCTATTTTTTTTTGTTTGTACTCCACTTTTTCTCTACTCTTATACTCTTTCCCCGGTCACAGATATTCTCTTTGTTCTCGCCATCTCTCCAACTGAAAGCAAACATGTTTTCCCATGTTTCCATTTCTGATGAAATTTCAAATTAGTCCTCTCTCCACAGACTGTCTTGCTGAATATCAACATTTAGATGTGACAAAATGGAGGATCTCTGCATTTGCAGAACCTGCTAGGTGTCTTCCTGCAAAAAGCTGGAAAGCCATGGGGCATGGCTCTAGGGTGTCGGGTCCTGAAAGGAAGCCAGAACAGAGAGATGTCGAGATGTCTTCATAATTCTTAATATGTATGAGGGTTTTGCAGAAAGAGATGAGCTGGGCTGCAAATGCATGATCAGGATTGGCTACAGGATAGGGTGTTTTTGTAGTATTGTTAATAATGTTGCATGGTGTTTGCACCATTGAATATGATTGATCAAGGAAAGGAACCTTGATTAAATTGTTAATGTTACCTGGAGAAATGTTTCTTTACTTTGTTGAATTGTGTGCAACCTAGAACTTTCTGTAGAAACAATGTAATGGGGTATTTTATAATTGGGTTAGGGAACTGTCAATACATGTATTATATGATCTTTATTTATTACTCTCTTCCCCCCCCCCCCCCCCCCCCCCCCCAATGCATTTCACGCATCAATGTCCGATCAAGTATAAATCAGGGGATACCACATGAGTCATGTCGATCTTCTGGTGGTGCACTTGGGACTGTGTGACTGTCTGGAGGTGTCTACTCGCACGAGACTGAAGGGCTTGGACGAGTAGTGACAAGGATTGGAACCACAGTGTTGGTTAGGTATCGTATAGGGAGTTTGTTTGTGATTGAGAATAAAGCAGTCTAGTTGATCCAGTGCTTGACTCAGTGTTTTACTGAACCGGACTAACGGAGAGAGAATTAGAAGCATAAATACAAGTACATGTGACAATAAACTGACCTTGAAACCTTGAAACCAAAGATTATAGAGGCTTGAAACCTTGATTAGTATTTCTGCTCCTTGACACTTTGCCCACAATTACTGCTGTAAAAAAAGGCATGTGTAAACATGCTTCCCTCAGCCAAATGTAAAGCAACGCAGCATAGTCGGCAGCAGAACTGTCAGACCCAATGACTAAACGGAACCAAGACACACTGGAGGAAGAACATCAGAGTTATGTCGAAATAAGGCAAGTGTCACAGTTCCACATATACACACATTAAATATTAAACCAATGCATAGTTTTTTTACCAATAATTGATCATTGTTTATAATGAAAATCAATATTTGTTTGAATGTCAGTCCTATTAGTTTGCTTATAACTCAAGTCAGATGAACATAGAAAAGTACGTCACTGGAACAGGCACTTTGGCTCACACTATATGTGCTGAGCATGATGCCAAGATACACTATGTCCACTTGCATATGATCCATTGCACTCCATTCCCTGCATATCAATATTTTTCTGTCTAACAGTCTCCTCAATGCCACTGTCATATCTGCCTCCACTACCACCAATGGCAGCATGTTCCACGCACCCACCACCCTCTGTGTAAAATAACCTATCTGCATATGTCCTTTAAACTTTGACTTTTTCACCTTGAAAGCTAATCTTGGAAAGTTCCACCCTGGCAAAAAGATTCTGACTGTCTACCCGAAGATAGACGCAAAATGCTGCAGTAACTCAGACTGAAGAAGGGTCTCTACTTGAAACGTCACCCATTCCTTCTATCCAGAGATGCTGCCTTCCTCGCTGAATTATTCCAAAATGTTGTGTCTACCTTCGGTTTAAACCAGCATCTGCAGTTCCTTCCTACAAGAACTGACTGTCTACCCTATATAGGCCTCTTATAATTTAATATAATTCTACCATATCTCCGCCTCAACCTCCAATGTTCCAGAGTAAACAATCAAAGATTGACCAACCTCACTTTCGAGTTAACACTCTCTAATCCTGGCAGCATCCTGTTAAATCTCTTCTGCACCCCCTCTCCAAGCTCTCTACATCCTTCCAGTAATGAGTCTGCCACTCATGGCCGGAAATCGCTTTTAAAACATGGGGGGGACGACGACACAATGAAGCCTGACATCTAAGACAGGGGTTGGCAACCTGCGGCCCACGGCCGGGTCCGGCCCTTAACCCGAAATACGCAGGTGTATTGTTTTTTCCCAATTCGTTTTCACGACCAGGGAACTGCAGCCATTCCCGGGCGGTTTTGCTACAAAATGTTTAACAAAACATGGGGGGGGGGGATTGTCCTCCACCTCTCAAAACATGGGGGGGGGGGGGTGTAGATGTTTAGTGCATGTCCCTTTAATTGTAGGTTGTGTAGCCACTCCCCTTTCACCAAGTATATTACTGTCTCTCCATCCCTAGTACCTCCTCTAATAAAACGTGCAGACCATGTGCAACTAGGGCATCGATGTATGTGATTAATAAAAGACTTGGTAAAGAGACACTGTGTACGTGTAAACCTCTTTACATGGTGTCAGTCGTTTCGAATTGCGCGCCTTCTGTTTATCGGGTTTAGTTTTTTTTGCCCCAGTTACCCTTCCCTGCCTGGGTATGGCTTCCTCCTGCCGCAAGCCTGAGCCCCTTGTCTTTGACGACGACATCGCTCACCGGTGGAATGCGTTCCGCCGGGATTTTCGGCATTATGTGGCTATCGTGCACCCGGGGGTTTCCTCTGCCATTAAAGCGTCGCTGCTATTGAATCTAGCCGGCTCCGAGGCTCTGGAGCGCTCTGAATCGTTTGAGTACGGGCCGGGTGAGGACCCCGAGGACCTTGACTGTCTGCTGGGGAAGTTCAGCGAGATGTGCGACGTGCCCACGAACTCTATTCTGGAGCGTTTTAAGTTTTTTGGACGTCGTCAGAAACCCGGTGAGTCTGTCGGCAACTTCTACGCTGACCTACGGCACCTGGCTCGGCGATGCCACCTGAATGACGCTACCCCAGAGACCCTGACCCGCGATGTCTTGGTGTATGGTCTACGAGATGAAAAGCTGCGGTCAGAGCTCCTGTGTAAGGCAGACTTGACTCTTCAGGCTGCCCTGCATGCTGCAAAGATGTCTGAGGCGGTTATCTCTGCTGCACCACCCCCTGATCATGAGGTTCGGGCAGCTACCGTCGCAACCCGCCGTCCTGCTCAGCAGACTCGCCGTGGGGCCAGCTATGGTTCAAGTTCCAAGCTGGAGAAGCGCTGCCCGAACTGTAACTTTGTGACTCATCGTTTCAACGTGTGCCCTGCGGTTGGAAAGATTTGTAACTTCTGCAACAAGCCTAACCACTTCTCGTCAGCATGCAGAGCTAAAAAAAATCCTGCCCAGCAACAGCGCAGGGACTCTAATTACCTGGTACGGGATGGTACTGCGTCTGGTTCTTATCACTCTCCTGACAACCTCCCACTGTCTGATTCTGACTCTTCTCAGAGTGAGCTCAGCGTGTTTTCAGTTAGGAAGGCACCTGCTCGAATAACAGACCCTACTGTGCAAGTTACTGTCAATGGTTCTACGTTCTCTGCCAAGGTCGATACTGGGGCCGCCACGAACGTTATGTCTACCAGCCTTTTCAAGAAGATAAGGAATAATGAGCGAGTCACTGTTGAGCGCTCTGTCCTTCGTGCTTATGGGGGAGGGTTGCTTGTCCCTGTGGGGAAGGCTACCCTGAACTGTGAAGTGCTAGAGACCGTTCGGCCCCTCTCCTTCTTCCTGGTTAACGAAAAATGTGTTACACTGCTCGGTGTTCGGGCATGCCAAGACCTCGGATTGGTCAATTTTCACCGGGAGATCCGTTTAGTTCAGCAACCTTTGGACCCGTTAGCCGAGTACCCTGATCGGTTTGACAATGCGCTGGGGATGCTCCCCTGCAGTTATGAGATCTCTCTAAAACCTGACGTGGATCCAGTTGTACGCCCTCCACACCGGGTCTCCTTTGCGATGAAGGATGAAGGATGAAGGAGAGTGGTGAGTCTCTGGAATTCTCTGCCACAGAAGGTAGTTGAGGCCAGTTCATTGGCTATATTTAAGAGGGCGTTAGATGTGGCACTTGTGGCTAAAGGGATCAGGGGGTATGGAGAGAAGGCAGGTACGGGATACTGAGTTGGATGATCAGCCATGATCACATTGAATGGCGGTGCAGGCTCGAAGGGCCGAATGGCCTACTCCTGCACCTATTTTCTATGTTTCTATGTTTCTATGAAGGATAGGGTCGAGTCCACCCTTCGGGACATGGTGGCTACAGGCATTCTGAAAGAGGTGAGCGAGCCCACTCAGTGGGTCTCCACCATGGTGGTTGCTGCCAAGAAGGACAAGAGTGAGCTACGGATCTGCATCAACCCCAAAGATTTGAACCTGGCTATCAAGCGCCCGCACTATCCCATGCGTACTGTCGAAGATGTTGCTGCACAGGTTGGCCCTGCCACTGTGTTTTCGGTGCTGGATGCTAAGAGCTCGTTCTGGCAGATACCGCTAGATGAACAATCGTCCTACCTGACGACCTTTGCCACTCCCTTTGGGAGGTTCCGATTCCTGCGCATGCCGTTCGGGATCAGCTCCGCCAGTGAAGTTTTCCAGAGGACGATGGAACAGCTGTTTGCGGGGCTCCCGTGCGCTATCATTGTAGATGACATCTTGGTGTATGGTAGAGGTGTGGAACAGCACGACCACAACCTCCGACTAGTTTTGGACCGAGCTCGGGAGGTAAATCTGAAGCTCAACCCCAGTAAATGCCGGTTCCGTGTCCCGGAGGTCACCTATGTGGGACACGTCTTCACAGCGTCCGGGCTGAAGCCCGACCCACAGAAGACCGCTGCTATCTCGGGGATGCCTGCTCCTGTGGATGTGCCGAGCCTCCAGCGTTTCCTTGGCATGGCTAACTACTTGGGAAAATTCATCCCCGATCTGAGCGAGTTGAGTGCCCCTTTAAGGGACTTGGTGAAGAAAGACACTGCATGGTCCTGGTTCCCGCAACACCAGGCTGCTTTCGATATGCTGCGTTCAAAGCTTGTCTGCACTCCGACGCTGCAATATTTCGATTTGAACCGTCCTATTGTCCTCACGTGCGATGCTTCAAAGTTCGGGCTGGGTGCTGCTTGCTTGCAAGTTCATGATGGGGTCCAGTTACCCGTGTCCTTCGCGTCCCGCACGATGACTCCAGCTGAACAGCGCTATGCCCAGATCGAAAAGGAACTGCTGGCTGTTGTGTTTGCATGTTCAAAATTTAAGGACTATATCCTGGGAACTGAATTCTCTATTGAGACCGACCACCAGCCTCTGGTCACCATCCTCGGCAAGCCGATTCACGCTGCCTCCTCCAGGCTGCAGCGGATGATGCTGCAGCTGCAGCGTTTTACCTTCTCCGTAGTGTACCGTAGAGGCAAGGACATGTTTATTGCTGACACGTTGTCTCGGGCTCCTCTGGCTTCGACCACCCGTCACCCTTACGAGGCATCAGGTATGATGGTCCTGAACGTCAACTTTGTTCCTTCAAAGCAACTACAGTGCTTAGTTAAACACACTGCTGCTGACGCCTCGCTCCAACAGCTAGCTGCGGTCATTCAAAGGGGTTGGCCCGAGCGACGTTCTTCCCTGCCCGCCGCGGCAGTGCCCTACTTCCTGGTCCGTGACGAGCTGGTGCTACGAGATGGAGTTATCGTTAAGGGTCACAAGGTTGTGGTACCAGAGGCTCTTCGTCAACAGTATTTCGACACCGCACATCGGGGTCATCCTGGCGCCGAGGCCACTCTCTCTATCGCCCAAAGCCAGTTTTATTGGCCTGATATGGCTATGTATTTTCGGGACCGGGTGTCATCCTGCCCTACCTGCAACAGTCTCGCCCCGCAGCAGCAGCGTTTGCCCCTTCTGCAGCAGCCCGCACCAGACCTGCCATGGTCGGCACTGGCAACGGACATTTTTGAGTGGCACGGCAAGCACTTCTTGGTGCTTGTCGACTCTTACTCCAACTGGTATGAGGTCGACCAGCTGTTTTCTCTCTCCTCTTCTGCTGTCATCGCGAAGCTGCGCCGCCACTTCGCGACCTTTGGATCACCGGCGAGCCTGCAGTCAGACAACGGCAGCCAGTTTACCAGTGCGGAGTTCAAGGACTTTGCTGACCGCTGGAACTTTCGGCATTACACTAGTAGCCCTGAGTACCCTCAGAGCAATGGCCTGGCCGAGCGTGCTGTTCGCAGCGCAAAGGACTTGTTGAATCGCTGCCGCGCATCGAAGTCTGACATTTACCTCGCCCTCCTCAACCTGCGAAACATTTCCCGTGACGGTGTTCTGGGGTCCCCGGCGCAGCGCCTCATGTCCCGGGTTACTCGACCTCCCATTCCGGTGGCCCAGCAGACTCTTACCCCGGCTGTTGTAAAACCTGCCGTGGTCCGTGAGCGTATTGCTACCAAGCAGTCCGTTCAGAAGCGTTCCCACGACAGGTCTTGCCGTGCCCTGCCTCCTCTGTCTCCTGGTCAGGTTGTCCGCATGCATTCCACCTCCGGTCACCCTGGCCTTGCGGTTGTTGTTGGGACGGCTGGTTCACCTCGCTCCTATCTGGTGAACCTCGATGGTACTGTTTACCGTCGATCCAGGCGACACCTCCGCCTGGTGAACGAGCCTTCTCCTCCTCCTCCTGCTAACCCCCATGCTCCCCCTCTGTCCGCTCTCCCGCCTGTAGCGGTCACTAAGCCTGTGCCTGCTCGCCCTGTCCCGGTTCTTCTCCCTGTGCCTATTCCCGTGCCTCCGGCCGTCTCTTCCCCATCGCCAGGTCGCTCGCCTCCAATCCCTTTGTCACCACGCAAGTCCCCACATTGTAGTCCTTCTGTCGTGGGGTCTCCCCCGGTGCCCGTTTCTTTGGGGGGAGAGGGTGTGAGCGGGGTTCGTACCCGCTCGGGGCGGATTGTGAGGGCGCCTGACCGTTATGGCGATTATATTTGATTGCTGCTATTTTACTGTTCATCCTTTTCCAGTTGCTCTAGTGTATGAGACATGGTCGGCTGTCACGTTCCTTTCTTTTGTAAGAGGAAGGATGTAGATGTTTAGTGCATGTCCCTTTAATTGTAGGTTGTGTAGCCACTCCCCTTTCACCAAGTATATTACTGTCTCTCCATCCCTAGTACCTCCTCTAGTAAAACGTGCAGACCATGTGCAACTAGGGCATCGATGTATGTGATTAATAAAAGACTTGGTAAAGAGACACTGTGTACGTGTAAACCTCTTTACAGGGGGACAAGTCCCCGCAGTCCCCCCCAAGGTTGAGTGCTTGACACGCGATTACTGACTAGCTGCGGTGTTGGGACCTGGGGCGCTACTGAACGACATCTGCGCCATCCGTGGGTGGGACACCAATCCCATGCGCCGAGCGATCCAAGACACAAAGGAGGGCGCGTCTTTTCCGAAGCGCAGTAAATCACTGGAAGATCACGCACAGAGCCACTTCTACTCCAACTGTCTGACCCGCACTCTGAGGAACTCAGTGTAAAGCGATGAAGGCTCTACAGTTAATGATCGGGATCCTGTTGGTGACCGCGCTAGTCACCGTTCAACTGGCAGGGGGATCTGGTACGTGTCCATTTGGTAGTCTTTTACCAATAATTGACCATTGTTTATAATGAAAATTAATATTTGTTTGAATGTCAGTCTTATTAGTTTGCTTATAACTCAAGTCAGATGAACATAGAAAAGTACGTGGGTTACACAAAAAGCTGGAGAAACTCAGCGGGTGCAGCAGCATCTAAGGAGTGAAGGAGATAGGCGACGTTTCGGGTCGAGACCCTTCTTCAGACTGAAGAAGGGTCTCGACCCGAAACGTCGCCTATCTCCTTCACTCCTTAGATGCTGCTGCACCCGCTGAGTTTCTCCAGCTTTTTGTGTAACCCTCGATTCTCCAGCATCTGCAGTTCCTTCTTTAACATAGAAAAGTACGTCACTGGAACAGGCACTTTGGCTCACAATATCTGTGCTGAGCATGATGCCAAGATACACTATGTCCACTTGCATATGATCCATTGCACTCCATGCACCCACCACCCACGCACCCACCACCCTCGGTGTAAAATAATCTATCTGCACATGTCCTTTAAACTTTGACTTTTTCACCTTGAAAGCTATATCCTCTAATCTTGGAAATGTCCATCCTGGCAAAAAGATTCGGACTGTCTACCCGAAGATAGACGCAAATTCTAGAGTAACTCAGACTGAAGAAGGGTCTCTACTTGAAACGCCACCCATTCCTTCTATCCAGAGATTCTGCCTGTCCCGCTGAGTTACTCCAGCTTTTTGTATCTACTTTCAGTTTTAAACCAGCATCTGTAGTTTCATCCTACAAGAACTGACTGTCTGCCCTATATATGCCACATATAATTTAATATAATTCTACCATATCTCCCCCTCAACCCCCGGTGTTACAGAGTAAATAAAGATTGACCAACTTCACTTCATAGCTAACACCCTCTAATCCAGGCAGCACCCTGTTGAATTTCTTCTGCACGCCCTATCCAAGCTCTCTCATCAATCTGAAGGGTTTCGGGCTGAACTTTCCCCAGCACTTTTGTCTACCAAGCTCTCTACATCCTTCCAGTATGAGGCTGCCACTCATGGGCGGAAATCGCTTTTAAAACAGGGGGGGGGGGGGCACAATGAGGCTTGACATCTAGGACAGGGGGTCGGCAACCTACGGCCCACGGGCCGGGTCCGGCCCTTAACCCGAAATAAGCAGGTGTATTTTTTCCCCCAATTCGTTTTCACGACCAGGTGAACTGCAGCCATTCCTGGGCGGTTTTGCTACAAAATGTTTAACAAAACATGGGGGGGGGGATTGTCCTCCACCTCTCAAAACATGGGGGGACAAGTCCCCGCAGTCCCCCCCAAGGTTGAGTACTTGACACGCGATTACTGACTAGCTGCGGTGTTGGGACCTGGGGCGCTACTGAACGACATCTGCGCTGTCCGTGGGTGGGACACCAATCCCATGCGCCGACTGCCGAGCGATCCAAGACACAAAGGAAGGCTTCGCGTCTTTTCCGAAGCGCAGTAAATCACTGGAAGATCACGCACAGAGCCACTTCTACTCCAACTGTCTGACCCGCACTCTGAGGAACTCAGTGTAAAGCGATGAAGGCTCTACAGTTAATGATCGGGATCCTGTTGGTGACCGCGCTAGTCACCGTTCAACTGGCAGGGGGATCTGGTACGTGTCCATTTGGTTCTGTGATCACTGCGTGGTAAAATATATGTAATTGTAAACGTAAACACCATCGTCTCAAGAATTAAACCAGGGGCCGCGGAGCGTTTTTGAAAGTGGGGGGGCTGAGCGATCATTGATCATCGGCCTTGGGGGTACCCGGCGAGGGAGTGGAGCGACCGAGTGAGAGGAGGGTGTGGGAGGGGGACTGTTTGAAATTTGAAATCATGTTTTAGTGCATTGTCGAAGTATGATTGCAATGTTTTTTTGTTTGAAGTATTTTTAAGATAATGTAGGGCCAACATGAGAGATAGGAGCAGGTGATTATTATTTTTGTTATTGCTCGACCTCCAAAAACTGGGGGATAATAATACAGGCCATCCCCCACCTCAAAACGTGGGGGGACATATCCCCCATTCCCCCCTCCCCGGATCGACGCCAGTGTCTTCCACGGTACAGAACATTTGACAAAAAAACTTTTAAATGTGTTATAATTTCAAGTGCTGTTTTATTTTTGTTTGCAGTTGGAAAAATGGACAAGAAATAATCACACCATTTCCTGATTTTGCAAAGTCATACAAATTATGTTTTGCTCGTGGAAATTTTTTTCGAAAGTATGCATTCCCCTTTTGACATATATTTCATTTTGATTTGAATTTAGAATCATCAAACCAGCAATACTGTTTTTTAAAGTAAGACTTTCAAGAAATCTAAGATGCATTAGAAATATATATTTCAATGCACTGAGTCTCATGCGCAGAGTGTGTGAATCGAGGACCAGAGGACAGATTTAAGGTGATGGGGAAAAGATTTCAAAGGAATCTGAGGGGTAACTTTTTCCAAACAAAAAGTGGTGGGTGTATGGAACAAGCAGGTGTATTTTTTTCCCCCAATTCGTTTTCACGACCAGGTGAACTGCAGCCATTCCTTTGCCGCAGGAGATAGTTGAGGCAGGGACTACCCCAACATTTAAGAAACAGTTAGACTGATACATGGATAGGACAGGTTTGGATGGATGTGTACCAAAAGCAGTTAGTGTTGCTGGGACATGTTGGCGGGTGTGGGTAAGTTGGGCCGAAGGGCCTGTTTTCACGCTGTATCTCTCTATGACTACATTATACCTCCACCATGCATGAATGCTTCAAATTCAAGTAGTCAAGTTTTATTGCCATATACTCAAGCATAGAAACATAGAAAATATGTGCAGGAATAGGCCATTCGCCCCTTCCAGCCGGCACTGCCATTCAATATGATCATGGCTGTTCATCTAAAATCAGTACCCCTTTCCTTTTTTTTCCCCATATCATTTGATTTCACAAGCCCCAAGAGCTAAATTGGGGTGGAGGGCGCAGTCCTCTACATGCTGCACCAGATCTACTCCTTTTTGTACAAACGAGGTGGCTATGTGATGATTATGTTCTTCGACTTCTCAAGTGCGTTCAACACCATCCAACCCCTGATTCTGAAAGACAAGCTTAAGTTGGGGGTGGATTCCACATTTATCTCCTGGATATACGACTACCTGATGGGTCGGCCACAGGTTGTTAAGCTGGGGGACTGTGTCTCTGGCACAGTGGTGTACAATGTTGGAGCCCCACAGGGAACGGTTCTGGCCTCGTTCCTCTTCACCCTGAATACCTGCGGTTCACGAGATCCTTCACTCCTGCAGCCATTAGATTTTATAATTCGGACCGCTAGGCTGTGTGCGTTTGTTGGTTGGGGGCTTCTGGACATCTGAATTTCCCTGAGGGGATGAATAAAGTATTCATTATTAAATGTAACTCTCTCTTGAAAACATCAAGTGAATTGGCCTCCACTGCCTTCTGTGGCAGTGAATTCCACAAGATTCACAACTCTCTGGGTGAAGAAAGTCTGTCCTCTTCTCAGTCCTAAACGGCCTGCCCCATATTCTTAAACTGTGAACCCTGGTTCTGGACTCCCCCAACATCGGGAACAATTTTCCTACAGTTACAGTAAGTGAAAATCTAGCAGGCAAGCAGGATGCTTCCTCCACCCACCCCCATTTGAAGGCCACTATCTTCCACATCTTCTACCCAGTGCTTGGTAACTACTTCCAGCAGCCACTGGTTGTCCTTCAGGATGCAACGAGCCGCATCCTGGTCCGTGCTTCAACAGTGCGAATTTGGCATGGAGACTCTCACTGCAGTGGCGCAGATGCCTCCAACGGCCCAGGACTCTTGCACTGAGGCTGCTCCATGGCCGCAGCTGCAGCGAGCAACTCACCAGCCCAGCGAATGCTCACCAACCCCGGCAGCCCGTCCGTATCTGCCCCCGCCTCTCCATCCTTCCCTCCGCACCGGCTCTCCAACACCCATGACCAGGTTGCTCAAAGCACAGCAGATCCTCGCCCAAAGCTGGAGACATTGAAACATATCCAGCCAAAAAAGTGGGGGGGCTGCAACCCCCCAGCCCCCCCCCCCCCCTCCCCCGGTTCCGCGGCCCATGGTTTGGCAGAGCTGTGAAATTACGTTACTATATGAGGCAATTCTCTCCATCAAGCCTATCTCTCGTTCTCTCTCTCTCTCTCTCTCTCTCTCTTGCCTTTCTCCGTTCCATCTGACCCTCAACCCCCTCTCTCTTCCCCTCACTTTCTCTCCTATTCACTCTTTCCTCCTCTCACTCTTTCCCTGCACCCCCCCTCACCCCCCCCCCCCCCCCCCCCCAAACCACACGCACACATATGGTGACAAATGCACAATTACACATTAGTACCACTGCCTCTTTTCCCCACTCTAAGTCCTCTCACCACCACCATCGCCTTGCAAGAAAAATGGTCCCGATGTTGAGGCAGTCCAGAACCAGGGGCCATTGTTTTAGAATAAGGTGCAGGCCATTTAGGGCTGAGATGAGGAAAAACGTTTCAACCCAAAGAGTTGTGAATCTGTGGAATTCTCTGCCACAGAAGGCAGTGGAGGCCAACTCGCTGGATATTTTCAAGAGAGAGTTAAATTGAGATCTTTGGGCTAAAGGAATCATGGGATGTGGGGAAAAAGCAGGATCAACTTGAATGGTGGCGCTGGCTCGAAGGGCCGAATGACCTACTCCTGCATCTATTTTCCTATGTTTCTGTTTCTATTTATGTGTCTACGTATTACATTCCTGAGCCGAATGCTTATTTCTCTATAAAATGCTTGTGCTGCCTTTTCGAGAACAAGAAGCCTCTGCATTTCAGCATCGCAAAGCGCCCATCAGCACAGAATTCTTTCGGTTCATATCTGTCCCAGGGTTAGTCCCAGTAAAAACAAAATACTTTATTTCATGATTTCTACTTGTTCTTGCTTGCTTTACAGAGCGATCAATTGATACATTCTTGCTTTACAATTTCATGCAGAGAATCCGAGTGAGGTGGAGAACTATGACACCCTGAAGATGGTGAAACGAGAGCATAATCGGCAGCAGAATCTTTCACCACCAGGATTGGATTTTGCAGAGGGAATTAATCAATGATCCAGATGTAAATTCCATGAAGTCCAAGCTAGCTGTATTAACCATAAATTTTCGGCTGGATGACAATCCTTTTGTGATTGATTAGCTCTCATAACCCCTAACCCCTAGCCCACAGAAATATACCACACTGCAGTTCTTGTAGCGTCCGTTTCTTGATTTTCTTCATGGTCCGTTCTTCCAAGGATGGTGTGTTTGGGTTTTGTGACAGAGTGGGGGATATGTGGGATTTACAAAACATGCAATCTCTGGAATTGCTGAAGTACACCTCAGAATTGAAAGTCAACATAAAGGAAGTCAAAGGGTCTTTGGGTTTGTAATATTACACACAACACTTACACGAGCATTAGATTTACGAGGATATTGCAAGAACGAGGGTCTGAGTTGTAGTGAGAGTTTGAGCATGCTGGGACTCTATTCCTTGGAACGCAGGAGGATGAGGGGTAATCTTATAGAGATGTATAAAATCATGAGAGGAATATATCGGGTAGATGCACAGAGTCTCTTGCCCAGAGTGGGGCAATCGAGGACCAGAGGACATGGGTTTAAGGTGAAGGGGGAAAGATTTACTGGGAATCTGAGGGGTAACTTTTTCATACAGAGGGTGGTGGGAGTATTGGACAAGCTGCCAGAGAAGGTATTTGAGGCAGGGACTATCCCAATGTTTAAGAAACAGGTAGACAGGTATGTGGATACGACAAGTTTGGAGTGATATGGACCAAACACGAGCAGGTGGGACTAGAGTAGCTATGACATGTTGGCCGGCGTGGGCAAGTTGGACCGAAGTGCCTGTTTCCACACGCATCACTATGTGACTCTATGACTGAGAAAAACGGGTAATACAATCATTCGACACCAAACCAACGCAGCCAGATTCGGTGGTGTTAAGGTGCAGACGGTTGCCAGAATTTCACAGCTGGAAAGCCGCAGAAACACTTTGAAATATTTCACCAATAGTTGCCTCGTCCCACAACCGTGCACCTTCCATTGATTTCCTCTTTCCCTCTGTGTTTTTTGGGTATCCATGTTCTACATTAACCGGGATCTGTGCTTTTCATTTGCAGCGACTTTACACGCAAAAAGTCACCAGTTCGATCCTTGGCAGGAACATACCTTGGGCTCGTGGCTCTGTTTCTCAATCAAATGCATTTATTGTTGTTCCCATTGATATAAAGCACAGCTGCCCAAAGATCCCGCTGTAACATTCATCAATACATGTTTGAAGTTACCCGATCGAACAACTATTCCCACCGGCAGCTGGATGAAGGGCAGAACCATCCTTCATCCATCATGAAACATAATTACTCCAACATGTTATCTCCGTGAATGGATTTTTCGAGCGAGGTTCCTTCTCCATCTCTCTGTCTTCCTCGCCGTTTCTTTCTCTCAATCTGTTAAGTAGAGGACGATGTTTTCAATTTCTCATAAGCCGTTCAGATGTGAA
Source organism: Raja brachyura (assembly GCA_963514005.1). The sequence goes on from OY740781.1 coordinate 166,502,691, forward strand.
ATACCGTCTTAATGCTGCTTACACACAGAAAGTAATGTTAAATGTCGTGCGATCTTCTGTTTGGCTCAGCTGTTTAGCGACTGAAACCTGACGTTTTACAGTGGCTTGCAAAAGTATTCATACCCCTTGAACTTTTCCACATTTTGTCATGTAACAACCACAAACATAAATGTAATTTATTGGGATTTTATGTGATAAACCAACACAAAGTGGCGCATAATTGTGAAGTGGAAGGAAAATGATACATGGTTTTCAAATTTTTTTACAAATAAAAAACTGAAAAGTGTGGCGCGCAAAAGTATTCAGCCCCCTTTACTCTGATACCCCTAGATAAATTCCAGTACAACCAATTGCCTTCAGAAGTCACCTAATTAGTAAATAGAGTCCACTTGTGTGTAATCTAATCTCAGTACAAGTACAGTTGTTCTGTGAAGGCCTCAGAGGTTTGTTAGAGAACATTAGTGAACAAACAGCATCATGAAGCCCAAGGAACACACCAGGCAGGTCAGGGATAAAGTTGTGGACAAGTTTACAGCAGGGTTAGGTTATAAAAAAAATCCCAAGCTTTGAACATCTCACGGAGCACTGTTCTATCCATCATCCGAAAATGGAAAAAGTATGGCACAACTGCAAACCTCCCAAGACATGGCCATCCACCTAAACTGACAGGCCGGGCAAGGAGAGCATTGATCAGAGAAGCAGCCAAGAGGCCCATGGTAACTCTGGAGGAGCTGCAGAGATCCACAGCTCAGGTGGGAGAATCTGGCCACAGGACAACTAGTAGTCGTGCACTCCACAAATCCGGTCTTTATGGAAGAGTGGCAAGAAGAAAGCCATTGTTGAAACAAAGTCATAAGAAGTCCCGTTTGCAGTTTGCCACAAGCCATGTGGGGGACCCAGCAAACATGTGGAGGAAGGTGCTCTGGTCTGATGAGACCAAAATTGAAGTTTTTGACCTGAATGCAAAACGCTATGTGTGGCAGAAAACTAACACTGCACATCACCCTGAACACACCATCCCCACTGTGAAACATGGTGGTGGCAGCATCATGCTGTGGGGATGCTTTTCTTCAGCAGGGACAGGGAAGCTGGTCAGAGTTGATGGGAAGATGGATGGAGCCATATACAGGGTAATCTTGGAAGAAAACCTGTTAGTCTGCAAAAGACTTGAGACTGGGACGGAGGTTCACCTTCCAACAGGACAACAACCCTAAACATACAGCCAGAGCTACAATGGAGTAGTTTATATCAAAGCATATTCATGTGTTAGAATGGCCCAGTCAAAGTCCAGACCTAAATCCAATTGAGAATCTCTGGCAAGACTTGAAAATTGCTGTTCACAGACGCTCTCCATCCAATCTGACTGAGCTTGAGTTATTTTGCAAAGAAGAATGGGCAAAAATTTCAGTGTCTAGATGTGCAAAGCTGGTAGAGACATACCCCAAAAGACTTGCAACTGTAATTGCAGCGAAAGATGATTCTACAAAGTATTGACTCAGGGGGGCTGAATACTTTTGCACGCCCCACTTTTCAGTTTTTTATTTGTAATAAAATTTGGAAACCATGAATCATTTTCCTTCCACTTCACAATTATGCACCCCTTTTTGTTGGTCTATCACATAAAATCCCAATAAAATACATTTACGTTTGTGGTTGTAATGTGACAAAATGTGGAAAAGTTCAAGGGGTATGAATACTTTTTGCAAGCCACTGTATATGTGATTCCGCACTCACCTCTATAGTTTACCCACAATGTCTCTTCAGTACACGGCCGCGTTGGTATTGACAATAAATGTTGACATTGTCAGCGACATGCACAATTCAAAGCTAGTTCAGTATTCCGACGTCGCATGCACAGGTCATGGGTCGCTCCGGATAAACACTCTCGGCGGCCTTGCCGCTGCATGGGTGCAGACCTGCGTCTCGTCCCTAACCAGTCGCCATTGGACCGTCCCCATCCCCTCCCAAGTGTGCCGTCCGGGGCGGCCCCGGGCCAGCGGGGACCAGCCCCGTTGCAGCGGCAGCCCAGGCGTGGAAAAGAAGCACCAACTCCAGCTGAACTACGCCCGTCCCGCCCGCGGGACAGCCAGAGTCGAGCTGGGGCCTGGGCCTCCCCTCCACGCTGGCTGCGGGCCTGGGCCAACACTCCCGTATTGAAGCAACCAGATGAGTTTCCTTGTAATCCTTTTGAAAACCGGTAATGTGTCTAGGATGAATTTAAAGGCATGGTTAAAATGTAAAATGTTGAATAACTTATCACAAACCACCACTGAAGAAGGGTTTTGGCCCGAAACGTTGCCTATTTCCTTTGCTCCATAGATGCTGCGTTTCTATGGCTGAGTTTCTCCAGCAATTTTGTCTACCTTTGATTTTCCAGCATCTGCAGTTCCTTCTTGAACAATGTCGGTAATTCATGTTTACTGCAGTGAATGGCTTGAAGTTATTTAAATAAAAACCGAGCCACACAGATTGAAAACTGAAATGTATTCTGAGTGCAAAGAAGCTTGAAATGGGTAATGAGATTGTGCAGCCCCTAAAGAAACAAATGCATTTATTTGCTATACATATCTGGTGCCAGTGTTAAACAGTAATCACAAATTTAAACATGACTGGTTTTTATTCTATAACTCTTGCAAAATAATTTTGCCAAATTTTTAAAAGTGCTGATTAGCATTTGAGGAGTTCAAAACGCACTCTTTAAACTACAATGTAACATTGTAATAGCAATCAGCTAATTTGGGATAGCCATCGTGTTTACGTTGATTTCCAAGAGCTATTTAAAGGGAAAATGCACCATCTGGATGATCGTTCTTGATGGAGAAATAAAGATGTCCACTGACGTTCATTGGGAGACTTTCTGAGACACTTCCTCAAGACTTCAACGACGCCCCTGCAACAATAATTCCAAATTCTTGATTGTCCTCCCAACCCGTCCATTTCCACCACCGATTGAATTGGAGGAACAGCTCCTCATGTTTCGCATGGGCAGCTTACAACCCAGCAGTATCAATAATGATTTCTCTTACTTTCCCTCTCTCACCCACCCCCATCCTAGTTCTCCGACTAATTTCACTGCCCTCCTGATTAATTTTACTGATTGCATGCCTTGTTGTCACCTTTCCCTCAACAAATAATGAACCTTTCAACATTTCCTTATGTGTATGAAGGAACTGCAGGTGCTGGTTTAAACCGTAGATAGACACGAAATGAATGGGTGAGGTTTCGGGTCGAGACTGAAGAAGGGACTCAACCCGAAATGTCACCTATTCCTTCTCTCCAGAGATGCTGCCTGTCCCGCTGAGTTACTGCAGCTTTTTGCGTCTATCTACATTTCCTTATCGTCGTCTGATTTGATCTGTCATTTTCACACCGAACCCTTCCATATCTCTTGTTTCCCTCTCCCCAGACTCACAGCCTGAAGAAGGGTCTTGACTCGAAATGTCCCCCCATTTCTTCTCTCCAGAGATGCTGCCTGTCCCACTGAGTTACTGTGCTCCAGCATTTTGTGTACATCTCCACCATAGGAAACATAGGTGTGAAAAGACGAATGGGAGTGCTTGATCATCAGCGTCAAGTGAAAAAGGTACTTATATAACAATCAAACAGGTTCGCTTCTTAATAAACAGACAACTCACAAACGTTTGGTAAACCAGTTCAGAACTTTACTTATTATCAGCCGATGGAAGTGGCAGGGAGAACTCCAGTCAAGTGAGCAATACAGACACTTCGCTGTCCTCATTCCACTTCCCCGAACAACAGAATTACATCTTATTATATAGTGTTTTTTTGTCACCTTAGCACATGCCACAAACATTAGTCATGGTCAGAGGTACAGAAAATAAAGGTTACTACAGGATGCGTCACATCAAAGGCATCTTGTCATATGGTACAAGGACTTTACATATCAAAGGCATCGACATTTGGTGCAAGGTATTTTACATATTAAAGACATCGGCCATTTGTCAATACTCCTTAGTGAGATCAATCTGGCTTCCTCTCTCACCAAATGGTAGACAAATGTTATAGTCATTCATTATCTCAATGCACAGCAACCTGAGGCAAGCCTAGACTTGCCTTTCTGTATTAATCTACTGGAGAAAAGCCTAATTTGAGACTAAATATAAGCTGTAAGCTAGCCCAGGAAACAATTTAAATATCTTCTTATATTTTTAACATAATTCAGCCTTATCACAAGTTAGGATATCCCTGTTTCTCAAAAGGATCACCACATCCATAAAAATGATGTCCTCACCATTGGTCTCTTAGCCATTCTGCAATATGCAGCTACAAGTCATTAATCTTAACAGCTTCAGAGGAAGTGCCTGAGAAAAACCTTTATGTGTTCTCTGTAATCAAGTGTTACTCCTGCTGGTACTTAGTTTAGCATTGCCATGGAATTTTAAAATTGTGGTAAGTAGCTCTTATCAAAATTTGTGTACTAAATTCAGAACTACTTGCAGTTGTATTTTGCTAGACTGTTTGGCTCAGGGAAGCTTTTGAATCTCTTCCCTGCTCGCGTGACCCGACCTTTTACCAGTCGGGTCTCCGTTGTCGTTGGGGCCTAGCACCGTGGAGCGGCCTCTAGCCGGAACGACCTGGGGTCTCCAGTCGCGGAGCCTGCGGACTTACCATCGTGGGGCTGGCCGGCTTCGGGGCGTGGAGAGCTGTGGTGGCGCGCGGCTGCGACCCGACTCCGGAGATTAGGAGGCTCCAGCTGCAGGCCCGGTGGACAGTAACACCGGGAGCTCGCGGGTCCCTGGTGGGAAACCGCTTTTCGGAGCTCCCACAGTGGCAGCTTCTCCTGCCCGATTGGCGGGGCTGAAGGCGACCCAGAGCGGGGCCTGACATCGCCCGGCGCAGCTTTAACGGCCACGGGACTTACCATCGTTCGCCGGGGGATTTAACATCGGAAGAGGATGGAGAGCAGGGGAGACACAAGACTTTGCCTTCCATCGCAGTGAGGAGGAGATTCACTGTAATGGATGTCTGTGTGAATTGAGTTGGTTGTGTGTCGTGTAAAATTGTTTCTTTCTGTTGTATGGCTGCAGAAACCAAAGTTCCAGCTCTCTTGGGGCTCTGTTGGTTTGTAACAAGTAGATTTTCCATAATACTGGATATTACTTTGATTAATGCAAAAACACACATCTATTTCATAAATATGCAGTAATACAATAAAGTTTCCAGCAAATGCAAGGAGTTTGAAGAGACCACAAACCTACCCACATTCCTGCCCCTTGGTGTTCTAGACCACAACCGAGAGATGTGAACACACACACCTCCAGATTCAGCGAGTTTCTTCCCAGCTGTTATGAGGCAACTAAATTATTGTATCGCCAACTAGAGCGGTTCTGAGCTACTATCTACGTCTGGGGATTCTCAGACTTTATCTTGACTTAACGTTATTCCCTTTATCATGTATCTACACTGATGATGGCTCGACTGTAATCATGTATAGTCTCTCTGCTGTTTGCTTAGCACGCAACAAAGAGCAATAAATCCTCGGTACACGTGACAATAAACTAAACTCGACTAACTAGACTGCAGGGGCAAACCTAACCCACAGTCCAGACCCCCAGCTCGGGCCACTTTCCCCACTTGCACTCTCGACCCACAGCTCACATTCCAGGCTAATAAATGAGCCAGGTTATCACTATTATCCTGTAGTTGTGGTGTTGACATTCAATCAAATGAACTTTTGAAAATAACTCTGGGTTGTGATCTCTATGCGACATGACTAGTTTTAATCTACCTGGATGGGTTCAGACAAAATTCCGAAAATAGTACAAACAGATATTACCCATGTCATCAAACTTGGAGTTTTATTGCAAGCTAAAGTCCAACATTCTGGGTACAGCAGATAGTAGCTCAGGACCATTCTCTAGTTTTTAATAGATGGGAAGAAACTCCCTGAATCTGGATGCGTGTGTGTTATATTGCAGGTATAGGTGTAGTTTTCATCTCATCATTTGATTCCCATTGCTTGTTCTTTTTCCCAAACTATTCATTTTCCCAAATTCTTAAGGGCCTGTCCTATAAGCATGCAACTCTATGCGATTAGCGCGACCTAACGTGGTCGCTTGAGCCGTCCGGCGTCGCGGGGCCGGTCCCACTTCGATCGCCGGAGCCGTGCGGAATTGTGCGGAGTTCGTCCCGACACCGCGCGGGGCTCTGAAAAACTGACTATGTCCAAAAATTCCGCGCGGCAACGGCTTGTCGGCTCGCAGTCGCCTCGACGCATTACACACCGCCCCGACATCGTGCCTCCGTGAACCTATCTGTAGGTGCCTCCATGACCCTCTATGTGTGTGGCTCCATGGCCCTCTGTGTGTGCGCCTCTGTACCCCTCTCTGTGTGCCCCTCTCTGTCCTGGCGAACTTACCTTAGACTTCGCTCCAAGTTCGCCTCACTTTGCGCCGCGTTGCGCCACTCACCCGACCTCCGCGCGGCCCCTACTGCTGGTCTGGTTGCGCTTGCCGCATGCAGGCGCATGCTGGTGGGAACGGCCCTGTACAGGGGATCACCCGACCTCCGCGCGGCCCCCGCTTCTAGTTTGATCGCGTTCATCGCATAGAGTTGCATGCTTGTAGGACAGGCCCTTTATGGTTATACATAGATATGAAAAGCATCTTGTGTACACTGTAAAATAACAGAGGAAGAACCAGCACAGGAAAAGAATCTCAGGAGTCCGCAGCAGCTCAGGAGGATGGGACGACTCAAGAGCAGCTTGTGTTTGGAGGGTGCCCGATGGACTGTTTAGAGTCACAGAGCCTGCAAACCAATGAGTCTAAAAGACAGAAACATAAATCAGAAAGTTACAGTAGAGCAGCAAGTGTTGACTTGTGCTTTAACTAAATAGTTAATGCTCAGTGACTGTAGTCATTACCTAAATAATTAAAGCCCCTTAAAGTTAATCAACACATGTGCCACCACTGATCTCACCTACTTCCACATCTGTAATGTTGCCTGACCTGTCCGTGTCACCTCCCCTATTCTGAAGCCCTCTTCCATCCTTTTGGTCCACTCTTGGCTAATCTCAGTCTTGGCTATTCTCCATCAACAGATCATCCACAATGATACAACTTAGGTATGACCCTGACCATGTAAACATTAGCCCACCTCTGCTGCTCTTGTTGCCCTACATCACATCCTAGCAAAACAATAATACAGTTGTTAAATTCTAATAATTGTTTTAACAAGTCCAGAACAAGGGGTCACAGTCTAAAACCCGTCTCACGGTGCGAGTTGGCCCACGGGTGACCCCGAGTTTTCACTCGTGGTGATCACGTACAGCCAACGTAGCGGGAACGTCGGAACTCGCGCGATCAACTTGTCCACTCGTGGCGCTAACGGCAGGTACCTGTGAAACTTGTGAACTCGTGAAAAAAGTCAAACATGTTTGACTTTTTCCACGAGTCAAATTTCGTGGTCAAGTTTAAAATTGAAACATTTAAACTCAGAGTTATATCGTAGTGGCCCGTGCGTTAAGTTTAGTGATTCGTGCGTCTACCGTGGGAACTCTTTAATATACACAAAATGCTGGAGTAACTCAGCGGACCAGGCAGCATCTCTGGAGAGAAGGAATGGAGTCGAGACCCTTCTTCAGACTTACCCAAAACGCCACCCATTCCTTCTCTCCAGAGATGCGGCCTGTCCCGCCGAGTTACTACAGCATTTTGTGCCTATCTATACTTTAGTTTCGGATATGATCAAGTGTAAGAAACGCAAACCAGACTACCTTCACATCAGAGAATCCTAATGTTCCTAATTTGGCCGAGGCACTTCACTGTCCGTGTGTAGGAAGGAGCTGCAGATGCTGGTTTACACCGACGATAGACACAAACATGCTGGAGTAACTCAACGGGACAGGCATCGCCTCTGGAGAGAAGGAATGGGTGATGTTTCGGGTCGGGACCCTTCTTCAGACTCCCCGCTCATTCTTCCCTCGTCGATGTGAACTTGTGGGGGTGCGGGGAATCGGGAGTCGCTGGGTAAGGGGAAGAGAGGTTTTACTGCTGAATTATGCGCAACAGAAGCATGAAGTGGGGGTAAGGTCCGTTTAAACTATCTTATCGTCCCCCCCCCCCCCCCCAACATTGGGAGAGAAAGGGGAGAGAGTTGTGCAAACAAACCACGGGAGACTGCATCTTTGAAGGGAAATCATAAAATGTATAGGGATGTTTCGGGCCGGGACCCTAAAGGTTGACTACCCGTTTCGCAGATGCCGTTCCTAGCCCCCCTCTCACTCCTCCCCACCCATAGTCTTTGCGTTCTCCCAATTCCACCATCCCCCCCAAACCTGTCCTCGCCTGAACTGCTGAAGATAACCGAGTGCTTTAAATGTGAATCCCGGACTGCAGCAACAACACACGCCCTGAGCGGGAGAGGAATTTGGTAACTCAAGAGCAAACGGGAGGGTAACTTGGTAACTCTGGAGACAAACTCGGAACATCGCAGAAAGTACAAGTAAACGGCAAACTTACCATACCCATGGGAACTCGCCTCAAACACTTGAACACCAACTTGGAATATCGTACACAACCACGAGTCTGTCACTCTGGGTCACTCGTGGGTCAACTCGCACCGTGAGACAGGGCCTTAAGGATAAGGGGGAATTCCTTTAGGACCGAGATGAGGAAAACATTCTTTACACAGAGAGTGGTGAGTCTCTGGAATTCTCTGCCACAGAAGGTAGAGGCCAGTTCATTGGCTATATTTAAGAGGGCGTTAGATGTGGCACTTGTGGCTAAAGGGATCAGGGGGTATGGAGAGAAGGCAGGTACGGGATACTGAGTTGGATGATCAGCCATGATCACATTGAATGGCGGTGCAGGCTCGAAGGGCCGAATGGCCTACTCCTGCACCTATTTTTCTATGTTTCTATGTTTTGAAATCAATTTCTGGTTCTACTCCTCCCTATCTCTTCACCTATACAGCCCTTTAATTCTCAATGTTATCTGAATCCATTTAATGATCTGCAAATTAGATCCAGGGGGCGCTGGACTGCCAGCAGCCTCTGCCTGCAGCCCGTTTGTTTTTCCACCTTTTTTTTTATTTTTAGTTAGTTTAAAGTGTGTTTTTTGGGGAAACTTTAACTTTTCTATGTGGGGGAGGGGGGCAGGGTAAGGGGGAAACTGTTTCCCAGTCGCTTCCTGGCGGGGACGTGACTATTTCTCCGAGTCGCGTCCTCGCCCCCCACCTCGCGGCCTACCTTTCCTGCCGGGGACCGGGAACCGGACCAGAGCTGCAACAGCGGCGGCGGCGCTGGAGTCACCGCGGAGCGGGCGATGCCTACCTGGGTCGCCGTTGGAGCTCCGGAGCGTTGGGCCGCCGCTCCAACATGGTGGAGCTCTGGTTTAGAAAGCTCCCAACGCGGGCGGCGCTCACCGTCATCGTGGAGTCCTGGGGCCCTTTGCCGAGGGCCTCCAGCGTTGTGTCTCCACCCGGCGCGGCCAGTGGACTTTGGGAGCCCCGGACTCCGGTAGGAGGGGGCCGACTCGGGGTCCAGGCAGCTGAGGACGTCTCCCAGCCCCGACATCGGACTTACATCACCTCGGGGAGCGGGCCTGAACACCGGGCCGCCCGTTGCGGCGACTGCAGGGGGCTCGGGGAGGCCCCCGACCACGGTGGAACAGTGGGGAACATCAGGGGAAGAGACTGACTTTGGTGCCTTCCCACACAGTAGGACACTTTGACCCTGCTGTGGGGGGATGTTTTATGTTGAATTCTATCTACTCCATGTTGTGTTATTTATTTTTTTTTTAATGTATGGCTGTATGGCGATTTAATTTCGCTGTGCCAATTGGCACAGTGACAAATAAATGCATCTCATCTCATCTCATCTCAAATTTAATGGCTTTATTTCAAGTCTTCAGTTACCAAAGCCCCAAATTCATCTCTCTCCCCAAAACGCTACATCTGTTCAGACTGAAGAAAGGTCTCGACCCGAAACATCACCCATTCCTTCTCTCCAGAGATGTTGCCTGTCCCGCTGAGATACTCAACCATTTTGTGTCTATCTTTGGTTTACATCAGCAGCTGCAGTTCCTTCCTACACATCTCTTCATATATTCCTTTCAGTCCCCTCTGAAAACATGCAATCCTGACCAGGCTGTTGGCCATCTGACATAGCCATAGAGGGATACAGTGTGGAAACAGACCCTTCGGCCCAACTTGCCCACACCGGCCAACATGTCCCAGCCACACTAGTCCCACCTGCCCGCGTGTGGTCAATATCCCTCCAAATGGACCATGATCTATCCATGTACCTGTCTGTTTCTTAAATAATAAGTCCCTGTCTCAACTACATCCTCTGTCAGCTTGTTCCATCCATGCACCACCCTTTGTGTGAACTAATATATTCTTCTGTGGCTCAATGTTGGTTTTGATTTGATAATGAATAAAGGATGTATCTAATTGAAACGTATATGATCCCTTGAGGGAATACCAGGGTAGATTTCACTATGATTCCACTCATGGGAAAATCTTGAGCAAAGGGACACAGTTACAAAATTACAGATGGGCAATTTTTAATTGGGGCGTAGAAACTTCTTCACAACTATGGCGAGTCTCTAGAATTCAATACTGCAGAGGATTGTGGAGGCTCGGTAGACATTTGAAGAGGAAGACGATAAATATTTGAAAGATCAGGGAATCGAGGGCTCTGACTAATTGGCATGGAGGAGGAGATGAAACCTGGGATAGGCAAACTAAAGGGGACAAGTAGCCTTTTCTTGGTCCTATTTTCTTGTGTTATGTGAAGTAACTTTGGACATTTTGCTACATTAATGTTCTGATACAATTGGAATTTATTGCAGGACAGATTGATAAGATGGTAAGGAAACCTTAAAAGAAACGTGGTTTTCTATACTTGTAAAAACTAACAAGCTATACTTGTAACACTGAATACCACAAATATATAATCATGCAAAACCGTTCCAGTATTCAATTGAATTCTCGATACCTTACAGCAGGTCTTGATGAAGAGAAATTGAAGAAACTATTATTGTTCAGCTTAAAGAACAGAACGTAAGGGGAGACCTTTCTAGAATTATAATTGATGATAGAGACAAACTAGTTCCTCAGGAGCTCGACAATTCCGATGCAAGGATCAGCTTAACACCACTAAGGGTGAGAACTTGTAAACATGTATCTGCAATAAGAAAGTTTTAGGGACAGTACATGATGAAATAAAATTAAATACAGTAGATTTCTTAGAAGGATGTGCCTGGAAATTGAACGGCGCCCATAAAGGTGTGGTCGCATGGCTTTGTCTGATAACAATGTATAATATATTCGAGGGACTGCCACTGCATAATCTTATGCACACAGGACCCAGGGAGTCGTGCACTGTGGAATAGGCTTCACCCTCTTGAAAAACCATTGCAGAACAGATGATGGAAAATTGTTGTCTAGTTCTGGTTTTACATCACAGTTGCATGCTGATACAGAGGCCACGCTGTGCATCTGGGCATTTGAATTATAGAACCAGAAAGAACTGGAAGGAAAATTAGTCTTTATGGACAACACAATAAGTCCGCAATTTTCCTCTAAGAGTGACTCTTCAATTGATGAGTCACATGGCGTACAAAAACGCGATACCAAACCATCAAATTTCTCGGCCTTGAAGTCTTGCATTAAATTTGCCGGTTTGTTCCTATATCAGGTTGCCGGCAATCGTTACTTTTTTGCATATCTCTCATTCATGTGTTCCATATCACTACATCATCATCTATATCTCTCGTTTCCCTTTCTCGTGAAATGGGTGACGTTTCGGGGTCAAAACCTCCTTCGAATTGAGAATCAGGGGAAACGGAAATGAGAGATATAGTTCCGTTTAGTTTATTGTCACATGGACAGTGAAGCACTCTTTGGTGAGTGCTAACCAGTCAGCCGAAAGACAATACATGATTACAATCAATTCATTTACAGCATGTAGATACATGATAAGGGAATAATATTTAGTGCAAGGTAAAGACAGCAAAATCCAGTCAAGGATAGTCTGAGGGTCATCAAAGAGGTAAATAGTAGTTCAGCACTGCTCTCTGGTTGTGGTAGGATGATTCAGTTACTCAGAGAGATTATGATGATTGTGCGAGATATGGAACAAATGAATGAAAGATATGCAAAACAGTAACGATGATAAAAGACACAGGCCACTCATTCCTTCTCTCCAGAGATGCTGCCTGTCCCGCTGAGGTACCCCAGCATTTGGTGCCCTTACCTTTCACCCCATCAGCCGTTGCATACCACACATAATCCTCTGACATTTTTGCCACCTCCAATGGGATCCCAACACTAGTCACATCTTTCCATCTCCACCCCCTTCCGCTGAGACCGTTCCCTCCGCAACTTCATGGGTAACTCATCCCTTCCCACCCAAACCACCCCCTCCCCAAGTACCTTCCCCAGCAACCGCAGGAGCTGCACCACCTGTCCCTATACCTCCTCCCTCTACTCTGTTCAGGGAGCCCGACAGAGGCAGAGGTTCACTTGCACCACCTCTAACCTCATCTTCTGTAGCCGTTGTTCAAGATGTGGACTGTGAAACATCGGCGAGACCAAACGTAGACTGGGCGATCGTTTCACTTAACACCTTCAATCAGTCCGCCTGGATCTACCTGATCTCCTGGTTGCTAAACACTTTAACTCTCCTTCCCATTCCCAAACAGACCTTTCTGACCTAAGTCTCCTCCAGCGTCAGTGTGGGGCTAAACACAAATTGGAGGAACAGCATCTTATATTTCGCTTGGGCCGCTTACAGCCCAGTGGAATGAATATTGATTTATCTAACCTCAAGTAACCCCTGCATTCCCTCTCTCTATCCCCCCCCCCCACACACCTAAATCACGCCAGCTTCTCGTTCTCACCGAGCAAACAGCCTGGTTGCTTTATAATCGCTACTTGTTTTTCGACATATCTTTCATTAATTTGTTGTAATATCTCTCCACGTAATATCGTCTATGTGAGAATGAAGAAGGGTGTCGCCCACCAGTAAGACCGCTTTAAAGTGTTTGCATCTCTCATTGCACCTTTCCAGAGATGGTGCCTGCCTGCCCTATGCTATTCCAGACAGCATTTGTGGTGCATGTCCAGGCTCCAGACTGTCGTCAGCCACCCCCGCCCTTGTGGCGTGGAAACCGCCCTCTCCCGGGCCGGGCCGGGCCGGGCCGGGCGTCACAAAGGCTTTCCTGACGCCGCGCTCTAAGGGAGGAGGGGTGTGGGGGGAGACCCAGCGCGAGCAGCTCCGGGACCGGGCGGTGGCGGCGGCGGCAACAGTAGCAAGTAGCGACAGCAACAGTAGCACAGCAGCTTAGCAAGTAGCAACAGCACTGGCGGTGGCAGTAGGAGTAGTAACCAATCTTTGGTAGTAACAGCGGAGCAGTGCAGACCAGGCAGCCCTGGGATGGAGCGGCGCCGGACTGAAGGCGCTGCCAGCAGCCAGCGGAGGTTCGCAAACCCTCAGGTAAACCCTGGCGTGTGCGTGTGTGTGTGTGTATATATATGTGTGTATGTGTGCGTGTGGGGGGTTGCAAGGGGAGTCTGACTGCTGCAAATCGGCACGTTTGCAGGGTTTAACTATGCGCCTCTAGGGGTGTGGGTGGGTGTGTGTGTGGTGGTGGAAGGGTGGGGATGCTGAAAGAAAATAAAATGTTGACAGCGACCAAAGTCACCATTAATCCGTATTGGATTCTCTCCGCGAGTTACCCCGTTTAGAAAACGTGGCGAATGCAGCAAAATGTTTCGGATTCCTGACTCATTCGGATTCATGTGACTAGATTTCGAGCTGTATTGTCGAAATTTGAGTTTGCATTTTTAAGGCAACCCTTCAAGCGGTCTTATTGAATGTAGGGGTGCGAAAATAGGATTCCGATTTGTATTTAATGTTACAGATCAGTTAGGTATTGCACAGCCAACGACATGAGGTGGAGAGCTTGTATCGCAATGGTCACTGGGACTTGTAGTGTTATTCAAAGATCCTATTTGCAATGTTATTTGCAACTGATGAATGGAAATTAATTGTGTATGAAGGATCTGCATATGCTAGTTTAAACCAAAGATAGACACAAAATACTGGAGTAACTCAGCGGGACAGGCAGCCTCTCTGGAGAGAAGGAATTGGTGATGTTTCAGGGTCGAGACCCTTCTTCAGACTGAAGTCTCCACATGTATGTTGAGACGTTTGGTTGAGACTGAAGCCTTGACCCTGAAACGTCATCCATTCCTTCTCCAGAGATGTTGCCTGTTTTGCTGAGTTACTCCAGTATTTAGTGTCTTATCAGTGGAAATGATTTCTTAGCTATCAGTGTACTTCCAATGACTTGCGCTGTTAACGCAACAAAAAGCCCCCAAAACTACCTCGCATGGAACCTCTTTTGGGTTTATTCGAGTAGATGACCAGAAACATTTTAAAATAAATGAGTTTGTGCAAAATCGTTGAGGAAGGGAAGGTGGTTGGCATGTTTTGGCGGATGACACATGGAGACCCCAGAAAAAATGCGATAATTAACTAAAAGAGAACTAAAAGAGAAAACATTATAAATAATCTCTGGCTCGTAAGGAATGGTGGTCCCCACCTGTATGGCGATGAAGAGCTGAATGAGAAGGATGGTGTGATTAACCCTGCAGTAAAATCGAGGCGGAATGAGGCATTGTAACGGGATGGCATCTGTGGCCACGGATGAGAGTTTCAGTGGCTGGTGCAGAAATCTGGTCAGAAGGCTTCTAGAAGACAAGTGTACGTTGTGGGTTACGTCTACACATTCAAGGGTTTCAGAAAGGAAAGCAAGGTTGAAGTTCGCACGGTGGATTGAAAGGAATTTTTGTTTTGAGGCGAGGGATGTTAAAAAATAGCTTTAAGGGAGCGAGGCAGTATCATACATTGTTAACAGGATGAAATATGTTTAATATTTGCCACTTTTAAATCTGAGATTATAAAGTGTGAGATTATAAAGCTGTACTTTCTCAATTGTATTTTCGATTTCTGTAAGTACAATGATTCAGTTAATTCAATGTTACTTGGAAGGCCATAAGTCATAAAGTCATAAGTGATAGGAGTAGAATTAGGCCATTCAGCCCATCAAGTCTACACCATTCAATCATGGCTTATCTATCTCTCCTAACCCCATTCTCCTGCCTTCTCCATGTACCTAGGTACAGTGAAATTCCATTTTTATATATAGTTCTGTAAAAATCTTACTATATGTAGGCACAATAGTGTAAAAATAATATGTTGCACTGAGACTTCGCAAGTCAGCACGTTTCTGGTGCCATCTTGTACCTTTCGAGTTCATAGTTGTTAAAAATGTTAGTGTCTTAAATTGGACGTAAAGGCCCTCTGTCCTGGCAGTGGCATTGGGTTGTATTTGCAGGGTCAGCCGGGCCAGGTGGTATTGCCAGTTCCCTCCACCGCTTCTAAGCAGCTGCATATCCGACTGGCCTGCTCCGCCTCAGATCTAATCGAGTCCCAGGCTGCTGCAGGGCCTCCAAACGGCCCGATCCACCTACCCATTGATCTTGGTACGTTGACCTGCGAGCTTGTCGTCCTTCGCCTTGTGGCCACCACTCGGCCTCTGTGCCCCCCGCAGCTGACCTTGGAACACCGAGAGCACCACGGAGGGCACGGGAGGCGAG
This sequence comes from Raja brachyura, assembly GCA_963514005.1. The sequence goes on from OY740781.1 coordinate 166,518,321, forward strand.
CCCCCAATCCATTAACAAACAGCGGCTCTTTCCTCTGTCCTCTACCACCTATTCTGTTATTGAAGATAGACACAAAAAGCTGGAGTAAAAGGAATAGTCAATGTTTCGGGCCGTGACCCTTCTTCAGACTGAGAGTCAGGGGAAAGGGAAAGAAGATATAGACGGTGATATGGAGAGGTAGAGAACAAATACATGCAAGCTATGCAAAAAATGTAACAATTATAAAGGAAACAGGCCATTGTTAGCTGTGTGCTAGGTGAAAAAGGGTTTCAGACAATGAGACTCAACAAGACGACTTTGAAGCTAGTACGACTAGGGTAGGAGAGGGATGGAGAGAGGGGGGATGCAAAGCTCACTTGAGGTTAGAGATATCAATGTTCATACTGCTGGGTTGTAAGCTGCCTAAGCGGAATATGAGGTGCTGTTCCTCCAATTTGCATTTGGCCTCACTCTGACAATGGAGGAGCCCCAGGACAGAAAGGTCAATGTTGAAATGGGAAGGAGACTTATAATGTTTGGCAACCGGGAGTTCAGATAAGTCCATGCGGACTGAGTGAAGGTGTTCAGTGAAACAATCGCCCAGTCAACGGTTGGTCTCGCCAATGTAAAAGATCTATTTTTGATTTTGATTTTCTAGTCTACTTATTTCTATAATCAGTACCAAATCTCAGCCAGAACACCACCTTAAAGAAAGTGCTTGCATGTACTTGTAACATGCGGGCAAGCAGTAAGCAAAAGGGAAGCAGATAGGTTAGGACCGTTATCAAAGTAGCCAACCCTGTTGTCTGATGCACAAGAAACCTAAAGGTTTGAGGTTAGTAAGGCAAAGGAGAAATTGTGATCCTTCAGTAAAACAAGTTAATATTTGTGCTAACATAAATTTCATGTTCATATTTTGCATGCCAGGAATTTATCGACTTTAAGCAGTATTTTAACGTCATAGCTGTGTGATTCCTGAAAGCCATGTTAATCTAATCAACTTCAATAGATTGATCGGAGATTACATATGTATTTCCTTTCGTGAATTTTCTTATTTTTTCGTTTTATAGTTCAACCCCTTTCCATATTTTAGACTTTAAAAAATATTTTCTTGTTAAACTGAGATATGGGGTTGCATTCAGGTCATTATTTGAGTTTATACATCATCTAATGCGTTCTGAATGAAGTCTTGTATTCCTTGGAGAGATTATGTACGGCACAGTTTATCTTTAATTGGTGTTAATCCTGTAGGAAAATGATGAGCTAATAGTAACACTTATGTTTTTTTCAGTCTCTCTATTTCTATAATCGGTACCTAATCTTAGCCAGAACATTCATTGTAAAATTGTATGTAAATTTAAATGAATACACACAATTTTTAGAGGGAATTGGAAGATAGACACAAAATACTGGAGTAACTCATCAGGACAGGCAGCATCTCTGGAGAGAAGCAATGGGTGACGTTTCGGGATGAGATCCTTCTTCAGACAAGATTTTGTAAGCTTTCAGGCTTAACATTTTACCAGCCCCCAAAACAGAGGAAAACAGAGACTGCTTATTAAAATTGCTTGCAATGGCTTTCTCACCTGATTATATCTGGCCCTTGCATTGAACGGCATTCTGTTATAGATATGTTTCAAACAGCACTAAATTACCTGATTTGTTGTTTTGATGCTGATCTTTATTTTAATGCATGGCAATTGTGTTTGTGTTGGAAACCTGGTGCCAGGTTTAGCAGAGTTTGGTACCTTGCAATTCGGATCAGGGTTTAAAAAAAAAAAAAATCACCTTTGCTTTCTGCAGTTTAGGAGGATCAGTTGTGGTCTTCTAGTTCTGCAAGGAAATGTCGTGGGATGAACGTCCCTGATTATTTGAATCCATGTTAGAATTCATGTCAGCTTCTGGGGAAGAAATGAACAGGGGATGTTTCAGGTTGGGACCTTTCTTCAGCCAAACTTCAAAAACCAGTATTTAAATTCTGATGTACAAGACTCCTGATATGAACAGACAGAATCCGATTCTTTATGTCCCATGTTTAGGAAATAATATTACTATTAATGGTGTAAATGTATGACTGATCAATTATTCATTTTATCTTACAATGTAAATCATTATCAAAGGTATTGGCCGAGGATTCAATAAAATATTTCAGCTTCTCTAATTGTCTGCTTCAAAACTCAGTCCATGAAGAATAGGCCTTGCATAACTTCATGATTTTCCAGTGGAAGAATCAGTGGAATCCACTTTCAGAAGAAACCATGCCTTGAGTTGATAAAAAGGATGAACCGCCATTATCAGTCAGCAACACTGTTAAGATGAGCTATGTGGAGCCTCAGTGGATGTGGACACAGAATGGGCCGGAGTGATAGTCAGCTGGAAAATCAACACGAGAACAACTTGAAGGTTGATGATCGCACCAGTAGTCTGAACTGTCACCCAGTCTCCATTTGGTTTAACTGCAGTGGATTCAAGGTCTTGATTAGTAACTAAAGGGCCTGTCCCACTTGGCAATTTTTTTCCAGCGACTGCCGGCATCATATCAATGTTGCCAAAAGATTTTGAACATTTCAAAATCCAGCGGCAACAAAAAAAAATGGTGCGCCACTTGAAAAAACACCGAGCGTCAATCCGTCGTCACGCCACGTCACACTGCAAATTTTTCGGTGACTTGATACATCAGTCAATGATGCCAGCAGTCGCCGAAAAAATCACCAAGTGGGACGGGCTCTTAAGTTGAACTTACTACCTCAACAACAAGGTACATACATATGACAATTAAACACTCTTGAACTCTCAAGGTGCAAATTGACGCTTTAAACTTCTAATCAGGAGTCAGGACAGCCAATGGTTGTGTGAAGTGGATGGAATGATAGAATGGTTACAACATGGAAGGAGGCCATTTGGCATATTGAGTTAGTACTGGCAGTTGAGTTAGTACTGGCATTGTGTAAAAAAAGCAATGCAGTAAATCCCATTAACTGGTCCCCAGCCCCCTTCACTCCTCTTGTTTTTGGCCAGCTCCAATTTGAATGATACAGTGAAGTCTGCCTCCACTGTTACTTTGGCAGTGCATTCCAGATGGGTTGATGAAGATGAATGAAGTTCATCATCATCGTTGAAACCATCAACGGGCACGGTGCCTTATAATGCTATGTACGACCGTGATCGCAACTTCTACTGGAGTGTCAATGTCCATTGGCTCGCTAGGAGTTCATCCACCCTTTGACAGGTCTTGTTTTTGGTCCTGCTGGGGGCCCCGAGCCCCCTGCTCACCTGGCAAACCAGGTGGGGGGAGACGATTTAGTCGCCGACTATCCGACCATGGAGCAGGTAGTGCCGGATTGCATGGTGGCGGTGGGAACTCCCCCCGACCTGACCTTCAATGAAGTTCAAATGAATGAAGTTCAAACCCATGTATCATGGAGGAAGAAACCCCTATATTATGCTGAGGAAAAACGCTGCTGTGGTGGGGTGGTCCTCTGCCCCTCTGAACGTGGAGAATGATAGATTGACACTGGTGAGGTGAATAAATAATCATCCAGATACTAGAAACCCACAAACTGAAGAGCTGGAACATTATTGTACGGGACCTCTCCCCATGTAAATATGCACTGAATATTTACAATGCAATAAATATTTTCCAGTCTGCTACTGGGAAATTCTGTGGCACACGAGGCCCCTGATCTTGTGCAGCTTCATTTCATTGTACTAATGTCGACTGTAACCATTTTGAGGTTGGGATATTGTAGTTGGAGTGAGGCTGCCGTTGTTGATCTGAGGAACGGTCTCGACCCGAAACGTCACCCGTTCCTTCTCTCCAGAGATCCTGCCCGTCCCGCTGAGTTACTCCAGCATCAGGGGGCGCCATATGATGTCTGTCTCGTCTTTTGCCTTCTTTGTGATTTTAACTTGTTGTAAGTTGCATGTTTTAGTTTATCTTTAAGGGCCTGTCCTACAAGCATGCAACTCCATGCGATGAGCGCGACCTAACGTGGTCGCTTGAGCCGTCCGGCGTCGCGGGGCCGGTCCCACTTCAATCGCCGGAGCCGTGTGGAATTGTGCGGAGTTCGTCCCGACATCGCGCGGGGCTCTGAAAAACTGACTATGTTCAAAAATTCCGCGTGGCAACGGCTTGTCGGCTCGCAGTCGCCTCGACATTTACACACCATCTTGACGTTGTGTCTCCGTGACCCTCTATGTGTGTGGCTCCGTGGCGCTCTGTGTGTGTGCCTCTGTGCCCCTCTCTGTGTGCCCCTCTCTGTCCTGGCGAACTTACCTGAAGACTTTGCTCCAAGTTCGCCTCACTTTGCGCCGCGTTGCGCCAGTCACCTGACCTCCGCGCTGCCAGTTTGGTCGGGCTTGCCGCATGCAGGCGCATGCTGGTGGGAACGGCCCTGTACAGGGGATCACCCGACCTCCGCGCGGCCCCCGCTTCTAGTTTGATCGCGCTCATCGCATGGAGTCGGATGCTGGTAGGACAGGCCCTTTAGTTTTGTGTTATGTGGGGGGAGGGTAGGGGAAACTTTTAAAAATCTATTTCTTCGACGGAGATGTGACTTTATCCATGTCATATCACCGTCCGCACTGCGCCCTAACAACGTAGAGCTGGCGGCCTCTTGCTGGGACCTCGGAGGTCCAACCACGGGAGCCTGCAGATTTAACATCGTGGAGCTCGTGGTCCCTGGTTAGAGACCGACTTCGGGAGCTCCAAGCCGCAGGAGCTTCAATCGCCCCGACGCGGGAGCTTCGATCTCCGGCTGCAGGGGCTTCAATCGCCCCGACTGCGGATGGTTCGACTCCCCTGACCGCAGGAGAAAAGGAGGAAAGACGATAAGACTTCATTGCCTTCCATCACAATGGGGAATGTGGCGGAGCCGCTGTTGTGGATGTTTATGTCAAATTTGTATGTAGTTGTGTGTCTTGTTGCTCCTTTGGTATGACTGTATAGCAAATCAAATTCCTTGTATGTGGCAAAACGTACTTGGCTAATAAATCATGATTATGATTTCAGTGTAAACCAGCATTTGCAGTTCCTTCCTACACATTGTTGATTAATGGATGGGGTGGTTGAGCTGAAAGTCTGGTTTAGCAAATGCATCTGTAATCATTGGTTGAGGTTTGTGGGTTGGCGAATGAAGGCTGGAATTCTCAGTCATGGCATCGGGCTCTTTGGAAAGCTATTGATTCCGTCTGAGGGATCGGTGAGTGGGTTAGATTAGGAAACTTTGAATGGCGGTGGGGGGGGGGGGGGGGGAGGAAGATGAAGAGGCACAGTGATGGTTGGGGGGGGGGGGGGGGGGGGGTTGGCTGGAGAAGAGCAGCTTGATCAGTCGTCACTAAAGGGAGTTTATTTGCTTTCTACAACCAGTCTGAGACTTAACAAAGACACAAATCTGTGCATCAAAAAACCCCGCAGGCAGAGCACAGCCGCTGGAGTAACTCAGCGGGATAGGCAGCATCTCTGGAGAGAAGGGATGGATCATTCAGATCAACAGTGGCAGCCTTACCTCATCGAGACCTGACCCATAATAATACGGAAGATAGACACAAAAGCTGGAGTAACTCAGCGGGATAGGCAGCATCTCTGGTGAGAAGGGATGGATCATTCAGATCAACAGTGGCAGCCTTACCTCATCGAGACCTGACCCATAATAATACGGAAGATAGACACAAAAGCTGGAGTAACTCAGCGGGATAGGCAGCATCTCTGGAGAGAAGGAATCCTTCTCGGGACCTGACCCATAATAATTCAGCATTTTGTGTCTATCTTTGGTTTGAACTAGCATTTGAAGTTCCTTCCTACCCATAATAATTCAGCCCAGACCAGTTAACTCCCAATAATTCCACCCCGAGTCCACACCGACCATCGATCACCCTCCCTTCCTCTGGTTCTGTTATTCCATTTTCTCATCCACTCGCTACGCAACAGGGGCAAGTTTACAGATGCCAATCAACCGGCAAGACTTGAGATGTGTTGGGAACCAGAGCGCCCAGAAGAGACCCCCACGGTCACAGGGGGAATGTGCTAACTCGACACAGACACCAGCCGAGGTCAGGATCGAACCTTGTTCTCTGACTACCAGCTGTGCCACTGTGCTGCCCACTAACCATTGCCTCCTTCGGGCTGCCTGTCATCTGCAGGAGGACCAGAAGGCAGGGGGGGGGCACACACACATGGAATTTAAACATCAAACTACTGACCCAGAGAATAAAGAGGGACTACACATGTTGGTGAACCGCGATGGCCCTCTTTGACTCCCCGATACATTTGTGGCGAGCAACCATCGAGAACATCAAGACATTCGTCATGCTCATAGATGTTCAGATAGCAGGACATTGTCAGAGGGAATTGTTATAAGTCCAGACTGATTTGCAGCAACTCCCTCTGCAGTCGAGGGTGGTGGCAATGACGGGAGGAACACCAAGAGGTGAAGAGCCAGCAAGCTGTGCTCTGTACTGTAGAATCATCTTCCAATCCGGAAAACTCAGGATGAAATGTGCTCACGCTTCTTCTTCCAAAATGTTCACGAAGGGTGCTCTCTGATCCACAGCCTTTAATGAAGGGAATGGCCTGGTGACATTCCTTGCAGGCAGACATACTGAGGATCTGCCGACCTTTCTATGCTGGCAGGTGGGACTAGTGTAGATGGGACATGTTGGCCGGTTTGGGCAAGTTGTGCCGAAGGGCCTGTTTCCACACTATCAGTCTATGACTCTATTCTATGCTGGTCTGTATGATATATGGCACATAGATAGCACAGCCTCCCAGTCTGAAGAAGGGTCTGGACCAAAAATGTCACCCATTCCTTCTCTCCAGAGATGCTGCCTGCCCCGCTGAGTTACTCCAGCTTTTTGTGCCTATCTTCGGTGTAAACCAGCATCTGCAGTTCCTTCCTACACAGCCTCCCAGAATTTTGTGTCATCTATCACGGAGGTCTTGGAGGACAGCTAGCGGGAGAGTCAGGACCAACCACTGATCCTGGAAGAGCCGACTGGCACTTTCCGTTCCTTTGACTGGAATGTAACTCCCAGAGCGATGGCTTACAGCTGAGTTGTACACTGCTCTGTGGGACTGGCTGGGCCAGGTCTTGCTGTTATGCATCTGGCTGGCTCCATGAGGAAAGGCATCATCACCCTCTTCTCGAAGCAGAAAGGGAAGAAGGATGACATCAGGAAAATGGAGACCCACTGATGGCTAAAGGTCCTGTCCAATGCCAGTGCTATCTGCATCAAGTCTGCTGTGGGCACCAAGTGTCATTACCTGTTGAGGTTCTAGCTGTCCCAAGTGTTGAGAAGGATGGTCTTGTCATCGATACCGTGCAATGTGCCAGTCAGCCATCTACCCATCACCTATCCTTTGTGGAAAAGTACTGACTATGACATTATTGAATGACAGCATGAAGAGTTACAGATAGATACAGATAGATTTTATTTGTCACATGTGCCAATTGGCACAGTGAAATGAAGTCACCATACAGCCAAAAATAAAGAACACAACACAGAGTAGACAGAAATTCAACATAAAACATTCCCTCACAGCAGGATCAAAATTTCCCACCGTGAGGGAAGGCACCAAAGTCAGTCTCTTCCCGATGTTCCCCATTGTTCACCCGTGGTCGGGGCCTCCCCCAGCCCTCCACTGTCATCGCTCCGGGCGGCCCGATGTTCAGGCCCGTTCCCTGGGGTGATGTAAGTCCGACGTTGGGGCTGGGGGAAGTCCTCAGTGGCCTGGACCCTGAGTCGGCCCCCTCCTACCGGAGTCTGTGGCTCCCAAAGTCCGCAGGACGCGCCGGGTGGAGATTCAAGTCTGAGTTTATGTTTTATATATATTTTCAAAAAAGTTTATTTTAGAAATGGGAAATTTCCCTTTAAGTCTCCTGGAAACGCCTTTCACAGAAGCATTGTACCTATAAGTGCTTGCATAGCTTATAGTCAATGTGCACACTTTAATAACACTGAATACGCAGAAAGTAGAATTAAGACATATATAGTTGGGATCAGTGTTCCCCGATGTTTTGCAGTAATACTCACAAGGACCTTGGAACAACTAGCCTTTTGTATATCGATAAATTCAACAGTTTTACATATTGAAGTGCTGCAATGCAACCTAGTTTCCTTTTCCGTCGGAATGAGGAAGATAAACTTGCCAAGTATTGTAAAATGTAAAACTTAATGAAATTTGACTCCATGTGATTTTTTTTTAAATTTGGCAATGTTGAAATTATAAATCTGTTCCTCATATTTGAGCAGAAAAGTTGCTAAGTTATATTGAGGCAATATTATTTTAACAAGTGCAGGCTTGATCTTAAAATGTACCGGTCAACAGGCTTAGACGAAGATTTTTGTCTCAAACCTAGCAATCGTATGAGGGTGAAAATTCTAATGTAATAGCCAGGTCTTTGATGTACACAATGCTCCATTTGAAAATTCATGGGTTATATGATGATGATGATGATGATAGTCTATTCTCACGTACCTAGCTAGGTGCAGTGAAATCCTTTGTATTTGCACACAAAGTACACAAAAGAGTCACCACAAAGGGGCCAACAAACTTATATAAGGTATTTGTTCCCCCACGCCAGGTCCCCCCTTAGATCACGGTGACACGGTTTGTCTACCTCGGCCTGACTTATTCCTCGGCCTGTCTCCGTTCACGGCTCCGATTCGTCCTTGGCTCCGACCCGACCACCTCATCTCGACCGCTCGCTCCGTGCCGGCCTCTCCACCCGTGGGGCGAGTCCTCCTCCGTTGTCTGGCCGTGACGGGCGGGTCGGGTCTGTTGACCGGGAGTATCCCGGCCTACTGCTCACCAGGAGTATCCCGGCCCACTGCTCACCGAGACTGTTGCTCCTCACTGGGAGTGTTGCTCCTCACCGGGTGTCCCGACCAGCGTAGTTCATAATTGTACATCCTTCCAATGTAAGCTGCGAAGGTTAATCGATTGTATTCCTCTAATGGTCTACCTCTCACCGTTGCTTGGTATCTCTCCATTCCTGCTGATCATATTTACGTGTTAATGTAGTGGTTCCAGATGACCAGAAGTCAATGCTGTGTGTGGTCTTAATTGGGTAACCAGCACTTGATTCCAATGCACTTGATGATATTCTTGCAATAACTGGTTTAAATAGTCTCGGTGTTTCCTCAAATAGTGATCCATGATGTTATCCATGAGCTGCTTGATCTTGTCATTTACCTCCTGTATTTGAAACGCAGAAGAATGTGATGTTTATTTAACTTGGTCAGAAATATCAAATCTTTGGAAAGTAAGAGTAGAATGAGAATTATTCTTGCATGAGCTTCACCAGGGGCACCGTACGATGGCAGCTCCGCCGGCAGTCTGTTCTTTTTTCATCTTTTATTTTTAGTGTTTGTTAAAAAGTTTGTTTTAATGTTTTTCGGTTTGTCTTATGTGGGGGGAGGGGATTGGGGGAAACCTTTTTCACCTTGCCGGAGATGCGATTGATTTTGCATCGCGTTCTCCGGTGCACACTGCGGCCTACCATTGATGGAGCTGGAGGCCTCCTCTGACTGTCGTGAGCCCCACCGAGGGACGCGGACTTAACATCGGAGGTGATCCCTTGCCTGGGAACGCTCCAACCACGGTATGCGGACTTACCATCAAGAACTCGCAGTCTCGGGAGAGGCCGAGTCGGGAGCTCCAATGTTGCGGAAGGTTCGACCACCCCCGACGCGAGGTTCGATCGTCCAGCCCGGGGGAGCTGACATCCTCCCCGATTCTTGGTTCTCGGTTTCTTGGTCCTCCAAAAATATTCCAACTGGAATTTAAACTGGAGGTGGTGAAGGGAGGGGTTTAGCCAGAGAGGGTTATTGGGAAGAAAGTGCCACTTTAAATTTAGTTGCATCTGGCTGGGCAACCGTGGCTTGGTGGAGATTATTCCATGCTTTAATAGTGCGTGGAAAGAACGAATTGCTGTACACATCTGTCTTTGAGGCTGGGACCACAAATTGGATCGAATGCCCTCGTCTGCTCCTAATTGGTTTATGAGTTGGTAATTCAGGAGCTGATCACATCAACGCGGAGGACCCAAACACCACTGGCTACGGGAGTCAAGATCGTCCCGTCAATGGAGAGCTCGAGGCCCCCGACTGCGGAAGAGACTTGAACTTTATTTCGCCTTCCATCACAGTGAGGAATGTTTAGGAGTCACTGTGATGGATGTTCATGTTAAAATGTGTTTTGGGTGATCTGATGCTTTTATTTGTATGACTGACTTGGCAAATGAAATTCCTCGTATGTTGCAAAACATACTTGGCAAATAAAATACTATTCTGATTCTGAACAATAGGGCACTGTAAAAGCTTTTGAATCTGATTTGGTTTCTTTAGCTCATTTCTGGTGGTTAATCTATTCACATCAATAACACTTGCGCTGGGCTTTCTTCATAGATTGTATTGGGATTGTCAAAATTATATTTCAGAATACTCTCATCTATCCTGATGTGATATAAATGATTCTCGCATCCTTAATTCAGCATAGTTACAATAGCACTAAAGAAATATGAAACGGGTGCAGATCAGATCGGCTGCCGCCTACATCAATGGTAAAAGGTCATCGGTTCAAATGCTCCCAGTGAGGGAGAACTGTCAAGTCACCAATTAATGCTGAAGAGAATCGCCATCTCTGATGTTAAATTACAACGTGCTAATACACTGCTCCGCCAGTCTCCGTGATAATTACTAGCATATGTGGAAGCTCCATAATGATGCAGTGTAATTAAATGTCATTATTCACAGTTAGTTCAGAAACGCAGATTTAATTTATCCTGGCCCAAGCAGTCAATGCTCGAGTTAATCATGCTCCACTCGAGATTCTACACATCTTTCCTTTCTAAATCTATGGATATTGTTGTATTTCCTTTTGCAAGTTTGGCCAATTTCCACCTTAATTGTTAACATGTAACTCCCCTGTGTGCATCAAACACTCCCTGTGGTGGGAAATTCCTAATTTCTCTGCCCAGAATTCACAATGAGGTCTGGACCTGCATAATTATAATTTCCACAGAAATATTTTGAACCACAGATATTCCCTAACCATATTATCAGGCCGTCAAGAGATTCATAGAATCCCGTGTATATTCTATGACAATTATAACACGGGGGAAGGGGGGGGGGGGGGGGGGATGGTGGGTTGCAGTGTGGTCATATGTAATGCAGACGCTCAAAAAAACTGCAGATGCAGGAATCTTGAGCAAAATGTAAAGTGCCGGAGTAACTCTGGGAGAGAATGGACAGGCGACATTTTGGGTCGGGACACTTCCTTATCCATGATCTGACTCGCTGAGTTACTCCGTACTTTGTGTTTTACTGAGGTATCATTTTGATCTTTTTCATACCAACAGCTATGTAATTAACTTTGATTTGATTGAACTTCCTGCTGTACAAGTAATGCCTTACATTTTGTAAATATCAGCCTGCACCACTAGAGCAGGTTTCCAGGTTAATCTCTGAAAAATGGTTTATTTAACAATGCACCTCTCGTTCAATGGTACACTGAATGGCGCACTAAAGTTGCAGCTGTGTGCAAAATGGAAGTAGTAGTTTTTCTTGGAGCAAAGAGCACTGTTGCTTGAGTCAAGCTAACGTTTGTCAGATGTTTTACAGCTTAAGATGAAAGTTTAAACAAACTTATTTGGCGTTCTAACTTCTTGGATCGTCTCGTGTGTATAGTTGTACAGGGATTTTTTTTTTTTCCACACCGGCGGTTGGTTTTAATACAGGGCATGGTAAATGCACGGTAATTGACTGTAGTAGGGAAGAATTTGTGTCAAACTATACCCGCTGGTTAATCTTGGTTACATTCATGTAAGCAACATCATATGCACAAGGATGAGTAAGCATGTGGAACTGTGTTTAGAAACAAAAAGTATTAAGCCAACTCAAGGAAAAATTGAATATTGGAATAATTTGATTCCCAGGATCCTTGCAGAACCATAGAATTAAGTTTCCATTTAGATGAAGATGTATAAAATGTTGCATCTTGGACTAAAGTAACTATCTATATTTGCTACCACATTCTAATCCAATGTGAAACATCTCCTGATTTACTGGTGTATGGATAGGATCTTTGATGGATAGTGCTTTCCTCAACTGTTTTTAAATCCTGGGTTCTAATATATTAATAATCCCTTAGGGTTACACAAAAATCTGGAGAAACTCAGCAGGTGCAGCAGCATCTAAGGAGCGAAGGAGATAGGTGACGTTTCGGGTCGAGATCCTTCTTCAGAATAATCCCTTACTTGGTTACAGCAGACAATCAGCAATAATGAGCACCATTTCCTTCCCCCCCCCCCCCCCCTCTGATCTGTTATAATAAGTGTTAACTGAACAAATTAAGGCTATTTGCGTATCTTAATTTGTACATCATGTGCGAGAATTTGGTCAGATATGTTTCTAAGTAACAGCCACCCTGTTTTCATTGTAGCCCAGGTTTAGTTTAGTGATACAGCGTGAAAACAAGCCCTACGACCCACCAAGTCCACGCTGACCCACAATCACCCATACACTAATTCTACCCTCACACTAGGTTGACACAATTTACAGAAGCCAATTAACGTACAAACCTGTGCGTCTTTGGTGTTTCGTAGTATGCTCGGTGATTAGTATGAATCCAAGAATTAGTGTTTGAAGTATAAATAGACTCGTTGAATTGAACTTATCTTCATTGAAGAAAATAAATTGGTTTCCTGCTTTGCATCTTTTTTTTATGTGATGTGGCCTATATTTAGCTAAAATGGCATAATTATCAGTTTTAGTCCAGAGTTTCTATATGCTATGCAGTATCCAAAATGCAGAATATTTGATTTGCCAGACAGAACTCTGGTTTCTTTGGGTTATGATTACTGTCCATTTTAGTTAACATTGAATGATTGTCTCAAAGAATATCACACGTGTTTTAAAGGAAATGGGCGGTGATGTTTGTTTCTATCCAATGGCATCTAAAGCAAATACAACTGACTGTCTTGTGCTTAATGTATGTTTTTAAAAATTCCAACTTGTGCTATTTATTTTCAAGTAAATTAAAATGTAACCAGTCCATTTGAATGTAATTGATTATAGCAAGTAGTGAAGGGAAGCACTCTTATGGGCCTGTCCCACTTAGGCGATTTTTTTAAGCGACTGTCATAGTTGAAGCAGGTCGCTGAAAAACTGGCGACTGGACCCCCCCCTATGACAATGACTACGACAATGTCTAGGATAAGCTACAACAACCTACCACCTAGTTGACGTCAAGCTACGGCAAGCTACCGACAACCGGCGACCCATTAGGACGTCCACCCACGACCACACCTACGACAACCTACGACCACACAGGCGACAACGTACGACAACCGAAGTCAACCTATGTCCACCCGCGACAAGCTACGACCTTGTCGGCGACAACTGAAGACAATTCATTCGCCGGTACCTGTCGCCAGTTGATGCCAATGGAATTCACCGAAGTCGGCACCGGCGACAACCTACGCCATCCTGGCGACAACGTACGACAGCCCTACGTCAGGAGAAGACAAGCTATGACAAGCCCACAGTCGCCGACTGTCGTATGAACATATCGAAATCCAGCGGCGATCAGTAATACGCTATGATTCTTTGGGCAACTGAGGAGACTACTCACGATCATACAGGTGACACCCCGGAGACCGTGTGGCGACTGCCTAGTCGCCTAAAAAATCGTCTAAGTGGGACAGGCCCATTAGCTTTAACATTAACATTTTGAAGCAATTGAATTACTTTTCTGGGTCTTGTCAATCTATTTCATTGAAAATGAAAGGTTATGAAGATGTAAGCAAATGGTTGGTCTAATTTGATCATAAGGATGAGTGAGCAGAAGAAATGATGATAATGGGTTGCATATATGAAGATCTAATTGCTGCAGGAGATAATGACCTTGTTTCTGCTTGGTATAACAATCTTTGCCATAACATGTACATTGAGTTGCAATTTGCATTGTTGTTGAGATCAGAGGAGGTAGAACGATACATTGAGATAATCTTCAACTCTTGCAACAAAGCAGATTGCTTTGGCCCCTATTACTATAAATCTTTTTTACAAATCAAACCTTGATGTTCAAAGGCAGAATACTTTGCATGTAAACCTGAAATAACAAAATGCTGGGAACACGCAACATGTGTAGAAATCTCCGGAGAGAAACGGTTAATAGTTTCGATCCACAATCTTTTCAACAACATTTTCTGATCCTGTCTCTTGTTTGTTTTCTCTCCATGGTGAAACTCCATTCGGACCACAACTTGCCTGCTTCCTCCTTCAGAACTGGACGCTCCCATTCTGACGTTGAAGCAACTCCAGTAAAACTGGGACTAAGCAGTAGCTCTAGAGTTAGTCTAACACCTTGAACAAAATTTCAGAATCTGTTGAGCTTTGTCAGGTCTCTTTATTTTATCATAGAATGCGATGCCGCTAGAATAAAAATAATCTCTTGTCAAAGTCATAAATAAGATCCAATGGTGATAAGACAGCGCTAAGCTTCTCTAGAGCATTCTCATCCAATTATTGTCATTGAGATGGGTAGAACAGTTCCCTGGTTCCATTTTAATTTCTGCTGTCCATAAAATCATCTAACAGTCACAAAATGCTGGAATAACTCTGTGGGTCAGGCAGCATCTCCAGAGAAAATTGATTACTTTCTCCAGATATATTATGTTTATACTGTATTATAAAATATTCAATTTGACTGACTCACTGAGTTATTGGAGCATTTTGTCTATCTTTGGTGTAAGCCAGCATCTGCAGTTCCTTGCGATTACAAAAAAAATTGTATGCATTGGCTTCTTAATCCACTTCAATACCTTTGGTGTCAAAGAAGGAACTGCAGATGCTGGAAAATCGAGGGTACACAAAATGGTGGAGAAGCTCAGTGGGTGCAGCAGCATCTATGGAACGAGGGAGATAGGCAAAACCCTTCTTCAGACTTACTTTTGGTGTCTGGTCCTTCACTTTTGATCTATCTTTGGTCCCCTCTCGTTTCTCATCACCTACTCTCAATGGTATCATCCAAAAGTATTGTGTAGTTTTCACCTTTTGCTGAACATATCCAGCTCAATTTCACCATCACTACTTTTCTCTCTTTCTAGAGAGTAGACTGCTACGCAAGTATCCAGTACTCAACAGCAAATCTAAGCCTTCAAGATAGTTGGAAAACAAAATCTCCTTCGCAAATTAACTCCAGTTCCTCTACAGTCAGCCAACTGTTGAGAACCTTGTTATCATCTTCAACCTTGATCATCTAGACTGACTTCTTCCCACAGGTGGCTCTGCCTCTAGCCTCCGCACATATTACACACCCTCAGCCAAGCCTTGGTATCCTCCATTAAGTTGAAGTCATTCAAACCCTCCAGCCAGTGGTCCATCTCATCACCGCTTTCTTTTTTACTCGATTGGGTATTGGTTAAGCAAGGTTTAATGATTTAAAAAAAAATACATATCATCTTTAGATCCCTCCTTGCTTTTTTTCTACCTGCATGATTTTTCACCTAGATTTAAAAATCCACACATTTTTAAATTAAATAGTTGAAAACATTAGCGACGCGATGGTGCAGGTTTCCGATGAGAACGGTGACGGACGCACCACACATCTCTGTCCTCCATGCAGCTGGCAAGCTCCTCTTTTGTCTCTACACATGCGTCTTCCATTCAACGTCTTCAGCATCGTCTCCCTTAGGTGGGTTCCCACAGCGCAACCTTGATTGCTGGCATTTCTGGGTGGCGGTGGTAGTGACAAGCGAGCTTCATCTTTCTCCACCTGATCTTCTCGGTCAGAGTGGAATCTCCCCATAGAACTGGGCGTTGGCGATGTGGTCCCTTCAACTGACATTTTGAACTGACACTAAGAACGCCTAATAAGTGCAGAAGTGAAGGTTTCTAATCAAGTGTTTCATGAAGCATACCTATTCATTAAAGTCATTTTAAATGTGCTTTACAGTTGATATTCTGCAGAATGTGGTCAAGATGGTTCATTGCTTAGGTTTGATATTCTATGCAGCCTTTATAATCTAATGGAGTTTGATGTAGCACAGAGGAAGTGGTGTAGACTTAAATTGCATAGCGAGCTTTTCAATTTTCCGTTTTAGTAAAATGTTGCCTCATCTCAGCGTTACAAACGATTTTTAAATGAATGGGAAGAATAAAGCACAATGCTACACACGGCTTTATGAAATGTCTCTTGTGCACTTTGCAATTCTCGATGAGTATGGTATTATATTTCAAATTCATCAGTATCTGGTGTCTGTTGTCTTAAATTACAGCCCTCACTCATGTACTAATAATAAATGTAATCAGTGCTAACATGGACACAAGGACATTTTGGTCACCCTGCTATAGGAAGGATGTTAAAGACGGGGAAAGAATGCTGAGAAGAATTACGAGGATGGTGTTAGGACATTAGGGCCTGAGGCATAGTGAGAGGTTGGACAGGCTAGGCCTTTATACCTTGGAGCACAAGAGACTAAAGGGCCTGTCCCACTTGGGCCGTCATTTACGCGACATGCCGGTAGTGACTGATGCGCGATGGTCGAGCACGTCATCATGCGTACGCACAGCCGTCTGGAACGCGTGACGTCATTTGAAGATGGACACAAAAAGCAGGAGTAACTCAGCGGGACCAGCAGCATCTCTGGAGAGAAGGAATGGATGATGTTTCGGGTCAAGACTCTTTTTCAGTCTGAAGGGCCCGCTGAGTTACTCCTGCATTTTGTATTTTGTATATCTCCAATCGTCTTGTCCCCACTCTGGGAGTAGGAGTGGGGGTGGATCTGGATCTGTAATGGCCGTGAGTCCCAGGCCGAGCTCAGCGATCGTTTGCCCGCTTCTGCTGCTGTTGGAGGTGATACGTTGCGCCGCGCCAGGGTCTTGGGACTGTCCCACTTTCGCCGTCAGTTACGCGACAGGCCAGTGGCCTGCCTCCTCCACACCATTCCGCACTCCTCCACACCACTCCATGGGCCCGTACCGCGCTACCCACACGTAAATGGTGCGCGAATGAAATCCAAGTGGGTCAGGCCCTTAAGGGGTGATCTTATAGAGCTGCATAAAATAATGGAGGGGACGGGAATCAAAGGGTGAATACACTGTATTTTAATGCAGAGTAAGGGGGATCAAGTCGGGATACATAGGTTTAAGGTGAGGAGGAAATTTTTTAATAGGAACCCGGGGGGTAACTATTTCACAGAGGAGGTAGTTGAGGCAGGTACATTTGAGATTTGTAATAGAAAAAATCACATGTGGTTAAAGTGCACATTGTCAGATTTTATTAAAGGCCATTTTTATACATTTTGATTTCACCATGTAGAAATTACAGCTGTGTTTATACATAGTCCCCCCTCCCCCATTTCTGGGCACCATAATGTTTGAGATACATGGCTTCACAGGCGTTTGTAATTGCTCAGGTGTGTTTAATTGCCTCCTTAATGCAGGTATAAATGATCTCTCAGCACCTAGTCTTTCCTCCAGTCTTTCCATCACCTTTGGAAACTTTTATTGCTGTTCATCAACATGACGATCAAAGTTGTGCCAATGAAAGTCAAAGAAGCCATTATGAGACTGAGAAACAAGAATAAAACCGTTAAAGATATCAGCCCGACCTTAGGCTTACCAAATTCAACTGTTTGGAACATCATTAAGAAGAAAGAGGGCACTGGGGAGCTCACTATTCGCAAAGGGACTGGCAGGCCAAGGAAGACATCCACAGCTGATAACAGAAGAATTCTCTCTATAATAAAGAAAAATCCCCAAACACCTGTCGGACAGATCAGAAACACTCTTCAGGTGTGGTTTTGTCAATGACCACTGTCCGCAGAAGACTTCATGAACAGAAATACAGAGGCTACACTACAAGATGAAAACCATTGGTTAGCTGCAAAAATAGGATGGCCAGGTTACAATAGACAATAGGTGCAGGAGTAAGCCATTTGGGTTATTGAGCCAGCACCGCCATTCAATGTGATCATGGCTGATCATCCCCAATCAGTACCCCGTTCCTGCCTTCTCCCCATATCCCCTGACTTTGCTATTTTTAAGAGCCCTATCTAGCTCTCTCTTGAAAGCATCCAGAGATGTTCCAAGTAATAAACTGCAGCAATAAGTGCAATGCCATTAAATTTCCAAAGATGCAATACAATTTGCAATTGCATACCTGACCCCCCCCCCCCACTGACATTGTAATATGTAAAAATAATTTTCCATTCAACCTATTAAACAGTGCTATATTAAAGTACAAGCTTAGGAACTGAATTACATAACGCTGTTTGTATTTTAAATTGTATTTTGCACAAATGTCCTTTATTTTTGCACATTTCTTTTCTTTAAGAAAGTGCAATGCATGTATAATTTGTCTCTGTGTTTTTGTCTGAGCCGTTGGACTTGTGATGTTGCTGCAAGCAAGATCTTCATTGTACCTGTACCTCAGCATATGTCTACTTTGACAATAAACTCGACAGACTTGTTTTTATGAAGTGCTAAGAAAATTCCTTTTACCACAGTAATAACAAAAGATAATTCATGGGTGAAATCATGCCCATTATGTAACAGGACCTGACACATCCAGCTACGATGTACATTAATGAACATGTATTTATCAATGCCGGACACATACACTGAATGAAACCATTACTTTGCCTGTGCCGGCATCAATTGAAATTGAGAGTAAAGGGCCTGTCCCACTGTACGAGGTAATTCAAGAGTTCTCCAAGATGATCACATTGAATGGCGGTGCTGGCTTGAAGATGCCGAATGGCCTACTCCTGCACCTATTGTCCATTGTCAAAGAGTTTATCCAAAGGTGTAAAAGCCTATGTGCAATAACCCATACTGGATATAGGAATCCTATTATCCATTCTATTTATCCATTGTCTTTTTGTAGATATGTATATAGCGCTGCAGAAACTGTGCACCTTATCCCCCCCCCCCCCCCTTTTTGTTTTTGTTTTGCACTGAGTAGGAGCAGCTTTCAATCTCATTGTACTTGTGTATAGTGACAATAAAAGGCATTCTGATTCTGATTCTGATAGTAGTCTTGCAAGACATGCTGTGCTAGTATTTATTGAGTTTCTTCAGATATAAGTGGAAAATGGGTTTGCTGTGTGTAGCTAATTACTGCTGAAGATCAATGAAGTGCACAGTATTACTCAGTTATCCTGCTGCATATTATATCACGAAAATTGCAAATGGCAATAATTTAATTGAGACTGTACTCCAATTCTCATGTTTTGTGCCAAATGTATTATTGTGACACTTTAATTGCATTTTAGTGATTAAAGTCCTTATTTTCATCTGAATGAAAAACTTAACATTGTGGCACGGAAATATTCAGAGGTGGTTTACAGAGTTGTCCCTTGTGGGGGAAAAACAGGTACAGGTAGTCATACTATAATGTGTTTTCATAACATGAATTAGATATAATACAAGTCGAATTAGCGAACAGTATTTGCAATACACGATCGGTATTGGTCAGAAAGTGATTTTGATTGAGATCTAGTGAACCACTAAACTGAGAAAGATATATTGGAAATTGACAAGCCGGGAAAAAGCTGTCTTACTAAACAAAAACAGTCCAAGGAGAAAAAAATATCTCCCCGCAGTAATCATTGTATTAAGAGCAGAAGTTTGTCAGTTTCATCGCAAGTTACAATGGAAATTGGCACTCTTCTATTGACACTTTTGCAATGATACTCTATTAAACAATGTAACATATAGTCTGTAGTATTTTCAGAAACAAAAAACAACATAGCTATTAAAAGGCCCTTTATTTTTGAAGAACCTTTAGGGAAACAACGTGGGTTGAGACTTGGCTCTGAAATGTTTTAACCACCTTAGTGAGCCCTTAATCCTCATTGATACAATTGCTTTCATAATGTGTTTTTCAACAATATGAGGTTTGTTGTGAATGCAGCTATCAAATTAAACAAATGTATCTGTAATCCTCATCATGTTAGATTATAGCTCATACCTCCCATAACTATGCTCACCACTAGGGCTGTCAATGATCTAATTTAGTCTCTGTCACCTCCAGAAGTGATTTAAATGCTGTGTGAAGAAGGGTATCAGCCCATTCCTTCTCTCCAGAGATGCTTCCTATCCCGCTGAGTTACTCCAGCATTTTGTGCCTATCTTCGATTTAAACCAGCATCTGCAGTTCTTTCCTATGCAGTGATGTAAATGCTTTCCGTCCTTGCCTATGTCCCATTCACCTCGGCTCATTCAAAATTCTGCATTCAACGTGTGCCCCGCTTGCTCATCACTCCCCCTCCTTATGGCTGTCTGGTGGCTTTCAATCCTCTAACGCACCATATACTATTCTCAGCTCGTATTTTAACATCTTTCCTCTCCCTGCACTCTCTGTCAGATTAACATTTTCCACAGCCTTCCTGCTATCTTTAATATAATGTATTAATGCTGAATAAATAAATGTTAATGTATTTGCATCTAATGTACCTCATTATTACTCTCAATGGGCCTAATTTAAAAAGGCATGGAAGGCAGGAGCGTGCATGCAAGGCCCGAGGCTGCTGGGGAACCTGGAGAGCCAACAGCATTTACTCACCGATTCCCACAGTTATCTGGACGACACATGCTCCCATCCTGCCTCTTGCAAAGACGCTCAATTTACTCTCACTTCACTTACTCCCAATTTCTCCATCTGCTCCCAAGATGAGGTTTATCATTCTATGACATCCAAGTTGTTCTCTTCCTTGGTGCCCTCCCCCTGCTGCATCTTCTGTGTCCCTTAATTCTCGCTCCCTCTCCCCCTACAGAGGAAAGGATATAGTTCCCTTAGTTAAGAATAAGGGTTTAGGCCATTTAGAATTGAGATGAGGAAAAACGTTTTCTCCCAGAGAGTTGTGAATCTGTGGAATTCTTGGTCACAGAAGGCAGTGGAAGCCAATTCACTGGATATTTTCAACAGAGAGTTAGATATAGCTCGTAAGACTAATGGAATCAAGGATATGGGGAGAAAGCAGGAACAGGGTGCTGATTTTGGATGATCAGCCATGATCATATTGAATGGCAGTGCTGGCTCGAAGAACTTGAATGGCCTACTCCTGCATCTATTGTCTATCTTTAGTCCTCACCATTTTGCCAGACAGACAGAGGTCACGGCCTTGGTGGGGCTGAGATGCCGGGCCACAAAGTTGGCCGCGGAAGTTAGCTATGAGTTCCTGTGCCCTGGCCACAGGCGGCAAATTCAACCCACCGATCGGCCACGGAATTTGGCTATGAGAACAAATCTGCAAGCTCTAGCCGGGCCGGAGTTCCAGAGCCCTGGCCGCAGGGGGCAAATTCAACCTGGTGAATCGGCACGGAATTCCAAATGAGATCGGCCACTTCACCCGGCCTAGGCGCCACATTTTCAGGGGGACTTCTGGAATTGGGGGCAGGGGGGGGGGGTATGGATATTTTGTCCGAATTAAAGGGGGGACCGAGCACCAATTGCTGGAAAATTGGTGATGGACCTGTACCAGTTTACCGCTATTATGGTTATGTCATGGTGCTGGGGCCCGAGGGCTGCAATGTTTGAATATTTGGTAGGTTTGCTCTGCCCATGAAGGGAGCTTGTCGGTGCAGGGCTTCACACATTTTAACTTGCAAGCAGATAGATGTCAGAAATGGCCAATATTATTCCTTAGCCAGTGCATGCTGCCTCTGGAGATGGCGGGGGTAGAAGTTAAGTTCAAGGCCATTGTCTGCTTCAATAAACCCAGCCTTTTTTAGAGGGGAAAAAAGCAAGTACACAGTTAAATTAAGAAAAGACATGAAGCATGTAATGTATAATATATTGTTCAGTACTCTTTAGGATGATGAAAGTATATGTTCTGTCAGAGAAGAGGAAACGTAAGGATAGCAGAAAGCATTATTTAGCCATATAGCCCATACCATCAAAATGCACTATATGAAGTATAAGAATAGCCTTTTTTTTCTTTATTTGTCAGCTGTGAGTAAAACAGTATTTACTTTGCTTCCATGGTTGCTGTAAAGGGAGTCTTGGTGAGTTACTACCAACAAAATCTTTGTTGTCCATAAAGTGAAGGGACGTATTCACCGATGTTGGGTAGGACTTATTTTGCCACAGTGACAATACAAGGGTAAGGTCATAAGTCAAAATGATATGCATCTTGAAGAGGATGTTGGTAATGGTGGTATTGCCAGCCACATGCCCTGGGCAGTTCTTGTTGTTGGTTTAGCCAGAATTGGCAATGTAGTTTTAGCAAATTGTTATACACATCTTACTGTTGTGAAAGGTGTGTGCATATCTGGAATGGTTGAGGTTTAGACTTATTATCGTCATGTGTACCGGAGTACAATGAAAAGCCTTGTTTTGCATGCTATTCAAATAGATCAGATCACCATACATTGACATATACTTATACAAACAAGCTGAACTCAAGTATAATAGGTGGAGTAGAAGATGCAGAGTGTGTAATGTAGTTGAACCAGATGCTGATCAAGTGGGCTCCAGTTATTTTCATGATCTATTGAGCTTCAAGTTGGAGTTGCATTTATCTAGGCTAGTGGATATCACTCCATCTCACCCTCTGAGCCTCATTGATGGAGAAAAATCCGTAGGCAGTTGACTTGCCAGACAATGTGGTAAAACTAATCCTGCATGCTTAGGGACCTTGTTGCTGCCAGATTATTGGAATCTCCGAAGATAGACACAAAATGCTGGAGTAACTCAGCGGGACAGGCAGCATCTCTGGAGAGAAGGAATGGGTGACATTTCTTCAGACCTTTTCATTTTCTAATGCTGACCAGTGTGGAAATAAATTGTAGAGAAAAAAGCCACACGAAGTGCCAAACATACCAGAAGTCATGTTCAATGGTACAATGGTTTATTTATTATCACGAGTACAGAGGTGGAGCGGAATGCTATCAGAATTTCTGGATTGTTATTCTATTAACTTTCCAACCGGCTTTTAATTAACTTTGGATGTTACGCTGCAGAATAATCCATTTTCCAGTGAACCTGGTACGTTTCAAGGAAGAGTGGGAAAGAGAACCAGTTTGTGGGAAAGGGAAGCATCGCAGATCTGGATGGGGGCTTGGGGGCCCCATTGAGACAGATGTGGGATAATCTGTGGAATTCTCTGCCTCGGAGGGCAGTGGAGGCCAGTTCTCTGGATACTTTCAAGAGAGAGCTAGATAGGGCTCTTAAAGATAGCGGAGTCAGGGGATATGGGAGAAGGCAGGAATGGGGTAATGATTGGGGATGGTCAGCCATGATAACATTGAATGGTGGTGCTGGCTCGAAGGGCGGAATGGCCTACTGCTGCACCTATTGTCTATTGGCAGATCCAAATAATCAGACAATGGATTATCCTGAGTTTTACAGTTGCATGTGGGTAGTCGTCAAGTTATGGGGAATCGTATAACATTTAACTGGCATGACTTGAAAGTTGCAAGATGGCACCCGAAAGTGCTGATTCTCTGTGCTCTCTTTCAGAAGAGGATCTGTTATATTTGTGCATAGTATGATTTGACGGGATCAATCGCAGAACAAGCATTCCGCTGTTTCTCTGTCCTTGTGATAATAAATAAACCATTGTACCGTTGAACATGACTTCTGGTATGTTTGGCACTTTGTGTAGCTTTTTCCCACAACATTTTATTCCGTCCAGTGCCCAGGAGCAGAAAAAAATGCAGAAAGTTGTGACCACTGCCCGGTCCATCATCGGCTCTGACCTCCCCACCAGCAAAGGGATCTATCACAGTCGCTGCTTCAGAAAGGCTGCCGACATCATCAAGGACCCACATCATCCTGGCCTGTTACACCCTCATCTCTCTGCTGCCATCAGGTAGAAGGTACATGAGCCTGAAATCTCCTGTACCTGTTCAGCTGTTCCTGAACCTGGTACATCCAGGTTCAGGACCAGCTTCTTCCCCACAGCCATCAGGCTATTAAACTCGCCATCAAACAAACTCTGAACGATCACAGTCTGTTGCACTTTATCTGTTTATTTATGTGTGTATATATATGGTCTATGCTATATAGACACACTGAACTGTTCTGTATTTATGCTTACAATACTCTGTTGTGCTGCAGCAAGCAAGAATGTCATTGTCCTATCTGGGACACATGACAACGAACTCTCTTGACTTAACTCACTCGTATTTAATGTCTTGTGAATGTGAGAACATGTAGAGCTTGCATGAACTTTTCAGTTGTGCTCGGCAAAACACTGCACATTACTCTCTCTCCCCTTTTCCTTTTCACAGGCTCCGATGGTTGTTGCAGAACGCACTACTGATGACTACAAGAAGATGGGCACATTCTTCGGGGAAATCAATAAATGTCTACTCAACATTGGCTTCTCGCGGATACCATTTGGGAATCGTGTTGTGGAACCAGTCGTAATGGTTTTCTTTTGGGTTCTGCTAGGTTTCCTTGGACTACAAGCGTTATCTTTGGTGGGTGCTCTGTGCCTTGTTATTATTTTCATCCAAGAATAAAAGATGTCCGAAGAATGTACTTGAAATTCACTTTTCTACTTTGTACGTTATATAATTTGTTCAGAATTTGTATTGATGTGAATATGAATATTTATTATTTGGATATACAATATTCAAAAAGAACTTTAAAGTATTGCTATGTACCAACTTTTTAAAGCTTTTTTAATCTTTGCAAAAAAAGGGGTGTACTGTATATAAGTGTACAATATTGACAAGGCTGTGGCTGAAATGCAATATTTTCAATGAACATTTCATTTTGGACACCAGATTAATTTTTTTTTGTGGAGAAAACTCAGGGCATGAAGAATGAAATAGTTGCCATATTATTCATGGGTAAAAGTCTTGATTATTGTGAAGTTATCCTTACTGTAAACTTTTTAAGCAAAGCCTTTGCTTTAGTAACAGATGTGTCTTTGGATTCTTCTGTAGCACACTAAAGTGAAGAGTTACTTGAAATGTTTTTCTCATGCCAACTTTGATTTCATTGGTATTCTTGAAACTGCTGAGCAATACATGGATATTTAAAATAAAAACATTTGTAGCAAAAAAACATACAGTAGCTTTGTATGCCTTGATTTATACTGTTTCTCTTCCAATTGATCCTTTTTCTGTGAAGCAATGCCCCAGCTTCACAAATCAACATTGAGAGAAGAATATATATTAGGTGGTGTGAATATGGACAAGCTGCCATGGTAGAGACAAGTCCAATTGTGACATTCAGAAGACATATCAACGGGGGTGTGGACAAGAAAGGTTTGGAGGGATATGGGCCAGGTGGAAGCATGTGGTGATGCTGATGATAATGATAATTTATTGTCTTTTGTACCCAGGTACAGTAAAAAAATTTTTTTGCATATAAAGGAGACAACAGTCGCCACTAAGATGCTGACAAAGATACAAAATGTACTCCCTGTTTTCTTTACGATCCCCCCCCCCCCCCCCCCCCCCCGCTGGGTCATGGCACACCCCCTCCTCCCCCACGCCAGGTCCATCTTTGTTCTCGACTACGACCCCGACCAGCTCCGACCTTGACCTGAACTCAACTCGACCTGGCCTCAACTCGACCCGCTCCGACCTCGACCTGTCCCGTTCCAACCTCTAGGCTCCGACCTCGACTAACTCGCTCATTCTACTCTAAGTGTATGATTGAGGTGTGAGGCTGCGATTATTGGTGTATGTTGACATGTGGGGCTAGTTCGGTGAGGCAATTTGGGCAACATGAAAGAGTTGTTCCAAAGGACCTGTTTCTATGCTGTACCAGCTCTATAACTCTCATGTGGAATGAAGAGAGCACATTTGGAGAAACAATGCCACAACAGCAGCATATAAATGGGGTGACTTAGTGTAAATTGATGACATTCATGATGACATTTATTAATTATTCATTATTATGACATTTATAAAAGATATTTTTGTTGGAAAATTGCAACATGATCAAATTAAGTCTCATAGCAAGGCATCAGGCCCTTTGGTCCACAGAGATTGTGTAACCCAGGGGTGGGGAACCTGCGGCCTTCTTGGCCATTAAGTGCGGCCTTTTGAATGAATCCAAATTTTGTAGAACAAATCCTTATTTTTTTAATTAATATATTTTTGTTCGTCTTTATTTTAACCTTAAAATGAACGTATTTAAAATATCAAAGAGTAAAAGAAGATTCAACAAAATAATTCTCCCCGACTTTTGAATGAATCTAAATTTGAATGAAACTCAATCAGGTTTCAGGGCCCACCACAGCACAGAGTCTGCCTTGTTGAAGGTACACAATGACCTACTTTTCACCATTGACTCCAGCGCCTGTGCAATCCTGCACGGCATTTCCTTCCATTGCTGTGTAGACGATACACAACTCTATCTCCCCCTGAAACCCAACAACCAATCAAATCTACTCGGCCTTATCCACTGCCTCGAGGATATATAAGTGTTGGATGGCCCAGAACTTCCTCCAACTAAACGAGAGTAAGTCTGAGGTCATCCTACTCGGCCCCTCGGACTCCATCAAAATGATAGCAGGCAGCCTTGGAAGCCTTACCCCACTACTCAAACCTCACAACAAAGATCTTAGCGTGATATTTGACTCCACTTTGAAATTTGACAAACAAGTCAATGCCGTGGTAAAAGCTAGCTTCTGCCAGCTTTGGACGATAGCTTAAAATAAAACAATTCATCCAATTTGACGACCTCGAAAAAAAATCATCCACTCATTTATCTCCTCCAGCCTCGATTACTGCAACTCCCTTTACTCTTGCATCAGCCAATCATCCCTGTCCCGCCTGCAATTGGTCCAAAACGCCGCAGTGAGACGCCTGAAGGGCACCCGGAAAAGGGACCGCATCACCCCGATTCTGGCCTCTCTCCACTGGCTCCCAGTGCGGTTCCGAATCAATTTAAAGCTTCTTCTTTATGTCTACAAAGCCCTTAACGGGCTTGCCCCCACCTACATCAAAAATCTGCTTACTCACCACACCACCTCCAGGCCCCTCAGATCGGCCGACTTGGGGTTACTGAACATCCTGCGGTCTAGGCATAAGCTCAGGGGCGACCGCACTTTTGCGGTTGCAGCACCTAGACTATGGAACAGCATCCCTCTTCCCATCCGAACTGCCCCCTCCATCAGCTCTTTTAAATCTAGACTTAAAACTTATTTCTACTCTCAAGCCTTTCTTGAGGTCCTCTGAGGGAGTGCTGTATGTATGTATCTATGTATGTATTGTTGATCTATGTTCCACTGTTTTAGCACGTTAGTACCTGCACCAATGTAAAGCACTTTGGTCAACGAGAGGTGTTTTTAAATAGAAAACTAGAGAAATAAAATTGACTTGACTGACGGCCACAATTAAAACATTAGTAAGTAATGAGGGCTATTTTAATACCTGTTACGGTCATGATTTAGTTCTAATGCGACTCTAGAATGTACATTAATCTCCCTGCCTGACTGGCGCCACCACTGCCTGAGGCTGGTTGACGAGAGGGAAAATGTCGGGGAGAGTCCGCTGGCCGTCCAGGCTTCAGTAATATTAACTTTTGATAGCGGTGCACATGGCTTTCAGTTTGAAGTTTAATTTGAGAATAGTTAAACAGCATATTTGTTTGACTTTTTTTTAATTCTGTCTGCGTAACAGCCCATCATGTCAGAAAAAAACAAGAGAACGCTGAGGGAATAAAGTTTTTAATGAGGATTGGGAACTGCAATATGATCTTGTTTCTGCCAAAGATAAGATGATTTGCTGCAATATCAGCATTGCCACTCAAAAGGACCACAAATACTTCAAATTAGAGAGTGAGGCACGAAAGGTTGTATTGCAGAAATGAAAAGATGAAAAGCAAAGGCAGTTATTTCAAGCAGCCGTAAGACCCGGAAATAATGCTACTGAAGCGACTTCTAAAGTAGCCCATATACTCGGGGGGGGGGGGGGGGGAAAGGGAAGCGATTTAGCGATGTAGAAATCGTAAAAGGTTGCATTGTCGAAGGTGTAGGATGCTTAGACCCCGATAAGGTTTCAAAGTACAAACAACTGCCTCTTTCAAGGAGAACTATAACTGATAGGCAGCGTAAATTAGCCCTCAACATAACAGAACAACTTCACGCAATACTCCAAAAGGAAAATATATAATTCAATCGCTTTGGATGAATCAACTGGTACTACTAACTCGGCTCAAGTTTTATACTTCATTCGGGCCATAACAGAAGATTCTTATTCATTACTAATCCCATCCTTTGGCACTTGGGCCATTGCCTTTTATGCATTTGGCATTTCCAGTGCTCATCAAAATATTCCAATGTAATGAGAGTACCTTCCTTCCTCATCCAACTGCAAGAACGTGTTCTGGATTTTAGTCATTCTCTGGATAAAATAATTCTTCCACAAATCTACTACAAATCAGTTTCCAAACTGTATCACTATGACTCTATGTACCACTTACAAAAAAAACCTGTGACCATTAATTATCGATACCACGTTGAGGCACCTCTCACTACCCACTCTACCCATGGCCCTCAGTTTTGTTCACCTCATTCGGGTCAGTCTTCAAATCTGAGCCCAGCCTGTCCCTCCACAACGGAAGTATCCCATTCCAGGCAATGTCCTGGGAGCGTAACATGGCACAGCTATATGGGATGCTTCCTCACAATTCCAGCAACCTGGGTCAGATCCTTACCTCCAATACTGCCTGTGTATGGTTGGCATGTTCTCCCTGTGATTACGCGTTCCAGTTTACCCCAACATATGAATGATGTGTACGTTGATGGGTGAATTGGCCAGCACATATTGTCCGTAGTGTGTCGGTAAGTGATAGAGCCTGGGGAAATGTTGATGAAATCTCTGCACACACTCGTCTGGAATCGCACGCTTCCTATAATGCCTCGACCAGATTTGCATGTGACCGTGTACAGCTATGGCCTAACAAGTGATTTGTCGTAAAACCCTGTTAATCTGGCATGCTTGGGAATGTAGTTACACCCAGGACTATTGGATGATAATCTTAATAATATGTACGCACACCTATAATTCCTATTTTTGATGCATTGTAAAATAATAAATGCCCCAGTGAACCACAGTGATTTCAAAGAGAGCATGGTCATTGGGTTCCCCGGATATGGGAATCAACACCCATTAGAGCCAGATGCCAAACTCTCAGGATCGCCAAATCATGGAGTGGATATTCAGTGTTTTACAGTGCATGGTGCAGCATGGCCTCCCTCCTCATTACTTCCTAGATTCCCAATGTTCCAAAAAACTGCGAGAGGAACTCTTTTCCCCTCTCCCCGGGGCGGGATGAGCCGAATGGACTGATTCTACTATCACTTATGACCCCCCTCTCCCCATTTCTTCCCTGTGCCCCACCTGGATCCACACCCATTGCTTCCCCTAAACTCCCTCATCCTCTCGACCCACCTTTACATCACTTCCTCTGTCCTCTCAGTTCATGCCTCTTCTACATAGAAACATAGAACATAGAAAATAGGTGCAGGAGTAGGCCATTCGGCCCCTCGAGCCTGCACCGCCATTCAATATAATCATGGCTGATCATCCAACTCAGTATCCCTTACCTGCCTTCTCTCCATACCCTCTGATCCCCTTTGCCACAAGGACCACATCTAACTCCCTCTTAAATATAGCCAATGAACTGGCCTCAACTGCCCTCTGTGGCAGAGAGTTCCAGAGACCCACCACTCTCTGTGTGAAAAAAGTCCTTCTCATCTCAGTCCTAAAGGATTTCCCCCTTATCCTTAAGCTGTGACCCCTTGTCCTGGACCTCCCCGACATCGGGAACAATCTTCCTGCATCTAGCCTGTCCAACCCCTTAAGAATTTTGTAAGTTTCCATAAGATTCCCTCTCAATCTCCTAAATTCTAGAGAGTATAAACCGAGTCTATCCAGTCTTTCTTCATAAGACAGTCCTGACATCCCAGGGATCAGTCTGGTATCAGTCTGGATTTCTCCTTATTTTACCTGCATTTGTTTCTCCTTTTTATCTCTGCCCTTTGTCCACCCATCTGCAATTAACCCCCTTCACCTGGATCCAACTATCTTCTTTCTTTCTTCCAGCTTTCTCCTCCCTTCTCTTTTTATTGATTCCACATCACAAGATTAGACATTGTTCAGCCAGAGCTGAACAGACTTATCTGCATCTGCGTACAATGGTGTCTTGCGCTTCTTGAGCTTGTGTGTAGTGGTGGAAAGATTGGTGGGAACAGGGCCTGACCCGCTGGGTTACTCCAGCACTTTGTGTTTTTTTGCTGAAGGTTCCAGCATTTGCAGTTCCTGGTGTCCGCTAGAGAAATGCAGCAAGTTGAGCAATATCTGGCGGCAAAGGAATGGCCAGCGCTTCCGGTTGAGACCCTGCATCAAGACTGGGAACGTATTGGGAAGATGGCCAGTATAAAGAGGTTAGGGGAGGGTGAGTCGGGTTGGTGGCTCTTGGGTGGAATCTAGTGGCATGCAGGACTCAGGAACTCTTTGTGTCTGTGTATATTGTGTATATCCTAGCCTTATTAATCTTAACATTTTTCAAATTCAGTTCCAGCCACCCTTTCTCTGCCTCTCTTACAAATTCATCACATTATTCTCTAGATAAAGACTACTATCAATAATTTTGACATTTTTTAGTTTAGTTTAGAGATACAGAGCGGAAACAGGCCCTCACCGACCAGCGATCCCTGCACATTAACACTATCCCACACCCATAAGGGACGTTTTTTTCATTTACCAAGCCAATTAGCCTACATACCTGTCCGTCTTTGGAGTGTGAGAGGAAACCGAAGATCTCGGGTAAAATACCCGCGCAGGTCACCGGGGAGAACGTACAAACTCCATACAGACAGCGCCCGTAATCGGAATCGATCCCGGGTCTCCAGGGCTGCCAAAACTGTAAGGCAGCAACTCTACCGCTGTGCCACCTGACACAGTCTGTTGTCTCATTTGGCGTATGGTGTCCAAATGGTCCAAACAAATTTATATATGTGTACATATATGCTTCATTATAGCCAAGCAGGGTCTGTGTGCATATTGTGGTTAATTTGCAGAGCCGCTTATTAGCTGTTGTGTAGCGATATCTCACTTAGTTTCAGAAATTGATTTAATGCCATGTGGCCAGAGTTTTTGTAAACGTCACTCAGCTGCTATGTTGGTCATGCACTCTTGGAGTGCACGTCTGCCTTAGTAATTCCAATTAATAATCATGCTTGCAATGCCAATAAAAGACTGAGCTCATTAATATTATGAGGATGCAATGGAAATATGTTGCTTATTAGAACAGTACTGGCTATTTGGCCCACAATTAAATTTTCAATGGTTGCTCTTAAAGTCGCTTAAAATGTCACTCTCTGTCTCACTCTGTTCCCTAATACAGGCAAATCTCAATTATAGTGTTGACCCTAAATTGCCAGACTGTTTCAAAGTGATCAGAAATGTCCTTGCAACTAAATAATGGGAATACCAAAGTCTTGCACTGAGTTATAGATGCATTATGTGCCCTTCTATCTTATGTCTTCCCACCATCTGTGACAAAGTTTTCCTTCAAAGGTCCTGAGAGGTAACTTTTTTACACAAAGGGTGTTGGGTGTAAAGGGGCTGTCCCACTGCGGCGACCTAATTGGTGAGTTTAGAACAGTTTAGGAGAGTTTGAAAAAGTGTCATGTAGAAGACCTCCTTCGACTATGTAGAATACCTCCTTCGACTATGTTAAAGACTAGCTTCGACTAGCCTCGGGAAAATTGGACACCGAATAGTGGAGAGTGAAGACGAGCTCCTTTGACCTCCTTCGACCTCACTTCGACTATGTTGAAGACTATCTACAACTATCTTCGACTACCCTCGATTGCCTACGAATAACATGCCGACCTACTACGACCTACTTCGACTAAACCTACAAGTCAAAAAATATATCAATTTTTTACATGGCAACCTTTTTTCACTCGCAGGCATTCATCAGCATGTTGAAAAATACGCTGCGACCTAGCTGAGACCTCGAGTACGCGGGGACTACTCTCGAGCATGAAGGAGAATCACAAAGACCTCCTAGGACCTTGTGTCGACCATGCTGCGAGTATGAGTCGAGGGCAAACTCTTCTCAACTCGCCAATTAGGTCACAGCAATGGGACAGCCCCTTGAGGAACAAGGAGGTAGGCAGTTTAGGCAGGTACTATTTTAATGTTTAAGAAACAGACAGGTACATGGATAGGATAGGTTTAGATGGATATGGGCCATATGCAGGCAGATGGGACTAGTGTAGATGACGCATGTTGGTCGGCGTGGGCAAGTTGGGCTGAAGGGCCTGTTTCCGTGCTCGATGACTCTGTGATGACACAGTGATTCACTTGCACTTCCTTTTGTTTCACATTTTTGTTCCAGATTTCCAACATTGGCACTTTTTTTACTTTTCTGCTTCCGGCCAGTTCGAATAAGACTACGTTTTTGCTTTTCACAGCCGTGACCCGACCTGACCTGCTGGCCTTTCCCATTGCTCTAAAATAAGAGCAGATAACGCTGGACGTACACATCAGCTCAGGCAGCAAAGGCAGAGCGACATCAAGAAGGTTAACATTTCAGACCCTTCATCAGATGCTGCTTGTTCTACTGAGTGCTGTCAGCATCTTCTCATTCTGTTTCAGATTTACAACAGCTGCACTGTGTATTGCATTACACAATTTGCAGACTTTTTGTTTCTATGTTTTTGATCTATTTACACTTTGTCCTGATTATCTGCCTTTATCACCCTCTCTCAACAAACCCTAATGTGCAACATCCCTCTCTCTCCGCCTCCACACTATCATAGAAACATAGAAAATATGTGCAGGAATAGGCCAATCGGCCCTTCGAGCCTGCACCACCATTCAATATGATCATGATCATGATTGATCACACAAAATTCCTGCTTTTTCCCCAATATCCCTTGATTCAGTTAACCCAAAGAGCTATATCTAACTCTCTCTTGAAAACATCCATTGAAATGGCCTCCACTGCCTTCTGTGGCAGAGAATTCCGCAGATTCACAACTCTCTGAAACGGTTTTTCATCATCTCAGTCCTAAATGGCCTGCCTCTTATTCTTAAACTGTGACCCCCGGTTCTGGACTACCCCAACATCGGGAACAATTTCCCTGCATCTACCTGCCTAATCCATTGAGAATTTTATATGTTTCTATAAGATCCCCTCTCATCTTTCTAAATTCCAGTGAATATAAGCCCAGACGATCCGCTCTTTCCTCATATTGTCAGTCCTGCCAGCCCGGGAATTAACCTGGTGAACCTACGCTGCTACCATTGATATTCCTTTTCTTTGCCGCACCCTCCTTCTTCTCTGCGATGTATATTCCTAAATTTGTCCTGCTTTGATGCAAGCTCATTAATGTACAGTTAAATCTTTGTCTTGCTCTCCTCGGAAGCTGCCGAGCATTCACACTTCCTGTTTTTATTTCAGGCCTGGCGGATCTGAAAGGGAAATTGTGCACTTTTTGTTCCATGTGGTCAGCCATCATTTTTTTGTCCTAAGTGTGTTTCACAGAAATCAAACTGTGCAACATGATGGCACTGTGGAGCGTGGTTCAATTTCTATGCCCATAATTGTGTGATTTCATAGAACATGGAACAGTACAACACTTGAACGGCCCCTTCGGCCTTGCACTTTGTACCTTTCAGTCATCACTTCAGAAAAGTCCACCAGGGACTATACTGGGAGGGTTACTCCAGCACTTTTTAACACTATCCTACAACAACTAGGGATAATTTTTACCAAGCCAATTAACCAACAAACCTGTACGTCTTTGGAATGTGGGATGAAAGTGAAGATCTCGGAGAAAACCCACGCTGGTCACGGGGAGAACGTGCAAACTCCGTACAGACAGCACCCATAGTCGGGATCGAACCAGGGTCTCTAGCGCTGCATTCGCTGTCAGGCAGCAACTCTACCGCTGCACCACCGTGCCCACAATGCATGTGCTGAACATGATGCCATGCTAAACTGATTTCATCTGCGTGCACATGGTCCACATCCCTCTATTCCATGCACTTCCACATGGCTCCAAAATTAGTGCTCATGTCAAAATGAGTTTCTCACATCTCTTTGTCTGAAACCCTCCCAAAAGGTTACTACAGTTCATGAGCAACACTTATCAGCGCCATTGGTTGTGATTATAACATATACTTGGCCCCTCTCCCACACCTTGGCAATGCCTGAGACCGACATGTGACTTTAGTGCCACATTTGCGATTAAAATGAGTTTATAATCATGCTAATTATTATTATAGTCATATAACGTTGTGATTATAACATTAATAAGATTGTCCATTTCCAGCTCCTTAACACTG
Source organism: Raja brachyura (assembly GCA_963514005.1). The sequence goes on from OY740781.1 coordinate 166,552,584, forward strand.
CCATTTCTGCCTCCACCTATCTACTGATAATGCCTTTGTCCATTCCTCTTGCTCTTAGACATCCATTCCAACCCCTTTCATGGAGAGCCTCCTTCTCTCAACTCACCATAAACCTGAACTTATCTCACTCGCTCTGCTATTCATGTCCTAACTCAGGTACAGCCCCCTGAGCCTATCAACACTATCTATAAGCATCTGTCTGTCTTGACACCTGGTTAAGTTATACCTTAATGATCAAGTTCTAATCCTTCCTTTCAAATCCGGACATGGTCTAGAACCTCCCTATCATTCTTATTTAATTTAAACCAACAGTTGCTATTAAAAATAAGACATAAAGTGCTGGAGTAACTCAGCGGATCAGGCAGCAGCTCTGGAGGACATAGATGGATAATGTTTTGAATCTGAGGAAAGGTCCTGACCCGGATGTATCTCGACCATTAGCATCTGTGTCACCAGCTGCCAAGGCCCTAAACTTAGAATATCCCTCCCCAATCCTCCATCTACCTTCACCCTGTATTGAGATGCTCCAAGTTTTTTACACTATTGGCCATGACCCCAGTATACTCAGGGATGGCACTGAACAGGTTAAGTTGGTGGTTTATAAATGAAAGTTCACATGCATTTAGATGGACCAGTCAATGCATTCTGCCACTCTTATAGAGATTTCAGTGATATAATGGCACATTTTCCAGTCACATTACATATATATTGGGCGGCACGGTGGCACAGCAGTTGAGTTGCTGCCTTACAGAACCAGAGACTCAGGTTCGATCCTGACTACAGGTGCTTGTCTGTATGGAGTTTGTACGTTTTCCCCGTGACCTGCGTGGGTTTTCTCCGCGATCTTCGTTTCCTCCCACACTCCAAAGACATACAGGTTTTTAGGTTAATTGGCTCAGTATAAATGTAAATTGTCCCTAGTGTGTGTAGGATAGTGTTAGTGTGTGGGGATCGCTGGTCGGCGCAGACTCGGTGGGCCGAAGGGCATGTTTCCGCGCTGTATCTCTAAACTAAGCTAAGCATAATTTTCACTGTCATGTTGCAACCAGGGGTACAGCAACAGAGATAAAGCAAGCAGTCTTCTTTACTTAATGTGTGTGCCCACTCCAAAAGTGAGCACACACATTAAGTAAAACATTAGGTAAAACATTCACCTGGAATTGGGATCCAACTTTCGCTTTTCATTGCTAGCGGTAGTTTGCTTTTTAATTTAAATATTTGGTTGGAATTGTGTCGACAGCATATTAACGTAATTGACATGTTAGTAAGTTTCAGATGACACAAAATTGTTGCATAGCGGCAGTGAAATAAAGGGCCGGTCCTATTTGGACGTTATTTGCGCGACATTTACGCTACGTCATTTACGCGTCACGATGCATGACGCGTGCGTGCATTACGCGCGCATGGCGCGTGGTGAGCCGTGGTGGCGTAGAGCAGTGATGCGTGGTAGTGAGCGGCGCCCCAAGATTTCTGGATTCGTGACGCGCAAATGACGCCCAAGTGGGACAGGCCCTTTAGTTGTCTAAAGTTACAACTGGATACAAATTCCCCAGTCGAAGAAGGCAAGCACGCCACAGGCCTTCTTCATCACTCTGTATACCTGTGTGGCATTTTGTGCCCCAAGTCTCACTGATCACAGTATTGTTGGGTCAAGACCCTGGGAGGAGTGAGCAAGGGAATGGTTGATACAATTAAACTCAGACAAGTGGGAAATGATCCATTTTGGGAAGTCAAACCAGGCCGGGACAAACAGTTAATGGCAGGGCCCAGGGGTGTGATATTGACTCCCAGCGAGACCTTGGGTATAAAATGACACTCAGGTAGACAGTGGTGTAGACGGCATGTGGCTTGCTTGCCTTCATCGGCTAAGCCAGTAATTATAGGAGTTGCTACATCATGTCAGAGAAGACCAACTCGATGGCCAGAGCATAGTTGTTGTATTGTGTATAGTTCTGTTGCCATGCTAAAGGATGGATTAGATTATACTGAGAAAAGATTCACAGGAATTGAGGCCTGGATAGGAGGGCTTGAGTTGTAACGAGTGAATAGTTGGTGGGACTGTCCTCCATGGAGGAAGGAGATTGATGAGTGACCTTCATAAGAAGCTTATGCGATTATGAGAGGCAGAGATAGGTTAGATAATCACAGCTTTTTTCTAAGGGTAGGGTAGTCTCAAACTAACGGGCATAGTTTGGATATGAGAGCGGGATGATTTAAAGGGGTCCTGAGGAGCAAGTTTTTCACATTGATAGTAATGGGTATGTGCAATGAACTGGTGGAGAAGATGGTAGAAGAAGGTACATTTACAACATATAAAACACATTTGGACAGGTACGGCATGAAAGATTTAGAAGGATATGGGCCAAATGCAGGAAAATGGGACTCGTGTAGATAGGCATATTGATGGTATGAACATGTCGGGCCGAATGTCCTGTCTCTGCACTGAATATATCAATACATTTAACCCAACCAGCACCTCATCATCCTGTACTTTTCTAGTGTACTACAAAAGCAGTAGTCATAAAAGGGAAAGACTTTGTTATGGCATGTACACTGACTCCTTGTAATAATGTTGTGAATCAGTAATTGAACTGTACAGCACGGAACTAGGCCCTTCGGACCACTTAATCCATGCCGACCTAGTTGCCACGCTGGGCTACGTTTAGGTGTATTACTGTCACGTGCCAAGGTGCAATGAAAAACCTTGTTTTGCACGCAGTCCAAAGACATCAGATATGCCATACAGAGTTACAATCAGTTCAATCTCAAGCACAACAGATAGAACAAAGGGAAAGATACAGAATGCAGTGTACAGTTCACAGCTTTGCAGTGTATCAGTTCCATAGACAAAGTCCAACTCTCTCAATGGGGTAGAGGGGAATTGGACATTTTACTTCCTTATGGAAAGACTATTCAGAAGGCTGATAACCGTGGAAGAACCGTGGAATAAGGTATCCTCCCATGGTCCAAAGAAAAAAATCCCAGCCTATTCATCCTCTCCATATAATTCAAGCCTACAATCCCAGATAACTTCCTGGTGAATCCGTTCCGCTTAATGACTTCCTTCCCATTGCCAGGTAATATTCCCAGCACCTATACACAATACTCCGTGGTCTCACCCACGACTTATACAGCTGCACCACCATGTCCAACCTCTTATATTTAATATCTTCCTCCTCCTGCTTGCTAAAGTGAAATACCAAAGGACATTTTTAAAACAGTCCTATTTGTACTTCAACCTGAATGGTCTCCTCAGTTACACCTGCAGATAGACGCCACATCCAGTTTAGACTTTAGGGATACAGTGTGGAAACAGGTCTGTTGGGCCACCGAGTCCACGCCATCCATCATCCATCATCACTAGCGCTACCCTACACACTAGGGACAATTTACAATTTGACCAAAGCCAATTAACCTACAAACCTGTGTGTCTTTGGAGTGTGGGAGGAAACCAGAGCACCCAGAGAAAACCCACGCAGTCACGGGGAGAATGTACAAACTCCGTACAGACAGCACCCATAGTCAGGATCGAACCTGGGTCTCCGGCTCTGTGGGGCTGCAACTGTACCGCTGCGGTACCATGCAGGCTGAGCAGGCTTGAAGGGTAACTCGCCAACTTCTGCTCCTAATCCATATTTTGTGTGTTCCCATTAGGTGCAATTGGCATTGAATTTGGGTGTTAATTGAAACGATATTAATAAGTAACTTGGGTCTAATCTGCAACTATCAGATTAATTCTTCGCAGGCTGCTTCACCATGGGACCTATTGCAAACATAAAGCTTAAAGCTATGCTTCTCAACCCACAGAACACTGCAGCCCATGTGACATACTGATTAAAATAGCTGTTGAAATGTGAAGTTAGTTATACAATCGTTACACCTGGACAAATAGATTAACATGTAGTTTGAAAACAACCTGCTATGGATGTGGAAAGTGGTGAAAAGGCAGATAATGGAAACCAGCATTAGCAGTTTGGCTGCAGAAGGCATAACTAGAAAAATACATTGCTATCATTGTGAAAATCATTGTGGCGGCTATCATTATGGCAGCAAAAACAAGCGGGCAGATTATTATCTCAATGGGGTTAGGTTAGGTAAGGGGGAGGTGCAGCAAGACCTGGGCGTCCTTGTACACCGGTCACTGAAAGTTGGCTTACAGGTACAGCAGGAAGTCAAGAAAGCTAATGGAATGTTGGCTTTCATAACAAGAGGATTTCAGTATAGGAGTAAAGAGGTTCTTTCTGCAGTTGTATAGGGCTCTGGTAAGACCACATCTGGAGTATTGTGTACAGTTTTGGTCTCCTAATTTGAGGATGGACATCCTTGTGATTGAGGCAGTGCAGCGTAGGTTCACGAGATTGATCCCTGGGATGGCGGGACTGTCATATGAGGAACGATTGAAAAGACTAGGCTTGTATTCACTGGAGTATAGAAGGATGAGGGGATATCTTATAGAAACATATAAAATTATAAAAGGACTGGACAAGCTAGATGCAGGAAAAATGTTCCCAATGTTGGGCGAGTCCAGAACCAGGGGGCACAGTCTTACAATAAAGGGGAGGTCATTTAAGATTGAGGTGAGAAAAAACTTTTTCACCCAGAGAGTTGTGAATTTATGGAATTCCCTGCCACAGAGGGCAGTGGAGGCCAAGTCACTGGATGGATTTAAGAGAGAGTTAGATAGAGCTCTAGGGGTAAGTGGAGTCAAGGGATATGGGGAGAAGGCAGGCACGGGTTATTGATAAGGGACGATCAGCCATGATCATAATGAATGGCGGCGCTGGCTTGAAGGGCCAATGGCCTCCTCCTGCACGTATTTCCGATGTTTCTATGTTTCTAAAAGATGGGAAGCATCCTATTTTATCTTTTGGCTGTTGTTTGTGGTTGCAGACCCTTTAAGAACCATTTAGCTGCAATTTCAATATTACAGGCGTGTTTGAAAGCAGGCCAAAGAACAAAGGACAGACCCTCTTAGTCTACCTTCTGATTAAGTTGCCATGGATTCATGAGGGAACATTTCCTGTGATACCTCCCTACATCTGCACCGGCAGGTAGCCTCGGTTCCTTGCAGTCTCACAGCAGCACGGACATGATGGCACAACAGGACTGTGAATGAGCAGAGGACTGCTGGACATTAGCCAAGACAGGCTGGACTCAGAAGAACATCTGGCCCACATGGAACCACTGGTGTACCCTCCTAATGTTTGTGATCTGCCACTGCTCTTCCATTCCTTTTCCAAAGAAACTGATGGACGAACACTGAATACGTTTTTTTTTTTTAACATTGATTTGAGAACCTAAAACTAATAATGAAAAAGTCTGATTCTGAGAAAGAGGTCTGCCGTAGTAGGATATGAAAAAATGGGGTTAAACAGCTACTCAGTGCTTCGTTGAGAAACAACTGTACATCCATTTAGAAGAATTTGTAGACAAAGCTGTTTTGGTTAAGACTTTGTGATATTTCGGTTTGGCCCCTTTTTATGATTATCCTTTTGAGATATCTTTAAATAACCTCTGCTGACCCGAAACGTCATGACCTTTTTATTTCCTGGCACTATTTCTGTTTGCATTTTAGCTCATTTTAAACTCTTTGTTTAGCAGTCACAATCTGGATTCGTCAAAGTTCATACTCGTCAATCTTAAATGACTGAGGTCAGCCGCTTCTAACGTCTTCTGGTGTATAGATAAATTATACTATCAGGAGAGTTGTCAAGAATGTTGGGAGGAAAAAAAAATGTAGGTTGCATGTGGGTAGTTGTGGGGAAAATGTTCCCAATGTTGGGGAAGTCCAAAAGCAGGGGTCACAGTTTAAGAATAAGGGGGAGGCCATTTAGGACCGAGATGAGGACAAACGTTTTCACCCAGCGAGTTGTGAATCTGTGGAATCCTCTGCCACAGAAGGCAGTGGAGGCCAATTCACTTGATGTATTCAAGAGAGTGTTGGATATATCTCAGGGCTAATGGAATCAAGGGGTATGGGGAGAAAGCAGGAATGGGGTACTGATTCTGGATGATCAGCCATGATCATATTGAATGACGGTGCAGGCTCAAAGGGCTGAATGGTCCAATCCTGCACCTATTTTCTATGTTTGTATGGTCAGCAGTAACTTGATGGGCTGAATGGCCTGTTTCTATGCTGTACCTCGACATGAATCTATGATTTGAAGCCTTACCATCAACTGGCAGCCTGCAGCTTATTTGGAGAGGTGTCACCTGGGATCACATGGCAGAGAGAACATTCTTCCTAAGGTGAGCGACATTGAAAGCTCCAGGTTATTGGAGAGCTGCGAAGGTAGTCCACAGGCCGGCATGGTGGCGCAGGGGTAGAGTTGCTGCCTTACAACACCAAAGACCCGGGTTCGATCCTGACTACGGGTGCTGTCTGTACAGAGTTTGTACGTTCTCCCTATGACCACGTTTGGTTTTCTCCAGGTGCTCCGGTTTCCTCCAACACTCCAAAGGTGTACAGGTTTGTAGGTTAATTGGCTTTGGTAAAATTGTAAATTGTTCCTTGTGTGTTGGATAGTGCTAGTGTACAGGTTGGTCGCTGGTGGGCCGAAGGGGCTTATTTCCATGGTGTACCTCTGAAGTAACGTCTAAATTGGCAATAGGTTAAGAACCACCGGCTTAAATTAGGCAGAAGCATAAGATGGACGTTATGAACTTCTCCGTCCCTGTGGAGAATTATTGTCCATTGATTTTCTGTTCAACTTGTTCCCTTTGTTTATTTATCCTATGTATGTATTCTGAACACAACAGTTTGATTCTCAGTACAATCCTCATTAGATTAGAAATTTCCTACTCAGCATATTTCATTGTGACTGTGGAAAGTAAAACTCCTAGGCTGCAAAGATAGGTGCCAGAGTCAATGCTGCTTAATTGCAGATTACAGCAGCAGTCTATGCTGCCAACTTTAAATGCAAAACCAGCAGCAAAATGTTAAGTTAAGGAGGGTGGAAAACTTGACATCATCGTGTCAAAATTTATTCTCCCAGTTAACATAACAAAGTTTCCATTGATTTCTTACTGTAACAAGATTGAATAATCCTGCTTAGAATTGCATTTGTGACTTTGCTCACAGACATACAATGCTTATGAAAGACAAGATTTTTAGAGTTTTAAAGAAGGAACTGCAGATGCTGGAGAATCGAGGGTACACAAAAGGCTGGAGAAACTCAGCGGGTGCAGCAGCATCTAAGGAGCGAAGGAGATAGGCGACGTTTCGGGTCGAGATCCTTCTTCAGACTGGTTAGGGATCAGGGAAACGAAGAAGGGTCTTGACCCGAAACGTCGCCTATCTCCTTCGCTCCTTAGATGCTGCTGCACCAGCTGAGTTTCTCCAGCCTTTTGTGTACCCAGGGAAACGAGAGATATAGACGGTGATGTGGAGAGATAAAGTACAATGAATGACAGATATGCAAAAAAGTATCGATGATAAAGGAAACTGCCATTGTAAGCTGTTTGTAGTGTGAAAATGAGAAGCTAGTGCGACTTGGGTGGGGGAGAGATAGAGAGAGAAGGAATGCCAGGGCCCGAGGGCTGAGGGAGAGGTGGGAAGGGGAGGAGACAGCCAGGGTTAACAGAATTGAGAAAATTCAATGTTTAAGCCCAGAGGATGCAGACTCCCCAAGCAGAATATGAGGTGCGTTTCCTCCAACTTGCGGTGTTGCTCACTCTGGCCGTGGAGGAGGCCCAGGACCGAGAGGTCGGATACGGAAGGGGAGTTGAAGTGCTGAGCCACCGGGAGGTCGGGTTGGTTATTGCGGACCGAGCGGAGGTGTTCGGCGAAACAATCGCCAAGCCTCCGCTTGGTCTCACCGATATAGATGAGCTGGCATCTGGAGCAACGGATGCAGTAGATGAGGTTGGAGGAGGTGCAGGTGAACCTCTGTCACGTTGGAGGTGGCGAAACTGGCGGAGGACAATGTGTTGTTTTTAGACACATTTTGCCTTCAACTTAATGAGCGTAAAATTAGTTTATTGTCGAAAATGCTTCAATAACAAAGATTCTGCCCAATGCTACTTCAATTGGATCTCACAAAAGCCAATCATAATTTACCAGCGAGAGCTCCTCTACTTTCTGTGGTAAGCCATTTTAACTGACCTGCTGTGTAAAGGGCCTGTCGCACTTGGGCATCATTTGCGCGTCATGCAGGTGGCGTGCGAGGAGTTTGTGAATCCAAATCTCCTGGGGCGCTGCGCGCGACCGCGCTTCACTGCCTACGCCACCACGCGCCATGCGCGCGTAATGCACGCCACACCTGCGTCGTGCGTCGTGACGCGTAAATGATGTTGCATAAATGACGCGCAAATGACGCCCAAGTGGGACGAGCCCCTAACGCTGAACATGCTTTTATGTTAATTTGGTACATCAAGAAGCAACTGCAAGATGGATAAATATGTCAAAATGTAATAATAGAAAAGGCTGGAGGCATGCAGCGAATCCGGCATCAAGTGTTGAGAGAAAGCAGAAATATTTCCTCAATAATTATAACAAGGTGAAGCTGTTGAGGGATGGAGAAGCACAGTTACCGCATGGAAGCCCAGAAAGGGCAGGAGCCCGCAGGTCCCGCCAAACAGAGGGGCCGGAGCTTATTCAAAAGCCTGCAATGCCAATGGCCAGATGTGAGCCTGGATGATGTTTGGGTAGGAAAGCCTACTATGCAAAGCTGCAGTCAGGAACTGTTGGACAGCCAGCAACAATAAGGATATGGTGGCGTGGCACCTTCGAGAAAGCAGAATGGTGGGAGGGAAAGATTATGGAACAAGAGAATCACTCACGCAAGCCTCGGGTCAAACTAAGATGTATTCAGTTGATCGACCTTTCACCTGCAGGAGTGAGAAAGAGGCCCATTCACCTTCCTGGTATGGTCTGCACATTGTATCCAATTTTTAGAGAAAAGGCTACATTATTTTCACCAGTGTAGAGATGATCAGTTATCTGTTCAGGAAGAATCTAATATGGGAATCCAACTATCCCATCTCTTGCTCTTGGCATTGTATTCCCTGCATGATCATCAGTGCCTTGCAGACCCCCTCCCTTTGGTCCGGATGTGAAGGACACATGCTTGAAGCTTCTCTTTGTTCAATAATTGCCATGGTTACCATGGTGAAGATACCATGAACAGCCCCATCATCTCCAATTATTGTATTCCCTCCAGAGATCTTTTGTGTCTCTTATCTTGTGCTCTGCTAAACAACTATCCCATTTATTTGAGATAACAGATATAGATCATTGCTTCCCAATGCATCGTTATGCATGCATGCTTGGAGGCTGCAGGGTGATTTGGATAGGCTTAGTGAATGGGCAGATGCATGGCAGATGCAGTATAATGTGGATAAATGTGAGGTTATCCACTTTGGTGGCAAAAACATGAGGGTAGACTATTATCTGAATGGTGGCAGATTAGGAAAGGGGGAGATGCAACGAGACCTGGGTGTCATGGTACACCAGTCATTGAAAGTAGGCATGCAGGTGCAGCAGGCAGTGAAGAAAGCAAATGGTATGTTAGCATTCATAGCGAAAGGATTTGAGTATAGGAGCAGGGAGGTTCTACTGCAGTTGTACAGGGTTTTGGTGAGGCCACACCTGGAGTATTGCGTACAGTTTTGGTCTCCAAATCTGAGGAAAGACATCCTTGCCATAGAGGGGGTACAGAGAAGATTCACCAGACTGATTCCTGGGATGTCAGGACTTTCATATGAGGAAAGATTGGATAGACTCGGCTTGTACTCGCTGGAATTTAGAAGATTGAGGGGGGAACTTATAGAAAAGTACAAAATTCTTAAGGGGTTGGACAAGCTAGATGCTGGAAGATTGTTCCCGATGTTGGGGGAGTCCAGAACAAGGGGTCACAGTCTAAGGATAAGGGGGAATTCCTTTAGGACCGAGATGAGGAAAACATTCTTTACACAGAGAGTCGTGAGTCTCTGGAATTCTCTGCCACAGAAGGTAGTTGAGGCCAGTTCATTGGCTATATTTAAGAGGGCGTTAGATGTGGCACTTGTGGCTAAAGGGATCAGGGGGTATGGAGAGAAGGCAGGTACGGGATACTGAGTTGGATGATCAGCCATGATCACATTGAATGGCGGTGCAGGCTCGAAGGGCCGAATGGCCTACTCCTGCACCTATTTTCTATGTTTCTATGTTTCTATGTTATCATATACTTCTATTTATATGCCCATGTTGATGGGTTCCGTCCTAACTCAGGCACTTGGTTACCACAAAGACAGCACTGGGAGTATTCAGGGGTATTTGCCACTCACAGACACAATCCCAGAGCTGCCTCTATTTAGTTTAGAGATACAGCACGGAAACAGCCCCTTCAGCCCATCGAGTCCATGCCAATCAGCAATCCCCGCACATTAAAATTATCCGACATGCTAGGGACAATTTACAATGTTATCAAGACAATTAACCTACAAATGTGTACGTCTTTGGAATGTGGGAGGAAACCGGAGCTCCGGGGAAAACACACGCAGGTCACGGGGAGAATGTACAAACTCCGTACAGACAAGCACCAGTGATAAGGATCGAACCTGGCCCTCTGGCGCTGTAAGGCAGTCACTCTACCACTGCGCCACTGTGCCACCCTAAAATGTCATCCTGTTATCTCTATATATGAACACAAGGACTGCCATGGTCTTTTAGTTTCCCAAGATGATGCAGCTATTTCAAATTTGCATTCTGCTGGACTGCTTGTTTCTTACCCTGCACTGTTCACAAACCATATCTGATTTATTTGGGTGGAGAAAAATATATTCTGTTTCACTATATGCTTTATAGTGCATTATTCCATTAATCCTACATTCAATTTTCTCTAAGTGCACAAATGTAACATTTCAATGTTTGATGGTATTCTGTGCTTTGTAATTATGCCAGCAACTCTCAATTATGTCAGTAACTGGCAAGGTTACCAATTAGTCATAGAGTGATACAGAGTGGAAAAAGGTATTTTGGTCCAATGTGCCCACACCGGCCAACGTGTCCCAGCTCCCACCTGCCAGCGTTTAGTCCATATCCCTCCAAATATATCCTATCCATGTACCTATCTAACTGTTTCTTAAATGTATGGATAGTCCCTGCCTCAACCACCTCCTCTAGCAGTTTGTTCCATCCACCCAATCTATTTTTTTCTATATTTCTATGTTTCTAGTAACAATACCGTGGGTGTGAACTCCATGATGGAGTCCATAGAGGCATTGTATGGTTTAGGTTTTCGTTCTGCAATCCAACGTTTGAGTGCAGGCATGTTTGGGCTCATTTCATTGCCATGTTTGAGTTTGACATCTTATTCCATAATATGCCCGGGAATCATGCATTCATTCTCAAGGCAGGCAGCAACTATGTGTAGTTATGAACATACACTGCAGGTTCTCTGTTGGTCCTCTGTGATTTTCCTTTGCATTGACCGTAACAAAAAATGCAGCCCTTCTGTCCAGTTGACCAGAACTTGAACAGTTGTACCACCTCTAAAGTGCTCTTGTGCCTGTCTCCAATATCAGTTTTCACTCACTTATACCATCAACTTGAGAACAAATACATATGGATATAATTTATTTTTAAATTTGTGTTCAACAACACCTCAAAGAAATCCAGATCACCTTCGCTGAACACCTTTGCTCAGTCCGCTTGGACCTACCAGGTGCTAAAGACTTTAATCCCCCTTCCCATTCCCACACTGACCTTTCTGTCCTAGGCCTCCTCCATTGTCATAGTGAGGCCAAATGCAAATTGGAGGAACAGCATCTCATATTTCACGGGCAGCTTACTGCCCAGTGGATAGACACAAGAGTAACTCAGCGGGACAGGCAGCATGTCTGGAGAGAAGGAATGGGTGACTTTTCGGGTCAAGACCCTTCTTCGGACTTCTCACGTGAATATTGATTTCTCTAACTTCAAGTAACCCCGGCATTCCCTCTCTCTACATCCCTCCCCCATCCACCAGCTTTTCGTTCTCACCCAACAAACAGCTAATAATGGCCTGTTTCCTTTATCATCGTTACTTTTTTGCATATCTTTCATTCATCATTCTATATCTCCCTACATCACCGTTTATATGTCTCATTTCTGAAAAAGGTACTCGACCCGAAAGGTCACCCATTCCGTCTCTCCAGAGAATGCTGCCTGTCCCGTTGAGTTACTCCAGCATTTTGTGTCTAACTTTGGTTTAATCCAGCATCTGCAGTTCCTTACCACACAGATCCTGCGGTATGTTACAAGTCTGTCTCCAAGGGCCAATTAACCACCCAGTGTTATCAGGTCAATCCTTTATCAGCAGGTGAGAGCTGAAGCAAACGGTTGCTAATTACACTGCGTTGTTTTTCTTTGTAGCAATGAATCAGGCATTCGTTTGCAGAATACCACCAAAATCACCATGTTACATGTCATTCAGGCTGTGGTTAGCTTAGGGAGGAAATTTGGAGATGTATTACCACTGAGCATTGCAAAGACAGATCAGTCTCCAGTGCACAAGGGAGTCAAACATGTGATTACTGATATGAATTTAGCTATCTTCAACTTCAGTTTTAATTAATACCTCGAAACTGCTCTGAAGCGAATAATTCTTGCACTCAAATTGGAGTGCTCCCAGTACGTATCCATTCACCTGCAGCTCTTGGTTTGGTTTCCTACCAAAGTGTTTCCTATGGTGCTTCAAGGCAGGTTTTTTTTTTTAAATAGATTGCTGCAGGTTTCAGTCAGACTGAAAAGTCCCAATAAATCCAAGCGCTTATGGCTGTGTGACATTCATCACACATAGAGCAAATCTGAGATATCGCCAGAGGGTCACTGCAGTTTGCTTTTATGTATTTACTAAAATAATAGGGTTAATTTTTAACTCAGTGAGAGTTTAATGTGAGACCTATCTGTTAGAGTTCTTGGGCTTCTCTAATGATTGGCAGAGCAGCCTCCGCCTGATGGGCGAAACATAAATTGTGGCGCCGGGGAATGTCGCTGGGTTCGGTAGTTACCACACCGACACTCGCAGTAGGGTGAACTCACGTGAAATATATTTACTTACAGTGGTAAGAAAGCCCAGGACCACTGTCCCTCTCCATCCAGTGGCATTGGGGTTCACAGGAATGTCCCGACAGCTCAGAGCTGGTCTTTCAAAGGAGGAGGCGTGGTGATCTCAGGCTTCTCCCTGCAGTTCACCCTTTCCTCTAGCGGAGACACGCTGATGGTCTCACGTTTATCCTGGAGGCTCAGCTTCGGGCTTGATGAGGTGGTGCTGGCAGTCTCTGGATTGTTCTGTCGGCCAGTCTTTGCCTCTTGTGTGTGTGTGTGTGTGTGTGGTCCATTGTTGTCCGTGGGAACTGGGAAGGAGGAGACACTGGCATCTCAGGCTTGACCCAGCCATGGTCTTAGCCTCAGTAGAGGTGCTGGCTGCCTGGGGCTTCGTCCCAGCGTCCCGGTCTTGACCACACGGTGGCGCAGGTGGTCTCAGGTCTGTCCCAGAGGCTCAGTCTTCCTCAAATCTTCGGCAGACGCAATAAGCTGGAGTAACTCAGCGGGGCAGGCAGCATCTCTGGAGAGAAGGAAATGGGTGACGTTTCGGGTCAAGACCCTTCGTCAGTCAAATCTTCGACAGGGGAACAGAGCTAGTCAAAGTCAAAGTCAAAAGAGTTTATTGTCATGTGTCTCTGACAAGACAATGAAATTCTTTCTTTGCATAGCACAACAGAACATAGTAAGCATTGACTACAATTATATACGTAAATACACACATGAATAAATAAATTGATGAAGTGCAAATAGCAGATGGAGGGGTATTAATGTTCAGAGTTTTGTCCGAGCCAAGTTTAATAGCCTGATGGCTGTGGGGAAGTAGCTATTCCTGAACCTGCTCGTTGCAGTCCTCAGGGTCCTGTACCTTCTACCCGAAGGTAGCAGGGAGATGAGTATGTGGCCAGGGTGGTGTGCATCCTTGATGATGCTGCCAGCCTTTTTGAGGCAGCGACTGTGGTAGATCCCCTTGATGGAAGGAAGGTCAGAGCCGATGATGGACTGGGCAGTGTTTACTACTAGCTAGCACCTTGCCTCCCTTCCTCCTCTCTACTTTCTTCCTCCTTCTCCACCTCGCTCTGTCTATAGGGATGTTGCACAGCAGTCGGGTCACGACCCATGACCCGTACTGTTGCTACGCTACGCCAAGTGGAGTGCACGCAATGATCAGCCATGATCATAATGAATGGCGGTGCAGGCTCGAAGGGCCGAATGGCCTACTCCTGCACCTATTTTTCTATGTTTCTATGTAAGCACCTACCATTGTTTCCAGCGTAGCGGGCCCGTTAAAACCCGCCAAAATTGTCAATTTTTGAGGCGTAAATAACTATGGAAATCGGGATAAGCGTGAGAGACATTTAGCCTACATCAGAATTCCAGGAGTGCGGAAAAAATGACGGTAGATAGAAGCGAGAGCTGAAGGGACAACAAAGTGCTTGACGAACATTGGCCGTTTGCTCGCTGCATTTCATCAACAGTAAGGCATTATTTGTGTTTTTTCTTGATTCCTTTGGCATCTAAAAAGTTTCAGAAGTGATAAATCTGACTGTAAAATGTTAAAATCGCCCGTGGTTCTCAAGTGGGTTTTTACATCCAAAAAGAAAACGCCTCTGAAGCAAAATTCACAACCAGATTTATCACTTCTGAGACTTTTTAGATACCAAAGGAATCAAGGAAAAAACACAAATAATGCCTAACTGTTGATGAAATGCAGTGACCAAACGCGATAATTCCCAATATTTTCAATTTCGATATCTGCACGGCCAATGTTCGCCAAGCACTTTAGCTGTTGTTGTCCCTTCAGCTCTCGCTTGTCTTTACCTTCATTTCGCTTCACTTTTGGAATTCTGAAGTTGGGTACATGTCTCTCACGCTTACCCCGGCTTGCACACTGTAAAAATTTTTTACAGTGCAAAAATTTAACATTTTGGCGGTTTTTAACAGATAGGAAAGTACACGTTTCGTGTATTAACAACATATACCGGAAGCTGCGATGTCCTCCAGATGGATTGTGCGGCTCCGTGCGTCAAGCCCTATGACCTTGCGACCTTACGTGCAACCCCCCTATTTCTCCTTTCCTCCCCTCTCTCCCTTTCCCCTCTCTCTCTCTCTCTCTCACTCTCTCCCTTCCTCTCCCCCCCACCCCAATACCGCCCAACCCTTTCTCATCCCTGTCCCTCCACCGCTCACCCATGCCGTGCACCCATTTCTACCACTATCTTCCACCCCCTCGGTAACCCTGCTCCTTTCCCCTCCTCCGTTCACTCATCTCCCTTCCCCAACTCCCTCACTTACCTATTCCCACCCCCCCCCCCCACACCTTTCTCGTCCCCCTATCCCCTTCCACCTATATTCCTCCATCTGGCTTTACATTTCACTCCTCTTTTCGCCGTATCTGACGCCTTTTTGACTCCATTTCATCTCTAGCCTTTGACACTTATTGAACCCATCTGTCACACAAACTTCGCTCCCCTGTATCACTAGCACTTGCCCCACCCCCACCCCACCTCTCTGCCCCAGTTTTCACCCCCTACTGGAATCAGTCTGAAGAAGGGCCTCGACCCCGAAACATTGCCGTCCTTCTCCTCCCCAGACGCTGCCTGACACACTGAGTTACTCCAGCACTTTGTACTTTACCTCTTGCTTTTTGATTGTCACATTAAGAATTCTCAGTAAGCAAGACAGGAAGGAAAAAACACAATACAATGCAAAATGAAGATCGGTTTACGCATTCATAATTAAAATAAAGTTTGACATTGCAATATAAAAATATATATTTCATGTACTTCAAAGAGGAAGGTCACTTTGAGTGCACATGCTTTCACAGGATCATTTATCAACGACAATTTAAGTCAATTGTCATGTGTTCACCGCAGCGAGACTCCTGACGGGCACCCGAAAAAGGGACCACATCACCCCGATCCTGGCCTCTCTCCACTGGCTCCCTGTGCGGTTCCGAATAAATTTCAAGACCCTCCTCTTTGTCCACAAAGCCCTCAATGGGCTTGCACCCACCTACATTGAAAGTCTTCTCACCCATTACACCACCTCCAGGTCCCTCAGATCGGCCGACTTGGGGTTGCTGAATGTCCCGCAGTCTAGGCATAAGCTCAGGGGCGACCATGCCTTTGCGGTTGCAGCTCCTAGACTGTGGAACAGCGTCCCCCTCCCCATTAGAACTGCCCCCTCCATCGACTCCTTTAAGTCTAGTCTAAAAACGTATCTGTTCTCCCAAGCCTTTCCTGACGTCCTCTGAGCGAGGGCTATTTGTATATATGTATGTAGCCTGCTTGTGTATACTACACTTATAACAAATGTAAAGCACTTTGGTCAACGAGAGTTGTTTTTTAAATGTGCTATATAAACAAATGTGACTTGACTTCTTTACGCCAAGAAATCGACTCATTGCCACGAAGGGAAATAAGGCACAGTGGCATTGCTCCAGCAACCTGGGATCAATGTGTCTGAAGAAGGGTCTCGACCCGAAACATCACCCATTCCTTCTCTCCAGAGATGCTGCCCGTCCCGCTGACTTTCTCCAGCATTTGATGTCTAACCTGGGATCAATGCTGACCTCTAGTGGTGTGTCTCTGGAGTTTGCACATTCTCCCTGTGACCACATGGATGTCCCTTGGATAACTCTGGCTCTTCCCACATCCTAATTAAGTGTGGTTTTGCAAGTTCACTTGCACCCAGTGTGTAGTTGAGTGGTGGAATCTGAGGTACGTCAGTGGGAACGTGGAGAGAATAACATGGGATTTGTGCAAATCAGTGCTTGATGGTCAGCCTAAGGGTCCGGCTTCCATTCTGTATAATTCAATAAGTTGCGTCTTGTACATTCAAATGTCTGTATTATAGATCACCGACTAGAAACTTAGACATAGAAAATAGGTGCAGGAGTAGGCCATTCAGCCCTTCGAGCCAGCACCGCCACTCAAATGATCGGCTGATCATCCAAAATCATTACCCCGTTCCTGCTATTTCTCCATTTCCTTTGATTCCGTTAGCCCTAAGAGTAATCTATATAATACTAAAACTCTTTGCCTGGTTTGTGGCTGTGTGTGTCAATCTGGTTAATTTTTCTATTTTCCCATTTTCTTCCAAACGCTAGTCCAGACCCTTCCCATTTTCTCACATTTTTCCCGTCGAGGCGATAAACATCTCCCCATCGTATTCCCACCTATATTTCCTAACTTTAAAATTGTTTAAAGTTTTAAAAACAGCCCGAAAACTCACCCATTTGGGAAAAAAACCCTGAGTGACGTCACAATGCACTCGCAAGGCAGGATGGGACACTTCGGGAGGGAGGTGCACTCCAGCGCTCGCGATGAATGAGGAGTGGCGGTGGTTGCCGGTGCCCGATGGGGTGGGTGGTGCTGGAGCTGGAGTTAGAGCAGAGCCCGGGGCTTGGGAAGGGGCCATGGCCTGGGTTGAAAAAGAAACCACCGCTGGATCCAAGGACGAGCCTGGTACAGAAGGCTGTGGAGGCCAATTCAGTGGATATTTTTAAGGCAGAGATAGATAGATTCTTGATTAGTACAGGTGTCAGAGATAATGGGGAGGGGGCAGGAGAATGGGGTTAGAAACATAGAAACATACATAGAAATTAGGTGCAGGAGTAGGCCATTCGGCCCTTCGAGCCTGCACCGCCATTCAATATGATCATGGCTGATCATCCAACTCAGTATCCTGTACCTGCCTCTCTCCATACCCTGTGATCCCCTTAGCCACAAGGGCCACATCTAACTCCCTCTTAAATATAGCCAATGAACTGGCCTCAACTACCCTCTGTGGCAGAGAGTTCCAGAGACCCACCACTCTCTGTGTGAAAAAAGTCTTTCTCATCTCGGTCCTAAAGGATTTCCCCCTTATCCTTAAGCTGTGACCCCTTGTCCTGGAGCTCCCCAACATCGGGAACAATCTTCCTGCATCTAGCCTGTCCAACCCCTTAAGAATTTTGTAAGTTTCTATAAGATCCCCTCTCAATCTCCTAAATTCTAGAGAGTATAAACCGAGTCTATGCAGTCTTTGTTCATAAGACAGTCCTGACATCCCAGGAATCAGTCTGGTGAACCTTCTCTGCACTCCCTCTATGGCAATAATGTCCTTCCTCAGATTTGGATACCAGAACTGCACGCAATACTCCAGGTGTGGTCTCACCAAGACCCTATACAACTGAAGTAGAACCTCCCTGCTCCTATACTCAAATCCTTTTGCTATGAAAGCTAACATACCATTCGCTTTCTTCACTGCCTGCTGCACCTGCATGCCTACTTTCAATGACTGTGTACCATGACACCCAGGTCACGCTGCATCTCCCCTTTTCCTAATCGGCCTCCATTTAGATAATAGTCTGCTGTCCTATTTTTGCCACCAAAGTGGATAACCTCACATTTATCCACATTACACTGCATCTGCCAAACATTTGCCCACTCACCCAGCCTATCCAAGTCAGGAGGGAGATGAAGTCAGGGATGAGCCCGGGGATGAAGTCGGGGCCTGCACTGGAGCCCAGGCGGTGGCTGAGCTGACAGTTGGAGTCTACGGCCAGGGCCGGGCCGAGTAGGAGAACCGGGCTCAGTTCCAGGCCCTGACACTGCTCTACGACGTGTGTAGGTCATGGGGCAGGGAATGAGAGTGAGGGGAAGAGGATGTTGAAGGAGGGAGATGGGGTGAGGAGTGATGCAGTAGAGGGAGATGGCGGGGTGTGGAGGAGTGAGATGGGGAGGGGTGGAGAAGGGAGATGCCCCCTCTCTATCGACCATCCTCCCACCCTCTCTACGCCCCTCCCTCTCTGGCCCCTCCCTCTCAACCCCCCTCCCTTCCTCGCCCTCTCCCTCTCCACCCTCCCTCCCCCCCCACTCTACACCCCTCCCACTCCCTCTACCCCCTCCTCCTATCCCTCTCTACCCCCCTCCTTCTCTGCCCCTCTCCCTCTCTACCCCCTCCCTCTCTACCGCCTCCCTCTCAACCCCCCTCCCTCCCTCGCCCTCTCCCTCTCCACCCTCCCTCCCCCCACTCTACCATGCTCCCTCTACCGCCTCCTTCTATCCCTCTCTACCCCCTCCTTCTCTGTCCCTCTCCCTCTCTACCCCCTCCCACTCCTTCTATCCCTCTCCCTCCCTTTCTATCCCCTCCACCTCCCTCTCTAGCCCCCTCCCTCTCCCTCTCTACCCCCATGCCCCTCCTTCTCCCTCTCTACCTCCTCTACCCCCTCCCTCTTTACCACCCCTCCCTCTCCAGGGATTGAAGGGGGAGGGTGAAGGGGAGGAGGAGGGAGTGCTGGGGGATGAGGAGAAATTAGCCAATCCTGCGCAGTTGGGGGCCATGCGTGAGTGGTTCAATATTGCATTGGGGGAACGGGTGAGTGGTGGAATCTTGCATAGGGGGAGCATGGACTTGGTGTAGTAACATCTAACTCTCCCTTGAAAACATCCAGTGAATTGGCCTCCATTGCCGTCTGTGGCAGAGAATTCCACAGATTCAGAACTTCTCCATCACTAACGATAGAAATAGAAGAGGTGGAGAGGCTGTTCAGAAGACAGAAAAGCCAAAAAAGTCTCCAAATCTCGACAATGTTTCCCCCTCTACCCTCAAGCTCTGAGCCGAACAACTGGCATCAGTCTACACAGACATTCTCAACCAGTCCCTGCAAACCTGCACTGTCCCTGCATGCTTCAAAGTCTCCACTATTGTCCCTGTACCCCAAAAGACAAGGATTACTGGTCTTAATGACTATAGGCCTGTCGCACTGACCTCTGTAGTCATGAAGACCCTTAAAAGACTTGTGCTGGACAAGCTGAAAAATATCACAAACTCCCTGCTGGACCCTCTGCAGTTTGCATATCGGGCCAATAGATCTGTGGATTATGCAGTCAACCTGGGCCTGCACTTCATCCTCCAGCACCTAGACCGCCAGGGGACCTATGCAAGGATATTGTTTGTTGATTTTAGCTCTGCATTCAACACCATTGTGCCAGAGCTACTACACTCCAAACTCTCCCAGTTGACTGTGCCTGAACCCCTCTGTCAGTGGATCACCAGCTTCCTGACAGACAGGAAGCAGCATGTGAGGCTGGGAGAGCACATCTCGGACCCGCAAACGCTCAGCATAGGAGCACTGCAAGGCTGCGTACTCTCCCCTCTCTTCTGCTCTCTCTACACCAACGACTGCACCTCCACAGACACCTCTGTCAAATTTCTCAAGTTTGTGGACGACACAACCCTGATTGGACTGATCCAGGATGGGGAGGAATCTGCCTACAGACAGGAAATGACTCAGCTGGTGTCCTGGTGCCATCGCGGCAACCTTGAGCTTAATGCACTTAAGACAGTGGAATTGATAGTAGACTTTAGGAGAGCTCCCCCTCCCCTCCCCCCACTCACCATCAACAACACCACAGTCACATCTGTGGAATCTTTTAAGTTCCTTGGAACCATCATCTCCAAGGACCTGAAATGGGGGGCCACCATCGACTCCACAGTCAAAAAGACACAACAGAGGATGTCCTTCCTGTGGCAGCTGAGGAAACACAATCTGCCACAGGCAAAGATAGTCCAATTCTAAACTGCCATCATAGAGTCTGTCCTCACCTTCTCCATCATAATCTAGTTTGGCTCAGCCACAAAGCACGACATCTGGAGGCTGCAGCAAATCCTCCAATCAGCTGAGAAGGTTATTGGCTGCAACCTTCCCCCCATTGATGAACTGTACACTGCAAGGGCCAGGAAGCGAGCGGGCAAGATCATCTCTGACCCCTCTCACCTTGGCCACCAACTCTTTGAATCACTTCCCTCTGGAAGGCGACTCCGGACTGTCAAAGCTGCCACAGCCAGACATAAAAACAGCTTTTGTCCACGAGTAATAGCTCTACTCAATAACCAAAAATCTGTAGCTTCCTTTTGCTCAGGAATTTTATTTAATTCACATGTTTAAACTGTAATATTTTATTATTAATGTTTAATGTTTTATATGTCATTCTTAATTGTTACGGTATTTCGTGTTGTCACTTGTAAGTGGAGCACCAAGGCAAATTCCTTGTATGTGAACATACTTGGCCAATAAACTTATTCATTCATTCATTCAACAAGGAAAGAGATGTTGCAAGATTTAGGGTGGAAATTTCAGACCTTGGTAGCACAAGTCACAATCAGCAACGGAGCAATTACACTCTGGTTGTTCATTACTTGAAATCAAGATAACAAATGATGTTAAATGTAAAGTCCTTTGCAGAATTGCTGAAAGGGAAATGGGGGGATATTATTTCACACAAGATGTTATGATGTGGAACACTATCTGTAAAGTTGATGGAATCACATCCAACAAGGTCTTTTAAAAAGCAATTTGGAATGTAATTGCTTGAGTTAATACACTGGGATAAGGGGACAAAGCTAGGTCAAAGGATTAAATTGATTAGTGCTTTCAAATATCAGCATGGGTGGTCAGTTTCGGCGTCACTCTACAGATTAAACCTGTGCAGAGATAATTCCATAGTGTTAGCTGTCTCTCTTTGTTCATTCCTTGTCTTTGTCATCATTGCATCCACCAACAATCAGCTCACCCTACCTTTCTGATGACTTCTGTAAGGTTTCTAGAGCAGCCTTGCGCATTTTTATATTCAGTACCAGGCAGAAGATAACGACATGGTCATGCGATATAAGTACCTCATGATTCTGTGACTTGTTGTTGGACAACAACAAAAGTTTACAACACTGGAGTAACTCAGCATGTTTAAGCAGATCATCTGGCGAACATGGATAGGGAACATCTCGATCGACATCCTTCTGTAGACTAGGTTGTAGGACAGATAGAGTCTGAAGAAGGTTCCCATCACAAAAGACTCCCGGTGGCTCAGCTCTTCAACTCCCCCTCCCATTTTGAATCTGACCTTTCTGTCCTGGGCCTCCTCCATGGCCAGAGTGAGTCCCACCGCAAATTGGAGGAGCAGCACCTCATATTTCACTTGGGCAGTTTACACCCCAGCGGTATCAACATTGACTTCTCCAATTTCAGGTCGTTCTTGCTTTCTCCCTCCTTCCCCTCCCCTTCCCAGCTCTCCCACAGCCTCCGCCTCTTCCTTTCTTCCTCCCGCCCCCCCCCCCCACCCCCTCATAAGTCTGAAGAAGGGTCTCGACCCGAAACGTCACCTATTCCTTCGCTCCATAGATGCTGCCTCACCCGCTGAGTTTCTCCAGCACTTTTGTCTACCTTCCCGTCCCAAAATGTCATCTATCCATGTTCGCCAAAGATGCTGCCTGACCCGCTGAGTTACTCCAGAACATTGTGTTCTATGCAAAATTCCAGCAGTTGTAGTTCCTTGGGTCACCATTGACCTGAAGCTGTAACTTTGTGCCTCCACTGCAGATGCTGCCTAGTCTCCAATGTCGTTTCTCCAATATATGCTTCATACCTTTTCTTC
Organism: Raja brachyura; assembly: GCA_963514005.1. Next base: position 166,575,009 of record OY740781.1, read on the forward strand.
AAACAAGAATGTTCCATCATTCCAGATTGTTGTTAATTTGTTTTGTCATCTATATTCGTTAAATACAACCTGAAACATTCATGTCTGCGTGACCCACTGAGTCACTCCACCATTTTGTCATATTTTGCTAAACCAGCATCTGCAGTTCCTTATGTTTAAAAAACCCTTAGCTATTATTGTGGTTACAACATATAAAGTCTCTTAGCATGGGTACATCTCAGAATACATTGCAATTGGCAATTAAGATATTTTGAATTACTGATATGGGTCAACAACAGAAAAAAGTTGTTGAGCAAAAGGTTGACTTAATGAATAGAAAAATAGAAAGGTGCAGGAGTAGGCCATTCGGCCCTTTGAACCAGCACTGCCATTCAATATGATCATGGCTGATCATCCAAAATTAGTACCCCGTTGAATGAATAAATGAATGAATGAATGAATGAATGAATGAATGAATACTATGTCACATGTGACAAGTCACAGTTAAATTCTTTACAATAAATGGTCCTCCTTTGTTCTCCCCCCTCCACTCACGGCGGTTCCCCCATGCCTGGTCCTCCTTTGTTCCAGGTGGTGCATCTTCCATCTCCCATGTGTTCCGTCCTCGACCACCGGAATTATTGTTGCAATTCATAAGGTCATGTCACAAGGTGATAAGTGATAGAAGCTGAATTGGGCCATTCAGCACATCAAGTCTACTTTGCCATTCAATCATGGCTGATCTATCTCTCGCTGATAACCCCATTCTCCTGCCTTCTCCCCATAACCTCTGACATCCCTACTAATCAAGAATCTATCTATCTCTGCCATACAAAATATCCATTGGCGGCCTCCACATCCTTCTGTGGCAAAGAATTCCACAGATTCACCATCCTCTGACTGAAGAAATTCCTCCTCATCTCCTTCCTAAAGGAACGTCCTTCAATTCTGAGGCTATGGCCACTCGTCCTAGACTCTCCCACTAGTGGAAACATCCTCTCCACATCCACTCTGTCCAATCCAATTCCAAACTATCACCAGTTCATTATGCTCACGGGAGGCCCCCGATGTGACTCACTGGTTGCGAAGTGGTTTCCTAAAACCCCTGTCTCACGGTGCGAGTTGGCCCACGAGTGACCCCGAGTTTTCATTCGTGGTGATCACGTACAGCCAACGTAGCGGGAACGTCGGAACTCGCGCGATCAACTTGTCCACTCGTGGCGCTAACGGCAGGTACCCGTGAAACTTGTGAACTCGTGAAAAAAGTCAAACATGTTTGACTTTTTCCACGAGTCAAATTTAGTGTTCAAGTTTAAAATTGAAACATTTAGACTCGTTGTAAGAACGTAGGGCCCGTGTGTTTACCTTTGTGATTCGTACGTCTACCATGGGAATTCTTTAAATTATTTCAGTGCCATTCACCCTCGAGTCTTAATCACAAAATTTAATTCACCCTCGACTAAATATTCTTTGTTTTGTTTTGGTAATTTTCGTCTTATTTTACCTTGTGTACAATTTTATATATAATGTATTAGCAAAATACATGAATGAACTCATTTCGTAAGTGTTTATTTTATTCAGCTTCAACATCCTAAAAATATGTTAAAAAACTAGGAGTGAAAAAAAAATTAATTACCACAGGAGTTGGAAAATCATTCTATTAGAATGATAAAAAAAACATTCCAACGTCTAAACACTGGGCTTCAGCCCTATCCTACCCTTTCGGGCTTTGATTACTGCAGTTATTTCTTGGAAAATTAGCTATAAAAACCATGGAGTGTGTGATTTAATATATTTTTCTCCTACTAATATCTTTCTATATCCCTCCCCGAAAGCTCACAAAACCACCAAATATCAACTTTGGTAGCTACATTTCTACACAAAATAAAGTTACAGTTCAACAGTTGCACACGGCGATCCTCCAGTATTGCCATTGATAAATGTATGATCACACTAGCTCGTCTGGTCTTCCCTAAACAGTTATATTACAGTAAATTTGGGAAATATCCTATTACTTTAAAAATTAGAAAACCATAGGTATAGATAAAAAAACATATCAAAGTTCCAGCTCCACTGCCATTAAAACCAATGAGCTTACTAACCACTTTAATGGCAATGTCTTTTTTTTAAGTATAGATAACAAAATCTGGATAAATGATGTCATTCACCCTTCACCCACCCCTCTAGTTTAATTCACTCCATAAAATAATTTCATTCGCGCTTGGGTGAACCATTGACCAGTTTAAGAAGCACATTTAGCGCATTGCATCTGTAAAGTGAAATCAGACTTCAGGAAGGGTGTCCGAACTTCCGGACAGCAACAGGCCGTGCGTCGCTGCTTTCTGAGATTAATCAATGAATGTTGGAATTTCCTGACGCGTAGATTTACAACGAATAGTGATTACAAGATCACAAGTTTCCTGATTTACAGCCTGTAAACGATCACAACCATCGCTCGGTTACAGCCCACGTTGATCAGTCCGAACTAATATTATCAGCGTGAATAGAGTATTCACAAAGGGATTTTTTTTTCTCTTCCAAGTACATTCTATAAATCAATTGCTGGGTTTTCTCCGCTCTATCTTTCGCTCAGGCGCCTTTCCTCCCCTTCCATCAGTTTACGATTCACTTCTCTCCACTATCTTTCCTCTTAGATCATTCTCACTCTTTTTTTACCCAACGGGCAGGCAGCATCACTGGAGAGAAGGAATTGGTGATGGGATGACATTGTGCTGTTTGATCGCCCCCTGTCAGCTCCAACTTTTTGTGTCTATCTTCGGTTTAAACCAGCATCTGCAGGCAGTTCGTGTCCTACACTTTATTCCTTTCTTGGCATCTTCTGGGCAAATGTTGCCTTCTACACGAACAGTCTTGGATGATATTGTGTGTGTGCGCGCGTGTGCGCGTGTGTGCGCGTGTGTGCGCGTGTGTGCGTGTGTGTGTGTGTGTGTGTGTGAGAGAGAGAGAGAGAGAAAGAGAGAGAGAGAGAGAGAGAGAATTAATGTGTGTGTAAATAGGCATATTTTAGGTGATGCCGCGGTTTACATTGGCATTGCCCTCTTGAGATTCCTTTGTGGCAGAGAGCGCTGACCGGTAACCCGGGATCTTGCCATCCGGCCAAGAGGAGGTGATGTGGACACGGTTTCAGTTAAAGTTCTAGAGGAATATTGCATCCGATCGATGTCTCTTATGTACTCCTCAGAAGAACTGGGTGCGCTCTTCACTATTATGGCTCCCAGCCTACAGGTTTCTGATCTGAGCAACTAACTTCTTCCCTATTTCTCCTCCACCCACCCCCCACCCCCCTATTTCCCTCTCCTCCTCGGCGCTCTTGTTCACTCACACCTTCCCTCCCTCCCTCCCTCTGGGCTTGGTTCAAAGGGGGGCAACGAGCCAAGCGGGGTCTGAACCCTTTCTGAAAACGAGCGCAAAGAGAAAAAAAAAGTATTGTCAAGCGCTCCAAACTTCGTTTAAAATAAGTAAATGCGACCTTGGCTAATACTTAAAATAGAAATCCTTATACAAAACCAACACTCTACAAACTCTCTGTCTCTCACGCTGCCTGTTGTCTTGTGGGGGGTGTGTGTCAGAGAGAGGGGGTGTGGGTGTGGAGGGGACCCGATGTGAATGTTACCACTATAGGATGGCGAGGTTGGTCTCTGAGCTGCAGCGAGAGAGAGAGAGAGAGAGAGAGAGAGAGAGAGAGAGAGGGAGAGAGAGTGCGTGTGCGTGTCAGCAACAAAGTCATATACAACGGGCTTGTACACAACGGGCTTGTACGCGGTGGCAAGAGAGGTTTCCTTTGTTCTCATCCGGGGCTTCACCCCCGTCAGATTAATGACGCCCCCCCCCCCCCCTCCCCAACCTCCCTCCATCTCAACTCACGCCTGGGCACAAAGCGGCTCAGGAGGCGAACCCTGAGCTCCGTCTCCCAACAATCTGATGTGAAAGAACAGTTATGAAAACATACCTTCATTCACGGTTGGCTCAAGAGTAACGGGAGAGGAACTTGCTAACTCGGGAGAGGAACTTGAAACATCGCAGAAATGACATACCCATGGGAACTCGGTTAAACACTTGATCATAAACGTGAAATCTCGTACACAACCACGAGTCTATTTTTTTTCTTTCACTTGGGGTCACTCGTGGGTGGATTCGCACCGTGAGACAGGCCCTTAAACTCCCAGAACTCTGTCAGTAAGAGCTTTCACACTGGTCAGTGTGGAGCAAGTGAAGAGAGCGACAGCTACAGTTGCCTGCACTAACACTGAGGACACGAGCATAAAGCAAAACAACCAGTGCTGATCTGTTTGTACGAGGACCAAAGGAACCTGAGCACTGCGACACTACCCTGCTGAGAAAAATGAAGATGGCTGCAGCATAATGGGATAGCAGTAATTAATTGATCATTTTATAGCACTGTCAGACTTATCAAGGTGGTGTAACTCCAAGCGAAATGAAGATTTATTCTAACCTTCAGATGTAAAACGTCTCACATTGATCTCGGCTGACACAACTGAGACTTCCATGGAGATGGCAGTCAAGAATCTCCGGGAATTCCATCCTGTACCAAACAAAACATTTGCCTGCAGTCAAAAGACAAATCTCTGTTCCAGAAATCCAATGAAGAGCATTAGGTGACTGTAAATCAGTTTTTACAGACGTACAGACAGTCATCAGTCATGCAACTGTTCTATTAAAGAGATCATGCCAAAAGGCTACATGATGTTAATCATTAAAAAAAAGATTTCTGCTTCTAGTACAACACCAGCACACAGAGAATGTTTCTCCAACAAAAATGAATGAATGAATGTTGTCAGATGTGACAAGTCACAGTGAAATTATTTGCTTGCAAATAATCGCCACATAAGGGTCTGACAAAGTTCCAAATACACAGTATCTGCGCCAGGTCCCCTTTTGTTTTACCCTCCCCCCCCCCCCCCCATCATGGTGGTCCCCCCACGCCCCGGGCCTCCTTTGTTCCTTCCCTCAGCAGCGACGTCCTCACTCCCACGTTGTCCGTCCTCGTCCGTCGGTCAACGCCAACATCGACCGCCGCACCGACCTCTCCACTATCGCTGCCGGGTCCTTTTCGGATGTCTCCGTGGTGCTGGCTCAGGACCCAACCGCGGGCTCCATTGACTCGCGGTGCGCGGGCTCTGATCTTGGCCGCAGGCTCCGCCGACCCAGGATCGGTCAGCCACATGCTTCACCGGCCGTGGGCTTCGAGCCGCCGGGTTCTGGCCTCGCCGACTTCGCAGCTCGCCAAGAGGCATCTGCCGCAGCGGCTCGCCAGGAGGTCATAGTCATAGAAATGGAACTTGAATCATGTTGTAACTGTTGTAAATGACAAATAATTAATTTTACTTTACATGAACAATTATAGTTGGAGTGAACAGAATTTCTAGATTATAATCTTGATTGACAGATAATTATTAGAGTTGCAGGTCAATACAGTTGGAGAAGGAGAAGGACACGTATACAATAAACTCAGTAAAGAGCACATTTTGAAAGTCATGCGGCAGATACAATGTGTAGTACATGGTCATGATCTGAATCTCAAGTTACTCATGATTGGGGCAGACTATATTCAATATCCAAAGAAAATTGCAAATCAAAAGTCAAAGCATATATTTAACATTTGCATGGATATACCCAAGTCATCTTTGTAGACACAGCTGTCCAAATTCCATAGGTGGTGGAGCTGTTTCCTCAGCGCCATATCTGGGTTTGATCCTGACCTCAGGTATTGTCTGCATCTTCTCTTTGTGACCATGTGGGTTTCCTCTGCATTCTTCTGCATACCAGACTTCTTCATAAGAAGGGCGTCAACCCGAAACGTCACCCATTCCTTCTCTCCAGAGATGCTGCCTGCCTTGCTGAGTTAATCTAGCTTGTCGTGTCTATTTTCGGTTTAAACCAGCATCTGCAGTTCCTTCCTATACATAAAAATCCCTAGAGTAAGGAACACTGCAATTTATCATCTGACCCAATGTTTGTCTCTTGAATGGTATGTCCAGGAACATTCAATCATGCTGGGATCGAAGAAGATAAATCAAGGTTTTTTGTAATGAGACAAGGAAATGCAAATATACTTGTGGGTGCTTGCATACAAATCTCTCAATATTGTACTATTGGGCGGATGCCTAAACTTCTACTAAGTTGGACTCTTTCAGTTTAGTTTAGAGATTCAGCGTGGAAACAGGCCCTTCGGACCACAGAGTCCACGCCGACCAGCGATCGGTCGCATATTGACATTAACCTACACACACCAGGGATTAAAAAAAATTATATTTACTAAGCCAATTTATCTACATACCTGTACGTCTTTGGAGTGTGGGGGGAAACCAAAGATCTCGGAGAAAACCCATGCAGTCATTGTACGTACAAATTCTGTACAGACAGCACCCATAGCCGGGATCGAACCCAGGAGCGACTCTACAGCTGTGCCACTATGCTGCCTGTGCTCTTGTTCAAGGAGTTTTCAAATTTATATAAGTCTTTGGATAAACCACATCGAGCTGACTACACACAGTTCTGGGCACTGCAGTTCAGGAAGTGGAAACTGGCTTTGGAGAGGAAGAGTACAATCAACCAGAATGTCACTGGGTCACAGGGGTATAACCTTGGGGAGGATGTTACATTGCACATGAATAGAAAAGAATGAAGTATTTAAGGGGCTGAAAACATTTAATGAGATGGCAGGAAGGAGCTACAGTATTTCCTCTGTTAGGAATGTCCAGAACAAGTTGGCATTGGTATCAAACTGGAACAAGGCCACATTCAGTTTTACTGTCAAAAAGCAGTAACACCTGTTCCCCAGCTCTGCTAGCTGAATTCTGATGTAAATACCTTATCATGCCACACTCTACCAGTGATTATATTCCAGCTGAGCCAATGCTTCATCACCATCAATGTGCTTCACTGAGTTGGATGCAGCCTAACCTGGAGGGGAAGTGCTGGAGTAAAGGGCCTGTCCTACCAGCATGCAACTCTATGCGATGAGCGCGAACAAACTAGAAGCGGGGGCCGCGCGGAGGTTGGGTGATCCCCTATACAGGGCCGTTCCCACCAGCATGCGCCTGCATGCGGCAAGCGCAACCAAACCGGCAGTGAGGGCCGCGCGGAGGTCGGGTGAGTGGCGCAACGTGGTGCAAAGTGAGGCGAACTTGGAGCGAAGTCTTAAGGTAAGTTCGCCAGGACAGAGAGGGGCACACAGAGAGGGGCACAGAGGCACACACACACAGAGGGCCACGGAGCCACACACATAGAGGGTCACGGAGGCACCTACAGATAGGTTCACAGAGGCATGATGTCGAGGCGGTGTGTCATGCGTCGAGGCGACTGCGAGCCGACAAGCCGTTGCCGCGCGGAATTTTTGAACATAGTCAGTTTTTCGGAGCCCCACGCGATGTCAGGACGAACTCCGCACAATTCCACACGGCTCCGGCGATCGAAGTGGGACCGGCCCCGCGACGCTGGACGGCTCAAGCGACCACGTTAGGTCACGCTCATCGCATAGAGTTGCATGCTGGTGGGACAGGCCCTTAACCTTTACAAGAAAAAACTACGAGTTGAGATAAGGAAAAGCAATTTCAACCTATGAGAGTGTGGGAGTCACCAGACAAGTTACCAAGAAGGAGAGGCTCAACAATGGGACCTCGCTAAAGGTACTCTAAGTCTGGATTTCATACAAGTATTGAGTACACACATAAATAAAATTAGAATTGTCTGTGTTGAATTGCTGCAAGAGACATATTTAAATATACCGAAGTGATGTGTCATGGAGAATCTATTCCTGTTGTCAACTGCTGTTGAAGGGACATGGAACCGTAATGAGTTCTGCAAAGAGGCTGCACAGTTTTAATTCAAAGAGCAAATACGTTGTCAGAGTTAAGTACAGATCTGAGAAGAAATAAATTGAGGGAACCAGTCAACAAAGGGAATCTGCAATGACTCTGTATACGTGCAAATAATATTCACATGCTTCTATTCAAAGAGAGAAGTTGTCATAGTCATCCAGTATGGAAACAAGCCCTTTGGCCCAACTCTTCCATGATGACCAAGAAGCCCATCTATGTAGGCCATATCCCTTTAAACTTTTCCTTTCTATATACCTGTCCATATGCAGAGAGAATGGAGCAGCTGAGCTTGTACACTCTGGTGTTTAGAAGGATGAGAGGGGATCTTATTGAAACATATAAGATTATTAAGGGTTTGGACATGCTAGAGGCAGGAAACATGTTCCCGATGTTTGGGGAGTCCAGAACCAGGGGTCACAGTTTAGGAATAAGGGGCAACCAATTTAGAACGGAGACGAGGAAACACTTTTCTCGGAGGGTGGCGGAGGCCGGTTCTCTGGATACTTTCAAGAGAGAGCTAGATAGGGCTCTTAAAGATAGTGGAGTCAGGAGATATGGAAAGAAGGCAGGAAGGCGGGGTACTGATTGGGGATGATCAGCCATGATCACATTGAATGGCGGTGCTGGCTCGAAGGGCCGAATGCCCTACTCCTGCACCTATTGTCTATTGTCATTTAAATGCTGTTATTGTACCAGCTTCAACTACCTCCACTGGCCGCATAGTGCATATACCCACCACCCTGTGGGTGAAAAAGTATTTGCACAGATTCCAGTTACATTATAAAATCTATGTCCTTTAGTTATTGATTCCCTGACCCTGGGAAAAATACTCTGTGCATTCACCCTATCTATGCTCCTCATGATTTTATACACCTCTATAAGATCACCCCTCAGTCTTCCACATTCCAAGGATTAAAGTCCTAGCCTGCTCAATCACTCCCTATAACTCAATCCCTTGAATCCTGACAAGATGTGTGCATCTTTTTGAGGTGGTGCGATGTGTTTCTGAGTGGTATGAAGACAAACCATGTGATTTAGAACATTATAATGTCATCATGTGTACATCATGTGAGCCCCTTGCTATTATGTCTGAATAAAATGCACACATTTACGTTGCCTATCCACACCCTCCACAGATGCTGCCTGGCCCACTGAGTTACTCCAGCACTCAAGGGTCCAGCATCTGCAGTTCCTTGTGTCCGCATACCTCCTGTGTCTGTATATAAAATAAACAGCTCAGCACTATGCAGGTTAGTGCCCATCAGCACCATCCGAGGTTCACACCAAGAGCATTACCCCACACGCTCCAATATTTATCTCGGTCTGCAGCCCTGCGATACTAGTAAATGCCCATTGTTCAAACCGTGCCTTAGTTAGCAATCTTCATCTTCCTTTATCTACATGTTAAGAGACAAAATGCTGAAATAACTCAGCTGGTCAGGCAGTGTCTCTGGAGGCTGCCTGACCTGCTGAGTTACTGCAGCCTGTTGCGTCTTTTCTTGGTAAACCAGCATCTGCAGCTCCTTGTTTCTACACTTATCTACATGTTATTTGGAGTTGCATTGAATATCATTCTTGATTAGTACGGGTGTCTGAGGTTGTGGGAAGAAGGCAGGAGAATGTGGTTAAGAGATAGAGATAGATCAGCCATGATTGAATGGCGGAGTAAACTTGATGGGCCGAATGGCTTAATTCTGCTCCTATCACTATGACCATGTTTGTAAAATTCTGGGGGAAAATTGCATGGGGTGGAAGATTGCAACCTTCACGTGGTCCGCCCTGTTTCGACTAATGCAATCAACTCGACCTGCACAAATGGAAGATCAAATAGAACAAGTTGTCCAACAGGTTTAGGCTGTGCACGCCACACGGAAGAAGAAGAAGAAGAAATTGCATAAAAACTTGAGTTGAGAATTGAAAATGTGAAAAGCTGAGAGGAGGGACCAGGGAGGGAGCAGTGAAAAAGCAGTTGTTATTACGGCTCACCGCCGCCTGGGGGAGCGCTGGGCGCGATTCCGATTCCGAGCTCCCTGGAGGCGAGAGGCGGAAGAGCGGGAGAGGGGCGCTATGGCGCCCCCCAGCGGCCAGGAGAGGGTAGAGCGGGGAGGGGGGAGGAATAGCGAGGAGAGAGGGAGCTGCGGCGCCCCCCAGCGGTCTGGAGGTGGAGGAGGGGGGCGGGGCTGGTTCCTGGGGCGGGGTGACCAAGGAGACGTGGAACGTGGCCCGGGCCGGGCCTGCCGGAAGCCGGCGCGTGAGCCGGTGATGGGCAGGCGTGAGCGGGAGTCCCGGGGATTGTGCTGGTGTTGTTGCTGCTGCTGCTGTTGCTGGAGGTGCTACTGTTGCAACCTCCTCCACCACCACTCCCCGCCTGCCTCTGCATCTCATGCCCCGCTCGTATAACCCCCGGGCGCATGGGCTTGTCCTATGGACCCGGGCTTGCTCTTCACTTTAGCCCTGTGTCTTGTTGGTGACCGAAGAGCATGTGCCATGGGCAACTGCTGGGTTCGGTGCATGCGGTTGTTCAGGAAGGAGGCCAACAGAATCCAGCGGGGCGGAGGGTGAGTCTTTTAATCATTGTTCAGAGTGTTGCAAAATCAGCTTTATTCAGGTGACGCTGTTTTAAAATAAGCACCCGGCCAAGGTGCGCACTGAGGTTTAATAGTTAAATTGTTTGGCGCTCGTCTATTTTTATTCAGGTTATCTCATGAAGACTTGCTACTTGACCTACTTGTTTACAAAATAATTATTCAGTCTGAAGAAGGGTTTCGACCCGAAACGTTGCCATTTCCTTGGTTCCATAGATGCTGCCTCACCCGCTGAGTTTCTCCAGCATTTCTGTCTCCCTTCTACTTGTAAAATAAACCCCCCTTTTTTTTGCAATGCTGTTTTTTTTTTGTCTGTCATTTGCCGAGAAGCAGTTAACATCTCTGAAACACCCCCGTCATTTAATTAGAGCTCAGTTTCAATGTATCATGATGTCACTTTTCACAAAGAGCTCGAAGATAGAAATGTGCAAAATAAATGTCTTGGAGACTATCTAATGTTCAGAATTATTAATACTAGAAATGCTTGGAAACTAAATGCATGATTGTATTCATTGGTTGTACAAGCTTATTTTAATGTCACATTTTTATTTCTAAAAATCTCACTTTGTAAAGTTGCTGTGATTTCTTACATGCTCTTTTCAAGAGAACTCAACGCATTTCAATGAGTGGACAGTATTTAAGAACGAGATATCTAATTGTGTGAATTTCTACGTTTTAATATGGTCCACCCTTTCAGGAATTAGGTGAATGATCAATTGCCAAAAAAGTTTGAATTTGTATCAAGACTGATAGGCAGAGAGTGTATTTAATTTATTGCTCTTAGATAATGGAAATGGTCTGATTGTTTTATCTCTCAAAGCTAAATTTGTGAAGAACAGTGTAAATGAACAAACCTGATATTAAAGTTTATTCAGGGCCTTCAATGTCTGTATTGTAACACCATTTTGTTGTGGCTAAGTTATTGTCATCTCAATGGGGCATTAAGCAGTTTTGCACACTTCTGGGTGTGTTGATGAATGTCATCAATATTTTTTGCTCAATTTTCTTCAACAATTCCTTGTTTCCTTGCACTATCGTCAGAGCACTAAACTTGCCCAACTGATGATAACATGTGGACATTGCATTATTACAAAATTAATGAGATTTTCTACCAGATTGGTTGAACAACAGGTATTCGTCGCTTGCACCTTGCTATTGATGAAGGAATATTGGATGTTATTTGAAGGGGCAATCACTATAAAACCTGTATCTATAGCCGGATGAATACTCTGCTTCAAATCAAGTCGAGTTTATTGTCATGTACACAAGTGCAGTGAGGTACAGGTAGAATTAGAGTTGCCACAGTAGGATTAGGGATATGATCAAGAGCTTGATGGTTGTTGGAAAGTAGCTGTTCCTGAACATGGTGGTGTGGGACTTCATGCTTCTTTATCTTCTACCCAACAGTAGCAGCGAGAAGAGGGCATGGCCCAGATGATGCCGATCTTTGATGACATGGCTGCTGTCTGGAGGCAGTGACTTGCATCGATGCCTTCCATGGTAGGGAAGGCTGTGCCCGATGCTAAATCAATTTCGGGTGGAGACTGGGCTGAGTTCACCCGGCCTCTTGAGTCCTTGAACTATGGAATAATCATACCAGGCCAGGATGCAACCATTCACGATACTTTTGACATTTGCATCTGCTGAAGTTTGACTGTGTTCAATTTTATAATGAATTCCTGTAAACCTCTAAGAAAGTAGAAGTGCCAGTGAGCCTTCTTTGTGATGACATTCAAGTGCTGGGGCCATCAGACATGTTTGGTCATGATAGACTCAAAATGCTGGAGTAACTCAGTGGGACAGGCAGCATTTCTAGAGAGAAGGAATGGGTGACATTCTCTCCAGAGATGCTGTCTGTCCCGCTGAGTTACTCCAGCATTTTGTGTCTATCTTCGGTTTAAACCAGCATCTGCAGTTCCTCCTACACTTAGAAGTTATCTATTCTTTCCACTATCGATAGACAAATGAAAGCTAGCACATGGTCTTACAACTTGTGTTGAGCACTGAACCTTCTGTGCATCTTCACTTAAAGTTGCAAATAAAACTGCTTTCAAGGGCTCAATACCCAACTGCTTTTTCACCTAAGTTCAATGGGACATTGTCTTAAATACATTTCTTGGTAGACCAACATCAATGCAGGCTATGCTTCCACAAGTTACCCCCCCACCCCCCCCCCCCCCCCCAATTAACATTTGTCACCTTTATAAAAAACACAAGTGGGAGCGTGGGCCTATTTCTGCACTGATGTCTTGCCAGACCTGAGTTTGCTGATCACTATTCATTGACGCACTGTACTCCACCAGCTCCCAGGAGCAGACAACCTGGCTAGAAACATGCCTGCTTTGCAAGCTTCTCCAAAGTGCAGCCATTTGGAGACTTCACTCGTGTTCTTGCAGATGTCCCTGGCAAACTCCTGGTTTAATTTTTGGCGATACAAAGTGGAAACAGGCCCGCCGAGTCCGCACTAACCAAAGATCACCCGTACACTAGTTCTATGTTAGATCAGTTTTGTATCCTGGCACTTTATGTGCAGTCTACATAAGTCAATTAATCTGCAAACCTGCACGTCTTTGGAATGTACCCAGAGAAAACCCACGCGGCTACGGGGAGAATGTATATACTCCGTACAGACAGCACCCGCAGTCAGGATTGAACCCAGGTCTCGGGCGCTGTAAGGTAGCAACTCTACTGCTCTGCCACACTAGTCTGCAGGGTTTCTGTTTGGGCAACCAGCAATCTGCTATTGGAAATGTCCCAGTTTTCAAAGTAGAGATTTTCAAAGTAAACCACATTCTCTAATGGAAAAGCACTATTGGTGTTGTGTGCTTTCACCTTGTTGGGCTGTTGGAAGTTCCAGGGTAGGTGTGTGTGTCAGAGGAACACTAGGTAATGCACCAGTGGTGAGTATTTTTGTCAACAACTGTAATTGGGTGGTTGGCCCTACATCAGTGGGCATAGCTATAAGGTGAGGGGGGGACGTTTAATGGAAATTTGTGGGGCAAGTTGTTTTTCACACATAGTGGGGACCTGGAAAACATTGCCAGGGGTGATGGTGGAGGCAGATATGATAGTGACATTTAAGATGCTTTTAGATAGGAAGTGCAGGGAATAGAGAGAGATGCATGATGTGCTGGCAGATATCAGTTCAGCTAGACACCATGTTCGGCACAATCATAGTGGGCTGAAGGGCCCATTCCTGTGCTTATTGTTTGAAGTTCTATGTTCTATGTGGACTTGGTGAAGGACCTGTTTCTGTACTGTACCTCTCTCTAGCCCTACGACTCTACTTCACAAGGAGGCACGGGGATTGGGAATGTGCCAAGGGAATCTTTCCTTATATTTGAGGTACAGTTTGACAATCCTAATTCTTTTGGGTCTCAAGTAGAAAAGACATCCACCTTGCCTGTAGTTAGACCCACCTACCTTTTGAGGTCTGTGTCATTAACCATAGGAACATGCTTGATGCTTCAAACCCATGGAGCAGTGGAAACAGAATACACCATGTTACTGATTGAATACTGGTGATGGTGTGTGCTTGTGGGCTGACTACGTTCGCAGCTGCTTGTCCAAATGCTGGCAGCATTGCGAAGTCCAACTCTTTTAATGCTTGATATTCCTAATGCAAAATGAGGCCACACAAAGGAGTCTGAAGATGCTGTGTTTCAATCAAGGCTCATGCATTTCATCATGTTTTATAGTTTTTTTTAAACAGTATTAAGATGCCCTGTTATGATGCTTTAACATTTAAATTATGGGTGTATGGAACAAGCTGCTTGCCAGATGAGGTGGTTGAGGCTGGGACTATCCCATTGTTTAAGAAGCAGTTAGACAGGTACATGGATAGGACAGGTTTGGAGGGATATGAACCAAACACAGGCAGGTGGGACGTTGGCCGGCGTGGGCAAATTGGGCCGAAAAGGCCTGTTTCCACACCATCGCTCTATGACTATGACACACAAAATATGATGTGCACAAATTTTTGTTTGCTGTGCTCGAGTCATTCTGGCCAATGGCATATGGACTTTTCGTATTCACATTGCAATTTCCACATCAGTTCATTAAGAAAAAATCAATCCTATTAAATGACAACCTATTTTAGATAATTGTATGTTCATCAATTCAATGATGCCACAGGATCGAACAATCGGATGTATTATATTTCTTATCGCTCTCTTTCCATGTCAGTCAACCTTGTGCATATATGGTACAGCTTTGACTCTGGCTTTGAGTCTAGAAACATAGAAAAATAGATGCAGGAATAGGCCATTCGGCCCTTCGAGCCAGCACTGCCATTCAATATGATTATGGCTGATTGTCTAAAATCAGTACCCCGTTCCTTCTTTTTCCCCATATCCCTTGATTTTGTCAGTCCTAAGAGATAAATCTTGAAAACATCCAGTGAATTGGCCTCCACTGCGTTCTGTGGCAGAGAATTACACTCTGGCAGAGAATTATTCACTGCTGTGTCTGCCTGGTCTGATGTTTCCATTGCCCAAGAGACAAAAAAACTTGTCTATTATTGCCAGGAATCCTCTGTGAACTTGCCTGTTGGGAGTCTACTTGGTCTCGACACATGCTGTATAATTGAAGTCTAGTTATTTACACTTGAGAGAGCCAGAGTGAATAGGCTCAGATTAAGATGGGTGAGTAATAGGAGGCTGCCTAGGAGAGCGAGTAAAGTAGATGGGCAAAACAAACAAGTAGACAGAGTATAATCTGGGGAATGTGAGACTGATTCACTAATGAGGATGTGGGCTTGAGTTAAAATGGTATACACAAAATGCTGGAGTAAATCAGCGGGCCAGGTAGCATCTCCGGAGAAAATGAATAGATGACGTTTCAGGTCGGTGAAGAAGGGTCCCGAACCGGAATGTCACCTGTCCATTCTCTCCAGAGATACCGCCTGACCTGCTGAGTTACTCCAGCGTTTTGCGTCTTTCTTTGCTATAAACCAGCATCTGCAGTTCCTTTTGATATTGTGTACAAAATGGTGCTGTGAGGGAGTTGTACATGAAACGCAGAGTCAGCATGCCGGACAGGGTATCAAATAATGAGGCAAGTAAATGGATTCACAGCACAGAACCAGAAGGGTCCTAGCCTGGAATGTCACTTGTCCATGTTCTCCATTGATGTTGTCTGACCTGCTGAGTTACTCCAGCACTTTGCATTTTCCTTACCTATAAACCAGCACCTTTGTATCTTTTTAAGGTAAACAGAATTTTGGACTTGTTGAAAACAAAATGCAGTATAAAATTAGCCTGTGTTTAGTACAACTTTGATGGGTTCCATGCTGGAATTATACACACTGCAGTTTTGATTTCCTTATTGAAGGAGGGTGTATTTCCATTGAAGGCGAATCAGAAAAGGAAGATGAAGACATTGTCTTCTGATGAAAAACGAGGTCTGTACTTGTTGAAATTGGAAGAATGAGTGGTGATCCCTGATGAAACATATGATGAGTAAATTTGCAGATGATGCATAATTGGGGATGCTGTGAACATTGATGAGGATTGTCTCAAGTTACTGAAAGATTGATCAACTGGTAAATTAAGTGGAGCTATATCAGATGGAATTTAATCTAGGTGCATGTAAACACAATGAGTGTAAGGACCCTAGAGTGCATCCAGCAGTGCAATGTATAAAAATCCAATGATCCCTGAAGGTTGCAGCATAAGTAGAAAGTATGGTAAAGAACGTTCACAAGATGGTAATCTTCATGAACAAAGGGAATGAATGGTGATGTGGGGAACTTGTGGCACATATTTGTAAAACATTGGTGAGGCCACAACTGAAGTATTGCGTGTTAAAGAAGGAACTGCAGATGCTGGAGAATCGAGGGTTACACAAAAAGCTGGAGAAACTCAGCGGGTGCAGCAGCATCTAAGGAGCGAAGGAGATAGGCGATGTTTCGGGTCGAGACGCTTCTTCAGACTGGTCAGGGATGTGCCTCTTTGGAAGCCACAGCACGAAAAGGACGTAATTGCTCTGGAGAGGGTGCAGAGGAGATTCACCAGGATGTTACTTGGAGTATCAAGAGTGGTCAGTTGTCATATATATACCGAAACAGATTAATGAAATTCTTACCTGCAGCAGCATAACAGGTCTCCAGTTGCAGCGCTCAATGGGTAACATAATCAAAAACTAAACCAAAAGTTCAATAAATTAAAAGACACGATATTAGTACAAAACAAAAGCCCAAAGTCCCTGGTGCAGCCAAGATGGTTTGAGGTTTAGTTGACGATTCTAGTGTTTCACAGCCTGAAGGTTGTTGGGAAGAAGCAAATCCTGATCCTGGAGGTCACATTTTTCGGATTCCATTGGACCATTGTTGGTTCCACCCTTTCCTGAGTCATCGATGCTTTGTTCTGCACCTTCCCATAACTCTAGTGTTCGCCTCCCTGTCCCTCAGTCTGAAGAAGGTTCCATGAAGGTCGAGTCGCAGGTGGATAAGGCGGTCAAAAACGCTTTCATCAGTCAGTATAGATGTTGGGAGGTCATGTTGCAATTGTACAAGATGTTAGTGAGACCACCTTTAGAATATTGTGTTCATTTCTGGGCACCATGTTATAGGCACAATCTGCGCATGCGCGGTTTCCACGATTTTTTAACTGAAATGTTAACCGTCTTGATGTCGCTCTGCCTATGCTGCCTGAACTGATGTGTACGTCCAGCGTCATCTGCTCTTATTTTAGTGCAATGGGAAAGGCCGACAGGTCAGGTCGGGTCACGGCTGCGAAGAGCAAAAAACGTAGTCTTATTCGAACATGCCAGAAGGAGAAAAGTAAAAAAAGTGCCGATGTTGGAAATCTGAAACGAAAATTCGGAACAAAAGGAAGTGCAAGTGAATCGCTGTGTCATCACATGTCGTAGATCATGGAAACAAGCACTTCTGTCCAACATGCCCATGCCGACCAACATGCCTCATCTACACTAGTCCCATCTAAGGGAATATCGTTTAGTGTAGGGTAAAGCCAGTAAAGTCCGATCATAGATAGTCCTAGGGTCACCGATGAGGTAGATAGTAGTTCAGCACTACACTCTAGTTATGGTAGGATGATTCAGTTGCCTGATAACAGCTGGTGGTTCACCGATGCACATTGGCCTCTACGGTTTAGTGAGTTTGGAGAGGTGTCAAGATTGGTTAGGTTTGGCGAATAACTGCAGTCCACCCTGAAGATGGTCTCCTAATTTGAGGAAGAACATTCTTGCTATTGAGGGAGTGCAGCGTAGGTTCACCAGGTTAATTCCCGGGACGGCGGGACTGACATATGATGAAAGAATGGGTCGACTGGGCTTGTTGTATTCACTGGAATTTAGAAGGATGAGAGGGGACCTTATAGAAACATATTAAATTCTTAAAGGATTGGACAGGCTAGATGCAGGAATAAATGTTCCCGATGTTGGGGGAGTCCAGAACCAGGGGTCACAGTTTAAGAATAAGGGGTAAGCCATTTAGGACTGAGATGAGGAAAAACATTTTCACCCAGGGAGTTGTGAATTTGTGAAATACTCTTCCACAGAAGGCAGCAGGGCTGTGGAGTGGCAGCAAGTATGGTGCTGCTGGAGTCGGCGCCGGTAAAAATGTCCCGACTCCGACCTCAACATAAATTTCCGAGACAACGTAAATAGGAAAAAAATCCCACTTTTTAAACATACTGCACACTTTATTTCCACCCGAGCGAATGAGAAATCACATCGGTGCTGCCATCTGGTGGCAGAACGATGAGAAACAAAACGTTAACAAATGCCATCAATAGCTGATTTCCCTCCACCTTCTGCTGAGTGAACATGTCTGGATAATTTTATTTTTTCAAGAATAAACAATACAAAAGCCACAGTAGCATAGCTACAGCCAGTAGACTCAAAACCTTAAGGACATGGGTTTAAAAGTAGCCTGATGATTCATGTCGTTCGTATGAAATGCCATCTTGTGTAATGCAAATAATTCTAAACCATAGCAGATTTAGAATTATTATATCTAGGGGTCTGAGTCTGAGTCGAATACATAAGAAATCAAGGAGTCGGAGTTGGATGTTTTGGGTATTGCCTACACGGCCCTGGAAGGCAGTGGAGGCCAATTCACTGGATGTTTTCAGGAGAGCGTCAGATATAGCTCTTCGGGCTAATGGAATCAAGGGATATGGGGAGAAAGCGGGAACGGGGTACTGATTTTGGATGATCGGTCATGATCATATTGAATGGCAGTGATGGTTGAAGAGCGGAATGGCTTACTCCTGCACCTATTTAGTCGGAGAGGCAGCTTTTCTGCGGGCTGCATCTTCGACTCGTCCTCGCGGCCTACCAGCAGGCTTGGAGCGGCGTTTCCTGAGGAGACCGCCCAGAACCTCGGCTTCGGCAGCGGCGGAGCGCCATCGCCGGACGGAGCGGGTGATGCCTTGCCTGGGTCGCCGCGCTGGAAATCCGGTGAGCTGAGACCGCCGAGACAAACATTGCGGAGCCGCGGGTCTGTGGAGCGGCCGGCTGTGGACGGCGGCACTGAACTTTTAACATCGGGAGCCAGTGGGGGAGCTCCATTCAGCGCGGCCTTGTCGGCTTCGGATGCCGCAGACTCCAGTAGGAAGCGGCCGTTCCGGATGTCCCAAGCCGCTGAGAGGATTCTCCCAACACCGGAGCACCACCACCTGGCGAGAACGACCTGGAACATCGGGCCTCCGTGAAGGCAACTATGGAGGCCTCAATATGCCTGACTATGGGTGGACATGGGTTGGGGACTGGACATTGTGCCTTCCCTCATAATGGGAACCATTGTGGGGGGATGTTTTTATGTTTAAATCTCTTTATTAGTGTTGTGTCTGTATTCTTTATTTTATGTGCTGCATGGCAAGAAGCATTTCACTACACCAATTGGTGTATGTGACAAATAAACTAACCTTGAACCTTGAACTATTTTCCATGTCTATGTTTCTATGGTACACAGTGTAATTACAGTAGAACAAGTGATTTCTTCTTAGAATGCCTTATAATTCTATTCCTTTGTCATGACCTTTGTTGCTGCTATTGGCCGTTACATACGACCAAACAAGTGGTGAATATTCAATCACATTCCCAACATGTGCTTCCCAGATTAGGGAACGGCTTTGGGTGCCAGTAAGTGAATGGCTTGCCACAGATTCTCATCCTCTGACCAACCATGATATCAGCAAACCAATATCGCCGTAAAGAGTACAGCTCCATCCAAGACCACAAGTAATTGCAGAGAATTGTGGGCGCAGCACAGCCAATCACACAAACCAAACTCTCTTCCTTCCATTTATACCTCACACTGCCTCGGCAAGGCCAGCAACATAATCAAGGATGAGTCGTACCCTGGCCACTCTCCCTTCTCCCCTCTCCACTATCTAAATGGCGTCAAGTTGGGAAAAGGGGAAGTACAACGGGATCTGGGGGTCCTTGTACATCAGTCTATGAAAGTAAGCGTGCAGGTACAGCAGGCAGTGAAGAAAGCAAATGGCATGTTGGCCTTTATAACAAGAGGAATTGAATATAGGAGCAAAGAGGTCCTTCAGCAGTTGTACAGAGCCCTAGTGAAACCACACCTGGAGTATTGTGTGCAGTTTTGGTCCCCTAATTTGAGGAAGGACATTCTTGCTATTGAGGGAGTGCAGCGTAGGTTTACGAGGTTAATTCCTGGGATGGCGGGACTGTCACATGCTGAGAGAATGGAGCAGCTGGGCTAGTACACTCTGGACTGTAGAAGGATGAGAGGGGATCTTATTGAAACATATAAGATTGTTACGGGTTTGGATATGCTGGAGGCAGGAAACATGTTCCCGATGTTGGGGGAGTCCAGAACCAGGGGCCACAGTTTAAGAGGGAGTAAGCCATTTAGAATGGAGACGAGGAAACACTTTTTTTCACAGTGTGGTGAGTCTGTGGAATTATCTGCCTCAGAGGGCGGTGGAGGCAGGTTCTCTGGTTGCTTTCAAGAGAGAGCTAGATGGGGCTCTTAAAAATAGCGGAGTCAGGGGATATGGGGAGAAGGCAGGAATGGGGTATTGATTTGGGATGATCAGCCATGATCACATTGAATGACGGTGCTGGCTCGAAGGGCCGAATGGCCTACTCCTGCACCTATTGTCTCTTCCATGGCAAAATGTGTAGGAGTGTGAAAACGCACACCACCAGATTCAGGAACAGTTTCTTCCCAGCTGTTATCAGGCAATTGAATCACCCTACCACAACTAGAGAGAGGTGTCCTGAACTACTATCAACCTCATTGGTGACCATTGGACTATCTTTGATCGGCCATTATCTTGCTCTGAATGTTATTCCCTTATGTATGTGTGCACTGTGGACTTTGTGATCATGTATTGTTTTTCCGCTGATTGGTTAGCACGCAACAAAGGCCTTTCACTGTACCTCGGTACACAGGACACTAAACTAAACTCACCTTGCTGTATATCGCAAGTTGAGGATTCTAGCGCATGAATCTTGAAATGTGGGAGCCATGGAGTACAGGTTGTTCTGCTATAATGTGTTTCCGTATGGAATGTAAACAGTTGATGAATTAGGGAACACTATTTGTATTACCCTGGCATAATTGATTATAACAGTATTGGGAGCAGGTAAAAGTAATATTGCAAAAAAGTGTCAAGGAGAAAAAAATTGTTTCTGTGCAGTAATTGGATACCATTGTCAAGAACACAGTCTGTCAGTTTCACCTCCAGCGGTCATTGAAATTGACAACCGATGGCATCTATTTTCTCTTGTCCAACCATGCTCTATTAAACAATGTAACATATAGCCTTTAGTATGTTTAGCTTGCGTGATAAAATTAAAATGCATTTAAAGCTATTGAAAAGACCTCACGTTTTACTAGTGCTCGAATTACGTGTTTTTAGAATAAAGTGCTGGTTTTATTACTGCCGAAGTTTAATTTACGCTCTCCCATTTATGAAATAACGCACTCTAATTTATGCCTGGCATATGTGTGATTTACGTGCACGTAACTCCCGCATAAAACGCAAGCTGCCTGTATTTGGGTCACAGACATTTGTCCAGAAATCTGAGATGGGGAATAAGATTAGTTCGTGCTGAATTTAGGTGGACGGAGAAATTAAATGCAACAGAATTTTGCCTTTTTTTCAATTTATACCTCTTGACATGCACAGGTAATGTGGTGGTTTTGTTTTTAGCGCAGAATGTTCATTTTGCTTCAGCTGGGTGTTTTTTCAAGAATTTTCCGTATTATTTACCCTCAAGATGTCCAAAACGGGGTCAGCAAGTTTAATTACCACATGTAAACCTGAATGGCCTCTTAATTGTTGAGAGATGTATCATTGAACTCATATCTGCATCTGATATGTATTTAAAGTATACGCCTCCATTCGAACTGAAGGCAAGAGGGCGAGTACTATCTTCTGGCTCCAAAATCAGCAGCTGGCTACTAAGATTTCCTTTTCTTAATTGACAATGGAATCTAGATACAAAATGATGGAGTAACTCAGCCGAACAGGCAGCGTCTCTGGATAGAAGGAATGGGTGATGTTTTGGGAAGGGACTCAACCCGAAACGTCACCCATTCCTTCTATCCAGAGATGCTGTCTGTTCTGCCGCGAGTCACTCTAGCTTTTTGTGTATCTTTAGTTTAAACCAACATCCGCAGGTCATTCTATGACAATGGAATCTCTTTTGCGCTCCCCACCCCAATGAACCAGTGGCACTATCATTCCTGAGATGAAAACATTGCATCGGACCATCTCACTTATAACAGGGGATTTAATGGGAAATAGGTTTTGTGTTACGGAAAATTGCAATTTGGACGTTCTAGTAAGAACGGAGCCCCTTCATGACGTGTGGGGTGGCCGATTATAATTGCCACACTTAAGCCAGCGCTGCAAGAAAGTTGCCTCCATCGTGCAACAGCAGACGAGGCCCCATTGAATGCCTACATCAGAGCGGCAGGGTCTCTGAAAGTGCAACAATTTGTCTGCTCAGCACAGATACGTCAGATTTGATTATGCATCTCCTTGAGTGGAATTTAATCTGCAGCCTGCTAGCTTAGACAAGAGCATGAACAGTCACGGTTGCACGGATGGTGAATTAATGATAAGGGGGATGCAATCTCACTCCGCACTGCACTACTTGGACAATAAGAACATGTATGTTTGGTTGTTGCCCATTGACTACAGCTTGGTGTTCAATACCATCATCCCCTGCAAGCATGTCAAACTCTGACAACTGGGGATCGACAAAAAGCTGGAGTAACTCAGCGGTACAGGCAGCATCTCTGGAGCAAAGGAATAGGTGACATTTCAGGTGGAGAGCCTTCTTCAGACTGTCGGTACCTGTGACCCGGGTTAGGTCCGAACTTGGATGTCTTGAACCGGAGTTGGAATCCCCAAGGCAGAAGATGGAGGCGCAGGCAGTCACCAAGAAAACGAGTCTGGCTAGCAAGTCTGGGTTAAAATGTGGTTGTAGAGTCAGAGAGCAGGAGGAATCTCGAAAGAGGATGTTGCAGAACCCTCGTCGGAGATGAAGAGAACTTCTTCAAAGTAGGCATACTATGAGGAGATTTGGCAGTGGTGACAAAATGTGTAGGAAGGAATTGCAGATGCTATTTTAAGCCGAAGTTACACACAAAGCTGGAGTAACTTAGCAGGTCAGGCAGCATCTCTGGCGAAAAGGAATGGGTGACGTTTTGCGTCAAAACCTTTATTCAGACTAAGAACTGGGTCTCTTCTCAAACCTTTGTAATTGGATTCTCAACTTCTTCATTGGCAGATCACATTCTGTATGAATTGACAACAGCACTTCCTGCTCGCTAAGCATCAACACAGGAGCATCTCGAGCATTGTGTTCCATCCCCTACTCCAGCCACTTTATACACATGAATGTGTACCAAGATACAGCTCCAAGGCCATCTTTCAATTTGCTAACAATGCACCATTGTTGGATGAATAATGGGTAACGTTGAGACAAAATGCAGGTGGGAGATAATCAGATGCCAGAACAACAATCTTGCTGTCAACAATAGCAAGACCAAGGAACTGAGCTAAGCCAAGGATTGACAATTCTCCTCAACATTCCAAGGAAGTTGAGGCGATGATTAACTTTCTATATGATTGCATCAACGTGCTCGATCCAAGACAGATTTTGGTTAGTTCAGAGATACTTCGTGAAGCAGGCCCTTCGGCCCACCGTGTCCGCCCCAATCAGTGATCCCTGCACTTTAACACTATCCTACACAAAACTAGGGACAATGTTCATTTATTCCAAGCCAATTAACCTACAAACCTGTACGTCTTTGGAGTGTGGGATGAAACTGAAGATTTCGGAGAAAACCCACGCAGGTCACGGCTAGAACGTATAAACTCCGTACAGACAGCACCCGTAATCTCAGGCGCCTTAAGGCAGCGACTCTATCGCTGCACCTCCATGCCACCCTTCAGAGATTAGTTCAGAACTACGGAGAACAATAATGTGGAGTGATTGGCGCATGCAGGTGAAATATTTTCAACTGAGATATTGTTGGGTCATAAGGTAACATAGTTATGAGTGCAAGAATGAATTTGAACTTTGAGGCTTTTTTTTGCACTGGGCAAAACGTTTCTTGCAAAGGTGTGAATTATTAATTATCTGCTGTGCAGGTTACATTACATTGTATTCATAGAGGAATATTTTATTGGGAATTTTAATCTTGTGAAAATTGTCATTCATAGAGTGCACAAATGAGTTGTAAATAAAATACTAACATTTATTGGATTTGACTGAGACGAAAAGTGGTACATGTGAGAAATCCATCTGGTAAAATAGCGATGGAAGAAGAGCTGTACATCGTGGCGGACACAAACTCATTGAGGTTAGGCGACTGAAGAAGAGCTCTACATCGTGGCAGATGAAATTAGAAATCCATCTGTTAGAAATGGGACCCAAGAAATATTTTGCTGTCAGGAGAGGAAGGAAAATGGCCTTCGTTCAGAGCTGAAATTTGTGTTTCATTCGAGATTCAATGGTATCTATATAATTAAAAGTCTCATCTTGAGACCACTTTCTGTCTGCGCTGTATATTGATTTTAGAAAAAATGCTACCATATATTGCTATGATTTTTGGCCGTCTTATTCAGTCATCCTCCGCTGATCAGGCCCCGTGGATTTTTCCTATCGATGAAAAATAAGAGTTATGAGTGTTTTAAAAAAAACCTTGAGATCCTCTTGCCTGTCAATCACCGCGATTAAGGTAACGCCCCTTCTGGGGGGTGGGGCAGTACTATAAAACCCTGGGCGTGACTCAGTCACTCTGCAAGAACGCGGGGGAGAGGCTACGATTCTCATTCTAAGCTGGGAATTAATTGAACAGTGAGTCTGCAATGTACTTGAATAAATGATTTGTTAGCCCTTGATGAAAATGAAATGAGTTGTTGGGCCTGCTGCCTGCCTGTACTTGAAACTGCAATGCGTAATTAGATCTGACTGTTTGGTTAAAAAGTTCCACTCATTTCGTGACTTCCGCTTAGTGGACAGGTCGCGCTGATTGCGTAATTTACGGTGACTGCAGAGGTTGTGCAGATTGCGGATAGTGCCGTTGACTGCGGCGGCCCCAAAGTGGAGATCTGAGCTGTGTGAGTAAATTCAAGAGAGTTTGCTGCCATATATATGGTGTGTGAGAGTGTGTGCGTGTGTCTGTGTGAGTGAATGTATGAATGTGTACGAATGAATTGTGTGTGTGTGTGTGTGTGTGTGAGAGACAGTGTGTATATGTATGTGAGGTGGAGGGTGTGTGTGTGTCTGAATTTGCTCGCCTGCACTCTGCTTGAAGTGCTGTGAGATTGGATTTGCTGCATGCACTCTGCTTGAAGTGCTGTGAGATTGTATTTGCTGCATGCACTGCTTGAAGTGCTGTGAGATTGGATTTGCTGCCTGCACTCTGCTTGAAATGCTGTGAGATTGGATTCACTGCCTGCACTCTGCTTGAAATGCTGTGAGATTGGATTTGCTGCCTGCACTCTGCTTGAAGTGCTGTGAGATTGGATTTGCTGCCTGCACTCTGCTTGAAGTGCTGTGATTTTTCTCAAGATTGGTAAATTGTAAAGATACGGTGATATACGTTGAGCGCAAAAGATTATTGGGACACCGCTACCATTCTTGGAGCGCATCTATCACACACGGTGCCTCAGGAAGGTCGGCAGCATCCATAAAGACTCCTCTCACCCTTGTAATGGACTGTTGGAACTACTCCCTTCCGGCCGACGTTACAAGGCCTTCTATGCCCGCACCTCCAGACTCAGGAACAGCTTAATTCCCAGAGCTATAGCGGCTCTGAATCGGCCCTGCTGAGTGCCCCCCCCCCCCCCCCCCCCCCCCCCCAATGGACTGTCTCCCTCGGATGGTCACGTCCCACAGACACATCTGCACTTTAGTCTGTTTTGACTTTTACTGGTCTAATGTCTAATGTTCGTTTTTACAAACCTTGTTCTCGGGGTATCTAAACCTAAATTTTATTAGTCGTTTAAGTTATGACATCGGATGGAAGTTGCAAACCAAATCTCATTGCACTTATGTGTGATGACAATAAAATATATTATTATTATATTGGTTTTTAACTATTTAGATAGCTACGGCACAAATGGTTGCAGGATATTAATGGCACTGTAGCTACCTCAATGAATCAGTCGAGAGGGTCATGAGTAACAAGTGTGAGAGAAAAGAGAGACAAACCACTTCAATGTTGGAACATGTAAACAATCCCAGGAACTCATTGGATGTGAAAGCCTTGATGACCTTCGGGCTTTGCTATTATGACTGTCATTACTTTTCTCCCAATGAAATTAGCTTTACTGAAACGAGTTAATTTATTTAAAAATACACGAATCCAAGCAGTATTCCCTCATACTAGTTCGCTCCTTCAGTGAATCCATTTGAGACAAATTCTGGAATGTTTCTTCATTGCACAGTGCATCTTGTGAACATCAATAGCTCAAAAAAAATTGAAAGAAAGATTGTGGAGCTTATGTACTATGGTACTTCGCAGTGTATGATGAGCTTAATTTCTTTGTTGTAAATTGTCTCTATCTTTCAAAGTGGAAAAGAGAATTGCATTTATGGGAAGGAATTGCAGATGCTGGTTTACACCAAGGATCGGCACAATGCTGGAGTAACTCAGTGGGACAGGCAGCATTTCTGGAGAGAAGGAATGGGTGACGTTCGTGTTAGCTGATGACGTGGAGACCAGTGAAGTAATTGGAACTTTAAATAATGGGTTCAATGGTTGATTCTTAGATTGATTATCAGATTGACAAATAGTGTAAAAATAGAAGGGGAGTGAATTTGAGTTTGTAAATTTATAGAACATGGAACAGTACAACACAGGAACAATGTTTGTGCTGAATATGTCACCAAGATAAACTAATTGTATCCAACTGTACATGATCTTATCGCCCTCCACGCTCTGCATATCCATGTGCCTATCTAAAGCCTTTTTTGTATCTAAATGCCAGTATGCATCAGCTTCCACCACCACCCCTGGCACACACATTCCAGGCACCCACTTCCCTCCGTTCTAAAATACCTGCCCCGCACATCTCCTTTCAACCTTTTGCTCCTCTTCCCTCAAGCTATGCCCTCCCGTCTTTGAGATTTCCACCCTAGGAAACACGTTCTGACTGTCTACCCGAAATATACCTCTCATAACTCAGTCCCCTCTCAACCTCCAGTACTCCAGAGAAAACAATTCAAATTTGTCCAACCTCTCCTTATAGCTAACATTCTCTAGTCCAAGCAGCATTTTGGTAAATCAGAGCAGAACACTGGGAGAAAAGATTGTATTCACATTTTGGGAAAGTAGCAAAGAAATGATTTTTAAAATCACTTTTTAAATAATGGTATTCAAATCTTAGGATTTATTTTGCAAACTGAGTGAAAAATGCATGTTCTATCTTATTCACCTTGCTCATAGAACCTAATTACCAGGCTTTAATAACTTTGACACGATTTAAAAAGCCTATTACAAGACTCGTCTTTCTGTGGTTTAATTGAGAGTTAATGTGCAAGTGTGCCAACCTTTTCACACACACTGAGTTGAAGAGCAAGATGCAGTTTCTGTGCAGCTAGTGGCCAAGGAACACAAATTGTCTGCACCTTATGGCAATTCACAAACCATTTAAAAATGTCTTCGAATGATTTGCACGTTAATGCATCATTCGCCTATTTTTCCAAACCAGTTTCGACTGCGAATTTTAGGATGTCTGTAGTTAGAAAACAATTTGTTCATCCAAATAAAAATGGATCTGAGAACTAATTAACACGGTATCCCGCTGTGACTGAGGTTCTGATTTGCTGGCAACACAGTTATGACGGGTGAGAAGTTAAGGGAGAGTATTTATAGCACGCAGTGAAGGAATTAATCTAAAGTAACCCAGATCATTATATCTTTCAACTTAGTGTTTCAGCTAATTGCTACCTCAGCTAAGTTTTCAGTTTTATCTTCCCAGATCAGTTCAACACATGAGTAAAGAATATGCACATGTACTAAAAGATGGATTTGGATGCAATTTGAAATGGCCATGATTGTGGACTTTTTCTGGGAAACATTAAACACTAGTGTTTATTTCACTGGGTTGTGTTGAGCTATTGAAGTTTCAGTATTTTGCAATAGAACCACGTTCTATAGATGTGTCACAATGCTAATTATCCTGCTTGGTTATTCTGATAGCACGTTGCAGGAATCAAATGAACTATATTATTGTGGTTTTGCCAATTCTGCTGTTAATTTATGGTTCTCAATACAGACTTGTTCAGGATCATCTTGGTTTTTTTTCCCTTCGCTTCACAACGGCGCCCCAACACAGTTTCCTTCTATTTTAATTTCTCCTCCCCCCCGGGCCATGGGCTGGGGTTGCAGCCGGGTGGGGCGAGGGTAGGTCTGGGGGCGGGGAGACGCCAAGCCGGGTACCCTTGGTCTCCCCCTCCCCCGGCTCCAGGACACGCCCCCCCCATCATCATCATCATCTCCGCCCTGCTGGTGAAAATGGGGCCGGCGATAGTTTTACCTGTGGAGGTGAGGGGGGGGGATTGAGGGAGAGGAATGGGGCGGGAGAGTGGGGAAGGAGGGGGGGATAGAGAGAGGAGGGGGGTAGGGAGGGGAGAGGGCTTAGGGAGTGACTGAGGGTAGGGGAAACGAGAGGAAGGGAGAGGTGACAGGGAATGGAGGAGGATGCAAAAGAAGAGGGAGGGTCAAGAGGAGGGGGCGGAGTGCAGGGGGGTGAGGTGGATGCAGGAGGATAGGAGTAGGAAGAGGGATGAAGTATATTAAATGCAAAGACTTTAACTTAACTTCTGCCGTTAGTGCAGGCCCGTCAGCCGATCATGCGCAGTTGGGGGCTATGGCTCAGTGGTGGAATATTGTGTTGGGGGACCAGGCCTCCCGTGTAAAGGATAAAGTATACAAGCAAGGAACGGGTATCATGTTGCAAGTAGGTGTTATATAAAATATTTTTAATATGACTTAAGTGTAAACAAGCAAGGAGTTGGTGTCATTTTAAAGTGTGATCACAAATTTTCTGTGTAAATTAAGAAGTGACAAACAAGTAAAATGTGTTATTTTATGGTACAATTTTAAAAAATACAGTATAAATTAAGGGTAAACAGGCAAGAAAACAGTGTCATTTCAAGGTACAATTATCCAAAAAAAAATCCACATAAAGGGGGCAACCAATAGACTTGCAACCATTAGACTTTCGCTGCGATAGAACTTTATTTATCCTAGGAGGGAAATTGATCTGCCAAAAATCATAAAACACAAGATGCATGAAACAGTGCATAACCCTATTTTGAATAGTGCATAACCCTACCTCGGTAAAACTATGGTCTGCAGTGGACTTTGTTTTAGTTACACAACAGAGTTCGGTTTTGTCTTAGTAAGCTGATTAATTTATTGTACCATTGATTATTGTCTGTTTATTTGTGCGTTGTGTCTGTTAATGGGCCCGTTAAGCTGCAGCATTTTAGAATTTTATTGGTCGATTGCCAACTTTTTGTCCATCCCCTTGGTTATCAATCATTCCGCTGATGAAAATTGTTTCTCATCTTCATACATGATGCTGAGAATTTGGCAATAATTCCTAGCTGGGTCAGGTTTCCCTAAATTGAAGAGATTTAGTATGATTTTTAATATCATGCAGGGTCATATATCCTTCAAAGGGTTTGTCTACTTTGTCCTGCTATTCTGTAGATGCTGCACCGAGTCAATTTGCAACTTATTCCTTTCTCTTCCCCCCTCTCTCTCCACCCCACCCACCAGCCCAAAACAGCAATGAAAATCAGTAATGGGTACAGTTTTGACTTACGGGCCCCATTTGCCTATTTCCTTCTGAAAAAGAGGCATTGGCAATGTTTTGTGTTTATGCTTTCTGTCCCTCGGTTATCTTTTTATATCCTTTCTGTTACTGTATCTTATTCATAAGCTTCATTTTTACCTGCATGCCTAATAAGTAATAGTTAATCAAATATCATCTGAAAGTCACAAGGAACTCTGGTCTGAGGAAGGGCATGACCCAAAACATCGTCTGTCCAGTCCCTCCAGAGATGCTCTCTGGCCTGTTAAGTTACTCCAGTAATGTGTTTTGCTCAAGATTCCACCGTTTGCATTTTCCTGTCTCTATCTTCTGGATGTCTATAGACAGAATTATCGTGGAGCCCTTTGCATGCCAGTTCGCACTGTTATGACATTGCTTTGATCTATTCAGAGCTTAGATGAGGAAAATTTAAATTGAACTGGTCATCTGTTTCAAAGATGCCAAACATTAAGATCTATTACAACCATCAACTGTTTATTAGTGTGTGCTGATTAGTGTTTATACTAAACCCAAATGTGGCCCAGGGAGATTATAACATTGCCATGCTAGGATTTCTTATTTTGTCATGATCAATTTGAGTTGAGAGAGACTTTAATTAAATTTCTGACACAACTTATTATGTATCTCTATCACAAATTTAATACCACGTACACATTGCCGCCCCAATGGTTAATCAATTGCTGATCTTGCACTGGATATTTTCTGCTGACTAACCAGGTCATCTGTACCTCGTCTGGAGTCATAGTCTTACAGTATGGAAACAGGCCCTTCGGCCCAACTTGCTCACACTGGCCAACATGTCCCATCGACACTCGTTCTGCCTACCTGTGTTTGGCCTATCAACTTTATAGTCAGATGTTTTGATGACAAAAAAAAAACTTGAGTGTACAAAACCGCAATTTCCAGTCTGGATGTTATTTTAGTGTGTTGCAGTGCAGACCTTGACAACAAGTCTGCAGAGGTTTAGAGAAGGAAACGGATAATTAAACTTCACAAATGTGTCGGTTCATTCGTTTCTTACAATTCACAGTCACTCTTTAAATATTTATGATAGTCTTCTTTGGATGCATATTAGGCTCGTAGGTATGGCCAACAGTTTTGATGTGTGACGGCCACTAAACTGCCTTTTAAAGTATAGCCAACTCATCCCTTTAATGCAGGTGGAATTAAATGTGTTCTTTAGTAGGCCCGATGCTTCTGGTGACACCACACCTTTGACTGAAACGCTCTAATGTTAGGTTTACAGAATAATGCACATTAATTGTAGATAAATACTTTTCATCAAAGCTGTATTATTCACAGGTATTCTAAATTTTTTTTAAAAATGTCAATAACACAGGGCACTTGAATGTTTAAGAAGGAACTGCAGATGCTGGAGAATCGAAGGTAGACAAAAATGCTGGAGAAACTCAGCGGGTGAGGCAGCATCTATGGAACGAAGGAAATAGGCGACCGGTCTCGACCCGATTTGTCGCCTATTTCCTTCACTCCATAGATGCTGCCTCACCCGCTGAATTTCTCCAGCATTTTTGTCTACCAGGGCACTTGAATAATCACTGTACATAAATATTGACAAGGCAGCTCAGTCGAGTAGAGCCGCTTGGTGTGCTGTGCTTTCATCGACATCCCACACTGTAGCTTAATACTCATGCCTGAAATAAATGCTGCAAAAAAGTGTTCTCCATTACCCTTGAGACTATAACAAATGTCAGACAGGCAATGACAGCAACAAACCCACAAACTATTTAATGAGCACCAAGTTTTTCTTTTGAGTTTTCAACAAAATATTTGAAACTGTAAATAATGTTTGTGGTTGTCTTGCTAAATTGAGTGTAATTTAAATATTGGTTTTGCGCATTTGAGTTTATTTTCCTGTGATGCTGCTGCATGCAAAGATTTCTCATTGTGTCTGTACCTCACCTCACCTGCATATGACAATAAACACAAGACCAAGGTAAACAACTTGGAGAAAGGCCCTTCATCCCACCTTGGAACAATGAAACTGCGTCGGTCAACCTGCAATTCTGGGGTGGTCCCATTAGTCCTTATCCTTCTTCTACCATTTCCTATCCACATAACTGTCCAAATGTCTTTTGGAAGACGCAATTGTATCAGCCTCAATAGCATCTTCATTCCAGATATGGACTACCTCCGAGTGAAAATGTTACCCGTCAGTGTCCCGCTTAAATCTCTCCCCTTGCACCTTCGTCTACGTTCTCTAGTTTTTTAATCTTCTATCTAGGTAGAAATCCTGAGCGTTCACTTTATCCATTTCCCTTATGCCCTCAAAAATGCACCCCTTAATCTTCTACACTCCATAGAAAATAGTCCTTTGCTAACCAATCTCTCCCTGTAACCCAAGCCCGCAAGTTTGGGCGGCATCCTGGTGAATCCCTAATGATCTCGACCGGACTTGATGCTGTTTAGGTAGCTAATGTTTCACTGCAGGTCCAAGCTAATTGTGGCCCATCAATAACTGACCTACAAACACATCCGGAGAGAAAAAAAAATCGGCTTCAATGCTTTGAACTCTTTGGGAAATGATTTTAAACTCCTGCTTGCCCGTGTTTCACCTGATAATTAGAACCGAGGGCACATGAAGCATCTGACGTACACCCCTGCTTTTTGTCCTGATTTACACTTAAATATAGTGCGCAGTGACTGGGTTTGCAGTTAAAATTGATTAACAATGTTGGACGGGCCAGGAAACGTGACTGGAATGAAGACTAATTGACAAAAGGGCCAAGAATGCCACAAACAAAAACCCTATAAGCAGGAAGTTATCAAGTCTCCAGTGCATTTCCAACAGTCGAAGCAGTTTCAATTCTGTATTGAAAAGGGAACTGCATAACTATCTGAAAGGGAACATTTTTCGGGGCTACTGGGAGAGTGGATGGGAAGTAGAATCGTCTGGATTGCTCCTTCAAAGAGGTGCAATGGACATGACGGGCCAAATGTCTTTCTGTGCTGTAACCACACTACTTTTGATTTTTTTTAAACAGCAGTTGCATGGGATATCATTTTCATTCGGGACATTTAAAAAATCCTGTCCAGTTGAATGTGCTATGTTTGTGCAGAATAGGCTCCACCTTATCTGGAGCCCAATTTTCAAAGATCAGTAGAAACCGATGATTTGTGGGTCAGAACATAGAAAAGTACAGCACACAAACAGGCTTTTCGGCCCACTATCTGTGCTGAACATGATGCCAAGCTAATCTCTTCACCTGCATATGATCCGTGCCCCTCCATTCCCTGAATATATGTGTCTATCTAAAAGTTGCTTATAAACCTGTAATTTTTCTGCCTTCGCCACTACCTGTGGATCTACGCTCTCCTCCATTCTAGGCATTTACCGCCTTCTGTATTTTCAAAATAAATCTAGTCTGCACGTCTCCTTTTTAAGCTTTGCCCCTTTCACCTTAAAGCTGTGCCTTCTTGCCTATGACGTTTCCACCCTGGTGAAAAAGATTCTGACTGCCTGTCCTGCAGTCGGTACCCAGATTTATTGTTTCCATGATACTTTGTGTGTGTGCAGCTTTCCTGCAGGGCCGGTCCTCTCCAGATTACAATAGTGTTCCATTCCTGAGAACGGTTAGCAACCCGAACAATTTGCAAGTACAGATGCTGGCTGCCTAGCAATATATAAAAACCAACCAAGAACAAGATGCCGTTAAACCAGAGGATTTGACTCTAGCATTGCAGATTTGTCTGCAAGATGATGCTGACGTGCAACTTTTTCCCAAAAGGCAGGGCAGTGGTGCACCTGATCTAGCCGCTGCCTCACTTCCCCAGAGACCCAGATTCATTCATTACCTCAGATGCTGTCAGTGTGGTGTTTGCACATTCTCTCTGTGACTGCGTGGGTTTCCTCTGGGTGCTCCTCTCGCATACATAAGATGTGTGGGTTTGTAGGTTAATTGGCTTGAGTAAATTGCCTGTAGCCTGCAGGGAGTGGATGAGAAAGTGGGATAACAGAGCTAGTGTGACTGGGTGATCAATGGTCAACGGTGGGCCAATATGTTTAGCATGAACCCACTGTCATAAAGGGAGAGTGGTAAAGGTGGGAAGAATAGTTTGTGACAAGATAGTGTCGTCTCTGATAATACCCGAAGATGATGACTTCAACCTTTGAATGTTTATCTGAAGGAAGTTGCTTGTCCAGCATTTTAGTTTGGTTTATTGTCACATGAATCGAAGTATAGTAAAAAGCTATTCACAAGTTATAGGGGTAGAATTAGGCCATTCGGCCCATCAAGTCTACTTTGCCATTCAATCATGGCTGATCTCTGCCTCCTAATCCCATTTTCCTACCTTCTCCCCATAACCCTTGACACCCGTTCTAATCAAATATAGTTGATTATACTGCTGAATTTCTAACGTATTGTAAATTATGTCATCTTGAAAGCTTAGAGTAAACTGCTATTTTATATTAACTATCTGTCATTCTGTTTTTTAGATATTAAAAGATATTGAAAAAAATTAAACAATTTTGTTTTCCCCTAGATCAAAGTATTTTAGAACAACTTCTGTTGGAGAGCACTTTACTATAGAGGTATGTGAAATGTCACATCTGAATTGTATCTCATTCACCTTTCTTGACCAGCATGCAATAACAGATGACTTAAATACTATTTAAAATTATTTGTCTTTATTTTACTATTAGCATTACTGTGGGAGTGAATGATATTTGTAGAGACAAGAAATCCATATCTGAATTATAAGTAACTGCAATATTCAGTTCATTTGGTGAGATGCATGTCTGCACCTTCTGGTTTTCTCTGCTACATAACTAAAATTGGTACAGTGCCATGGATGAATGGTTTTGGAATCTATCCAGGTTATGGTCAAATCTTTGCCGAGTGCTATAACATTATGGTTTCCCACCCCATCTCGATGAAAACAAATTACTTTTGTTAAAGCAAATGGTACTGAATTATCCCTGGAGAATTGTGATAAGTGCATAATCTTGATTTTAGTCTAGAATGTTTTCTGACCCATTTAGAGTCATATTTGCTAGAAACAGGCCCTTCAGCCCGACTCATCCATGCTGACCAAGACACCTCATCCAAGCTATCCCCATTTACCCATGTCTGCCCACATTCATCTAAATCTTTCCTATCCATGTACCTGTCCAAATGTCTTTAAATGTGATGAGTCGAGAGTATTTTATTGGTATATGTATGGAAACGGAACAATGAAATTCTTACTTGTAGCAGCACAACAGGTTTGTAAACGCATTACTCGATCGATAATATAATAAACATTAAAAAAGTTCAATAAATAAAAACCAATATAGCACAAAAAATAAAACAAAGCTCAAAGTTCCTGGTGCAACCAAGACAGTTCAGAGGTTAGTTGGAGTCCGTAGTGTTCAATAGCCTGACGATTATTGGGAATAAGCTATTCCAGAACCTGGACATTAGTTTTCAGACTCCTATGCTGTATAACTAATGCCTTCAATGGTGGGAGATCAGTACCCATGATGGATTGGACAGTGTTCAATGTCTTTTATAATCCCCTTCATTCTTGGGTGTTCAAGGTGCCGGGCCGTGATGCAACCGGTCAATATGCTCTCTACCCTACATCTGCGAAGTTAACTAGAATATTCGCAGACATACTGAATCTCCTCAATCTTCTAAGGAAGTAGAGGCGTTGATTGGCTTTCTGTATGATTGCATCAATGTGTTCGGTCCAGGACAGATCTTCAGAGACATGCACGTAATTGGCGAAGCAATGGCTGTTCACATTCCTGCTTTGTCAAAAGTGGTAGTCTTAGAATTGCTGTCAGGCCTGAAATAATAGGTTTCTTCACTAGAGGTCACAGTTGAGAAATACTTGTATTGAATCGGATGCAACAGATTAGCAGACCAATGATCGGTAACCCCATTTTGTTAAGGGTGTGGTTATGGGGCAATGTGTCATACTGGTAATATCTGTATTGAATATTGCAGCATCTATTTCTATCTTGTGAAAAATTAATTATCGCCATGTGTGTTGAGCCTCTAATTCAGTCAAGAGCGTCAGCTGCAAAAACAAAATCTCTGCACTTTTCACAAAAACTGGAAGGGCTTTAGCTGTGCAGAGATTCTGAGCTCATTGTTTTTTGTTGCACCGTGTCCTTTTTTTCTATTGGGTTGCGTATATCAGTAAATGCATCATCTAATGGTACATGAGATTATTTAAAAATTAACAGCCACTTTGTTTTCTTGCAGTTTGAGAATTTGGTGGAGAGTGATGAGGTATGTTTACATCATCTCTCTTGAGGAATTTGCCAGAGTGCATGTATGGCCATCAGTAAATAAGTATCACGATCGGGTTCTTAATAGACTTGAGATTGGCATTGATTATCTATCTGAGATTCTGTTGACTTTGTGCCCAATTTTGATATTTGTGAGGAATAGAAAGAAGGAACTACAAATGCTGGTTTACAGGAAAAGACACAAAGTGCTGGGTAATCTATGACAGCAGAGCCAAAACTATGTTTACTAAACGAGGATCTCTCGGATGTCCCAGAATGGAGCCTCATATTTCTTCCAGCACATTGTCTTTTTTCCGGTATTTAAGAATTTATATGGAAGATGATTCGTATTTCCAAACATTAATTCCAGTCGTCTTTTAAGTACAAATGGGAAGATTGTTTAGATTTTATTTTTTAATCTAAATATGCAAATTTGTATTTTGAAGTATTTTACTCATTCTGAACAGTATGTATTAGCATCTGGATTCCAAGATAGCTTAGGTCCTTCACTGCCCAGATTATAATTAGATGTATATGTATGACATTAATAAGGTCTCTGATAATTGGTAACTCTAATTGGTAATTAGTAACTCTCAAAGATGGTGGATGTCGTATTATTATTATTGATTTAACTCAACTCAATACTTTTGTGCAATATACCCACTTCAAGATGGAAACATTTGAAACTGCCAAACAACTGATTTCATGGCCTGCATCGACTTAAAAGATGCATACTATTCAGTACCTATACATAAAGATCACCGCAGATATTTGAAATTTGTCTGCATGGGGCAGCTGTGGCAGTATAGAGCACTGCCTAATCGACTAACAACAGCTCCCAGGCTATTTATCAAAATATTGAAACCGGCATGGGCATCTCTACGCAAACAAAACCACATAGTCATGGCCTATCTTGATGACATCTTGATTGTGGGAAAAACCTTGGAATTGGCTAAATTAGCTGTGACAGCCACCAAGTTACTTTTTCAAAAGCTGGGGTTCGTTATTCATCCAGATAAATCAAAACTAACACCCTCTGTCATAATGGATTATCTGGGTTTCACGATTAACACAAATCACATGACCGTCACGTTACCAAATAACAAAGCGGCAGATATCATAGAGGCATGTAATAGCCTTGCTTGCGCCAAAAAAACGACTATTCGACATGCTGCTAAGATAATTGGCAAACTTGTAGCTACATTTCCAGCTGCACAATATGGACCAGTGCATTATCAAAACTTACAAAGAGCAAAAATCTCAGCACTAAAGTCCCATGCTGGGCATTTTGACAGACCAATGCAGCTACCGACCAAAGCAAAAAAAGAGCTGCGATGGTGGATTAGCAACATTCGACATTGCTTCAATCCCATCATAGTTACAAACCCGACAGCCATGTTACTTCCAGTGGTGGCGGTAGATGAGACTTGCATGAATCTACGTTGCTTCAATCACGAGGTATAAACTATTTAGAAATGCTGGGAGCATTTCATGGGCTACGGGCCTACTGTACAAACATGCATCATCTGCATGTTCGTATGCAAATAGACAACACCACAGTGGTGGCATATTTAAATCTAATGGGTGGTATCAAGTCGATATCTTGTGATGAATTGGCAAACACAATTTGGTACTGGTGCATTGAAAGAAACATTTGGATTTCAGCTACATACCTTTCCGGGTAAGCTAAATACAGTGGCGGACACCAGGTCACGGATATTCAATGACAACGTCGAATGGATGTTGAACCACCAGGTATTTACTGACATTATAGCTCAGTATGAAACACCAGATATCGACCTTTTTGCGTCCAGACTTAACCATCGGATACCAACATATGTCGCATGGGAACCAGACCCTGGGGCAGTAGCGATGGACGCTTTCTCGCTGCATTGGGGGAATTTGTTTTTCTATGCATTTCCCCCTTTCTGCCTCATCAGTCGGGTATTGCGGAAAATCCAATTAGATTCCGCATCGGGGATACTGATAATACCCGACTGGTCTACTCAGCCATGGTTCCCGGTGGTCCTCGACATGGTAAAGGAACCGTGTCTCCTGGTTCCGAAACGCCCAAACCTCCTGATACATCCCATAACAGGAGAATCATCCGTGCCATGGTCATTTGAACTTGTTGGCTTGCAGGTTCTGAAGAGACCATTACTGGAGTTCGGGCTGCCGAACAGGACCATGGATATCATCACGGCATCGTGCAGAGAGTCCACAAGAAAGCAATACCTTACATATGTAAGGAAATGGGAGGTGTTCTGTTCCAGGACTGATACCACCTACAACTCTGCCACCATCACGGATGTGCTGGAATTCCTCGCGGGCCTACACTACGACGAGGGCCTCAGCTACAGTGCCATCAACTGTGAAAGGAGTGCATTGTCATCCTACCTTAACCTTGGAGTGGGATCCCATCCATTGGTATCCAAACTAATGAGGGGTATTTTTAATTCCGATCCCTCCCAGGCCGCGTTACTCTCTGACCTGGGATATCAGACTGGTGTTATCTCTACTCAGGAGTTGGGCGCCAGTCTCGAATCTCCCACTGGGTAAGCTCACCTACAAACTGGTGATGCTTATGTCACTCATAACTGCACAACAGGTCCAGACCCTCCACAAATTAAAACTGGACAAAATGGTCTTGACACCCACCAAAGTAACCTTCTTTATCGACGAGTTACTAAAACACCACAGACCTGGATCAACCGGTCTAAAATTGGAATTCCTGGCATATCCTGTCGATGAATGCCTGGGTATAGCCACCTACCTCCGACATTATATAGATGTCACCAAGAATATCTTGGGTATGGAAGTAGGTCTTTTTTATCAGTTATAAACTCCCTCACTACAGGGTAACTGTTCAGACTATTTCCAGGTGGCTCAGGGTGGTGTTGGGTGCAGCAGGTATAGACACTGGCATTTTAAAATCTCATTCTACTAGGGCTGCGTCCACATCAGCGGCGAGGACCACATCCTCGCAACAGCGGGTTGGGCCAATGAGGGTACATTCCAGCGGTTTTATAATAAACCTGTGGCCACGCCCGCAACGTTTGCAGACACTGTTTTAAGTTCTGTTTCCTAACATTCCCCGAAGTTAGGGGTTTATTGTTTGTTATTAATAAAAACATTATTATTTTTCAGCTCTGTTCGAGTCTGAAATATGTTAACATACTTCCTCCATCAGTTATTACGGTAGTGTGTGAGCATGGACTTGGTTCCAGGGCATGAAATCACAGAGCTTTGAAATCTTCACGAAGTCACTCACGTGACTCCGAAGTAAAATAGTAAGATTAAACAAGAACTTACCAGTTTGAAGTTTGATCCTTATTTTATGAGGAGTAACGATAGGGATTTCGTGCCCTCCGCACCCAACCTTCTATCATAAGGTCAACTGATATATTGATTCTCTTAATCTTACTATCTTCAGTCAATTCTACTATCTGTGATTTCACACCGCTGCTTTGAAGAATGTTGCGCATGCGTGCTGGCGGGGTCTTCACGAAATCCCTCATCGTTACTCCTCATAAAATAAGGATCAAACTTCGAACTGGTAAGTTCTTGTTTAATCTTATTATTTTGGTTTCCTCTGGTGGTCATTGGTGACCAAAAAGTGGGATCTTTATAATAGTCGTCAGCACTGTTGAATTCTTCAAATGTATGTTTTCAATAGTACATAGATATTCCAAGTGTGACATTTTTATACAATTTAAAGTGTGAAAAATATGTATTCAAAAAATCTTCCTGCATAAATGTGATAGATGGTTATTAGAAGATAGACACGAAATGCTGGAGTGACTCAGCGGGACAGGCAGCATCTCTGGAGAGAAGGATGCTTCTCTCCAGAGATGTTGCCTGTCCTGCTGAGTCACTCCAGCATTTTGTCTATCTTCGATTTAAACCAGCATCCATAGTTCCTACACATAGATGGTTATTAGGTAGGTTTAGCCAGTCTAAATTTAGGCTACTAAATAATAAACAATTTTATCTTCAGGTTATATAAAATATGTATAAATAAAAATGTTTTTGTACATTTCTAGTTTTAACCAGAAAGCTGCCACTGAAATGGAATAAAATCATAGTGTTAGTGCCACAGGCTTAATGGTTAACAATTTAATTTAAAAAAATAATATTGTTTTCTTAAATGCTATTTTTACAGACTGAAAGTCCAGGGTCCAACCCGAGGTAAGGAGTTCACCATGTTATTTTTGGTGCATTTAGTGGGTTCTGTGTGTCATGCCAATATTCAGTCAAATAATCCACAATGTAAATCTGTGTGGGCAACTTAGTTAAGATAAATATGGTTGTTTTTGCCCTGAATTATGTGATAAAACTTGGCAGCAGCTGTCTGCAAAGATCATGCTTACTGTGACATTTTCAATCCAGCTACTGTGAGGTGTGTTGTCTTTCGACGAATAATTTCTGTGATGGATACAGTAAACCAGTGTAAAACCTGTCGTGGAGGAACAAGTGAAAGATGATGGGTTAGTGAGGGTTGCCCAGTTTATGGTGAAGGTCTTCGTGTCCCACAAAAAAAATATTAGAAGCATTGTCGCAAGCACTTTCTCTTATTATGTTGTGTTTGTCCTAACAACTATAATGTTTCTGATACCTGTCAGTTGCCACAGTCTTTGCGGTTCCAATTTTGCAGACCAATCAATGAAGATGAAGTTCAAATCCTTCACAGCAGACAGTATGAAACACTTACTCAGAAGCAAGTGGCAGTGGATACACAGCTCCAGACTGAGGTACTATACGGATAATTCAGTTTGCTCATTGAAAATTAAATGTTAAAACAACTAATGTTTATAAATTTGCTCGAATTCAAAATCCGTACTGCTAATTTGTATTGGATCCTATGGTGAGCTGTTCTACTATTTAACAGAATCTGCATATCTAGTCCATAAAGTAGTATTATGAAGCATATTGTAACATATTTTACAATATTCCAGTTTTCTGTTTTGTACTGTTCACATTGCTTGAAACCAAGGAACATTGGATTTATTTTGCATAACCCCAGAGAATACACGAAGCATGTTAGCAGCCCTACTTTAATTCTGCATAAATTGTCAGCTGAATGGGCTGCCCAATTTCACACCCTTTTCAGCACCAACCCATTCCAAATCTAAAGTTTGCAGAGGAATGTCCACTGTGGGTGAGTTCTGTTTTTACTAGTGTCGCATTTCGGATTTTATTTGTTTAAGAAGGAACTGCAGATGCTGGAAAATCGAAGGTAGACAAAAATGTTGGAGAAACTCAGCGGGTGAGGCAGCATCTATGGAGTGAAGGAAATAGGCAACGTTTCGGGCCGAGACCCTTCTTCAGTCTGAAACGTTACCCGTTTCCTTCGCTCCACAGATGCTGCCTCACCCGCTGAGTTTCTCCAGCATTTTTGTCTACCTCAGATTTATTTGAGTTTGTTTGATGGTTGAGACTTGAAGTACCATTTATCACTTGCTGGTAATTTTTGTGTATAAGAACTAATAGTATAAGAAAGTAATAATTCAACGGCTAATGAGTAATAAATTGAATAAACTTTTCCTGTGTCTTAAAACAAAAGGAGAATGATTTACACTTGTACATGAACCCATATTATTAATTTCTAGTGATAATTTTGTTTGGAAATGGTTTCATGGATCCATTTTGCGTAATGTATAAAAGCTTAAGGTGATTGAATTTCTTTGGCTGAGGATGCATTTGGAAAGATGGAAGTTGAAGTATTCTGCATGAAGTATTCATATTCTATTTCGCGATTGTTTTTTCTTAAATGGGTATTTAAAAAACATTAGAAATTTACAGAAAATTAGATTCCAATGAACCATATCCCATATGGAAATTAATAATCCTCTGAGAGAATATTATGTTCTTTGCATTCTCTCAAACTTTGGATGCGGTGTTCCATCTTGTGCTCCAGCTGACACAACCAAAGTCATGAGCAGGTTGGAATATAGAGCAAAGCAACCTCGGGATCACAGATGAACAGCAGAGTCAATATATTCCCTGCCACAATAGCTTTGTCTAATGATTTCATTCTCCTGAATCAATAACTTACAAGTTAACCTACAGGGTCACCAAATCAGCAAATTAGGTGACCCTGAAGGTTCCAGACTTTAACTTTTTCACTTCTTTGAATATAAATTTAGGCTAGCGTAGTTGTTAAAATTATAGTTTCTCCTATTGCCCTTTGAACCACTAAGAAATGTAGGAAAGTATTCCCAAAGTACTCTGACCGTCTATCTAAAATGCATCCGCTGGAGGCTTACATAAACTCTACCACAATTCCACTGTGACCCGTCTGAAGAAGGGTCTCGACCCGAAACGTCGCCTATCTCCTTCGCTCCTTAGATGCTGCTGCACCCGCTGAGTTTCTCCAGCCTTTTGTGTAACCCTCCACTGTGATGCACTTGAGCTTGAGGTTAGTGGGAATGAGTCCATGTTAGTTTGTCTTGTGACATAACACCTTTTCATCCTATGTCTTTACAACAGTTAATATTTTTCAGAGTTGAACAATCTCAATTCAATGTCCCATTGAACCAATTGAAATTAAGCCATTTTACTGGCAGGTGCACTATTCATTTACTTTTTCCTTAAATAATAGGGAAGGAAAGAAATACTATTTTGCATCACTGTCATTTCTCACCATTTTGGGTTGATAACTTGCATGCACATAAATATCTGAGTTGTTGTCATGGAGGCTGAAGTGAAGTCCAATTATAATACTGAGCGGCACAACATTTGAATTCAAGCCTACAAGTGCCTGGACTAAATAAATGTACAGAATCAAAAAAGCAAAATAATCTAATATTGTATTAGCTTTTGGGGTATAAATATTTCAAACTGTTTTCATTATTTCAGGTTCTGATATCTGCACTGTGATTGCACTTCATTGTGTGTGTTATTCATTGAATTAAAAAAATGTTTTTTTTTTAGATATCTATTAAAATATTCATTTAAAACTTCTAGAATCTTAGATAGACACAAAATGCTGGAGTAACTCAGCGGGACAGGCAGCATCTCTGGAGAGAAGAGATGGGTGGCAAACGGGTTCGAGACCCTTCTACAGAATCTTGTCATGTGTGCATGCCTTAAAATTATGACAAATCCAACCATTTTTTTTAATGAAGAAATGTGAAGAACTTGATAAGATTATCGTTCCTGCATGCCATTTAAATACAAACCAAGTCGCTTTTGGTGACTCCTCCAACTGGTATTTATAAATTAATTTGCAAGCACAGATCAGAGTCCAACAGTGTTTTCTGGACTGTCCCAGGCACATTTCTTGAACTATCCAAGGCCAAGTTCATCAACGTAAGGAACTTGATGCTTCTCTGTTTTACCTCATTCCCCTCCATTACATATGCCAACTATAGAAATGTATGACAAAGGTTACTTTAGGAACATGGTCTTCCTGTTGATCAAGCAGCAAGATGCTCCCGGGAGCATATTTTGAAATTCATAGAATGAAGTTAAAATGATGGTGCATATAATTCTGCTGGATGTTATTTTGTTTTAGAAACATAGAAACATAGAAATTAGGTGCAGGAGTAGGCCATTCGGCCCTTCGAGCCTGCACCACCATTCAATATGATCATCCAACTCAGTATCCCGTACCTGCCTTCTCTCCATACCCTCTGATCCCCTTAGCCACAAGGGCCACATCTAACTCCCTCTTAAATATCGCCAATGAACTGGCCTCAACTACCCTCTGTGGCAGAGAGTTCCAGAGACCCACCACTCTCTGTGTGAAAAAAAGTCCTTCTCATCTCGGTCCTAAAGGATTTCCCCCTTATTCTTAAGCTGTGACCCCTTGTCCTGGACCTCCCCAACATCGGGAACAATCTTCCTGCATCTAGCCTGTCCAACCCCTTAAGAATTTTGTAAGTTTTGCATTTAAATACTATTTTATAGATAATGACATTTCTAATATCAGCAGTTCTGTTGGGGTAATGATGCTAAAAGGGAATGTAGGCAGGTTGGTATAATTAAGTG
This sequence comes from Raja brachyura, assembly GCA_963514005.1. The sequence continues at coordinate 166,618,978 of OY740781.1, forward strand.
TGCTAACCGCTGCCATCATGTTGGAATTTAAAGTATTTGCCATTTTACCACCATTCGCTTTCCTTAAAGGGTAATTGACTCATTAAACTAAGTAACGGTTGATGCAGGAGATAAAGTACTATTAATTTAATTATTTTTTAAGCAGTGAATTCAAAGGACGTTTACTTGCTGCTGTGAAGAGGAAAAAAAAGACTCTAGTTGCATACCGGAAACTGAATAAATTTCACATTAAATAGATAATAGTATGTTGGGAAGTGGTTTTCCCAAGCTCGAATTGTGTTCACTTTTGGCCGAACCATGGCAAGGATGCGACTTTGAAAGGGTGCAGCATTTTTTTTTAAACATGTGGCTTTAACTAAATCAGTTTTGTCAGAATGGTTGCAAAAATTGGGTTTTGTCTGCTTGCAAAAAAGGCTCCAAAGATAATAAATATTTCTGAATCAGATATGATTGAACACATGTTTTAAAATTAAGTAATCTGACAAAAAACAGTTAGGCTAGAATTTGGATGTTTAAGGAGAACAATTGCACCTAAATGTGAATAGATACTTGAAATAAGTTGCAAAGATGTTCCATTGAATCAAATGTTAGGAATAGCACATATTTCCATAGAAATTCAAACACACGGCCTTTTTAATTCCAACATTCCAGCATTGAAGCTGGTCATTTCAGGAATTAAGCATGATTACAATTTTGGTATTTGCCATGCACCAGGAATGATCACTTCAACCCAATTTCCATCACCCCCCCCCCCCCCCGCAGATTTATTTTAAGAGCACTTCAGGGGAAAGTAAATCATGTTGTGATGAGTGGCGATCTCTGGTCATTCACAATACAGCAAGTGCTGTGCAAGACCTGGACTGTATAAGGTAAATCCGACTGGGTATCGCATATCACTTGGCTGTGCGTGAGTTATCACCCATCCTTTCCCTTTCTATCCAACCCCGCTCCCCGAACCGCCACTGGCCGAGATCCACCATTGGCTGCCAAACCCAATCCCTCCAGGCTCGTGTGAACAGAGGTTCCCCAACCCTGAAATTCCAACATCTTTTCTTCCCCTTATGACGCCAATTACACCTTACCTCTGACCCATTCCCAAAGCTGCCAATACCTTGCATCTCGTTTTGGGACCACTTTCCTGGATCGCTGTTCTTATCCAGAATATATGAATTTGTGCAATATGGATTAAAATGAGCCATATTTCACCATCGTTAGGAGGAGAGGTTACAATTTTTTAATATATATATATATATATATTTCATTTAACATTGCTTTTCCCAATTTGTTATAATGTCCTTTTCATTCACTTTAATTTCTGGTTATGTATTTTGTGTTGTATTAATATATTGCTCAAAAGTATTTGTAATGTTTTTTTTTTAAATCTTTAGTGAGGTTTATCATTTTTGTTAACCCCTTTTTATTTCATTTACATGCAGTTAGCTGCACAAGAGGAACAGTTAAGGATAGAAGAAGAAGCATTTTACGCTGCACAGCGTGAAGCAGCCAGGGCAGCAATGCAGAAAAAGCTTTTGGAGGTGAGGGCATGAAGCCCCTATTTGGTGTCTCAGCTGAAACATTATTTGCCCACATCTTGTTGGCAGAGCATATTTAAAACATCAGCAATAATCTTTGAAAGTGATTAAAGACCACGTCTTGTTCATATCGCACCAGTATACTATTGATTCATTTCTAACTCTTGTTTACAACTCCAAAGCAACAAACCTGCTTCCATCACAGATGTTGCATTGAATTCAGCAGATATGGTAATCAAATGCAGTAACAAAACTTGTTTCTACATAAATGCAACTTGATGAATGAGACAAGGGATAACATTAATTTGGAGCTGTCAGTATGACAATTTGATTGAATGAATACGTTTATTGGCCAAGTATGTTCACATACAAGGAATTTGCCTTGGTGCTCCACCCGCAAGTAACAGCACGACATACAGTAACAATTAAGAATGACACAAAACATTAAACATTAATAATAAAACATTACAGTTTAAACATGCGAATGAAATAAAATACCACAGCAAAATGAGGCGACAGACTTTTGGTTATTGAGTAGAGCTACTACTCATGGAATTATCCTTTTCATCGTTTTCTTTGACCTTTTAACAATTTAACAATGACTTTTCAGGTTTTACTCATCAATGACGTAAACATTTCACAGAAGTTGCACTACTACTGTGCAGTATTTGAAGAACACAATTGTGGAATTGTGCTACTGAATAGATGCAAAGATGATGGTATAATTGTGCTGCTGTACATATTAATCACGGGGGTGTCTGCCATCCTCTATACGATTCTCATTTGATAAACTTTACATTAATTGTAATCCACACTGAGTAATTTTCCCAGTGTTGTGATCAGTACACAGTTTGAAGAATGGAACCAACTTGTGCTACAACTTGGTTAAATGTGATTACATTTCAAGCTGTAACACAAAGTTGGCTACATCCTTTATTCTGTATTGATACGATTTTATACTATACTGCTACTTTACACTATTGTCATACTGTATAGCAGGGGTCGGCAACCTTGTTCTGCATAGGGACCAGGACGCATGTCTGCGAGCAGATGGCGGGCCACATCCATCACGTGTACACATGGATCCCGCCCCAGATGGCATGCATCTAATCATGTGTTCACATAGATGCCGCCCCTTCGTGGACGCCACCCGGAGCACTGGTCCCTAGTTACGGGTGCTCACGAACATGGCGTACCTACGGTCCTGAAGGCGGTGGCTCAAGTACTCGTACTCGTCCCCGGCCTATTGACAACCCCGATCCCGATAGTGAAGCCCAGACACAGAAGGTGCGTGGCCGTGCAGGCGGCTTTGCGCGGGATGCGGTACAGTCAGAAGTCAGCGCTCGGTGGCTCCGCCATTGTGGCCACCAGCGCAGGCCCCCTTGCGTCACTGCGCCTGGGCGCCACGTCTTCCGTCCCGGGAGGTACCGGGGATGAAGGAATTCTGCGGGCCGGACAATTACGGGGGGAAAAAATGCACCTGCAGGCTGAGTGATTTTGGGTTACGGCCACATTCTGCCCGGGGGCCGTAGTTTGCCGACCCCAGCTTTATAGAGCGATGAGATACTTTTATTGTCTCATGTGACAAGTCAGTGAGATGCTTTGTTTTGAATGCTTAGGTGTACAAAGAGACGTCACGTAAAGGACGCCAATAAAGTTACAAAGTGCCCCTTTTTTTGCCCCCTCCCCCCCATCTTTTGTTCTCGACGGCCCTCCACTCCGGGTCCCCCTTTGCAACCTCGGTCCTCGAATAGAATATTTCTTAATCTAAATATCTAACTGTCTTCTGATCATAACACCGGAGGAATTGATCAGTTTGAATTCCAATTATGTCAACATTATCAATCAAAAATCGCAGGTAGAGTGTCAGATGTCCTACGTGACTTAGAATAGCACATACATGAAAGAATACTTTATATTTAGAGCAGGGCAAGGTGACAGTGCAAGTATACCATCATTTATGTGACACTTCAGCAGTTCAATTCCACGCTTGTCACTTATCACTAGTGAAATGTCAGTGGAATGTTTACATCATTGTCTGCTATAACTTGATTTATAGTGAAATATGATGCAAAATGTGAGCATTTGTACATCTGCAGACTTTTAAACACTGTGGCCTAGAAATTCAGTCACCTAACTTATACTTTTCAAGTGTGTGGATCTGAATTGCAACACAAAATTGTAACATTCCCCACATGATGAAACATTCAAATCTGATTTTGTGGATTCACTGGTGAAGTTAGTGTTCTGCAAACATGTGAGATTCATTCACTTGTGTACAGTAAACGTACATTGTGGCTATCTCGTAGGATACATTCTGTATTTATACTGTTTTATGCTATACTACTACTTTACACTATTATAATACTTTATACTATTCCTTAAGGTGCTGTCCCACTGTGGCGACCTAATCTGAGTTTAGAAGAGTGTCTTCGACCTTCAAACTTGCAGCATGGTTGACACGTTGTCCAATGAGGTCGCTGGAACTCTCCTTAATGCTCGAGGGACGTTCTCGCATGCTCGTGGCCTCAGCTAGGTCGCGGAAGTTTTTTTAGAGTATTGAAAATAATTTCCGCAAGTAAACTTTGGTCGGCATGGTTCTTTTTAACTCGCAGTGGAGTGGGGTCGCTATGTAGTTACAGGCAGTCGAGGGCAGCCGTAGGCAATCTCCTTCGCTGACCGGGCATTTTGATTGGCTCATTGGAGTTTTCAGGACTAAGGACAACCTTTTGGTAGGTAAAATGCCCGCTAAACTTTATTATACTTCTTAAAAGTGTCTCCTCTTCTCCCCCCCCTTCTTCCTTCTCCCCCCTTCTCTCCCACCCCACCCCCTCCGCGCTTTATAAAGGACTTGCCGTACACTGTGCAGCCGTCTTTTCCCTCCTTCATCGCGGGTGTGAATTTCAGACAGTGCTCCCCCACTCTCCCTGGCCCCCGCCTATGCGATGTGTTTGTGTGTGCGGTCGGTCGATCCAGCTCGAGGCTTTCCAGGCGATTACCCTCGAGCATGAAGGTCGAAGACACTGTTCTTAACTCGCGGATTAGGTCGTCCAGTGGGACAGCCCCTTTATTCTGTACATCCATCTGTCTTCTGATATCTCACAGATATCATAGGATATCTCAATCATCAGAACAACCTGTGCCAGTTAAAGGGCCCATGAGTTAAAGATCAGTTGGTTTGGTTGTCGGACATAATTTTTTGGGGTCAACAGCACTAAATTTTGAAGCTCTGATGCTTCGAGAGATTTCAGAGCCTTTTGCAATTGAAAACATTTTTTTAATGTATACTTTGGATTTGATTCTACTTGATCTCCAGCAAGAACAGGAGCGGAATCTACGTCGACAGCTTCACTGCGAAGATCGCATAAAAAGGAGCAGATGACCTGGAGGATGTATGTCCATGAGTCTTTGGAAGCTTTGCACTGGGATACATCCAATCCTGCAGCAAGACATCCAAAGGATAACATGTTTAAATGTAATGGGCTGCACCACTCTATCTGGACAACTGCATGTGGAGATGAGAATTATTGCTCTAAAGATGCTGAAGAAGCTTTGCCTTATTTACGGTAATCAGCTTGATATCCATAGGTATCCTGATGACCCATTCTGGGCATTCATTACAGTTCACCATTCACCTCGTGCCCACCCCATGTACCAAATACATAGGAACAATTTGTCAACGCTTCCTCCTTATGGCAAAGGAAAATCTTTGCCCTGAACCATCTAGAAGGATTAGGGCAACTGTCCCTTGGGTATTCCAACTCCAGCAAGTGGTCCCAAAGTTGGGCGCCATCCTTAGCTCTGCATTTTTCCTTTTCTTTTTGAGCGGTCATTCACCATTGGAATACTCTCACCACAAGTGGTCAGAATGATGCCTCTTCACCACCACCTCGGTGCCAAGTAGGGATGCACAATAAATGGTGCATTCTGCAGCAATCTTGACTTCCCTGTGGATTTGCTTGCCGTTCTAATCGCAGTAGCAAACTCCTGTTTCTACAATCAAGCTGCTGGATGGTTGCCGAACAATACTGGGCCATTCGGGCCGACCCGGAGATGATGATCAAGTGAATAGTATCGAGCTACATGCAAGTTGTCGGTCCAGGCTAATGGAGACCATAGATACACACAAAAATCTGGAGTAACTCAGTGGGACAGGCAGCATCTCTGGAGAGAAGGAAAGGGTGACGTTTCGGGTCAAGACCCTTCTTCAGATCATTCTATGAACTCCTGATTTGTGACGTTATGTGGTGGAAAGAGTTTGCAGTATAATGTGAGCCACTCGTGCAGAATACTCTGCTTCTGAACTGCCCTTGTAACTACAATTGTGGTTGCTTCATTTTGAGTTTCTGGTCATTGCTGGACGTAGATATTGTGGAATCACAACAGTGATAATCATGTCGCGTGAATGAGAATTGTTGCTTAAAAATAATAATTGTCCAACACTTCTGTTGCACCAGTGTTACTTGCCACTAAGCAGCAAGACTGCATTGGGGCATGGGCAGTTGCATTTGCTGAGGGGTTGCCGGTGGAATGGAATGTTGTGTCGTTATCTGCAAACATCCCTACTTTTGCCTTGAGGAACTCCCGTTGACATCCTGCAGCTGGAATAAGTGATCTCTGACGGTTGCAAACCAACCAATGTTTGTACATGATGCCACCCTTGATCAAATGCTGCAGTCAGTCATGCCTTAACTATGGAATTCAGCCCTCCTGTTCATTTTTGGACTCTGATGTGTCGGTGATGAGATTTGAAGCCCAGCGTTGCAACTGAAACCCAAACTGGGTAATGGTGAGTAGGGTTAATAATGGTGAATAATCGCCACTTGATACCAATGTCATCAATACTTTTAAGAGTAGACCGTTTGCGCAGTGATCAGCCAAATTAGATGTGTCCTTTTTGGGGACAAGACGTACGTGGTCAACATGTGTGGTTAGATACCAAAGTTGTAACTATACTGGAACAATTTGGCTGGAGGCGTGGTCAATTTTAGGATGCAGGTCGTCTTTACTATGTCAGTGTCAGTGGCATTGTCTGGTCTGTTATAGCTTTTACAGCATTGAGTGCAATCAGTAGTCTCGCTAACCCAATGGGGTTGGAATTAATCAGATGATGGGACTCTCCAGAGGAAGCTGAGATTGATCCAAATTAGGATGGATGTATTTGTACGGACTTTATCTTTAAACATTCGTACATTTGGAGCCCACGATCAGCGAGAATGAAAATGTTTCATTTTTGATTTGTTCATCATTCGCCTCTTCCACTTTGAGACCCCAACATGAATTGGCACAAACCAGTTTCGCTGGTGGATGGAACTCGTACATTTATTTTTGCAGTTCGTGAAAAACGTTGTCGCCTTCTACGTTCACAGAATTATGCGATGTAAAAATCTATTGCGGATAGCATCTGAAAGAATTGGCACTGGTCCCACACACAACTTTCATACATTTTCATATGTGGGTGAATTTCTAGGCCTCTGTCCAAATCACTGAAGGAAATGCATTGGAAATTTAATAAGTTGCAAAAAGTGAAATTTGAGGGAGAAAAGAAAACTGACTTTATATAGGGAGATTGTTTTCAACAAATTTAAATCCAGCCCCTGTCTCTTTCTTCGCTTATCTACTGGTAGCCAATCAAATCCTTTGAACGTGCTTCTCTTTCCACTTCCACTCCATCCCTTCTAGGATCTGATGGGACTTTCTACTTTGTGTTTGCTCAGGCTGACGAGCAAAAGATAAGATACACAACAGTGGCATCTGCCTCGCTTTTTTTGCCTTTGTTGTCAAAATACCTGCCTAACATCCCGTCATAGATGTGCTGCATGTTTTCCCATTAATATAATCAAATCGTATTGTTTGCGACTTCTACCTCAAACCACTAATTTAGGTGGTCATCTTCTCTGACTGCCACGGTATATGTATGCTGAAATTCTCCCATGCTTCTGTTAATCCCGATTATTTACTCTCAAACTGGTTTCCGTCTTCTATTTTGCCACAAATTATACATTTTAGACGAACTATATTTTAGCTGTCATTGTCTGTTTTGTCTGAAATTTGTAATACTGAAAATCATTGTTCATAATTTACCTAGATGTTACAGAATGAAATACAGAAGTGGATGGTGTGTCAAAAGTACTTATGTTTTTAGTTCGTGATTTACATTTGTCTGCCAATGGCTTTCACCTTTGTGTTAAAATCCCTCAATGGTGCTGCCTCTCCTCAACCCCTACAACTGTCCATAAGTGCTGCACTCCTTTAACTCTGGCCATCTGTGTGCCTTTCACTCGTTTCACCCCTTTACTCACAATCATCCCTTTCATCCTGTGGGACAGAAACTCCAGAACTCCCTCTGTAAACCAATCTACCTTTGCTAAGATCCTGAAATTGTACCATGCTGACAAACTGTTTGGCCACATTTCTCACTAAATTTAGCTCAGTGTTAATGTTTTTGTTTGATTACATTCCAAGTCAAAGTTCAATACCTATTAAAATATCTTTCAATTCTGTTTGTTTCTTTGTCAATTGCACATTACACTGTTTACTACCCTGTGTATTTTCTGATTGGAAATATTTGAAGGAACTACAAACTTGTTTAATTTTTAGGTTATGTGCAGAAAATGACTACTTCTGTGAAGCATTACTTAGTATCTTGATTAAGGTGCCGCATGAAAATGATTTGGTTAGAAACGTAAAGGCTTTTGAATTTCCTTGACTTCTTGTCCTCGAATATAGAATCGTACAGCACAAGAACAGGCCCTTCAGCCCACAATGTCTATGCTGAACATAATGCTAAGACCAACTCCTTTCAACCTCTACACAACACATATCCTGTCGTTCCCGGCATTTCCATATGCCTATTCAAAAGTCTCTCAAATACCACTTTCGTATCTGCCTCAACCACCAGCCTTGGCAGCACGTTCCAGGCACTCGCCACCCATGCTGGGGGTGGGGGAAAAAACTTGCTCTGCATATCTTCTTTAAACTTTGCCCCTCTCACCTTTCAGCTATGCCCTCTAGTATTTTGATTTTTTTTTTCATTCTGGGAAAAAGGTTCTGACTATCTATCCTATGTATGCCTCTCATAATCTTATATATCTCTATCAGAGCTCCCCACAACCTCAGCCATTCCAGAGAAAGCAACCCATGTCTGTTCAACCTTCCCCTAAACCTAATACACCTAATCCAGGCATCATTCTAGTAGACGTCCACTGCACCCTTTTCAAAGCCTGGCTCCACATATTTTATGTAATGAGGTGACCAGAATTGCCCGCAATACTCCTTATACGGTCTAGCCAAAGTTCCATAAAGTTGCATCATAGAAGCATAGACAAATAGGTGCAGGAGTAGGACATTCTGCCCTTCGAGCCAGCACCGCCATTGAATATGATCATGGTTTATCATCTAAAATCAGTAATTTTTCCCCCATATCCCTTGATTCCTTTTGCCCTAAGAGCTAAATCTAACACTCTCTTGAAAACATCCAGCTCTATGGGTTCTAAAAATAGCGCTACAAGCTGGAGCGCTATGGGCTTTACACACAGCGCTCTTGGCTTTACACATAGCGCTATGGCCATAGCGCTACGAGTCACAGACTGTTCTGGGAGAGAGGGAGACGAAGGGGGAAGGAGGGAGGTTTACAAAATGGCTTCTAAATCATCATCTGGTGCTAAAAGCAGGAAGCAGCCGTTCAAACACCAGTATAGAAAGAGATGACAATGAATGCACTGTCAAGTAAGGTGCGTAGAAGACATGTCAATTGGTAGCAAAGTTATGCAGTCTTGTGCTCTTACATGGGTATGACCGCACATAAAATACAACATTTATTTCAGCAAAATAGCACTGCGTAAAAATACTGATTTCCTCAGCAAAATACCGATTTTCAGGTACTAGAATACTGAAATGCACTGACAAAACTTGGTTGCTCTACCTTTATTCTTAAACTGTGACCCCTTGTTCTGGACTCCTCCAACATCGGGAACATTTTTCCTGCATATAGTCTGTCCAATCCTTTAAGAATTTTATATGTTTCTGTCTAAGATCCCCTCTCATCCTTCTAAATTCCAGTGAATATAAGCCCAGTTGACCCATTCTTTCATCAGATGTCAGTCCCGCCATCCCGGGAATTAACCTGGTGCACTCCCTCAATAGCAATAATGTCCTTCCTTAAATTAGGAGACCAAAATTACACGCAATGTTGCACCGTAGTCTCGTTGCACCTCCCCTTTTCCTAATCGGACACCATTCAGATAAGTATCTGCCTTCCTGTTCTTGCCACCAAAGTGGATAACCTCACATCATGACTTTCTGACTCGTACTCGGTTCCCTGACCTATGAAAGTAAGCATACCATATGCCTTCTTTACCACTCTGTCTACTTGTATTACCACTTCTGGAGAGCTTTGGTCTTGGAACCCAAAATACCTCTGCAACAAATGCTATGTTCTTTGCTGCTGTCTAATATTTAGTCTATTCTAAGTAACTGATTTGCAGAACTGCGTATGAAGTATTCCCTACATTTTGTTTCTCTCCCCCCCACCCTCGGGGTTCTGGGCTGCTTATTAAGATTCCGAATGTAGAGATGATCCACTAATCAATTTCTGTGTTTTATGGCAACAGAGGCGACACAAGATGAAGCAAAGGACCCAGCCCGCTGCAACTCCTGATCAGCAAAAAGGGTGAGACCTCCTTAATCTTGTAGCGTTTGCAGTGTCACTCGGTAACTTGTATGTATGTGCTTCCTCTATGCAGAGAGCTGATGAAATGAGTAACTGTAAAAGCAATGAACTTGACTTAGTTGCCCAATCTTAGTCTATGACTTGACTTGGTTGCTGGTGGTTACAGCAGTTTCATAATTGGCTTCAGCACTTCTGAATTAAAAATGGAAGCATTTGTCTTTCCTGGTTGTGTTGTTATTCTTAATCTGCCAATGCACATACTGTGCCCTCCATGATGTTTGGGACACAGACCCATCATTTATTTATTTGCCTCTGTACTTTTAGTACAATTGGAGATTTGTAATTTAAAAAAATCACACGAGGTTAAAGTGCACATTGTCAAATTTTAATAAAGGCCGTTTTTATACATTTTGGTCTCACCATGTAGAAATTGCAGCAGTGTCTATACATAGTCCCCCCATTTCAGGGCACCATAATGTTTGGGACACAGCAATGTCAGGTAAATGAAAGTCATGTTTAGTATTTTGTTGCATATCCTTTGTATGCTTGAAGTCTGCGATTCATAGACATCACCAGTTGCTGGTGATGCTCTGCCAGGCCTGTATTGCAGCCATCTTTAGCCTATATGCTTGTTTTAAGAGCTAATCCCGTTCAGTTTTCCCTTCAGCATATAAAAGGCATGCTCAATTGGGTTTAGATCGGGTGATTGGCCACCATTTTTTAGCTTTGAAAAACTCCTTTGTTGCTTTAGCAGTATGTTTGGGATCATTGTCTTGCTGTAGAATGAACTGCTGGCCAATGAGTTTTGAGACAATTGTTTGAACTTGAGCGGATAGGATGTGTCTATACACTTCAGAATTCATTATGCTACTACCATCAGCAGTTGTATCATCAATGAAGATAAATGAGGCAATACCTTCAGCAACCATACATGCCCAGGCCATTACACCCCCACCACTGTGTTTCACAGATGAGGTGGTATGCTTTGGATCTTGGGCAGTTCCTTCTCTCCTCCATACTTTGCTCTTGCCATCAATCTGATATGTTAATCAGCGTCTCATCTGTCCCCAAGATCTTTTTCCAGAGCTGTGGTTGCTCTTTTAAGTACTTCTTGGCAAACTGAAACCTGGCCATCCTATTTTTGTGGCTTGCTTCTTGCAGTGTAGCCTCTGTATTTCTGTTCATGAAGTCTTCTGCAAACAGTGGTCATTGACAAATCCACATCTGACTCCTGAAGAGTGTTTCTGATCTGTAGTGTTTAAGAAGGAACTGCAGATGCTGGAAAATCGAAGGTAGACAAAAGTGCTGGAGAAACTCAGCGGGTGCAACAGCATCTATGGAGCGAAGGAAATAGGCAATGTTTTGGGCCGAAACCCTTCTTCAGAGTCTGAAGAAGGGTTTCGGCCCAAAACGTTGCCTATTTCCTTCGCTCCATAGATGCTGCTGCACCCGCTCAGTTTCTCCAGCACTTTTGTCTACTTTCTGATCTGTAGGACAGGTGTTTGGGTATTTTTCTTTATTATAGAGAGAATTCTTCTGTCATCAGCTGTAGATGTCTTCCTTGGCCTGCCAATCCATTTGTGATTAGTGAGCTCACGAGTGCTCTCTTTTTTCTTAATGATGTTCCAAACAGTTGATTTTGGTACGCCTAAGGTTTGGCTGATGTCTCTAACAGTTGTATTCTTGTTTCTCAGCCTCATACTGGCTTATTTGACTTTCATTGGCACAACTTTGGTCCTCATGTTGATAAACAGCAATAAAAGTTGCCAAAGATGATGGAATGACTGGAGGAAAGACTAGGTGCTGAAGAGCTCTCTTATACCTGCATTAAGCAGGCAATTAAACAGACCTGAACAATTACAAACACCTGTGAAGCCATGTGCTCCAAAGATCATGGTGCCCTGAAATGGGGGGAACTATGTATAAACACGGCTGTAATATCTGCATGGTGAAACCAAAATGTATAAAAATGGCCTTTAATAAAATCTGACAATGTGCACTTTCACCACATGTAATATTTTCTATTACAAATCTCAAATTGTGGATTACAGAGGCAAATAAATAAATGATGGGTCTTTGAACCAAACATTATGGAGGGCCCTGTGGAAGCATGCATCAAAGCTGAGCTAAGAGAATGTTGCATTGATATTGGATTCCAATATTGGAACAATATTCCAATATTGTTTAGGTCCCATTGTACTAGAAGATTACTTTACCTGGTGCTCATACAGGATCTGAAGAAAGAAGTAACATTTTTAGTTTGATGACCTGTAATTCAAATTTTGGGATATTTAGCTCTCGCTCCTTCATCCAAATCATTTATCATTCAAGGCACCAGTGTAGGGAAAAAAAAAATCACCAAGTGCTGGAGTAACCCAGCAAATCGGGCAGCTTGACCCACTGCATTACTCCTGCACTTTACCATTTTTTTGTAAACCAGCATCCACAGTTCCTTACTTCATAGTGTAGGGAATATCCTTCTGCCAATTTGAGTGTATACATTTTTCCCTGCTGTTTTCCACCTGCTAATGAAGTAATGTTTGCCTGAAGTTGTACATGCTCCCATTTTGTTTACTCTCCAGTACGGAATCTTGTTGAATGATTTCTCAATGTTTTCCTAATATCAACTTGATACTTCCTTATCTGCCATATTTCAGTCATCTCAAAAAATGTTGACTATATTCATTGGAAATTATTTTAACATTTTTTACAACATATTTGTGGCTCTCACATCATTTTTATTTTAAATGATTACTTACTCTCAAGATTCTTTTAACATCATCACAACTGACCTGTGGCAAATTGGGATTACAATTGTGTTATTTTCATACTTTAATAGTGAATATTTGATAATTCAACCAAAAGGTAGTTAATTCTTCCTTCAAGCCTAGTTTGGGAATTGTAATTCCTTTTAATTGTTAAATGGTGATTTAAAAAAATATATATCTTGGGACAGAAACATGTCCCATTAATTTGTCAACCTTTAGGATCAGTTTGTCCATTAACGTTTTTTAACTTATTGGATCTATTTTTTGTTTATTTTTCTTGTATAGTGGATATTTTGACATCCTTGACATGCAGCAAAAACATGTATGTTTAGTGATTTCTGATTCTAATAAGTTATAAAGCCATAGAACTGTACGGCATGGAATCGGGTTCTTCGGTCTACCTTTTCCATGTTTACCAAGTTGGCATGTTGATCTAATCCCATTTGCCTACATTTGGTCCATGTCCCTGCGGCCAAAGCTCATCCTATCCATAAATCTGTCCGAATGTCTGTTAAAAGTTGTTATTGTATCCGTTTCTGTAGCTCATTCCAGATGTGGTCTACCCTCTGAGTAGAAAAGGTTACCCCTGAGGTCCCTCTTAGATCCCTCCCCTCAGTCTATCTAGCTTTTGAATCCTCTACCATGAGAAAAAGACTGAGGGAAATGTTCCCACTGTTCCTTTATCCTGGCACTAGTACAATATTGCCCCATTCAATATAAAAAATGAGCTGCAGATAGCATTTAATTTAAATGTATTTCAATATTTTAAAGTGGGTGGCTTTTTTAAATGATTTTCAGTTATTTTAATTTTCAATGTTTCCTTTTTGGTTTGAGTTTCTAGATTTAAATTTTATATTCATAATTGTTTTTTAGTGACATATTTAAATGGTAATAATTCTCATGGTAAACCAGTGCCTAACTATTCTGGGAGCAGAGACTGCTACGTGCACAGGCTCTTCCACTGTGTATTCCACTGTGCTGCATTTGGAAGCAAGTCCCCCAGCGAGGGGTTGTAAAGGACCATATTGGAAGGAATTGCGACCAAGTTCAGATCAGTTTTAGTTTATTGTCACGTGTACCGAGGTACAGTGAAAAGCTTTTGTTTCGTGCTAACCAGTCAGCAGAAAGACAATGCATGATTAGAAGCGATCCATTTACAGTGTATAGATACATGATAAGAGATTAACGTTTAGCGCAAGGTAAAGCCAGCAAAGTCCGATCATGTATGGTCTGAGGGTCACCAAAGAGGTAGATAGTAGGTCAACACTGCCCTTTGGTTGTGCCTGATAACAGCTGGGAAGAAACTGTACCTTAATCTGGTGGTGTTCTTTTTCACACTTCTATACCTGATGGGAGAGGGGAGAAGAGGGAGTTACCAGGGTGTGACTCGTCCTTGATTATGCTGCTAGCCTTGCCGAGTCAGTGTGAGGTTTAAATTGAGTCAATGGAAGGGAGGTTGATTTGTGTGGTGGTCTGGGCTGCGTCCACAATTCACTGCAATTTCTTGCTGTCTCGGAAGGTGCTGTTCCCAAACCAACCTGATAAAATGCATTCTATGGTGCATCTGTACAAGTTGGTGAGAGTTGTAGAGGACATGCCAAACCTCCTACGCCTTCTAAGGAAGTAGAGGCGTTGGTGTGCTTCTTTGGTCGTTGCTTCAATCTGGGTGGTCCAGGAAAAGTTGTTGGTGATATTGACTGCTAGGAATTTTAAGTTTTCAACCATCTCTACTTCGACACCATCAATGCAAATTGGTGTATGTGGACTGCTTCACATACTGAAGTCTATCTGATGTTCTCTAAGAGGAAAAGGTCTACCCCATTTATATAATCTTGTCACAAATGTTTTAATTGATTATTACAATTGTCATAAATGTTTCATATGTTATGCATTTTGCTATTGAGAGGGAATGCTACAGCAGTCCATGACATTGCCATCCAGGAGTACATTTTGGAAATTCAGGCAGACCGTTTCTTTTCACCATTCATTTTAATTATGAGGAATTTAGCTGAAATATCCAGATTTCTTTTAGCGGTTGGCATGGCTGTCTACTGAGACCAAAAACATTTATCAAATCTGTTCCAAACATCTTTAATGTTGATGTTCTTAACTCAATGGGGTTTTTCGTTTTGCTATTGATTCCTTTTCCTATTGATTTCTGCAGTGAAGCAGGGGAAGAAGACTTTGAATCATATTCGCATCATACAAAATCTCAATCTGAAGCATTCAGGAATCAACACAGTAAGTTTGCTTACTGGACGATCAGGCCAAAATGTTCTACATGTTCTTAAAACATCATTATGTGGGCTGACTGTCAGTGACTGAACTTCCATCACAGTGGGAAACGTTGATTCCACTGTGGTGGATGTCTATGTTAGACTATCGTATATTGTGTTTTTTTAAATTCGTATGGCTGTATGTTAACTCAAATTTCACTGTACCAATTGGTGCATGTGACAATAAATGTGAACTTGAATGTACATTTGAGATTGGAAATATACTGGAATACTAAGCCAAAAAATTGGAAAATTAGTTCCATTTTTGTAGATATAAAATATAAAATTCAATTTGTCATCTGAAACTGTAATAATACCGCTATCTACATCTGAGACCAGATCACCTGAAGAAAAAATGTAAGTATTGAAACTAACAGCAAGTGTCCTCTCAACCTCAAAACACCCATCCACTTTTCTTCACATTATGGAGCCAAATGTCACCAAACTCTTACTTTTCCCTTAATTTTGCTTTTCTCCTCTCCCCTACCCCCCCCCCCCCCCCCCCTTAATAAGGGACAATGTCATCTTAATGAAGGCAGTTTGTTGTTCTAAGCGGGCAAATTATAAAGGTGAGCTTTGGTAATGTTCAACATATTAATCAACATGCGGAGAGAGGCGAGGTGAACTTTTTGGATTAATGATTCCTTTTGACTAGGGGTAAAAAAAATTCAATGCATTTGTTGTTGGATCAAGTGTGATATAATTAAACACCGTGTAGTGTTTTGCCATAAGTGAGGAATCGAATATTTTTAAGTTGTGCATGAACCTCTGTTTTTTGAAAATGGATTATTTATCATCTTGCATTAAGAATTGTTCCCGCCTTCCTGCTAGGAGTCTTGGCTGAGCCTGCGCTTCTAACACCAAACACTGAGAGCAGCTGTGACCTAACGACAAAAACCAAATCAACGAATGATGACAGTACATCACTGGACCTCGAGTGGGAAGATGAAGAAGGTACGGCTATTTTAATATGTTAGCTTTTTTTTTACCTGCTTTCGATTGTTTCAAGGAGCTGAAGCTGGAAATCTGACATATGGGTAAAACTGGCTCCAGTAAACCATCTCTGCCAATGATAATGAGTCACTAAACCAAGTAGAATCCATACATTTGTAACGATTAAAATTTGAGCAGCAGCAGCTTATCACATCTTACTTACACTTTGAGCATTTAAGTCTTTTTTTTAATTAAATAAACAAATAGAGACCACAATGCAGAAGTTGTTCATTGCGGATGAAATTTGTGGGCTGCAGGAAGACATTTGTCGATTGATTAAGTTGGCATAAAAATGGAAATTAAAATTGTCTCTGGGATATGTGAGGTAGTGCATCCAGGAAGAGCAAACTAGCCAGCAGAATAATAAAGGCTAAAATTGTACTAAGAAATGTAGAGGAACGGGACAGAATACAAGAGCTCGGAGGTTTTACTGGAACGCGATAAAACAGGACACCCGCAGATCTAGACGCTGCAATAGGAAAGAGGTGAAAGATTATCAGTAATCTGAATGGTCCTTCCATAAGTCGGGGTTATGCCCAATTCACCTCTATCCCTTTGCAGATATTGGACAATCTTTGGAACTGTTGCACTACAAGACCTGTTTCCGTGCTGCAATTGTTATATGATTATATGGGGAAAATAAATGGTCGGCACGGACTGGAAGGGCCGAGAAGGCCTGTTTCCGTGCTGTAATTGTAATATGGTGTTAATGCTGAGAACTGCATTCTGCATTTTCCTTTGCTCAAAAGTACCTATTGTACTTGACGTTGCTTTGATTGTATTTATGTTTGGTATTATCTGATTTGATCGAATAGCATGCAAAACAAAACTTTCACTGTACCTTTGTACACATAACAATTATAAATCTAAACCTAACCAATAGGGAGGATACAGAGAGGTTTATGATATTTTCTCATACTGGAAAATGTCACCGGTGAGGGGACATGCCCTAGTCCCTGGTTATTTTTAGTGGAACTAAATCGTTTGACTGGAAATTTAATCGAAATATCTAAATTCGAGTCTAGAAGGAGTGAATCGGAAGGACCTGTGTCCTTAGCAAGGAGGTTAATAGTTGATTTAAGTTCATTAATGGCAGGATGAAAGGAGATGTGGGGATTTGCATAATTGAAGAATGGCTTTCTACTTACAAATTCAACTAACAGCCAAACTCTCCCTTTCGTTCCTGCATTTCTCGCCAGCTATTATTCACAAATATAAAGACAAAATGTCTTGGAGTGTTCGATCAATGAGCAAGGTTTTTCCTTGAACTCCATGGCTCAATCACATGTGTCACTGTGACATTATTACATTCTCCTATCTAATCAGCAAGAACATGTGGAAGATGTATTTCACCTGCCTGCAGCATTCCTGTGAGTGGTTCGTAAATTGTTGGCTGCACAACATCAGCCTGTAGAAAAGCTTCCGAGAACAGCAGAAGAAAATTGGAACTGCTCGAGTGCAAAAAAAACCCAATATTTGTTTTCTGTAACCTCTTAACTAGAAAACCTAGTCGCAGTGTTGATTTATTGTTGTCATGTGTACCGAGACAGTGAAAAGCTTTTGTTTAGGTGCTATCCAGTCAAATCAGATAATACTATCCATGAATATAATCAAGCCGTCTACAAGCACACCATGTAGAACAAAGAAAAAAATACCAAGAGTGCAGAGTATAGTTTTTCAGCATTGGTGTGTAACCATTCCAGAGAAAAACTCCAATGTCCGCAATGAGGTGGATTGGAAGGACTGTTCAGCAGCCTGATAAGAGGGAAAGAAACTCTTCCTGTGTGTGGGGACGTGCTTTTGTACCTTCTGCCTGATACGTGCAGAGGGTAGGCGGGTGAAAAAGATCCCTGATTATGTTGGCTGCTATCCCAAGGCAGCGTGAGGTGTAGATGGAGTCAATGTTGACTTCGCCATCGAAACCTTCAATTTCATTTACTTCAATGAATGAGAAAGGAATACACACCGACTAGATTGTGCATTTACCGCAAAGGCCTGAGGAACACATTCATCCCCCTTAATGTTTCCACCCATAGGATGTGATGGTGTGTAATTTGTACATTTTAAAACGTAGTCATGTTTTATTAAACTCTCGTTTTACTGATTTAGAAACCCTAGATGCTTTACTATTGTGTGTGCAGAGCAGCCCATTATATTTGAGGTGAGGCGAGACATTTTCAGTCGGCAGATGTACTGAGATGGAACTGCTGCAATGAAGCAGTGCGAGCTTGTGTTAATCATTCAACGATGAAGATGATGCTTTTTTACTGAGGAACGCAGTTGAAAGTCACTTGTATCCAAGCTTAAAATTACTTGAAATTTGAGAGGAAAGAATGTGACACATTTGCGGAATAAATTGTTTTTCGAAAGGTAGGCATAAAATGCTGGAGTAACTCAGCGGGTGAGGCAGCATCTCTGGAGAGAAGGAATGGGTGACGTTTCAGGTCGAGACCCTTCTTCAGACTGATGTCACGGGAGGGGGCGGGGCAAGATATAATGTAGGCTGAGACAGTAAGATTAGTAGGTGAACGGGGAAGGGGATGGAGAGAGAAAGCAGGGCTATCTGAAGTTAGATGTCAATGTTCATACCGCTGGGGTGTAAACTATCCAAGCGAAATATGATGTGCAGTTCCTCCAATTTGCGCTAGGCCTCTCTCTGACAATGGAGGAGGCCCCGGACAGAAAGGCCAGATTGGGAGGGGAAGTTGAAGTACTGAGCCACCGGGAGATCAGGTAGGTTAAGACGGACTGAGCGGAGGTGTTCAGTGAAACGATCGCCGTGCCTGTGCTTGGTCTTGCCGATGTAGAGATGTTGACACCTAGAACAGCAGATATAGTAGATGAGGTTGGAGGAGGTGCAAGTGAACCTCTGCCTCACCTGGAAAGACTGTTTGTGTCCTTGGATGGAGTCGAGGGGGGATTGTAAAGGGACAGGTGTTGCATCTCCTGCGTTTGGATGGAACAGTACCTGGGAAGGGGGTGTGGTTTGGATGGGAAAGGACAAGTTGACCCGGAGAGAACGGTCTCTGTGGAAAGCAGAAAGGTGTGGAGATGGGAAGATGTGGCCAGGAGTGGGATCCCGTTGGATGTGGCAAAAATGTTGGAGGATTATATGCTCAATGTGGTGTCTGATGGGGTGGAAGGTGAGGACAAGGGGGACTTTGTCCTTGTTTTAAGTGGGGGAGGGGGAGTAAGAGCTGAGCTGTGGGATATTGAGGTGACCCTAGTGAGAGCCTCATCTGTAATGGAAGAAGGGAACCCCTGTTTCCTAAAGAATGAGGACATCTCCGATGCCCTGGTGTGGAACACCTCATCCTGGGCACAGATGCAGCGTAGACGGAGGAATTGAGAGTAGGGGATCGAGTCTTTTCAGGAAGCAGGGTGGGAAGAAGTGTGGTCAAGATAGCTATGGGAGTCGGTTGGTTTGTAGTAGATGTCGTTCAATAGTCTGTTTCCAGTGATGGAGATGGTGAGATCTAGAAACGGTAGGGAGATGGTCCAAGTGAATTTGAGTGCAGGATGGAAATTAGTGGTGACGTTGATGAAGTCAGTGAGTTCTGCATGTGTGCAGGAGGTAGCACCATTGCAGTCGTCAATGTAGCAGAGGTAGAGTTCTGGGATAGGGCCAGTGTGCGCCTGGAGCAGGGATTGTTCAATGTACCCTACAAAGAAGCAGGCATAGCTAGGGCCCATGCGAGTGCCCATAGCTACGCCTTGGATTTGGAGGAAGTGGGAGCAGTCAAAGGAGAAGTTGTTGAGGGTAAGGACCAGTTCTGCTAGGCGGAGGAGAGCATTGGTAGACGGAAATTGGCTGGTTCTGCAGCTTTAAGACCCTCCTGGTGGGGGATGGAGTTTGTAAAGTGACTGGACTTTCCAATCTTTTCCAAACTTCTATTCATGAACGAGGTGAAGCAACAATATTCATATCAGTGAGCCTGAAGAAGGGTCTCGGCCCGAAACGTCACTCGTTCCTTTTCTCAAGGGATGCGGCCTGTCTCGTTGAGTTACTCCTGCATTTTGTGTCGTACTGTATTCATAGTTGACTAGCTACCACAAGACATGAATGTTTTCCATAAATAGTTTTATTCCAGGCAAAAGCAGGATTGTCCATGCAATATGAGCAGCTGCTTATTTTTATCCAATATATCTGCTGGATACTATCTTATTCATAGACTTGAATCTGTGCTTAAACCCTGACTCTGGCAAGTAGACTACCATGTAGCTAAAGGCTCTGTGTGTGTGTGTGTGTGTGTGTGCGCACACACACACACACCCACCCCCATAATCTATTAAAAAAGTTACAATTTAATGATAAAATTTAGTTCTTCCAGCAGGATCAAGATAACATGTTCTCACCACAGCCTTCGCTGCTAGCGATTCTCTTCCCTTTTGTAAACAAATTGATAACCAGTGGAGATGTTTCATTTCATCTTCTAATGTGCCAGATTTTGACCAACTTCCTCAAATTGGAGAAACTTTCATTTACAAATAAAAATACTGCTCTTTTTCTATTCTGAATGAACCCACATTAGCACCATAGAAGTTGGTGCTTTGACTGTTCTTGCCTTGCCCCATTACCACCTTGCTCAGCTGTACCAGTTTTCATGTGCTTGTACGTCAGGTCAACTGGACCCTTTCTAACATGTCCACCTAAGCAGAAAGATAATCCAGACCTAAGATAAGGAAGTATCCTACAGCTTAACGTGGGACAGAAGATTGATGCACCTTTTTCTCCTCTCCATCGTAAATATGTTGCTTGTGCAAATCTAATGGAGTTTTGAAAGTATAATGTTGTTAGCTCAGACAAACTTGCTTGACAACTTGACAACGTGAGGCACAGCCTCAGATAAAAATGACGTACCTTTAGAATGGAGATGAGGAGGAATTTATTTGGTCAGAGGGTGATGAATCTGGAGTTTTCATTGGCACAGATAATCGTGGAGGCCAAGTCATTGGGCATTTTTAAAGCAGATATTGGTAGTTTCTTTTTGTCAGGGTGTCAAAGGTTATTGGCAGAAAGCAAGAGAATGAGGTTGAGCGGGAAAACTAGGTCAGCCATGATTGATTGGTGGAGTAGACTCGACAGGCCAAATGGTTCTCCTAATGGTTTAATACTCATATGAAGTTCCTTTATTATTTAGCTAATGTTAGATGCTGCAAATTAATTTGTGCATATGATTGTTTTCGTTCATTTAAATTAATTACATTTAAAATTGTCAGAGGTTTTCTGTGAGAAGAAAATAAATAATTTTCACTGTGCTGTTTTATAAAACTGATTTTGAATCCTCGTGTTATACTACTGTGTTAAACTAAGATGTATGGTTTTTTTTCATGTTATTCAAGGAATTAACAGAATGATTCCAATGAGAGAGCGTTCTCGGACCGAGGAAGATATTCTCCAAGCAGCTATGAGGCACAGCAGTTGTAGACCTGGGAGCAACCCCTTGTCCGCATCGGATGATTCAACTGGACTAGAATGGGAAAATGATTTTGTCAGTGCTGCGATGGATGATAATGGGAATTCTGAATATGCTGGTTTTGTGAACCCTGTACTAGAACTCTCTCCTAGTGATGTGAAAATTACAGATGGTAATCAGCAAGATAGATAGTGCTCTTGCCTGATAACATGGTTTGGTTTAAACCAACCTTTTATGATGCTCTAAAAATGTTTTTCAACTTTCGTGGGGACTTCTATTTTTGTTGACTGGTCTGACTCACCATGGAGTACAAAACAACGCAACTGCTTTGTATCGTGCTAGCACGTACAACTTATAATTAAGTGCAATTCTTGTAAACTTTCAGTTTGTGAATGAAATTTTTAAGCCATTACCTTGGGTGTTGATTAAAGTGTGTTGTAAAGGGAAAATGTGATGAAGTTTAATTGAAACTTTATAGCAACATGAGCTTGTCGATGGGTATTTATTGTTATGAGTCATTGCTGCTGTACTTTTATAAGGAGTAATAACAAAATTAGTGAACACACTGGATAAGTAAACCATTTTATTGATCAAGTATGGCAACTACTGTAATGAAAATTGTTATTTTACATAATTGAGCTGCTTTTTGTTGTTCTATCTTTCTTTTCATTGGAAGGTATTAGAGTCGTAGTTGAGTACCGAAATGGCCCCTTTCCCCCACAATGTCAAACCAACCAAGTGTGTATCCTGGGCTAGTCCCGTTTGCCTGCATTTACCCCATTGTCCTGTAAAATTCATCATATCCACATACAGGGTGTATCTGTCCAAATGTCTTTTAAAAGTTCTAATTGTATCCAATTCCATAGCTTCCTCTGGCAGCTCATTCAAGATACTGACTACTCTAAGTGGAAACAGTTGCTCCTGAGGACCCTTTTAAATGTCTCCCCTCTCACTTGAAGCTTATGCCCTCTATTTTTATAATCCTTTAATCTGAGGGGAAATATTGTGGGCGTTCAGTTTAAGCTCTTCTAGACCAATTTGCATGTCATTTGCTAATGTACTTACAATGTTAACTACATTGTCATCCAAATCATTAGTGAACATAATAAAGGGCAATGGAACCCACGCCAACCCCTGCGGCACTCAACTGGTCACAGGCCTTCAATCACAAGAACAACTCTCCTTTGACTCCTTCCAACCAATTTGGAATCCAGTTGGCCAGCTCACCTTGAATTCTCGGTGGAGTGCTAGCTGATATTTCTCCAATATGTCAAAAGTAAAATACTGCACCTGTTAGAAACCTGAAGCAAAACAGAAAATACTGGAAATACTAGGCAAGTCCGGCAGCATCTGTGGAGAGAGAAACAGATTTAACAATTCAACTCGATAATCTGGAGAATTGTGATGAAATGTAATTTGACTGACAGGCCAAATGTCTGAAGAAATGTCTATCCACGTCCTCCAGAGATGCTGCCTGACCTGCTGAGTTACTCCAGGACTTTGCATTCCATAAACTTCCACAACACCGTTTTTCAACTGACCTGAAGCTGTAGCTTTATTCTTTCCCTTCCACAGATACTATCTGATCTGTCTCCAGTATTATTTCTCCAATCTATGCTTTATACTTCAAACAAGAATGTTCCATCAAAAAGGACACACAGTGCTGGAGTAAATCAGTGGTTTGGGCAGCATCTCTGGAGAACATGGATAGGGCAGTTTGAAGAAGGTTCCTGAGTCGAAACCACCTGAACATGTTTTCTCATAGTTCACCCATGGATCCTTCTGCCTTACCCGCTGAGTTACTCCAGCATGTTTTGTCTTTCTGGGTAAACCATCTGCAGTGCATTGCATCTCCTAGAACATTCCAGCATTTCAGATTGATGAAAATTTAGTTTATAATCTATAACTGTTAAATTAATTGACATCTTTCCAATCTTCTGGCCCTTTTATATATATTTTTCATAGAGTTGATAATGCAGTAAGGCCTTTATGGATTTATGTGACGGATACCAACAGGCTTTAAACTAAAATAGTTTTACATAGAAGTGTAACCTCTCATTACTTCGTCCATATTTTGCAGAATTCACAAGAAAAGTTGGTGTGTTAGCTGGGGATTCGAGTGTGGCCTCCTTGTATGTAATTTATAGGGCAAGGCTTTGCCTTGTGCACTTAGCACATATTATAACCTGTGTATTTTATTTAGTTTCTGAAGATCTGTTCCACTTTTCAGAAGTTGAGTTAAATACATGTACTTGGACAATTACCAAGGATAATGGTTTAATAGGTTAACACGCTATCCAGTTGTCCTCAAATGTGAATTTAAAGATATCTCTTCCAGTGACAGACTATATTTGGTGTTCTGTCTGCAGTGACCTCTGAAATTAGATTATGCAACGTATGTCTTTGCATAATCTTGCATAAGAAATGGACTAGACTTCAAGGTGACATACCATTGGAAAGAATGTGTAGGAAAGAACTGCAGATTCTGGTTTAAATCGAAGATGGATGCACAAATTGCTGGAGTAACTCAGCAGGACAGGCAGCATCGGAATGGGTGACGTTTCAGGTCTGAAGATGGGTCTCAACCCGAAACGTCACCCATTCCTTCTCTCCAGAGATGCTGCCTGTCCCGCTGAGTTACTCCAGCTTTTTGTGTATCTATATACCATAGGAAAGAGTTGTGTGATAAAAGTGTGGCACCCTGTAATGCAAAAAGCCTTTTATTTTGCACCTGCACAGAATCTTGGTTGGGCATGTAAGAATAAGAATAAAGAATCTGCTGTTTGCATTCCTCATCTCTGGCATGTTATTATATTGAACACCAGATAGTTCCCAAACAAAACTAATATTATACAGTTTTTAAACATTTTTGAGATGTTCAAATATACAAAAGGTTGACAAGGATATTGCATTTTTGATATTATTTTCTTCAGGAATGTTATAGTATCTCTTGCACCATTTATTTTCAAGCAAGTTGGTTATTTTGCTTTAAGGAATAAGGGCAACTGTCCTGTAACTGCCTGCATGCATCTGCCGATGTTGTGGAAACATTCAGTGTGGGCATAAAATGAATGAATGTAAAAGGAACTTTGCCATACAACTACAGGAACTACAGCTCTGGAGTTCAGTGAATGATGAGAGAAAGAGTGCAGAGATGGAACTGAAGGATGTGTTTGTAAGGCTAGATATGGTAAGTGGAATGAAAATTGTTTGGACCTAAATACCAGCACAGACCTATTTGGATGTTGCTGGCATTTGCTCCGAATGCTGCATTACTGGAGTTGAAAGCAGTTCTAATTTACTACTTGTGTTTTTAATGCAATTTCATTTCTATAACTTTGCCCATGGAAAATGTTTGCGTATTGACATTTGATCATTTCCATCATTCTTAAGTAAACACCCTTTAGAGCATGCAAAACATTTTATCAGTCATTACCCGCTTTGAAATACGCTATGTTCCATTGTCTCTGTTTCAGCGAAAACAAATTATTTTGCTTGCTACAAGCAAATAGCTTGTCTCTTTGGCATAATATATTCATGAATTTACAGTAAAATTAATGTAACGGTGATTTGGAGTAGAATATATAATTATTTTAAAATGTGGTTTGATTGCAGACTGAGCATAAGAGTAATTTTGTTTCAATAATGTGACAAATCCAAAAGATTGTTCTGATGGTAATAATGAGCTCGTAAGCTTTTTGGAATATGCGTCTTTTTTTACTCGCCACCAGTTGTCCCTGTTGGCTTTGCTTTGTTGTTCCAATGGCATGTAGGGGAAAAATGTTTCAATCATTTGCGAACCAGAATAACATTTAACAATCTTTAACTAAATAAATATTGCACATTGCATTAAACTATGTGTGCAAACATTGAGCAAATCGATTAACAATCATTTAACACCAAGGTTCATGACATCAACTAAGAGTACTGTGTTCTTTCATAATTCGTGAAGCCCCGTCAAATACCACCAAGCCAAGTAAACCAGTAGGAGATTCCTCCTACTGTTGCAAAGATGATCACTGACCCACCCTTTATTTACGTTATAACCAGCGTAATAACCTCTCAGCCACTGTGTTAAATACATTTATTTAATGATGGGAAGGTGGCTGGGCCACTCTGAACCCAAGTGTAGCCTTTACTTTCCACCTTGTGGAACCAGCAAATCTTGGCTGTAGGAATGTGGGTGTTGTTTCTCTAGTCTCTAAATAGTTTCCATGTCAGTGGTTTTGAAAACCGAGGGTCGTATAGAGACCTAAGTGTTCATTACATTTCTTGACTTTGCATTTGCCATTACCGAAGGAGCAGATGTAAACCTTTTGAAGTCCTTTCTCAAGAACTCTTCAAGACAAACGCCACGAACAGCATTCTTCAATGTTTACATTGGATCATCATCGCAAATATGGATTCTGATAATCACAAGACCATTGATTTTTTTAATGTAAAAATATTAATGTCCTTGTTTAAATACTTGCAAAAAGATAGCTACAAAATGGCAGTAATATGTGCATTTCCTGATGTGTGTCAATGGGACATTTTCTATCTGTTGCTGGCAGTGCTGGATATTGCAGCAGAAGTCCTTAAATCCAATGACAGAACTGCTGCTTGGGAGGCCAAGAAGGTGCTTGCCAGCCTATTTTAGCAGAATGAAATGGTCAGATCCATAAAAGATAAGTTTCAGTTAAGAGATTTGAAATTTGGCTTCTCCAGTAATTTGTGATGCACCTTTTAGTGTCTGGTTAGTTTAGGGATACAGAGCAGAGACAGGCCCCTTAGCCCACCGAGTCCGTGCGGACCAGCGACCCCCGCACATTAACACTATCCTACACACACTTGAGACAATTTACACATACACCAAGCCAATCAACCTACACACCTGCACGTCTTTGGAGTGTGGGAGAAAGCTAAAGATCTTGGAGTAAACCCACAGGGTCATAGAAACATAGAAAATAGGTGCAGGAGTAGGCCATTCGGCCCTTCGAGCCTGCACTGCCATTCAATATCACGGCTGATCATTCAACTCGGTATCCTATACATGCCTTCTCTCCATACCCCCTGATCCCTTTAGCCACAAGGGCCACATCTAACTCCCTCTTAAATATAACCAATGAACTGGCCTCAACTACCTTCAGTGGCAGAGAATTCCAGAGACTCACCACTCTCTGTGTGAAAAATGTTTTCCTCATCTCGGCCCTAAAAGAATTCCCCCTTATGCTTAAACTGTGACCCCTTGTTCTGGACCTCCCCAACATCGGGAACAATCTTCCTGCATCTAGCCTGTCCAACCCCTTAAACCCCTGTCTCGCGGTGCGAGTTGGCCAACGAGTGACCCCGAGTTTTCACTCGTGGTGATCACGTACAGCCAACGTAGCGGGAACGTCGGAACTCGCGCGATCAACTTGTCCACTTGTGCCGCTAACCGCAGGTACCTGTGAAACTTGTGAACTCGTGAAAAAAGTCAAACATGTTTGACTTTTTCCACGAGTCAAATTTCGTGGTCAAGTTTAAAATTGAAACATTTAAACTCAGAGTTATATCGTAGTGGCCCGTGCGTTAAGTTTAGTGATTCCTGCGTTTACCGTGGGAACTCTTTAATAGACACAAAATGCTGGAGTAACTCAGCGGACCGGGCAGCATCTCTGGAGAGAGAGAATGGAGTCGAGACCCTTCTTCAGACTTACCCAAAACGCCACCCATTCCTTCTCTCCAGAGATGCGGCCTGTCCCGCCGAGTTACTCCAGCATTTTGTGTCCCTGCTCCTATACTCCAATCCTTTTGCTATGAATGCAAACATACCATTCACTTTCTTCACTGCCTGCTGCCTGCGGTCACGGGGAGAACGTACAAACTCTGTACAGACAGCACCCGTAGTCGGGATTGAACCCGGGTCTCCGGCGCTGCAAGCACTGTAAGGCAACAACTCTAACGTTGTGCCACCCTAAGGTTAAGTCTGTTGTGTATTCCATAGTGGTTTTCAAACTGGTATCAACTTTAAAATAAAGTATTTACAGCATAGAAACCTATCCCATTATATTTTTGGTGTCATTTAACTTGAAATAATGTACTGCTTTGTGAAAGACTTCTTGAATCTCCATCAGTTAGATGCTGTAGCAACGATCATCAGTCTGATATATATATATATATATATATATATATATATATATATATATATATATATATATATATATATATATATATATATATATATATATTACAAAATAAGTTCAAAGCTATTTATGTTTAAACAGTGGACCTGCGTGTGCCACTGCTGCATCTCAAAGCACAATCACATCCTGTGCAATATTTAAATAAGATATCAGAAAGATTATTTGACTAATAAGAGCAGCTGTGTTAATTTAGCACTGATGTATGAATATGGAGGAAATCAGTTATTTCCTTGTCACATTTTTTTTAAACTTGATATCTCTAACAATTTGTTTCATGCCTCGCCCCAATTTCTGGAATGCATTTCTCTCCCTCTTCACTGTTCATGGCCTTGAAGTTGTCATTTTTCAAATAGTTTAAAGACCAGCAGGAATTAAACTCTGCAATCCAGTTTCAAAGTGCCACAGCCAGGGCACAGAACAATCAGTGAAAGAAAATAAATCCACAAGGTCTCCATTGCAAAGATATTCTCACCAGCAACGTCCCGGAGTTTATGCCAAGTTATGAGTTGTGTTGCTTTCATCAGCCACGACATTCTTGAGCAAATCTGGAGAATGCCAGATTCTACCTTGAAATACTTATTTTTTTTCCATGCAGGAGGCTGAGGAAAGGATGGTGTGAAAGAGAATCACAGTGATAGGCCACTGGAATCTGATTTGTGTGTGCTGACTGAACCCAGATATTTTGTAGTGTAGTCATCTAATTGTTTGTCTCCCTAGTGAAAAGAAGCACCAAATAGTCTTCCTTTTCTTTAAGGAGGACTTGTTTTCAGCTCAGGATTTATGGATTCAGTGGGAGTTGATGAGCCACAGTGCGAAACTCTGTACAGATGAGTCAGACACTGCCCGATGGGGCAGGCATGTGGGTTGTTTGAGATCACGGGGTCAAGAGTGTTTAATTGCCATTACTTGCAGCCTGTAACACAACAAATGGATAATATACAGTATGATATATAATGTAAACATATAAAGAGGAGGTAATGAACTGTTATCTGCACAGGGCTTCTGTACGCTATTCATGCATTGACTGGAGGTTCCCAGTACAATCTCCAGTGCTCCGTATCTGTGTTGTGTGATAGGCCTAGACATTCGCAAGAATCGGTGGGAATGTTGCATTTGTTCTAGGGGATTTTGAGTACATCGTTAAATGTTTTCATGTGGCATAGTTCAGAATAGAGTGTCCGTTCTGAGTTTAATGTCTACTCTGCAAACTGCCTGAATAATTCTGACATGGGCAGCGAGGCTTGAATGTGGTGTGTCATGATTAGGCTGTAGTGGATATTTTGCTTTATGAATGTTTGGTGTTAGGCTGGTTCTCTCATGTACTTCGGTGATGGCATCAACAGCCTTTGAGCGTGTACAAGCCCGCGTAATCTGCAATCTGCCAAGTTCAACAACTGGGGTCCACGTGACCACTTGGTCTGGCCTGCATTCGGTGTAAGTTGAACAACTTACCATTTGTTCCGAAGATTAACTCCACTCCTGTCGCTAATTGGATGGTGAGACGCAGGGCAGTAGCAAGAAAGATTGAGAGGGGGAAAAAAAGGAAAGAAGAAATTGTTGAATTAATGCAAGGCATGAGAAGTGTGCAGATGCGGTTGAGAAGAGAATGAACAAAGGGAGAAGGATGGTGAGAAATGAGACCAGTGGGGTGAGAACGAATTGAGCAAAGTAAGCATGGTTTAGGTTTCAAATAGTTAGGAATGAGCTGCAGAGGGGATGATGCCGGCAGTTAAATCTCCTGACGTAAAATGGCAATGGATGTAACAAAACAAAAACAAAATGACTGGATTCAAGAAATCGATTTCTACGCCTGTTTATTTTCCTTTGGGAGAAACGTCTGCCATATCCAAACCAATCTCTTACTTGGCCAAGTCATTTGCATTCTGATTTCCTTCACGGGAAGCGCCATTTTAGATTTCTTACTGCTATTTCTCCAGAAGCTTCGGGGGTTCTATTTGAAGACTTTTGAAGCCTGTGGACGGAGAGTAACGTTTTGATGTGAACTGTTTGGAAGCCACTATATCTTGACCAGAAGATGCTGTCAGAAAATCACTCGTACTGGAAGTATAAATGTAGACACGGGAACTGGAAGCTCAGCTGCATGTCTGGTCATGTCTGCTGCAGCTGCTGATTCATTTTTAAAAAAATTATTATTTTTTTTATTAGAAGCATTGTACATACATCTTAATCATGATATGCAGCATAATACATTTCGTGTACAACTTCTCTTTTTTCCCCTTTTATACACTTTAACCTATAATTTAAAAAAAAAAGGAAAGAGAAAAATGAGAATAGTGGTAAAGTGTAGTCCGCAGTGGTTGGCGTTAGATGAATGATGATGGTTAAGTAGACTGCGTGTTTGAGAATGTGAAAAACAAAAAGAAAGGAAAGAAAAAATAAAAGAAAACAAAGCCCCAAAGAGAAGTGGGCCTTAAGAAGGGAAAGGAACCAAGTAAAAAATCCAAAGGAGGTAGAGCTAAACAAAAAGGAAGGAATGTGTCTACCTCATAACGATTCACACCCTTCACCTAGTTCTAAAACAATAACTTACTAGGGTATAGGTAAGTAACAAAAGTAGTACGTAAAATTGGGAAGTGTGAGTCCACCATATTCTTTGGGTTTACATAAATGTTTTCTTTGAATTCTATGGGATTTATAGTTGCACATGAAATTTGTAATGTATGTCAATTTTTTTTAATAAGTTTTTAGGTATATATGTAGGTATTGATTGGAATAAATACAGTATTTGTGGAAGTAAAATAATTTTAATGGCATTTATTCTGCCTATTAAGGACATCAGTAGTGTTTTCCAAAATTGGATTGATGTTTGTAATTTAGTAAGTAAGGGCAGATAATTTGCATTAAATAGAGATTTATATTTTCTGGTAATTTGAATACCCAAGTATTTAAATCTTTCTGTAGCAATTCTAGAAGGGTATTTTGAAAGATGTGTTGAGTCATGTGGTTTTATCGTCATTATTTCACTTGTATTCCAATTTATTCTATTTCCTGAAAAGGAACCAAATTCTTCTATTAAGTTTAATAAATTTGGTATGCTAATTTGTGATTTTGTAATATATAATAATACAACATCTGCATATAATTATATTTTATTATTAGAGGTTTTAGTATTGTAACCGTGAATATTAGGGTGCATTCTTATATTTTCTGCTAAGGGCTCTATTGCCAGGGCAAATAGAAGGGGTGATAAGGCACATCCCTGTCTATTGCCCCTGGATAGTTGAAATTTCAGGGATAATATATTATTAGTCGGTATTCTAGCCGTGGGCTTATTATATAGTAATTTTATCCATTGGATAAAATTGGGAGATAATTTTATCCATTGGATAAAATTATCTCCCATTTGAAATGTTTGTAATACTTTAAAACGGTATTCCCATTCCACCTGATCGAATGCTTTTGGATGCTGCTGATTCATTTTGCTGTGTAGGTTTGTGCAAGCACTTTAATGGTTGCAGACCAGGTCCTGTTTAACCCGCTCTTGCCTCAGCAGTCAGTATGTACCTTCATTATGAGGGCAATGCTGCTACTATTCTTTGACCTTCCCGGCCATTTTATACACTTTGATAAGTCTACTTCCTAAATTCAAGAAAGTCTAGGCACATCTGCTTAATCTCTCATCATAAGCTCCCATCCCAGACATAAATATTGATCCATAATTAATATGAACCAATCCATAACAAATATATAGTTCGTTAGGTAAGGAGATCAGACTGGTGCAGTCCCACCACATACCTATATAATTACAGTAGGATGTCTTTATACTTGAACTCAATCCTCATGCAATACCAACATACTAGTCTGTGGGAGCCTGAAGAAGGGTCTCGACCAGAAACATCACCCATTCCTTCTCTCCAGAGATGCTGCCTATCCCGCTGAGTTACTCCAGCATTTTGTGTCTGTCTTTGATTCCTTCCTGCACATACTGTCCATGTTCCTCATTGTTTCCTTTACCTGCATGTTACTTATCAATAATTTCGACATCAGCACTGTAGTTTAGTCCCCTTGAACACCAGTTCCCTATTTCTGACTAGTTAAAAAATATTCCTCAATGTTCAAACAATATTTTATAATGTATATATTTAGTTTGCCTGTGGATGCTTTTCTAGCTGCACCTTGTGTTTAGAACCTTGTTTATGGTGAATGGGGCACTCCAAGCCAAACTACAATGGGTGAACAAAGACCCTGTGATGCCAGATCATGATCACAATCTTATGTATTAAGAAATGATGGAAATTCCTCTGGTTGTAAAAATATAGTGAATCTAGTTTCCGATTCAGAATGCTACTGCTCTGAATGTCTTCATAGTCCAGATATCATTATGTGTAATGAATCTATTCCAGGGGGTATCATTGATCAAGTCTTAATGTTTAATTTCATGTCCATCTCTCCTCACTACCCCATGCTGCAATAATTAAATTCACACAACCACACATGTTCCTATTTCACACCATTAGGTGTAAAGCCTGACACACATATACTCTTTCACTCTCACACACACACACAGCTCTTGTCTCAAGGTATCAGATTATGAACCTCGGAGGTAGAAAGGGAATGCTTTGGGATCTGACTGACGTTGTGAGGAGTGGCTAAGGGGGAAAAAAAACCTGAGAGGAATTTCCACAGAAGCAGGCTAAAGAGACTGGGCGTAGATGAAATTATCTTTCTGGATCAATCAGGAGAGGGTGGAACCAGAACTACAGCCGAATGGAGGAACCACCCAGGTGAAGACAGACACCAAATGCTGAAGTAACTCAGCAAGGACAGGCAGCATCTCTGAAGAGAAGGAATGAGTGACATTTTGGATCGAGACCCTTCAGACCCGAAATGTCACCCATTCCTTCTCTCCATCGATGCTGCCTATCCCACTGAGTCACTCCAACATTTTGTGTCTTTCTTCGGTTTAAACCAGCATCTGTGGATCCTCATGCCAAGACAAATGTGGAAAATGGGGTGGAAGATTGCAACCTTCACGTGGTCCGCCCTGTGTCAATGAATGCAATCAACCCGGCGTGCACAATCAAATAAGATCAAATTGAACAAGTTGTCCTACAACTTTAGGCTGTGCGCACCATACACAAGAAGAAGATGTGGAAAATTCTTCTTTCTGGTGGTGCTTGTTTTTATGTTAATGCCTGCACTGAAAGCTAATTTTATTACTCCATTACAAGTCGCTCAAAGCTGTTGACTTTGGCTTTCTAAATTAGTATGTTGACTGACTTTGGTTGACATTACCAGTCAACCATGTAATATGGGAGTAAAGCAAGATCTAAGTAGTAAACAGTTGACAATTATTTTCATCTCTTTTCCTCCTCGTAACTGGACTCTATTAAATTGCACAGCATTGACAAAGCAAGATTTACTCAATCTCTGGGCGAGCGGGAGTAGTGTGGTAGCAGAAACTCAGAGGAATAATTTATATAATTGGGTGGGAGATGTTTATCACCTCTTAAAATCCAGAGTTTTGCTGCAAAAGTCGTTTATGAGAACCTTACACTTCAGTTTCCACATTAGTTGGGAGAAACACGCTGGCTTCCAAATGGGGCAATGTTTTTTAGTGAATGTACTTGACTGTTTAGAACATTATGTGCTTGAACCAATATGATTTACGATTTATGAGCCTGAATATTCAAGCAAATTATTTCAGGGAAAATCCAACTAAAAATGACAAATGCACCTGAATTCAATATTAGTTTAAATACAGATGAGCTCAGCTGAAGCAATGAGAGTAAAAAAGACCACAGTGAACTGATTAAAGATACAGAAAAGTATTTAATGGAAAAGAAAAAGGAAATAATGGGAACACAAGTATTGGTATTAATATGATTTTTTTTTAAATCGCAATCTATATTCAATTGCCACTTTCATGCATGTCAAACGTTGACGCTGCACATTTCTCTGGTCTATATCAAAGTAGGGTCGCAAGCTATGAAGTTTGAGGACTTCATGAAGCCATGAAGACATATGGTATGTGGTAGGACGGAACTGCTGGAATAACTCAGCAGGCCAGGCAGCATCTCTGGATGGAAGGAATGGGTGACAGTTTGGGTCAAGACCCATCTTCAGACTGTCTATGAAGTATAAGGACTTGGCTCCTCAGCTCAGTTTGACTGAGTTCTGTTCCCGGAGTCTAGTAGAAGGTCAAATGACCTCTAACCTCCAACTCATTTCCAATTCTTATGCTGCAAGAGATGTCAGGAATGCACTGAGGTGTGAAATGCCCACTGAGTCCACACCGAACACATTAACACTATCCTACACACACTAGGGACAATTTACACTTATACCAAGCCAATTTACCTACAAACGTGTGCGTCTTTGGAACGTGGGAGAAAACCGAAGATCTGGAAAAAAATACAAACTCCGTATGAATAGCACCAGGAATCAGGATCGAACCCGGGTCTCCAGTGCTACAAGCACTGTCTCACGGTACTAGTTCATGCCAAGAGCTCTCTCGAGTTTGCCCTGATTCGAACTCTGAGATTTACGGTAATGACCACTCGTCGGTACTCGGGGCTCTTGTGGACATTTTACAACATGTTGAAAAATCTTGACGAGTCTTCCCGAGCTTACCTGCCTTTAGCAAGTCTTCCCAAGTACCTGCCATTAGCGTTATGAGCCGCTAAGAGACGTCACCGAGCTCCGACGTACCCGCTACATTCATTCTCCGTGCTTACGAGTTTGATTTTTTTTAAAACTCGGGAGTGCTCTTGGAATGAACTCGTACCGTGGGACAGGGCTCTAAAGCAGCAACTACCGCTGTGCCACCGTGCCAGCCTTTTCCTCAAAGTGTGCTGGAAGCAGTCTTTGAATGTTTAAGGTAGAGAGAGGGTATACGATTATCAAGGGTGAGGAGAGGGAAGGTTTACATTGACGGATACAGAGTTGATGGTATAATAAGATCAGCTTATCAGATCTTATTAATTGGTGAAGCCAGCTTGATGATCTCTCCCTACTCGAGTTTAGCAAGTTTCTAATTCTAGAATTTCCACATTAAACCACGAATGTGTGAAAGAGTTGCACATAATGGCTAACAGCAGTAGCATTGCAATCATTGTGATTGCAACACTGAATCAATGTTGGTTAACTGAGGAAATGTATAAGTTTGGCAAAGATCACTACACTTGTAGTGATGAGGGAAATATTGGATTCACCGCCTCACTGTTGTTACTTTTAGGTTGGTATCCACGATTTGTTCAGTAAATATAACACTTTATATTCTGATTGTTATTTCCACCAGCACCACACACAGTAATATCAATAGGAAGGAACTACAGATGTCTGAAGAAGGGTCTCGATTGGTGACCCGAAACATCACCTTTTCTCCAGAGGTGCTGTCTGACCCATTGAGTTACTCCAGGACTGTGTCTATCTACAGTAATATCAATGGTCAGCATTCCAATATTTTAGAAATCCTGATGGTTTCCGGGCAATGTAGCCCAGCACTCCCTTTAAAATGATGGACCAGATTTCCTGTTAAACTGCTATTCCCTTTAAACTGGGCCATGTCGACCATGTCTATCTATATTCCCCTGAAACTCGCCAGATTCACTGAAACAATTATACTATCGCCAGATTCCGGCTGATACGAATCGGCAGTGTTTTTCCTGCCAATATGGGGTTTAAATTCACCACAACCGCAACGTTCCAATCCATCGCGTTCCATAAAAACCCACTCGCAAGCCGATTTAAATGGCCATTAATTTACGGGCATTAAACACTAAATTCCTTCAATTTGGCCTATAAATTAATGACAATGAGATTTAAAAATCATGTTATATTGTGCATTCTTGTGTGAATGTTATTTGGACACTTAGGCTTTTTAAGAAATGTTAATATTTTCTTAAGAAATGGATAGATGTTTAGATCTAATAATTGAATTTTGTAATCTACAATTGGGTAACTAACTAATTATATGCTTTAATTTCAGGTCATCCAAGTAAGATTGTTTCATATTAGTTTCAGAATGCTTCAATCTATAATAACTGAAAAGTTCTTTCAGTTCTCTTAATTTTTAAGAAAGTTATGGGCTTTTGACTGTCCTCGATCACAACTTTTATGTTAAGTCAATGGAAAAGCAATGGGGAACAAGATGCTAATTTCCAAGTATGAAAATGGCCATAACTGTTTTAATACTGAAGATATGAAAATGAATTAGGTGTCAAATTAAACTTCTTGTTATGCTTTTTCTGATGGGATAAATTGCAGACGATTTTTATAAAATCTCAAAATGTTGTAACATTGCTATGTATTGTGTTCTTTTTATTCGTATGGCTGCATGATAACCCAATTCTCACTGTACCAATTGGTGCATATGGTAATAAATGTCTCTTGAACTTGAAAACAAGGTGCTGCAGGACTGGCAGCACTTGTGGAGGGAGTGGACAGATTAAGGAGATTTTCGGCCAAACATCAACATTCCTTCCATGGATAACATCCCAAAGCTGCTGCCTCAGCACCAGAGACACAGGTTCAATTCAGTGGGTGCGGCTTCTCCCTATAACTGCGTGGGTTTATCCAAAAGCTCCAGTTTCCTCCCACATCTGAAAGATGTGCAGGCTTGTGGCTTATTTGGCTTCTGTAAATTGTCCCTTGTATGTAGAATGCGAAAGTGCGATAACATAAGAACTACATACAGGTGATCAATGGTCAACATGCACTGGCTGAGTCATAGTTCCTGTTTCCAGACAATATCTCCCAATGTTTCCTGAACCACTGAATTCCTCCAGAACCATTGCTCAAGATTCAAGCATCGGCAGTACCATCTATTTTTAACTAAATTAAAATGCGTTGGAGTAGTAATAGGAATGACATTGAAAATTCTAAAAATGTTTTTATTCAGAAACTTAAATAGAAGTTTTGTAAATGGAAAACTTAAACCATGGTTTGGCTCACTGATGGCATTAGCAACAGGATTATTTGCCTGTCTCTAGTATTACGAATTCTTAACGCTTCAGTTTTAACAATCTCTAAATTAATCCTTACAAATTTGTGTAGACAATATGTGACAGTAAATAAGATAAAATGAAGATACAATAATTTCACCACTACTAATTTTAGTGATAGATAAGCAACGTATCTAACTAATGAGCCATGTACTGATGACAAGCAGAATGCCATTTTAAAACCAGCAACAATGGAGTTGAATCTATTAACATCATTGCTTCTACAAAATGTTTTTTGACTCTGACGAAAGGTCATCACTGGAAACATATATTTGAGTTCCTATTTCCAGTATTTGCTGCTTTCATTTCATATTCAAGTATCTGCAGTTTTTTGAATATCCTGCTAGTATGTAACTTCTAAACCCACACGTCATGATATCAGAATTGCTTGGCTAAAATTCATACTGTGATTATGAATAAGATGGAGCACATAATTATCTTAAAGCACTAGTTTATTTAAAGTTCATTTTCATCAGTCTCCACTGCAGACTTAAATTGGCATTGGGCTGCTGGCATATTTGAAATGCCACTTTCAGACACGGGAAGAGGTAGAGTCTCCACAATAGGCTCCTGACAGAATGGAACCAGGGAGAGTGTGAGCAAGATTTCAAAGTGGTTTCTGTCTTCCCCATTGTCTTTTTCAAGGTGGAATTGGTATTCACCAAATTGCAAAATACAGTTCCTTGGCAGATCAATCCTATTCAGGTGACCCAGAACAATGCCGTTGACAGAGAGTGGAGCCCTCACACTTGTATTTTTGATTTCAAAATAGAGTTCTGTGCTGTCACTGTGTCGGAAAGTTTGAATTGCAAACTGAACTCGTGATGCACGCCTGTCCACCAGAGGAAAATAGCATATTTTGGACTCGCGACCAAACTTTACCAATTCATCCACCCGAAACTTCTGTTTCTCATTGAAAGTCAGGGATTTAAATACTGCGGCCTGGGGATGGTAGATGCTTATGTGAAGAGATGGTATTGTTTCTTCTGTAGTGGCAGTTTCGAAGTGCATGCTGCTGCCGGTTTATATTTCTGTGGAAATAATAATTATCATTAGTCTTTCCTTCCACCGCAAGTGGTTGCATCACAAAATTAAAATTGATGGATATGAAAATGCGCTAAAATGGTACCAATCTTTGGGAACTCCTGAGGTTTTGAAATGCAAAATGTGAATGTTAATATACATTCATGAACGTAAATGTTGTAACAATTGACAGAACTATTCATCCAAGTTTTCCAATCCTGATGCAGGGTTTTGACCGAAAACGTCAATTGTCCCTTTGCCTCCACAGATGCCACCCAACCTCCTGAATTCCTCCACTAGCTCATTTCTTTGACCCAATGTTTGATGTTTACAATGATTAAATAAACACTTCCCTCTTAATACTCTAGTGTTCCTGTTAAATATTTTATTTTGTTTTTGCACCCAAGCAAAGTTTGGATTCTTATTCGCATTCCTGCAAATTCCCAAATTGAAGGCATTAAAGGAGAGAAAAGAGAGCTTTGCAATTGAACTTACATGTCTCTTTAAATTGAAATTACTGCAATTAAAAAAGCAACCAACCACACAATCTTAACAATATGCTTCCACCAGTGCACTTGGCACCACATTTCAGAGAGGATAGCAGACTCGGATTGCAGAGGTTATTTACTAGAGTGGTATTAGAAAAGGTGATCTTCAGCTTTAGGGAGAGTCTGCAGAAATCAGCAGCTTAAATTAATTAATGGTTAAGAAAGCACACCAACATCTCTATTACTTCAGAAGACCAAAGAAATGTGGCACTTTTCCAAAGACCTACCAATGCTCTATTGGGATGCATCACAGTTTGGCTTAGCAACTGTAGTTAAGAAGTGAACTCGGGGGGGGGGGGGGGGGGGGGGGGGGGGGGGGGGGTTCCCCAGAGGAAATTCTGTCAGGATGTTTCCTCTCCGGAGATTCTCGAACCGGCTGGCACGGCCTCAGAATAAGGGGCTGCTGGCTATGCTCCAGATACCATCTGCATATCCAGTGCTAACCATGCTCCTGACTCCCATTCTAACCCCAGCTCCACGCGACTTCACCCCTTCCACCTCCATGAACCCCATCCCCCGCCACCATCCACCCAACCTTAGGCTCTGGACACATTCCCAACACTCATGGCTTAGTCCGTGACCTCAATGATCCGTTCTTCATTATTCCTCAAAACTGACAATCGACAATTGGGATTTGCACTTACTCAGTTAAATGAGGAAATCCAGCAGTTGCCGACTCCAACAGCCTGCTCCCCTATTCAATGCCCGGTTGCAGCAGGTAGAGGCAACACAGAAGTTGCGATTTAAAAAAATCAGCAATCACCGGAATAAAATGAAATGAAATTTTTCAAACCAGCAAATTACTGGTAAACAACCTTTAGATTCTGTGGGGTTAATGTACTACCATTAACTCCATTATTAGATTTTAAAAATCAATACGTTCCTAAATTTATTTTTTGAAGTATGTCAATTTTGTAATTTAGCCGCCTTCCCATGTAGGTCCCAATTTGAATTTGTCCAGTGCAGCACAGTAATGTTTGCTAAATATTAGGGATATTCTCTCTCGAAACTATTCATTTGTCACTAATCCCCATTCCTCTCTCCATCAACTGTCCCAAATTTGATCAAAGGCACTGTCACGCACAAAACCAAGATGAATTATGGACCCCATGTCCACGCCATCACAAACGCAGCAGAAATTCAGCAATCTCTGGATCAGCCTCAGCTCATCATCTGTGCAGGAAATAACTGCAGGCAGATGCTGGTTTAAACCGAATATAGATACAAAAAGCCGGAGTAACTCAGTGGTACAGGCAGCATCTGTGGAGAGAAGGAATGGAGACCCTTCTTCTGACTCTACAAACATTGACCTCCAAATTCAAATAGTACATCTCACCCTTTCCTCTGTCCCTTATCAACTCAGTGGGCACATATATTCCCCACCACCACAGTCACCCTGCTCTTCCCCCTCCTCTGTAAATTCATCTCCCACTCCCTAGACCCACATTTCACTTTTATTCCGTCCTCTTTCCCCTCCCACCCACATCCCTGCACCAGCTTTACATTTCACTCCTCCTCTTTCCTTATCTGACTCCCTCGTCTCCTATTCACCTCTCGCCCATGTCACTAACTCCACCCATCTGCCAATCGCCCCCACCCTCTCCTACACCCGCCCAACGTGTGCATGAAGGAACTGCAAGGGCTGGATTCAACCGAAGACAGGCACAAAAAGACAGGAGGTAACTCCGCGGGTCAAACAGCATCTCTGGAGAAAAGGAATGGAGACCCTTCTTCAGACTCTACGAACATTGACCTCCAAGTCGAGACCCTTCTTCAGACTCACGGCCCGAAACGTCACCTATTCCTTTTCTCCAGAGATGCCGGTTACTCCTGCTGTTTGTGTCCACCCAACATG
Organism: Raja brachyura; assembly: GCA_963514005.1. The sequence goes on from OY740781.1 coordinate 166,659,191, forward strand.
GGCCAGGCTTTGTTCCACCCACGCCTCCTTCCCAGCTTCATTTCCCCAGTCCCAATCAGTCTGAGGAAGAGTGTTTACACAAAATGTCATCTGCCTATTCCCTCCAAAGATGCTGCCTGACCGAGTTCCTCCTGCACTGTTTTTTTTTGTTCCACCTCACTCCAATGTGCCCATCTTTCTCACCTCTTCTCAGTCCACCTATCACTTACCACCTGATTTTCTCGCCTCCAGCTCTTCACCCCCCCTCACCCCAACCTCGTACTATCAGTTTGATGGGTCCCGGTCCAAAACGTCAGCCATCCTGTTTCTCCAGAGATGCTACCTGACCCGCTGAGTTACTCCAGCACTTTGTATCCATCTTCGGTGCAAGCCAGCATATGCAGTTAGTCATAGAACGATAGTGTAGAAACAGGCCCTTCGGTCCAACTTGCCTACACCGGCCAACATGTCCCAGCTACACTAGTCCCACCTGCCTGCGTTTGGTCCATATACCTCCAAATCTGTCCTATCCATGTACCTGTCTAACTGTTTCTTTCATTTTTACTGATCTTTTTTTACAGCTCTTTTTTTCTACTGATGTGAGGAAATCGGCAGTTCATTGTTTCTATTTTCTATCATCTGCCTATATGATTACTCCTGCCCTTCTTTATATGTATGCGACCGTCTCTCTCTCACCACTCTCTCCTCACACAGTTCTCGACCCGAGTCGTCCACAATTCTTCCGCCCCGCCCCACCCTGGATCCACTGAGTTCCTCCAGCAATAGAAGATAGTCACAGAAAGCTGGAGTAACTCAGCGGGTCAGACAGCATCTCTGGAGAAAAGCAATAGGTCACGTTTCGGGTCGTGATTCTGAAGAAGGGTCTTGACCCGAAACGCCACCTTTTCCTTCTCTCCAGAGATGCTGCCTGTCCCCCTGAGTTACTCCAGCTTTTTGTGTCACTCTTCGGTTTAAACCAGCAGTGTTCCTACACGAATTCCCCCAGCAGTGTTGTTCTTTCCCCAGATTCCAGTATCTGCAGGCTCTTGTGTCCCGAGATCTTAGACTATAATTGTTTGCCAATAGTATTGATATCTGCCGCTATCCGCTGTTACATCCATGGGATATTTGTTGCATGGAATTACCAAAGCAACCGCCGAGGGCGATCACGTTTATCGCGGTGGGCGATGTTTGCCTTCAGAGTGCACAAGGACGGGGGGGGGGGGGGGGGGGGGAGAAGGAAGAGGCTTCCATTGAAAACTTAACTCATCCTCACATTTCTGAAACTGAAACCGTAAGCGAGCTGCAGAGAAGGAAGAAACGCGGCACATGTGTTGGGGAGTGGGCAGGCTGTTAAGTACCTCCAGGATCTGATGCCCCAAAAAGTTTAAAATCGCAAGTGTTCAGGTTCGATTAAAAACATCCTTCACCGCCTCCCCCCCCCCAAAAAAAAAATCAGTCCTCTCTGGAAATCCACCAGTCTATGAATTAAACCGTTAAAAATGCAAATATATCTATTAATCACGAGATTAATCACACTCCCAAAATGATTACAAGTGAACCAGCGACCCAGCTCCTGACCCGAACTACAGACCCATCAGTTTGTCTTCAACAGCCCCCTCCCGGTTCGCGTTAGCAGCACCAACCTGCCACAAGCCACAGAAACGCCCCGAGTTTGTACAGCGGAAAGGCTTCACAGACAACCCCAAAGCTCCGATCAGCTCGCCGTGAAGAGTTTTTTTTTAACCAAGCACTCTAAGATCTTTGTTTTTATCTACGCCCTGCGAACCAAGCCCATCCTCTCTATGATTGACCGTCAGGGATATCCAAACACAACTGAAAGTTCGCCTGCGATTGCCACCTCCTTTTGTTCTTGCTCCGGGCGTGATATTCGACCTAGTAAAATTGCTGACGCGAGTCAGAAATATGATATAAAGACGTTCACAAACAAAATCTGTGGAAGGAAATGGACAGGCCACGTTTCTCGTTGGGAGCTTTCTTCAGAAAATCCTGCCTTTGGTTAGAAACATAGAAAAATAGGTGCAGGAGTAGGCCATTCGGCCCTTCGAGCCTGCACCGCCATTCAATGTGATCATGGCTGATCATCCAACTCAGTATCCCGTACCTGCCTTCTCTCCATACCCCCTGATCCCTTTAGCCACAAGTGCCACATCTAACGCCCTCTTAAATATAGCCAATGAACTGGCCTCAACTACCTTCTGTGGCAGAGAATTCCAGAGACTCACCACTCTCTGTGTAAAGAATGTTTTCCTCATCTCAGTCCTAAAGGAATTCCCCCTTATCTTTAGACTGTGACCCCTTGTTCTGGACTCCCCCAACATCGGGAACAATCTTCCAGCATCTAGCTTGTCCAACCCCTTAAGAATTTTGTACGTTTCTATAAGATCCCCCCTCAATCTTCTAAATTCCAGCGAGTACAAGCCGAGTCTATCCAATCTTTCCTCATATGAAAGTCCTGACATCCCAGGAATCAGTCTGGTGAATCTTCTCTGTACCCCCTCTATGGCAAGGATGTCTTTCCTCAGATTTGGAGACCAAAACTGTACGCAATACTCCAGGTGTGGCCTCACCAAAACCCTGTACAACTGCAGTAGAACCTCCCTGCTCCTATACTCAAATCCTTTCGCTATGAATGCGAACATACCATTTGCTTTCTTCACTGCCTGCTGCACCTGCATGCCTACTTTCAATGACTGGTGTACCATGACACCCAGGTCTCATTGCATCTCCCCTTTTCCTAATCTGCCACCATTCAGATAATAGTCTACCCTCATGTTTTTGCCACCAAAGTGGATAACCGCACATTTATCCACATTATACTGCATCTGCCATGCATCTGCCCACTCACTCAGGTTATTTCTTAAACCTTGAAGATTATCTCGCACTCAGTTTGCAACTTCTCTGAATTGTGCTGAAGCACCAGCTTCGTTTTAATTCCTATGGTGTTGTAAAATATTATTAAATTTATATTTTATTTTACATTTTCTGCAGCGCCTGTTCCCAAGATTAAAAATAAAGTGGAGTGAAATCCTGAAGGTCGTGTGCACCTTCAGAAAATAAATTATTTTCGTTTGTGTGCATTTGACACTGAGAAGTTTGCAATGATTCTTCTCTCCTGGACATTGATTTATCACATCAAAATTGAAATGTTGGAGCAGGTGAAGTCCATGCAGTCCCTTGAGTCTGCTCCGGCAATGCTGATCCTCTCAAATAACATGTGCCCACTCTTACCCAATACTGTTAGATGTCTCTGTGTTTGAAAACCTATCTCCATCTCCATCTCCATAATTTGACAAACCTATCTCCATCTTAACTATATTCAGTGATGTGGCCCCCTACAACCTTCTGTGGTAGATTCAACAGATTCACCACATTCGAAATGAAGATATATCTTCTTCATGCTAAACATCACACAAAACATCTTGATAGTGATTTCACCCAACAAACAGTTAACAATGGCCTGTTTCCTTTATCATCTGATTGTTTTGCATATATTTCATTCATTGTTCTTTATCTCTCTACATCATCATCTAAATCTCACGTTTCCCTTATCCCTAACTAGTCTGATGAAGGGTCTCAACCCCGAAACGTCACCCATTCCTTCTCTCCAGAGTTTTGCCTGTCCCACTGAGTTACTCCAGTTTTTTTGTGTCTATCTTGATAGTGACTCTTGGTTCTCAAACTCAGTGCCATTGAAACATCTGCTTTGCAACCAGTCTGTCAGAATTTGTACATTTCAATGAAATCTGCCCTCATTCACATGCAAAAACAGTTCTAGTCAATCCATGTGTGGGAAAGAACTGCAGGTGCTGGTTTAAATTGAAGGTAGACACAAAATGCTGGAGTAACTCAGTGCGACAGGGAGCATCTCTGGAGAGAAGGAATGGATGACGTCTGAAGAAGGGTCTCGACCCGAAACGTCACCCATTCCTTCTCTCCAGAAATGCTGCCTGTCCTGCTGAGTTACTCCAGCATTTTGTGTCTATCTTCTTGTCAACCCATGCCTCCTGTTCTTGTTAAATTAGCTTTCTTTGCTTTGGGGATTTACTTGGCAAAAGTCGATCATCAACAACAACAGTTTAAAATGTTGCTTCAAGAATGTGAATGGTTTTGATACTCGCCTCTCTCTGTCTGACTTTCTGATTAACCATTAATGATACTAATAGAATAAAGGGGAAGAGAGAAGGAGGAAAGGAGAGGAAAATGGGTGGAAGAGCGGGGAGGCGGCTGTTGAGTGGGAAGAGGAGGTGGCACAGAAACGATGTGGGGGGGGGGGGGGAATGGGAGCGAGATGGATGAGTGGGTGAAGGTAGAGTTGGGAATGGAAAGCCAAACATTTTTAAAAGTCAGGAGAAGAAAAAGGAAGTGGAGAAGCTGGAGAAACAAAATATACTGGAACTCTCATTCTCTTTCTTGAAAGCACTGGGGGCTTTGCAACATGAGATACTATTGAATATAGAACATAGAAGAGTGTGCTCAGGGGCAGACCCTTCAGCCCATACTGAACTTGTAATCTCTTCTGCCTGCACATGATCCATATCCCTCCATTCCCTGCATATCACTGTGCCTATCAAAAGGCCTCTTACATGCCCCAGTTATACGTGCCTTTAGCACCACCCCTTGCAGTGCGATTCCAGGCACCCACCATTTTCTGTATAACAAATATCTCCCTTAAACATTGCCCCTCGCACCTTAAAACTATGCCCTCGAGCCTTTGACATTTACACGCTGGAAAAAAAAGATTTGGACTGTCTACCCTATCTACACCTCTCATAATTTCATATCCTTCTATCGTCTCTCCTTGAAATGTGGGGAAAATAACAGAAAAAAACATCAGCCTAACTATCTGTAACAGTTCCAACATCCGTGATGTGATAAGGATCAGATGATCGTTTTTTACGATATTGGGTGAGGTTTGAAGATTGCCCAGATCTCATGAGATAACTGCACAGTTCGGCAAAATGCTGGGTGTGGGATTGTTTACTTATTTATGGGGGAAATCAAAGGTACCATATTTTAACACCTCCACCCACCCCATCTCTAAAACCATCCACTCCACCCCACCCCACCCCACACACCGCACCAGCCATCTTAGAACATTTTGCTTGTCTCTGAAGTTAAAAGCATGCACCATCTTCAAAGTCCCAGCCAAATGTCCTTCACATGGTACACAAAATGCTGGAGAAACTCAGCGGGTGCAGCAGCAGCATCTATGGAGCGAAGGAGATAGGCTGCTGCACCCGCTGAGTATCTCCAGCATTTTGTGTACCCTTCGATTTTCCAGCATCTGCAGTTCCTTCATCAAGACAAATGTCCTTCACAACTGTGCCGAGAGAGAAAGGGATATACGGATATAGGGGGAGCTGTGGAACGGGGGGGGGGGGGGGGGGAGAAGAGGGCAAATTGGAAAGAGTGGGGGAATTAGAAGGAGTGGACAGGTCTGGGGAGGAATGAGGAGACTCGGTGAGAACAAGTGGAAAGACAGGGTGAAGAGTAAAAGAGAAGAGATTTAAGGCAGCGAGCGAGGCACCGGGGGGGGGGGGGGGGTAGAGGGAGGTGTGGACAGGGCCGGACTTTCATCTGCTGAGGCCCTAAGGTGTATGAAATGTGAGGCCCTTCTCTAAAACAATTCGGATAAAAAATGATAAAATAAAAATATATTTCAAAAAATGAGGCCCCCGAGGGTGTGTGGCCCTAAGCTATAGCGTATTTAGCTTATAGGTAAGTCCAGCACTGGGTGTGGAAGGAGAGGGGGATCTGGAAATAGAGAGAAGGGATCTGCGAAGGGGCCACTTGGTTGTAGAGGGTTAAGAATGGTGGTGAGATGTGGGGAGCCGGAGGTAGGGAGTGAACGAGCTACGAGCCATTACCGCTGATGTGGTGAAATCCTAGCAAAAATTAGCAAATGCAGGAAATCCCCGGCCTGTGGCAGTCTGCAGGCGGTGAAGACAGTGGGAGTTTCCGAAGGCATTGCTCCAGCCGCTGACAGTCTGAAAGGCTCTGTCGGAGCCAAGGACTTTCCGTTGGGATTCGTGAATTTACAACGCTCCCCAAGTTGAGATGTAACAAGAATGATCCGGTGTCTTGTTACTAGAGCTGGAAGGAAAAGTACGCGGGAACCTCCAGGAAGTCTATGAGAAGAGGCGGGGATTGCAGGGAAGGTAAGGTCCGTGGTCTAGTCTCATGAACATTTTACTGAGCAAAGGTTGAAAACAAATCCGCCACAGGTGTTGAGTGAAATTATCCACACGGGGCAGTAACCCAGCTCTCAGAGTGTTGTGCAATGTTGGGCGAGCAGGCGATTCGCAACTTAAAGTCATCATTGCTGATCAGAACAGGGGCGGGTGATTCAGCCACCCCTCGCCATAGAACAGTACAGACAGCGACAGGACCACGGCACACAGTGTCTGTGCTGAACATGATGCCAAGATAATCTACTCAGCATGCACGTGATCCATGTAACCCGCCACATACCCATGTGCCAATCCAAAACAACTCTTAAATGTCACTGTGGTAGCTGCCTCCACCACCACTCCGGCAGTTCATTACAGGCACCCATCAATCTCAGTGTAAAAAAACTTGCCCCACACGTCTCCTTTAAAATGTGCCCCTCTCACCTTAACACTACGCCTTCCAGTGCCTTGGAAAATAGTATCTGACTTTCTACCCTATCTACGCCTCTCATAATCTTATATACTTCTATTGGGTTTTCCTGCAACCTCAGAGAATACAATCTAAGTTTGTCTAATCTCTCCTGATAGGTAAGACCCTCTTATCCAGACAGCATCCTGGGAAACACTCCGGCATCCTCTCCAAAGCCTCCATGTTCTTCCTGTGATGGGCCGGCCAGAACTAAATGCAAACTCCATATGTGGCATAACCAAAATCCTATAAAGCTGTAACATAACTTCCTAATTCTTATCCTCAACGCCCCAAGCTTGACTGCAAGCATACCACACGCCTTCTTTACCACTCTTTCTACTTGTGTTGCTCCTTTATATATAACAATTGCAGCGCAGAAACAGGCCCTCTCGGCCCTTCCAGTCCGTGCCGACCTTTCTGGCCTGGGGCCTAACAATCCCAGGTCAGATATCCTTCCCGAGGTGCGTGCCAAAAGTTAACACGTTATTGACCCTGAAAACTAAAAAGAAACAACACAGCAGGTCAGGCATCATCTTAGATTACCAGCAACTGCATTAAAAAAAAATCATCAGCTTTATGAATCTGTTATCAGCCTTTGCACGTGTACCAGCATTCAAAAGCACAAAAGATCATAAGACATGGGACAGAATTAGGCTCTTCAGCCCATTGAGTCTGCTCCGCCACTTGATCATGGCTGATCTATTTTTTCCTGTCAACCCCATTCTCCTGCCTTGTACTCATAACCATTAAATCCTTACTGAACAAGAACCTGTCAATCTCCACTTTAAAAAAGTCCCAAAGACTTCATCTCCACTGCTGTCTTATGACAATGAATTCCACAGAAATAAATTCCTCCTCATCTCCATTCTAAAGATACGTCATTTTTTTACTGAGGCTGTGCCCTCTCGTCTTAGACTCTCCCACGATTGGAAACATCCTCTCCATATCCACTCTATCTCGGCCTTTCATTATTCAGCTGGTTTCAACGAGATCCCCTCTCATCCTCCTAAACTATAGCAAGTCCTGAGGCCCTGAGCCATAAATGCTGCTCATACATTAACCCAACCATCCCCGGGATCATTGTCATAAACTTCCTCCGAACCCTCTCCAATGCCAGCACATCCTTCCTTGGATACGAGGCCCAAACCTCATATCCGGGGAACTGCTCACAATATTCCAAAAGGAGCCCCAATATTCATGTTTTATGATGAATTCCTTCCAACCCTTCTCTGTTTAATTTTTCATTGAAGATTTCTAAGAATTTTTCAACTGCAAGAAATTGGAGGGCTTTGATGAAAGAGGTGAAGGATGTGATAAAAAGAGCTAATGGTGGAGACACTCGACAGGTCAGGCAGTAATGGTGGAGACAGTCCCAGAGAACCAAGCTATATGGCACAGAAACTGGCCTTTCGGCCCACCTTGCCAATCATCAAGTACCTACCTTCATTAATCCCATTTACCAGCATTTGGACCACAGCCTCCTTGCCTTGGCTATTCAAGTGCTTGTTTCTTAAATGTTGTGAAATGAGCTGTGCCACAAACCCCTCAGCCAGTGCATTACAGAATCCAGCCACCAAGCTGGAAAAATTCATCCAGGAAATCCCCGGCCTGTGGGGATTCGTCCTCAGATCATCTCTATACCTTAAACCTATAGCTCTAGTTTTAGATACCTCAGCCATGGGAATATGTTTTCTGTTAACTATTCACTCAAAGCCCTTCATAATCTTGTGTATCTCCCTTAGTTACCTCGTCTGCCTACTCCACCCCAAGTGGAATAAATGTATGAAACAGTCTGTGCACCATGCGTTGTTTACATACATGCACAGACCCCCATCTCTAGTCTTACCGGAGTCAGATGTTCTGTCCGCTCGGAGTATGTGTCGTTCCGCTAGCTCAATGGCGCTGGTGGGAACATCAGAGTTCAGCCAGGTTACGGTGAGGATCAGGATGCTGCAATCCTTGATCCAGTTGTAGGAGGCAATCAGAAGACGGAGGTCATCCATCTTGTTTGCCAGGGAACGGACGTTGGCAAGGAAAAGGCTAGGGATGGATGGCCTGTATGGGGCTCGCTCCAACCTTGCCTTCAACCTCAGTCCAACCTTGCCTTCAACCCCCCTCGAATATCCCTTCAGGACAGCGCGGTTGTGCAGCGGTAGAGTTTCTGCCACAGTGCCGGAGACCCGGGTTCGATCCTGACTATGGATGCTGTCTGTACGGTGTTTGTATGTTCTTCCTGCGACAGCATGGGCTTTCTCCGGGTGCTCCGGTTTCCTCCCACACTCCAAAGACGTGCAGGATGTTAGGTTAATTGCCTTCTGTAAATTTTCCCTAATGTGCAGGATAGAACTAGCGAACGGGTGACTGCTGGTCGGCATGCAATCGGAAGGCTGAAGGGCCTGTTTCTACGCTGTTTTATAAAATTGTACCATAAAGCCCGTATTCTTATGTTCTATGCCGATTAATATAACAATTACAGCACGGAAACAGGCCTTCTCGGCCCTTCCAGTCCGTGCCGACCATTTATTTTCCCCTAGTCCCATCTACCTGCACTCAGACCATACCCCTCCATTCCCTTCCCGTCCATATACCTATCCACTTTACTTTTAAATGTTAAAATCGATCCAGCCTCCACCACTTCTGCAGGAAGATCATTCCACACAGCCACCACTCTCCGAGTAATGAAGTTCCCCCTCATGTTACCCCTAAACTTCTGTCCCTTAATTCTCATGTCATGCCCTCTTGTTTGAATCTTTCCTACCCTCAATGGGAAAAGCTTATCCACGTCCACTCTGTCTATCCCTTTCATCATTTTAAAGACCTCAATCAAGTCCCCCCTTAACCTTCTGCGCTCCAAAGAATAAAGACCTAACTTGTTCAACCTTTCTCTGTAACTTAGTTGCTGGAACCCAGGCAACATTCTAGTAAATCTCCTCTGTACTCTCTTTATTTTGTTGACATCCTTCCTATAATTAGGCGACCAAAATTGTACACCATACTCCAGAATTGGTCTTACCAATGCCTTGTACAATTTAATGAAGGTATCCCACAAAACATCTTCACCACCTTGTCTCCCTTCACTGCCACATTCATACATTTGTAGAACATAGAACAGTACAGCACTACAAACAAGCCTTTTGGCCCATAATGTTTGTGCCGAACATGATGCCAAGTGAAAATGATCTCATCTGCCTGCACATCATCCATATCCCGCTATTCCATCCACATCCACGTGTGTATCTAACAGCCTTTTAAATGACACAATTGTAATTGACTTCACCACTATCTCTGGCAGTCAATTCCAGGCCCCCACCACTCTCTGTGTAAAAAGATGGCAGCGCACATATCCAATGAACTCTCATCTCAATTTAAGGTCATTAGGAATAGGAGTAGAATTAGGCCATTCGACCCATAAGGTGTACTCCACCATTCAATCATGGCTGAACTATCTCTCCCTCCTAACCCCATTCTTCTGCCTTCTCCCCATAACCTCTGACACCCGTACTAATCAAGAACCCATCTATCTATGCCTTAAAAAATATCCACTGACTTGGCCTCCACAGCCTTCTTGGGCAAAGAATTCCACAGATTCATCACCCTCTGACTAAAGAAATTAGTCGTAAAGCTATACTCTCTAATGTTTGACAATTCCACCCTGGGGAAAAAGGCTCTGGCTCTGAACCCTCTCTATGTCTCATAGTTTTATATAAATCTATCAAGTCTCCCCTCAACCTCTGATGTTCCAGAAAAAAAACAATCTAAGACTATCTAACCTCTCCTTGTAGCTTAAAACCTCTAATTGCATCTTTCCGGTAATGTGGTGACTAGACTTGCATGCAACACTCCAATACAGCCAAACCAAAGTCCGATAGAGCTGCATCTTGACTTCCTGACTCTTTATTTAATGCCCCTAGCAATGACGCCAAACATATCGTATACCTTCCATAGCACCCTATCTTCTGGTGCTGCCACCTTTCGTGAGCTATGAACCTTTAGGCTTTAGAGACACAGTGCGGAAACAGGCCCTTCGGCCCACCGAGTCTGCGCTTGGTTCTTGGTTCTTGGTTACTTTGTCCTCCAAAATATTCCAACTGGAATTTAAACTGGAGGTGGTGAAGGGAGGGGTTTAGCCAGAGAGGGTTATTGGGAAGAAAGTGCCACTTTAAATTTAGTTGCATCTGGCTGGGCAACCGTGGCTTGGTGGAGATTATTCCATGCTTTAATAGTGCATGGAAAGAACGAATTGCTGTACACATCTGTCTTTGAGGCTGGGACAACAAATTGGATCGAATGCCCTCGTCTGCTCCTAATTGGTTTGTGGTTGGTGTAGGTCTTGTGATCTAAGTCTAGCTGACCATTTAACATTTTGTAAAAACAGGTCAAAGTGAGCTTCACGTCTGCCTTGGAGAGGGTTCCACCCCAGAGAATTGTTAGTAAGAAATTGAGCGGCCTGTCTTTGGACACGTTCGATGGATGAAATGTTTTTATCTGTGTATGGGTCCCAAGCTGCAACTGCGTAGTCCAGATGAGGTCTAACGAGGGTGAAATACAGCTTCTCCTTGACAGAAGCTGAACAATGATGGAAGTTGCGCCTCAGGAAGTTTAGGACAACTGCGCTGACTAGGATCATCCCATACATTAACACTATCCTACACACAAGGGACAAACTAAATATTTTTACCAAAGCCAATTAAACTACAAACCTGTTTAAGAAGGAACTGCAGATGCTGGAAAATCGAAGGTAGACAAAAATGCTGGAGAAACTCAGCGGGTGAGGCAGCATCTATGGAGCATAGGAAATAGGTGACGTTTCAGACCTGAAGAAGGGTCTTGACCTGAAACGTCGCCCATTTCCTTCGCTCTATAGATGCTGCCTCACCTGCGGAGTTTCTCCAGCATTTTAAACTACAAACCTGTATGCCTTTGGAGTGTGGGAGGAAACTGGAGCACCTGCAGCAAACCCACGTGGTCACAGGGAGAACGTTCAAGCTCTGTACAGATAGCATCCGTAGTCAGGATCGAACCCGGGTCCCTGGCGCTGTAAGGCAGCAGCTCTACCACTGCGCCACTGTGTCGCCTGGACTCTCTGTCACGGGGAGAACTTGGATACCACGATAACCATATAACCATATAACAATTACAGCACGGAAACAGGCCTTCTCGGCCCTTCCAGTCCGTGCCGACCATTTATTTTCCCCTAGTCCCATCTACCTGCACTCAGACCATACCCCTCCATTCCCTTCCCGTCCATATACCTATCCACTTTACTTTTAAATGTTAAAATCGATCCTGCCTCCACCACTTCTGCTGGAAGATCATTCCACACAGCCACCACTCTCTGAGTAAAGAAGTTCCCCCTCATGTTACCCCTAAACTTCTGTTCCTTAATTCTCATGTCATGCCCTCTTGTTTGAATCTTCCCTACCCTCAATTGGAAAAGCTTATCCATGTCAACTCTGTCTATCCCTTTCATCATTTTAAAGACCTCAATCAAGTCCCCCTTAACCTTCTGCGCTCCAAAGAATAAAGACCTAACTTGTTCAACCTTTCTCTGTAACAGTTGCTGGAACCCAGGCATCATTCTAGTAAATCTCCTCCGTACTCTCTCTATTTTGTTAACATCCTTCCTATAATTAGGCAACCAAAATTGTACACCATACTCCAGAATTGGTCTCACCAATACCTTGTACAATTTTAACATTACTTCCCTACTCCTATATTCAATGCTCTGATTTATAAAGGCCAGCACACCAAAAGCTTTCTTTACCACCCTATCTACATGCGATTCCACCTTCAGGGAACTATGCACAGTTATTCCTAGATCCCTCTGTTCCACAGCATTCCTCAATTCCCTACCATTTACCATGTACGTCCTATTTTGATTTGTCCTGCCAAGATGTAGCACCTCACACTTATCAGCATTAAACTCCACCTGCCATCTTTCAGCCCACTCTTCCAAATGTCCCAAATGTCTCTGTAGACTTTGAAAATCTACTTCATTATCCACAGCACCACCTATCTTGGTATCATCTGCATACTTATTTATCCAATTTTCCACCCCATCATCTTGATCATTGATGTACATGACAAACAACAGTGGACCCAACACAGATCCCTGAGGCACCCAACTGGTCACCGGCTTCCACCCTGACAAACAGCCATCCACCATTACTCTCTGGCATCTCCCATTCAGCCACTGTTGGATCCATCTTGCTACTCCGCCATTAACACCCAAAGATTGAACCTTCTTAACCAACCTTCCATGGGGAACCTTGTCAAAGGCCTTACTGAAATCCATATAGATCCCTCTGCTTCTGTTACTTTTCTATTATTAAATTTAAAAACAAGAAGTGGTACATGAAATGTGTTATGTTATTTTTGGTTTATACTATTGTACATTGCTTCTACAAAAATATTTTAAAAAAAAGAATACAGAAGCAGAACATATCAGAGTGTAAACGCATAGATTCTTGGGGATGGGGCCACGTAAAGGGGCTATAAAGAGACATGTGGGATTCTGTATTAAATGTTTGAGAATGTGTAGATCTGTGCATGCTGGATGATGTTTTGAGGAATTGTAGCTTTATTACTATTAGAACAAATGTCATGGGCCAGAACTTCCTGTCCCAGCTGAATCAGCTCCAGGTTCGGGTTTTTTTTTAATTTGGTCTACTTCAAGGGTCTTGAGGCGACATGGTGGTGCAGCGGTAGTGTTGCTGCCTTACAACTCTTGCAGCGACGGAGGTCCGGGTTCGATCCCGACTATGGACGCTGTCTGTAAGGAGTTTGCCTGTTCTCCCTGTGACCGCGTGGGTTTTCTCCGAGATCTTCAGTGTCCTCCCACACTCCAAAGACATACAGGTTTATGGGTTAATTTGCTTGGTGTAAGTATAAATTGCCCCTAATGCATGTAGGTAAGATAGTGTTAATGTGCGGGGATCGCGGGTCGGTGAGGACTCGGTGGGCTGAAAGGCTTTTTTCCCCGCTGTACCTCTAAACTAAACTAAACTAAACTAATCAAGATAGTGCATTTTGGATGAGTGAGGGCAAGGCCCCTTGGTAGCTTGACAGAGATCATGTGCAAACTTCTCACAGATAGCACCAGAGGTTAGGGTTGACTCTGGCTGGCTCTATTGGTTTTGCTACACAACACAGGAGAGGTCTCGAGCCAAATTCCTTCTCTCCAGAGATGCTGCCTGTCCTGCTGAGTTACTCCAGCAGTTTGCGTCTATCTTCGATTTAAACCAGCATCTGCTGTTCCTTCATACGAGGCAGAGGCTGTCCTCAGTGTAAATAAATAACCCTGTCTCCACAAAGTCTGTTCAGTGTTCTTAGCTTCGAGCTGTCTATTGTGTGCTGTTCAAGAAGCCAGCCCACCTCTACTTCCTTAAGTGTACTTAATAATGAGTAATACATGGTGACTCGCCAACTCTGCGTACGTTCCAAACATTCTAAAATAAAAATGGGATTGGTGTTTCGCATAAATTTATTCCCAGTGTAGCTTGTGGCTGATTGCTTCCTCCTTTGCACGACTTTAGAAACAGAACCTGTCTTGACAGTTTTAGTTTCATGTTTACTGCACAATCAAGTGCCCTGCCAGAAAGCAGATCCTGTGATCCAGGGACAGAATGCCGTTACTCTCTGCCCCATGGATTCAAGAAAATCAAATTTATCCCAGATAGATCAAGGATATTCTTACTTGCTGCAGCACACCACAATATGTAAATATCGTACACTGGAAACAATATGATAAACGAGTGAAAACAGTTGTGTGTGCATATAGACACATACCCACATATATATAGGGCAGACACGAAATGCTGGGGTTACTCAGCAGGACAGGCAGCATCTCTGGAGAGAAGGGAATGGGTGACGTTTCAGACTGATGTTAGGGGGATGGGCAGGACAGAGATAGAATGTAGTCGGAGACAGTAAGATTGGTGGGAGGTAGGGGAAGGGGATGGAGAGAGGGGGAAAGCAGAGGTTGCTTGAAGTTGATGCCAATGTTCATACCGCTGCCCAAGCGAAATACAAGGTGCTGTTCCTCCAATTTGCACTGGGCCTCACTATGACGCAGGACAGAAAGGTCAGATTGGGAATGGGAGGGGGAGTTGAAGTGCTGGGCCACCGGGAGATCAGGTAGGTTAAGACGGACTGAGCGGAGTTGGTCAGAGAAACGATCACCGAGCCTGCACTTGGTCTAGCCGATGTAGAGGAGTTGACACCTGGAACAGCGGATACAGTAGATGAGAGAGGCAGACCTCTGCCTCACCTGGAAAGACTGTATGGGTCCTTGGATGGAGTTAAGGGGGGAGGTAAAGGGACATGTGTTGCATCTCCTGCCGTTGCAGGATAAAGTACCTGGGGAGGGGGTGGTTTGGGTGGGAAGGGACGAGTTGACTAGGGAGTTTTGATAAACTCATTGGGAAAATGGTCCTTGTGTGTAAACATCTGATGAGGCTACATTCTGTTTATAGATTATGTGTGTCAGAAAAATATTGGCATCTGTAGAATTAATCCCTCAGTTTCAAGATAATGATTGAAAAAGATTGGAATAGTCCACAAGTTAAAGTCTTAAATTGGGACAAGGTGAAGAATTTTGATGGCACTAAACAGGAACTTGCAACGGTTGACTTGGAGAGGCTGTTTGCAGGTAAAAGGATGTCTTGCAAGTGGAAGGTTTTTAATAACCCTGGCTGATGAAGGCTATGGAGGCTTTGGTCGGGGAAAAGGAGGCGTACATCAGGTCTAGGCAGCAGTGATCAATCATCTTTTAAGAAGTCTTTCGCGGCGCGCGACTCGCGTTGCAGCGGCCCCTACAGCCTGTCTCTCTTTTTTTTTGTCTAGTTAAATGTAGTTGTTTGTGTTTTTTTTTGGGTACTGTTTCTAACTGTGTATATGTGGGGGGTGGGGGATGGAGGGGGAAAACTTTTATAATCTCTTCCCTACACGGAAGACCGGACCTTTTCCCTGTCGGGTCTCCGTTGTCGTTGGGGCCTAGCACCGTGGAGCGGGCTCCGACCGGGACGACCTGGGGGCTCCAGTCGCGGAGCCTGCGGAGCTGCGGACTCACCGTCGTGGGGCTGGCCGGCCTCGGAGCGTGGGGAGCGGTGGTGGCTCGCTGCTGCGGCCCGACTCCAGAGCTCCAGCTCCAGCTCCAGCTGCAGATTACTGCCGGAGGACTGTCGGGATATCGGGAGCTCGCGGGTCCAGGTGGGAGACCACTTTCCGGAGCTCCCGCAACGCAACATCTCCCGCTCGTGTCATGAGGTTGGATCGACCCGGAGCGGAGCCGTACATCGCCCGGCGCGGCTTCAATGGCCGCGGGACATTCCAGTGCCCGCCGGGGGCTCCAACTGTGACTTTTGGGCCTAGAGCGGGGCCGTACATAGCCAGGCGCTGCCTCAATGGCCGCAGGACATTCCAGCGCCCGCCTGGGGCTTGGACATCGGGAGAGAAATGGTGCGGGGGAGAGGGAAGACTTTGCCTTCCATCACAGTGAGGAGGAGATTCACTGTGATGGATGTTTGTGTAAATTGTTTGTATATTTTGTAGGAATTGTTTTGTTTGTATGGCAGTAGAATCAGAGTTTCGTTTGAGCCTCTCTGAGGTTCGAATGACAAATAATAAAATCTAATCATCTAATCTAATCTAATTTTAAGGGATGTGGGAGAACACTTAAGAAGGAAATTAAGAGGGTAAAAAGAAAGGCTTCCGGAGAGCACTATGGCCTACAGGGGGAGCTGCACCATGGCCTACAGGGGGAGCTGCTGAGCCGGCGTGGACTGTGGCCCAACATGAGACCCGGTGGTTTGTGGCGCAGTTTGTTCAGTTTTGGAGATTTTCTCATGAATAATGTGTTAAAGAATAAGGCCATGTACAGTTGCAACATCCACATTGGTCACACCCCCCCCTTATGTGCTTTTGCTATCTCAATTCAGTGACTGCAGATTTGAATTTCTTCAGTGACAAAGTGCTGAACTTGTATTTCAGGTTTCAATTCTTGTTTTTATCTCATCATAAATTCAAACTACTTCTGCTTGACTTTCCGGCTTTGCTTTGGCTTTTAGCGATCTCGAAAGCCAAAAATGGTTATTCTCCACAACATGATCACAAATGTAATCATATCCTGCCTACAGCCTGTACAAGCAAGAACCTATCAGGAAAAACAAATTTAATTTGCTGGTCTGGCCACAGTCTACTGAATCTTACAAGCTGAAGTCATCAACACATGCACAAGCTACGATGAAGCCAGGTATTGTAGCAATGTTACAAAATTTTGAGATTTAAAAAATCAAGTCTACAATTTATCCCATCAGACAAAGCATAAAAAGAAGTTTAATTTGACACCTAATTCACTTTCATATCTTCAGTATTAAGAAAGTTATGACCGTTTTCATTCTCGGAAATTAGCATCTTGTTCCCCATTGCCTTTCAATTGACAACTCAAAAGCTGTGATCTAGAATAGTCAAAAGCCCATAACTTTCTTAAAAATTAAGAGAACTCAATGAAATTTTCAGTTATTATAGATTGAAGCATTCTGAAACAAATATGAAACAATCTTACTTGGATGACCTGAAATTAAAGCATATAATTAGCTAGTTATCTAATTGTAGCTAATTACAAAATTCAAAAATAGGTTGCCGTTTTAAAAATCGATAATTTTTTAGTATAGAGGTTACTTGCTGTTTAGGTCTCCTAAGTGGGACAGGGGCTTTACACTTCCACTTCCATAGAAGACAGAGGAAGTTCAGCATCTCCCCAACAACCCCTACCTATAGATGTGCTGTAGAAAGCATTTGATCTGGATGCATCACAGCCTGGTTTGGGAACAGCCAGCTCCATCCAAGATCACAAGACGTAGCTCAGACAATCACGGAAACCAACCTCCCTCCCATTGACCATCTCTCCCTCATGCTGCCTTGACAAGGCCACCAGCATAATTAAGGACCAGTCTTGCCCCGGTCACTCCCTCTTCTCTCCTCTCCTATCAGGCACGAGGTATAGAAGTTTGAAAACGCACACCTCCAGATTCCGAGACAGTTTCTTCCAAGCTGTAATCAGACAACCAAATGGTCCTCTCATCAGCTAGAGTCCTGACCTCATTGGAGACCTTTGGACTATCTTTTTTATGACTTTATCTTGCGTTAAATGTTGTGCCCTTTATCCTTTATCTGTACACTGTGAGCAGCTTGACTGTAATCATGTATAGCCTTTTCTTTGACTGAATAACACACAATGCAAAAGCCTTTCACTGTACCTCAGGGCATGTGACAATAATAAACTAAACTAATCTGAATTTGAATCTGTGTGTTTGTGTGTGGAGTTTGCACATTCTCCCTGTGACTGCATGGGTTTCCTAGGGATGATCCAGTTTACTCCGACATCCCAAAGATGTGTGAGTTTGTCGTTTAATTGGCCTCTATCAATTGCTCCCGGTGTTTGGGATGGGATATGAAAGTGGGATAGTGTGAACGGGAGATTGATGGTCATTGTGGACTCCGTGGGCTGAATGTCCTGTTTCCATGCTGTATCTTTCGATGATTCAGTCATTGAATGAGTATCAAACTTGAAACTCTGTTTGAAGACACAAGAAATTGCAGATGCTGGTCAACAAAAAAAGACACAGAGTGCTAGAGTAACTTGGCGGGTCAGGCAGCATTTCTGGATAAGTCACATTATGGGTCAGGGCCCTTCTTCAGGCTCTTTCCACATATGCTGCCTGACGTTGAGTATATTTACTATATTTTGTGTTTTGTTGATGATCTAAGACTTGGAGACATTGGTTGTTCAGAGCTTCTGCTTGACATTCACAGAGAGTAGACAGAGGATCTTCCAAAATACACTCTCAAGAACTCAGTTTTCTCTCATCGTATGATTTCGCACCATTCTGAGAGTTAAGGGCCTGTCCCACTGCACGAGGTAATTCAAGTGTTCTCCCGAGTTTTCCCCTGATCCGTACTCGGAGAATGTCCGTAGCGGGTCCGTAGGAGTTCGTGGATGTCTCGTAGCGGCTCGTACGAGTAAAAAGTAACAATTTTTTTCATCACAAGTATTTTTTCACAGTGTTGAAAAAACGTCATGAGTTTACCGGATTACCCGAGTACCCACCGTTAGCATTACGAGACGCTGCGAGACATCCACACACTCCTACGGACCCTCTACGGACATTCTCCGAGTTTGAATCAGGGGATAATTCGGGAGAACTCTTGAATTACCTTTAGAGATTTTACATACATCCAAAATACTCTGTGATTGTGTAATACTTCCCCCTGCCACAGGAGGGCACATTTTACCCACTGTAGAATCGGCCTCGATTTTTTACCCCAATATCAGTATTCGGGATAGCCTAGGCAAAGGGATTCTCAACTGCGTTCAAAAGGTGATAGGTTTAAAAACTATTGACCTATGGTGGTATCAAACAGCTGACGCAGCTTCCTCGACGGGCCTCACAGGAGCAAACACATTAAGATGCGGTCTTCTCCCAAGATCGTGTTTGACAGGTTGCATTTAGGCAGGTCTAACTTTTGGCATTGGGATTCAGCGTAAGGCATGAGGGATCAGAGTAGAGTCCATGTTGGAAGTATTGACATCAGGCAAGCATTGGTGGAGGTGGGGGTGGTCTGCACTTGGAGAGGGGGAAATCACAGCCAGGATTGGATGAGGAGGAATCGGGGAGTCGGGAAGGATGAAATCCAGGAAAGGGAAGGCTACCGTCAGTGTGGGGTGGAGTGGAGGGTTGGGTATGTGATTGGAAATTGGGTTCATAGTGAGCAAAAGGAAGGCATTGGAAGAGGCCTGCAAGCAAGGTGGGGATAGGAGGTAGAACACAGGGTGCTGGAGTAACTCTGCAAGGCAGGCAGCATCTCTGGAGGACATGGACACGCGATGTGGGAGATATTTCCCTCGTTAGAGGATGTTTCCACTAGCGGGAGAGTCTAGGACTAGAGGTCGTAGCCTCAGAATTAAAGGGTGTTCTGTTAGAAAGGAGATGAGACGAATTTCTTTAGTCAGAGGGTGGTGAATCTGTGGAATTTTTTGCCACAGAAAGCTGTAGAGGCTAATAGTAAGTGAAAATTTTTAAGGCAGTGATAGATAGATTTTTGGTTGGTACAGGTGTCGGAGGTTATGGGGAGAAGGCAGGTGAATGGGGTTATGAGAGAGAGATAGATCGGCCATGATTGAATGGTGGAGCCGATTTGATGGGCCGAATGGCTTAATTCTACTCCTATCACGTATGACCTTACGATGTTTTGGGTCAGGAGCCTTATTTCAAGGCGTCGGGGGCTGTTCACTGTGTGTCGGTGCAAGGGGGATAGTAATCTAGTTAAGTTTTTAACTCTGGGTTCTCCAAGGTCAGTGGTACGAGAGTAAGGTAATGTTCTTCTGGGTCTAAACCATGATTGGGATTTGGCAGGCTAGGTTTCCCTGCCTACAGTGCTAAAGGAGCCCTGAACAAGATATTACTCATTGTGTGTTTGCTTGAGCAGCCACTGGATTTCACAATATTTTACTTTGACCCAGAAATTGTGGCAAAGGCAGTTCACTCGAGTTTAAACCAATTTTCAGTGACATAGCAAAGAACAAACCGCAGGAAGCTGCCAACGGGTTTTGCATTGTAAAGGAATGGTTCATGTTTAGTGCGAGAGCCTGCTGCAGGAGCTTCATTCACATAGCACGCTCTATGTTATCCCAACAACATCCCGAACAACTTTAATTTAGTTTTGTTTAGCGATACAGCGCGGAAACAGTCCCTTCTGCCCTCCGAGTCTGCACTGACCAGCGATACCCGCACATTAACACTATCCCACACACTCTAGGGACAATTTACACATACACCAAGCTAATTAACCGACATGCCAGTACGCCTCCGGAATGTGGGAGGAAACCGAAGATCTCGGAGAAAACCCATGCGGTCATGGGGAGAACATACAGACTCCTTACAGACACCACCCATAGTCGGGATCGAACCAGGGTCCCTGGTGCTGCAAGCGCTGTAAGGCAGCAAATCTACCGCTGCGCCACCGTGCCGCCCAGGCTTCTTGACCTCAATTTCCTGATAATAATTCAAGCCCATCAAATCGGGCCTGAATAATATCAGGCAAATGAACGGTCCTCTCATCAGCCAGAGTGCAGCCCTGACCTCCCATCTACCTCATTGGAGGCCTTTGATCTATCTTTAATTGGTCTTCAATTCATATCTTTGCACTAAATATTGTATCCTTTATCTATTCTCTGCGCACCATGGATGGCTTGATTGCATTCATGTATAGTCTTTCTTCACTGGATAGCGCGCAAACCAGAAGCATTTCACTGCAAAGGGCCTGTCCCACTTAGGAGACCTCCACCGCGACCTCTGGCGTCCTTAAGCAACTTTTAAAAAAATCAAGGTCGCAGTGACCTACGACCTCCTACGACCTTCCACAACTATGTGTACGACCTCCTACGACTATGTTGAAGATCTCCCTTGACTATGAAGAAGACCTCCTTCAACCTCCTTCAACTATGTTGAAGACTGGCTTCGACCATGTACGTTTTACTCGAGGATGGTCTCTGGCAAATCATTCTGAACCATGCAGTATTGTTGGTTAAAATACAACTACTACTGTTTGCAGTAGCCCTTTTGCTTCAGCAGCCTTTTAAGAAAGGCAGAAGGGGAAGAGCAAGGGTGAAGAGGAAGCACAAGAAGAGGTCTCAATGGGTGAATGGAGATGATGTGATGGACTGTCCCAGTACAGCAGATGACTGGAAGAGAGTGGCGCTGGGCGTTGACAAAAGATGGAACTTTAAGCACACATGTGGGGCAGTGGATGGCAAGCATGCCATTCTTGTCCCTGTCCCTGTACCCCTCATTTTCCTTTTTGTACAGGTGGCATTCTGCTGGAACCATTCCTCAAAGGTCACCCTCCTGCTGCCTGGTGAAGGTGTAGGGCATAACCTTCCTCCAGCCCTCCCTCACCACCAATGGGGCATCTGCCTCTGATGCTGTGTCAGACACAGGAGAAAGGGCTGCTTTGCAGCCTTCAAATGAGGCAGTGAAGGATGGGGTGGTGGTGGGGACATATACTACCACCCTGGTCTCCTCCTCCAGGAGTCTCTCATGCAGGGCTACCTCCTCCTGCACTATCACCTCCTGTGGCATCACCTCCTGCCACTCCTCCTCTTGGGTGGGCAACACCTGCATGGCAGTTTTTTTTTTTGCGGGACAGGCAGCATCTCTCGATAGAAGGAATGGGTGACGTGAAGAAGGGTCTCGACCCGAAACATCACTCATTCCTTCTCTCCAGAGATTGCTGCCTGTACACTGAGTTACTCCAGCATTTTGTGTCTATGTGCTGGAGTAACTGGGCGGGTAAGGCAGAAACTGTGAAGGGAATGGATAACTAGTGTATCGGATCGGGACCCTTCTCAAGACATCAGTCCAAAGTCTGAAGAAGGGTCCTGACCCAAAACGTCACAACTCCATTCCCTTCTCAGATGCTGGCTGGCCCGCTGAGTTACTCCAGAACTTTGTGATTCAGTCTGTGGGAAAGGTTTCTTGTATGGATAAAGTATACATAGCACGTTGATCATAACATAATATGAATGCAGAAGAATGGAGTTTCATTTTCTATTCTGTGTAGAAGAATCACTTGTGTAAAATCAGTTCCCGTCCTATCAATAGGGAAATTAATTTTTCTGATGCAATGCTAACCACTTACTGGAAATCGATTGGGTGCAGTATTGCCATTTGGCCACGAGGTGATGTCAGATTCCTACCTGACAGCAAATGTTGTTTCTGGTGCCAGATGATTTAAAACATTTCCTTTCCACATAGCCAAGTTGCGTTATTAATAAGCTTCCATGAGATCCTAAATGCTGCGTAAGAGGGGGGAAAAAACTCCGGATGGGATGACTACTTAAATAGCAAGAACGTAATGTGGGAAATGAAAGATTAGTTTAGAACTACAGCACGGAAACGGGCCCTTCAGCCCGCTGAGTCCACACTGACCAGCGATCCCCGCCTACTAACGCTGTCTTACACACACACTAGGGACGATTTACAATTTTACCAAAGCCAATTAACCTACAAACCTTTTTATCTAAGGAATGTGGGAGGAAACCAGAACGCCCAGAAAAAAACCCATCCAGGTCACAGGGAGAACGTACAAATTCTATATAAACAGACTGTAAGGCAGCAACTCTACTGCTGCGCCACCATGCCGATTTGAGGATCTTTGCATGATGATTGCAAATTGAAGCTAGCACATCAATAAGAGTTGGAGAAACAAATTAGATACTTGGAGAGATTAGAATTAAATTAAAATAGAGAGGAAACCATATCAAGTTATACTGGGGCCACTGCACATCCAATGCTGTGTATAATTCTGGGAAACCAGAGCAGGAGGCAGGAGTTTAGGGAGTGGTTATATTTCCGGGCAGGTTCTCAGTGAAAAAAAGTTGACTACGGTCCAATTCCTTCAAAATTTAGTGCAATGGGAACTTGCCAGGTTGGAACATATATTGTGAGGATACTAGCTTATACAGTTTATCTGAAAGTGATGGTATGTGTGTTTTTTTTTTACTGTTGCCCGTGGAATTACCTGAATTTCAGGCAGATTGCCAAGGATGTGTTACTGCGATTACAGTGGGAAGATTAGAGAGTTTTGAACAGTAAAAGTGGAGGTTCGACGATGATTGTGTTTCTAGGGTGATGGCAGGGAGGGCTGGGGAGCTATGTAGGAAGGAACTGCAGATGCTGGTGTACACTGAAGATAGACACAAAATGCTGGAGTAACTCAGCGGGACAGGCAGCATCTCTGGAGAAAAGGAATGGGTGACGTTTTGGGTGGAGATCCTTCTTCAGACTGGGGAGCTGGCAGATTGGGGGGTGGGAGGTCAGGGCAGTCAGATAACTGTGGGGATGTGGAGGGGGGAGTGGTTGGGAGGTGAATGAATGAATGAATGAATGAATGAATGATTTAATCAATATTTTGTTGTCACATGTTACAGGTCCCAGAAATTCTTTGCTTGTATACCCAAGGTATGCAAATAGGCGCCACATAAGGGGCGCTGACAAAGTTACAGGGTATCTGCGCCAGGTCATGTGGAGTGTTGGCAAGGGACAAATGGAGTTGAGATAAAGCCCTGTTCCTTCCCACCCCCATACTCCCAAATCATACTTAGAGGTTCTGCTCTTTGTGTTCCCTTTTCCTTGCCAGAATTCTCAGGGAGCAATGAAACGGGGATGAAAACATTGACAAATACAGACCCGCTTCCTTAAAAAGCTTTGGTGATCTGCCTGTTTCAAAAGAATAGATTACCCACACTATTTCATTAAAACCAGAAATTAGAATTTCGCACTAAGTGATGGAGGAACTCAGAGGCCAGGCAGCAGGGGCTGAGTAAGTGACCCAGGCAACAGAACACTCTTCAGACTTCTTAGACAATAGACAATAGACAATAGGTGCAGGAGTAGGCCATTTGGCCCTTCGAGCCAGCACCGCCATTCAATGTGATCATGGCTGATCATCCCCAATCAGTACCCCGTTCCTGCCTTCTCCCCATATCCCCCGACTCCGCTATTTTTAAGAGCCCTATCTAGCTCTCTCTTGAACGCACCCAGAGAACCTGCCTCCACCACCCTCTGAGGCAGAGAACACCTGAGGCAGAGAGTTAAAGAAGGAACTGCAGATGCTAGAGAATCGAGGGTTACACAAAAAGCTGGAGAAACTCAGCGGGTGCAGCAGCATCTAAGGAGCGAAGGAGATAGGCGACGTTTCGGGTCGAGACCCTTCTTCAGTCTGAAGAAGGGTCTCGACCCGAAACGTCGCCTATCTCCTTCGCTCCTTAGATGCTGCTGCACCCGCTGAGTTTCTCCAGCTTTTTGTGTAACCACCTGAGCCAGAGAACTTCTTCTTCAGAAGTGTCCCAACCTGAAATGTTGCCTGTCCATTCGCTGCTCTAATGCTGTGTAAGAAGGAACTGCAAATGCTGGTTTAAATCGAAGGTAGACACAAAATGCTAGAGTAACTCAGCGGGACAGGCAGCATCTCTGGAGAGAAGGAATGGGTGACGTTTTGGGAGGAGATCCTTCCTCAGACTGAAAGTCACGGCAAAGGGAAACGAGATGATGTAGAATATTGTTGGTTGAGAGGGAAAGACAGATCAGATTGAATGGCGGGGTAGACACGATGAGCCAAATGGCCTAATACTGCTCCTATGATTTATGAACTTATAGTTGACGATCTCTACCAGCCCAAGCTGACCTGCATGAGATGTAGTCTAAGGAAATGGAATCAGATTTACGTGTAGAATTATCAGTGTAGGGATTGTTTGGAGTAAGGAATAGGGGTAGAATTAGGCCATTCGGCCGATCAAGTCTTCATTCAATCATGACTGATCTATCTCTCCCTCCTAACCCTATTCTCCTGCCTTCTCCCCATAACCTCTGACACATGAACGGGATGTCTAATTATTTTGATGCAATGTTTGTTCACTGTGAAACTGATCTTGTAAAAAAATTGCTATTTATAATTGTATATTGAGAAACATACCAATTTAAAGATGACTTTAAAGAATTGATAAGCAAATTGGGATTGTAAACAGATGCAACTTAAACTTTGTATTGCAGAAGGGTGATAAAACCTCATGTGTGACTTCCTCATTGCCACGATCGGCAGAGTATGAATCATTCTGTTGAACATGTGTCGGAAGGTACTGCAGAAGATTGACACAAAATGCTGGAGTAACTCAGTGGGACAGGCAGCATCTCTGGCGATAAGGAATGGGTGACGTTTCAGATTGAAAAAAATTCTGCCTGTCCTGCTGAGTTACTCTGTGGAACATGATGCATATCCTCTGTCTGCTGGAATTATAAAATCCCATTTTATATCCAGGAACTAATTAGAACTAACTACCCTGTGATTTGCTGAATCATAGGCCAATTTCCCAGAATTTTACCTCTGTGTCAACCTTTTCCAAGAGATGATTAAACCAGGAAATGTCTGACTAAGTACATTTTGTGTGGGGTATACCAGCATCCTTGTTGTTAATACACTCTACTTTATGATTCATTTTTAAAAGGAATTATTTATATATAAAATCTACCTCTTGCTCAACTGTGGATTTATTCCCACTGCGGTGGGGAACTCTATGTGTCCCAACCAGCAGACATATAGATAGTCAGTCAAGTGTTGTGTTCTGGTTTAGACAGAACAGGAGTCCAAGCCAGATTCTGAAGGATTAAAACAAATGTAAATTGTCTAAACTAAAGGATGCAGGAACAAGCCTTTCTGCCAACCAGTCAGGCTGTTTAATGAAGCCCTCACCAGCCCCTTCATAGCTACACTCATCTAACCTGAGGTAGCACACTCATCCAATCCAATAAAAGGTGGCACAAAGGCTGCTACCTCACAATGCCAGAGACCCAGGTTTGATCCGGATCTCGGGTGCTATCTGTGTGGAGGTTGCATGTTCTTCTTTGGAGGATGTGAAAGTGGGATAACATAAAACTAGACTGAACGGGTGATCGATGGACAGCGTAGACTCAGCGGCCAAAGGGCCTGTTTCCAGGCTGGATCTTTCAATCATTCTTCAAGCAAAATCATGTTTCCCGTATGTTCTTATCAACTTCCCTGTTAATACATCAATGCAACTTGCTTCAACACTGACTGTCACGGTGGCACCACGGTAGAGTTTCTGCCTTACAGCGCCAGAGACCCGGGTTCGATCCTGACTACAGGTGCTGTCTGTACGGAGTTTGTACATTCTCCCAGTGACCGCGTGGGTTTCCCCCGAGTGTCCCGATTCCCCCCACACTCTACAACAGAACAGGTTCGTATGTTAATTGCCGTTGGTAAAAAAATAGATTGTAAATTGTCCCTGCTGTGTAGAATAGTACTAGTGTACTCGGTGATCGCTGGTCGGTACGGACTCGGTGGGCCGAAGGACCTTCTTTTGCACAGTATCTCGAAAGTAAACTAAACTAAACTCCTTAGTCTGGTTCCTTCTGAGACCACAATATGTCGGACTGCAGAACTGTATCGTGGACATGGTGGTGAACAACACAGGGCCCCTACAGCGGATGGTCTTCTCTCCCTTCCAGTTCATCATCTACACATCGAACTTCAGATACAACTTGGACTCCAGCCACCTGCAAAAGGTATCAGATGACTCTGCAATTGTGGGCTGCATCAGGGAGGGGAGGGAAGCTGAAATGCAGAGGTGTAGTCAATTAATTTGTAGAGTGGTGTGGGCTGAATCACGTGCAGCTCAACACCGACAAGACTTAGGAGTTAGTGGGGGACTTTATGAGGAGAGGAACACCCCTGATCCCTGTCTTCATCAATGGTGTGGATGTGCAGTTTATCAGGGAGTACAAATACCTTGGAGTGTGCCTGGACAGTAAACTGGACTGGTCCAGGAATGCTGAGGCCCTGTACAAGAAGGGACAGAGCCGCCTGTACTTTTTGAGTAGGCTCCGCTCCTTCAACGTCTGCAGTGAGATGTGCAGATGTTCTATTAATCGGTGGTAGCCAGTGCCATCTTCTTCACTGTTGTGTGCTGGGACAGCAGGGCAAAGGCTGCGGACGCCAACAGGATTCACAAGCTCATCAGGAAGGCTGGCTCCGTCCTGACACACTGGTCAACCTGAGGAGCACCTTCAGCAACAGACTGGTTCCACCAAGATGCAGTACATGGGATCCTACTTCCTTGAGGCTATCAAACTGTACAACTCCTCTCCATTCTGTCGTGGGGTAGACTGACTCCCACACCCCTCCCCAATCGTTGCACATCCCCAATCCTTTCCACTCGTCACTTTAATTTCATGTTTCCTGTATTTTGTGTTTTTTGATTGTTGGCAGATCAATTTCCCTCATGGAATAAATAAAGTTCTATCGTACCTTATCGTTCCCACCAGATTTAAGTAAAACATTTTCTTCTGAATTCCATGTTGGATTAATTATTGGATATTTTGAATTGTGGCTCCTGGTTCAGGGTATTATTCCCATTGCATCTATATTTCTCCAAGGTCACATTTATCCTTCTTAGGTCTCACCCTGCCTAAGCCTTGTTATGGAGGAAGGTAGGATATTTTTTCACTGCAAAAGGTGATAATTGGATCATATGCCAATGACACTTGATAGTTCACACTGGGGCCATACCCAACAATATGAGATGCAGACAGCTCTGTGAAGCCAACATTAGCTTAAGACAATTCACTTTGACGCAGAATCCTTGAGGGGAAGCAGAAACACAGGAGGGGGTGCAGTGGAGCAGCTGGTGTAGCTGTTGTCTCACAGCACCAGAGACCTGGGTTCAATCCTGACCTCGGGTGCTGTCGTGGTGGAGTTTGCATGTTCTCCATGTGGACTAGTTGGACTCATTTTACATGCTGTATTTTTCAATCAATTCAACCATTCGGCTCCCTGGGTGCAGGTTATAGATCAATTGCCTGCAATGACTGCACTCTTGGCCTTTACTTGATTTTTGCATAAGATATGAGCTTTGTTATGTAAGGTCATACAGTGTGAAAACAGGCTCTTCTGCACAACTTGCCCACACCGACCAACATGCCCCATCGACACTTGTGCCACCTGCCTGCGTATGGTGCATTCCACGCTGCTAATCAGGAACAATTTTGGAGCAATCCTCATCCCCTGTATTGTAAAGCAACTTAAGGGAAATATAGAGCTATAAACATCTCTCAGATGTTTTGACGACTTGGTGGTTTAACAAAAAAATTAGCAGCTGAAAAAAAGGCCTGCTTGGGTGTAGGAATGCTAATTGCAATGGTGGGAATCCCAGGAGGTCTATTTGGACCACATGGCTCACTTAACCTCAATGGGCGTTACTGCAATTATCTGATTATGGTTCGTCTGCCAGTGTGGCCTTATGGCTTTTGTGCCATCAACAGATATTTCAACAAGCATGTGCAGGCAGAGGAGATTGATGTGACTTGGCATCACGTTCATTGTGGGCCGAAGGGCCTGTTCCTGTTCTGTACTATTCTGCATTCCAACCAAGAAGCCAACTGAGAACAGCTGGATCAATGGGGACTAAAGTCGTGAGAGTAATTTGAATTTAGTTAACTTGAGGCATGACAAACTTTAATTTGATTGTGCCAGTAACTACTGGTTTCCAGGTATTTACATGGATAACATAGATAAATATTCAAACCCAATTCCAGATTCCACGTAGCCAATATCCATAAACCCCTTCCTCATTCTTGATTTCTCTTCATTTCGGTCCTCATTCGACTCTCTCCTTTCAAACCTCCATAGCCAGTATGTACCAGCACTCGTTTTGACATCACAAGTACGACACAATTACAATCACAATATTACTTTATTAACCAAGTATGTTCTGCAACATACGAGGAATTTCATTTGCCAAGTCAGTCATTCAAGTAAAAAGCAACGGAACACATCAAAATACATTTTAACATAAACATCCACCACAGAAACTCCACATTCCTCACTGTGATGGAAGGCGAAAAAAAGTGATAATCTCTTCCCTTCTTTGCTCTCCCGTGGTCGGGGGCCTCGAGCCCTCTGTTGGGGGGACGATCTTGACTCCCGTAGCCGGCGGCGTTTGGGTCCTCCGCGTCAGGGCGATCAGCTCCTGCATCGGGAGTGTTCTCCGATAAGGAATGTCTCCAACTGCATAAATCATCTTCTTTAATTATAGAAGTTTAATTGTAGCCTCAATTTTGTTACAAAAAATAAAGGACTTTTTCTTTTTGTATTTTAAAAGCAGGTATCATGTTGGGAGCAGGGTTTTATTAGTTCATAGGATTTCGGGCACAGTCAGCATGCTTATTTCTTACTCTTCCATGAGTTTGCCACAGCAGACATCCAGAGATCATACATATGTATGAGAGGAGAAGCCCTTCTTGGTCTCATTAACATTGAAAAAGAATACCTCGAACTGTGGGTGTTAGCAACTGCACACAGCCGGGCAAAATAGAATTATATTGAGTCATCATCAGATTAACTGAGGCAACGAGTTTACTTCTCGCTCGCTGGTCTTCTCCGACCTCACAATTATCACTTGCAGCAACATTATTATTTGCCAATGCTTCCCTCCTCCCCTCCCCCCCCCCCCCCCACCCCAAAAAAATCCAATTAGATAAAGACAGGTTCTCCTTTTATTAAAGAGCAAATGATGAGTAATGAGAGACTGGAGAAATACAATTTATGGATTAAACTTCCTTCATAGAAAGAGTTTGTGAAAAAAAAAAATCCGATTTAGCGTGTTGAATATCTCCATTATGGCTCTTTCAGTGCCTCTTTGCAGCTCTGTGGATTTTTTGTTTTTGTGATTAATCCTCATTTCACCCATGCCCGGCTCAGTTTCAATAATGTGCGTGCTGGTGCTTCGACTGGGCGGATGCAGAGGCCTCCTTTTCTTTCCTGTTAATTGGTTGAGGCTACCAGAATTCGGAGGCTACAGATGTCGCTGATAGTTTGCCTAGGGAGCACATTCAGGCCCATCTGTTGCCGTCTAGAAGCCCGTTCTTGTGTCCAAAAGGTCCTAATTTGATTCTTGTCAGAAACTAATGTAAATGCAGTTTACCTCTTGGGTCACCGCTGGGTTTTTATGCCAGTGAGGTCCTCCCCCAGTTTTGTACGCCGCTCGAAAAGGGCTCCAATGTAGAGTGAAGAATCCCTCCCCGATAGTGGCACATTAAAACCGCAAAGTCCGCCCCTACAATAGGCTTTTAATTTTATTCTGCATGTATTTAATTGAATCCTTATGAGATTGTCACAAGAAATAAAAAGTGGGAACTGTTGAAAATAAACACCTGAAGTTAATGTTGATTAAAGCAATCCAGAGAAGCTCATTTGCAGTTTGAGATGGGAATCAGTAATTTACAATTTAAATAATTTGTTTGCGCTTTCAATCTGCGACACCTCTGTTCCATGATACTGTCTTTTAATCAATCAATTGCACAACTTTATGTACTGCTGATAATAAATCACATGCTCAAATCCATCTGGTACAAATAATATTGATCAGGGGGGACTGTAGATGCTTTAAAAGACAAGCTTGCTGGTTAAGCTTCCTTTCATATGGCTGTATGTTGTGCCTCTTTTGCAGTTATTCGACTGTGGATTAACCTGTGCTTTGGGTGAGAGAGGGGAATCACTGACTACAATACCTTATTCCTTTCTCCCTGACGTCCATGGGTCCTATGCTTTTTTTCAACAAATAATTTTTAAGAATACGATTCCTTCTGTTATCGCGTTTTCCTCCCCCTTTCCACATTCCCGCTTTTTGATTGAAATGATTGGAAGATACTGCTTGGAAACAGGCCCTTCGGCCCACCACTTCCACACCGACCACCGATCACCTGTTCACATTAGTTCTTTGTTATCCCACTTTCATATATATTCCCTAAACACTTGGGGCTATACGGGGGTTGCCCGTAAGGTCATCGGGTCAAAGGGCGTGACGCATGGAGCAGCTCAATCCTCCTGGAGGATATGGCAGCCTCCGGTTGTTAACACACTAAACGCATACTTTCTTACCTGTTAAAAACTGCTGAAATGGTCAATTTTTGTGCTGTAAATAATTGTGGAGGGTGACTGGCGCTCCGAACCAAATGCTCAAGTATCTTTGCTCTAAACCCGAGCACCAAGGTGTAAGCGGCAGAAGGAGTGCATCCCTTGGGGCAGCCCCCACTCTCCCCCCGGGGTCAGTGCTGTCCGGCCACCACTGCCCTCCGACCACCCTACCAGATTCTGAGGGGATATGAGGGCAACCTTTTTCACCAAGAGAGTGTTGAGTACCTGAACTATGCTGCCTGAGAGAGTTGTTCCAGCTGGCTCATTGATCCAGTTTGCCAAGGTGCCCTGGATCCTGTAGGCCGGAACCTTTTGGATCAGTCTCCCAGGGCAAAGTCAAAAAAATGGCATCACTCTAAGAACCAGCAGAGGTTCAACGGGCCAAAAGACCTCAGCATTGTAAGGAAATATGTAATACAAGATAAATGGTTGGAGCCATGGTGAAAGTAAAAGGGAAGGGACATTCATATGGAGTGAGGATAGGTTGAGAAGGAATTCATGTCTGAGAAAACAGTCTTGCATTTTTAAGTGTAGGAAAGAACTGCAGATGCTGGTTTACACCGAAGATAGAGACAGAATGCAGGAGCGACTCAGCGGGACAGACAGCATGTCTGGAGAGAAGGAATGGGTGATGTTTCGGGTTGAGACCCTTCCTCTGACCCATCTTCAATTTTACGTGTCACTCCCTGCCTCTGATTAAAATTTACTCAAAACCAATTAACTAATTGTGTGTTGAATTGGAAAGACGGAAGAAACTGGGTTTGTTCTCCTTGGAAAAGGCAAGGCTGTGAGGAGATTTGATGGATGTATTTAAACTCATCTAGGGGTATGTTGACCATTGACAGAAGACTTGAGGACCGGGGGATATAGAATAAAGTTGGTTGGCGAAGGAACCAAGTGTGACACAAGGAGAAACTATTTGATACAGTTCAGAAAAGACTACCAATGACAGCCATGGAGGCAGCATAAATCAAAGTGAAGGTAATTGTATCTAAAGGGAAATCATTTGCAAGGATCTGCAAGTGCTTCTTTTAGTTTGTTTATTATCATGTGTACCGAGGTACAGCCTGTGTGGAGTTTGCATCTTCTCACCGTGACCATGTTGGTTTCCTCTGGGTGCTCTGGTTTCCTCTCCCATTTAAAGATCAATCAACCAATCAATCAATCAATTTTATTTGTATAGCACATTTAAAAAACAACTCACGTTGACCAAAGTGCTGTAGATCAGTGAAGGTACTAATTTGCTACGTACAACGGTACACAAACCTAACAATACATACATAGACTGTTTACAGCGCCCCCTCAGGGGGACTCAAAAATGCCAGGGAGTAGAAATAGGTTTTGAGCCTCGACTGAAAGGAGTCGTTGGAGGGGGCAGTTCTGATGAGGAGATTGGTGTGTTAATTGTCGTCTGTAAATTTCCCCTAGTGTGTAGGTGAGCGCTAGAATCTAGGGGGAGTTGATGAGAATGTGGTGCAAGGAGAAAAGTAGAGTTAATGTGAGGTTAATGTTAGCAGAGGGTAGAAGGGCTAAATGGTCTGTTTCCATGCTGTATCTTTGTGCAATATCATTCTAAGATTCGGTGAAATCGTATGTTCTTGGCACAAAGGAGAGTGTCAGTCAGCCTCATCAGAGAGTGCCGGATTCCATTTCAGGTGCCCACTGTGGCAGTGTTCAATGTTCAGCTTGTGCAGTGCATGTTGCTGCTTTAATAATCCAGAGTTTATGTTCAAAACTCACCAGGCAAATGGAGAATCTTTCCAAATATCGAGTAAAGGTGTTAAATTGCCATTGAAATTTAACTCATTCACTGATGTTTATTCAGGAAAGGAAATCTGCCAAAGATAGACACAAAGTGCTGGAGTAACTCAGCGGGATAGGCAGCATCTCTGGAGAGAAGGAATGGGTCGAGACATTTTGGGTCGAGACCCTTCTACAGACCATTCTTACTTGATCAGCCCTGTTTGATACTCACTAGCTGATGTTTGACTGCTCTTTGGACAATTTACACTAATACCAAGCCAATTTACTTACAGACCTGTAAGTCTTTGGAGTGTGGGAGGAAACCGGAGATCTCGGTGAAAACCCACACGGTCACGGGGAGAAAGCACAAACGCCCGTAGTCGGGGTCGAACCCGGGTCTCCGGCACTGCAAGCACTGTAAAACAGCAACTCTACCGCTATGCCACCGTGCTGCCCTGGCTCTTGGGAGATATCCCCCTACTTGCCCTGAGGATATTATTTGTTCACCACATGGGATTGAAGCCTAGCTGGCTCGGTAGGATGGCAAGCTTCCAACCAGAGCCAAATAGATTTTTATAACAGTCCAGCTTCAGTGAGATCTTTCATTACACTACTCACAAATTCTACTGACAACTTCCACTGTGCACACATGATTACTCAAAGATTTCTAGCCAATTAATTGCTGTATATCCAGATTTAAATCTCAATGGAATAAACTGGACTCAAAATACAATTTCAAGTACTAGTTAGATTGTATTATTCAAAAACAAAATTAAATAGAATTTTATCTAATATCTCTGCTATCTGCGATAAATGTCAATACTCTGAGGCTAATTTAACCCATACCTTTGTAAGTTGCATAAAAATTAAAAACATTTGGGTGGATATTTTTAAAATTATTTCTGTAGTGGTTAATACTCAACTGGAGCCTAATCCTAAATTAATAATATTAGGCATATCTGAACAATACCTAAAACTTACAATAAACCAAAGAAATGTCCTTGATTACAGTATAATAACTGGGAAAAAATTAATATTAAAATTTGGGGAAAACCCCGCAACCCCCACAATCAAAATGTGGATTATGCAGACCTTAAATCTGGAAAAAATTAGATTTGTCTTAATTGACAAACCAGAATTATTTACTAGAATATGGTCCCCGTTCATAGATTATTTGAAGGGGTAGAATGGGCCGGCGCTGAGACCTGATGGAAGCTTGAACCCTGGACTAGATGAATAGTTATGTTCTCTGACCTACGGACCTATCTCCTAAGTTGTATTATGGATAGTTTATTCTATTTTTCTAATTTTCTTTTTTTTCTCTTTATTTTTTCTATCTATTAAAAAAAATAATAATAATAATTAGAGTCATATGTAACCGATAAATGAAGACCCCAGCTACATTGGTAGCGGAGTCCCTGGAATCCTGGATATTTAATATGTAACCGTTTCACAAAGTTTGTAGTGGTTCGGACTATGATATGTACATGCCTCTAATAAAATTTAACTTAAAAAAAAAAAAAAAATTTAATTTTGACCTAAAGAATGAATTGGAATAGTCTTCAAAATCTTGAGAACACATGAAATAACTTTTCAGAACTTAGTAATCTTTGGGAACGCACTAAAATATAAATCTCCTACGTTCAATTTTTGCGTGCTTCCTCAGAAGTGTCACAGAACATTCTGCTACAGGGCCAGTTTCTTTCCTTTTTCTTGACCTTGATTAGTAGGGGTGTCAGAGGTTATGGGGTGAAGGCAGGAGAATGGGGATAGAAGGGGGAGATAGATCAGCCATGATCGAATGGCGGAGTAGACTTGATGGGCCGAACGGCCTAATTCTGCTCCTTTCACATTATCTTGTGCATCTATCGTGGAGGCTTGGCCACTGTGAGCACTAGACAGGAACATGGGGGCGATCAGCATGGTTCCCCCTCCATTATGATCATTGGATTGCTTTCCCCTATCACGTGATTGTGCATGTGTGTACATGTCTGTGCATGTGCAGTTTAAAGTTGTGGCAATGCTAATGCCAGTGGGAAACTTACTTCATGTGGTTACAGAAGGCAGGTCTTTCTGGATGCTAGACTTTACTTAGGCTACAGAAATGCAGAGCTGAAGCACGTGTACTAACACTATCCTACGCACTGGGGCCAATTTACAATGTTTTACCAAAGCTAATTAACCCACAAACCTGTGTGTCTTTGGCGTGTGGCTGGAAACAGAAGCACCCAGAGCAAACCTACACAGTCACAGGGAGAATATACAAACTGCTTACAGATAGCACCGTAGGATTAAACCTGAGTCTCTGGTACTGTCAGGCAGCAGCTCTACCGCTACACCTCTGTGCCTCCCCATCTTTGGAAATCTGGAAGGTTTACTTCTGCCTTGATAGTAGCTGCACATTCCCCATGCTTTGACGATAGAATAGAAATCTCAGTAACATTTGGTGCAAACTTTGAATCATCTGCCCTAATATCTGTTTCATGGTCATGCTGCAATTTTGTTTGGCAATGTTTCCAAAATTGTGCAATATTATCGTATGACTATGTAATCGATATTAGGGAAGATGATTCAAAGTTTAGTCAAAGGCATTGGCTTTAAGGAGCTTCTTGAAGAAAACAGAGAGGTGGAGGTGGCACGGTGGCACAGCAGTAGAGTTGCTGCCTTAGGTAGGCAGCGGTAGAGTTGCTGCCTTAGGTAGGCAAGTTCGATCCTGACTATGGGTGGTGTCTGTACGGAGTTTATACGTTCTCCCTGTGACCGCGTGGGTTTCCTCCGGGTTCTCTGATTTCCTCCCACACTCCAAAGATGTACGGGTTTGTACGTTAATTGGCATTGGTAAGTTGAAACGTTGTCCCTAGTGTGTGTAGGATGGTGTTAATCGCTAGTCCACGCTGCATCTCAAGTCTAAAGTCTAAAGGTGCAAAATGTTTTAGAGAGAAAATTCTCGAGCCTGGAGCATTGACAACTGCTGGTACATTTGCTTAGGGGAGAGCTATTAACAATGGCAAATAATAGGGAGACTAGAATTAGACATCTTGCACTGTCATCTTGCACGGTTATTTAGCCGGTGAAGATCAGAAGGGAACAGAAGAACAAACTCATGGAGGGATTTATACACAAGGACCAACATTTTAAAGCTAATGTGTCTGGAATACAGAGATGTATACTCTGGAGTTTAGAAGGATAAGAGGGAATCTTATTGAAACACATAAGATTATTAAGAGTTTGGACATGCTAGAGGCAGGAAACATGTTCCCGATGTTGGGGGAGTCCAGAACCAGGGGCCACAGTTTAAGAATAAGGGGTAAGCCATTTAGAAAGGAGATGAGGAAACACTTTTTCACACAAAGTGTTGTGAGTCTGTGGAATTCTCTGCCTCAGAGGGCGGTGGAGGCTGGTTCTCTGGATGCTTTAAAAAAAAGTCAAAAAGGTAAAAAGTCAGTTTTATTCGTCACATACACCCGAAGGTGCAGTGAAATGAATTTGCCAGCAGCGATACAATTAAAAAAGAACACACAATACACAATAAGATTTAACACAAACATCCACCACAGCATTCTTCACTGTGGTGGAAGGCACAAAGTAGTCAGGCCTCCTCCTTGTTCACCCATGGTCGGGGCCATGAACCCTATCAAGAGAGAGCTTGATAGGGCCTTTAAAGATAGTGGAGTCAGGGGATATGGGGAGAAGGCAGGAACGGGGTACTGATTGTGGATGATCAGCCATGATCACATTGAATTGCCATGCTGGCTTGACGGGCCGAATGGCCTACTCCTGCACCTATTGTCTATTGTCTATTGTTTGCGAGTCACGACAATGTTTCACTTCAGGTTTTCCGGATCATTTATTTAGAAGCTTTCATTGAATCGAGTTTGCCAGAGTTTCAGCTGGTTTTCAAGACTAACGCATAAAAGTTCAATGCAGTGTCCTGACCCAAAATGTTGCCTATCCATTCCCTCCCCAGATGCTGCCTAACCCGCTGAGTTATTCCAGCACTTCCTGTTTTGCTCAATGCCATGTACAACCTTTGTTTGTGATCTAGGTGAGAAGCAGGTGGATCTATGCCGAGCTGATTGTTTCGTTCGGATATGCCTGAGCGATAAAGGGGAGCAGATGGCAGTGATTCTTCACCTTGACCTAGGATACAAACAAGGTTCTTCCAGCAAGGGTTAACACATCCGCCCCTCACAATAACACTTGTTTCATCAGAGCTCCGGTCGGTCGGCAGGTGTCAGCGTTACTGACAGACTGCCCGGCGGACATGGAAGACAATTGTAATAGTTTCAGGAAACTGCTGAAGCATTTAGATGTGTTTTTATTCTCTGAGATTGACAGATAGTCAATCACAGACCCTGAAAACCACATCCCAGGTAATTGAAACATCATAATTACATGGACAACAATGTGCCTCCACTGAGGAAACTAAGATACCTGTCTCAGCTCTGTGCCATTAAACACGAGATTAAATCATATTCCCTTTCATACAATAAGTTTCTACTTCCTAAAGCAGCACGGTGGACCAGCGGTAGAGTTGTTGCCTTACTGCGCCTTACAGAGGCACGGGTTCAAACCCAACTACGGGTGCTGTCTGAATGGAGTATGCATGTTCTCTCTGTGACTGCGTGGGTTTTCTCCGAGATCTTTGCTTTCCTCACACTTTCCAAAGACGTACAGGTTTGTAGGCTAAATGCCTTGGTATAAATGTAAAAACTGTCCCAAGTGTGTGTAGGATAGTGTTAACGTACGGGGAGCGCTGGTAGGCGCGGACTGGGTGGGCCGAAGGGCCTGTTTCCGTGCTGTACCTCTAAAACTGGAGCTGTTAAGACTTTTGCAAAGGGCCTCTCTCCCTCATAGTTTTGGTATTTTTATCCTTCCCATCGGTATTAATGGCATGCAGATAATAAAAATTACTCCAGAGTAAATATCTGTGTGAGTAAATCTTGGGTCAAATTGCACTGGTCTGCAACGCTACAGTGGCGGTTCCGTGGGGCAGAATGGGCAGCAAGTAACTAGGCCATGGGCAGTGGAGACCAACTTGCGAACCTCCTCCCGTTCCCACATGCTCTTCTCACAACATGATGTCGGAAGGTATTTTCATCGTTTCTATGTGTCTCTGATCACGAGAGGCTTTTTCAAAGCAGCTGAAATCAGATGGGATTTTACTTATGTATGATTCAATTTAACTGGACAGCATGCAAACAAAAGCTTTTAAAACTGTTAATAACATATTTTTAATAAAATTAATTACAATACCGTGAAGGAAACAAGCTACCTATCTTCACTTATCTTGACAAGGAAGGTTGCCATTTCTATTGAATGAATGGAACTGTGCAAGCTGTCAGCTGTGTTTGGCTTTATGCTAAGGGACTGATATGAAGTAAATGGTAGGTCCATAGATCAAGCAAGAAGTCCGATGCACCGACAGACCCACTTGTTAGCTTTCAGCTCAGGATAGCCTATTGGTACTGGTTTATTATTGTCACTTGTACCAAGATAAGTTCATAAATTCTAGGAGCAGAATTAGGCCATTCAGCCCATCAAGTCTACTCCGCCATTCAATCATGGCTGATCAATGTTTCTCTCTCGGCCTCATTCTCCTGCCTTCTTCACACAACCTCTGACACCTGTACAAATGAATAATTTGTAAATCCCCGCCTTAAAAATATCCATTGACTTGGTCTCCACAACCGTCTGTGGCAGTGAATTCCACAGATTCACCACCCTCTGACTAAAAAAAAATCCTCCTCATCTTCTGTTTAAAGGTACATCCTTTTATTCTTGGGCTATGGCCTCTTGTCTGAGACTCTCCCACTGGTGGAAACATCCTCTCCACATCCACTCTATCCAAGTCTTACACAACTCGGTAAGTTTTAAATGAGGTCGCCCCTCATCCTTCTAATGGACTCTTTATAATTGACAGTCACCCAGATGCAGTTTGCGTGATGCCCAGTCAAATTAAATCATACAATGCACGACTTACTGAACAATACAATCAAACCCACACGCCAGTACACAGGTAGTGCAAAGAAACAAGGACCACAGTGCAGCATATAGTGTGACAGCAGAAGAGCATTACAGTTCATAACATCACAAGGTCATAAGTGATAGGAGTAGAATTAGGCCATTCGGCCCATCAACTGTACTCCGCCATTCGTGGCTGATCTATCTCTCCCTCCTAACCCCATTCTTCTGCCTTCTCCCCATAACCACTGACATCTGTATTAATCAATAGTCAATAGATAATAGACAATAGGTGCAGGAGTAGAGCCAGCACAGCCATTCACTGTGATCATGACTGATCATTCACAATCAGTACCCCGTTCCTGTCTTCTCCCCATATCCCCTGACTCTGCTAACTTTAGGAGCTCCATCTAACTCTCTCTTGAAAGCATCCAGAGAATTGGCCTTCACTGCCCTCTGAGGCAGAGAATTGCACAGATTCACAACCCTCTGTATGAAAAGGTTTTTGCTCATCGCCGTTCTAAATGACTTACCCCTTATTCTTAAACTGTGGCCCCTGGTTCTCAACTCCTCCAACATCGGGAATATGTTGCCTGCCTCTAGCGTGTCCAAACCCTTAATAATCTTATATGTTTCAATAAGATATCCTCTCATCCTTCTAAGTTCCAGAGTATACAAGCCTAGCCTCTCTATTCTATCAACATATGACAGTCCCGCCATCCCGGGAATTAACCTCGCGAACCTACCCACTCGCCCAACCTGTCCAAGTCATCCTGCATCCTCCAAGCATCCTCCTCACAGTTCACACTGCCACCCAGCTTTGTGTCATCTTCAAATTTGCGAATGTTACTTTTAACCCCTTCATCTAAATCATTAATATATATTTTAAATAGTTGCAGTCCCAGCACTGAGCCTTGCGGTACCCCACTAGTCACTGTCTGCCATTCTGAAAGAGACCCGTTAATCCCTACTCTTTGCTTCCTGTCTGCCAACCTATTTTCTATCCATGCAGTACCCTACCCCCAATACCATGAGCTCTAATTTTGCCCCCTAATCTCCTATGTGGGACCGTATCAAATGCTTTCTGAAAGTCCAGGTATACTACATCCACTGGCTCTCCCTTGTCCATTTTCCTAGTTACATCCTCAAAAAGATTCCAGAAGATCGGTCAAGCATGATTTCCCCTTCGAAAATCCATGCTGACTCGGACTGACCCTGGTACTGCTATCCAAATATGCCGCTATTTATATATTTTATAATTGACTCCAGCATCTTCCCCACCACCGATGTCAGGCTAACTGGTCTTTCCCTGTTTTCCCTGTTTTCTCTCTCCCGCCTTTCTTAAAGAGTGGGAAAACTTTAGCTACCCTCCAAACCACAGAAACAGATCCTGAATCTATAGAATATTGGAAAATGCTCACCAATGCATCCACGATTTCTAGAGCCACTTGCTTAAATACCCTGGAATGCAGACCATCAGGCCCTGGGGATATATAAGCCTTCAGTCTCATTAGTCTACCCAATACCATTTCCTGCCTAATGTGAATTTCATTCAGTTCCTCTGTCACCCTAAATCCTCTGGCCACTAGTACATCAGGGAGATTGTGTATTCCTTAGAGAAGACGGATCTAAAGTACCTGTTCAACTCATCTACCATTTCCTTGTTCGAAATAATAATTTCACCTTTTTCAGTCTTCAAGGTTCCAACTTTGGCCTTCTCATTTTTTTCTCTTCACATACCTAAAGAAGCTTTTACTGTCCCCCTTTATATTCTTGTCTAACTTACCTCCGTACCTCATCCTTTCTCCCCATATTACCTTTCTTGTTATCTTCTGCTGCTTTTAAAACATTTAAAAATCCTCTGGCTTCCCACTCATCTTTGCTATGTTATATTTCTTTTCTTTTATTTTTATACTGTCCCTGACTTCCCTTGTCAGCCACAGTCGCCCCTTACTCCCCTTGGAATCTTTCTTCCTCTTTGGAATGAACTGATCCTGCACTTCTGAATTATTCCCAAAATTACCTGCCATTGTTTTTCCACTGTCATCCCTGCTAGGGTATCTTTCCATCAACTGGCCAGCTCCTCCCTCATGGCTCCATGGTCACTTTTGTTCAATTGTACTACTGACACTTCCGATTTTCCCTTCTCCCTCTCAAATTGTAGATTAAATGAGATTATGGTCGCTACCTCCTAATGGCTCCTTTACCTCCAGTTCCCTTTATCAAATCAGGTTCATTACACAACACTAAATCCAGAATTGCCGTCTCCCTGATAGGCTCCAAAACCAGCTGCTCTAAAGCCCCTGTCCCACTTAGGAAACCTGAACGTAAACCTCTGGAGACTGTGTGCCCCACCCAAGGTTTCTGTGAGGTTCCCAGAGGTTTCCGTGAGGTTCCCAGAGGTTTCCGTGAGGTTCGCAGAGGTTCCCGTGAGGTTCCCGGGGGTTCCGGTCATTCTCCATGAGTCACCAGAGGTTCTGGTCAATTGCCTGGAAAGCGTCAACCGAAGCGTGAGCTGCATCTACTGATGCTGCCGACCGCGTGCGCACACACCCACACACAAACATACAAACACATCGCAAAGGTGGGGGTCAGGGACAGCGGAGGAGCGTTTCTCCGTGTAAAGAGGAAAGTAAACGGCTACCACAGAGCATGGTAAGCCCTTTAGAGAGCGCGGGATGGAGGGAGAGAACGACAGAGAAGGGGAGAGAGAAGGGGAGAGAGAAGGGGAGAGAAGGGGAGAGATAAGGGAGGGAAGGAGTGGAGACAGTTTTAGGAAGTTTAATAAAGTTAGCGGGCATTTTACCTTCCGGCGGATCTTCTAGGTCCTCAAAACCAAATAAGATGTATTTGCTGAAAACTCAATGAGCCAATCAGAATGGGCCTTCGACTGGCTGTAAGTAAAAATGCGACCCCACCACTGGCTTCGACAAAGCGGCAACCTATTTTTAGTTGCGACCGGTTTTTGTTTTTTTTAAATAATCGCAGGAACATAGCAGAAGCCGCGATTACGCGGAAACCACTTTCCACCATTAGGGAGATTGACTGGAACCCCCGGAAACCTCACGGGAACCTCCGGGAACCTCACAGAAACCTTGGGTGGGGCGCAAGGTCTCCAGAGGTTCCCGTTCAGGTTTCCTAGGTGAGACAGGGACTTAAGAATCCATCATGGAGGCACTCCACAAACTCCCTTTCTTCGGGTCCAGTACCAACCTGATTTTCCCAGTCTACATGCATGTTGAAATCTCCCATAACAACCGTAGCATTACCTTTACCACATGCCAATTTTAACTCCTGATTCAACTTGCACCCTATGTCCAGACTACTGTTTGGGGGCCTGTAGATTAGTCCCATTAGAGTCTTTCTACCCTTACAATTCCTCAGTTCTATCCCTACTGACTCCACATCTCCTGATTCTATGACACCCCTCGCAAGGGCCTGGATTTCATTCCTCACCAACAGAGCTACCCCACCCCCTCCGCCCACCTGTCTGTCTTTTCGATAGGTATACACTTGAATATTCAGTTGCCAGCCCTGGCCCTCTTGCAGCTATGTCTCTGTAATTCCCACAACATCATACTTGCCAATTTCTAACTGAGCCTCAAGCTCGTCCACTTTATTTCTTATACTTCGCACATTCATATACAACACTTTGACCTCGGTATTCACCTCCCCTCTCGCACGGCTCGCAATTGGCCCTGACCTTACTCTCTTATCCCTTCTCGAACTTTCCTTCCCATTAATTTGAGAGTCTTTTGTAACTTTTCCTGTACTCACTTCCCCTTTAACTCCATCTTTACACTCCCAATTTGTCAATCCCTCCCCCCCACTATTTAGTTTAAACCCACACGTGTAGCCCTAGGAAACCTGCCTGCCAGAACGTCAGTCCCCCTCCAGTTAAGATGTAACCCGCCCCTTTTGTACAGGTCACCCCTACCCCAGAAGAGATCCCAGTGATCTATAAATCTAAATCCTTGCTCCTTGCACCAGCCTCTCAGCCACACATTCAGATCCCTTATCTCCCTATGACGTTATGAGGATGCAGGATGACTTGGACAGGTTGGGTGAGTGGGCAGTGCATGGCAGATGCAATTTTATGTGGACAATGTGAGGTTATCCACTTTGGTGGCAAAAACAGGAAGGCAGATTATTATCTAAATTATGTCGTTGGGAAAAGGGGAAGTACAACGGGATCTGGGGGACCTTGTTCATCAGTCACTGAAAGTAAGCATGCAGGTGCAGCAGGCAGTGAAGAAAGCGAATGGCATGTTGGCCTTCATAACACGAGGAATTGAGTATAGGAGCAAATAGGTCTTTCTGCAGTTGTGCAGGGCCCTAGTGAGACCACACCTGGAGTATTGTGTGCAGTTTTGGTCTCCATATTTGAGGAAACATATTCTTGCTATTGAGGGAGTTCAGTGTAAGTTCACGAGGTTAATTCTCCGGATGGCGGGACTGTCATATGTTGATAAATTGGAGTAGC
Organism: Raja brachyura; assembly: GCA_963514005.1. The sequence continues at coordinate 166,702,572 of OY740781.1, forward strand.
TCGGCTGGTATACTCTGGAGTTTAGAAGGATGAGAGGGAATCTTATTGAAACATATAAAATTATTAAGTGTTTAGACACGCTGGAAGCAGGAAATATGTTCCCAATGTTGGGGGAGTCCAGAACCAGAGGCCATAGTTTAAGAATAAATGGTAAGCCATTTAGAACGGAGATGAGGAAAAACCTTTTAACACAGAGAGTTGTGAGTGTATGGAATTCTTTGCCTCAGAGGGCGGTGGAGGCAGGATGCTTTCAAGAAAGAGTTAGATCGAGCTCTTAAAGATAGCGGAATTAAGGGATATGGAGAGAAGGCAGGAACGGGGTACTGATTGTGGATGATCAGCCATGATCACATTGAATGGTGGTGCTGGCTCGAAGGGCCGAATGGCCTACTCCTGCACCTATTGTCTATTGTCTATTGTCCCTGGTCCTGCCCTCTCTAGCACGAGGAACTGGAAGCAATCCAGAGATCACCACCCTATAAGTACTGCTTTTCAGTCTTCTTCCTATTGCTCTAAACTCGCATTGCAGAACCTCTTTCCTCTTCTTCCCGACGTTGTTTGTGCCCACGTGCACAACTACTTCTGGCTGTTCAACTTCCCTCTCGAGGATGTTTTGAAGTCGGTTCGTGATATCTTGAACCCTGGCACCAGGGAGGGACCAGACCATCCTCGAGCCTCGTCTGCCACCACAGAATCTCCAGTCCGCACCTCGGACAATGGAGTCACTCACCACTCACTCTACCCGACGTCGGTCTCGCCAGTCGAGTCTCATCGCTAGGATTGGAGTCACTGACCTGTCCGCCGCTTGGAATGGAAGTGTCGTCTGCCCCGTCAGCACCCAAAAGGGTGTACCTGTTTTCATTTGGCACAGCCACTGGGGTCTCCTGCACTACACGGTTGCTCACCTTTCCCCCAGTCACCCGCCTTCACTCTTCCTGTATCCTTAGTGTAATCAAAAAGATCAAAAATATATCTATGCCTTAAAAATATCCACTGATTTGACCTCTACAGCGTTCTGTGACAAAGAATTCCACAGATTCACCACCCTCCGAATAAAGAAATGTCTTCTCATTTCCTTCCTAAAAGAACGTCCTTATAATTCTGTGGCTAGGATCTTTGGTCCTAGACTCTCCCACTAGTGGAAACATCCTCTCCACATCCACTCTAACCAAGCCTTTCACTATTCTCTATGTTTCAATGAAGTCCATCCTCATTTTTCTAAACCCTAGTACGAGTACAGGCCCAGTGCCGACAAATGCTCACCATAAGTTAGTTAACCTACTCATTCCTGGGATCATTCTTGTAAACCTCCTCTGGAGTCTCTCCAGAGCCAGCACATCCTTCCTCAAATATGGTGCCCAAAATTGCTCGCAATATTCCAAATGCAGCCTGACCAGCACCTAATAGAGCCTCAGCATTGCATCCCTGTTTTTGCATACAAGCCATCTTGAAATAAATGCTAGCATTGAGCAAAGAAAAAGCTCAAGGTCCCTGCTGAGGTACTTTGGAAGATCAGGACTACACCCTCGTTTATCAGAGAATTGTTCAGTAATCAAATAACAGAGGGGAAAATGCTGGTCCTGAATCAGGTGGTCCCAAGGTTTCCAACAGGAGAGGGGAGAAGAGGGGATGACTGAGGTGAGAATGGTCCATGATTATTTTGGCTGCTTTCCCCAGACAGCTTGAAGTCCATTGGCAGACACCCAGCAACTGACACTGGGCTTCAGCCTTATTGTGGTGCCAGGAGAAGCGTTCCTCTTCCCAACAGTTTAGAAGATTGAGGGGGGACCTCATTGAAACTTACAAAATAGTGAAAGGCATGGATAGAGTGGATGTTGAAAGGATGTTTCCACTGGTGGGAGAGTCTAGGACCAGAGGCCATAGCCTCAGAATTAAAGGGTGCTCTTTTAGAAAGGAGGTTTCGTTGTGGAACTCATTTGTGGAATTCATTGCCACGGAAGGCTGTGGAGGCCAAGTCAGTAGATATTTCTAAGGCAAATTCTTGATTAGAATGGGTGTCAAGGGTTATGGGGAGAAGACAGGAAAATGGGATTCGGAGGCAGAGATCAGCCAAGATTGAATGGCAGAGTAGACTTGATGGGCCGAATGGCCTAATTCTACTCACCTGTATAACATGTGAACTGGAGCACCCAAAGGAAACCCGCGTGGTTACAAGGAGAACGTGCAAACGCCACCCAGGCAGCAATCGAGGTGAGGATCAAACCACAGTCTGGTGCTGTGAGTTAGCAACTCTACCAGATGTGCCACTGTACCACCCTAATGTTAAAGTTAAGTTTAATTCTGAAAGAAAAACTAAACTTTGGTTTAAACAGTCTGCTTCTGAGTTGCCTGAATCAGTGATTATTTGGCCTTCCCCTTGAGCCTTTCAGGATTTAGGGGGAAGATTCAGCAGAGCTAAAACCAAGTCAAAGCTGAGTCCTTTAAAGAAGGTGGCAGGTGCATGTCGGAATGCGGATATCTGCACATTTCAGAACACCAGCAGCTGAGACAAACAGCCCGGCTTCCATTTGAAGTACTGTGTACGAGGCTGGAACAAACGGCCCCGTTTGATGGATGTCCACTCTGCCCTGGAGAGTCAATCATTGAATACATTTTTTTTTTTTAAAGCAGTCCTGTAGGTGCTGGGAAGTGTGTGCAATGTGTCTATAAGTATGTGAGAAAAGAGTGCCGCAGCTGTTAATGTCCCAGCACCAAGCCCAGTCAGGAGTTTAGAAGCTGACAGATACTGTGCACGGAGCCTGCCGTGTATCTTGATGTAACTGGTGCATTATCTTGCCCGGCTTGAGACCCACCGATAATTGATGACGGTTTAGTTAATCATTTCTCCCCTTTTGTTCACCAGGTAATTTGCCTGAAGGATCTTTTATTTGGCTTTTGTGTCCTCCCATAGGTAATTGATCACTCCACACCCAGGGAAGTTCGATTCATGGTCGGGCGAGTGAGTGGTCATGAATAACCAAGAGGTGGTAGTACTTCTACAGGAGTGCAAGCAGGCCCTCAATGCACCCCCACCGGAACCGTCAGAAGAAGACAAGACAAAGTACCAGCAGTGTGAAGGTGAGAGATGCAGAGAGGCCGAGCAAACAGAACCCCCCCCACCACCACCGTCCCCACCACACAGACATGAAGCTCCACTTTCTGCCCCATAGTTTTTTTCTGACAGAGAAGTGCTGAGAAGTAACAGTATTGTAAAGGTCTGAAGAAGGGTCTCGACCCGAAACGTCATCCATTCCTCCTCTCCAGAGTTGCTGCCTGCCCTGCTGAGTTACCCCAGCTGTTTGTGTCTATCTTCGGTTTAAACCAGCATCTGCGGTTCCTTCCTACACAGGATTTATAGGGTATGAATGGGATTAAGCACAGAGAAGGGAAGGAAGCACATTTTTGTTATTGTGAATTGCTGTCAGTTCTCATTTTAAGCTCCAGTAAACACAAGGAGTGAGTGGCTACTGCAATTGAACAGTCTGCAAACCTTTGCCAAGATGAGCTCTGAGTGCACTATCATAGGTCCTAGTGTTCAACAGCATATACCCTATTGGTTCTGGTTTTTGCAAGCACGTGTATGCTCGCTTACTTCTAAACTGCTTTCTGAAAACATTAGATTTACAATATGCAAGACGTGTGTATTTAATGACATGTCAAATTGCAATACATGTTGTATTTACCAACCTAAAGGAAACTAAAGCCTTCACACACCGCACTAGCCATGCTGCCTATTAATATGACCGCAGAATGGGGGTTCGAGAAAACCTTTCACGGAGCCGTTTCTCAGGCTCATCTGCTTTGCAAAAGACACAATCATTCATCAAATGGCAGTGGGCCATCTACTGCACGCATTCATCACACCTTTCCACAAATCCCAGCTGTGTTGGTGGAGATAGTGCACCTAGTGTGGAGGCTGTGTGAGTAATTGGATTGTCAGTCAGGGTTGAAGGGGTTAACAGTGTAAACAGTGTGATTTCCTGAGTTCAGCCTTGACAGAAGCAGCTTCATTTGGTGAAAAGTCTCAATTTGGTACGAAGTGCGACCAGCACTTTCCAGCTTTTTCTCCCTGCCATTTTCTTCCCACTTGAAATACAAGGCAGACTCGATTTAAATGTTCACGCCATCCAGAAAGGAACAATCCTGTCTTATAATCACTGTGCAATAAAACATGCCGAGGGAAAAGACTGGAATCCAAGTCATTGATTTTTAAAATATAAATTAGTCATGCACATAGTCTTGAAATGCAGGTCCACACACAAACATGGCAGAAGTTACAAACCACTTGTTTTAACAACCTAGCAAATAGTTCCTGGTGCTTCTGTAACATAATCCATCGAAGGTCAAAGAGCAGTTGTGCGTGTTCTTTGTAAACTGCGCATACTTTCCATCACCCCGGCACTCAACAAAATCTGTGGATAGCTCTTGGAAAAAATTGTCGAAGAGAAAAGTGTAAACAATGGGAACAATCGTAGGATGTCCTCAATATCAGAGTATGTGGTGGGTAACACCACGCTATGCAGTTCATTGTGTGGCAAGTTACAACGGCAGCAACTTCCATTTATATTAGCTTTCAATGTGAGCAAAACACCCCAAGCCATGCTCTCAGATAAAATGTGATACCCAAGGAACATATGGAGGCATTAGGGAAGATGACTGAGTGAAAAAGGCAGCCTATAAACAGTATCTTAAGGAAGAGCAGACGGTAGAAGGGGGGGATTTCAGAGTTTAGAACTTGGCATGTAAAATAGCTCAACAACCTACAAATTAAAATAGGAATAGTGCAACTTGGTGGTTGGTGGTCAGCATGGACGAAGTGACCCAATACAGCGCTGCATCGTTTTGTGTCTCAACCTGAGGCAGACTGATTGAAAAGGGCAGCACCATGGCTCGGTGATAGAGTTGCTGCCCATGGCTTGATAGAGATCCCGACAACAGGTGCTGCCTGTACGGAGTTCAATAAGAACGTACAAACCGGTGCTCCGGTTTCCTCCCACACTCCAAAGACGTGCATGTTTGTAAGCTAATTGCCTTTTGAAATTTGTAGGATGTTAGGATAGTGTTAGTGTACGGGGTGATCGCTGGTCGGCACGGACTCTGTGGGCCAAAGGTCCTGTTTCCATGCTGTTTCTCTAGAGTAAAGTCTAAAGTAAAGACAGTGAGGCAGCAGCTTCACTTCCTGTGCTGCTCAAGGTAAGAGATAGGGATAGTGAACATCATTAAGGCATAGAGTCGTACAGTGTGGAAATGGCCCTTCGGCCCAACTTGCCCACACCGGCCAGCATGTCCCACCTACACCAGTCCCACCTGCCTGGGTTTGGTCCATATCCCTCCAAACCTGTCCAATCCATATACCTGTCTCAATGTTTCTTAAACGTTGGGATAGTCCCAGCCTCAACTACCTCCTCTGGCAGCTTGTTCCATTCACCACCACCCTCTGTGTGAAAATGTTACCTCTCAGATTCCTATTAAATCTTTTCCGTTCACCTTAAGCGTGTGTCCTCTGGTCCTCGATTCACCTACTCTTGACAAGAGACTCAGTGCGGTTATCCAATTCATTCCTCTCATGATTTAACACACCTCTATAAGATCACCCCTCATCCTCCTGCGCTCCAAGGAGTAGAGTCCTAGTCTACTTAACCTCTCAAATGGAGGAATTTGGAAAGAGAATGAGTATATTAAAATCATGATGAGTCAAATGAAGGTCAAAGAGGATGATGGGTTGAGGTGCAGGTTAAGGCACATGCAGTGGACGTTGGATGATCTCAAGATCATGGAAGATAAGATGCAGGAACCCAGAGAGAGTGCACTAGAAAAGTTAAATCTATAAGTAACACGGTTCATTAGGATTAGAATAAAAAGAGTCAATATGTATTTTAATTTTTTTAGTTTTAATTTTACGGACACAGCTTGGAAACAGGCCCTTCAGCCCACTCAGTCCACACTGACCATCGATCACTGGTTCAGTCTGAAGAAGGGTCTTGACCCAAAATGCTATTGAGGGAGTGCAGCGTAGGTTTACAAGGGATGATGGGGCTGTCATATGCTGAGAGAATGGTGCAGCTGGGCTTGTACACTCTGGAGTTTAGATGAATGAGAGGGGATCTCATTGAAACATATAAGATTGTTAAGGGCTTGGACATGCTAGAGCCAGGAAACATGTTCCCGATGTTGGGGGAGTCCAGAACCAGGGGCCACAGTTTAAGAATAAGGAGTAAGCCATTTAGAACAGAGACGAGGAAACACTTTTTCTCACAGAGAGTGGTGAGTCTGTGGAATTCGCTGTCTCAGAGAGCAGTGAAGGCAGGTTCTCTGGATGCTTTCAAGAGAGAGCTAGATAGGGCTCTTAAAAATAGCAGTCAGGGTATATGGGGAGAAGGCAGGAACGGGGTACTGATTTGGAATGATCAGCCATGATCACATTGAATGGCGGTGCTGGCTCGAAGGGCCGAATGGCCTACTCCTGCACCTATTCTCTATTGTCTATTGTCTCCCATTCCTCCTCACCAGAGATGCTGCCTATCCCGCTGAGTTACTCCAGTTTTTTGTGTCTACCTTTGATTTAAACCAGCTCCTGCAGTTCTATCCTGCACTCTAGTTACTGTCGGTGTTATCCTGTTTTCGCATCCACTGTCTGTACGCATAAGGGGCAATTTTTACTCGGGCTGATCAATCTATAAACACGCACACCTTTGGGATGTGGGAAGAAACAGAGAACTCGGGGAAAACGTATGAGGTCACCGAGAGAATGTGCAAACTCCACACAGACAGCACCCTAGGTCAGGATCAAACCATGTGAGACCAAATCTACCAACCTACTCAGCAGTGGCCTCCAGTATAAAAGCAGGAGCTAACTAGATGATGACAAAGAATAGCTAAGCTATAATGTGATGTTATTCTGATTAATAATCCCCTTCAGACTTGTAAATCTTGTCAACACATGGGCAATCCTGCCTCTGTTCAATCGCAGTATTGCACATTGCCAATCTGTACGGATTTGGCCAAACTTCAGGTTCAGGGCCATCATTTATGAACCAGCCTAGATAAAGACAAATAGACTGTAGTACTCCCAACTATCAGGGAGAAAGCTGGATAGTACAAAAGGAATAGATAAAATAATATTTTCCAATCATATTTCACTGACATAGTTCTGCCCATGTTACACGATGACACTATTAATAGCAAAGCATTCAGACCGCATTTAAATTTTGTTTTAAATGCTCAGAAACAGCAGCGCTCCATACAGGAATGTAGCATTTGAAATTGACATTTGATGTATTTTTTAAAGCGCAGCTTTAACTGAGATTAGAGAGGGCGCCAATTAACTCCATCAGAAGAGGATGGATGGCAATGTGTTTGCTGATATTTCACTGTGACATTGTGAACACTCATGACATTGCTATCAATCTCACTGTGACCTGAGGTGCAGGTAGTTAATCACAACATACAAATATAATATTGTTTCTTAATGAAGGCCTCCCTGAAACATGGGAATCCTATTACTCTCTGAGCTGGGCCGCTTCAACTTTCTCATCTGGATGGGCCATTTTTTTCACCCTCTAGATTGTATCTTCTAGAGAACGTAATCGATTATGTTCCAGTTAGAGGAGTATTAGGGCCTCCAATAATCACCAATGATATGGTGCAGTCTTCCAAAATGAAAGTGGGATAAGGATCTCTGGAGCCTTGCCCTCCGGCCAGTGGCGTGAGCCAACAAACTAATTAAAATAAGATGTAGGAAGGAACTGCAGATGCTGGTTTCAACCGAGGATCGACACAAAATGCTGGAGTAACTCAGCGGGACAGGCGGCATCTCTGGTGAGAAGGGTCTTGACCTGCTACGCCACCCATTCCTTCCCTCCAGAGATGCTGCCTGTCCCGCTGTGTTACTCCAGCTTTTTGAGTCTACCTTCTAATTAAAATAAGGGGCGCATTTTAAGAATTTGAAGGATAGTCGGAGACCAAACTGGGAAATCACAAGCATCTTTATCCTGAGGTTTTAGTTGTTAGTTTTAATACATAGAAGTTCATAACCAGAACACCCATAATTTCCTGATGTACACGCCCAGAATTGGTCAAATCTCTCCTTTGGAATTGCATTTTCTATCTGGAAGTTAAATAGGGTAGATTTCTGAATATATTCATTCTTAATGAGGGAGATATAACAGTTCTAACAATCTTAGCCACACGTGTCTTAATTTTTATCAACACCATGGAGAACAACGGAGAAATTAAAACACAGAAATATGTAATAGCAACGTAGTTACTAGATTGTCATGTTTTTCCCTCCTGTTAAAATACTATAATTGCTGTTCCTTTTTAGTCTGCTGGAGGATTATTGTAAGTTTATGCTTAGATGCCGGATGTTCCTCCAGTTCTGTTCTGTTGAACCAAGATGGTTACCTAACTTATGTTTGGGGTTGTCATCTGATAGCAAAAGATAGATAAAATGGGAAGGGTTATTCATCTTATTCTGGCTCATCCATTCTGCAGTCCCACATGTGAATATCCAACTTCCGATTTCTGCACATACTAATATATGTGCATGCTCGTGAAATTCCATCTAAGTTGAAATGAAATTCCTCGTATGTTGCAAAACATACTTGGCTAATAAAGTATGATTATGATTATGATGATTATGGGGTTGTAGTGATCTGCTGCTGTAATGTTTCCAGGAGATCAGGGGACCCCCCCCCCCCCCCCCCCCCCCCCCCCTCCCCTCTGGATCAGGGTAGAAAACAGGACGAGTAAAAGGAAGCCCAGAAGGAAATTCCTTTAGGACTTATTTGCCTGACCTCAGCCAACCCAGAAACTCTCATTGAATTAACGTTAAAAGGGCATTTAGGGATAGAAATTAATCTTTATTCGCTGACTCCAAACATACGATATACTGATAGTATGCTGTTTCTCTCGTGAAATTTTGAAGATAATGGTATTTACTGAGAGTCAATGCACAGTCAATACTACATTATGCATTCACCGTGAACCGATTACTCCTTTAATATGATGCCAACTCTGTACTAATCAGGGATTGGTTCCGCAGAAACTAATTACCCGTCAAATCAAATAAACATCTATTCCAGAGGCTCATTTCTGTCTGCTAAAAGAAGAATAACAAAATATACCGTTGCATTTTTTACATTTGTGTCCACTAGTCTTCACCAAGCCATTAAACTGCAGAAACCTATCTACATTCAAACGAGATGTCATACTCATCAGGGGTTAACATAAGTAGGCATACCTTGAGGAGATATCGCAGTGGAGTAGACAAAGTGTTAAAGAAGGAACTGCAGATGCTGGAGAATCGAGGGTTACACAAAAAGCTGGAGAAAGTCTGAAGAAGGGTCTCGACCCGAAACGTCGCCTATCTCCTTCACTCCTTAGATGCTGCTGCACCCGCTGAGTTTCTCCAGCTTTTTGTGTAACCCAGGGGTTAACATAACATTGATTGTTGGATGAAGAACAAGGTCACATTGTAACAGATAACATATTGACAGGGAAAGACGAGTCATAAAATACTGTAAATAGGGTAATTACCTTTAAATTGCCCATTATTGTCCAGATATAAAAAATAAAATTTAGTCAAGTTGAGTACATTGTCATATGCATAAGTATAGGGAGGTACTGGTGGACAGAAAATCTTGCTGGCAGTAAAATCACAAGCATATAGTCCCAGACAATGCACAAAAATACAAATTATATATACAATACACATAAGTTATACAAAGACTACTAGAGAGTTAAAAGAAGAAGAGAGTCAAAAAACAATTAGAAATCAAGTCCATGGAAGTGCAAAAGATGGTGTTCTGTTATCAAGGCAGAATTAGGCTTGTACTGGTCGGTTCAGGAACCTGTTGATTATAGGAATGTAGCAGTTCCTGAAATTGGAAGTGTGGGACTTCAGACTTCTGTACCTCGTGGTCAATGAGAGCAGGGAGAAGACGACCCGATGATGGGAATATTTGCTGATAGATGTGAACTTCTTGAGGCAGTAGCTGCTTTGGATGGTGAGGAGAGCTCTGCCTATGATGGAATGGACTAGGTCTACCACTCTCTGCGACCTCCAGGCTCAAGAACAGCTTCTTGCCAGCAACCACCAGGCTCTTGAACCACCCGAACCCCACATCAGCAACGATCAACTATGGCCTTCTATTTGTTGCACTACATTCTTTGGGTTTTGCTGTTACGGTTTGGTTAACTCATGCTGCCGGTTATGCAGCAAGTAATTATTTCATTGTTCTGTTCCTGATACATATGACATTTAAACATTCTTGACTTTTGTGCTCCATGCCTCAGTTGCAGTATCAGGCCAGTTAGCATACTTTGTGCAGCGCATCTGTAGAAGATTGTGAGAGCATTTAGACATGCTGAATCCTTTTAAAGTTCTTAGAAAATAGAGACACTGATGTGTCTTCTTCATGATTATATCAATATGCTGGATGCTTTTGTGCATAGGAAACATTTTTAATGCTTGGTATTGATTTGTCTTTAACTAGTTTGAATGTTTGTCTCCCTGTTCTGCTGCTAAAACATAGCTCCATGTATCATGTCAGATTTAATAGCCGTCATTTATTGGCTTTCGATATCTATGCAGTCTCCTCTCTGTCATTTCTTTCAAAGATTGAAAAAAGCCCAATTTCTGTAAGCACTCTTCAGAACAGTTCTCTGACAGGAGGGATCAGCCTTGTGGCTTTCTTACCCCATCTCCTTAAGTTCACATCCAAAGCTATAGAAGTCATTCAGTGACTCAAAGTTTTTTTTCTCTTAAAAAAAAGGAAAGAAGCTTATCTTGCGACCACTTAGAATTTAGTTTGTTTAAGCCATCTTTATTCATTAGCACAAGGAATGAAGAAAAAAAAGCAAATGAATAGGTAGGTGGGTGTTATTGTGGGTGGATTAACTCTAGGCATGAGATAAAATTTTATTCCAAGCATTAATTTATATACTTTAACTTGTAAAGTATAGTTTCTGAAGTTTGACAGACATCCAAAAGAAAATCAATTGCTTAAGAACATGGCTGTAAAAATCCATTTTTTCCCCCAATCTCCTTCATAACTCCAATAGGAGATCAGGGAAAAGACTATGGAACTTCAGGGACCAATGCTCCCTTTTTTCAGTAGAGTCATCGGCTAAGCAGAGCTCACAAAATGGCCCCAGAAAATTATGCTTAAAACAAATTGCAGGCACTTTGCTACAGTGTGCATTACTAAGTGTTTTGATGACCATCTCATTCCATTCCTGCTATGGTTCTTCATGCATAGAGTGTCATTGAAAGGATTTACTTCCTTTAAAAACATTTTTAAGAGCTGATTGAGTTTGTTTACCTGCAGGGCATGGTAGAGAAAAGCGCCCAGTGACAGACATACCGTCATTACGAGTCTTTTGTAAGAATTGAGCAGCTTGTAGTTACTCTCAAGTGGACGTGCTTTCACAACTTCAGATGCCATATCTTAGCATTCGCAATTGAGGTGTCTTTTATTTCTCTGAGATTTCCTTACACGAACTCTGACCTTCCTAGCTTCACTCTCTGCTGATCTGAGGACCCTGCTGAAACAGGCAAAGGAAATGAAGTGGCCCTTTGTACCAGAGCGATGGCAATACAAACAAGAAGTATGCGCAGAAGACAAAACAAACCTGAAAGATATCATCAGCGAGAAGCTGCCCGATCTGTTGGTATGAATAATGCACCTGTTTCTCAAAAAAAGCATTTCCTTTTTGTAAAAAAATAGCGCAAGTGAAAGCCAAAATAGTCTCGCACTTAAACTGCGCACCATTATCATGTGCACACAACTGCTTCCAAGATCTTCTATGAGGGGGTGATGTTTGTAGTTATTAGTTTGTTATTTTCTTGCAGCACTGTATGAAAACCAAACGCATCCTGTTAGCCAAGTAAACGTGACCTCTCTCACATCAACGAAGATGAGCCAATATTCCAAGCATTTTGAAAGCTGTAGTGTGTGGATCATTATAAAAGATGGAGCTTCTCTCTTTCCCCCCCCCACCCCCACCCCCAGTTTTTGAAGCAAACAAAACAAAAACAGTCCATTCTGTCTGAGGAATTCAATTCAAAGTTTTCATGTTAGCTCTGTACTGATGACCGTTAAGTTAAAATCGCTTCCCCTCCAAGAAAAAATGACCTGTGTTCATTTCATTTCACACTTTATTGTAAAGCTGCAGACAGATATTCTCTCTTTATGTTCGCATTGAGTTTAATTTTCCAGTAAACATGTTGGAGTGTTTTAACTCCTGTCATGTTTTGTGCATGTTTTTTGTTTTTGGAGGGACTAGGGGAGGAGGTTGTCTATAAAAGTAGTAAAGCTGTTTTTGTTCCTCCAAGACAGGAATTTATAGCTCTCCCTGACCTTCGTTATCCCACACAAAAGCTTTATAACTTTAGAGAGTTTGCCTGCATCAGAAGGCTTTCTCACATAAGAAACACCTGCAGTAAACTCCCCAAGAAACCTGTGTATATGAGAGATTAATGCAGCAGTAATAGCGACCCCGTGTTTTTTGTATTATGCCTTCTCCCCAGGTAGACGGCTCTTTTCTGAGATGATACCAATTATTTATTGCTGAAACATCTGTTGATAACCGCAGCTGCCATCGCTGAACAAAGAAAATCATGGGGTCACACACTATTCAGGCCTAAAATCCAACCACATGCCAGTTCGCACCATTCACTGATACGAGCCCATAGGTTAATGTCTCTTCTTGAAATGTTTCATCATGCTGCTTAAAAAATACTTTGTAAACAGCACAGACCTTGCGATCGGCTTTGAACTATTATTTAATCACCACTGGTAATTTATATTCCTCTGCTATTGTGCACTTCTGAATGAGAAAGTGGTGGAAAGAAAGAATGTCCAACCTGCAAAAAGCAGTAGAAAGTGTGGCATTTTGCCCTGTGATATTATTCAGATTCAGAGATAGCAATTGTTTTATTAAGAAAGCACTGGGCACTTGATTTGCATTTTGTGGACATCTTTTGGGAGGATCATCATCGCAAAGTTAGGACATTTTCTACAGAGTTCAAATAATGATCTCTCTTTTAAATAATCCTTTTAAATTGTTGTTAAACTGCATAATTTTCAATAATCAAATGTTTGTTGATTGTTCACAGGTACTGAATTGTGGGGGATGTTTCTTTAACCTTTTAATACTGTACCGTTTTTATTCCGACAAAGACAAATCATGGGTGGAATTTTTATCTAGCTGTTTGGGAAGGTGACGCACAGAGTAAGATAGAACACTGGTTTTAACAGTCTGCTCAATATTACTACTATTGACTTTGTTGTAACCAATAAGTAAGGGTGGTATAAAATCAGTAATGGTGGTTCCTGCAAATTTTCCTCCATTGAATGTGATCATCCAAACATCAAAGATACCGTCCATTTGAAAAATGATAAGACCCGTGTTTTTTTTTCTCTCTCTCCCCTCCGTTCTCTGTCTTCTCTCTCTATTCATGCCTTCTTCAGGCAGATCACCTCCATTTAACAAGACTTCACCAAGTTCTCTCTGCCAGCACGAACACCATCTGTGTCATCCAGTTTTCCTGTTGTTTTTTATACCTATCACTGACATTTTAGTTGTTCTCTCCACCCACCACCGCTTCTCTTCTTCTCAACAACTTAATAGTGGCTTGTTTTCTGACATGTTGTTGCATGAAATGATAGACCATTGATCTAGAAACATAGAAACATAGAAAATAGGTGCAGGAGGAGGCCATTCGGCCCTTTGAGCCAGCACTGCCATTCATTGTGATCATGGCTAATCGTCCCCTATCAATAACCCGTGCCTGCCTTCTCCCCATATCCCTTGACTCCACTAGCCCCTAGAGCTGTATCTAACTCTCTCTTAAATCCATCCAGTGATTTGGCCTCCACTGCCCTCTGGGGCAGGGAATTCCATAAATTCACAACTCTCTGGGTGAAAACGTTTTTCCTCACCTCAGTCTTAAATGACCTCCCCTTTATTCTAAGACTGTGGCCCCTGGTTCTGGACTCACCCAACATTGGGAATTTTTTTTTCCTGCATCTAGCTTGCCCAGTCCATTCATAATTTTTTATGTTTCTATAAGATCTCCCCTCATCCTTCTAAACTCCAGTGAATACAAGCCTAGTCTTTTCAATCTTTCCTCATATGACAGTCTGTGCAATATTAACTCTGTGCATTGATAATCCTAACTGTCTAGAAGGCTCCAGACCCAAAACATCATCTATCCATGATCTCCAGAGATGCTGCCTGACACTCTGAATTACGCCAGCACTTTGTGTCACTTTTTGTAAACCAGCATTTGCAGTTCCATGTTTCCACACCATCAACTTTTGCTTTCCTTTTAGAGTTTCTAGCATTTTTTTTTTAAACGTTTCAGTCTTCTGGGGGTCTGACTAGATTAAAATTGACTCTCTTCTCATGGCCAATTCTTGTGCCACCACACTCTTCATTAAATATTCATGTATTTCCCCCATTTGGCATGACATTGCTAGCGGACTGCTGCCACACAGCATGCAATACAAGCTCACAAGTTCACAAGTTATAGGAGTAGAATTAGGCCATTTGGCCCATCAAGTCCACTCCGCCTTTCAATCATGGCTGATCTCTGCCTCCCAATCCCATTTTCCTGCCTGCTTCCCATAACCCTTGACGCCCTGGTTCAATCCTGGCCTTAGGTGCTGTCTATGTAGAGTGTGCACATTCTCCCCGTAGATGCACAAATTTCCTATGAATTTCCTCCCATTTCTTCCGATAACCAAAAGGCATGGGGTTGGTTAGGTTGTTGCCGCTATGAATTCCTCCCCGCCCCCCTCCCATGTGTAGATGAGTGGTAGAATTTGGGGGGTGATGGGAATGTGGGATTAATGTAAACGAGTGGTTGATGGGTCTGTTTCCGTGCTGTATCTCTCTATAACACATCCGATCGCTTCTGTTAACACCAGTGGAGGAGCTTCACCGCTCCCGGAATGTAAATATGATTCAATGGTCCAATGGTTCTTGATTGTCACGTGTACCGAGGTACAGTGACATTTGATTCGTCATACAGTCATACAAAAAAAAGCAACAAGATGTATAAATACATACATATTAAACATAGACTTAAACAGCCACCACCTTTGGCATGTGAGAATCCCCAGGGCACACAGCACAAGCGGAGACCCACAGCCATCAGTTCAATGTCCGTGGCCACACACACGCTCCTTCACCGTGATGTGACCGCTATCACTCTCTCTGCAGTCCCTGTCCGCCTGAACATTCAGAAAGCCGTCCACACTCGCACTAGACTCCGGGGTATCCTCATGGAGCGATGTCCCCACAAACACCGAGATCACTGCACTCACGCCACTCCCTCCGAGTCCTCTCCAGTGCAGGCAGCACGTCCATCTTGTTTTTCCGACGACCTCACATTCCCCAATGTGATGGAAAGCAAATAATTAACATTGAATAATTGGCTTTATAACATCCTTTTACTTGTTTGAATCATGAATTGCTGCATGATGAAGGTAGCTAATGTTTGTTTCTCAAGCAACTTATTGTTTACTTATTGATGAAGGCACCTAATGTTTATTCCTCAAGCAATATTATTCTCAGGTTTCACTGCGATTCACTCCAATCAGCTCAAAAATGTCCTTCCTTTTTCATGTTTTAACTGACACTTTCCCAATGATCTGTGGCCACACATGTGGTGCAAATAGTTTGGATTGGATTCCTTTCTCTGGCTGTGCAGTTCGTACATAAAATGACTTTTAAAAAAAACTTCAGTCTAGTGACTCACTTTATTGGACATGAAAGTTTGGATTCCTCTGCGGATTCTCTCACTCTCCAGTAAACTTCAGCAAACAAAGAGAGGAATAGACAGAGTAGATAGTCAGAACCTTCTTCCCAGGGTGGAAATAACAAATACTAGAAGACTGAGCCATAAGGTCAGAATGGGAAGGTTTTAAGCAGTTGCACTGGGCACGATTTTATCAAAGGATAGTCGGTCCCAGGAATGTGCTTCCAGGAGGGTGGTAAAAGCAAATACAACAGTGGTGTCTAAGAGACTTTTAGATCAGCATATGAATGTTTCAAGGTTTCAAGATCAGTTTATTGTCACATGTACCAATTAAGGTACAGTGAAATTTGAATTACCATACAGCCATAAAAAAAAAATCAATAAGACACACAACTACATAAAAGTTAACATTACCATCCACCACGGCGGATTTCCCACGTTCCTCACTGATGGAAGGCAATAAAGTCCAAACTTCTTCCTCTTTTATTATCCCGCGGTCGGGGCAGTGGATCCATCTGCATTCGGGACGATCGAAGCTCCCGCAACCGGCAGTCGAAGCCACCGCATCGGGGCGATCGATGCTCCTGCGTCGGGGCGATCAAAGCTCCGGAGTTGGGGTGGTCGAAGTTCCTACGGCTTGGAGCTCCCAAAGTCAGTCTCTAACTAGAGACAGCAAGCTCCGAGATGTTAAAGTCCACAGGCTCCGGCGGTTGGAGCCTCAAAGTCGATCCCCGACAGGGATCACGAGCTCCGTGATGTTAGGTCCGCAGGCTCCCGTGGTGGAGCTCTCGAAGTCGGTCTCCGGCAAAGGTCACCAAATCCTCCATGTTAGGCCGCAGGGCAGACGGAGATACGGTACGGAAAAATATCGCATCTCTGTCGTGGTAAGAGATTAGAAAAAGTTTCTAATCACTTAAATATGATTCAATGGTCCATATTGAACCTTCCCCCCCATCCCCTACATAAAACAAGCTAAAGAAGACTAAAAACATACATTTAATACATACAAACAAACAACAAAGAAGGATGGGACAGACAGACTGTTGGCGAGGCAGCCATTGCTGGCGCCACCCAGTGGAAGTATTGGAAGGATATTGGAGCATGTTTAAGCACAAAAGTTTATTTTGGCATCAAAGACGGCATAGACACTGTGAGCCGAAGGATCTGTTCATGTGTTTGGTTTAGTTAGTTTATTGTCACGTGTACAGTGAAAATGTGGACATATACAGTTGTCCCAAGTGCAGTGAAAACCTTTATGTTGCATGCTATCCAGTCAGCGGAAAGTCTATACATGATTACAAGTAAGCCATCCACAGTGTACAGATAAGGGGAGTGCACTGTTCTAAATCGGTTATTAGAAATCTTGGAAGTTTGCAACTTTTCTTATATTATAAAAAGATATTAAGACAACCCGAAATAAAATAATTATTACAAGATGAGATCAAAGGTCTGGTAAAATGGGAGCATTGAGACTGGTTCTGGAGTTTTTCTCTGATGGCTTTTATAATGAAAGTATGTTGAAATTAATATAATTCCCAGACTGTTACAGGGGGTGTGTGCAATCATGGAACAAGCCAAAAAAAAGTATTAAGGGCCTGCCCCACAGGCAATTTTTTTGGTGACAGCCGAAAAATAGGCTGTCGCCACATGGTCGCTGGGTGACGCCTGTATTGTCGTGCGTTGTCTCTTCAAGTGTCGTAACTTTTTTCTTGTCGCCACTGGATTTTGAAATGTTCAAAACCTTTCAGCGACAGTGGGCTTGTCTTCTACTGTCATAGGTGCTGTCGTAGGCTGTCATTGGTTGACGCCAGGATGGTTGTTGCCAGGTGCTGACTTCCGTGAATTCCATTGGCGACTACCTACATCAACTTACGTCAACCGGCGACAGGTACCAGCGACTGAATTGTCTTTGGTTGTCTTCAGGTGTCGCCGGCAAGGTCGTTGCTTATCGTCGCTTGTTGGGGGTGGGCGTAGGTTGACTTTAGTTGTCGTAGGTTGTCACCTTCGTGGTGGTAGGTTGTCGTAGGTGTGGTCATAGGTGCACGTCCTAAGTCGCGACAATCGTGTCGCCGGTTGTCGGTAGCTTGACGTCGACTAGGTGGTAGGTTGTCATAGACATTGTCGTAGGGGGGGTCTAGTTGCCGCTTTTTCGGCGACCTGCTACGTCAGTCACCGAAAAAATAGCCTAAGTGGGACAGGCCCTTTATTCAGCAAATCCCGGAGTAACTCAGCAGGTCAGGCAACATCTATGGAGAAAAGGAATCAGTGATGTTTCGGGTCGGAACCCTTCTTCAGACTGAAAGAACGAAGGGTGGCCCGCTGTTGGCTGGGTAAGATGTGCTAATGAGAGAGATACCAGGATGCGAACGGTGGAACTGGTAGGATGACTAGGATGGGGGAGGATGAGACAAGAGTGGCGGGGAGGGAACGCAAGAGTTACTTGAAATGATAGAACTCATTCTTCATATCGCTGAGTAGTAAGTTTCCCGAGCGAAATATGAGGTGCTGTTCCCCTAATTTGCGTGTAGCCTCATTTCGCAAACATCCAAGTTGCGTTCTTAAATTCAACCACCTTCTATTGCTCTACATTCTACCACATCAGTGACACCTTTTGGAGCTGGGAAATAATTGGAAGGCAGCCCTGTTCCATTGAACCAGCGGGCAGTGATATCGCCCAGAATGTTGCACTGGTAACCCAGCATTTATATAACAAATATCATCGGACTGAATGTCACAAAGAATCTTATATAAATGTTTGATTCTTGCAATGATCAGACTATTGGGTAGCTCTTCCACAATCATCCTCCATCTTCCATTGCATAGCCTTGGGGGTTCCAAGTTTTTCATTAACATGATTGGAGATCCTTTTTTCAACTCATTTGTGTGTTGGTAATCCAGAGATCTCGAGTGAATCGAGGAATTCTGTTGAGAAGTGAGCAGCATTAGTTCCCTCAGTGAGAGCATTGAAAGAAAGTTACTCCTTAATGATTCCAGGGAAGCATCCGATACATGTAGAATTGATCCTTTTCATGGTATTGTTGTGCGGAACCAAGATACAATTGTCGGAGAATAATTTTGCAGGATTGTCAAATGTGGGATAGATGAAATCAATACAATCCTGCAGTGTTCTTGCTGATAGAACCATGTCCTGTGGCATTTCAATTTCATCGTCTTCATTCTTTAAAATCCTGTCTTCTCCAACTTTCAACAAACATTGAGAATAGTCGCCTTCTTCCTCTCTCAATCGCATATTTGTCCAAAAGTAGGATTTCTTGATGCAGGAATTTTCAACATCAGCATAATTTCCCCTTTTCACTACAGGAAGGAGTGGCGAAAATCGCCACAACAAATGGTAAGAATCCCGCCAAAAGGCTGAGTGTTGCCGCATACATCTCGAGGAGCTCTGTCCGCCGCTTCGAAGCTCTCCCTGCTAATCATCGGGCACTCATCCCAAACAATAAGTTTCACTTGACTCATCAAACCTGTCGTCTTGGAGTTCTTGTCAACGTTGCAGAATGTATCCTTGGTCACTTGGATGGGTATCTTGAATTGAGAATATGCAGTTCTTCCACCAGGCTGCTATCCCAGAGAATGCTACAGCAATAGCAACATCACCTTCACCTCTAACTTTGGAGAGGATCAAATTGATGATAAGTGTTTTTCCCGTTCCTCCTGGTGAATCAATGAAAAACATTGAAGGAAGCTTCCTTTTCAAGTGGTTGCACACCTGGTCATGCACTGCTCTCTGCTCAGCATTCAGCAGAGGCTCATTCTCCTCAACAAATTCCTGTTGTTCAGTTCTATTGTATTGCAATTTCTGTAGTAATTCTGGATTGTCACCATCAAGGTGCATCCTTGTGTTTCTTGGTTGTGGCAAATGAAAGCATTCCATTGTTTTGTTGTGATTCTCAATCTTGTCCTGAATATACAACAGAGCCTGATCATGATGCCTCTCATCGTTCATGGTATTAGGATCACTGATTGTTCTTGTTCTTCGTTCTCTTTCAAGGTAATCTTCAGACATTGAATTCTTGAAGCGATCCCATTATTGTCGAGGATTGTTGTTCTCGGTATTCGTCAGCAAAACAACAAACAAATCTCTCATTGCACTGAGAGTTGTCCTGTCAGCATCTTCCATTGTTTGTTGCCAATGGTCTTCAGTCTGCAACAAACCTCTTTCCCTACAGACGTCTTTGAAGGAAGGATGAATTTCTCCATCATGTGTCTTCAATGAATTGAAGGATACTAGCCCTTTTACGTGATGGAGAAGCAGTCTGAAGTAGTAAAGGTCTTCACATCTTGGAGAGACGGTATACACTCGTCCCAGAATGTTGTCTTCAAAAATACCTGGATGATCTTCCATTCTCTTCCCGACCTTCCTTCTTCTGCCATCTCCTATTGTTCCATGTGTAAAATCGGGGAACATCAGCGTAGTACAGTGGTCCTGCAAATGGCTCTTGAGAAAACAACGCCATGAATTCAGTTCAAGTCATTCTCGCGATATCATGATTAATCTCCTGCTGAAAAGCATCAACTCTGATAACGAGTCGTTGTTCTTGTGGTAGATGTACCTGGAGTAGAAGAAGAGCGGGGTATCTCTCATGAGTCGGAGATCCAAGGATTGATGCCACTGCTTCTGATGGACCAATGTATCTGCCAGTCAAGTACTTTGTGATTTTGTCATCCCTGTTAACTCCAAAAACTGCTTGATCACTTCCCTTCAAGGTGTACTTGATGACATATTTGACCGACATTACAGAGGAACATATCTCAACGTTGATGTGCCATTTGAACAACTTCAACGGTTGAGCATTATAGGATCCCACCCAATCAGAATTAATAGGTTGAACCCGGCGTCCCTCTTGATGTCGCTGAAATCCTCCCATGTCCGGAGATCTTCTGCTCTACAGAGGATATGAATAATTTCCACACCTTGTGCTCTCCAAAAACGGCTTTGGGAATCTCTTACTGCATCTTCCATCCTTCCAACATGGAGAGCTGTCATTGCAGTATGGTCCATGAAATCATCTGCTTGAGTACCAGTTCATGCAGCACAGGACCTACTTGCGGGTCTGGTATTTCCGCTTGCACAAATCTGTCAAAATGTTTTGGTCTTGGCGTACTCGCTTCCTCAAGCGACAGCAGACAGTGCAAATGAGGCAGGTCTCTCTTCTGATATTCCACAGTCAAGATGAAAGCTATACAGTTGCCAAAGAGGCCATGTGGTCCAGTGAGGTACTTGATGAATAACTTTCTTTTCAGATCAAATATTCTTGCAATCAAGTCTGGTGTATCACACGACTGCTGATTGTGAAAGAGGCACTGTCGCATCTCACTCCACTTCGGATTGCAGGTCATCTTAATGAAGAATGAAGCATTGCCATACTTCCGAACGTACATCATGGCGTCCTGGCATTGTTCCATCATGCATCTCGGTCCACCGACAAATGTCGAGGAGAGGATGATGCACTTTCCAAGGTTTTCCAAACCATCATTATGGTTTAATGCAACCATGAAGCCTCTGTAAGTTGTTGATCTCAACGATGCCTGATTCATGCAAATATAATTGAACCTATCACTCTCACATATTGATTTGCAGACCTTTTTCTTTCAAGATAATGTGCCGTGATGTTGCCTCAGGGTCATTATCGTTAGCTATTATAATGGCAATTTCGTTGGAAATTTGTGTGTTAAACAACTACCTTTCATGTTCCAAAGCTGGCCGACGATCTGGATGAATGTTGATTGATGCCTTTAGTAAATCCCCAATTCTTTCCTTTGCCATTTTAAGTGATTTAATGTCAGAGCTGTTTTGGCTTATCAAGTTTTCAAGCATTGCAACAGTTTCCTTTTGAATAAGCATTTTGCAGTATACCCATTCACAATTCAATGCTATCTTGGGGGTCCATAAAATAGATTTGCAAGAATCAACTTTGCTGGTCTAGGTGAGGCTTCAATGAACCAAGGTAATGATGAGTCTTGCCTGGAATGATCACTGAAGGATTCCATCCAGGTGGCACCACTTCCTTGGCACCGAATTACATCAGTTGAAAGAGACAGTTGTATTGGCTAATATTCTTTCTGAACTCATTTGCTTATGGTGTGTCAAATGTATACAATCTCATGAGTTCATTAGGCAGTGCCTGCAGAGGAGCAATGTTCACCTGACCCTTCATGCAGCAAAAGTTGGCGTTTTTTCCAGAGAAACGGTACGCTCGTCACTGAGGGCTAACCTTGGTCATCAGCAGAAATTGAAATAGAAGCAAACTTCCCCATGGAGCCCTCGGGTCACCGTTGTTACTAGAAAAATAGATGGCGGTTTGAAATTCTTGAAAGGCCCTGACCTTTGAGGGGTGTCCTTCGTGATGCCTGTCAAGTAAAAAACGGTAAATGGGGGTGTGGCAAGGGAGTGGGGTAAGTGGGGCGGGGCAAGTGGGATGGGGCAAGTGGGTGGGGGAGGGGCAAGTGGGATGGGGCAAGTGGGTGGGGGCGGGGCAAGTGAAGGCACTATTTTATATTTTATAAGTTTTAAACATCAGTAACTTGTAAAATATCACATCAATCTGAACGAAACGTGTTTAATTTATATCACTGGACAATGTTGAGTAAGGCTGGCCAAAAATTGTGATGCTATTGTGTACCATTTTTGCGCAAATATAGGTACAAACAAACAGACAAACAAACAAGATGAGAGTTTTAGTAATATAGAGATGGGTGGTTGATGTTGTGCAAATATTCAATCAACTAAAGGAATTGTTTCCATATTATAAAACATTCATTCTCACTCACTCTCCTCTCTGTGTCTCTCATTCTTTCTCTCTCACTATTAATTAAAACTATTTCTATGTAATTTTGAGTCTTTCTAGAAATTTATTTGGGCAAATTCAGTGAATCAGACTGGGCATAACTTTTGTACCAATCATGTACAAGGTGACCCATTCCTTGTAAAATGTGCCTTTAAGTTAATGCAGGGCAACTTAACAAAGTTGTGCGGCGAATGAGCGGTGCAGGCTGCTCACCACATCTTTACAAAGCAATACATGGTTAGGAACCCTGTACTGTTATCCCCATGCTTACTATTCATCCTATGGACTTCAAGAAACACCTTTGCTATTTAACAAGTGGCCCTGTGACAACATGAGGTACATTGGTGGAGGTCTGGTCACTGTTGTCGAAAAGAAGAACAGGAAAAATCACCCCGAATAATGGGGTGGCCATTTAACACTGAGAAGAGAAAAAACTTTTTCACCCAGAGAGTTGTGAATGAGTGGAATTCTCTGTCACAGAAGACAGTGGAGGTCAATTCACTGGATGAATTTAAAAGAGAGTTAGATAGAGCTCTGGGGGCTGGCGGAATCAAGGGATATCGGGAGAAGACAGGCATGGCTTATTGATTGTGGATGATCAGCCATGATCAAAATGAATGGCAGTGCTGGCTCGAAGGGCCAAATGACCTCCTGCATCTGTTTTCTATGTTTCCCTGTTTCTATGAGGTAAACAGGTGGAGATCTGGTCAATAGTTCCCTTGGGGTAAACATCAGAAAAATCAACAGTAATATCCCAGAAATGAACAAGCAATTTACAAATTGGTTTTGATTTCTAGCCTCACTGTTTGATTGCCCCAAGCACTCACTGGTAATAAAATCTGAAAAGCTTAATTGCAGAGATTTGGGAGGGAGTTTTCGGGGATGCAAAACATGATATAAATCTTATGTAGTAAATGAGGAGTTCATGTTCCCAAGGAAGAAGAGAACTCAGGAGGGGAGTAGAAAGTTTTAAAAAATGTGCACTCTCTAAAAGTCCAGACATTAGGGCAAGAAATTAAATTGTACTGGTTTACACGTCCCTCAGTAGCAGGTGGCCGAGCAGCTCTCATCCCTTCTATTTAGGAACCGTTCGGGATATTGGTAGCTTCAAGTGGCTTTTAAAAAGGGTTTATTTTCCCTTTCCTATTATGGCGAGCTGCTGTGTTTGAAATGGAAATGTTTGCTGAGGAACTGTTCATTAAGACTTATTTTACTCTGCGGTGACACAAACAGATGTAAACTTTTACAAACACTTTCGAAAGTAATTCAGCAAGTTTGCCCTTGCTGCAGCAATGAATAGTTGACAGTGAAAATGTCTAATTAGTGTCATTGCAAATTCCACCGGGTGGCGCCGTCAGCGATGGCAGCCTCACAGTCTGCCTGTCTTTTCATCTTTTTAGTTATTTTTTGTGTGTTTTACAAGTATGTGTTACTGTTCTCTGGTTTGTTTTATGTGGGGGGGGGGGGGGGAGGAGGTGGTTCGGGGGGAATTTTTTTTCAACCTCTTACCTTGCCAGAGCTGCGATTGTTTTCCGGATCTCATCTCCGGTCGCTCTTCGGCCTTACATCAAGGACCTGCCGGCTTTGCTCGAGACTGACTTTGAATCCCACTGTGGGGCCTGCGGTCCCTTGCCTGGGATCGACGCTCCAACTGCAGCGTGCAGATTTCACC
Organism: Raja brachyura; assembly: GCA_963514005.1. Next base: position 166,726,819 of record OY740781.1, read on the forward strand.
ATCGAGGAGCTCGCAGTCTCAGGTAGAGACAGATGTCGGGAAACTCCAAAGCCGCAGGAGGTTCGGCCAGTCCCAACTCGGGAGTCCGATCGCCCGGCACAGGGGAGCTGAGAATTCCCCCAATGCCGGAGCTTGATCGCCCCGACGCGTGGACTCGACCGACGGCTGCGGGAGCCAAGGTCACCCTGACAACGGAAGGTTCTAGAGCCCCGACAAGAAGACAAGAGGACAAAGAAGGGAAGAAGATTTAACTTTTGTTGCCTTCCATCACAATGAGGAATGTGGGGGAGTCGCTGTGGTGGATGTTCAAGTTAAACATTTATTTGCGTGTCTTGTTGCTCTTTATTGGTATGAATGTATGGCAAATCAAATTCCTCGTATGTTGCAAAACATACTTGGCTAATAAAGTACTATTATGATTATGATTAATAGAGCCACTTGGATATTTTCACCCTCTCTGAGAGCTACTTTCCCTGCGGATTCAAAGCCCTTTGTTGGTGGAGTCACTCACTTTCACTCCTTTGTTCAGGGACTGAGAATAAATAGATAAAGTCCAAGGGAGTGGCTGAATTCCAATTGTGTTTGCAGTCTTGCAAATTCCTCAATCATCAGCAATGTATCCAATGGACAGTCTGGTCTAACCACAACTGGAAATGTCTGTGCTGTCATTTGAAGCATGTGTTGCTACCACAACCCTTTCAGAATTGAATGACCAGAAATCGCTAACTGCAGATCTGAACAGAAAATAGTGGAGTTGTAGAAACAGGGAACTCCAGATGCTGATTTATGCAAACATGCCTTGTCCTGAAATGTCACTTATCGATGTTCTATCGATGCTACCTGACCCACCGAGTTACTCCAATACTTTGTGCCATATTGTGGGGTTCTTTGAGATACGTTACAGGTTGGTTAGCATCTGTGGAGAATGACACAGTTAATATTTCAAGTTAGCCTTTCGTAGAACTGGAAAACAAGAGAGGGGGAGGAGTTGAAGACAACAACTGGACTAACTGTGATCAGGTAGAGACCGAGTTGTCTAATACTACGAACATTATCGAGTTGATAAATGAATCAGAGCAGTCAAAAAGAGAATTAAAAACCAAACCAAAGCACGCTGGCGTTGCGTGATAGAGAACCCTTCAGTTGGTGGAAATCCAGAAGGGAAGGGAATGCTGGAGAGACCCAGCAGAACAAACAGCAGCCATGGAGAGGGTGCGATGGATGTCCTTACATCAGGGCAGACCCAATAGGAAATACTGACACACACACAGCAGGTCCAAATTGGCAAAGAGTCTTTGACCCAAAGCATTCGTTCTCTCTTTCCACCAATTCTGCCGGTCATGTGTTTCCACCATTGTCTTTTTATGCTTCAAATTTTCAGCATCTGTTGTTTGTTTTTAAATTTCTATCAGACCTGGCTGATAATGACACAAATAGAAAAAGCCGGTTATCCAAAATTGTTGAAGATGAGATGCTGTTCCTTGTTCTTTGTCAGCTGCAAATATGAAGGTCAGAGTGGGAATGGGATTGAGAGCCTGAATGTGTCAGAAGGAACTGCAGATGCTGGTTTAAACTGAAGATAGACACAAAACACTGGACAGGCAGCATCTCTGTAGAGAAGGAATGGGTGACGTTTCGGGTCGAGACCCTTTTTCAGACCCGAAACATCACCCATTCATTCTCTCCAGAGATGCTGCGTGTCCCGTTGATGATTTTGTGACTATCTTTGGAGAGTCAGAATGGCAGGTGCGTGGGTCTGGATGGGGACAATCTGTAAAAAGATCACCATTTAGGTTCTCTAATGTTGAGGAGACCGCATTCTAGGAACCGATTGCAAGGTTAGAAGAAGTTCCAGTGAATCAGTGGAAGGACTGTTTGAGTCCTTTGGTGATGGGACGGAAAGAGGTGAAGGAATTGATATGGCACGGGAAAATGCCATGGAAAGGGATTGGTAGAAATGGAAAAGCAAACCAATAATTTGCAAAGGGAACACTTTCTTCTAAATGTGTAGGAAGGAACTGCAGATGCAGGCTTACACCAAAGATAGACACAAAAATCGGAAGTTACTTGGCGGGTCAGGCAACATCTCAAGAGAAAATGAATAGGTGAAGTTTCGGTTCGACCCCCTTTCTTCAGATCCGAAGAAGTGTTTCGAGCCAAAACGTCACCTATTCCTTTTCTCCCGCTTAAAATTGCTCCAGCATTTTGGGTCGACTTTCTCCTAAATGTTGAGAGAGGAGAGGAAGATGTGTCGGGTGATGGCACCTGGTGATGGAAATTACAGAGAGGGTGGAAAATTGTGAAGGCTGATGTAAGTTGGGGGGAGAGGCAGTGAGAGTAGAAGTGGGATGTGGTTCAGAACCTTGGAAGGGAAGCCATGGCTAAAGGAAAAGGATGATTTCTCACAATCAATGTTAAATTGCTCTTCTCCGCTCCCTCTTCTCCCCTCTCCGATGTCAAGAAGTATAGAAGTGTGATAACGCACACCACCAGATTCAGGGACAGTTTCTTCCCAACTTTTATCAGGCAACTGAACCATCCTATCAATAACTAGCGAGCAACCCTGAGCTGGTACCTACCTCATTGGAATCCTTCGGAACATCTTTACTGGACTTTACCTTGCAGTAAATGTTATTCCCTTTATCATGTATCTGTACAGTGTGGATGGCTGGATTGTAATCATGTAGGTGGACACAAAATGCTGGAGCAACTCAGCGGGTGAGGCAGCATCTATGGAGAGAAGGAATTGGCGACGTTTTGGGTCGAGGCCCTTCTTCAGACTGATGTCAGGGGAGGGGGCGTGACAAGGAAATAATGTAGGCGGAGACAGTAAAACTGGTGGGAGAACTGGGAAGGGGGAGGGATAGTCTTTCCGCTGACTGGTTAGCACGCAACAGAAGCTTTTCACAGTACCTCGGTACACATGACAATAAATTAAATTAACTAACCAGAAAATCTTGTCATTAGAACCGATAGAATGGAAACAAATAAATTGGGGGAAATGGAATTGAATCCTTCAAGGAAGTTGCGAGGGAAGAGGTATAGTCAAGATAGTCGTGGGATTTCATGGATTTTCAATGGAGACAAGTCAAGAAAGAGAAGGAAATAGAACTCAGGCAGTCAGTGATGGTGAGAAAGCAGACATTGTTCCTCAGAATCTCCCTGAGCTCTGAGCTGACCCAGAACATCGGTTGGTTTCTCTTTCCACAGATGATAGTTGACTGGCTGAGCTCTTCCGGCATTCCGTTTTCATTTCAGTTTCCGCCACCTGCATTTTTATTTAGAGACAGAAGCAGCCTTTCGACCCAACTTGTTCATGCTGACCAATATGTTTTCCTAGTTGTTATCATGTTTGTTAATTGAAAAATCAGGCACTATTTACATCTTATGAGGGCTTCTGCCTCTCTCGAGTGGTCAGGGAGTGAATTCCAATTATCCACATTCCCAATTATCCTAAAAAAAAATCTTCACCTTCTCTCTAGTACCTCTATTTTAAACCTGTGTTCCATAGACTCTGGACTGCTCGGCTCAGGGAATAGAAATAACTATTTACTTTCCCTTCATAATTTTATACAGTTCAATTAAGTCTCCCCTCAAACCTCCTCTGCTTCACAGGGATGTGCAGGGAATGGTGGAATATAGGCACCATGGAGGAGAATGGTTTAACTTGGCATCATGTTTAACATCAAAGATGTGGGCTGAAGAGCCTGTTCCTGTGCTGAGATGTTCTATGTTCTAAAACATCCTTGGCTTATCCAATGGGTCCTCACAGCTACAGTTTTTTTTAGCTCCAGCAAGAACTTCACAAATCTCCTCTGCACCCCCTCCAGTTCAGTCCCATTATTCCTGGCTATCTTTCCTTTTAATCATGAGCAGAACTGAATGCAGATGGACACAGAATGCTGGAGTAACTCAGCGGGACAGGCAGCATCTCTTGATAGGATGAATGGGTGATGTTTCGGGTTGCGATCCTTCTTCAGACGACTGAGCTGAGTTACTCCAGCATTTTGTGTCTGTCTTCGGTTTAAACCAGCATCTGCAGTTCCTTCCTATGCAGAACTGAATGCAGTCAGGTTTGGGGTATGAAACTGACCTGAAATTGATGCTACCTCTTCACATCTCAGTGCACTAGCTTACACTCTGCGGTAATCCTGCAAGGCTGAACAGGCATTCAGCTGCATGTGGACTGCCTGCCCCACACTCCTTAAAGAGATCATCAATTACGTTAGCTGGTCTGCTGATTGATGTCTACGGGTGTTGGTACATTTCTTTACATTTGAAAATCAAGAGTCAAGTACGTTCAATTGTCTTACATACCAACAACAAAACAATGACATTCATCATTGCAGCAGCTTTACAGTATTGTGTGCCTGTACCTGATAGACTGCTGAAAGTAAAAATGTCATAGTTCCAGGCCCCCATAGACAGCACCTAAGGTCAGGTTTGAACCCAAGTCATTGGAGCTGTGAGGTAGCAGCTCGACTAGCCGTTGCACTGTTCTTAGGCTGGATCAGCGACACCTCCCTCATGTCCAAAGATCCTTCTGGAAGCCTTCTTTACATTAAACATTAGACAGTACAACACAGCAATATGGCCTTCGGCCTACAATGTCCATGCCGAACATGATGCCAAGTTAAACTAATCTCCACTGCCTAGGCAGAATTACATCTTGCTCCTTCTTCTACATATCCATGTGCATATCTAAAAGCCTCTTAAATGCTACTATCGTAACTGCCTCCACCACCACTACTGACAGCACGTTCCAAATGCCCACAACTCTCTGTGTAAATAAAACACACTTCACATCTCCTTTTAAATTTTTCCCCTCCCGTCTTACATCTATCCCCTCGCATCTTTGTTATTTCCACTTTGGGATAAAGGTTCTGACTTTGGACTTTAGAGATATAGCATGGAAACAGGCCCTTCAGCCCACCAAATCCATGCCCTCTACACCCGATCACCCTGCAGACTTACACTATCTTACACGCTGGGGACAGAAACCAAATTAACATACAAACCTGTACATCTTTGGAGTGTGGGAGGAAACCAGAGCACCTGGAGAAAACCTAGGCATTTACTAGGAGAACGTGCAAATTCCGTCCAAACAGCACCCTGAGTCAGGACGAACGCAGGTCTCTGACGCCGTAAGGCAGAAACTCTACTGCTTCACCACTGTGCTGCACATGAAGATGCTACTTCACTGATAATACTCCTGCAATATGCAGTGACTCCAGACAGAGTCATTTAACATTAATCTTTTTGTAATTGGCATCCTGTATTTGGAGCATTTGCTGGGTATTCCCCCATATTTGTCAACACTTAAGCGTCTGCCCTCCTCATTCAAATTCCTTTGATTTGATCCCTTTACGGTCAAGTGGAAGATCTAAAGGGAAGGCCCAAGAGGAACTATTTCAGTGCATCTGTCATGTATTGCCACCTAAAATGGGTCCTTCCATGTGCCTCCAAGAAAATTCTAACTGATAATGTTCATGGTCCCATCCAGTGACAAAGATGGGATGAATTGTTTGGCCACTCCTGGACCTTATTGTAAAGTCACATTTGCTTCACTGGTGCCCCACTGGGAAATCTGCCAGGATAATTAGTGCAACAAGGTGACGCAGCTGGTAGTGCTGCTGTTTTGCAACACCAAAGACCTGGGAACAATCCTAACCTCAAGGTGCCGTCTGTGTGGAGTTCATATGCTCTCCCTGTGACCGCATGGGTTTCCAGTTTTCTCCTGCACCCCAAAGATGGGTGGGTTTCAGATTAATGGGCCTCTATAAATTGCTCCTAGTTTGGGGAGTGGATGCGAAAATGGGATGACATGGAACTAGTGTGATCAATGGTTGGTGTGGACTCGGTGGGGCGAAAGGACTGTTTCTTTTCTATATCCTTCAATCAATATTCTGGCCTGTATGTTACTCCAGATCCAATGGAATCATCTCCTAAACGCAGAGCAACCTATAGCTATTAAACATTTTCAAGTTCAAGCTCAAGTGAGTTTATTGTCATGTGTCCCTGATAGGGCTATGAAATTCTTGCTTTGCTTCAGCACAACAGAACATAGTAGGCATTTACTACAAAACAGATCAGTGTGTCCATATACCATTATATAAATATATACACACTTGAATAAATAAGCTGATAAAGTGCAAATAACAGATAATGGGTTATTAATGTTCAGAGTTTTGTCCGAGCCAGATTTAATAGCCTGATGGCTGTTGGGACGTAGCTTTTCCTGAACTTGGTCGTTGCAGTCTTCAGGCTCCTGTACCTTCTGCCTGAAGGTAGCAGGAAGAGGAGTGTGTGGCCAGGATGGTGTGGGTCTTTGATGATACTGCCAGCCTTTTTGAGGCAGCGACTGCGGTAAATCCCCTCGATGGAAGGAAGGTCAGAGCCGATGATGAACTGGGCAGTGCTTACTACTTTTTGTAGTATTTTCCTCTCCAGGGCGCTCAAGTTGCTGAACCATGCCACGATGCAACCGGTCAGCATGCTCTCTACTGTGCACCTGTAGAAGTTACTCAGAGCTCCCGTGGATTTGGAAGCATCAGCAACAAAGATAAGCAGGAGAAAACACTGATTGGCTCTAGCCCGAGTGGGAGGAGAGTTAGAAGTGAGTCAGAGGGGGAAAACAGTTGAAAACTGAGGAATTTGGTTTGTAAATTGGTAAATTAGGCAATTTATCAGTCAAGACAGCTCTATGGAGGCGGCAGTGAGGGAAGTGCCCTGTGAGAAAAGTGCTAGTCTTTGGCTCCAGAGTCTTCAGCAAGGAGGCTGAGGAGAGGAGGCTATGAAAAACGCTGGAGAGGGAGAGACGAAAGAAGGAGATGTCAGGCAAGCTGATTCAGTGTGATGCTTGCAGTATGTGGGAGGTCAAGGACACTGCTGGTGCCTCTGGCTGCTACAAATGTGAGACGTGCATCCAGGTACAGCTCCTGAAGGACCGTGTTGGGGAACTGGAGAAGCAAGTGGATGACCTCAGGTTCGTCCGAGAAATGGAGTCGTTCCTCGACAAGTCCTACACTGAGATTGTTACACCTAAGGTACTGGAAGAGAGAAAGTGGGTGACGGTGAGAAAGGGAGGGAAACTTGGAATGCAAAGGTCCCTGGGTGTTGTACCTCTTGTGAACAGGTTCACCCACTTAGATGCTGTTGGACTGGCTTGCGAAGCAAAAAGGGCTGTTGAGCCAAAACCAAAGAGGGCAACATCAGGCAATGCCATTGTAGTTGGAGACTCCATTGTGAGAGGTATGGACAGGGGTTTCTGCGGACAACAGACGGGATTCGAGGATGGTGTGCTGCCTTCCTGGTGCCAGGATCCAGGAAGTCATGGACAGAGTGCAGAAAATCTTCAAGGGCGAAGGTGAACAGCCAGAAATGGTAGTGCATGTCGGCACAAACGATGTCGGAAAGAAGGGGATGAATAATCTGCAGCGTGACTTTAGAGAGCTCAGAAAAATGCTGAAAAGCAGGACCTCCAGGGTTGTTATCTCCGGTTTGCTTCCAGTTCCTCATGCTGGCAGAGCAGGAACAGGGAGATACGGGACTTGAATGTTTGGCTGAGTAACTGGTGCTGGGGGCAGGGATTTAGATTCTTAGATCACTGGGATCTGTTTTGGAGTAAGGGGGAACTGTACAAAAGGGACGGATTGCATCTTAACTGGTGGGGGACCAGCATTCTGGCAGGCAGGTTTGTCACTGCTACATGGGTGGCGTTAAACTGGATAAGGGGGGGGGGTGTCAAATTAGATAGTCGACGATGGAGTTAAAGGGAAAGAGAGTAAAGGGATGGTTAATGACCCCAGAATTAACGGGAGAGGAAGCTCACAAAGGGATAGGAGAGTATGGCCAAGTGTAATAGGGATCGATGTGAAAGGTGAGATGCGTAAGGAATTAAAAGTATTGTATATGAATGCGCAAAGTATAAGAAGTAAAGTAGATGAGCTTGAGGCTCAGTTGGTGGATGTGACATTGTGGGGATTACTGAGACGTGGCTGCAGGAGGATCGGGCCTGGGAACTTAATATTCAGGGTTATACATCCAATAGAAAGGACAGGCAGGTGGGCAGAGGAGGGGGGGTAGCTCTGCTGGTGAGGGATGGAATTCAGTCCCTTGCGAGGGAAGACATAGGGACTGATGAGGTAGAGTCACTGTGGATTGAGTTGAGGAATTGTAAAGGCAAGAAGACACTAATTGGTGTTATTTACAGAGCTCCAAATAGTAGCCCGGATGTAGGGTGTAGGTTGCAGCAGGAGTTAAAACTGGCATGTAACAAAGGTGATGCCACTGTGGTGATGGGGAATTTCAATATGCAGGTAGACTGGGAAAATCAGGTTGGTTCAGGACCCCAAGAAAGAGAATTTGTAGAATGCCTCCGAGATGGATTCTTAGAGCAGCTTGTAATGGAGCCGGCCAGAGAAAAGGCAATTCTGGATTTAGTGTTGTCCAATGAACCAGATATGATAAGAGAACTCGAGGTAAAGGAACCGCTTGGAGGTAGTGATCATAATATGATTAGTTTTAATCTGAAATTCGAGAAGGTGAATGTTAAATCGGAAGTGACAGTGATGCAGTTGAACAAAGGGGACTATGAAGGCATGAGAGGGGAGCTGGCCAAAGTAGACTGGAAAGGGATCCTAGCAGGAATGACAGTGGAACAGCAATGGCAGGAATTTCTGGGCATAATCCGGAAGATGCTGGATCATTTCATTCCAAAAAGGAAGAAAGATTCTAAGGGGAGTAGGAGGCAACCGTGGCTGACAAGAGAAGTTAGGGATAGAATAAAACTAAAAGAAATGTATAACACAGCAAAGAGTAGCCGGAAGCCAGAGGATTGGGAAACTTTCATAGGACAACAGAAGGATACAAAACGGGCAATACGGGCTGAAAAGATGAAGTACGAGGGGAAGCTGGCCAGGAATATAAAGAAGGACAGTAAAGTAATTCTTTAGATATGTTAAGGGAAAAAGAGTAGCAAAGTCAAATGTGGGTCCCTTGAAGGCAGACACGGGTGAAATAATTATGGGCAACAAGGAAATGGCAGAAGAGTTGAATAGGTACTTCGGATCTGTCTTTACTAAGGAGGACACAAACAATCTCCCAGATGTACTGGAGGACAGAAGATCTAAGGGGGTAGAGGAACTGAAAGAAATTTTCATTAGGCGAGAAATAGTATTGGGTAGGCTAATGGGACTGAAGGATGATAAATCCCCTGGGCCTGATGGTCTGCATCCCAGGGTCCTCAGGGAGGTGGCTCTAGAAATAGTGGACGCATTGGTGATCATTTCCCAATGTTCAATAGATTCAGGATCAATTCCTTTGGATTGGAGGATAGCTAATGTTATCCCACTTTTCAAGAAAGGAGTGAGAGAGAAAACGGGGAATTACAGACCAGGTAGCCTGACTTTGGTGGTGGGAAAGATGCTGGAGTCAATTATTAAAGAGGTAATAATGGAGCATTTGGATAGCAGTAAAAGGATTAGTCCAAGTCAACACGAATTTATGAAAGGGAAATCATGCTTGACTAATCTTCGGGAGTTTTTTGAGGATGTGACAAGTAAAATGGATGAAGGGGTGCCAGTGGATGTAGTGTATCTAGACTTTCAGGAAGCCTTTGATAAGGTCCCGCATGGGAGACTGGTGACTAAAATTAGAGCACATGGTATTGGGGGTAGGATGTTGACATGGATAGAAAATTGGTTGGCAGACCAGAAGCAAAGAGTAGGAATGAACGGGTCCTTTTCAGAATGGTAGGCAGTGGCGAGTGGAGTGCCGCAAGGCTCGGTGTTGGGGCCACAACTGTTTACCATATATATTAATGATTTGGAAGAGGGAATTAGGAGCAACACTAGCAAGTTTGCAGATGACACAAATCTGGGTAGCAGTGTGAACTGTGAAGAGGATGTTAGGAGGTTGCAGGGGGACCTGGACAGGTTGAGTGAGTGGGCAGATGCGTGGCAGATGCAGTATAATATAGATAAATGTGAGGTTATCCACTTTGGTGGCAAAAACAAGGGGGAAGATTATTATCTCAATGGGGTTAGGTTAGGTAAGGGGGAGGTACAGCGAGACCTGGGTGTCCTTGTACACCAGTCACTGAAAGTTGGCGTGCAGGTACAGCAGGCAGTGAAGAAAGCTAATGGAATGTTGGCCTTCATAACAAGAGGATTTCAGTACAGGAGTAAAGAGGTTTTTCTGCAGTTGTATAGGACTCTGGTGAGACCACATCTGGAGTACTGTGTACAGTTTTGGTCTCCTAATTTGAGGAAGGACATCCTTGTGATTGAGGCAGTGCAACGTAGGTTCATGAGATCAATCCCTGGGATGGCGGGACTGTCATATGAGGAAAGATTGAAAAGACTAGACTTGTATTCACTGGAGTTTAGAAGGATGAGGGGGAATCTTATAGAAACATATAAAATTATAAAAGGACAGAACAAGCTAGATGCAGGAAAAATGTTCCCAATCGTGGGTGAGTCCAGAACCAGGGGCCACAGTCTAAAGGGGAGGTCATTTAAGACTGCGATGAAAAAAACATTTTTACCCAGAGAGTTGTGAATTTATAGAATTCCCTGCCACAGAGAGCATTGGAGGCCAAATCACTGGATGGATTTAAGAGAAAGTTGGATAGAGCTCTGGGGGCTAGTGGAGTCAAGGGATATGGGGAGAAGGCAGGCACGTGTTATTGATCGCGGACGATCAGACATGATCACAATGAATGGCGGTGCTGGCTCGAAGGGTCGAATGGCCTCCTCCTGCACCTATTTTCTATGTTTCTATGTTAGAGAGAGTTCTCCTTGACAAACCGACTCTCCGTAATCTTCTCATTTTCAAATCTTCTTAAAATTTAGTTAATTTTGTGATATATGAAACTTGGCATCGAACTTTCGTTACAGCAAGTCTAACAAACAGGAATGCGATAATGGCCAGATAACATTGTTTTACTTGGTCGTGCTGAGTGAGGGGTAGATATTGATTATCATAAACAGCAGTACCCAGTGTATTACTTTCAAAATAACTTTATGTGGAATTTTACAATTTGACTCCAATTTAAAGCGTTTTCCAACAGTAAATGACTCTGTTAGTATTGAGCAGGTACATCAACATGGATTCTTCTACTCAGATTTTCAGATCTGAGGTGGGGCTTGAACTCACAATATTCTGACACTCATCAGAGTTCTGCCAATTGAGAGATAACCGGCATTGAAAATAAACTGAGATAGCAAGGGAGCAGAATAACATGTTTCCAGTTTTTAGTTTTAATTAGAAATTTTGGATGGCTGAAAAGCAGTTTTGAAAATGGATGAAAAACTGTTTTTATGTTACATTTTTAATTGTTTTTATTTTATCGTCAGCCGATGCCAAGTTTCTTATATCACAACATTAACTAAAAGAAAACAAAACAGGATAGGACAGATTTGGAGGGATAGGAACCAAGCACAGGCAGGTGGGAGTAGTGTAGCTGGGAGATGGATGTTGGCCCGAAGGGTCTGTTTCCACACTGTATCACTCTATGACTCTAAACAAATATTCTAGCCCGAGGCATTGTGGAGTTTATTGTGTAGGAAGGAACTGCAGATGCTGGTTGAAACTGAAGATAAACACAAAAAGCTGAAGTAACTCAGCGGAACAGGCAGCATCTCTGGAGAGAAGGAATGGGTGACATTTGGGTAGGGTCTGAAGAAAGGTCTCGACTGAGTTACTCCAGCTTTTGAGTCTTTCTGGCATTTATTGTGCCTGCCAGCACTTTAAGAGTTAAATTACACGTTGCTTTGTTGGCATTCAGAGCGATTACTTTGTACTCTATGAACTAAAGACCATTTTCAACCAGTCGAATGAACAAAATGATTTATCAGCAGCCATAGAATCAACAACACTGGGGGGAAAAAATGGATGTGAAAATTTTGTCTAAGGAATATTTTAAATTTTAAAATTCAAATAAATGAATGAGAAATAATTCTTGTAACTGAGAGCAACTTCATTGTATTCAGAAATAATGACCATTATCAACTATTTACCGATAACTTCAACTCCAGCACAGAAAGTTAAAACATTTTTAAAACATTGTTCATTTAATAAATTAAACCAAACCAGACATAATTTCCTGGGACAAATCATATCAAACAATGTTATGGTTTATAGAGAATAGTATATTACTTTCAATAAAATCCCTTTTCAATTAACCATTAGAGAATTTCTTTCATCAATATGTAGATGGTAGATAAGATGTTTGCAGTAGACACGTACACAGTAAAATTCATGTTGAAAGGTTTTCACAATCGTGAATTCTCAGCTAAAATTCGTAACTGAGCTAAAGGGTATCTGCCAGTGGTGGAAAGTAGTTTGAAGAGAGGGGTTATTCATATGGACCAAAAGAAGGAGGAATGAGTTGCCAATGACACAATAGCTTAAAAGGGACAGGCATGGGGCGCAGTGAACAAAGTGGGAACAACGCAGTTCCAAATGATTCTATGCAGATATAAAGCAAGTATCGTATTTACTGTGCGGAGTTTAATTTTGTCACAGGCAGCTGATTCTGGAAGGCTATTATATTATTATTTATGTCTTGCATTGTTTGTCTGCTTTTTAACTAATTTAGAAAAGCATGTATATTTCAAACCTCGATCAAATAAGGATGTTAATCTTTCACTGCCAATTTCACACCTAATTCTGCATTATTCTTCTTAATGGCTGCTTCAACTCTTAACCCGTGTAGCATTAGAATTGCCTTTGACTTTATTTCATTGATTGGGCACTTAAACATTTTATTGGAGAATGTTTAAAAGGAAACGAGGTAGCCAGTGAGAAACATTATACACTGTTAAACAAAACTGGACAATAGCTTTCTAACAAATCATTTTTGCATGGAATTCCTGTTACATGGCCTCAATTATCATGTAGAGGTTCATGCTGGTGTTTCTGTAACCTAAATATAACCCCAAAGCAGCATTCTCTATATGACCGAATCCACTGTCATTTTATGACAGAAACTATTGTAATTATCCTTCCTTTTCAATGATAACTCCATTTCTTATGAAACATCACCAAATATAAACTCTGTCAAATTGCTAATTTAGCTCCTTATACTCCGTGCAGGCGACTATAAATAAAACTTCATTGTGTAGAATGTTAAATAAGTGGTAATCATTGAGGAACACTTATCTCTGGTTAAGATGTTTAACCAGATAGGGAGTAAATCGGATGGTCATATTACTGACATGACTTGAACAGTTTTGTTTCCTCTTCATGGTGTTGCACCTTCACTTTCTTCCCCACTGACTGCCATGTATTGACATTTTTTTTTAGTGTTTGGTTAAGATCTGTCATTGGAGCAGTTGGTCCATTCATTCCGTCTCATCGTCGTGGTCATGCTGCATTGACTTTATTGTCATTGTTACCCCACTCATCCGTCCCAAACGTTGCATGACTGATTGAGATATTGCCAGAAAGGCCACAGTTCAGAGCCTCCTGTTGAAAGACAGCAATCCAGTCCATGTTTAGACAATGAACCTGATTCAGGAGATGTGTTGTTTGTGTTAGTTGCCACTGTTTCACATGGGACCATACTAGGGTGTTGTGCCTCACCCATATATCTCTGCATTGGATGGTGTTGGGACACTGGAGCGCTGTGAAGATCGTTTAATTTTACTTTAACTCAGACTGAGGCTTCTATTCTGGGCAGCAAGGCATAGTTCTGTGTAAAAGTCATCTTTCTTCATAGGATAAAGCAGTCACTAAAACCAGGCCAATAAGTATTACATTTTTGATCTGTAATCTTGATAACATATGGGTCTGTGCTGCACCTGCCAGATTTTGGAGGGTGAACTTTTAGCTTTAGTCTTGAAGATATATTCATTTTAATTCAAAAAAACAAACCTTTATCAGGCTATGATTGGAAAGGTTGAAACATGATTGCGTCTTTCGCCATATCATGCTAAATATCTTTCTCACCTAGTCTCATCACTTTTGAAATAGACTGCACAGACCCATGTCTTATCTGGATTTGTCCTCTGGAATTGATTCAGACTTACTGGCCTGTTGCTTGGAGTTACTTGAATCTGAGCAACCGGCATAGAGTGTTAATGCCTAGATTAACTGTTATGCCTGCATGCATGGTTGGACTTGTGTATCTGTACATTCACATATGGAGCATAAAATCAAATTCCTTGTATGTTTACTTACTTGGCTAATAAATTAACTACAATTAGATGACTGTGTGACATGAGCAATACTCAATCGCCCACCCACAGTATATCTCCAAACATGGAAACATAGAAAATAAGTGCAGGAGGAGGCCATTCGGGCCTTTGAGCCAGCAAAGTTTTTTCTCACCTCAGTCTTAAATGGCCTCCCCTTTATTCTAAGACTATGCCCCCTGGTTCTGGACTCGCCCAACATTGGGAACATTTTTCCTGCATTTAGCTTGTCCAGTCCTTTTATAATTTTATATGTTTCTATAAGATCCTCCCTCATTCTTCTAAACTCCAGTGAATACAAGCCTAGTCTTTTCAATCTTTCCTCATATGACAGTCCCGCTATCCCAGGGATCAATCTCGTGAACCTACGCTGCACTGCCTCAATCACAAGGATGTCCTTCCTCAAATTAGCAGACCAAAACTGTACACAATACTCCAGATGTGGTCTTACCAGAGCCCTGTACAACTGCAGAAGAACCTCTTTACTCTGATACTGAAATACAGAAGCAAGAATAGATGTGCGAGGGGCAACTCATCCAATATTGCCTCGGTTACACTATCAGCTGAAGATGTAATCACCACGCATGTAACCGAAGGTAAACACAAAAGGCTGGAGTAACTCTGCGGGTCAGACAGCTGGAGAAAGGAATAGGTGACATTTCGGGTCAAGACCCTTCTTCAGATTCAAAACGTCACCTATTCCTTCTGTCTGATGCTGTCTGACCCGTTGAGTTACTCCATTTTTTTGTGTCTATCTTCGGTTTAAACCAGCACCTGCAGTTCCTTCCTTCAACTTTCATTGAACTTTCACCTCCAACTGGTCAATTCCAATTATTGGCAGTGCATTTTATTATTTTCAGAGGGCTGAGGTAGGGGTTGTTGGTATGGTGATGGAATTTCCCCAGGTTTAGTATTAGGTTGTTTTCCATAAAATACATGCTTCATTAATCTTCTCCAACTGTGCCAGAAACGTCTGTACTTTAGAAGCATCTTTGAGGACTTGCTTGTTATTATCTAATCAAGGCTGTTCATCCTGCCATTTAAATTAAACTGCAATATATTAAAAAGTCGGAGGGGACTGTTTTGGCTGCTGGAGATGATGACCGGCCTTTTTTTCTCCCTAATTATCTGTACTGCAGAGAACTGTTATTTAAGGAAACACGGTGTTACAGCGGTTGAGTTGTTGCCTAATGGGCCTGTCCCACTTGGGCGACCTTTTTAGGCGACTGCAGGAGACTATGCGGTCGCCACATGTGGTTGCCGGGGAGTCGCCTTCATGGTCGTGAGGAGTTCCCGCATTCTGGGAACTAGTCGCGGCCTCATTGTGGTCATGTTGAAAACATGTTGAAAAATTAGCGGCAACCAGAATGAAGCCGCCATGGAGAGTAGTGAGAATTCTCGTGCCGTAGGTGGGTTGCCCGGAGGTCCTAGTGGGTTACCATGAGGTCGAAGGTTCACGTAGGTTGTAGCCGGTGCTGAACGGTGAATTTCATTGGCTCATTGGGAAAAAAACACGTAAGCAATAGTTTTCAGAACCAAGGATAACCGACCGGTAATGTTAAATGTTCGCCGAGCTTCACAGCCATGTATCTCTGGCTTCTTAAAAGTTGTCTCCACTCCGTCTCTGCCCTTCTACCCTCTTCTCCTGCCCGCCCACCCTCTTAAGGACTTACCGTACACTGTGCTTTAGCCATCTTAATTACAACGCCAACCTTCCTGTTCATCGCCGTGTCTGTCTGTATCACGTTGGCTTTGCACCATGTGAATTTCACTCTGACCGCGCTCCCCCTGCTTGCCCTGTCCCCGCCTACATAGCGGGCTGGTGAAGGAAGCAACGTGTGTGTTCCACTCTGTTCCACGACAGTCGCCGTTCCAGTTGCCAGTTTTTCAGGTGACTGCCGGCAACTTGACAGTCGCCGGCAGTCGCCTGAAAAATCATCAGGTACAGGCCCATTACAGCGCTGGAGACCAGGGTTCGATTCCAACAATGGGTACTGTCTGTACGGCGTTTGTACATATAATCCCCGAGACCTGCGAGGGGTTTCTCCGAGATCTCCTGTTTCCTCCCACACTCAAAGACGTACAGGTATGTAGCTTAATAGTCTCGGGTTTTGTGTACATGTAAATTCTCCCTAGTGTGTGTAGGCTTTGTTAGTGTGCGGGGATCGGGGTCGGTGGGCCGAAGGACCTGTTTCGGCGCTGAACTAAACTAAACTAATTTCTCTCCGCAGGCCTTTTTGAAAGCCGCTCTCTCGGTCGGTGACTACGCTTCAGCAGCTGCCACAGTCTTCGTGATTGACAGGTTTCTATACTGGGTTGATGCATCCAGCAAACTGCTGCAGGTCGCCAAGGCCTTGCACAGACGCTGCATGGCAATACCAATCGCGCCACAGGTGGTTATTCGCCAAGCCCGAGTTTCTGCAAATTCAGGTGACGTCACGCCTGTTGATCTTTCTCTCTGTTTTCGTGGCTAAACTCCAATTAACAAGCACTTGACTAATCAAGAGGACATTTTGTTCTATTCGAGATGTGGAGGGGAGAGGGAGAGGGAGAATGACATTCCTCTGAGCACAGTGCCATCTTTTCAAACCCACTGCTGACCCTTTGATGAGGCACAAAGGCGCAGAAAGAAAAGGGCTTGGAGCTAAAAGGGTAGAGTGATTGTGAATGGGTGTGGAAAATACTAATTGGTGTCTTTGTTGTCTCATAAATGTACCCTGGCGATTTCAAACGAGGGATGTCTGAATTGCTATACTTCTGATCAAGAGTTTAATACAACAGATTAGTTTTCTGTCAGATTTTCCCTATCTCTTTCATCACATTCACTTATTTTTTCAGCATGGCCACTTGACTATGCACACAATGCAGCTGCTGGCTGATTGAAGTAACTCAATATGTTTTAGCACACTCCTGTAGTTACCTGAATTGGAGAACGTCCCCATTGCTTTGTTGTCTTTACCAAACTGAGAGGCGTCCGACGTCACTACTAAATACATTGATCCCAATTTTGCAATTGCTTTTGTTAGATCTATAGCTAGGTAAAAGCCTACTTAAACCATACGATGAAAGGTCACTGCACAGAAGCTATTCAAGTTGCATCCAGTTTGTAGTTAAAAATAGACAAATAAGGGGAATAAAAATTCCAAACTCTCATTTATCAAGATATTGACCGAGAATTTCCACAGAGTTGCTCACTCTCTGTGGAGGCCAAGTCAATGAATATTTTTAAGGCAGAGATAGATAGATTTTTGATTAGTATGGGTCAGAGGTTATGGGAGAAGGCAGGAGAATGGGGTTAGGAGGGAGAGGTAGATCGACCATGATTGAATGGCGGAGTAGACTTGATGGGCCGAGTGGCCTAATTCTGCTCCAATCGCTAATGAACTGGTTGAATACCCACTAAGCCTGCTCTTATTCTGACTGGATGTCTTGACAGGAATATCTGGAAATAACCCGTCTCCAGGGTGATTGGAGCAACAGAGGCTTTCCCATTATCAATCAGTGTGAAAGTCTTTCTGTCCTGGGCCTCTTCCATTGCCAGAGTGAGGTCCCGTGCAAATCGGAAGAACTTCACCTCATATTTCGCTTGGGTAGTTTGACTTCTCTACGTTCAGGTAGCCCTTGCTCTCTCTCTTCATTCACCTTCCCCCCCCCCCCCCCTCCCAGTTATCCCACTAGTCCCACTGTCTCCACCTACATTCTTTCTTTGTCCTGCCCCCTCCCCTGACATCAGTCTGAAGAAGGGTCTTGACCCGAAACGTCGCTATTCCTTCTCTCCATAGATGCTGCCTGTCCCGCTGAGTTTCTCCAACATTTTTTGTCTTCCTTCAATCCGTGTGAAATGCTTTGAGAGCTTGTTAAGACTGGACTAGGCACAAAAAGCTGGAGTAACTCAGCGGGACAGGCAGCATCTCTGGAGAGTCTCTGGACTCTCTGTCCAATGTCTGGACTGGCTATCAAAGAGCCACAGAGTTGTACAGCACAGAAACGGGAACTTCAGTCACCACAACCACAATCTTTTCGTACATCTACACTAATCCCATTTTCCTATATTATGGTTTTTGCCTACTATGCCCTGCCCATCCTCCCTGTTCAAATGCCACTTTAACATAGCAGCTGATCCAAATGCACCAGCTTGGGGACGCTGTGAGCTGGCAGTGTGTTAGTTTTTTCTACTTTTTTTGTTTTTTTAGTGTATCTCAATGTGTGTTTTAATGTCTCTCTGTGTGTCTTGTGTGGGGGGTGGTGTGTGGGGGGGGAGGGGGAGGTAAGGGGGAAACCACTTTGGTCACCTCCTCCACGGAGAGGCGACTTTTTCCATGTTGCCTCCGCCGTGGCCTAACATAGAGGATCGGTGCGGCCTTTCCCGGAGACGGGCACCGGGCTTCAGCACTGGGCGCGGCGAGGACTCTTTCGTCGCGGATCGGGCGAGCCCTCGCCGGGGGTCTCCAGAGGGGAGCGCTCAGTTCGCTGGCCCACGGCAGCCTGAAACCGCGGTCTGCGGAGCTCCAACTGGCGCAGCGTCCGGAGCTTGAGATCTCTCGTTGAGGACCCCGGAGGAAAAGAGCTCCGACTGCCGGTCCACGGCCTACTTCTAACCGAGGGCGCAGCGGGGACTTAACATCTGGAGCAGGGTCCCTCGTCGGGGATCTCTGGAGAGGAGCTCCGACTGCCGGCCCGCGGCATACATCATCCAGAAGCCGTGGACTGCGGTGCTTCCGGCTGGCGTGGTGTTCAGAGCCTGGGATCCCTCATTGGGGACACCGAAGAAGAGCTCCGACTGCCGGACTGCGGCCTACTTCTAACAGCGGGGACTTACCATCCGGAGTGGGGTCCCTCGCCGGGGATCCCAGGAGAGGAGCTCCGACCGCCGGCCCTGCAGTCTGCGGTGCTTCTGGCTGCGGCGCGGCGGGGACTTTAGATGTTCGACCGCCGGCCTGCGGCCTTCACCATCTTGAAGCCGCGGTCTCCGGTGGGGAGCCACCGATTCTGGACTTACCTTGTCTGCACATTTGGATGCCCGCAGCGGCTACTACGGAGGGTTGTGGTCCCGACCACGGGGGAAAATGGAGGAGGACTGACCAAACTTTGTGCCTTCCACCACAGTGAAGAAAGTTGTGGTGGATGTTTGTGTTTAATTTTATTGTGTATTGTGTGTTCTTTTTTTATTGTACCGCTGCTGGCAAATTCATTTCACTGCACTTGAGTTGACTTGCCTCCATCTTAAAATTATCCCCTCCTGCTTTTGATACCACAACAGCCCGAGACGATTTTGACTCCCAACCTATCTATGCCTCTTGTAATCTAATATATTACTATCAGATCACCCTGCAGTTTCCAGGAAAGACAAACACAGCCTTTCCAATCTCTCATCATAATTAAAGAATTCCAACCAGGCAACATTCTGGTGAATCTCAGGAACTGCAGATGCCGGTTTACTAAAAATAAGACCCAAAGTGCTAGATTAACACAGTGGGCCAGGCAGCATCCATGGCGAACATGGATCGGTTACATTTTGGGTCTGGTCCCTATATTCAGGCTGATTTGGGGAAGGAAGGAGGAGGGAGGTGGCGTTGGGGTTGGGGGCGGGGGATGTAAGAAGAAAACCTCTAAGAGAGGAGGACCAGGACAAAGTGTGGCAGGTGATAGGTGAACACAGGCGAGGGAGTATTGGATAGGCAGAAGCCATCTTCGCTACCCTATTCCATGTGGCCTCAAGCTTGGAATAGTGCAGGGATCTCTCAGGCTTTTGTTCATCGATACTTCTTTGTGCCCAACCTTTTACTATATTCTACGCCTATTTGACTTCCTAAATGTGCATCACTTCACACTTATCTGGATCAAATTCCATCTGCCAACACACCACCCAACTTTCCAATTGCATGCATGTCTTGTGTGAGGCAATGGCAGGATCTATATCCTGCTGCAACATTAGATAATCTTGATATTAGTACAGTTATTAGTTCATTTCTGTCACAAATTACCTGGCTCCTTCACAGCCATTCCCATGCTTTAAACTTACACCAGGTCTAATTATGTACAGGTTTATTGTTCGTGTTGGGAAGTCAGTAGAAGCTTGTCCTCCATGTTTGAATCCAAAAACCAGGGGCGCCATACGATTGGCAGCCTCTGCCAACAGTCTGTCTGTTCTTTCATCTTTTTGTTAATTTTAGTCTGTTTAAAAGTATGTTTTTGGAGGTTTCTTAGTCTTTTTATGTGAGGGAGGTGAGGAGGGTAAGGGGGAAACCATTTCCCAGCCACTTCCTGGTCGTGGATGCGACTATTCTCCGAGTCGCGTCTTCGACCCCCCCCCCCCCCCCCCCCCCCCCCCGCCCCCGCGGCCTACCATCTGGATTGACATGGCTTTTACAGCCGGAGACCAACCAGAGCTTCAGCAGCGGCACTGCACTGATTTACCATCACGGAGCAGGCGATGCCTTACCGGTGGATCCCCGTGTTGAAGCTCCGGT
Organism: Raja brachyura; assembly: GCA_963514005.1. Next base: position 166,747,487 of record OY740781.1, read on the forward strand.
GTGTTGATCCTGCTGCTTTAACATCATGGAGCTGTGGTTTGCGGAGCTTCTAGCCGCGGGCGGCGCTGATTTTAACATCGTGGAGTCCTGGGATCCCTTTGCCGAGGGCTGCCAGTGTTGAATCTCCTTCTAGCTCAGCCTATAGACTTCGGGAGCCGCGGTCTCCGGTAAGAAGTGGCTGATTCTGAACCTCCAAGCTGCTGAGAATGTTCTTCCATTCCAGGTCGGAGTTCCGATCATCCTGGCGAGAGGGTCTGAACATAGGGCCACCGTAGCGGCAACTGCGGAGGGCTCAAAAGGCCCCGACCATGGGTGAACGAGGAGGAAGAGGCCTGAACTTTATTCCCTTCCCTCACAGTGGGAATGTTGATTCCGCTGTGTGGGATGTTCATGTTAAATTCTTGTATTTTTTTTAAAATATTTTTATTTATTTGAGGTACAGTAAATTACATCAGTGTACATCCCGTATATATTATTACAATCATTGTACCCCTTAATTTTTAAGGCCATTAAAGAAAAAGAATAGAAACAGAGAAAGTCAGAGAGAGTTATGAAAGTGAAGAAGTGTGACGAAGGGAAAGAAAAGAGAGCCCTTGGTCGAAGAGTTAGAGAAAGGAGATTAAGAGATAGACCCTAGGGAAAAAGAAGAAAAAAGGAAAAGCCAGTTACTTTATTATAAACATCACGCTAAAGGAATTTACCAACTCGACAGTTTATCAGCCCCCTTTACCAAGACCCAACGCCGGTACCTTTTTGAGGTACTTTTGCACCCTATCCTTGTGGTAGATCTATAAACGCAGACCACGTCTTATAGAAGCGATCTGATTTTCCTGCCAGGTGGAGTCTCATATCTTCCAGATGAAGTGTTTCAAACATAGTTACTGTTGGTATTGGAGCATTTTTCCAGAATTTTAAGATTAGCTTTTTTCCAGTTATTGAGCCGTATTCAAATAGATTCTTTTGAAACACATTTAATTCAGGGCTACCTTCCGTTGTTCCAGAAATAATCCATTGTCAGTTTTATGTTAAATAATTTTGTGAAGATTTCAAAAATATCAGTCCAAAATGTTTGAATTTTTGTACAAAAGACAAATGAGTGTGCTATAGTAGCTTCTTGAGTTGTTCAATTCTATCGTGTGTTGTGTTCTTTTTATTCGTATGGTAACTCAAATTTCACTGTACCAATTGGTGCATGTGACAATAAATGTGAACTTGAACCTGAAACATAGAAACATAGAAAATAGGTGCAGGAGTAGACCATTCAGCCCTTCCAGCCTGCACCGCCATTCAATATGATCATGGCTGATCATCCAACTCTATCCTGTACCTGCCTTCTCTCCATATCCCTTTAGCCACAAGGGCCACATCTAACTCCCTCTTAAATATGGCCAATGAACTAGCCTCAACTACCTTCTGTGGCAGAGAATTCCAGAGACTCACCACTCTCTGTGTGAAGAAGTGCATTAGCCGGCCAGAAAATTCCAGGCAATCAGCTGCTCAGGAATTCCGTACTTCTGAACTTATGCGGGCGAACCTCTGAGCACATACAGAGCTACAAGACAGCAATTCATTTCTGTGGATTTAACCCTCAACAGCCAGATTCCCTGGACCTGCAGAAGTGAAAGCAATCTTGGGGAGAATGTATGGAAGATTTGAATGTCTTCCCACATTCCCTCACTCCTCCCAAGTGGTCAGGTGAATGGATGGGTCAAACGCCATCTCTAGCCGACACAAACTACAGGCTTGCTCTGGGCCACTTCCACCTGAATTGTAACGGTTCCTGTGAATCCTACGCATACTGGAAAATCCAAATTACTAATAATTTACCGAACTGTATGCAGAAAGGAATTTCACTGCACCTCGCTACATATGATAACAAAGAGCCATTGAAATGCACCCTGCCTCCTTTGCACCCACTCATATCAAGATTCAGTTTAAAGTACCAGTCTACATTTTATTCGCAATTCACTGGAATGGGCCCTGAACAAAGCACACTGACACTGAGCTAACAAGCCTCACCTACTTCATTCAATTGATCAGGTTATAATCCTTTGAGAACTACAGCACTGTAAAAATAGGAAGCTGCAGGAAAGGAGAGACTGGGGCATGTTTACATTTCTAAGTGGCTGTGTACAGAACAATCTGGTGTAATTCAAGTTCAAGTGAGTTTATTGTCATGTGTCCCTGATAGGACAATGAAATTCTTGCTTTGCTTCAGCACAACAGCACATAGTAGGCATTTACTACAAAACAGATCAGTGTGTCCATATATCATTATATAAATACATACACACATGAATAAATAAACTGAATGTATGGAAGGTGGTCCAGTTTTGTGGCCCATTGTCGGTTCCTTTCTCAGACAGGTAATGTGGAGAAAACTAAAGGCAGTTTATCTTTACGACAAAAATCCACACTTCAAAAGTAACTTAATGTGTGATGGATTCAGGAACATTTCTATTTACCAATGCGTTGTGTATTATTAAACAAACAACACTACCTTTTTAAGGCAATATAAAGATTGATTTCAGCGTGATTTTAACGCAATGGAGCACTGTTGTCGCAGAGTCGCTGCCTTGAACAGGCAGCCAGCAGCATCACCACCCTGGCCACACACACATTTCACTCCTACCATCGGGAAGAAGATACAGGAGCGTGAAGACTAAGGTCCAGGTTCAGAACCAACCTTTAGGCTGTGAAACACTACAACCTTAAAATAAGTTCAGAACTGCATAGACTATTATTGTTGTTATTGCACTATTATTATTTGTTTATTTTTTATGTGTACATATGTCTGCATGTGTGTGTGTGTATATACAGTATATATGTATATATATACAGATAATATGTTTAGGAAGGAACTGCAGATGCTGGTTTAAACTTAAGATAGACACAAAAGGCTAGAATAACAGCAGGCAGCATCTCTGGAGAAAAGGAATGGGTGACGTTTCGGGTCGAGCCACTTCTTCAGATTCGCGACCCAAAACGTCACCCATTCCTCCTTTCCAGAGATGCTGCTTGTCCCGCTGATTTACTCCAGCTTTTTGGGTCTATCTTCGGTTTAAACCAGCATCTGCAGTGCCTTCTTACACAAGTACTATGTTTACATATTCTGTTGTGCTGCTGCAAGTAAGAATTTCATTGTTCTATCTGGGACATATGGCAAGAAAACACTCTTGACTTGACTCCTGTGGTGTTAGAAACACAGCTGTCTATTTCAATTCTGCAAGGACCCTTAAATAACAAGGAGGTAAATGAGCTGGTCATCTGGTTTAGATCTGAGGTTAAATGAAAAATAGTTACTCGGCAGGAAAATGGGAAAAAACTTCTCTGCTGTTCTTCAGACGAGTGCCAAGAGAGACAACCAAGTTTAGAGTCAAGATTTCTTCCAAAAAGCTGCACCTCAGCAGCACACCCTCATCACTGACTGGAAAGCCCACCTGGATTATAGGTGTTGGGTCGTGGTATAAATAGCTCGTTCTAAGTTTCCCCCAATCTAGTCTCAGTCAATGACATACTGAGTCAAGCACTTGCATGTCTAAACTTTATTTTGGAAAAACACAATAACAGTTCCCCACTACTATACCTAACCACCGCGAGTTTGATCCTTGTATCTGCTTGGCCAAGCCCTTCTAGCCTCATGCAAGCAGAGACACTCCAAAAGGTCACGTAGCCCCAAACGTTCTCCCAGAAGATCGACACAGGACCTTGTGGGAGCTACCTTTTATAGGTCCCCGAACCTTGAGAGGCCGAACCACATGGGGGTGGTCTCTATACAGTCCAATAACAGATATCGATTAACACAGTACATGATAGACATTTCCCTAACCCAATAATACAGTGATTAATACAATGTATCTGACAAGGTTTCTAGATGCAAATTAACAAAGATGAATTATGCAACATGTGCCTGGATATTCAAGAAACTCAGACAAGGCTCAACACTTAACCCAATCAACATATAGCAAAGTAAAGCTTTGCAACAATGTTTACAAAGTGTATGTCTGGTTTGCATTCACCCAATCCGTTTCATGCAATTTACACCTAATTGTAAGAATCTGCAGCTGTCCCATTCTTTCCCTGCAACTCTTATCTAGGCTCTAGACAAGCTGGCACCATTCTGCAGCTTGTCCCATTTCTGCAAAAGGCACATTTAAATTGACCAAATGGCCGAGCAGCACAGAAGCCTTTACTCAATTTTAGTGTCCTGGCATCTCCAATTTGGCGAGAATTAACAATGGATCCACTCCGGGCACAGAATCATAGATGCATAGAATATAGGTGCAGGAGTAAACCATTCAGCCCTTCGAGCCAGCACCGCCATTCAATATGATCATGGCTGATCATCCAGAATCAGTACCCCGTTCTTGCTTTCTCCACATATCCCTTGATTCCGTTAGTCCTAAGAGCTGTATCCAACTCGCTCTTGAAAACATCCAGTGAATTGGCCTCCACTGCCTTCTGTGGCAGAGAATTCCACAGATTCACAACTCTTTGGGTGAAAAAGTTTTTCCTCATCTCAGTTCTAAATGGCCTCTCCCTTATTCTTAAACTGGGACCCCTGTGACCTATCCAAAACCATCTTTAAGCTCCAATAAAGCAGAAAACCTTCGACAGTAGAATAATATAATAATGGCCAAAGTAAAAAGGGATAATCAAATAACGTGCACCTTAAATATATTACATAATCTATTGCAATGAACAGTAATATTTCCAGACCTATTTATTTATGTTGAAACAGTTGATCTCAATAGGGCCTTGGCAGGGTTCTGTATTCTAGATAAGGATCCTACATAACATATTTATCATATTTGGTACCTCATATTTTAATCGTATTCTTATTTCTTCTGACGTTGAAGAAGACCATTTGGCCCAGCAAGACGAAGCCAGGTCAAGGCAGTTACATTGCCTCACTTATTTCTCTCTGAAGTATTTTCTATCACATGCCTATCAACTCAACCCCGATTCTCCTGCGAATTAATTACATTGGAGGCAATTCTGAGTAGCCGATTCACCGGCCAATTAACATGTCTTTGGGAAGTGAGAGGAAACTGGAAGCACCCACATACATGATCGTGCAAACTCAATACAGACAGCATCGGAGGTCAGAAACAAGCTAGAGTGGCTGAAACTCTGAGGCAGTGACATGACCTCCCACAACATTGCTGCATGCCTCTGCCACCATCTTACACACCAGCCCTGTTCCTTTTCTCAATGCTATTGTCCGCAGGGATGATTTTTACAAAACAAATACTTGCACTGTTATTACTTCATAAATAAATGTCGTTTTAATTTTCCCAAAATTATTGACAGGTAAACTTCTGAAAGCTGAATATATCCTGAGCAGCCTGATCAATGATTGTGGGGGAACAGGTTAGTGATAACTTTTATAACAATATCTTGTATATGCTTTCAACAGACTTTCATTATTAATTGTTTTGCCATTTTAGTTTTAGGAATTTATAGACAAACTATAAATAAATAATTGCAAACAGGCATAAATAAAACAGGAAAATACCAATTATTTATTTACCATTTATTTACCAATACAGCAAATAGTCTGATGTTAGACCAAATTATCATCTCAGTTTTCAGAGAGCATATGTTATTAGATTCTTACCTCCAACTGGGCGGCACGGTGGTGCAGCGGTAGAACCGCTGCTTTAGAGCGCTTGCAGCGGCGGATACCCGGATTCGATCCCGACTACAGAGTTTGTAAGTTCTCCCCATGACTTGCGTGGGCTTTCTCCGAGATCTTCGGTTTCCTCCCACACTCCAAAGATGTACAGGTTTGTAGGTTAATTGGCTTGGTATAGTTGTAAATTGTCCCTACTGTCCGTAGGATAGCATTATTGTACGGGGATCGCTGGTCGGTGCGGACTCGGTGGGCCGAAGGGCCTGTTCCCGCGCGATATCTCTAAAACGAAAAACTTCCCAAAGTCTTAATTCCTTGCTTTTGTTTGATTTCCCAGATCAGAAATCTCACTTTAACAGCTCCTAATGGAGGATTGTGGTCATTATCTTGAGGCTTTTTTTATTATGCATGGTACTGAGGATGTTTATTTTCATGCACACAATTAATTATATGTAATTACAATTTACATATTGAGGTGACTTTCCAAGCTCTATTATTCTCCACATCTCTCAAATGTCCACCACAGCCCTCTTCCCATGCATTATCAAGCAGGGCTTCACTTGTGACTATGTAACCACAGGCAAGCCCTCTGGCACATCTTGGTCCACAGTATGTTTCTGGTGCCTTGGTCTTCATGCGCGTTTCCTACCACCAGTCAAACTTCATCCACTCATGATCAACTGCAAAGTTAATCTCTCCCATATATGCAGGCTTATTTAGTTTACTTTACTTTAGAGATACAGCGCAGAAACAGGCCCGAATCTGCACCCACCAGCGATCCCCGCACACTAACTCTATCCTACACACACTAGGGACAATTTACAATCTTTACCAAAGCCAATTAACCTACAAACCCGTATGCCTTCAGAATGTCGGAGGAAACAAAAGCACCCGGGGAAACCCCATGTAGTCACTGGGAGAACGTACAAACTACATGCTGTCAGCACCAGTAGCTAGGATTTAACCCCGGGTCTCTGGCGCTGTAAGGCAACAACTCTACCACTGTGCCACTGTGCTGCCCTTTGTTAAGGACTGAGTTGCCAATGCAAAGTTCAACTGCATGACAAGACTGATCAATGATATTGTGCTTGGTTTTGCTATTGACTTCTCCACTGTTGACTGTGACATTCAGGCACATGGGTCTACGAGAACAAGACCGATTGCACACTGGTACAGGCCGTCAGCATTCAGATAAGGGGACAAATACTACAAAAACTTGGTAAGATCTGACACAAGGTTTAATATATTTGTCATGCTGCTGAATTGGATCAACGCATCTTGGTTGGGGTTTGCGAGTGAAGAATGAGTTGGTGCATCCATTTTGCCCTTTTAATGAATGTTAAATGGTCTAGTCTCTTGTGCTCATACTGGCCTGACCCGTACCTGAAGATGTGTGTTGGAAAGGAAGTGCAGATGCTGGTTTAAACCGGAGATTGACTCAAAAAGCTGGAGTAACTCAGCGGGTGAGACAGCATCTCGAGCTTTTCATGCCTATCCATTCCTGAAGATGTTTTTCTTTATATATCTTCCTTGTAAAATTCCTGACTGGCTTCACCCATTCTGGTCCGACGTAATAGTGTTTTCCTTCCAAATATGAGGAAACACGAAAAGCCAATAGATGTACCAATGGCCTGGCCAAGCTGGCCATTCGCGAGTCATGGCGCCAGGCGGAAGAGGGCTTTGCCCGAGCCCAATGCTTGCCCCTTTACCGGGGTTACATCCGCGTCCGGGTGGGTTAGAGAGAGACATCGTTGTATAGTAGTTATTTAGTATAGTTGTAAGGATTGTAACATAACTATGTTGGAAATTTAGCGTCTGAATAATTTGTTGATTTTGTAATATGGTGGTGGGTGTCACCATGGTTTTGTTTTGTATCGTGATAGTAATTAATTTAATTATTTTTGATACGAAAAAAAAAAATAGATGTACCAATTTACAATGAACAGTAAAAATAATTCTACATTCAATGAAAGGAGTGGTGAATCTTTCTGGATTTGTTTCTGTTATTTTAGGATTGTGGTATGAAGCTGCAGAATTGATCTGGGCCTCCATTGTGGGGTTTTATGAGCTTCCTCGCCCAGATAAAAAGGTCTGTTTTGATTTATTTTTTCTTGTCTCATTTATTCTAACCCTCCTCTCCTCCCCTGACTGCGCAGCCCTTTACTTGAACAACCCATCAGGTTTGAAAGGGCAGCTACACTCACTGGTCTTGGCACAGAGTAAAACAACCATTCCCTTCAAACTTGCTGCGATTTCCGCAGGGAAAGAGCAGCTTACCCGCCTGGCTCTGTGAATGATAGCAGAGCCTTGGCAACTCACACATGCCTCGTCGGTCTTGGCAGTGTCTGTGCCTGGAGGCAGTCAGGCATGAAAGGCACTTTAGATGTTGAGGCAACTTCAAGTCAAGTCACGTTGAGTTTCATTGTTATAATGTACACATACTGTACACATAGCGACACATACTGTACACATACTGTACACATACTGTACACATAGTGACACATACGGTACACATACTGTACACATACTGTGCACATAGTGACACATACTGTACACATACTGTACACATACCAACACATACTGTACACATAGCGACACAATAAATCAGGTGAATAATGGGCTTCTTTGCACTTCATACTACAATAGTGAGGCACAGGTACCATGAACATCCACGGTGGCTCATGGTGGCACAGCGGTAGAGCTGCTGTCTTACAGTAGGTATGTTACAAAACTTACCTTGAGCAGCGCTGCACTTCTGCCGCTCCCCGTGTGCGCGACTTTGGCGCCTTTCAGAGGGGGGCGGGCTTAAAGTGCCGTTTTTCCACAGGCAGGAATAATCGATCAATGTCGGGCGATTTCGTTGCGGAAGAAAAATCGCTCCGACATTTCATGAATGAAGGTATTTTTAAATTACTCTAAATTATTTGTTAACTAGAGTAATTTAAAAACCACCTTCAAAAGCCGTAAGAACCGACAACCGGAAGCATTTTGCGTAGGGGAGAAAAAAAGGTAAATAGTTTATTTTTATATTAAAAGTTGGTTTTTCGGGAGGCTTTAATAATATTTTCATGTTGCGAAATGGGGTTAAAAAAAATGTATGAACAAACAGTATTTTTCCTCCCGACTTCACCGCTAACTGCAACGTTCCAATCCACCGCATTCCACTAAAACCCACTCGCTAGTTGATTTAAATGGCCATTAATTTACAGGCATTAAACACTAAATTCCTTCCATTTGGCCAAGAAATTCATGAAAATGAGATTTAAAAATTATGTTATATTGTGGATTATTGTGTGAATGTTATTTGGACACTTAGGCAATTTAAAAAAAGTTTATCTTTTCTTAAGAAATGGATAGATGTTTAGATCTACTCGTTGAATTTTGTAATTAGCTACAATTAGATAACTAACTAATTATATGCTTTAATTTCAGGTCATCTAAGTAAGATTGTTTCATATTTGTTTCAGAATGCTTCAATCTATAATAAGTGAAAATTTCATTGAGTTCTATTAATTTTTAAGAAAGTTATGGGCTTTTAACTGATCCAGATCACAGCTTTTGAGTTAAGTCAATTGAAAGGCAATGGGGAACAAGATGCTAATTTCCGAGTATGAAAATGGCCATAACTTTCTTAATACTGAAGATATGAAAGTGAATTAGGTGTCAAATTAAACTCCTTTCTATGCTTTATCTGATGGGATAAATTGCAGACTTGAATTTTAAAATCTCAATTTTTTGTAACATTGCTACTTACAGCGCCAGAAACCCAGATTCGAACCTGACTGCGGGTGCTTGCCTGTACGGAATTTGTACGTTCTCCCCTGGACATGCGTGGGTTTTCTCCGAGGTCTTCGGTTTCCTCCCACACTCCAAAGACGTAATTGGCTTGGAATAAATGTAAACTGTCCTTGCTGTGTGTAGTAGGCTAGTGTTACTGTGCGGGGATCGCTTGTCGGCATGGACTCGGTGGGCAGAAGGACCCATTTCCGCACTGTATCGCTAAACTAAACTAAATTAAACAAAATCTAACCCAATAGTCATTGAGTCACTGGATAATAGAAACAAGGTTCATCTTATCCTTTCACAGCATTCTTTTCCCCCAAGTCCTCCTCATCCGCCATACCCGACTAATTGCATCAGTGCAGTAGATCACACTACCTAATCCGCCAGTCATCCTGCATCCTGCTCCAGTCCAGCTCACGGGACTGGTGAAACACACTTTTCAAATGGATGCCCAGCTACGATTCAGCAACTCTAGAATGCTGCAGTGTCAGGTTGACTTGAAGCTCAGCACTCAGTACCAATGTAATTCCAGCCGCAGGCTGACAATACACTGGAATTTAGAAGGATGAGAGGGGATCTTATTGAAACATATAAGGTTGTTCAGTGATTGGACACGCTAGAGGCAGGAAACATGTTCCCGACATTGGGGGAGTCCAGAACCAGGGGCCACAGTTTAAGACTAGGGGTTAGGCCATTTAGAACGTAGATAAGGAAAAACGTTTTCACCCAGAGAGTTATGAATCTGTGGAATACTCTGCCTCAGAAGGCAGTGGAGGCCAATTCCCTGAGTGCTTTCAAGAGAGTTAGATAGAGCTCTTAAAGATAGCGGATATGGGGAGAAGGCAGGAACGGGGGTACTGATTGTGAATGATCAGCCATGATCACAGTGAATGGTGGTGCTGGCTCGAAGGGCTGAATGGCCTCCTCTTACACCTATTGTCTATTGTCTATTGTCTAATCCTTGTGGAGGAAGCCAAGAATATCAGTCCACTATGTTTTGATTTGGTTTGGTTTAGAGATACATCATGGAAACTGGCCGATTCACCCTTTATGCAACCATATCATAGAGTAGTCTATGGGAACCACCTATAGTTTAAAGCAGCTAAAAAAAAGACACAAACTGCTGGAGTAACTCACAGGTTCACAAGTTCACATTATAGGAGTAGAATTAGGCCATTCGGCCCATCAAGTCTACTCCGCCATTCAATCATGGCCGATCTCTGCTTCCTAATCCCATTTTCCTGCCTTCTCTTGACATAATTGACACCCATTCTAATCATGTAACAGAGCTGATCAGGCAGCATCTCTGGAGAACATGAATAGATGATGTTTCAGGTCGAGACCCTTCTCAATGGTTCAACGGTCTCTTTATCGTCATGTCTACCAGGTACAGTGAAATACATTTTTAGCGTACATCTCAGCAAGCCTATCCTGGTACATAAGTCCAAACGCCCTGGTCAGTACAGAACACCCCACTCAGTCCATCTGCAAGAGGTGCCATTTTACATCCCAGACTGCTTCAGACAAGCAGCTACTCATTTTAACCCCAGAAAAAAAATCTGATAGTTATCCTTCAGACCCAGTTTGGTAAAAGCAGCATCAATGTAATTTCAACTCTATTTCAGTCTGAAGAAGGGACCCAACCCAAAATGGTCTCTGTCCATTTCCTCCACAGATACTGCTTGACCTGCTGAGTTTCTCCAACACTTTGTGTTTTGCTCAAGATCCCATCATTGGCTGTTTCTTGTGTCTACAACTCAATATCATGGCCAATTGCTCCGTAAAATCACAATCAAGGCTTCTGTACTTCACAGGACCCGAGTTTGCATATTTAATGGGCCCAACACTTGCAATAAGTGAGTGATCAATGGTGACCCCACAAGAAACGGCAACTGAGTTAAGGCCCTGCCCCACTTTCCCGAGTTACTCACGAATGTCCTAGCGAGTCCGTAGGAGGCCGTAGATATTTCGTAGCGGCTCGTAATGCCAGCCGTAGGTACTTAAGGGCATCAGGTAAGTTGGGGCGTTTTTTCAGCATGTTGAAAAATGTCCACGAGTAAAACGAATAGCCCCGAGTACCTACGGCTGGCTTCTCCGAGTTTGACAGACTAAAAAACAGTTTTTATCCCACAGCAATAACTACGCTTAATGTAGCCACCAAATGGGCGCAGGTGCGCTATATACCAAATGGATTGTGAAATCAACAGAAAAATGTATGGTTGTGTGTTTATGCTTATTTTATGGTGGTGTGTGTATGCTTACGTATCCACATTTAGAAATGTGTGAATGGTGCACTGACTGGTTGGCATTTTAATTTTGTTGTACATGTTCACATGTTATAATGACAATAAAGATTATCTATCTATTAAGGAGCAAATCCTTAATTTTGCATTAATTTATCATCATGCTTGCTTGCATTTGTTGCTTAATTTGAAAATAACGTAAACATTGTTATAGACAAAAAATGCTGGAGTAACCTAGCGGGGCAGGCAGCATCTCTGGAGAGAAGGAATGGGTGATGTTTCGGGTCAAGGCCCTTCTTCAGACTGAGAGTCAGGGGAAAAAGGAAACGAGAGATATAGACAGTGATGTGGAGAGATATAGAACAAATGAATGAAAGATATGCAATAAAGTAACGATGATAAAGGAAACAGGCCATTGTTACCTGCTTGCTAGATGAGAACGAGAAGCTGGTGTGACTTGAGTGGGGGAGGGATGGAGAGAGAGGGAAGGCAGGGGTTACTTAAAGTTAGAAAAATCAATATTCATCCCACTGGGTTGTAAGCTGCCTACACAAAATATGAGATGCTTGTTATTATCTTCTTTGTGACAATTCCATAAAACTTGGATCCATATATTTGTAAATGTGCTATCATTGGTGAATGGAAAGCATCACTGGGTGAACTCTTCAGTGCGAGAAATCAAATCGGTCATAGTGGCGTAGCGGTAGAGTTGCTGCCTTACAGCGAATGCGGCACTGGAGACCCGGGTTCAATCCCAACTACGGGAGCTGTCTGTTTCGTTACACACTCCAAAGACGCACAGGTTTGTAGGATAATTGGCTTGGTAAATGTAAAAATTGTCGCTAGTGGGTGTGGGATAGTGTTATTGTGCGGGGATCGCTGGTCAGCGTGGACCCGGTGGGCTGAAGGGCCTGTTTCCACGCTGTATCTCTAAAATGTTCCCAGTCCCGGAAATGGGAGCTGCTCATTTTTTAAACAGTACATCGTGCAGAGAATTTGTTGCCCAGATTGGAAGCTCTGCAAAGACTGGCAAACAAAGCTTGTAACTTGTACAGGATAGATGCAAGAGACGGCAGAGGCTGTAATCTTGAGCAAAAAATAAAAATACTGGAGCAACTCAGCAGGTCAGGCAGCATCTGTGGAGAGAATGGATTGGCGATGTTTCGGGTTGGGACCCTAATTCAGACTGATTGTAGTATGGTGGAGGTAACTTGGAAAGAGAAAAAGGTTAAGGGCGGCACTAGCAGCGCTGGAGGCCCGGGTTTGATCCTGACTACGGGTGCTGCCTGTACGGAGTTTGTATGTTCCCCCCGTGACCGCAGAGATCTTCGGTTTCCTCCCACACTCAAAAGGCGTACAGTTTTGCAGGTTAATTGGCTAGGTGTATATGAAAATTGTCCCTAGTGTGTGTAGGATAGTGTTAATGTGCGGGGATCACTGGTCGGTGCAGCCTCAGTCTGTATCTCTGGGGACATAGGTGGAAGGGGACATGGGGGACGGAGATGGGGGAGGGGAAAGCAGTGGGATAATGGGAATGGTGGGAGAAGTGTGGGCACACCGGGGTGCGGGAGGGTGGGATGGGGGGAGAGAAGGGGGAATAGGGGAATATTACTTGAAATCAGAGAATTCAAGAATTTAATGTTTTCAATATTGAGACCATTGGGACTTACAACTTGAAACCTCATGCATCGTCACACAGCATGGAAACATGCCTCTCAGGACAGGTCATCTATGCTGACCATGATGTCCATCCAAGCTAGTTCCATTTGCCTGCATTTGGCCCATATCCCTCTAAATCTTTTCTCTCCATACATCTGTCCAGGTGTCTTTAAACATTGTAATTATATCTGCCTCTCCAGCTTCCTCTATCAACTCATTCTGTATATTCACTAGCCATTGCATGAAAAAGCTGCCCCTCAGATCCCTTTTAAATCTCCCCCCCCCTCTCACCTTAAATCTATGACTAGGGTCCCTGGACTCCCTTACCCTGGGGAAAATAACTGCGATTTTATAAACCTGTATGAAGTTTTCCTTCGATGCTCCTGGGAAAAAAGACCCAGCCCATCCAGCCTTTCCTTGTAACCCAGGGAGTTGAAATGAACTGGAGGCGAGAATAGGCCAGAACAAATCAGTGCCGGCAACAGAAGATCTCGGGAAGGGTGGAGCCCACAATGGCCCATTGTTGGCTGGGGAAGGTGTGATAATAAGAGGGATACAAGAATGTGAACAGTGGAACTGGTAGGAAGTCTAGGGTGGGGAAGGGGGGAGGGAAGAAGGGGAGGGAATGCAAGAGTTACAGTCCCCTCCATAACGTTTGGGCCAAAGACCCATCATTTATTTATTTCTCTCTCTCTACAGACCCTATTTGAGCAAAGTCATCTTCTAGTACAATGGGACCTAAACAATCACTTATTCCAATATTGGAATCCTATATCAATGCAACATTCTCTTAGCTCAGCCTTGATGCATGCTTCTACAGGGCCCTCCATGATGTTTGGGACAAAGACCCATCAATTATTTATTTGCCTCTGTACTCCCCAATTTGAGATTTGTAACAGAAAAAATCACATGTGGTGAAAGTGCACTTTGTCAGGTTTTAATCAAGGCCATTTTTATACATTGTGTAGAAATTACAGCTGTTTATACATAGTCCCCCATTTCAGGGAGCACCATAATGTTTGGGGCACATGGCTTCGCAGGTGCTTGTAATTGCTCAGGTATGTTTAATTGCCTCCTTAATGCATGTAGTTCAAGTTCAAGTTCAAGTGAGTTCAAGTGAATTTATTGTCTCGTGTCTCTGATAGGACAATGACATTCTTGCTTTGCTTTAGCACAAAAGACGTAGTAGGCAATTGACTACAAGGCAGATCAGTGTTTCCAGGTACCATTATATAAATATATACACACATGAATAAATAAACTGATGAAGTGCAAATGACAGATAATGGGTTATGATGGTCAGAGTTTTGTCCAAGCCAGGTTTAATAGCCTGATGGCTGTGTGGAAGTAGCTATTCCTGAACCTGGTCGTTGCAGTCTTCAGGCTCCTGTACCTTCTACCTGAAGGTAGCAGGGAGATGAGTGTGTGGCCAGGGTGGTGTGGGTCCTTGATGATACTGCCCGCTGTTTTGAGGCAGCGACTGCAATAAATCCCCTCGATGGAAGGATGGTTGGTGATAGATAAGAGTCTTTCCTCCAGTCTTTCCATCACCTTTGGAAACTTTTATTGCTGTTTATCAACATGAGGACCAAAGTTGTGCCAATGAAAGTCGAAGAAGCCATCATGAGACTGAGAAACAAGAATAGAACTGTTAGAGACATCAGCCAAACCTTAGGCTTAACATAATCAACTGTTTGGAACATTATTATGAAGAAAGAGAGCACTGGTGAGCTTACTAATTGCAAAGAGGCTGGCAGGACAAGGAAGACCTCCACAACTGATGACAGAAGAATTCTCTCTATAATAAAGAAAAATCCCCAAACACCTGTCTGACAGATCAGAAACACTCTTCAGGTCAAGTGTGGATTTGTCAATGACCACTATCTGCAGAAGACTTCATGGACAGAAATACAGAGGCTACACTGCAAGATGCAAACCACTGGTTAGCCGCAAAAAATAGGATGGCCAGGTTACAGTTTGCCAAGAAGTACTTAAAAGAGCAACTGCAGTTCTGGGAAAAGGTCTTGTGGACAGATAAGACGAAGATTAACGATTAATGGCAAGAGCAAAGTATGGGGGAGAGAAGGAACTGCCCAAGATCCAAAGCATACCTCCTGATTTGTGAAACACATTCGTGGGGGTGTTATGGCGTGGGCATGTATGGCTGCTGAAGGTACTGGTTCATTTATCTTCATTGAAGATACAACTGCTGATGGTAGTAGCATAATGAATTCTGAAGTGTATAGACACATCGAATATGCTCAAGTTCAAACAAATGCCTCAAAACTCATTGGCCGGCGGTTCATTCTACAGCAATGATCCCAAACATACTGCCAAAGCAAGAAAGAAGTTCAAAAATGGTCAATTCATGAGTGGCCAAGTCAATCACCCGATCTGAACCCAAATGAGCATGCCTTTTATATGCTGACAATGTGTGACAATATGCTTTTATGTGACAATAAATGTAACTTGTGCGAAGAGAAAACTGAAGGGGTCTAGGCCCCAAAACAAGTATAAGCTAAAGATGGCTGCAATACAGGCCTGGCAGAGCATCACCAGAGAAGACACCCAGCAACTGGTGATGTCCATGAATCACAGACTTCAAGCATGCAATGGATATGCAACAAAATACAAAACTGAAGAAGGGTCTGAAGAAGGGTCTTGACCCGAAACGTCGCCTATCTCCTTCGATCCTCAGATGCTGCTGCACCCGCTGAGTTTCTCCAGCTTTTTGTGTAACCCTCGATTCTCCAGCATCTGCAGTTCCTTCTTTAACAAAATACAAAACATAACTACTTTAATTTACATGACATTGCTGAGTCCCAAACATTATGGTGCCCTGAAATGGGGGGACTATGTATAAACACTGCTGTAATTTCTACATGGTGAAACTAAAATGTATAAAAATGGCCTTTATTAAAATCTGATAAAGTGCACTTTAACCACATGTGATTTTTTCTATTACAAATATCAAATTGTGGAATACATAGAGAAAAAAAAAATGGGTCTTTGTCCCAAACATTATGGAGGGCACTGTAAAATTCTTCCCGTGACTGGGCAACAGGAACTGCACACAGTACTGAGAGTTTGGTCTTATCAAAGATATTTACAGAACAGTATAACAAGACGTCCCACCTCCTGCACTCAATGCCCTGACCGATGAAGGCCAGCGTGCCAAACATGCTTCTTCAACATCCTATTTGCTGCTTTCAGGGAACTATATGACTCTACCCTTATGTCTCTCTGTTTGAGAACACTTTCCATAGTGTTGCCTTTCACAGATTTAACTGACCAAAATGCAAAGTTGGCTGCGCAAAATGCAAGTGCCATCGAGGCAGCAGGAGTGGAGATGCAGCGAGGAGTGGTTGTGGACAAACCAGCCCATAAAGAGAGAAGCCAGTCAGAAAGGGAACAATGAGGTGGGAGGCCAATCAAACCAAGAGATTGTGTAAGAAGGAACTGCAGATGCTGGTTAAAATCAAAGATAGACACAAAATGCTGGAGTAACTCAGCAGGATGGGCAGCATCTCCGGAGAGAAGGAATAGGTGATGTTTTGCATATCTTTATTTCATTTGTTCTCTATCTCTCTACTTCACCATCGATATCTCTCGTTTCCCTCTCCCCTGACTCTCAAACCGAAGAAGGGTCTCGACCCGAAACATCACCCATTTCTTCTCACCAGAGAAGCTGCCAGTCCCGCTGAGTTACTCCAGCATTTTGTGTCCATCTTCAAACCAAGGGGTTGGCGGAAGTTGGGATTAAACATTTATTGCCTTTATCATGCATCTGTTCGTTGTGGATGGCTCGATTGATATCATATATAACCTTTCCGTTGACTGGTTAGTATGCAACAAATGTTTTTCACTGTACCTTGGTACACAGGACAATAAATTAAACTAAACCGGCACATGAGGAAAACTTTGTAATTATACATAGTGTACAAGTTGTACCAGTAAATACTTTTATTAGTACAGGTGATTCGTGATATCTTGATTACTACGGATGTCGGAGGCTATGGGGCGAAGGCAGGAGAATGGGGTTAGGAGGGAGAGATAGATCAGTCATGATTGAATGGCGAAGTAGACTTGATGGGCTGAATGGCCAAATTCTACTACTATTCCATAGTCCTTATAAATATGTCAATTTCTCCTCTTTCTTGTCCCTTCAACAAAGATTACTAGAAAAACCACTTCAACAGCATATCTGACCACATTTGGAGATAATACTAATTATGCACAATAATGTAATTTATTTGTAATTAATTATTTGTAATTGTAATTGTACTAATTAAATAATTTATAGGGAATTTCTACGTCTTTGGGGATTTTGGCTGACCTGCTAATTTCAATGAGTGATGAGGAGTACAAACGCTTTAAGAAGGACCCGCAGATGGACTTGGTAAATATACTTAGCAGTTATTACTTCTGCCAGTGTATGTGCAACATGTTTACGAGTTCTGTAAGGAGGCCAATGCTACACTTATTAGTCTAGGGTCTAGTTTAATAATAATATATTATTATAAATAATTATTATTATTAATAACTAATACTGGATTAAGTATTATTTCTTCTCTGTGTAGTGAAGGATGCTGATTAATCTCTCATGTTATTGTTTCATCGAGTGGTGTTTTCGAGGCAGCAGAATCAGTAAATTGGCACACATTTGAAAGCTAAATTTGTACCCAGTGGAATGCGACCTGCGAGGCCAGAGAGACTGTTAATCAAAACATTTTGGTATGGAATGGAGAACATGGTGAGGAAGCTGTGTTTACTAATGAGGACCAGATAACCCTACTGAAAAATTCAGGAAGGGGATCCACAAACTACACAGAGATAAAACCTCTGTATTCAATATCGTATACATTGTACACAATGCAGGTACGAAGACACTGCCTCAGAGTGGCAGATTCCTGGGTTCAATCCTGATCTCTGTGGGAAGTTTGCATGTTTTCCCTGCAACTGTGGGGGTTTCCTCTCAGTATTAGGGTGGTAGTACGGCACGGTGGCGCAGTGGTAGAGTTGCTGCCTTACAGCGCTTACAGCGGATGCTGTCTGTGCGGAGTTTGTACGTTCTCATGAGACTCGCTGACCTAGATTCTCTTTAGATTCCATGAGTTCTTTAGATTCTCTCTACTTCCCTTAGTAAACAAAGGAACAACATTGGCCACTCTCCCGTCCACCGGGACCTTGCCTGTGGCTAGAGAAGAAACAAAGATCCTCATTAAGGACCCGACAATCACATCTGTTGCCTTCCTCAATAACCTGGGATAGGCCCTGGGGACATCCATCCACCTTAATGCTTTTCAAGAGCATCATAGAGTCATAGAGTGATAGATACAGTGTGGATACAGGCCCTTCGGCCCAACTCACCACACTGGCCAACAATGTCCCAGCTACACTAGTCCCACTTGCCTGTGCCTGGTCCATATCCCTCCAAACCTGTCCTATCCATGCACCTGTCTAACTGTTTTTTTAAATGATGGGATAGTTCCAGCCTCAACTACTTCCTCTGGCAGCTTGTTCCATACCCCCACCACCCTTTGTGTGAAAACGTTACCCCTCGGATTCTTATTAAATCTTTTCCTCTGCGCCTACTCTGGGCAAAAGACTGTGAATCTAGCCAATCTATTCCTTTCATGATTTTGTACACCTCTATAAGATTTCCCCTCATCCTCCTGTGCTCCATGGAATAGAGACCTAGCCGACTCACCTCTCCATATAGCTCACACCCTCTAGTCCTGGCAACATCCTCGTAAACCAGACTGATTCCTGGGATGTCAGGACTTTCATATGAGGAAAGATTGGATAGACTCGGCTTGTACTCGCTGGAATTTAGAAGATTGAGGGGGGATCTTATAGAAACTTACAAAATTCTTAAGGGGTTGGACAAGCTAGATGCTGGAAGATTGTTCCCGATGTTGGGGGAGTCCAGAACAAGGGGTCACAGTCTAAGGATAAGGGGGAATTCCTTTAGGACCGAAATGAGGAAAACATTCTTTACACAGAGAGTCGTGAGTCTCTGGAATTCTCTGCCACAGAAGTTAGTTGAGGCCAGTTCATTGGCTATATTTAAGAGGGCGTTAGATGTGGAACTTGTGGCTAAAGGGATCAGGGGGTATGGAGAGAAGGCAGGTACGGGATACTGAGTTGGATGATCAGCCATGATCACATTGAATGGCGGTGCAGGCTCGAAGGGCCGAATGGCCTACTCCTGCACCTATTTTCTATGTTTCTATGTTTCTAAATCTTTTCTGAACCCTTTCAAGCTTGACAATATCTTTCCTATAACATGGTGCGTGACTAACCTTGAAATCTTTGACTGAAAACAGCATATTGGAGCAAATGTTGCTTCCGTGTGCAACATTCTAGACATGTACTCAGTGCCACAAATAGATTATTATTATTATTTCCGCTGCCAGATACTTCACTCTGACGTCTCTGGACGTGAAGTCTCTGGCAGCAGAAAGAATAATTGAAGATGATAGCTGGAAGCAGATTTTTGACATGCTTGCCAGTAAAAGGCAATGTCCTCGAGAAAGCCTGTGTCGTGTTACTGATGGCACTTTTGCCAGAAGCCAACAGAGGTGCAGATGTTCTGAGCATTGTGAAGAGCAAGGTTAAAGAGGTACTGCAAAGTAAGTTATGGTGAAAGGGTTAGCTATAGAAACTGGTGGTCACTACCAAAGCAGTTAGTGGTATAACGTAGTGCTCAATGTGACAGATCTCAAGTGACCTGCTGACAAACAGAGATTGGGGCAGCACGGTAGCACAGCGGTAGAGTTGCTGCGCTACAGCGCTTACAGCTCCGGAGACCCAGGTTCGATCCCGACTACGGGTGCTGTCTGTACGGAGTTTGTACATTCTCCCAGTGACCTGCCTGGGTTTTCTCTGAGATCTTCAGTTTCCTCCCACGCTCCAAAGACATACAGGTTTGTAGGTTAATTGGTTTGGTGTAAATGTTAATGTAAATGTAAAATTGTGTGTAGTGTTAATGTGCGGGGATCGCTGATCGGTGTGGACTCGGTGGGCCGAAGGGCCTGTTTCCGCACTGTATCTCGAAGAAAAATGAAAAAAATAAATTAGTGGCAGCAGCGTTATCTCTGTACCTCCAAACCATACAATCTATAATCTAGAGAAACTGGTTAGCTTGTGTCGCTGCATAAATGGATGAAGTTTGAATGACTGTGCAGGAAGGAACTTCAGATGCTGGTTTACACCGAAAATAGACACGAAATGCTGGAGTAACTCAGCGGGACAGGCAACATCTCTGGAGAAAAGGCTGCCTGACCCGCTGAGTTACTCCAGAATTTTGTGACTATGTTAAATTTGAATACCTGTTGGACACAAAGTGCACATTCGGGACATCCTTAGTGACAATAGACAATAGACAATAGACAATAGGTGCAGGAGTAGGCCATTCGGCCCTTCGAGCCAGCACCGCCATTGAATGTGATCATGGCTGATCATCCCCAATCAGTATCCCGTTCCTGCCTTCTCCCCATATCGCCTGACTCCGCTATTTTTAAAAGCCCTATCTCGCTCTCTCTTGAAAGCATCCAGAGAACCTGCCTCCACCGCCCTCTGAGGCAGAGAATTCCACAGACTCGCCACTCTCGGTGATAGCAAATGTAGTGACAACACTGTAGTGACAACACTGATCTGGAAGTCTTAGATCAAGAGATAGTTGTGAGAGGGTTCAATATAACTGGATCATATAATGACAGGCATAAGGACTATCCATAGGCATGCGGATATGATAAGGGAGTGGACACCTCCATTACAATCACACAGGGGATATCTTCCTCTCAATCCTCGGGTTTTTGTCTAGAATGCTATTGGCCATGGCCAAAGGCTGGGACTCCAAGGAGACAACTTTCAGCTCTGGTCTCCTTCAACATCAAATCGCAGAATCATTACAGTACTAAAGGAGGCCATTGGGCCCATCATGCTCTTTGAAGCCAAACTAGTCTCCGTTTAACATCACTTGTATTGTACTAAATGTAGCGATTGAAAAGTGAACTTTAGTTTAGTTTAGTTTATTGTCAGGTGTTCCGACGTACAGCTTTTTGTTCCGTGCTATCCAGTCAGTGGAAAGACGATACACAATTACAATCGAGCCGTCGACAGTGCGCAGATAAAAGAGTTTCTGGAGAAACAGGCTCCCCTAAATGTTCCGTGTTTACCACACACTGTCTGGTCACTGGGGATGAAGTCCTGCAGGCTCACAAAAACTGCATGGAGATCATGCAAATCAGAAACTCTGATGACACCTCACTGAGTTTGCCCATTAACTCCTATATATCAGCAAGCCTGCTGTTCTAGGTGTGGACTCCTATACATCGGTGAGACCAAGTGCAGACTGGGCGATCGCTTTGCTGAACACCTTCGCTCAGTCCACATTGGCCTTTGTGATCTCCCAGTTGCTAACTCCTCTTCCTGTTCCCACACTGGCCTTTCTGTCCTGGGACTCCTCTATTGTCAGAGTGAGGCCAAAAGCAAATTGGAGGATCAACACCTCATATTTCACTTGGGCTGCTTACAACCCAGTGGTATGAATATTGATTTCTCTAATTTCAAGTAACCCTTGCATTCCCTATCTCTCTGTTGTTCCCTCACCCTGGCCATCCTACTAGTTTCACCGTTTGTATCCCACGGATTATCACCTTCTCCACAGCCAACAGTGGACCATTGTGGGCTCCACCTTTCCTTGATAATCGGTGCTGGCTTCAATTTCGCCTTTTCCATACCTTTTATTCCTTTGTTCTGTTTCCCTTTTTATACCTCTAGTTTCCCTCTCCCTGAGTCTGAGGAAGGGTCTCGACCCGAAACATCACCCATTCCTTCTCTTCAGAGATGCTGCCTGTCCCGCTGAGTTACTCCAGCATTTTATGTCCATCTTCCATGCAAACCAGCATCTGCAGTTCCTTGCTACACATCCACACCATCACTTTATGTTCGTTAACTATGGCAGGATGTGAAAACATGCTTTTCATGTTTAATTCAGTGAGCATATTAATGCAGCCTGATGTTCTGATTGTCTCCTAGATTCTGGTTGAGGAATGCGTTGATCGACTCCTGGCAGCTGCTGAAGCGAGCAAGCTGGCCGCCGTGCTCAGCCAGTACAATCCACTCTATGTGCTGACAAACCTGGTGAGTACCCAACATGAAATATCTTAAAGATAGACACACAATGCTGGAGTAACTCTGCAGGACAGGCAGCATCTCTGGAGAGAAGGAATCCATCTGTGGTTCTTTTGCTACACATGAAATATGTTAAGTTACTTTAAAATCTATCCACATTGCATTCATGTGACAAGTTTGCAAAATGATTCCTTTGGGAGAACACGGCTCAGGTATAGGCCAGGATTTATTCAATATCCAGTCAGTCCAATACCTTGAAACTGTTACTTAATGATCCGAGCAAGAAACTGAAATGCAACAGGAGTCAGTCATGATTGAATGGCGGAGTCTTCTTCTTCTTCTTGCGTATGGCGTGTACAGCCTAAAGTTGTTGATCAAGGGTAGACATCCAGGCCAGGACAGCATCAGTTACTGGGTGGATGGGCTTTGATTCCCCCAGGGAAAGGCCTCAGTGGGCAGTCATTCACGATGTGTGGGACGGTCTGGTCTGGATGTCCGCAATCGCAAACAGGGCTGCCTGTCTTCCCCCACTTATGCAGGTGATGGGCTGTTCTTACATGGAGGGTGCGGATTCTGCTTGCAATGGACATTAAAACCCGGTGGTTTCACTGTGGGGTCTGTGATGACCTATCCGTGGATGTTGTTGGCATCTTTCCAGGCTCTGCACCACTCAATCTTGGAGCCAAAGTCTTCCAGGGTTTTAACATAGAAACATAGAAAAATAGGTGCAGGAGCAGACCATTCGGCCCTTCGAGCCTGCACCGCCATTCAATGTGATCATGGCTGATCATCCAACTCAGTATCCCGTACCTGCCTTCTCTCCATACCCCCTGATCCCTTTAGCCACAAGTGCCACATCTAACGCCCTCTTAAATATAGCCAATGAACTGGCCTCAACTACCTTCTGTGGCAGAGAATTCCAGAGACTCACCACTCTCTGTGTAAAGAATGTTTTCCTCATCTCGGTCTTAAAGGAATTTCCCCTTATCCTTAGAAATTCCCCTTAACGGAAGACCAGAAGGGTTTGGGGGACTGTTTTTCACGCTGTATCTTTGAACCAGAAGTTTAGCTATGGCCATGAGTTCTGTGACACTCCGCTCCAAAGTGGTTGGTTTTGATGCCTCTGATAGCTCTATTTTGCTTCCACCTCATCCAGCAATAGAAGTACTATTGCTATTTGGAACATTAACGTAAATGTCAATTTTGCTATTTCCAGTATATTTGGTTTTATTTCAAATTTCCAGCATTTACAATGTTTAAAAAAAAACCTCTATTAATAACCTACCGATAAGGGAATAAGTGTCAGTAGCACCAGAACAGCTTGACGTTAATAGCATGAACTGAATTTCTTTGTTTCTTCCTCTCCAGAACATTTATGGAACATGCCTCCTTTCTTATAATTTCAAGGGGAGAGGTGTAATGGAGGAAAACCAGCTCCACCTTAAACAGGCAAAAGAGGCTTTTGAAATAGGACTCCTTACAAAGAGAGATGGAAACGCTGTAACAAGCAAGCACGAACTGCATGGGTTTGTTAAAGCAGCATTCTCACTTACAACTGTGCACAGGTGGCTCACAGGTAACAGCGAAATCCTTACCAGGACAAGACGACTGTGCAAAGAAGCAATGGGGAAATTGTTCCTATACAGTACGCGGAACCAGGAAAGTTTGGCGCAGGAAATCATGGAGCTGATCTGCCAAGTCAAAGTTTCTTTGCAAATAACCGATCTCTGCTACTCCGATAGCAAGTCCTATGTCCCAGACCACTATAAACATTACTGGGATAAGCCAATAGTGACGGGAAGGATGGCCTTTGATAAAATTCTAGAAAGGCACAAGCAGTATCACAAAACTATATGCACGGTATTTGAAGGCAGTTGCAGAAAACATCAGAATAGCAGCAGGCTCCCAAAATACAGCTGTATAACTGCTTTCAAGACGGAAACAATGGAACTCGATACTGCTGATGCCAAGGCAAGCATCCCTCATCATTGTGATCGTGATATCCCTCGGCATTCTTTACCAAAAGAAGCAAAAGCGACACAAAGCAACCAAGAGTTGCAGAATAGGAACGCTGAATTAACAAGCTCAGGCAAATCAGAGAACCAATATCCAGGCCTTTGGAAAGACAGCAAGGTGCCCCATGCCTGCTCAGAGAACGCCCAGCCACATGTTGTAACAGGCACTGATAACAAACTAGGTGATGTAACCTCAGAGGGGAAGGACGACAGCAATAATGAATGCGGAGACCGTCTGAATGACAGCCACGGCTCCAGCTCTTCCTTCAAATCCTGGCTGAAAATATCCGGATCCGGACTTTCCAGCAGTTGGGAGGAAGTGCGAGCGTGCAGTGGCAGTGGCTCTCCCGGGAGTGGAAGTAGACCCCTTCTGCTCTCTCTGGACACAGAATGCTCCACGTTTTTAACCGATGAAGTCGAAGAGAATCAGCAGAACAATTGCAGCACCAAGAATGAAGATTGTAATTCAAGTAACAAAACTGCACAGTCAGAACGTCAGATATCTCAGACGTGCAGACAGTTTGGGGTTTCAAACATTAATTGCACTTCAGGCAATACGGAGAAGAAAATTCCTCCATCTTTATCTTCAGGAGAACACGGGCCTTTCAAGATGGCCGGCTCTGATAGAGAAACTGTCGACGACAATGCAGAGGACCACAAACGTGACAGGCTTGAAAATAACCATGATCAGACTTGTAGGGCTCCTTGCAAAAACTCGACTCATTCAAATTCAGCAAACACTGAGGAGAGTAACTCCTTTGAGATGATTGACTCTGATGCAGAAACAGCGGATGACATTCAGGATGCTGCGAATGAGTTTCATCTGGGCACAAATAAAAATAGCCTTGCAAAATACTCGTCTTCCCAGGCACATTTGATTACCGCAAAGCCCGTCGTAATTGATGGTGATAATTCAGGGGGCTTCGCAAAGAGAAGCCAGCCTTTATCAGAGCAAAATAAATCCATGGAAATGTTTTCAGTTGACCCTGCAGCAGATACTGCTGATGAAACAGAAGAAAACGATTATTTCCCAACTACACAAGGAGTTTCTGAAATTGTACATGCCGATGGAAGCAAGAAGCAGGAGACGCAGACTCATGGTGCAACCCTAATGCAGAATTCCTCTGCTCAATCCTTGCTAGCCATTAACGAACCCGCCAAAGGGTGCATCAGGGCAGCACCAACTGCAGGTGGAACCACTGATGACATCCTGAGCAAACAGCTTCTGAACAGTCACCTCAACTCCAGCTCATCCTACGACTCATGGTGCAAGTCGCTTTATTCAGGCAGCGGTTCCAACCCTGATGACGTAAACTCATCGAAGAGTTCCAGCAGCAGTTCCTTTGTGTTCCTTTCCAAACAGCGGCAGACCTTTCACAGACGGGTTATAACTGATGAAGATTATAAACTGTTGTTTGCAGGGGTAACCCATGAGTGGCTCACAGAGAGAATCAGGGACACTGGAGTATTTTATCCTCACAAACTCAAAGACATTTACAGTAAGTAATTTCTATATTTTTTGTTTCAAATATGTTATTATTAGCATTAGTTGGTAAATTAAGGCAATTATCATTAAATTATCAGCCCATTCAACTGCTGCAAATCTCAGCCTTTATTTGAGAAAGTGTATTTTCATGGATTGGACCCTTTTAAAGAGGAACAATCTTCAATTACATGTTTAAGAAGGAACTGCAGATGCTGGAAAATCAAAGGTAGACAAAAATGCTGGAGAAACTCAGCGGGTGAGGCAGCATTTATGGAGTGAAGGAAATAGGCAACGTTTCGGGCCGAAACCCTTCTTCAGACTGATGTTCTGAAGAAGGGTTTCAGCCCGAAACATTGCCTATTTCCTTCACTCCACAGATGCTGCCTCACCCGCTGAGATTCTCCAGCATTTTAGTCTACCTTCAATTACATTCTGCCTTTTACACCCTCAGCACCTCACAGAGCATTTTGTGACCTATCCAATGAAGTATGGTCACTCTTGGAAGAAATATGTTGATTGATGAATATTGACCTTTTAATTTCATACTTTGCTGAGTATGGGAAAGGGGTAGGGAGTTAAAGTGTTTGGCAGGCGGGAGATCACGGAGGCGAGGTGGACTGAGTGATATTGACATTTCTGTCCTGGGCCTCCTCCGTTGTCAGAGTGAGGCCACACGCAAATCGGAGGAACAGCATCTCATGGCTGACTTACAACCCAGCGGAATGAATATTGGTTTCCCTAACTTCAAGTAACTCTTGCATCCCCTCTCTCTGTCTGTATAACTTAGTATCACCAACCCCACAGCCAACAATGGACCATTGTGGGCTCCACCTTTCCTTGAACATTGTTGCCTATTTGCACATCTTTCATTCATTTGTTCTATATCTCTCTATATCACCGTTTATATCTCTCATTCCCTTTTCCCCCCCGAGTCTCAGTCTGAAGAAGGGATTCGATCCGAAACGTCACCCATTCCTTCTCTGAATTACTCCAGCTTTTTGTGTCTATCGTCAGTTTAAACCAGCTTCTACAATTCCTTCCTACACATAGAAATTAAATAGCTCAATCCAGTTTAAGTGGAATAGCACTTTTCCCTGGCGCACTACACCTGTGCAGAAAGTAAATTTGTATCCAGGTGTGGCAGCTGAGGATAAGGCAACGTAAATGACCTGGGGAATTCGGAGAGGATCCGTGATTGGAAAGAAGTGAGGGGCGAAGGTTGTTAACAGGTTGAGGGGCGATGACTGGGGTTTGCAGGGATCATGTAATTGCCAATTGGGCATGGATGCAAGTTGGAAAGACTGCCCTTTGGCATTCCGGGGGGGGTGCATTCAGTAGTCGGTGTAGGAATCTGCGGTGAGGGATTTGTCTGGGAATGGGTGAAGTCAGGGAGGTTCAGCCAGGACATCAGACAACCACTGGAGCGAGTCACGGCTAGGGAATAGGGGAGGGCCTGAAGGAGAATTCTAGGATAGCCTAGGATTCCCACTCGGTTCTGTGCTTTCCTGGAACCTGCTGAGGAAGATCCTTTTTAAGGTGCGCAAGAGCAGGCCCATTGGCCAGCGGACAGTGTGGGCTCCTCCAAAGACAATGGAAATTGCATGAGAGGCATTCAGATGTGAACTCGTCCCACTGCACAGGGTCTTCCCTGCTGTAGGTGGCAGATGCATGGAGGAGCTCACAACAGAAAGTTTAGGAAGGAACTGCAGATGCTGGTCAGAAGAAGGGTCTCGTCCCAAAACGTCACGCATTCCTTCTATCCAGAGATGCTGCCTGTCCCACTGAGTTACTCCAGCATTTTGAGTGTCACAGAAAGTGTTGGTTTTGAACAACTCCGTGAGCCCTTGGTTTCCATTCATATTTTGTTGTCCATAAAGATTGAATCGCCTTCACATGGCAACATAGTGCTACCCAAACTTCAGTTCAGTTCAGTTTAGTTTATTGTCACATGTCCCGAGGTACATTGAAAAGCTTTTGCTGCGTGCTATCCAGTCAGCAGAAAGACAATAAATGATTACAGTCGAGCCATTTGCAGTGTTCAGATACATGATAAGGGAATAACGTTTAGTGCAAGGTAAAGCCAGCAAAGGATAGTCCGAGGGTCACCAATGAGGTAGATAGTAGTTCAGGACCGTTTTCTGGTTGTGGTAGGATGGTTCAGCTGCCAGATAACAGCTGGGAAGAAACTGGAAGAAACTGAATCTAGAGGTGTGCGTTTTCACACTTCTATACTGTACCTTTTGCCTGATGGGAGAGGGGAGAAGAGGAAGTGTCCAGGTTGTGAGTTGTCCTTGATTATGCTGCTGGCCTTGCTAAGGCAGCATAATTAGTTTGGAAACTGATTTCCAAATAATTATGGTTCAGCACTGCTCCACATGCCAAAAAAAGTTGCATTAGTTCCTTTTCCACAATTTTCTTATCCTCCTGTTTAATCCTTGCAGATACTGTTCACAAGGTTAATTCCCGGGATGGCGGGACTGTGATATGTTGATAGAATGGAGCGGCTGGGCTTGTATACTGGAATTTAGAGGGATGAGAGGGGATCTTATTGAAACATAGAAGATTATTAAGGGATTGGATACGCTGAGGATTGGATTGGATTGAGGCAGGAAACATGTTCCCGATGTTGGGGTAGTCCAGAACCAAGGGCCACAGTTTAAGAATAAGGGGTAGGCCATTTAGAACGGAGATGAGGAAAAACTTTTTTATCCAGAGAGTTGTGAATCTGTGGAATTCACTGCCTTAGAAGGCAGTGGAGGCCAATTCTCTGGATGCTTTCAAGAAGGAGTTAGATAGAGCTCTTAAAGATAGCAGTCAGGGAATATGGGGAGAAGGCAGGAACAGGAATGTGGATGATCAGCTGTGATCACAGTGAATGGCGATGCTGGCTCGAAGGACCGAATGGCATACTCGTGAACCTATTGTCTATTGAAAGTCCAATTGCACCATTGAGTAAGTAAGACCGCAGGGTGTTTGGTGATCAAGTCCATGTTGCATTTCTTTGCTTGCAAGATCTGTTGAAATGAAAAATGTATTTTTACAGGTGGTCTATTATTTAAGTATAACAAAAAAAGTGACACTTGGACTGCCCAGGAAACGTTGGTGTATGTTGGGAAGCCTTTGGCTGTGGATAAACGTGGTGCCCAGAGGACTGCTTTGGAGATACGCTTTCTGCATCAGGAAGAAATACTGGGCCGGTACTGATTTCCATCTCTTCTGAAATCATATTGTCGTCTTATTTTTTTCACTGGCAGTGTTGTCTTAAATGATTCCTGCTGGGGTTATGGGTGTTGGTGCAAAGACTCCTATCATTGGGATCAATTATCAAAGCCGCTGATATATGTAAAGGAAGAATTAGTTGAGTTTAGTTTAAAGATACAGCGTGGAATCAGGCCCTTCGGCCCACTGAGTCCGCACCGACCAGCGATCCCCGCACATTAACGCTATCCTACACACTAGGGATAATTTACATTTATACCAAGCCAATTAACCTACAAACATGTATGCCTTTGGAGTGTGGGAGGAAAATGAAGGTTTTGGGGAAAACCCACACAGGTCATGGGGAGAACATACAATACAGACAAGCACCCATAGTCAGGATTGAACCTGGGTGTCTGGTGCTGTAAGGCAGCAACTCTACTGCTGCACCACTGTGCCGTCCAAATATCCGCCCCAAAAAATGTCGCCCAAAGAAAAGTTGTCCATCCGTCCTTATGGCTGCCCAGTCTTCTCCCTGCAATCTAATATGAATAGATGGATTCCCATCAAGTTCACAAAGAGCAAAAACCAGTGTCTTAACTCATTCTTCCTTGCTGTTCCAGATATGTTGGAAAACAATACAAAAATTCAAAAGAGCTCTCCTACCATTTCCATGATGTTGAACGGCAAATGACGGCACAACACTACGTGACGGAGTTCAACAAAAGGCTCTATGAGCAGCAAGTTCCAACACAAATATATTATATTCCATCCTCAGTTCTCTTGGTAAGTTCAAGTTAAAGGCATAAATTGGAAGCTCCTCAAAAATGAGATGTTGGAAGCGTGAAGTGTAGATGCTGTAGACAAATGGGATGGCTTAATCTTAGTGATTTCTTTACTGGAGGAGCTTGTATATCATAATGAACGTACTGAGGGTGCCTTGAACATGATTCGAGCTGGCTGGGTTTTGCCTTCTGGTGGTCTCAGCAGAAAACCAAGGTGGGTTGGCTGGTCAGTGCCTCTGTCTGAATATGGTTGTGAATGGGACGGCACAGTGGCGCAGATGGTAGAGATGCTGGCCCCCGGTGCTGTCTGGGTGGACTTTGCAATGCTCTCCCTGTGACCGTGTGGGTTTTTTTTCCGGTGCTCCAGATTCCTCCCACATCCTAAAGACGTGCGGGTTTGTAGGTTATTTGGACTCTGTAAATTTTTTTTTGATTAATATTTTTATTAGAAGCCATACATATTGCTAATGATATAACAGTTTTTCAAATACACATTTTACATGTTTCCAAAGTTATACAAGTATTAGCAATGTTACAAAATTTGGAGATTTTAAAAATCAAGTCTGCAATTTATCCCATCAGATAAAGCATAAAAAGAAGTTTAATTTGACACCTAATTTACTTTCATATCTTCAGTATTAAGAAAGTTATGGCCATTTTCATACTCGGAAATGAGCATCTTGCTTCCCATTGCCTTTCAATTGACTTAACTCAAAAGCTGTGATCTGGAAAAGTTAAATGTCCATAACATTCTTAAAAATTAAGAGAACTCAATGAAATTTTCAGTTATTATAGATTGAAGCATTCTGAAACAAATATTAAACAATCTTACTTGGATTACCTGAAATTAAAGCATATAATTAGTTAGTTATCTAATTGTAGCTAATTACAAAATTCAATGAGTAGATCTAAACATCTATCAATTTCTTAAGAAAAGATAAACTTTTTTTAAATTGCCTAAGTGTCCAAATAACATTCACACAATAATCCACAATATAACATAATTTTTAAATCTCATTTTCATGAATTTCTGGGCCAAATGGAAGGAATTTTGTGTTTTATGCCTGTAAATTAATGGCCATTTAAATCAACTAGCGAGTGGGTTTTAGCGGAATGCGGTGGATTAGAACGTTGCGGTTAGCGGTGAAGTCGGGGGGAAAAATACTGGGGGTTCATACATTTTTTGGGGAACCCATTTCGCAACATAAAAATATTATTAATGCCTCCCGAAAAACCAACTTTTAATATAAAAATAAAGTATTTACCTTTTTTTCTTCCCTACGCAAAATGCTTCCGGTTGTCTGCGGTCACGGCTTTTGAAGGTGATTTTTAAATTACTCTAGTTAATAAATAATCTAGAGTAATTTAAAAATACCACCATTGATGAAATGTCGGAGCGATTTTTCTTCAGCAACCAAATCGCCCGACATTCATCGATTATCCAGGCCTGGGGAAAAACGGCACTTTAAGCCCGCCCCCCTCTGCAAGGCGCGAAAGTCGCGCACACGGGGAGCGGCAGAAGTGCAGCGCTGCTCAAGGTAAGTTTTGCAACATACCTACAAGTATTACAGAATAATATATATAAGCTTCTATCTTTTTTTTTAGAGAGTGAAAAGAGTAAAGAGTAAAGAGGTAATAGATGTTTAATCAAAGGAGTGTGATTAAATAATATTGATTATGATTTTGATTATATATGAAAAAATAAATAAAAAATAAAAATAAAATAAAAATAATAAAAAATAAAAAATAATACTAGCAAACAATTATTATACTTAAAAGAGAAAAATTGAAGTATACATCTTAACAATGAATGGAACAATTTCACATATCAATATATACAGAGACGTGTATACAAGTCTCAGGTTAGATCTTTTCATCTGATCCTACCACCGGGTATTTATTGAGTTACAATGCTGAGCCCAGCTACCCCTTCATATAGTCAGTGAATGGAGACCATATTTGGACTCTGTAAATTGCCCCTAGTGTGTAGGAAGTGGATGAGAGAGTGGGATTACATAGAACTATATGAATGGGTAATCGATGGTCAATGGTTGGTGTGGCCTCAGTGGGCCGAAGGGCCAGCTTCCATGCTGTGTCACTAAACTAAACAATTGCCTTCAAGAGCCAGGAGTGTTTTATTGACATATGTCCCAGAGAGAACAATGAAATTCTTACTTGCTGCAGCACATTCAGCACTGGTCACGACCCCTGCCATCGTTGAGTATGGGGATATCCCATAGCCTCCACCCGCATCATCGCACCAACATACATGACTATTGGGATATAGTATAGTAGGACAAGAGAGCTTCAATTAAACCCATTGTTGTGAGATCGTCCAGCTCTGAAACAGATTGACAATATTTGCTCCAGTCTTTAGCTGACCTCTTCCAGGACAGCAACAACACTGGCACCCACCCGACAACATGAGAAATGGCTGAGTTACGTAGTGCACAGCAACAAGACAGTCCATTCTGGCAGATATTGTCCCATCAAAATGGGTCCACTCACAAAATGGTGGAAAATGATGCATGGCTAGTTCTAAAGTGAATAAAATGCTCAAACGTTTCTTGTGATTGTTGCAAGTAAACCCTTCCAGCCCTAATTGCAGATGTTCCTCGGAACAATGTCCAGGATTTAGACAACTGAGGAGATGTTTTCAACTCAAGATTTTGCTCAGTTTGCAGGATACCTTGCAAAGGACGGTATATCTATTTGCTCTTGTCCCTCTGATGTGACATGTGTTAGAGGTTTACTAAGTGGAGTCAGCCCAGCCTTGTCAAGTAAGAACAGCCATCTTCAGCTGCTCCATCAACAACCAACCACCATTAAGTCAGAAGTCTGGATACTCACTGATGTTTGCACAATGTTCTATGCACATTTTGAAACTCCTCAGAAAGCGAAACTGTTCATGCCCGCAAACAACAAATGCCAGACCACATTCGGTCACTCGATAAGTAGCAAATAATATTATCATTAGGGAATAACCTTCTCAAATAAAAGAAGAATTTGACTCCCTTACTTTGACATTCAAACACTTATCTTTACCAAGTCACCAACCGTCTGTACTTAGAAGTTACAGTTAACCAGAGACATAACTGGATCAGCCACATCTATGCTATGGACACACAAGCAGGTTCGAGGCTGGATGCCCAATGGAATATGGCTCAAGCCAGGAGCATGATGGAATACCCTCTACTTACCTGGGTAAGAGCAGCCCCAATAACACTCAAGAATTTCAGTACCTCCCAGGTCAAAGCAGTCCATTTGCTTGACACCACATCCACAACCCCCCTCCCCACTCCCCTCCTCCATCCAACCCAACACAGTGGCTGCAATGTTTACCATTGATCTTACTGGCCAGGCCTACTCCAACACCACTTTGCAGACCTCGCTTCTGCCACGTAGAGGGATAAGGGCAAGAAGCATGTGGGTATGCCACCACTTGTTAGATCTTCTCTAACCATCTCTTCAATAGATCTAAATTTTGGAGCTTCACATCCAAACACGAGTTTGTCGGACTACAAACACTAGATTGACTAAAAATAAACAAAGTGCTGGAGGACTCAGTGGTTCAGGCAGCATCTGTGGAGAGAGACGTTTCAAGTTGAGGTCCTTCTTCTGACTGAAGATGGGTTCAGACCTGAAAGGTTGATTGTTTCTGCTCTACATGGATGCTACCTGACCTGATGAGTTCCTCCAGTACTTTGTTTTTTTACTTGGGATTCCAGCACCTGCAGTTTCTTGTGTTGCCATCACTTCATTGACTGCAGTAGTTTAAAAAAGATGACTCACGCTCTTCTCAAGCACATTTTGAAATGGGCATTTAATGTTGTTCAGTAGGTTTTTAAAAAAATGAAAAGATGAAGCTCATGGATGTGGTGGCTCCCATTAATAACATGTTATGAACAGTGATATGGCAGACAATTTTCATTTATGCCAAGCCAATTAACCTTCTTCGCCTTGCGTATGGCATGCACAGCCTAAAGTTGTAGGACAACTTGTTATATTTGATCTTATTTGATTGTGCACGCCGGGTTGATTGCATTCGTCGAAACAGGGCGGACCACGTGAAGGTTGCAATCTTCCACCCAAACCAATTAACCTACAAAGCTATACATCTTTGGAGTGTGGGAGGAAACCGAAGATCTAAGAGGAAACCTACACAGGTCACGGGGAGAAAGTGCAAACTCCGTGCAGACAATCACCCTTAGTCTGGATCGAACCCGGGTCCCTAGCGCTGGAAGGCAGCTACTCTACCGCTGCACCACCGTGCCACCCAGAAAATGACGCTCAAAGGAAAGTTGTCTATCTTGGTGGCTTCTCCCTGCAATCTAGGGGGTTTTTTTTTCATTCATTTGTAGAATGTGGTTGCACTGTCAAAGCCAGCCTTGGATTGATTGTAAGTACTTGTAAGATTGAATCAGTTCTGCCTTGTTCATGATGGCAGTTCACTGGTGCATCAATGAAGAGTAAAACAGCTCAGGTGAATTAAACTTATGTTCATTTTCTTTCACATTCATCATGTTAAATCTGTGAACGAAAGTGTCCTTTGTGAGGCGTTCATGTCAAAATAGCCTAACATTCACTTCAGGCTTTCTTTTTCCTCAGCTTTTGGAAGACAACCAAATTGTGGGTTGTGTAAGCGTAGAGCCATACATGCTTGGAAAGTTCATAAAACTAACCAACAACAAAAGGGATGTTCGCAAAGAATATGAAGCAACAATATATGGACTTGCATTTGGACATTTTACCTACGAGTTTTCAAACCAAGAAGAAATAGTGGTTGATTTGCAGGGTAAGTAATTTAAATGCCACCGAATAGATGATAGTAGCCTTCAAAATCCACTTGCAAGTAATTCTAATGGTTATAGAAACGCACCGACCTCATGTGTGTGCCATTATCCAAAGCACAATTCACAGGGTCAAGCAGAGGCCTCTTAGTTGCTCGGTGATGAATGAATGAATACGTTTATTGGCCAAGTATATACACATACAAGGAATTTGCCTTGGTGCTCCACTCGCAAGTAACAACACGGCATACAGTAAACTATAAAGAATAAAACATAAAACATTAAAACATTAAGAATAAACATTATGGTTTAAACATGCGAATTAAATAAAATACCAGGGCAAAATGCTTTTTGGTTGTTGAGTAGAGCTACTGCTCGTGGAAAAAAAGCTGTATTTATGTCTGGCTGTGGTGGCCTTGGCAGTCCGGACTCGCCTTCCAGAGGGAAGTGCTTCAAAGAGTTTATGGCCTGGGTGAGAGGGGTCAGAGAAGATCTTATCCGCTTGCTTCCTGGCCCTAGCAGTTTACAGTTCGTCAATGGGGGGGGATGGCTGTAGCCAACAACATTCTCAGCTGATCGGACGATTCACTGCAGCCTCCGAGTGTCGTGCTTGGTGGCTGAGCCAAACCAGACCATGATGGAGAAGGTGAGGACAGACTCTACGATGGCAGTATAGAATTGGACCATCATTGCATGTGGTAGATTGTGTTTCCTCAGCTGCCGCAGGAAGTACATCCTCTGTTGGGCCTTCTTGACTGTGGAGTCAACTCACTATCATCAGGGAAAGTTGTTGTGTTGACAAAAGTGACCAGTTGTTTCCAGTTTTAGAGTTTGTGCTATCAGAACTCCACGAGAAGAAATTCATTTTTCTCTTCATTGTCTTTTGGAAAGGGACTTGTTTAAAACTACTTTTCCTCACTGCATCACTCAGTTCTAGTGTTGCTCCAGTGTGTCATTCCCATGAGGCGGAATGAAATGGACGGGTTCCAAACCTGCTGATGATAAAGGCAGGAGGGCATGTTGTGATGAGGACACTGGGATTCTGCAGCGGAATATCGATAGATTGAGTGAAAACCTGGCAAACATAGTTTAACCTGGGGAAGCAAAGGTGAAGCACTTCAGTAAAAGGAATGAAAAGGCTGCAAACCTCTGAACTTCTGAGGGACCTTGGTAATTTACAGCACAAGTCACAATAGGTTAACACAGGCAGCAGGTCTAATAAGTAGTTAAGAAGGCAAATGGGACTTTCCCCTTTATAGCAAAGGGGAGTTTAAGAATAAGGACAATTTCTTATAGTTGTAACGGGTATTAAAGAAGCCCTTTAATCAAGAATATTGTGTACAATTTGGCTCCCGATCAAAAAAAAGAATATAGTAGTGTGTAGGAAGGAACTGCAGATGCTGTTTTACACCAAAGATTGACATAAAATGCTGGAGTAACTCAGCGGGTCAGTCATCATCTCCCACAGAAAAGGAATAGGTGACTTTTCGGGTCGATACCCTTCTTCAGACTTCAGGCATTGGAGGCAGTCCAATGGAGATTCACAAGGTTAATGCCTTGGATGAGAGGGTTGACCTATTAAGTGAGGGCAGGCAATTTGCGTCAGTGTCACTTGTAGTTTAAAAGTATGGGGGTGATCTTATTCCGATAGATAAGATCCTAAGGGAGCTTTGCAGCATAAATGGTCTCATTAGTGGGAGAGTTACAAACATAGGGGCATAGCTGTGCAACATAATCTCTGGAATTCTCTTCCCCAGATGGTGGTGGAAGCCAGATTACTGGAGATATTTAAGGTAGTAATAGATAAATATTTCAGTGGCATGGCAGAGCAGCGGTAAAGTTGCAGACTTGCAGCACCAGAAACACGGGTTCGATCCTGACCATGGGAGCTGTCTGTCTGTCTGGAGTTTGTACGTTTTCCCTGTGACCTTGTGGGTTTCCTCCGGGTGCTTTGGTTTCCTTCCATGCTCCAAAGACATACAGGTTTGTAGGTTAATCGGCTTCTTTGCATTGTAAATTGTCTTTGCTGTGTGAGATAGTGCTAGCGTGCGGGGTAATTGCTGGTCGGCGGGGACTAGGTAGGCTGAAGGGCCTGTTTCCTAGCTGTATTTCGAAAGTCTAAAGAAAGATCGGGGAATTCAGGGTTATGAGGAATTGGTATAGGAGAGGTATGAGGCTAGCATGGAATAGCATTCATTCATCATTACATGGTAAATGGTAGGGAATTGAGGAATGCTGTGGAACAGAGGGATCTAGGAATAACTGTGCATAGTTCCCTGAAGGTGGAATTGCATGTAGATAGGGTGGTAAAGAAAGCTTTTGGTGTGCTGGCCTTTATAAATCAGAGCATTGAATATAGGAGTAGGGAAGTAATGTTAAAATTGTACAAGGCATTGGTAAGACCAATTCTGGAGTATGGTGTACAATTTTGGTCGCCTAATTATAGGAAGGATGTCAACAAAATAGAGAGAGTACAGAGGAGATTTACTAGAATGTTGCCTGGGTTCCAGCAACTAAGTTACAGAGAAAGGTTGAACAAGTTAGGTCTTTATTCTTTGGAGCGCAGAAGGTTAAGGGGGGACTTGATTGAGGTCTTTAAAATGATGAAAGGGATAGACAGAGTTGACGTGGATAAGCTTTTCCCATTGAGGGTTGGGAAGATTGAAACAAGAGGGCATGACATGAGAATTAAGGGACAGAAGTTTAGGGGTAACATGAGGGGGAACTTCTTTACTCAGAGAGTGGTGGCTGTGTGGAATGATCTTCCTGCAGAAGTGGTGGAGGCAGGATCGATTTTAACATTTAAAAGTAAAGTGGATAGGTATATGGACAGGAAGGGAATGGAGGGGTATGATCTGAGTGCAGGTAGATGGGACTAGGGGAAAATAAATGGTCGGCACGGAATGGAAGGGCCAAGAAGGCCTGTTTCCGTGCTGTAATTGTTATATGGTTATATGGTTATCTTGAAAGGTGAGACAGGCTTGGGGAGCCTGGTGGCCATCCGCTGGTCCTATTCTCATGTGTTCTTGCGGCATGTCCACCTCCATTATCTACCTTGGGCCTGATGAGGCTCAGAGACTGAGAGCATGTGAATGCCATGGTTTTGGTAAAACCGGGGACTGCAGATGCTCTTTTACAACAAAAACAAAACACAAACCGCTGGAGTAAAGAGTCTGGAGATGAGTCCCGAACCAAAAGGCACCTATCCATGTCCTCCAGAGATGCTGCCTGACCTGCTGAGTTACTCCAACACTTCATGGTTTTTTTCCCCCCATGTTTTAGAGGTTCTCTTTTCACCCCTATCTGATAACCACTCCACCTGTGAAGCTGTGGTGCTTGTTTGGAGAGCGTTTTTTTCCTTTGTTTATTTTCGGGACCTGGTTATTGCTGGGAAGGTCCGTATTCATTGCCCATCCCCAACTACCCTCAAGAGGTTGCTGGAGGGCTGCCCCCTTGAACCCCTGCCGTCCTTCTGGTGAAACGAAGGAGGCAGAGGCAGGAATTGAAATGTCCATTGGAACATTTACTTCTTGCCATTTCGCACGTCAAAAAACGTCAGAATATGAAAAAAAAGGCCACGTTGCTTGAACAGAAGGATTTAGAAAAGGTTTATTTAAAAAATCTCCTTAGAATCTAGAATTTCTCCTGTGGCACCAGCCGCATGTGGAATGGTTGTGGTCTGGAGCTAATGACTGTTCTGGTGTAGGGCCATTGCTAGGAAACTCATCATCACCTGAGGTCCATGGCATCAGGTGTCACTCACTCGACCTTGCTTGACATTAAGCCTTACCCATCAGGGCTGCATCAGCACCATGTATGCAGAGGAAATTGGGTGAGACCAGGCCTGGGGGCAGGTGTAACAGTGAATGAGAGAGGCCCAATGGTACAAATGAGTCTCTGTTATTGCTGTTCGGCAGTAGAGATGTGGACTTTGTTTCTCAGCAATCAGTGGTAATGGTGATGGGATGGGATAGGATGGGATGGCATGGGATGGGATGGGATGGGATGGTTGGCAGAGCTCAGGAGGTTGAAGAAAGTTGGCGGTCAGAGCGTTGGGGCCCATACAAGAAACGGTTGCCAAGGGAGATCTCGTTCGATTCCACAGCACGTCTGGGGACCATTCGTGCATCACATGGCAACAACTTGGACAAACGCAGAATAAAATATCTATCTTTGTTAATCAGTAATGTTCCTAGTTTTAATTTTCACAGAAGATAGAACAGTACAGCACAGGAATGGTTCCTTCGGCCCATGATGTTTGTGCTGAACATGATGCTCCATGTTAAACTGATCTCATCTCCCTGTACATGATCCATATTCCTCTAATTCCTGCACTTCAATGTGCCTATCGAAAAGCCTCTTAAATGCCACTATCGTATCTGCTTCCGCCACCACCCCTGGCAATGCGTTCCAGGCCCCCACCAACCTCAGTCAAAGAAAAACCTGCCCGTACATCCCATTAAACATCCCCCTCTCACCTTGTAGCCATGCCCGCAAGTGTTGACATTTACACTCTGCAAAAAAAAGGTTCTGACTGTCGACACTATCTTTTCCTCTTATCATTTTATATACTCCGATCAAGTCTCCCCATCAACCTGTGTCATTCCAGAGAAAACAATCTAAGTCGATCCTACCTGAAGCTGAAACTCTCATGCAGGAAGCATTCTGGTAACCCTCCTCTACACCCTCTCCAAAGCCTTGACATCTTTCCTGTAATGGGGTGACCAGAACTGCATGCAATATTTCAATATTCCATCCTAACTAAAGTCGCATAGAGCTGCATCATGACTGCCTGAGTCGTATATTTAATGCCCCTAGCAATGAAGGCGAGCATATCATATGCCTTCTTTATCACCCTATCTTTTTATGCTTCCACCTTCAGTGAGCTATGAATTTGGACTGCAAGGTCCCTCTGCTCATCAATGCTGTTAAGGGCCTTGTCATTAACTGTATACTCCCCTAATATTCAACTCCTAAAGTGCAATATCTCAACACTTGCTCGGGTTGAACTCCATCTGCCATTTCTCTGAGCATTTCTACAGCTTATCTACATCCCACTGTATCTTCTGACACTATTCCTCACTGTCTGCAACTCACGATGACTTGGACAAACGGATTCCTCACTGTCTGCTGATTTTGGTGTCATCAGTAAACAAACTCAGCAGCCCATCTACAATTACATCGAGGTTGTTTATACATGTGTTACAAACAGCAGAGTTCCCAGCACAGATCACTGTGGAACTCCACTGTCCCAGATCTCCAGACTGAATATTTACCTTCCACCCGCAACCCTCTGTCTTCTATGACTAAGCCAGTTCTGAATCCATTTGTCCAAGACATTGTGAATCCCGTACATCTTAATGTTCTGGATCTGCCTACCATGAAGGACTTTATCAAAACCCTTACTAAAATCCATACCTGCTCTCGACGGCCCTCCTCCCTCTCGGTTGTGTGGGTCCCTCCTCATTCTCAGTGGCCCTCCTCGCTCTCAGCAGTGCGGGTTCCTCCGCATTCTCGGTCGGCTCCGCAGCTGCGCAGCGCATCACGGGAACCTTCAGGGCCCCCATAAGGTTGTTTAGTTTAGAGATACAGCGCGGAAACAGGCCCTTCGGTCCACCGATGTCGCACAGACCAGCGATCCCCGCACATTAACACTATCCTGCACACGCTAGGGACAATTTACACTTATGCCAAGCATACAAACCAAAGCCAATTAACCCACAAACCTGTACGTCTTTGGAGTGTGGGAGGAAACCGAAGATCTCGGAGAAAACCCACGGGGTCACGGGGAGAACGTACAAACTCAGTACAGACAGCACCCGTAGTGGGGATCGAACCAAGGTCTCTGGCGCTGCAAGCGCGGTAAGGCAGCAACTCTACCGTTGCACCTCCGTGCCGCTCTATTGCGCAGTTAAAGGTAGCACATGACATTCTAAATAAGTTAAAAGTCTAAGAACGGCATTTCCCAGGAAACTATAGGAATCAAAACAGGGTTGACGCTTCACCTAAATTAATGAGATCCAGATTGAATTGCCAATTTCCGTATTTGTATGTCTCAAGAGAACTTTCAAGAGAAAGTCAACAATTTAACTGTGTTTTTCACCAAATTCTTCCACAGGCTGGATCACTGGAGATGGCAAAGGCCTTATTTACCTCACAGATCCTCAGATTCACTCAGTGAAAAAACACCAATGGGGATTAAACTTTGCAGACAAAGGCATCGAATACTTTCTCAACAGCCAGCACAAGGAATGCAATGAGATTTGCCACATCCTCAATCTGAAGAAACCTGTCAGGGAGAATGTGGAGGAAACACCTTCAGCATAGTTTTGTCATCTTGAGATGTATGTTTGAATTTGTCAGAATATTGTCTCATCCTCCTTAATGGTGCAGAAGGTGATCTTTGCATTGCCCCAAACAACCCACAGGCCACTATTCCTGCAAATGCATCAGAATTACTCTTAATTGCAGTTGCCAGTGCATTTCCTGACTCCGGAGTAGGGTTGCCAACTGTCTTGTACTAGCCAGGACATCCTGTATATTGGGCTAAATTGGTTTGTCCCGTATTTGACTGCTACTACTCGGGTCGAGCGGAATGTCGGGTCGGAGCGCCGCGTCCGGCCCCGCCTCACCGTCCCGACATCGTGCAGCCCTTGGAGTGCAGCAGCAGCACCTCGCCCGTGGCTCCATCGGTCAGCAGCCCGGCCAGCCGTCCGACCTTCGGACCTTCACTTACCGCTGCCACTGATGGGCGATCATCGGTTCATGAGTTGGATGGGGTGCCGGACTTTGCGTGCGACGTCGCGTGCCCCCGGCGCCCTTAGGCAAAACTCCTCAGCTGGCCCGCTGGCCAACTCATCATTCACCTAGGCACGGCCGAGTCGGACAGTGAGGTTGGGAGTGAGGTTGGCAACCCTACTCCAGATGCAGGGCACACCTGGTAAATATCTGTGAAGGCAATGGCCACATGACACAGAATAACAGCAGCAAGACATTCAACATTCATTGCTTGCATCAATCACAAGCAAGACTTTGAAAAGTCAGTGAATATAGAGCACTGAATATTTTTCTGAATACCTTGCTGAATTTAGGCAAGGGCGATATTTTTATTTGAGGAGTTTCACTTCTCTCTTTTTGAATATTGAATACGAATTCTTTACTTTATTGTCACATGTGACAAGTCACAGTGAAATGCTTTGCTTGCATACCCAAGGTATGCAAATAGTTGCCACATAAAGAGCCATTATTGTTCCTTATTCTCGTTCCTTCTCCCAGTTCTTCCCCCTTCCTCTATCTCGCTCTTCCTCATCTTTTCTTTCTCATTGCTCTTCTCTCTCTCTCTAGCTATCGTACTCT
The DNA here is from genome assembly GCA_963514005.1 of Raja brachyura. Next base: position 166,789,578 of record OY740781.1, read on the forward strand.
CTTTTTTTCTCTTTGTGTTCCCTTTCTATCTCTCACTCAATTTTTTGCTTCCATATCTTGCATCTTTCACTCATCCTCTTGTTTCTCTTGTCATGATCTCTCACTCTCTCTCTCTCTCTCTCTCTCTCTCTTTTTTTTTTTTCATTTCAAAAACTTTATTCAACACAAATCATAAAATACAATACATCAAAACACAATCAAAAAACACACTATAACGAATAGATCATTGTAGTACAACAGTACATTCATTTATAATCGCCTCAACCCCACGCGGTGACCAGCGCTGACGGAAGGCCTCCAGAGTCCCCGTGAACACCGCGTGTTCCCTCTCCAGGGACACACGTGCACGGACGTAGGCCCGAAAGAGGGGCAGGCAGCCGACTCTCTTTTTTTTTTTTTTTTTTTTTTTTTTTTTTTTTTTTTTTCCTTTCAAAAACTTTATTCAACACAAATCATAAAATACAACACATCAAAACACAATCAAAAATCACACTATAATGAACAGATCATTGTAGTACAGCAGTACATTCATTTATAATCGCCTCAACCCCACGCGGCGACCAGCGCTGACGGAAGGCCTCCAGAGTCCCCGTGAACACCGCGTGTTCCCTCTCCAGGGACACACGTGCACGGACGTAGGCCCGAAAGAGGGGCAGGCAGCCGACTCTCTCTCTCTCTCTCTCTCTCTCTCTCTCTCTCTCTCTCTCTCTCTCTCTCTCTCTCTCTCTCTCTCTCTCATTTTGAAACTGGTTCTAAACTCTTCAAATGTTTTTATTTGCTCCATCCATTGAACATTAGTGCTGTATTAGTGTTTAACTATGTAAGTAAAACACTCACATATCAAAGATTAATTGCAATTATTTCCTTCCACTCAGCAGACCTATGTGTCATTAATTGATTAAAGTTTTTAGTGCATATTTCTGTACCAAGTTCTATATATTTTTTGAACCATGAGCTTGCATTGATGTTATCATTTGAAGATTTGTTTTGTAAATCACTGGTGAATTTCCTTAGGGTTACAGCAATTCTTCATGATTTGAAAACGCAAATAAAAGATCAGCTAAAAACGAGTTTCTATTATTTGGACAATTTTCCACATTGTGTTTTTCGATGCTACTATTGCTGTTACATTGGAACAGCTCATGGTATGGCTGTTCTGGAGAAAAAATCTTTGGGACTTCACTTGGGATATTTGCACGGCCCGGAGCTTTTGGTGTGTCTACTGTCGTCAGCTGTTCCCTGACGTACTCAGGGCTACCAACATTGGGTGAGAATTGAGAATGAGAAATTGCGAGGGAGCATAGCGACCCGGAGGTGGGGGAGGGTGTGGGTAGGGAGCACGGTAGGGAGCTTTCGCATTTTTCAGCTTGTAATTGTGCAATCTGGTGCATGCTGTAGCAAGTCTTTTAACTTACACTTGAATTAAACATTTATGCTTTAAATTGGATTAGGTAAATAAGGTTAGGTTAAATTACATTCCTAATTACATTCCACAGTAGAGCCAGGCTCTGGTCAACAGGTGCAGCACATGAATGACTATATTCATGATTGGAAATCAGAATATAATTCATGCTGTTATGCATATGTATATATATATATATATATATATGTATATGTGTATATGTATATGTATATATATGTATATATATGTGTGTATATATATATATGTATATATATGTGTACATATGCATAACAGCATGAATTATATTCTGATTTCCAATCATGAATATTGTCATTCATGTGCTGCACCTACATATATATGTACATATATATATATATATATATAGATATATATACATATAGATAGATATATATATATATATATATATATATCTCTATATATATATATCTATATATATATATATGGAAACAGGCCCTTCAGCGCACCAAGTCCACACTGACCAGCAATCTACCATACACCAGTTCCATCCTGCACGTCAGGGACAATTTATAGAAGCTAATAAACCTACAATCCTGCACTTCTTTTGGATGTGGGAGAAACCGGAATATCCAGAGAAAACCCATGCGGAAGTAAGGCAGCAACTCTACCGCTGCGCCACCGTGCCACATCATTAAATTATTTTTTCTGTAATATATTTATTATGGTGTCACGTCAATAAAGATGAACACATGATTCTGATTTCTGCCCTTAGTTGAATAACGCACATCTCCAGTCATTGTGTTTTATGGCTGGTTTTCAACCTCTTCAGTCTGAAGGTCTCGACCCGAAACATCACACATTCTTTCTCTCCAGAGATGCTGCCTGTCCTGCTGAGTTTTTCTAGTTTTTAGTGTCTATCTTCAGTTTAAACCAGCATCTGCAGTTCCTGCCTACACTCTTTTTTAAGCAAAACAGGTCCTATTCTCATATTATTCACCTCAACTAAATTTTTTCTTCACCCCCGTTGCTGCAGAGAATACAATCCGAGTTATTCTTAGAATAAAGGGGTCATTTAAGACTGAGGTGAGAAAAAAACGTTTTCACCCAGAGAGTTGTGAATTTATGGAATTCCCTGCCACAGAGGGCAGTGGAGGCCAAGTCCCTGGATGGATTTAAGAGAGAGTTAGATAGAGCTCTAGGCGCTAGAGGAGTCAAGGGATATGGGGAGAAGGCAGGCACGGGTTACTGATAGCGGACGATCAGCCATGATCACAATGAATGGCGGTGCTGGCTCGAACAGCCGAATGGCCTCCTCCTGCACCTATTTTCTATGTTTCTATGTTTATCAAATCTTTCTTCAAACTGAAAAAAAATCCAGCCCAGCCAACATCTTCATAAATCGCCTCTGGATCCTCTACAGAGCAATTGTACCCTTTCTACAATGTGTCATAGTTTTACAGCATGGAAACAGGACCTTCATCCCAACTTGTTGATACAGATCAAGATGCCCCATCTAAATTAGTCCCATTTATCCACATTTAGCCCATATCCCTTTAAACCCTGTTTGTGCCAGTGTGTGTGTGTGAGTGTGTGTGTCAGTGAAGCGGTGAAAACATCCGGAGTGAGCGGAGGCTTGACGTTTCCCTCTCCCCCTCCCCCACCCCCCAGGAATGCGGGCCGGCCCAGGTGCTCTGTGTCCAGCTGGGGTCCGGGGGAGGTCAGGGTCAGTGACCCTGGGGTCGAGCATCGGAGCGGAGCCTTAGCCCGAGATTCATCCCCGCGGCTCTGGATGCGGCACCGATGCCCCCACTCACCTGGCCCGCACCTGACACAGACAGAGCCGCTGGAGGTGAGGGTGGGAGGTGTGAGCGGTGCCTCCGGGGAGGTCGCTGCTGGGACCACTGCCGTGTCTCACCTATCACACCATCTGCACGGGAGAAACGAAACTAGTTTTTTTCCCCCCAAATCATCCCGCGGGCCGGTAGTTTGACACCTCTGCTTTAAACCTATGCCCTCGAGTTCTTGACTCACATATCCCGGGAAAAAGACTATGCACTCATCCTTATATATCCCCCTCATGTTTTTTACTTGCCTCTAAAACAATTGTGGCTTTATTTTGAACTTCCAGCACCTGCAGATTTTTGAGTGTGAGAAATATGTGATCAGCGTGAGAGCGTGAGAATATTGTGAAATGCGTGACTCTCACGCTCAATGCATGAGAGTTGGCAGTCCTGCATACTGTGGGTTGACTCTTGGCTCTTGTGAGGACCTTATGCAAAGGCTGAGATATTTCCACTGAATATTTTTGATTCAGGATGCCCATGAATGCTTCAACCATTTGTAATCCAATGGCTCGGGTCCACCTTCACTGAGGCCGGAGTGATTCTAGAGCATGCTAGTGTCTTCCACGACTCACAACTGAGATGTGGAAGCTCCTCAGACTGCCTGGCTAAGCAGCAGTTAGAATAGCAGGAGTGATCTCAACCCCTTTCGCCCAGCAGAAGCCTCCAAGCTCGAACAGCCGAATGGCCTACTCCTGCACCTATTGTCTATTGTCTACTGGTCACAAAAACCATCAACAGTCTATCTTTTCTATTTTAACCTGTGACGTCAATGGGAGCTGAACGAGGCTTCAGTGAGAAGCTCAGCTAGACCATAAAAGGTCATAAACCAGACCAGACCATAAAAGGCCCAAACAAGCATTAGGATTGTGCAGGTTAGTTATATTTTTTTATGACATGGTTTACGTGAGGCCTGGGAGGTATTGCAGTAATATATAAACTTCTTTGAAATCAGAGCACATTGGCCAAAAATATTAACATGTTGCATATTCGCTGGGAAAATGCAGACTACAGCAGCTGGCAAGCCAAAACATTTGCCTTTCAAAATTAAATCTATTGTGCTTTGGCATTAGTCCAGTTTAGTATATCTGCCTGTGTATATGAGTGAATAATTTGTCTGTCACGTGAATCCCCTTTCTCTCCCATTTGGCCAACAGTTGCAACATGTTTTGGATTACAGGGCAAATGCAGCACCCTGCAAACTATTGCAAGTGTAAATACTCATCAGACATATCTAAACCCCATAGCAAATTCCCAAGTTATTGTAAGACACACCCTACAACACCACATCAATCCTTAATGGATTTTCAACAGTGTGATATGGGGGTGGCACACAGCTGTATAATGAGAAAGTGTTCTGCAATCGAGCAGGATTACCCAGAGGAGTAATCCTCCTTTTCAGAGACTGTTGGAAGCTCCATGAAAGCTCGGCTGCTGCCAGGTGAGCTGGGAGCGGGCTCGGATTACACTCGCAATCTCATTGCACACACTGTCCATCAACCATAGGCATTTGGCATATTGACCATTGTGAAGGGAAAAGCCATTTCAGCTGCTACCAAACTGAGGGGGTCATTCTTTGCTGCATACTTTACACTGGTCACTGCTACAATTGTATTTCTGTCCACTCGTCAAGCAGTGGCAACTGTGGACACTCTGGGTTTACTTGAGATTTGCAGGAATAGGTTTGTAACTGGGAATGTCAGTACAAAACAATTCAAATATATATATAGAGGGGGGGCGGAGGTCCTTTATTATGGCTAATTTAGTATAAGAAAACTAAATGGTATTAATGATCCCATCAAGAAGCAGAGTGTGTAATAAGATTTTCCATTTGTCTTTTTAACGGTTGTTGGGCTGTTTAGAACCCCCCCCCCCCCCCCCCCAACGCCACACTGCAGCCGTTTTAGCCGCATGAGCTAATGATACCTGTCACGCACACGGGCATTAAGAAAGGCTTGGGGAGAAAGAACAAAAAGTGTAATTCATCGGATAACATACAATGTTTGGCCACTGTGCACATGAATGAAGGCGACAAGAAAGCCAGCGGCCAAATCCAGACTATAATGGCCATTCTGTGCAGCGCTCTTCTCCCCAGCCTAAAGAAAGTCACACAGCAGCCCCCACCTCAAACAATTCCCACCGACACTATCGTGTTTCCTACAAATTGGGGTTTTTAGTGGCATGCACATTCACACCGTGCAGTTTCCCTACTTGCTCCTAATGGTGAAGCTGGGGTTGGTGTTAATTGCTACTGCTCTTGTGGAAAAATCCTATTGCATGCTGTTCATTAAAGATCACCAAAGCATTTCACAGTGACACAGGTCACACCCACAGCCCGAAGGTATCACCCGCCGACACTGGGAGTGCATGAAAGTTGTTTAGACGGCGGCCCACTTATCATTGCATGGTTTAACAAAAAAAACGGGTAACTTTAGGCGCAGCTCGTTTCTCTGGAGTCTTCCTAAGGGCGTGAAATGGTTTACCGAGTAAACTATATTTGAACTTCAAATCAGCTGTGTCTTACTATCATCAAAACAGCCGCTTGTACTTTTTTTGTGCAGGAAGGAACTGCAGATGCTGGTTTAAACCAAAGATAGACCCAAAATGCTGGATTAACTCAGCGGGACAGGCAGCATCTCTGGAGAGAAGGAATGGGTGACATTTCGGGTCGAGACCCTTCTTCAGACGGGTACTTTCTGTTCAATTAAATGCACCAGAGATTATCTCTGTCCTCAACACTTCAAGTAAAGTCAAGTCACTTTTATTTATATAGCACATTTAAAAAACAACTCTCGATTGCCAAAGTGCTTTACATTCAACGCAATCTCTACCTTTATTTAAGAGACACGAGGAATTGCAGATTCCCGTTTACAAACAAAAAGTACACAAAGTGCTGGAATAATTCAGGTGGTCAGGCAGCATTTTGAAGAACATGAACGGGTCGAGACCGTACTCAACCTTTCCACTCCCCTTAGATACTCAAACTTCACCCCCTCCGAACATTCAGTCTCTCCACTCACTAAACAAGAAGGGTCTCGACTCGAAACGTCGCCCATACTTCTCTCCAGAGATGCCGCCTGACCCGCTGAGTTACTCCAGCTTTTTGTGTATATCATCCTTTTAAACCAAAGATCCACTCTATGATCTTTGTTTTAAACCAGCATCTGCAGCTCCTTCCTACACAAAAAAGTACCCCCGGCTGCTTGGATTATTGTCCGACACAGCTGATCTGCAGCTCAGCTATAGTTTGGGTCTCCGTTGCCGTTGGGGCCTAGCACCGTGGAGCGGCCTCCAACCGGACCTGGGGCTCCAGTCGCGGAGCTGCGGGCTACTCAGCATCGTGGAGCTGGCCGAGTTCGGAACGGGAGGAGCTGTGGTCGCGCGCTGCTGCTGCCCGACTCCGGAGATTCGGAGGCTCCAGCTGCAGGCCGGTGGACGGTAACACCGGGAGCTCGCGGGTCCCTGGTGGGAGACCGCTTTTCGGAGCTCCCGCGGCGGCAACTTCTCCCGCCCGAGTTGCGGGGTTGAAAATGACCTGGAGCGGGGCCTTACATCGCCCGGCGCGGCTTTAATGGCAGCGGGACTTGCTAGCGCCTGCCGGGGGCTCTAACATCAAGACCCGGAGCACGGCCTCGCATCGCCCGGCACAGCCTGAATGGCCGTGGGACTTATTTACCATCCCTGCTGGGGGCTTTGACTCTGACATCGGGAGGAGAATGGGGAGTGCAGGGGTGAGATAAGACTTTGCCTTCCATGACCGTGAGGAGGAGATTCACTGTGATGGATGTTTGTGTAAATTGTGTTGTGTTTTGGTTCTTTTCTTGTATGTATGACTGTAGAAACTAAATTTCGTACAAATAAACGGTATTGTATTGTATTGTATTGTAGGAAGGAACTGCAGATGCTGGTTTACACCGAAGATAGACACAAAATGCTGGAGTATTTCAGCGGGACAGGCAGCATCTCTGGAGAAAAGGTTGGATGACGTTTCGGGTCGAGACCCTTCTTCAGACCGAGAGTCAGCGGAGAGGAAGACAGAGGTATGGAAGGGTAAGGTGTGAAAACGAGACATCAAAGAGGACGAGGCTCAAGGACAATGGAGAATGGATCATTGTTAGCTTGGAGAAGGTGACAACAAAACATACAAATATAAAATTTAATCCGGAAGACAGTCAGATTTGTTAAACCTGACAGCTCAGAGACTCTTTTCCTTGCGTGCTATGCGCCTATTTATATGCATACTCAATATTTGTTTCAGCTACCAACGTGAAGTATCAAGCAGGATGCTGGAGTGATCATCTCCAAGTTTGCGGATGACACAAAGCTGGGTGGAAGTGTAAGCTGCGAGGGGGGTGCTATGAGGCTGAAGGGTGAGTTTGGGTGAGATAGGTTGGGTGAGTGGGCAGATGCATGGCACATGCAGTATAATGTGGATAAATGTGAGGTTATCCACTTTGATGGCAAGAACAAAGTGGAAGATTATTATCTGAATGGTGCCAGATTAGGAAAAGGGGAGGTGCAACGAGACACGGGTGTGCTTGTACATCAGTCACCGAAAGTAAGCATGCAGGTTCAGCAAGCAGTGAAGAAAGCTACTGGCATGTTGGCCTTCATAGCTAGAGGAGTTGTGTGTAGGAACAAGGAGGTCCTACTGCAGTTGTACAGGGCTCTGGTGAATGGGCACCTGGAGTATTGTGTGCACTTTTGGTCTCCTAATTTGAGGAAGGACTTGATTGCTATTGATGGAGTGCAGCGTAGGTTCACCAGGTTAATTTCCAGGAAAACGGGACTGACATATGATGAAAGAATGGAACTACTGGGCTTGTATTCACTGGAATTTAGAAGGATGAGAGGTGATCTTATAGAAACCGCTAATTTCTTAAAGGCTAGATGCAGGAAAAATGTTCCCGATGTTGGGGGAGTCCAGAACCAGGGGTCACAGTTTAAGAATAAGGGGTAGGCCGTTTAGGACTGAGATGAGGAAAAACTTTTTCACCCAGTGAGTTGCGAATCTGTGGAATTCTCTGCCACAGAAGGCAGTGGAGGCCAAATTCACTGGATGCTTTCAAGAGAGATTTAGATTTAGCTCTTAGGGCTCAAGGAATCAAGGATTATGGAGAAAAAGCAGGAACGGGGTACTGACTTAAGATGATCAGCCATGATCATATTGAATGGAGGTGCTGGCTCGAAAGACCGAATGGCCTACTCCTGCAGCTATTTTCTATGTTTCTATAAAGCAGAACAGTGTCTGAGGAAGGGTCCCGAACCAAAATGTCACCTATCCATGTTCTCCAAGGATGCTGCCCGACCCTCTGAGTTATTCCAGCATTCTGTGTCTTTTTCAGTCATTAATAGTTGGAGTCTCCAATTGGGTATTACACGCTGTGTTTTATCACTGGTATCAACTGGTTCTGTGTTCATTCTAATCATTTACGGACTCTTCCCACATATTAGTTAAGTGTATTCTGTTGCATTCATTCTTTCTTGGCCTGCAGCTCTTGCCTAAGGTTTACCTAATCCGTGAAGTTATTTTAATAGATAAGTGCCAAGGAACAGTGGCTAATGCCAAGTGGAGTTTCACTAGACACAGAGACGTAGGCACAGCCGTCTACATTCCATCGCTTGCGCACACCGACGTGGCACTATCAGCGCTACACAATTTCTTATGTCGACACCAAAACAAGAATCCTGATGCGACTATGGTGGTTGCTGGAGATTTTAATAACTCAAATCTCAAAAAGGTCATGCCTAACTTCTGCCAACACATCACTACTGCTACACACCGTTCAGGAAAGGCTACAAGGCTGCTTCTCTTTTAAAATTCTGATTATACCAGGTTCAATCAATTAACTTGATTTTCATTATTACAAGCATAATACTCTGAAGTTTGATAATATAGAGTCATAAAATGATACAGTGTGGAAACAAGCCCTTCGGCCTAACTTGCCCACACCGGCCAACATGTCCCAGCTATACTAGTCCCACCTGCCCACGTTTGCTCCATATCCCTCCAAACTTGTCCTATCCATGTACCTGTCTAACTGTTTCTTAAAGGTTAGGATAGTCCCAGCCTCAAGTGCCTCCTCTGGTAGCTTGTTTCATAAACCCACCACCCTTTGTGTGAAAAAGTACACCCTCAGATTCCTATTAAATCGTTTCCCCATCACCTTAAACCTATGTCCTCTGGTCCTTGATCCACCTACTCTGGGTAAGAAACTCTGTGCATCTACCCAATTTATTCCTCTCATGACTTTTTACACCTCTATAAGATCTCCCCTCATCCTCCTGCGCTCCAAGGAATAGAGTCCCAGCCTGCTCATCCTCTCCCGAAAGCTCAGACCCTCTAATCCTCGTAACATCCTCATAATTCTTCTCTGTACCCTTTCCAGCTTGACAACATCTTTCCTATAAAATGGTGCCCAGAACTGGACACAATACTCTAAATGTGGTCTCACCAACATCTTATACAACTGCAACATGTTCTCCCAACTTCTATACTCAATACTCTGACTGATCAAGGCCGATATGCCAAAAGCCTTTTTGACCAACTTATCTACCTGCGACTCCACCTTCAAGGAACCATGCACCTAGACTGATTGCCAAAACTGGCTGACTTTATGGCCGAGAAGGTCAAGGGCAGCATTGACACCCATGTAAGTTCCCTTCCACATCATCCATTCTGACTCGGAAATTGACCACATTCTTTCATAGTTGTTGGGTGAACAACAATGGCACTCCCTAACCTAGCTACTCTGACATCTTAACCACAAACCCTCAGTGACTAAGGAATCATCGGTATCTTCTCCAGATAGTGATGGGCAACAAACCTTGTCAAGAAACTAAGGAATCATTTAAAAACAGTAAGGTCTTGAATTTAAAATTAGTTTTTCCCTCAATACTTCTTCATAGCTGCAGCCATCTCTATATCTTTAATCTACACCATTCCACATCTCTCCAAAATATCTTCCTTTTTCCAGTTCTGACTTTCAAGGCATGCAGTGGATGGAATTCCTTCCTTAACCATTTCAGCTCATGTCCTCTCTTTTTTTTCCAATCAGCATCTTAAAACCTGTTGACCAAGCATTTGACAATCCAAGATGACAACTCATTGCTGGTTCACTGTCAAATTTTGTTTGAAACCATTTTGGTGAATTATTCTGGATTATATTTTGTTTCGTTATGAAACAGAATATTACATCATGGACTTCCTCTTGCACTAAATGTTATATCTTTTATCCTGCACCTGTACTCTGTGGACAGTTTGATTGTAATCATGTATAGCCTTTTTGCTGACTGGATAGCACACTAAAAGCTTTTCACTGTACCTTGGTACACGTGACAATATTAAACTAAACTATGAAACATAAGCAACAGCTGAATAAACGGTGCTTGAATCCCCCTCAGCCAAATGATGGCTGATCTGTATTTGATTTTAGTTCTACAATTCTGGCTTTTGACCAATAAAACCATGTTTGTGTGTTGTTTTGTCAACCAGCATAATTGAAAAGTCGCAGCAACTTCTATTTGTATTATCAATAAATGCATTAAAATGCAGCACGAGGTAACCAAAATGGTCGACCTAGCCCACTGAGGGACAGAGGTACCGGCCCCCTAAGTAGGCTTGGGGTCAGCTATGGGAACGGATCTACTGGCTCCTGCTGGGCCTGAGTTCCAGAGTCCCGGCCACAGTGGGCAAATTCGACTGGCCGATCGGAAGTCCAGCCGCTAAAGTCAGCTATTGGAAAGGATCTGCCAGCTCCAGCTGGGCCAGAGTACCAGGGCCTTGGCCGCAGAGGAAACATTCAACCCACCCACTGGCTGTGGAGTCGGGGAGGGGATTTCAAGTGCGTTCTCATTATTTTGTTTGGATTAAAGGAGGTGCTGGACTACCAGTTGCCATAAAAACGGTGGTGAACCTGCATTATTCATGTAACGTTGAGACTTTTCATTTAGGTTCAAATCACTAGGCCTCTAGAGCTATACCATCTCAGAAATAAAATAGAGGGACTAGTGCTCCAAGAGCCTCTTTCAACCATCAAGAGAGTTAAGGGTCGACAATATCACATCATTCTTATTTATTAAGAAGAAAGTTCACATTTAGGAAGATTTATGTGAGGTGGGCAAGTGGGCCACAATTTTACCAAAGGCAATATGCTGGATCCTACTGTCTCTGTCCCTTTGCCTAAACGCACCATCCACACCGCTTGCCCAGCCTCACTAACCTGACCCAACTGTCCAGGGCTAACCTGCGCCCTGTTCTCGTGCTAAATGGGGCAGATCACAGACAGCATCCATGTGCAGGTGACGTATCCTGAGGCCAGACTACCCAGACCATCTGTTCACAGCCCATTTAACTGCACAAAAATAATAAAATTAGTTAGAAACACAGCTTAATTTCCCAGAAAATAATTAAAATCTGTAAAATAAAGAAACCACTTACTCTTTTTAATGCATAAGGTCAATAGACAATAGAAAATAGGTGCAGGAGTTGGCCATTCGGCCCTTCGAGCCAGCACCGCCATTCAATGTGATCATGGCTGATCATCCCCAATCAGTACCCCTTTCTTGCCTTCTCCCCATATCCCCTGACTCTGCTATTTTTAAGAGACCTATCTAGCTCTCTCTTGAAAGCATCCAGAGAAACTGCCTCCACCGCCTTCTGAGGAAGAGAATTCCACAGACTCACCACTCTGTGAGAAAAAGTGTTTCCTCGTCTCCATTCTAAATAGCTTACTCCTTATTCTTAAACTGTGGCCCCTGGTTCTGGACTCCCCCAACATTGGGAACATGTTTCCTGCCTCTAGCGTGTCCAAACCTTTAACAATCTTATATGTTTCAATGAGATGCCCCCTCATCCTTCTAAACTCCATATTGTACAAGCCCAGCTGTTCCATTTTCTCACCATATGACAGTCCTGCCATCCCAGGAATTAACCTTGTAAACCTACGCTGCACTCCCTCAATAGCAAGGTCATAAGATCATGTGATAGGAACAGAATTAGGCCATTCGGCCCTTCAAGTCAACTCTGCCATTGAATCATGGCTGATCTATCTCTCTCTCCTAACCCCATTCTCCTGCTTTCTCCCCATAACCCTTGACACCTGTACTAATCAAGAATCCATCTATCTCTATGTTAAAAATATCCATGGGCTCGGCCTCCACGGCAAAGAATTCCACAGATTCACCACTCTCTGACTAAAGAAATTCCTCCTCATCCCCTTTCTAAAGGAACGTCCTTCAATTCTGAGGCTACGGACTCTGGACCAAGACTCTCCCGCTAGTGGAAACACTCTCTCCACATCCAAGCCTTTCATTATTTGGTAAGTTTCAATGAGGTCCCCCCCTGATCCTTTTAAGCTCCAGCGAGTACAGGCCCAGTGCCGTCAAATGCTCATCATATGTTATATATTAGAATACATATCATATTCGGCACTTACTTAAATGCATAGGTTTGTTACTTGTTTCAGCCATTGCTGATGGAAAATAGATGACCATTTGGCCCAGCTTGTTTCTGTTCCACTTGCATCTGACTTGCAGCTCATCCTAGACTTTTTTCATTCAACCTACAAACAAAAACTCAGAGATGAGCTGATCCACGAGGCAGACAGAGCCAATGACCCACATACTATTGATAAGGAACAATATTAAATTAGATCAATTTCAATGTTCAGAGCAGTATTGTTATTTTTCATCACCTTAAAACAAATGTTATATCTAAACACTCAGACAGACTCTATTTTGAATAGGCTGCTCAATTATAGCCTCTGGCATTGGGAGTAATTTCCATGCCTTGGAAAAGCTACAATTTCCTCGAGATATGCATTTGTCCATTTAGTTTAGTTTATGGTCATGTGTACCATGTGTACATGGTCAGTGACAAGCTTTTGTTGCATGCTAACAAGTCAGCAGAAAGGCAATACATGATTAAAAACAATCCATTTACAGTGTATAGATACATAATAAAGGAATAATGTTTAGTGCAAGGTAAAACCAACAACGACGGGACAACAAAGATGTAGATAGTAGCTCAGCACTGCTCTCTAGTTGTTGGTAGGATGATTCAGTTGCCTGATAACAGCTAGGAAGAAACTGTCCCTGAATCGGGTGGGGTGCATTTTCACACTTCTATACCTTTTGCCTGATGGGAGTGGGGAGAAAAGGGATTGGCCAGGGTGCGACTGGTCCTTGATTATGCTGCTGGCCTTGACGAGGCAGTGTGAGGTATAAATAGAGTCAAGAGAAGGGAAGCTGGTTTGTGTGATGGTCTGGGCTGCGTCCACAATTCGCAGCAATTTCTTGCGGTCTTGGATGGAACTGTTCCCAAACCAAGCTGTGATGCATCCTGATAAAATGCTTTCTACGGTGAACAATGTAAACTTAAACTTGACTGGACTATAAAAAAGTCACTTCAGTGTGTTCATTGGCAGTACATGTATAACCTTTAAAGTAGCTGTTGAGTTTGCTAATTGTTATCTACCTATGCTAGTTTGTAAGATGAAGAGCATTTTTTCCAGAGTTGGTCAAAACTGGTGATCAAATTTTAAATCTTTAAACCTGTGCATCCACAATAGAAATAAGATCAAAGTTTCCATGTGATACCTGGAAATCGTTTAAAAATAGTCTTTCATATCAAAATAACTTTGATTGTAGTCTATGTTCTGAGCAATGGCAGACCGATGAGTATAATTTAACTAAAAACAAATGAAAACTTTCCTTTGTTTACAATGGCAACATTTTATTTTATTTTCAGTAATTTCAATTTTACAGATTCTAAATGTGGTTAGCGACAATAATCTTACAGCACTTTCATATCTTTTACATTCCCATGTTATTTCTATGGCATAAATTATGGAGTTACTTTTACAAGATTAACACATCCTTTTTCCACTTAAGCCAGTCAAAAACATTTGAAAAGTTGCAAAGGAAATATACTTATGCACAACTTAATCTAAACCAAGCACCATTTGCAATAAGGTGCCATGTGGATTTCAGTAGGCTCTTGATTGGACTTTGTAACAGGACTTTCCATTATTCTGTCAGAAAAGAGCCTTCTTTCACTATTAATGATTAACTAAGCCAGAATGCAAGGAGCATTTTAACCTGAAGCATTTGTATTTATTTCCCCATCATTAACCTCAGAACCCAAACCCTTAATTTCATTATGAGCTTTCAAACTTCAATCAATAGGAGTAGCCTACCTGATTCAAGCTGATCGTTTAAGCTGCATTGAAGTGGACAGTCATTCTCTTTTTCGCCATGTGCTTCTTTCTTCAAACTATCAAAGATCTTGCTGGTTCTTCTAAATTTATTGGAGTGTCATAAATACTTTGGTTGAAAGGCTAGAGGTTTCAGAACCCGCGGGGGACTAAACCCAATATTAGAATGGTCGTTGTGGAGGTAACATTCACTTTAAGGCGGTTTTGTTAAATCTAAAAGTAGCCTGTGTGTGCATGTTTCATGGTTGAGGAGGTCAGTGTAAGTGCATTGATCAGGACCACCAATTGGAATTGTCCTCTTCCATCCAATGCAGGAGAAAAGAAAGCTCTGTGCTGTTATTGTGACCACTTTACTACGTGGAGCCGCAAATCCTCACAAAATTACAGAGAGAGAGTGAGAGAGAGAGAGAGAGAGAGAAAGAGAGAGAGGGAGGTCAAGAATAAGATTTGTCACAAGGGAGATCAAGATAATGCCCCTGTCCCACTTAGGAAACCTGAGCGGAAACATTTGGAGACTTTGCGCCCCACCCAAGGTTTCCGTGCGGTTCCCGGAAGTTTTTGTCAGTCTTCCTAATGGTCGAAAGTGGATTCCTTTTTAAAAATCGGTAATTTTTTAGTCGAAGCCGGTTGCGATGCTAGTTGAAGGTGGTTGCCGGAGGACAAAAACCTCCGGGAACCGCACGGAAACTTTGGGTGGGGCGCAAAGTCTCCAGATGTTTCCGTTCAGGTTTCCTAAGTGGGACAGGGGTATAAGTGGGACAGGGGTACTCAGACAAAGTTAGATGGAAAAAAAATTATCAATGATGTTTGAAGCAATGACTAAAAGATTGACAAAGAGGACAAGTTCTCAGGAAGCCTTTAAAGGGAGTTGGAGAGCCAAAGAGAAGAGGAGATTCTGGAGCATTGTGCTCGGCAACTGAAGCCATGGCCATCGATAAGAAATCAAAGGGAGGTATAACTAACCTTAAAGTCAGAGTGGAATGGAGGCAGCATCGAGGAGCTGGAGGAGATTAGTGGTCAGAAAAAAACTTAAACAAAACAATGAGGATTTTTATACTGGATGCGGAAGGATTGGGAAAGAATGGATTTTAACAAGATGCAAGGACCCTGAAGTGCAGCAGTTCTATCCATTTTCGGGATCACATTAAACAGACAAAAATATATTCATGTGTCCTTAACGTGCTAAAGCTTAATGAGGAGAGCTTTTCCCCTTGGAGGCAGTGCCTCCCTAACCCTCCACACATCTCTGCAGCAGCACAGCGAAAAGAATAGGAGCAGAAGTGTGCCCTGGAGTAGAGTGGTTGGTTTGCTGCTGATTGAGTATTTCAGTGGTATTTGGCTCCAGGTAGGGATAGAGGCTTTGGCAAAGTATGGTTTTGTGGATCGTTTTAAAGGCTGTGTAATGAAATACAGGGTTGGGATAATGGATCAACGGCACCCCTTCTAACTTTAGTTAGCTTCATTTTTAGTCACTCAGAGAGCTGCAGCACAGAACCAGGCCCTTCAGCCCACCGAATCTATGCCAACCGTTTTCAGTGCCGTGGCAGGGACCAGACCCACTGAAGGTGAAACTCAAATGTGGAAGAGGTAGAGGGGGGAAAAAAGGATCAAGTTCAGGAGACACAACCTATTGAAAATGAAAGCAAAGTCGAAGGCGCATAGCAATTGCAAAGCTGTGGAATTGACGGTATTTTAGATTTAAGAATGGGAGTGTGGCTTTGCCAGAGATTTGGCAAATGCCCTAAGACAGGAAATTATTTACACATCAAACATCAAACTAATCTAAAAAAGTCAGCTTCCGTGGGGAGTGGACTCGATGTGTGAATGTGTTGAGTCTGAAGAAGGGTCTCGAGTCACCCATTCCTTCTCTCCAGAGATGCTGCCTGTCCCGCTGAGTTACTCCAGGTTTTTGTGTCTATCTTCAATGTGGGAAGATGCAGTTTGCATGGACAAGGTGGAGCTTCAAGTAATGACTAAATTACTGTAGTAGATGGTTACACAAAAAGCTGGAGAAACTCAGCGGGTGCAGCAGCATCTAAGGAGCGAAGGAGATAGGCGACGTTTCGGGTCGAGACCCTTCTTCAGACTGGTCAGGGATCAGGGAAACGAGAGATATAAACAGTGATATGGAGAGATAAAGCAAGAACAATGAGTGAAAGATATGCAAAAAAGTATTGGTGATAAGGGAAGCAGGCCATTGTAAGCTGTTTCTGGTGTGAAAATGAGAAGCTAGTGCGACTTGGGGGGGGGGGGGGGAGATGGAGAAGGAATGTCAGTAGATGTTTTAGATGCTTTTAGATGCTGTAGTAGATGCTTTTGGCTGATGCCAAACTTGGGGACTAATTATTGTGGCAGATATTTGTGGTCTCTGTAACAGCCGTAACATAACTATCGTTATTTGTAGAACTTAATTCTGCTTTTCTGAAGACAAAAGAAAGGAACGTTTGCTGTGGAATTTGGTGTCACAATTTGGTATTTGTTATGAAGGACTTAATCACATAACTTTAAAAGGCCCACTGCAGCACAGTTGAAAAAGCAACAAAGGTCCTACAATATTTACTAATTTTTGTACCACAAAAATATCCCCGAAGATAGACACAAAATACTGGAGTAACTCAGAGGCACAGCTAGCATCTCTAGAGAGAAGGAATGGGTGACGTTTCAGGTCGAAACCCTTCTTCAGACTTCAGTCTCGACCTGAAACGTCACCCATTCCTTCTCTCCAGAGATGCTGCCTGTCCCGCTGAGTTACTCCAGCTTTTTTGCGTCTATCTTCGGTTTAAACCAGCATCTCCAGTTCCTTCCTACACAAAAATATTCCCATTGTTTACTGGTTTCCCTGCACTCTAATCCTATAGTGATTCCCATTGCCTCCTCCTGTCTTAATCAGTCCCTCCTTGTCAAGCCAGAACATTCATTTTGTTTCTGCCTGTGAGCATTGGTTGTGCTCATAGGTCACAGCTAGCCATTATCATGGAGATGAGATCTGGCCAGTGCATCAGCCATCCAAAATGAAAACCAACTCGTTATATCCTCCTCTGCACACAAGCCTTTGATCAGCACCCATTTTATCTCCTCTGTTGTAATCAGCATTTTCATAGATGGGTTAATTACCACCAAAAACAATCAGGCAAGCTCGGACAGAAAAATCAATTTCCCATCCCGCCAATGCCTAGAAAGAATATTTGGCACAGTATAAACAGAGATTAAGAAACCAAAAGACGAATTTATGAAGCATCATTTGCCCAGTGGCTATGCACTCCAGTGTTTTTGCAATATTTTAGAATTGCGAACCCAGTTGTACAAGTAGTAGTCAATTTGCACGTGGAAAATTACTACTACAACAATTAAATAATGATTCAGAAGTCTGGAGTTTTGTTTGGGGGATAAATATTGACCAAGCTCCAATATAATCCCCTTGCTCCTGTTCAAAGTTGGGTCTAAGGGATATATTGCATAATCTGACAGCACACTTGGTCCCAGCTTAATAAACTCTGTGACCAATATTTATATTACTAAAAGTCTGATCTTGACCACTTCCTGTTGTTCTGTATATTGAGTTTAGACAAAACGCTGCCACTTGCGGCTGTGATTTTTAGCCATCTTACTCAGAGTCCCCCTCCGCTGCGCAGGACAAGAAGATTTTTCCCATTGATGAAAAATAAAAGAGTTATTAGTGTTTAAAAAATGTTGAGATGCTCTCTCCTGAAGGCCATGCCCCTTCCAGAGGGACTATAAAAACCGGAAGTGTTGTGTGCCTCAGTCTGTCTCTGCAAGATAGGGGAGCGTCTCTCAGTCTGAGCTGTGAATAACACTGAACACAAGTCTACTAAACTGTGAGTGGTTTTACTGACCTGTCAGGTCCCTTAATGTGGTTTGAAAATATAGTTTGGAAATGCTAAAGCTTTGTGTTTGGTTTGGAAATGCTAAAGCTGTGTTGCCTTTGGTTTGGAAATGCTAACGCTGTGTTGCCTTTGGTTTGGAAATGCTAAAGCTGTGTTGCCTAATTAAAGTTGCCTTGCCAAATTAAAGTTGCCTTGCCTAATTAAAGTTGCCTTGCCTAATTAAAGTTGCCTTGCCTAATTAAAGTTGCCTTGCCTAATTAAAGTTGCCTTGCCTAATTAAAGTTGCCTTGCCTAATTAAAGTTGCTTTGCCTTCGATATAATTAAAAGTCTAATCTTGACCACTTCCTGTTTGCGCTTTATATTGATTTTAGAAACAATGCTACGACGTGTGGCTGTGACTTTTGGCCAACTTACTCAGAGTCCCCCTCCACTCATCAGGTGCCAAGGATTTTTCCCATCGACGAAAAATAAAATATTTTTTAGTGTTTAAAAAATGTTGAGATTCTCAACATTCTGTCACTCATGTCATGAAGGCCATGCCCCTTCTGGTGGGAAGGGGGGAGGGACTATAAAACCCAGAAGTGTGGGCGATGGCTCAGTCTCTGCAAGATGGAGGAAGGAGAGGTCATGACTCGCTGTCTTTAGTTGCCTTGCACCCTGCTTGAAATGGTATGAAACTGCACTTAAATTTGGTGGTCTTGCACCCTTCTTGAAGTGGTAAGAAACTGCAGTTGAATTTGGTGGCCTTGCACCTTGCTTGAAATGGAATTTCAAGGAATAGCCGTGAGTCAACTGCCAGCCCACCAGCCATAAGTGAGTGAGCTGCCAGCACAACAGGCTTGAGTGACTGAGCCGCCCGCCCAATAATCCATTCGGCCCACAATGTCCATAATAGCCCTCTGGAAACCAGTCCCTTCAGCCCACAACACCCATACTAGCGCTCCAGAACACCCCTCCCCCCTACTGGCCACCAGTATTGGAATTGGTGGAGAGGTGGAATATTGCGTTTGGGGACCAGCCCTCCCATGTGATGCTGGGACCCAACGGGTCCCACTAAGTCTAGTTTTCTCTATAAATGAGGCATTCCTCGCTGCTGCATTAGCGTACCAGTCTAAGTTTATTTTTAAAGACGAGTCTCATTCATGAACAGACCCACAACTGATGGAGGTAAGAAAAAAGGCTATCGTAATCGATATATCAAGTCACACTGGCCAAGAGAGGAAAGTAATGAAACCGAAAATTATTGATAACAAGAGAGATAGAGATTAACTAATGTAACATTCAAAACATGGGGAGCATTCATTAGGGGGTGAATATTAAACTCATTCCACCCATAATAATAATAATTGTAAATTAATGGCACATAAACTATGTGTTCAGTGTTTCCTTCTAAAAGTAGTCAAATTAAACCCTTCTATACACCCATACTCAACACTCATCAATTGACTTCATGATGGATTAAATAATTATCATGCCAACTGCCGGCAGAAAGTTGATGCATTAATTTCCACGATCATAGTATTCCTAGTTTCCTTTGAATCCTGCTACACCCTCATTGGGCACATTTATTAACGTATCTTCAGACATCATCAAGCACCTCTGAGATTCCCTCCAGTTTGTGACACAGTTAACAAGACCAAACTTCAATACAGATTGAGTGTGTAGGAAGGAACTGCAGATGCTGGTTAAAACCGGAGATAGACACAAAAAGCGGGAGTAACTCAGCGGGACAGGCAGCATTTTTGGAGAGAAGGAATGAGTGACGTTTCGGGTCGAGACCCTGCTTCAGGTTGAGTTGGACACTCAATGTATGGCAAGGCAGCACATCTCATGATTAAATATGCAGTTTGACCAAAGAAGGATCAGCTGCTTGAAGTAAAGTCTCTATTGATTAAATTCAGTGGTAGATGTGCTTCAGCTCCCAGTCCAGATGCCCAGCTAATTAACATCTAGATTCCATAAGATTAAAAGAAAGCGCTTAATAATCTTTTGAAGAGGTCATCCTGAGGGGATCATGTCCAGAAATCAGCTGCTGGCCAAATGGCTTTAATTGTCTCTCACGGGCTCCTCAGATTCAAGGCAAAATTAGAAACTTTGTGTGTTTAGTATCTCCTGGAAAACACAAATTCTTTTGTGTTCAATTTTTGACAGAAAGATTGCGTAATTATATTACTGCAACCAGTGACTAGAAATTACTATTGTCAACACAATTGCAGATGTACACCTAGTGTGGTCAAACGACATTCATTTATTTACTGTTTTCAGTAAAAAGAGCTGTAAAGTATCAAAATAAGACAGTTGCTATTATTGGCAATAGAATTTCTGGGGTTATGTTTTGCATCATATTTTAATGTTCTTTAAAAACGATGCACAAATTAAGACTGGCACAATGCTGCACTCCACAGAATGCTCTACAACTCTACACCAGATACTCTAGTGTCAAACAGTTTCACAGCACACAACTCAGGAGTGAAGTTATCGGATCAAAAGCTTTCCAAATCATGAGAGTTCACCTCAAAGTAGAATTGCACAAGATGCAATGTCGTTTTGTGGTAATACTTGTTGGAATAAGTAGTTAATTGTACCCATATTAACAGGGTTAGGCCGCTGTGTGACAGAGACAGTTGGTGACCTACAAAACCAAAAAATAAATAATTGCAAAGTATTCCACCATGCCCTGAAATAATCTAGATGGTACGATCAGAGAGAGACAGGTACTGGGAAATCTGGTGCTTTCATGCATCATTTGCAAAAGCTAATATTCAGGAAAGCTAACAGAATATTATTGCTCAATGCGCACTGAATTCAATATACAAGTACGTCTGAAGTATGGTTTCGATAATGCAATGATTTTCACAATTCTGACATAAAATAAACTCACGTCTAAGTTACTTTTTCAGAAACGTTTCAGAGTGCTAACAAGCAGGACCTGTTCACTTATACCTGGCATTTCTTGTTAGTTTATTTTGATCAAAGAACAGGTGCTGGCAAGTTTCGTGACTGTGCCACCAGGGCAGCACGATGACGCAGCGGTAGAGTTGCTGCCTTACAGCACGTACAGTGCCAGAGACCCAGGTTCAATCCCGACTATGGGTGCTGTCTGTATGAAGTTTGTACGTTCTCCCCGTGACCTTGTAGGTTTTCTCCTAGATCTTCGGTTTCCTCCCACACTCCAAAGACGTACAGGTTTGTAGGTTAATTGGCCTGGTATAAATGTAAATTGTCCCTAATGTATGTAGGGTAGTGTTATTGTGTGGGGATCGCTGGTCGGCACGGACTCGGTGGGCCAAAGGGCCTGTTTCCGCGCTGCATCTCTAAACTAAACTACACTTGCACCTCCGCACCTGGATGGGAAAATCCACCATTGATTGGCAACTCCACTGAAACAGATTCACCATTTTAATTCATATTAATGTGAAATAATCATTTGTAACTACTGAAGCTGTTTAATCAGCTAGCATGCAATTCAGAAATGACTTGGTAACATCATAAATACGGCATTAAACAACTCATACATACACAAGGCCGATGGGGAAAAGTGCACTAGCCATGGATGAGAGTGTGAAAGTTAGGTGTCGGATCAAAAGGGAAGCTGGATTTAGCCTTCTTTATGGCAACCTGAGTTTTACCTTGAAACTAACGGGATACTTTTAACCATAATCAGGACAGGTCATCAATTGTTGTGACTCATTCATTTGTTATCAGATCCTGCATACGTGCAGAGTTTGCCCGATAGCGTGGAGTGGCAGAGGGAGTGTGTTCTAGTGTCAGCATTGAAACAGGCCCTTAAGCTCAACTTGCCCATGCCAACCAAGATGCTCTGTCCACACACCCACGTTTGGCTCATATCCGTCCAAACCATTGATAGCCATGTATCTGTCCTAAAGTCTTTTAAATTATGTTATAGTAAAGGGGCTGTCCCACTTGGGTGACCTAATCCGCGAGTTCTGGCGAGTTTGCCCTTGACGCATGCTCGCAGCGTGGTCGACACAAGGTCGTAGGAGGTCTCTGTAACTCTCCTTCATGCTCGAGGGTGGTCTCCGCGTACTCGAGGCTTTTTCAACATGTTGAAAAATGCCCACGAGTAATAAAAGGTCGCCATGGAAAAAATCGATACTTTTTTTACTCGTCGGTTTAGTCGTAGTAGGTCGGCATGTTAGTCGTAGGTAATCAAGGATAGTCAAAGGTAGTCATAGATAATCTTCATCATAGTCGAAGGGAGGTCGTAGGAGATCGAAGGAGGTTGTCTTCACTCTCCACTATTCGGTGTCCAATTTTCCCGACGTTAGTCGTAGCTAGTCATAGCTAGTCAAAGCTAGTCTTCAACATAGTCAAAGGAGGTCTTCTACATAGTCGAAGGAGGTCTTCAACATGTCATTTTTGTAAACTCTTCTAAACTCGCCAATTAGTTTGCCCTAGTGAGACAGCCCTTTAAATGTTATTATAATCTCTCCATCACAAAGTCAAGTATTTTCCTCATGATTTTCGAAAAATACCTGGTTGGAGTTTCTGCACAACCAGAGATAATTCAAAGGTAGACACAAAATGAAGGAGTAACTCAGCGGGTGAGGCCACGACTCTGGAGAGAAGGAATAGGCAACGTTTCGGG
This sequence comes from Raja brachyura, assembly GCA_963514005.1. The sequence continues at coordinate 166,812,471 of OY740781.1, forward strand.
TTGAGATCCTTCTGCAGACGGATGTCAGGGAAGGGGGCAGGACAAAGATAGAATGTAGGCGGAGACAGTAAGACTAGTGGGAGAACTGGGGAGGGGGGGGGGGATGGAGAGAGAGAAAGCAAGGGCTATCTGAAGTTAGAGAAGTCAATGTTCATACCGTTGGGGTGTAAACTACCCAAGTGAAATATAAGGTGCTGTTCCTCCAATTTGCGCTGGGCCTCACTCTGCCCAGGACAGAAATGTCAGATTGGGAATGGGAGGGGGAGTTGAAGTGCTGAGCCACCGGGAGATCAGGTAGGTTGATGGAATGAGCGGAGGTGTTCAGCGAAACGATCGTCGAAACTGCGCTTGGTCTCGCCGATGTAGAGAAGTTGACACCTGGAACAGCGGATAAAGTAGATGAAGTTGGAGGAGGTGCAAGTGAACCTCTCCCTCATCTGGAAAGATTATTTGGGCCCTTGGATGGAGTCGAGGGGGGAGAAAAAAGAACAGGTGTTGCATCTCCTGCAGTTGCAGAATAATTCAATTTCATCAGTAAGCAGGGGACGGCATAATTTCATCAAAATTTAATTAATGTGTCCATAATGAACTACATTGTGTTCCCTATCTCGATACATTCTATGCCGACATTAATATTATAACTAAATGGAAAAAGTGAGCACACCAATACCTAAACATGGTATCTCCATTTTATGTGCCCAATACGTCAAATACTTATTATTGCACAAATAATAATTATTAAACACTGTGTCCTTCTGTAGCTCAAGTGTGAACATGCACCTGTAGAAATGTAACACAGGCAATTGAAAAGGTGCAGTGATCAAATCAGCATTCCTGTTATTTTAAGCAGATGCATGGATATTGGAATAGAGAGCTAAATCATTATATATTCAAACTTACTTTAGACTTTTCAGATTTTAGTATTTAGAGGTATAGCGCGGAAACTGAGTCCGTGCTGACCACCATGCCCATGTCACCTCGTACACCAACACTAACACTATCTTACACACTAGGAACAAATTTTCAACTTACCAAAGCCAATTAACCCGCAAACATGTATGTCTTTGGAGCGTGGGAGGAAACTGGAGCACCCAGAGAAACCCCACGTGGTCACAGGGAGAACACACAAACTCCACACAGACAGCATCCATTGCCATGATCGAACCCAGATCTCTGGCAGTGCAAGGCAGCAACTCTACCACTGCACCACCATGCTGCCCTTCACTAAATGCTGCAAGGGCAATTTTACAGATCTAAACAATGACATAAAAGAGATTAACAAGATGTCAACTGCAAGCAATATTGAAAGAGAGAATCCCCGATAATATTATTCATTATTCAGAACAATATTTTTGATTTAGTCAAATGTAAAATTTAGAGAAACTATTTCAATTAAATAATGCTCAATAAATCAGTTTAGTTTTAGTTTAGAGATACAGCTGGAAACAAGCCTTTTAGCCCACCAGGCCCACGCTGACCATCAAGCACCCCCTCACACTAGTTCTACATCATCTCACTATCTCACCCACTCCATACACACTGGGGCAATTGTACAGAAGCCAATTAACCTACAATCCACTCATTTTGTGATGTGGGGGGGGGGGGGGGGACTGGAGCAGACAGAGGAAACCCTTGCAGTCACATGGAGAACATGCAAACTCCACATAGATAGTGCCGAGCTCAGGGTCAAACCCGGGCCTCTGGCGTGGCAAGGCATCAGCTCTACCAGCTGCACCACTGTACCACCCTTATGACAAAAAAATATTAGTACGCAACCACAAGGCAGTGCTCTTTCAGGCCATAGAGCACATTAAACTGATGATGAACAACACTTGATCAATGTTTGATCAATTTCAACCTCACTAAACAATAAACTACTTAAAGCCTCATTTTTTAGGAATCGTGCAGCTCCTACCTTTTTCGTAAACATAGTGGGCCAGAAAAATAAATAGTGTACAGAAGTTAGAGCAGGCCAGTGGCGCAGCAGTAGAGTTGCTGCCTTATAGGGCCTGAGACCCGGGTTCGATCCGAACTACGGGTGCTGTCTGTACCAAGTTTGTACATTCTCACTGTGACCACGAGGGTTTTCTCTGGGTGCTCTGGTTTCGTCCCACATTCCACAGACATGCAGGTTTGTGGGATAATTTGTTTCTGTAAATTGTCCCTAGTGCATCGGATAGAACTAGTGTGCGGGTGATTGTGGTCGGTGAGGACTCGGTGGGCCGACAGGCCTGTTTCCATCTCTAAAAATTACTTTTCATAGGTTTACTTAAAATGGAATACATTCATATAATTTAGATTATTCTCTACCTCCAGCTCTGAAAGGGCACAGTTTTATAGTCAGATGGTATTATTTAGTCTAAGCAGTACCTGACCAGCCAACGTGTCAGTCCTCTGGGAAGGGAATAGACAGTTGACGTTTTGGATTCAGGACCACTCTTCAGACAGATACTGTCAAATGGTGCTCAATAAATCAGTTTAGTTTTAGTTTAGAGATACAGCTTGGAAACAAGCCTGTTATCCCATCAGGTCCACGCTGACCATCGAGCACCTTCCGCATTGGACGGCACAGCCCCGCGACGGTAGAGTTGTTGCCTTACAGCGCCAGAGACCCGGGTTCGATCCCAGCCACAGGTGCTATCTGTACGGAGTTTGTACGTTCTTCCTGTGACCTGCGCGGGTTTTCTCTGAGATATTCCTCCCACACTCCAAAAACATATAGGTTTGTAGGCTAATTGGCTTAGTATGAATGTCAAAATTGTCCCTAGTGTGTGTAGGATAGCGTTAACGTGCAGGGATCGCTGGTCGGTGTGGACTCGGTGGGCCGAAGGGCCTGTTTCCGCACTGTGTCTCTAAAGTAAGCTAAACTAAGATACTATCTGACCTGCTGAGTTCCTTCAGGATTTTGTGTTTTGTTCAAGATTCCAGCATCTGCAGTGTCTTGGGTCTAACAGTGGTCAGTTAGCAGAATAAATGCTTGTTACCTAGCATTGTCAAGAGGGGCTGGAGGAGTGTCATTGTCATGGCTGACTGATTAATGAAATGTTCCTCTCCTGACCACCTTCTCCCAGTGAGACTGGGTCTTCAACACGGCACAACGGTGGAGTTGGTGCTTTACAGCGCCATAGACCTGGTTGGATCCTGACCATGGGCGCTGTCTGTGCAGATTTTGTACGTTCTCCCTTTGACCATGTGGGTTTTCTCCAGCTGCTCCGGTTTCCTCCCAAATTCCAAAGACATGCAGGTTTGTAGGTTATTGGACTTCTGTAAATTGCCCCAGTGCGTAGGTTGCAAAACATGGATAACTTGGATAAAACGACTGGACAAGCGAGATGCAGGAAAAATGTTCCCAATGTTGGGCGAGTCCAGAACCAGGGACCACATTCTTAGAATAAAGGGGAGGCCATTTAAGACTGAGGTGAGAAAAAACTTTTTCACCTAGACAGTTGTGAATTTGTGGAATTCCCTGCCACAGACGGCAGTGGAGGCCAAATCATTGGATGGATTTAAGAGAGAGTTAGAGCTCTAGGGGCTAGTGGAATCAAGGGGTATGGGGAGAAGACAGGCACGGGTTATTGATTGGGGATGATCAGCCATGATCACAACGAATGGCGGTGCTGGTTTAAATGGCCGAATGGCCTCCTCCTGCACCTATTTTCTATGTTCTATGTTTTGATGTAACATAGGATTAGTGTACAAATGTTGGCGCGGCCGAAGGGCCTGTTTCAATGCTGTATCTCTAAACTAAACTAAACCAAACCAAGTTGTTGTGAATTAGTATCCCACAACCTTTACATTGGTAGGCAGACGCTCGTACACAGCAATCCAGTTCTATCAAGACTTTTCCGTAGTAATGCTTCACTGAGTGCCGGAAGAAATGCGGGTTGTGTGAGACTCTGGCCACTCCCAGTCTGGAACTCCAGGCGAGGTTGGTGGGTGCAACTGAATTTCTCTTGAAATGTAATGTGCCCATATAATGCATCTACTGTATTTGGAGCACAAGGAATTGCAGATGCTAGAACCTTGAGCAACACACTAAGTGCTGGAGCGACTCAGCGGGTCAAGCAACTTCTGTGGAGGGAATGGACAGACGATGTTTCGGGTCGGGACACATCTAAAGAAGGGTCCCATCCGAAAACATTGTCTGCCATTCCCTTCACAGATACTGCCTGACTCGACAAGTTCCTCCACCACTTTGTTCTTTGTTAAAGCATCTATTTAATTGTTTGCACAAAGTACCACCCAACAAATATTAGATATTTGGTGCATTCAATTAAATAAACATAGACGTTGAACCTAATTTCTCTTTAATTGTTTTTTTAATGTTCAAATTCCTGCTTCCTCAGATGTCTTTTAGCCTTATTCCATTTCTGTGAATATGGGGCTACTTCCCACTCCCTGGCACAACCATGAAACAAAGACAGTTTCTTCATCAATCATTGGTGAAATGGAGGAAATAATGTTATCAGCAAGACTGAGGAGGAGTGGTCACTTGGCTCTCTCTGTCCACCACAGGGGCAAGTGCACCCCCCAGATCAGCCTGATAAACTCACTTGAGAGTTCACAGTCTCACTGGCGTTTCCCGAGCTGTGCATGTTTCTGCCACAACTGGAAGGAAAGTGGAAGTCCGATGAAACAATCCATTCCATTGTGTTGTACATCATTGGCTCTGTATGCAGCAAAATGGCAGAGAATGGCACGATTAACCTACACATGTCAACTTCTGTGAAGTCAGAGTTATAGAGTCGTACACCCGGAGAAAGGGAGAAAATGGAGGTTGCAGGGAGAGCGGATTGAAGTATATAAAACCATGGAAGTCAGAGACAGGGGAGACGGTCAAGTGAAGACGGCATAGAAGGTCAAGAGACCCCCTCCTCAGCCTTGCTGATGACATTTTTTAACTCCATTTCCCTGATATTTAGGAATAACAAATACTAGAGGACATGCCTTTAAGGTGAGGAGTGGGGGGGCAACATTTAAAGGAGATGTGTGGGGCTATTTTCTTCCCCACACAGAGGTTGGAGAGTACCTGGAACGTGCTGCCGAGGTTGGTGGTAGATGCAGATACAATAGTGGCATTTAAGAGGCTTTTGTGTAAGCACATCGATATGCATGGGATGGAGGGATATAGATTACATGCAGGAAGATATGAGCTGGTCTGAGCACAATGTTCGGCACAGGCATTGTGGACTGATGGGCCTGTTCCTGTGCATTGTTGTTCTATGTTCTATTCTATGCCTTAGCTGATGAAAGTATGCATTCCATGTCGTCTTCAGCATCCTATCTACCTGCGCTACCATTTTTGGAGAACAATGGACTTGAACCTAAAATCTCTCTGTTCACCTGTGTATATACCTAGCCCTATTTGACCTTCCAAACGGCATTATTTCACACTTGTCAGAATTCAACTCCATTCACCATTGTTTAGTTTAGGTTAGTTTAGAGGAACAGCACGGAAACAGGCCCTTCGACCCACCGAGTCCCTGCCGACCAAACGGTCCCCGCACATTAACATTATCCTATACACACTAGGGACAATTTTTACATTTTCCAAGCCAATTAACCTACATACCTGGACGTCTTTGGAGTTTGGGAGGAAACCAAAGATCTCGGAGAAAACCCATGCAGGTCACGGGGAGAACGTACAAACTCTGTGAATTGTCGGGATCGGACCCAGGTCTCCGGCGCTGCAAGCGCTTCTTCTTCTTGCGTATGGCGTGCACAACCTAAAGTTGTAGGACAACTTGTTCTGTTTGATCTTCTGTTTGTGCACGCCAGGTTGATTGCATTTGTCAAAATAGGGTGCACCACGTGAAGGTTGCAAACTCCCACCTCAACTCAAGCGCTGTAAGGCAGCAACTCTACCACTGTGCCACCGTGCTGCCTGTGCTGACAAATTTCTGTACTGGTCTACTGAGATCAGCAGAATCTCAGAAATACTGAGAGATTCAGCTGGGAAAGGGAGCGGACAATATCCAGCAACACAAAGCCTAATTCTCCTGAAGTAACTGCAATGCCAATGCATGCTGGTGCATAGAGTTTCAACATTGACATCTCCTTCACAATATAGACAATTACCCAAGTATGCCCTACCTAAATGCAGACAAATCTATTGCAATTAATTATTGTTTTATCAGGCACATCCACAAACATTAGCAAATAGATGAAGCCATTTTCAAAGATAGAACTTCAGTTCCTTTGCAGAAATATTACCAACGATCCATCATCGACTAACCACATTGAAGCGACAGCCAAGACGCAGGCATACCATCGCCTTCACTGCCTCCATGAGATTGAGGACATTAGGCATCTCTCCAATGACTCTTACGAGCTTCTATACATACACCATAGAAAGCATGTTGTTGGGTTGCATCACAGCTTGATTTGGAAACAGTTCTGCCCAAGACGGCAAAAAAAACAGAGTTGTGAATGTAGCTCAGTCCATTGCACACACCTGACATCCACTCCATTGACTCCATTCACACTCCACAATGCATCAGTGTAGCAGCCAACATAATCCTACAGTAGATCTTTCCCATCTCAGTCATTTCTTCTCCCCCGCTCCCGTTGGGCAGAAATTACAGAAACTGGAAAGCATGCACCACCAGACTCAGGAACAGCTTTTTGATGGTGCTTCCATAAGCTTGGGTACTGTCCAATTCCCCTGCACTTCATTGCAGACATTGGACTTGTCTTTGGAACTATTGCGCTTTAATGTTGCAAATTTTACTTCGGAGTCACGTGAGTGATTCTGTGAAGAAGCCCTGCCAGTGCGCATGCGTGTCATTACGTCAGACGAATGGCGCACCGACGGGCTGGAGAGCGCAGCTCCACCAGCGGTAAGTTAAAAACCCGCAGGTAAGTGCTTTAAAACTTTACTGCTGTTTGCTTGGGTTCCGTAAGGCTGGTTACAGGAACCAGCAAGAACAATTTCAAAATGGAAAAACTAACAAAAAGTAAGGCGAGGGATGCTGCCGTTAAAAGTAAAAAACCTACCCGTGGGACCGCGGTCAGCGAGCATACGCTGGCTCCAGAGACGCCGGCTCCAGAGACACCGACTTCCAAGCCGCCGGCAGTTCAGCCAGCGGCAGCAACTCCGGTGCTTCAGAGCACTGTGGCCACTCCTGTCGGGAAGAAGGCCAAGAGGAAATCGTCCAAGCCTGTCGACTCTGATGAGTCAGGCCAGGAAGACACCCTCCTACCAACAAAAATGTTTGGGGACGTCTGGACAAGATGGAACACCTCATAGAGAAAATGCTCAACCATGAGGTGTTCCAGCCAGGGTTTTGTACCCCAGGGTTCCCCAGCAGCTCTCAGTAGCAACCTCTAGCAGAGGTCTGTATAGTGAAGAGTTATACCGGCAGGAAGAACCATATGCCCATGAGTCTGCATGGGGACCCATACCAGCAGCGCCATATCAAGGGCTGCATGACACCTCCCTTGGGCATGAGCCAGGAGAGCCAGGGCAGTATGACTCTGACCCTGAAGTTGGTGATATAGCGGAAGAGCATTCACCAAAGCACACGAGCTTCGCTCCAGGTGTGCCGGATGTGGCAAGCAAATTAGCCATACCGGCTGGAACTGGTGAGGAGATGGATGAAAACCTGGCCAGGAATATCAACTATATGGCCTCTCACCAGCTCCAGGACTCCACAGTGGAGGAAACCTCGAAAAGATACGAGACACCTGTTAACTGTGCATCGCTCAAAGTGCCCACAGTGAACCAGGCCATCTGGGGGCAAATGAGCGCAACCATGCGGGCGCATGAGTTGAGGCTACAGAAAGTCCTGAAACAGGTTGGAGCAGGAATAACGGCATTTGGGCGAATGGTACAAGGGGCACCATTATCAAACACACAGCAGGATATGCTGGCCCTGCTGTGCAACGCCCATTTTGAAATTAATTGTTTATGGAAAATAGCCATCAAGCCTCAACCCGCGGTCCGCAGCCTTGTGCAGATCCCCCAATCTCCAGCCACAAAACTTACTATTTGGGGAGGATCTGGCGAAACAAGTGAAAGACCTGGACGATGAGGCAAAAACAATCGGCCTCATCAAAACTCATCCCGGGGTCAGAATGCCGCCTCGCAAACACTACACTTTTAGACGGGCTACAGTCGCTGGTGCAGGTCAAGGACCAAGCCGGGCGATTCCATCAACACGCCAATGGCATGCACCAATGCACACCCCCAACAGGACCAGGAGACAGAGGAATCCAGCAACTATGGAGGTACAAATATCTGGACTTGTCCAGGATATATCCTCTAGAGATCAGTCACCGGCCGGGGGTAGGTTGCAATTGTTCTATGATGAATGGTGCTGCATAACATCAGATCCATTTATACTGGACAGTATCCGGGGGTCTCAAATCAAGTTTATCTCAGAAGTACATCCACCTGTACAAAATACACCTAGTCGGGTATTGATTTTTTCAGGTGAATGACGAAATTGGAATATTATTCCAAAAAGGGGTATTTGAAAGGACGGCATATCAGCCTCAACAATTTGTGTCCAATATATTCTCCAGGCAAAAGAAGGATGGTGGGTGTCAAGTCATTCTGGACCTAACTCGACTTAACTCTTATGTCCAGTATAAACATTTAAAAATGGAAACTTTCAGTACTGGTAAACAACTGGTATCCAAAGGGTGTTATATGGCAAGCATGGATCTGAAAGATGCATATTATTCAGTTCCAATTCATCACCAATACCGTATATACTTAAAATTTAGTTGGATAAGACAGCTGTGGCAAGTTAAAACTTTGCCCAATGGGTTCTCAGCCCCTAGGTTATTTACAAAATTGTTGAAACCAGTATTCAGGCTACTCCGCGCTCAGAATCACATAGTGATGGCATACTTGGCTGATGTTCTCATCATAGGCAAAACTCAGGAAGCAACGGAAGTGTCGGTTTCAATTACCAAACACCTGTTTGAGAGGTTAGGTTTCCTCATCCATCCAACTAAATCCAAATTAGTACCATCTAGAAGGATTGACTATCTGGGGTTCATCATTGATTTAACTAAATTGTCAGTGACTTTGCCTACGGCCAAAACCTTAGAAATAATGGAGGTCTGTAGCAATCTGGTAGATGAACAGCAACCCTCCAGCCGATGAGTAGCCAGTGTTATTGGTAAATTAGTGGCAGCTTTCCCTGGAGTGCAGTTCCCTGGAGTTGCAACAGAATGTGCAACAAGCTAAAGAACAAGCACTCAAAGAACATGCAGGTCATTTTGATAGACCGATGCAGTTGCAAGTCGAAGCTATCACCGAGTTGCAATGGTGGATAACTAATGTCTCACGATGTACTAGAGACATTCTTACTCAACAACCTTCAATTATTTTACAAACTGATGAGAGTGCTTCTGGATGGGGATCCACTGATACCGAGTCTAGCTTTGGTGGCAGATGGAGTGTGCAAGAGGCATTAATCCTGCAGAGGCATGGGATAAACGACTTAGAATTGCTGGGTGCATTCTATGGCCTAAAAGTGTACTGTTGAACAATGAAATCTCTGTCTTTCCTGAAGCTAACGCTCAAAGTGGTCATGCTCATGGCGCTAGTTTCAGCGCAATGGGTCCAGACATTGCAAAAGCTACGGCTGGACAGCATGCATTCTTCTGTAGATAATATTACGTTTTATGTATATGATCTAATCAAACAAAGCAGGCCAGGGATGGCTGGAACCAAAATAAGCTTTAAAGCATACCCCATTGACCTGAGAGTATGTGTAGTTACGCACCTGCGTCAATATTTCGAGGTCACCAAGTGTCTCAGAGGCTCTGAAACAGTGATGCTCATCAGCCACAAAAAAACTCATAGAAAGGTGTCCATACAAACTATTTCTAGATTGCTGAAACAGGTTTTGGATTGTGCTGGAGTAGACACTGATGTGTTTAAATCTCAGTCCACCAGGGCGGCGTCAACATCTGCAGCGAAGGTGCTGGACGTGCCTTTAGGCCAAATCCTCGGGGCCGCAGGATGGTCCAGTGAAGGAACCTTTTCACGATTTTATGATAAACCTGTCCTCGCAATGGAAGGATTTGGGCATGCTGTTTTGGGTTGTGTTTTGAGTTCTCCTTTGTAATTTCCCTCTGGGAGAGACGGGTTATTACTGTTCTTTTATTATTAAAAACATTCATTCTATAATTTAAACAATGTTCAATACATTATTTGTTTATCCTGTGTCAACCGAAGCAGTGTGTCGTATGGAACTGGATCTACAGCATGAAACCACAGAGCTTTGAAATCTTCACGGAATCATTCACGTGACTCCAAAGTAAAATATTAAGATTAAACGAGAACTTACTAGTTTGATGAGGAGTTACAGTGAGCGATTACGTGCCCTCCGCTTCTGGCCCTCATAATCGCAAAGATCATCTGGTAGTTCTAATCTTCTGAGTCTTACTATATCACTTCGACTGTAGTTACTGTGATTTCACGCCACTGCTTTGAAGATTGACGCGCATGTGCACTGGCGGGGCTTCTTCACGTAATCGCTCACCGTAACTCCTCATAAAATAAAGATCAAACTTCAAACTGGTAAGTTCTCGTTTAATCTTGCTATTATATTCTGCACCGTGTATCTTTTCCTTCAGTCTACTTATTGTACTCGAGTCTGGCTTGGTTGTATTTATGGCTAGTATTATTTGATCTGACTGGATAGCAAAGCTTTACTCCGTACCTCAGTGCACATGACAATAATTAATGTAAACAAGAACCTACCATGCGATGCTTACTCACCATGCACCTCCTGAAAGATGCTCAGATTAGAATATTTTAGGATCAGTTCACATCCAGACTTGATCCAAACATGGACAAGCACGAAAAACTCCGGAGTTGAAGTGAGAGAGTCTGCGCTTGACATCTAAACTGTACTCGGCTACATGAGACATCAAAGAATCCTGATGAACCCAAAGCAAATGGATGGCAAGGGGAAAATGAAACTTTACACTAAATTAATGGGCAAGTTGGGCTGAAGGTAGGTATATTACAAAACTTACCTTGAGCGGCGCTGCAGTTCTGCCACTCCCCGTGTGCATGACTTTGGCGCCTTTCAGAGGGGGCTGGGTTTAAAACGCCGTTTTTCTCCAGACAATTTAAATCGATCCATCTCAGGGGATTTCGTTGCTAAAGAGAAATCGCTCCGACATTTGTTTTATGAAGGTATTTTAAAACTACGCTAGATCATTTATTAGCTAGAGTAATTTAAAAATTAACTTCTAAAGCCATGAACACCGACAACGGGACGGATTTTATGTAGGGGATAAAAGAAGGTACACTTTATTTTTACATAAAAACGTGGTTCTTAGGAAGCATTTAATCAAATTTTCACGTTGCGAAAAGGGGACAAAAAATAAATACGAACTGGCAGTATTTTTCCTGCCGACTGTGGGTTAAATTCACCGCAAACCGCAACGTTCCAATCCACCGCGTTCCACTAAGACCCACTCGCAAGTTGATTTAAATGGCCATTAATTTACGGGAATTAACTACTAAATTCCTTCCATTTGGCCTATAAATTCATGAAAATGAGATTTAAAAATCACTAGACCAAGTGCAGGGGCGGGGCGGCATGCAGCGTCTAACACACACTAACCACCCCCACACACACACACTAACTACCCCCCTTGATATTATATTAATATTATTGATTTGTTCCTTTTACCCCATAACCGCCCTATCCACTGACGCATAGCCCCCACCTCGCAGGCGCGTCTAGAGAGAGGGGGGGGGGGCGTAGAGAGTGAGGGCAGAGAGAGAATGGGGAGAGACAGAGGGGGGGAGGAGGGGAGAGAGAGAGAGAGATTGAGAGAGAGGGGAGGGGGTGGGAAGGGATGGGGAGAGGTGGGGGGGGAAGGAGGTGGAGGGAAGGGGGAGGGGGTTTTAGGGGAGGGAGGGTGGGGGAGGGGACGGAGTTCGGGGAGGAAGGAGGAGGAGGAAGAGAGAGGGGAGAGAGGCGGTAGGGAGAGGGGGGGCAGCGAGATGCACGGAACGATCTGAGGGTGGTGAAAAGCAGCGGGGGGACCAACCGATTGTTGCTTCTGCCAGCGTGACAGAGCTCGGCCGGGGGGGGCAGACGATTGTGTATAGGATCTTTGGTAGAGAACAGAGAGGAAGGAAGGAGAGGGGAGGAGGTGAGTAAAGAAGGGGGGGGGGGAGAGGGGCTGCTAAATGAAGAGGGAGAGAAAGAAGCGGCTTCTGACTCTGGAAACCCACAGCTGGAATGAGCACGCGGGGGGGGGGAGGGGTGCTGAAGAAAGGTCTCGACCCGAAACGTTGCCTATCTCCTTCGCTCCTTAGATGCTGCTGCACCCGCTGAGTTTCTCCAGCTTTTTGTGTAACCCTCCTTTATAAGTTTGTCTGGAGTTCGGCGGGACGGGCGTGTGTCGTCACACACACTAAGCGTTCCCGCCCCCAGAGTCACACACACTAAGCGCCGGCTCCAGTCACACACTAAGCGGGGAAGGGGGAGAGAAGTGGAAGAGTGTGGAGGGAGGGGGAGAGGGGTGGGGGGAGATAGGGGAAAGAGTGGGGTGGTAGTGAGGGAGGGGGAGGGGTAGGGGCAGTCCATCTATTCACCACTCCCTATCACCCCAAATCCTCTTTCTCTGTTCCCACAAGTGCTTCCACACAGGCTGCTGGGGCTGGGGCCAAGGCAGATGTAAATGAGATCCATTCCGATTAGCCATTTGTGAGGGATGGCATTGTGACATCACACAATGGAACGTGCTGGAACATCAGGCAGGGGAGGGGGGGGGGCTGGGGCTGAGGCAGATGTAAATAACAGAGAATTAAAACTGTTAAAAATGCTGTAAATTGAAATAGAGAATTTTTTTTAACGGATTTTTAATGGGGTTTTTTTAAGAATTAAAAAAAAATTACTTGTCTAATGTAAAGTATAGATACGCAATGAAAACCAGAAAATGAAATAAAATTATCACTTGTCTACAGATAACATTTGATAAACACGGCTGTGGAAATCAGCAAAGAAAAAAGCAATCTCTTCAAAGTGGAGTAATAGAATCCTTTGAATAAAAAGAGAATATTAAAAAACCGGGAAAATGTGTGTTCATTTGGCAGAGCAAATAACGGAGAACTTAATAAAAAGAATAATTCAAATATAAATAAATATTGAAAACATCGTCTACGTTTACCTTTTGAAAAAAGTGTAAATCGATAATAAGATTTTCAAAACAAAAGTGTCAAATGAAAAATGAAATAACGGCAGAAATCCAGCGTTTAGATCGATCGCTGTCGAGAAACGAAGTCCGAATGACCGTTGGGGAAGAATGTTCTTGAAAAGGTTTCCAAGGCAACGCGAGCCGACAATGTCCCCCCAGTCACATGTCAAACACAGGCTGCTGGGGCTGGGGCCAAGGCAGATGTAAATAAGATCCGTTCCGATTGGCCATCTGTGAGGGATGGCATTGTGACATCACACAATGGGAACGTGCTGGAACATCAGGCGGGGTATGGTGGGGCTGGGGCTGAGGCCGATGTAAATAAGATCCGTTCCGATTGGCCATCTGTGAGCCTTGGGCATTGTGACATGGCACGATGGAATGTTTACCAACGTTCTATGGGTGAGAGCAGTTCGATTTTCAAAAAAGGGGGGGGGACTACGGATTTTATTAAAAACGGTGTAGGTAACGACGTCCAAACGTGACGGGGAGCGCCGTCGGGAAAGCGCGAGCGCAACGTCCGGGCAGGTGGGAAAACGGCGGCGTCCGAGGGTCCTGTTTCGGTGGAACGCGACATCAAAGTGCGGAGACGCGGCAGACGGTTGGCGGCAGTCGGCCACAGAGTTTTAATATATATATGATGTTATATTGTGAATTATTGTGTGAGTGTTATTTGGACACTTAGGCAATTTAAAAATGTTTATCTTTTCTTAAGAAATGGGTAGATGTTTAGATCTAGTAATTGAATTTTGTAATTAGCTACAATTAGGTAACTAACTAATTATATGCTTTAATTTCAGGTCATCCAAGTAAGTTTGTTTCATATTTGTTTCAGAATGCTTCAATCTGTAATAACTGAAATTTTCATTGGGTTCTCTTAATTTTTAAGAAAGTTATGGGCTTTTGACTGTCCTCGATCACAGCTTTTGAGTTAAGTTAATGGAAAGGCAATGGGGAACAAGATACTAATTTCTGAGTATGAAAATGGCCATAACATTTTTAATACTGAAGATATGAAAGTGAATTAGGTGTCAAAATAAACTTCTTTTTATGCTTTATCTGATGGGATAAATTGCAGACTTGATTTTTTTTTTATCTCAAAATTTTGGAACATTGCTACTGAAGGGCCTGTTCCCATGCTATGTGATTCTAAAAGGAAGATAGTTGTGTTTGGAAGTCAATCATCTCAGCTGCAGGTCATTATTTGCACTAATTTCGCAGGGCATCATTCTAGACATAAACATCTTCAACTGATTCCTCAATAACTTTCCATCTATCGTGCAAATGTTCACAAGGTTTAATTCCATTTGTAACTCCCCACCAAATGATATAGTCCACACCTGCAGGGAGCAAGGTCAGACAACATTCAGGTTTGGACTGAAAAATGACATAGCATTCACCCTGTGTTGACCAATGGCCATCTACAACCATAGAGACTCTATCCACTTACCCTTGGCATTCCATTGTGCTACTATCAATGAGTCCTCCATCATCAACATCCCAAGGGTTATCAGTGACCAGAAATGCAACTGGGATTGAGGTACATAAATAGCAGTTACAAGAGGTCATTATAGGCCAGGTATCCTACAGTGGGTTATTCACCTTGCGACACTTATTAATCACTCCACCATTAGCTGCTCCACCAGAAACATGCCAGGAGTGTGAGAGAATAGGCTTGATGTGTCTGGATGGGTGTTGATTCCAACAGTTCTCAATGATCTCAATAGTTGCTTGGCTGGCATTCTGTCAACCACCTTAATCATGCATTAATTTCTCCACTAGAATATGGTAAGTAAAGCATTTATTATGTGCAAAATGCACTGCAGAGTCTCACCTAGTCCAAAAGCATCCTTCAAATTCACAACCTCCTCTTCCATGAAGGATAGACACAAATGGTGCATGAAACCACAACCATCTGCCGATTCTCCATGTTACACACTGCCTGGTTTAGAAGTGTAATATCTTCAACACTAGACCCATTCAGTATACCCTTCCCCTGCAATACGTGGACTGTAGGAGTTCAATGTGGCTCACCATTACCTTCTGAAGGGCAATAAAGGCACACCAGAAAAAAAGAATGAATAGATTAAAAAATTACTCTTGATTATCGAAACATTTTGAACAAATAATTCTACAAGTAAATCAAAGTAAGAATTGATGATTAAGTTCAAGTTTGTGTTTATTGTCACATGCACCAATTAAGGTACAGTGGTATTTGAGTTACCATACAGCCATACTAAGTAGAAAGCAACAAAAATATCCACATTCCTCACTGTAATGGAAGGCAATAAAGTTCAGTCATCTTCCTGCTTTGTTCACCCGTGGTCGGGGCTAAACCCTCCGCAATTGCCGACAGTCCGATGTCAAAGCCCTCTCGTCGGGATGATTGAAACTCCGGCATCGGGGTATATCAGAACACTCCACGGCATGGAGCTCCCGAGTCGGCCTCTTCTTACCGGAGACCGCGGGCTTCACGGTGTTAAAGTCCACAGGCCCCGCGGTCGAAGCACTTTTGCTGGCGATCCACGGCAAAGGATCGCAGGCTCTGAGATGGTAAGTGTGCGCCACGCCCACGGCTTGAAGCTCCGGGCCGGTCTTCAAGAAAGACCGCACCACTCCACATTGTTAGACCGCAGGGGGAACGGAGATGCGCCACGGAGAAAAATCGCATCTCCGTCGAGGTAGGTTTCCCCTGATCCCCCGATACCCCCACATAAAACAGACTAAGAAACACTAAAACATACTTTTAAGACATACGTTAAACAATTAAAAGGGGGCAGACAGACTGTGGGCGGGGTGGTTGCTCCACCCGATGGATCAGGAAAATTAAATTTCTTCCTAAAAACTAGGAGAGGGTCAAAGTATTTTAATGAGAAACTAGCATTTTATTTGCAATGTTTTACATTGTCCTTTATTCTATATTTTTGCTTTCTTCTTCCCAGAGTATAGAAGTTGGGAGGTCGTGTATTGTGTTCTGTTCTGGGCACCATGTTATAGGAAAGATGTTTGCAAGTTCGAAAGGGTACAGAGAAGATTTACAAGGATGTTGGCAGGACTTGAAGGTCTGAGCTATAGGGAGCGGTTGAGCAGGCCTGGACTCTATTCCTCGGAGTGCAGGAAGATGAAGGGTGATCTTATAAAAGTGTATAAAATCATGACAAGGATAGGTAGACACACAGAGTTTGCCCAGAGTAGGGGAATCAAGAACCAAAGGACATGGGTTTAAGGTGAAGTGGGAAATATTTAATAAGATTATGAGGGGTAACTTTCCACACAAAGCGTGGTGGATGTATGGAACGAGCTGCCAGAGGAGGTAGTTAAGGCAGGGACTATTGCAATGTTTAAGAAACAATTATACAGGTACATGGATAGGACTGGTCTAGAGGGATATGGTCCAAAGGCAGGCAGATGGGACTAGTGTTGGTCAGTGTGGGTAAGTTGGGATGGGACTAGTGTTGGTCAGTGTGGGCAAGTTGGGATGGACAAGTTGGTCAGTGTGGGCAAGTTGGGATGGACAAGTTGGTCAGTGTGGGCAAGTTGGGATGGACAAGTTGGTCAGTGTGGGTAAGTTGGGATGGACAAGTTGGTCAGTGTGGGCAAGTTGGGATGGACAAGTTGGTCAGTGTGGGCAAGTTGGGATGGACAAGTTGGTCAGTGTGGGCAAGTTGGGATGGACAAGTTGGTCAGTGTGGGTAAGTTGGGATGGACAAGTTGGTCAGTGTGGGTAAGTTGGGATGGACAAGTTGGTCAGTGTGGGTAAGTTGGGATGGACAAGTTGGTCAGTGTGGGTAAGTTGGGATGAAGGACCTGTTTCCATGATGTATGACTCCATGACTCTAAATGGTGCTATTTTCTTCAGTGTTCAAATGAAAGAAAGACTTGCATTCATTCTGTACTCTCCATAGCCTCAGGACATCCCAAAGCATTTTACAGCTTATGAAGCAATTTTAAATATGATAATTGTTGTAGAAAATGCAACCTTTTCCCAATCTTCACAACACATACAGGCTTCCACAAACAGCAATCTGAGGTCTGTGCTGGTGATGTTGATATCAAGCATCTTTTCCGGCAATCATGAGTTTAATAAAAATCAAGGGTGAGCATTGCTAATTCCTTGCTCCAATTTAAATACACATACCCAAAAGCAATTAAATATTCTCAATGGGGCACGATTTATTTAAACAATGACCAACGTTACTGCAGCAGGTTTGTTTTAGACTCCTCAAGTTAAAGGAATACATTTTCTAAATAGAGTCATAGAGTGATATAGTGCGGAAACAGGCCCTTCGGCCCAACTTGCCCACAACATGTCCCAGCTACACCAGTCCATCTGCCCGCTTTGGCTCATATCCCTCCAAACCTGTCCTATCAATGTACCTGTGTAACTGTTTCTTAAATGTTGGGATAGTCCCTGCCTCAATTACCTCCTCTGGCAGCTTGTTCCATACATCCACCACCCTATGTGAAAAGGTTACCCCTTAGATTCCTTTTAAATCGTTTCCCCTCCACTGTAAGCTTATGCCCTCTGGTCCTCGATTCACCTATGGGCAAGAGATTCGCCTTATGCTGTGCAAGGGATACACCACATCTGGGCAAGAATCTTCCACTTTGTTTTCAAAAACTCTATTGATAGAAACAATTAAAGTAACCAATCAATTATTACCATACAAACATATAGAGAATATTGGAATATAGATTTGAACTTGCTTTATTTATTTGTATTACTTTCTGTAACAGGTGTTTATTAGTGTTTGCCTTGCTAATTAAATCCAGCAAACCATCTTCCTTAAGCAAAAGTGTTTGGCAGATGGATTTTCCAAATTATTTGTTTTATATTTATGTATATGATTCATTGTCAGTATTATAAGAGAACGTGTAGAAAATAAGTATTATATACTAAATGCATTAAATCAGACATGTTAATGGTTTCAGACATATTTTTATATTTTTGCGTTTATATTTATATTTATTATAAAATGCATACGTTAAACAGCGAAGGAGTTTTGTTTTTTAAAAAAGGGGGGGGGGGGGGCTCCTCCCGTTTACATGATGCATCTGATCTCTGCGATCGTTCTACAACCAGCCGGGTCATGGTGAATACATGCAGAACACTAAGGACAAAGACATGTTTACAGTTGCACAGTGTTCACAAATCGTCCGGCGCGACGCGCAATCAATTGATTTATATTTCATATCTGCACCGTCCCTCTGCCTCCTAATGAAGACACCGGGCAGGACATGACCTGCTGTTTGGGGCAAGTGATCTGAAGCCGGGCAGATGAGTGGAGAGACGCCGGCTCCAGAGCGAGATTGCGGTGGGTGAAATCTTCCACTGGCGATCCCTGTCCATCTGCAAAGCGAGCCCCTGTTCAGACTTGGCCACCAACACCACACTCAGCTGTCACAAGCAATTGGCCAACCCCACTTAATACAGGGCAGCTGACATCCACAAGCCAGGGGCTTTGCATCACGTACTTATCGTCTCTGGACGTTGAAATCACCAAGTGGAAAACAAAACTATTCACATTACAAGTTCAAAACTTTTAACCCAAATCATTGCCCGCATAACAGTTCATTCATCCAAATATGTTGAGAATTAATTTAGTTTTTTTTTAAAGTGGAAAGGATCCGGTCAAGAGATCTTTCAATGGAGCAAGGAACAGAATATGTTCCCATCACTTTAATTGGTTTTGATTTGTAAACAGCTTCCCCCCCGTTTTAGTCTTTCTCTCTTCGAAAGCACAGATGCCGCCTTTCAAACAAGCAAAAAGCAGCTATTAGCAGCAATTCAGCGAGTAATGTTAATGAAGGTGCACGCAGAAGTCAATCGGGCAGATAAAAAAAAAGAACCTAATATAGCCATGGTAACTTGCCGCAGACAATCATCCCCTCGTTTCTTAAATTTAATCATTTAACCAGAGGGTTAGATAGAACAGAGGGCGCGATCGTGTTAACGGGGCGTTAGCACGGGCATATGTTAGAGTGCCACCAGAACTAATGTAAAACGGGGAATTAAAAAGTCCCGTGCTTTGAGACTGTAAGTAGTAGGCTTTGGAGTAAAAAAAGAAACGAAGAAAAAAAAACATTGGAAATCTATTAATAAATGTATTGGATAACTTTTTTTAAAAAATCAACTCATGACAATAGATGCAGCCAGAGAGCTATATTATATCATTTCCCCTTTGCATAAGATATGAAGAAATCTTGTCCTCCCAAAGAACATTGTGAACTGTACGCTTGACTGTACAAGACTAAAAATATTCAGCTATTTCATTGAACCACATTCCTATACCTTTTAATTGCATGACCTATTTTTTTCTGATTAAAAAGAGTGCTGGGATATCTCAGCGGGACAGGCAGCATCAGTGGAGGGAATGGAAAGGTGGCTCTTTCGGTCTGGACCACTCTTCATTTCTGAAGAAGGGTCTCGACCCGAAACGTCGCCTATTTCCTTCGCTCCATAGACGCTGCCTTACCCGCTGAGTTTCTCCAGCTTTTTTGACTACCTTCATTTCTGATGATTAGTTTGCACAATCACAAAATTACATTATTTTAAGATCTTGTGATTCCTGCTCAAAATTGTTAAAATCAATTCATCCTCTTTGTTCAATGTGGAATTAGAAAAGTTTGCCTGGAGCAGCACCAAATATACCTGCAATGTGATGCTATATCTGCACTCCTCTTCCTTTCTCCATTTGCTCTACCTGTTCCACTCAAGTATGTAGAAACAAAGAACTGCAAATGCTGGTTTCTACCAAAGATAGACACAAAGTGCTGGAGTAACTCAGTGGGTCAGGCAACATGTCTTGAAAAAATAGACAATAGACAATGACTAATATACAATAGCCAGCACCGCCATTCAATGTGATTATGGCTGATCATCCCCAATCAGCACCCCATTCCTGCCTTCTCCCCATATCTATCTTTAAGAGCCCTGTCTAGCTCTCTCTTGAAAGTATCCAGAGAACCGGCCTCCACCGCCCGAGGCAGATAATTCCACAGACTCACCACTCTCTGTGAGAAAAATTGTTTCCTCATCTCCGTTCTAAATGGCTTACCTCTTATTCTTAAACTGTGGCACCTGGTTCTGGACTCCCCCAACATCGGGAGCATGTTTAGGTGATGTTTCTGGTTGGGACACTTCTATAGACTGAAAGTAAATTGGGGTTGGGGGTGAAGAACTCGAGGCAAGAAAAGACAAGAACAAATCAAGGCTGGCAACAGATGACCTCCGGCATGGAAGTTCCCTGGTAGGCCAATTGCTGGCTGTGATCACAAGAGGGATACATTGGTGCAAACTGTGAAATTGTTTAAATGATTAGGGTGGAGGAAGGAGGCTGGTGGGGTCACTTAAAATTAGAGAATTCAGCATTCATACGGCAAGCAAAATAGGTGATGTTTCCCCAAATTTACGTGACATCACTCTGGTGATGGCGAAAGTCCAGGACAGAAAGGTCAGCATGGGAATGGGAAGGTCATGTCATAAGAAATAGGAGTAAAAATTAGGCCATTCGGCCCATCGTCTACTCTGCCATTCAATCATGGCTGATCTCTCTCTCCTTCCTAACCCCATTCACCTGCCTTCTCTCCATAACCCCTGACACCTGTACTTATCAAAAATCTATCTTTCTCTGCAAGGGAAATAAAGTGGTTAGGATGGTTTGATTGTACTCATGTATGGTATGGTTTACTTCGATAGCATGTCTCAGAAAGCATGACAATAGTAAACCGATAAAATCTAATGAGGATGCAGCACAGGACTGTTAGGTGGCAACAGTAGCACATTAAAAAAGAGAGGAAAGTAAATGATTCCTACAACTAATGGATTGTTTAGAGCAAACCACTGCCATCCAGCCACATTCTCTTAGGAATGGTTGTAGCCCACTAGATTATAAATGAGTGGAGATTTCTTCAATGTCCCAAACCCAAGGATGAAATGTTGAGCACAAAAGAGAAAAAGGCAAGGTTGAACCAACAAGTATTAAACTTGCATCAAGCCAACAAAGAGGAAAATGTGTGCACAAAATGCAGGGAAAACCCAACCCACATAAATCCTCAGATTACTGATTAAAGGCTGTGTATTAGCATGGTGTATCAACTCCTGATTTCCCAAAGCCTTTCCATCACCTATTAGGTGTAAGTAAGGAGACTATTGTGGAACTTAACTTTAGGTACAAGATTTGTGCTCCAGACTTAGCCTTGCCTTAGTCAAGGTGTTCAGTGTAGTGGCAACATTAACATTTGCCTGACCATGTGGAAAATTGCCTCAGTACATCCTGTTTATAAATAGCAAGGTAAATCCCAACCTAGTTAATAACCACTCAATTATTTTACTCTCATTCATCAAAAACGTTAATACAAGTATAATCACGTATTAGAAAATAGTTATTAAAAAATAGCTTCTTCCCGCCCCCACCCCCACCCCCACCTCCGAATCAGTCTGAAGAAGGGTCTCGACCTGAAACGTCACCTATTCCTTCGCTCCATGTATGCTGCCTCACCCGCTGAGTTTCTCCAGCATTTTTGTCTGCCTTCTATTAGAAAATAGTGTTTTACACAAGATAATCTGTGCACTGATGCATGGACCATTCAGCCCCAGACCTCATCCAAACAGGACAGAAGAGCTGATTTCCCTTTGCATCAAGGCTGCATTTGATAGAGTGTGGTCTCAATGAGCTCTGGCACAATTGAAGTCAGTGGCCACTGAGTAGAAAACCTTCCAGTGCACGGCAATAAAATATGAGCACGTTTCAAGGATTTGGGTCAATGATGGAGGAAGAACAGTCAAACAACATTAAATTAAGAGAAGAAAACATTTTTTAACATGTTTTTCACAATAAAACTACAGCAAACTTACAGCAAATAAACACCAAATCTCACACATCCTTCAACTGTAGCAGCTCTTTGAAAAGCTTGTCAGTAACTCCTTACGACAGCTTGCCCTAAAGACTTTTCAAAGTATCTTGAAGTCTTTTGATGCAGGCAACATTCTGGAATTAGGACTCGAGGTAGAGTCTGGTGAACTTGCTTGCTGCATGCACTTATATAATCAATAAACTATCTATGGCTGTCATGGAATATAATTCCTTGGCATTGCTAAACTGCATTCTCCATGGCATAATATAATCTGACTTGCCAAAACAAATGGAAGGTAGACACAAAATGATGGAGTAACTCAGCGGGACAGGCAGCATCTCTGGAGAGAAGGAATAGGTGACATTTCAGGTTGAGACCCTTCTGCTTGCCAAAACAAATGTTACATTCAGGTTTTATTGGATAGCCTTCACAATTCCAGATCAACAAAAGTTTCACCCAAGGACTTCCCCCGTCCTCCACTGGCTCTGTCCTATCCATCACAGTGGCAGAAGTCAGATCTGCTTTCACGAGGGTAACCTCTCAGAAAGCAACCAGTGTGCATGGAGTCCCTGGACGGATCTAAAATCATGCACCAATTAACTGGCCACAGTCTTCACCAACATCTTCAAACTCTCACTTTAACTGTCTACCCTGCCCATCTGCTTGAAGGAAACCTCCATCATTCCAGTCCTGAAGAAAGTATTGGCCCAATAATTGAGTTATTGTCTCAATAACTCATGGCCCAGTAGACCATGATGAAGTACTTTCAGAGAATGGTAATTGTCCACATCTCTGCCATTCTTCTGGACAATCTAAAATGCTTGCAAATTGAGCATAAGAAATATAGGTCCATGGAGAACGCCATCTCCCTTGCTCTACATTCAGCTCTGGATAACCTTGACAATAAGAGCACCTATGTCAGGATGCTATTCATTGACTACAGCTCATGTTCAACAATATAATACCAAGTAAGATCATCCCTAATCATCTTTGACCTTGGGTTTTCCATATGCAACTGTGTTTTGGACTTCCTCACCAGCAGACCTTAGTTAGTCAGAATTGGCCACAAAATTGCCTCCATACTGACCCTCAACACTGGTGTGTTCATTTCCACACTCTCCATATACGCATGACTGTGTGGCTAAGCATAGCACCAACTCAATATTTAAGTTGTTGGCCTTATCAACAGCAACAATGTGATGGAGTACAGGAAAGCAATGAGTTTAGTTTAATTTCGGGATATACCATGGACACATGCCCTTCAACCCACCGAGCCCACGCCGGCCAAAGATTACCCGTATAATTCTATCCTACACACTGGGGACAATTTACAGCAGCCAATTAACCCACAAACCTGCACATCATTGCGATGCCAAAGGAAACCAGCGCACCCGGAGGGAAACCCACCCGGTCATAAGGAGAACATACTAACTCGAGACGTGAAAACAGGTGAAGTTTAAGAAAAATGTAGAATAGACCATTGTTAGCTAGGTGAAGGTGACAACAAAGCAAACAGAGGTAAAATGCAATCTCCATCTCGTTTGATGTCTCGTTTTCACTCCTTATCCTTCCTTCTCTCTGTGTTTCCCTCTTTGCTGACTCTCAGCCTGAAGAAGGGTCCCGACCTGAACCATCAACCATTCCTTCTATCGAGAGATGCTGCCTGTCCCGCTTAGTTACTCCGGCATTTTGGGTCTATCTTTGGTGTTTGGAAGGATCTGCAGTTCCTTCCTACACATTTGAATCCAATGGGTTAACTCAACTTGGATTCCATGCGATCTAATCATCCAGACCAGCTTACCATGCACGTTTTTGTCAAAGGTCTTGCTAAAATCCTTACAGACAACATCCACTACTCTTCCCTCATCAATCCTCTTGGTGACCTCTTGAAAAAGAACTATTAGATCTGTGCAACATGATTTTTTACCCACAAAGCCATGCTGACCATAAATCAGTCCGTGCACATCCACTAGCTGGTACTGTCGATCCTGTCCTTATGAATCCAATCCAATAATGTTCCCACAAGTCATACTCACCATTCTGTAGTTCCCTGGCTTCTCCAAGCTGTCCTTCTTAAATAATTGTGCAACATTAGAAACCAGCAAAAGAAAAGGAAGTCAAGAAGCTATTGATTTTTCAGGTCAACCGAACATTCTATTGTCAAACTTCTATATGGGCAAACAATTATCACAAATAATTCATTTTACATTCATATGAATTGCTATATTAAACAAGATGAATTACAAAATCATTGACATTGATGGTCAAATCATCAACACTATCTTTATTCAACCATTAATTGCAATGATGCATGAGATTATGTTTCCCTTTAGTTTTAGTTTCATAGATACTGTGGAGAGATACTTTTAGAGAAACAGGCCCTTCGGCCCACCAAGTCCACATCAACTAACGATCACCCATGCACTAGTTCTGTCCTACTCGCTGGGGAAAATTTACAGAAGCCAATTAACCTACAAACCTGCACGTCTTTGGAGTGTGGGAAGAAACGAGAGGACCCGGAGAAAACACTTACGCAATTACAGAGAGATTGTACAAACTCCATACAGACAACACCCGTCGTCAGGATTGAACCTGGGTCTCTGACGCTGTGCCACTATGCCGCCCTCATATAGAATATGTTACACATTCCAATATTGTAAACTATTTTTACTATGTAGATGTGGTTTTGCTTCTTGTTTCCAGATTTTTCATCCATATTTAGCAACTAAATTTGTTTAATTTGAATTAAGATAAAAATAACAAATGTGTTGATGGCAGAGAACCCAACTTTGAGGCTCAAATGATTTAACAAACTCATGATTTTTCTGAAATCTGAGCAGTAATCATTCGTACATTTTTGCCAAGCTTTTAATTTTTTTTTTATGGATCATCAGGGAGCATTTATTGTTCAACTCGTGTTACCCTTGTGAAAGTGAGAAGCAACTCATGAACTGCCACAGTCTATCTGGAGAAAATGCACTCACAGTACCTTTAGGGAAGGGTTTTCAAGCATTAAATCCAACAACAGTGAGGAAATAGTGTTTATTTACGTCAGGATAGTGCATGCCATAGTGCCAATGTGAAGGCAGTGGTGCATGCACACACTTGATATTCTTGTTTTTTCTAGGCAGTTAAGTTGTGGCCTTGGGAAGTGCTGTGGAAAAAAAAGTTGCTGAAATGTACTTTATACTGTAGATGTTATGCTCTGTTGCCATAAAGGTGTCATAATATTCACAAAATGGCAATATCACATGAATCATCAGGAATACAAAGTACAGCAGAAATTGAAAATCTTATGGAGCACAAATGTAGGCCTTTTACCACATTCATTAAACCATTTCAGAAAAAATAATGCAACTACAATGATTAGCTCTTGTTTTGAATAGAAAGAACATTTCAAACAGTATCAGAAAAGAAAACGATCAAGAACAATTTTTTGATCAAAATTCTTCGTCAAATCTGGAAAAGTAAAAAGATGTGGGTTTTAAGTTGCAGAAAGGAAGAGATTATGAAGAACAGATGGGTGTAGGGGGCAGAGGGGCAGATTTAAATTGTCACGGTAAAAATTGGCAATTAATTTCCTGAATGAGACCACATTGCGAGCATCAAATGCAACATGCAGAATTTTGAAAAGTAAAAAATGAATTTCTGAAATGAAAACCAAAGGATTGCTTCACCGAAGGGTCCCTGGATGGTGGAAAGGGAACAGGTAAAAGGGCACGTTTTGCACCTCCCACAAGACAGTGCCATGAGAAGGGCATGGTTGATGGTATTGGAAGGGTGGACCAAGGAATCACAGAGATAAAGGGTGAGAGAGGAGGAGTCTGGTGGTGGAAGCCTATAGTAAATGATGGAATTTACAGAGTATGATCTGTCGCATGTGGGGTCTAATGTGGTGAAAAGCAAGGGGAAAGGGAACCCTATACTATTCTGACTGGGTGAGAGGGGTGCAGAGCAAAAGTAGGAGAAATAGAAGAGACACCATTATAGTCATACAGCATGGAAACAGGCTCTTCAGCCCAACTTGTCCATGCCGACCAAGATGTCCCATCTGAACTATGTAGGAAGGAAGTGCAGATATAGATTTACACTAAAGATAGACACAAAATGCTGGAGGTTCAGCGGGACACAGCATCTCTGGATAGCAAGAATGGGTGATGTTTCGGGTCGAGACCCTTCTTCAGACTGAGGAAGGTCAGTCTGAAGAAGGGTTTCGAACCAAAACGTCACCCATTCCTTCTATCCGGAGATAGTGCCCGTCCCGCTGAGTTACTCCAGCACGAATTAGTCCCATTTACCTGCATTTGACCCATATCCCTCTAAACATTTCTTATCGATACACCTGCCCAAGTGTCTTTTAAATGTTGTTATAGTCAAAGCTTTGAAAAATTTATTTTCCAGAAAAACAAAGTAATTACAGGATCCCAGAGTATAATAACAAAAACACATTTTCTTTTGAACAATTTTTATATGTCACTAGACCAAATGGGACCTGTTGGGTCCCTGTCACACAGGAGGCGTGGTCCCCCAATGTAACCTGTTCCCAACGCAATAGTCCATCACTCAACCATAGCCCCCACGGGAGCCATGGTCCCCCAACGCAACCCATTCCACTTACTCCAACACAACCCGTTCCCCCAAGGCAATATTCCAGCACTTACCCATAGGCTGACAACTGTGCAGGGGCTACTTATTTCACCTTATTCAGCCTCCCTCATTTTAAAACTTTTTTTAAAACTGCATTTGCACTTCTTGCTAGCTAGCAGAAATCAGTGTACTTGGGAAGCCTGGTCCCCCAATGCAACTCATTCCCCAACGCAATATTCCACCACTCACCCATAGCCCCCACAGGAGGCCTGGTCCCCCAACGCAACCCGTTCCCCAATGCAATATTCGACCATTCACCCATAACTGACAACTACACAGGGGCTGCTCATTTCGCCTTATGCCCCCCCCCCCCTAATTTTTAAACTTAAAAAAAATGCATTTGCACTTCCTAGCTAGCAGAACTCAGTGTGCTGTGACTTTAAAAAAAATTGCATTTGCACTTAGAACTCAATGTGCTGTGACGTAAAGAAAAATGCATTTGCACTTGCTAGGGTGAGCAGAACTCAGTGTACTTGGATAGCAACAATGTTGCAAGCAGGGCTACAATCCCACTGTGACGTCACAGTTGTAAGCACAGGGAAAAAGCATTATTTTTGCCAAGTTTCTGCACATTTGTGAACATTTTCATAAATAATTCGAGCAATAATGCATGAAATTTTCAGATTAGGTGATTTTTGACTTCACAGCATAAATCTCGATGGTTATATGTAAAAGTTTCATCGTTAGCGCGTCGTGCTTTCGAGGAGATGTGAAACACACACGAACGTCACACACACACACACTCACACTCACACACACACACACACACACACACACACACACACACACACACACACACACACACACACACACACACACACACACACACACACACACGCACAAATACACACACATCCAAGATCAGAGTTGTTCTAAGTATAGAGATAGATAGATTTTTAAACACTTTTTTTTCTAATTTGACATTATACTGCTGATACTTTATAGATAGCAGAAATGCTAGAGGTAATCTCTCCTTCTTGAAGGTGGTTGGTTATGGTATATAGATTTAACAGTGAACAGGCATATATTTGACAATGACATGTAATTAAAATAGCTCATCAACAGTAATGAATTAACATTTTAAGCCAGGCATGCTGTTACTCCAGCACTTTGTGCTTTTCTGTAAATCTGCATCTGCAGTTCCTTGTGCCTATATTTTAAGTATTACTAACAGGTTGAAGTGTAGAAATAAGTCTGATTCTTCAATTAGAGTTCCACCCTCATTTTCATGATATGAAAGAATAGAATTATAATTTCCACTATTTCTGTAATTAATTACTAAATTAAAAGCTGTAGAGACCTATAATGAACTGTTTCAAAATAAATGCCAATGATTATTAATCCATTCAAATTTGAATCCCTGTGATTAAAATGTGATTTTTCCTGTTAATCCAATAACAAATGTCTAAAAACTTTAAATGGGGTGGTGCAGAGAATGTTGGGGTGGGCGACAGTGAAGTCGGAGGATTTTGGGAGATTATTTTTATTTGTATAGATTCTCTCATGTTTTGGGCAAAACCCTCTCACATTTGTTTCAAGAAAAAAAAATAATTATTGTGTTTACTTAGTAAGGATATATTTTGCATGTTTTTTAAAGTGCAATCCAAGGGGATATATTTGTACTCAATACTTTATTTTGTTTCTGTGATACAATGGAATTGGCCTATCTTAAACAGTTTGAAAATGTATTACTTGCAGTTTTGAATTGACTTAATGACTGAGCATCCACAACACACCAAGCCTATGAATTCTCATTATTCATAAGTTATAACCTTTTGAGTTAATATTTTTTTCTTCACCTCAATCCTCAATGACTTATTTCTCATCCTAATATTATCCATCATGTTCTACATTCTCCACCTAGCAAAAACAATGTTTTAGCATTTATCAGTGCAATCATCAGAAATACTCGGTGTCCAATCTCTCCTCAGCTGACCACCCAATAGCTCCCGAGCTGAGAATCAGGTTGGAAGATGTTGGGGGATTTTGTTTATTTGTACTGATTCATTCATATTTTCGACGATTGTTGGGAAGATTGTGCTGTAAAGTGAACTGAAGTGTTCCTGTACGCTAATGATTCTAATGATTCTTTTGTGGGTGTGTTTTAGAGAGCTCTTTATAAAATAGTTTCATATGCCAAATATTTGTAAAAGGCCAAGCAAAGTCGAATTATTCCTTCCTTAACATTAATGTTATTTGATATTTTACTTTTCTTACTGCAACATGATCAGTTGTGAGGATGCACAGTATTTTAAAACTTCAAAAACTTCACCTACATTTCCAAATCCCTCAATGGCTTTGCCACCATCAACCTCAACTAATGTCCTCTAGGCAAATATTCCAGCATATAACTTTCACTATCTGGGCTACTTATTTATTTCTGTGACCTCTCCACTCCCAGTAATTAACTTGTAGCAATAATCCATTAATAAAAGCTCTTTAAAGTTAGCAACTTCTGATGCTTTCCTCCATAACTCAAACCAGAACCCTAACAGCAAACCTGAAAGAATTCATGGTACAAATGCTATGCCCTCTACTCCCTATAAATCCTTCCCTCAAAACCTCTTGACAACTCCTCCCCTTCAAAGAGCTCCACAAAGCCTTCTTTGACCATGGCTACAACTCAACATTATCCACTCTTCCTTTTCCCATTTGCTTTTCTTTTAAGTTTCCCACACTCCAACATGCTTTGGGGTGTCCGCCACATAAATCAGGAGTGAATTGTTAGCATGTGAGAAATAACTTTTTGTTTACTTTTAAGGTTTTTGTCGGTACGACTTTTACAGTATACGATGGTACCTGGTGACAGTCTATTCTAAGCAAACAGTACCCTTGTCTGTACATGCACATTTTAGCATCTAAGTTGAAAACGTGTTTGATGATTCAATTGCTGGTCACTCTTCAAGCCAATTGTGAGTTACAGATCAGATAAGATATGACCAGTTCCATTGCACCGCTGGAACAAAATAAAGAGTAAGGTCAGGTGTAAATATCTACCCTTTGGCTGCATGCTACAATTTGGTTTCAAATTCTGAAAAATATATCCTGGCTGCGAAAGCGCAATCATGCAAGAACGTGTCAAGTGTTTCAAAATTCTCTTGAACCAAAGGTTGATTTTGATAAATAAAAAGATAACACAACTCTGTCCAGCGCAACCACGTAAGGAAATGGTGGCAAATGCGCATTGATCGGAGGGTTGACAGTTCCTAATTGAGCCTGTGGAAATCCTTTTACTCCGAGATACGCACGTGCTCTCCCAAGTATCAGAATAGACACAATCGGATCAATCACGCCCAGACCGAAAGGCTCGTCTTTTGTTGTTCTTTGTGCTTAATCATTAAAGGGACTCAGGCAAGCCGTGGGTTAAATCTATTTATGACGTCTGCCTTACACTGTCAATTTCGTAAAAGCTTTGGTGGTTTTTACACTCCCGGGCAATGGCTGATTTTTGACACACAAGTCACATCAAAGAAGTGATTATGCTAATACCTTTTGGGGAATGATTTAGCAGATAATAAACCTCCTGCCAAGCTGGAAAACAATAGATCAGACTCTCTCGCAGTACTAGCCCAAGGCTGGAAGCCTTACGTTTTATTCCCGTAACCAAATTTCACTAATTCTTTTTTCACACATTTTACTTTATTGCCCAGGCTCCCTACCACCCTGCCCCCCTCACACCCAACTTGCCTGCTCGCTTTGTGACCGAGATCTTTTTTTCAAGGAGACCTTTGATCGGACTATTAAATAAAGGAGTCTCTAACCTGTTATTTAACCTTCGTACATTTTTAGTTTAAATGGCATACATTCCAAAAAAAAAAATTAGAAAACTGGCGTTGAGGTCAGTGTGACTTCAAAACCCATCAGCACTCTGGCAACGTTAGCGGGTGGGAGATCTTTATAAAATGAATAGCATTGGAAACTAGTTATTCAAATAGTTCCTGAACGTTCAATAAATTTCTCATATATTGGAAATCTATCCAGCGATAAACCACAACTGTTTATCCTAATTCGTGCAGAATACGATTAAATAGATGTGTACATTTGCAATGTCAAACTGATGAGGTAGGCGGCAGTTTATAACAAGTACATGTGAAGGTGGTGCAGATCACAATTATGCACATTTAACCTATTGAATGTGAGGTTAAAGCCGCTGAAAGTGTTTATTTACTGATACGTTTACATTGAGTTTCAACGTTCGACTAATTGGCCCATTACGAAAAATTATGCTTGTTCGATCTAATGATGTAAGGTGAAAGGCTTGATGTTTTAAACGTGAGGCGTCGTTGAATCTTTCCTGGATAGTTATCAATCCTTGTCTTGCTTCCTTGTACTTCAGGTAAACAGGGCTCAGCTATTGCTCTGCAGGTCAACGCATTTCAGACCGTACACTGCAATAGTTTATATCGGAATCACACACTTTAAGACGTTTGGAATTATTCGTTTTACGTCAGTTTCATAATCTTTGTTTTGTGATATTGAATTAACCCCCCCCCACCCACCCTACAAAAAGATATTCTGGATTTCTTAACGTTAATCAAATTATCGCTGGATATTAGAAAGCGTGGGGTGTTTGCTATTAATTCTTCTCGAGTCCCATGTTTTGCTTAATCCATCATTCGGTTTAAGGGCCATTTAGGTAACTTGAAAATAAAACCCTATCTCGGATATAGAGATACCATCTGTTAGATTTTCTAGTTAATTTTAAATTTCAACTGAGTTTCACTATTTATTCACCCATCTCCTTAATTCGAGTTCAATTGTCCAACCCCACTCTAATTCTCAAAACAGTCTAAACGGCTTTTTCACAGAAGCAGATGCGACTCTGTTTGAACTCCCGAGCTTTTGGCGTATTTAAATATGCTGAACTCTCGTGATCTGTTGCTGTCGAGCTCACCCCAGCCGCAGAGAGAAGATTGATTCCAGATAATAATGAAATGTTTCCCTCTTGGGTATCCACAGACACGTGCAAATGCAAGACGATCATCAATAATCTTTTGAACGTCCTATAGATCGGAAGCAAAGGAAAGGGGGTTTACATCTACATAGAACGTGCCAATTTACAAGGGGAATGAAGAAGTGCACTGGGCTTATGATCCATATTCAACAGAATGCTGAAATTTGGAACGTGCATGGCCGGATAAATTGCAGAGCTAATATATTGTGTACTGGTAGAACCTGTTGAGATTCGTTAATTCAGTTTTCCATTGCTTTATTTTCACCGCCAATATGTCCATTTAAGCACAAATTCTGCATCTAATCTTAATCGATGTTTAAAATTGCGTATGTGTGAGATTCGGTGTTAAAATATATAATTTGAACGAAAATATTTATCGTAGATAGTTTATACGCTTCCATAGAATTTGGGTGGGGGAGTGTGTGTATTGTTCACGGATCAAACCAATCTTTCACGACTTTATCGGGACCATAGACACAACATGCTGGAGTAACTCAGTGGGACAGGCAGCATCTCTGGAGAGAAGGAATGGGTGACGTTTCGGGTCGAGACCCGAATCCGTAATAGTTTTTATTAGATTTAAAGCAATAAAGTCTTGGGGGTTTTCCCTTTTAACAGCAGTACTGCCAACTAATTGTAATGAAAAACATCTGATGAGAATTTATTTTATTTTGGATTATTTACTTTTATCTCGGTCACTTTGCCGTTTTCCGCGTCCCACGTTTCCCTGAATAGATTCGATATGAAATGCGTCTTCTGTCTGCTTCTAATCTAATAACGAGTAGCGAGTAGAGGCGGCGTGTACAGCTGTTCTTTTTCACACTGTTTCAATGAGCCACGCACTTGCCAACTTACTTATATGAAAGTTAAACTTTTTTATTTAAAAAAGGCAAAAATCGAAAACGCTTTCCATTTGATTTGCAGGCGAATACATAGCAACAATAAACTTTTGAAATATACAAAATATACATTTTGTGCATGAAATCTTTCCTTTATAATAAATAAAAGTGAACACATGTGTAGATGATCGCCTTAATCCTCCGTGTCGGTTTGTTTTATTCGCCTGATTTTTTTCCCCTTGGGGTGCAAAAAAAAGGCAATTCTTCATCCCCGGAGGTCGAGATAAATAATGCATGAACCCTCCTTCCTTGTGTTTCCCTTCTCTCCCTCCCTGCCTTTGATAAAGCGCTCAACCTAAATTTACACGCTCGTTTTCATTCAAAAAAAAGTCTACAAATTATGCAATGACTTCTAACCTCGTCCCGTAGCACAACATCTTTTTCCGTAAATCACATTAGACAGCTGGTGAAGCCGCTCTTATTCTCGAGATGATAAAAGGGGGAGGGGGGGGGGGCAGAAAGAGAAGGGAGAGAGGTGGTGGTGGTGGGGGGGAGCCAGAGAACAAAAGGCATTGTGGAGAACCTGGGAAAATGGACAAAGTGCAGCGAGGAAAAGTTTGGTTTGACAGTTCAAATTCCCACAGCCTTCAACAGAGTTCTCTCTGGGAAGAAAGGCAGATTGCGAAGTATGCACCATTGGACCTCGGCGGTTAACGCGTATCAGCAGTGAAAAATACATTTTCTTTTTAAAAAATACATGACAATATCTCAACCCTATAGACGCTAATAAGAAATGTAAACAGTGTGTCTCCAACTTTTTTTCTCCCCAGCCAATAGGCATATTGTTTTCAATGCAATAGACAGACAGGGTTCCCCCCCGTCTCGGATACAAGACACGCGAGCTTTAAATAAATTCATGGAATGGAGAAGAGGCCTGCAAAAAGTCAGACTGGCGTTTAGCGGCAGCGTACAGGCTCTCGGGTTGCCCGAAGTAGATGTCTTCGGACTGCCCGGGGCTGCCCGGCGATAAAGTGCATGTGTAGGAGGAAGAGGACGGCGAGCTGAAGCTGTTCCAAGAGCTGGCCGAAGCCCCGGGGCTAGGGCTGCTCAGCCCCGTGTCCAGGTACTGCCTGTCCGGCTCCTCGGCGCTGGTGTCCCCGCTGGGATCGGCGAGCCGCAGAGCCTCTGTCAGTGCCCAGATGTAATTGTGAGCGAAGCGCAGGGTCTCGATTTTGGTCAGCTTGGCATCCTCTGGAAACGCGGGCAGCACCTCCCTCAGCGCGTCCAGTGCTCCGTTCAGGTTGTGCATCCTGTTCCTCTCCCGGTTGTTCGCTTTGATGCGCCGAGTCTTCTTGATTCTCTGCACCAACTTCTGGCTCCGGGCTTTGCCGCGACCCCGGGCTCGCCTTTTGCAATCGGCTTTGGCCGCGGACGTGTCCACGATCTCTTCCTCTGCTGAGCTGAGAGAACAAGCCGGAGCCGGGCAGGCAAAGTACTTGCCACTGGCTTGCTCTTTGTAAGGACAGCGATCAGACTGCGGAGACATGCTGCTGAAAACCAAACAAGAACATTAGTTCAAAGATGGTTAAAACAAACACGCATACTAGTGAAACTATGGCACATTGTATTCAATATAAACACATCACATTGACAAACAAAGCAAGCAAAGCTCACTTTCCGAATAATGCTGGATATGAAATAAAAGCCTCAAAAGTGTTAAAGCACTTGTTAGAAACTACTGTCCAAGATAATTTCGCGTACCTGGTATAATTGTTTCTCTCTCCTTTTTTTTCCACCCGTCTAACTCGCCTTTTTTTAGCAAATATATATCTATAGAGCATCAATTAAGTCGCAATAAGCAGGAGTGCTGTGCGCCAAGCTGAGTGGCACGCGACCTGGGAGGGGTAGGGGGTGGGGGTGGTGCCGGGTATCAGCAGCGCTGTGGCGAGCTTGCGGTTTAAGCGGCGGTGTGTGTGTGTTTGGCACACGCCGGCCTTTCACTGCTTTATATATTATATATACAAGGGGGGGGGGGGGGTGGTTGGGGGCCAGACAATCGCCGCCGCGGCCGCCCCGGGGGCTGAGACCCGGCGGCTCGCGCTCGCTGCCACACGACGCGCGCCCCCATTGTCAGGGTTTGTGATGAGGAGGGAGGGGGCGGGGACCATTGTCCCGGGGCTCGCGCTGGCTCCCGTTGTCTGGGATGGGATGGGCTGGGATGGGATGGGATGGGATGGTGGGGGGGGGGGGGGACCCATTGTCTCGGGGCTCGCGCTCGCTCCCCATGGTCTGGGATGGGCTGGGATGGGATGGCATTGTCACGTGGCTCGCGCTCGCTCCTATTGTCTGGGATGGGATGGGATGCGATGGGATGGGCTGGGATGGGATGGGATGGGATGGGGGGGGGGGGCCATTGTCCCGGGGCTCGCACTCGCACTCGCTCCCATGGTCTGGGATGGGATGGGATGGGAAGGGATGGGGGGGGGGGGGCATTATCCCAGGGCTCGCGCTTGTTCCCATTGTCTGGGATCGGCTGGGATGGGATGGGATAGGATGGGGAGGGGGGGGGGCATTGTCCCGGGGCTCGCGCTGGCTCCCATTGTCTGGGATAGGGGGCGGGTGGGGGGTTCCCATTGTCCTGGGGCTCGCGCCCATTGTCAGGGATAGGGGGTGGGGGGGGGGAATCCTATTGTCCTCGGGCTCGCGCTCGCGGTCGCTCCCATTGCCTGGGATTGTGATGGGCGGGGGGGGGGGGGGGGGGCGAGGGGGAGCCCATTGCCCCGGGGCTCGCGCTCGGAACGCGGCGGCGGCGGCCGGAGCGTGCCGCTCATTAATGCGCGAGGTCCCGGGCCAATCGCGGCGCGCCCAGCCACGCGCTCGGGAGCCGCTCTCCCTTTCACGGGGGGGGGGGGGGGGGTCATTAGAGCAGGGACATGGTTGGAGAGGGGAGGGGGCGGTAGAGGCTGGCGCACGTACAGAATGGATAGGGGAATTTAGTGATACAGTGCGAGGCGTGTTGCACAGAAAGCGAGAGTCTTGCTTGCGCACCGACCTGCAAGAGGATTGATTGCAAGACTCCGGGATCCATCGAAGTACCTGAATAGAAAAAAACGTGAGAAAATAATGCAAGTAATAGATTGATACAGGTAGTAAACGGTTGGAAATAATAGAGAATTTTACTTGACAGGAGGTAAATAGACTTGCACCGGCGGTTGAAGATAACTTAAACGTTAAATACAAAGTAGATGGAATTAAAGTGGAAAAGGTCCCCAACCTTACATAGAGTAAAGTAAATACACGTGCAGTGTGAGAACTGCGAACATATCGTAGGAAAGTAGATTGTGAACTTATAAAAGGCAAAATAAGTTACGTATCATAGAAAATAAAGAGTGATGCAGAGTAAGAACAGTAAAATTGGAAAGTACAAACGCGCGTAGAGAGGGTGAAATAATTATACAAATTATTGCATTTGAAAACTGAATCAGCAAAGTGTGAACATTTAAAACTAGATCTTCGTCCAGATGCCCAGCGATGACAAGCGAGTCAACAGAATAAATTCTTGGATGAAAACTATTGATTAAAAAAGTACAAAAGTCACATGGAAAATATAAGGTAATATTCTGACATAATAGGAAGATGAAAATAGTTATTAAAACAATGTAAAAAGAACAGGCATTTAAAGTAAAAATGAAAACAGGAAAATGGTAAATCAGAGAATATATGTGAAGATAGACACAAAAAAGCTGGAGTAACTCAGCGGGACAGACAGTATCGCTGGAGAGAAGGAATTTGAGACGTTTGGGATCGAGATCCTTCTTCAGACGCAACATAGGTGGCTGCCAAAAGGGGAGACTGTAACAAAGACAAGGCAAACACCTAAATATACAGAAATACGATAAACTGCAGAGGCTGGAATCTTGAGCAAAAAAACAAGGTGCTCGAGTAACGCAGCGGGTCAGTGGGGAGAACGGATAGACGATGTTTCGGTCGGTCCCCTATTTCAGTCGGAATGAAGCACTGCCAGACGGAAATGTGAGATGTTTGCATTTGGGCAGCACCTTTCACAATCTCAAGATGTCCCAAGGCGATCTACAAACAATTAAGCGCATTTTATTCAGTCATGGGATATGGATGTCCCAGATAAGACCGATATTTATTAGTTCTTTCTAACGGCTCTTGAGAAGACGGTAGCGAGAGTACATTTTGATTTGCTGCACTCTGCGTGGCGAAGGTGTCCCCATAATGTTGCTAGGTAGAGCGTACCAGAAGGTCGACACCGTAACAATGAAGGAATGGACGAGGTTTCAATGCTGTGTGACCAGCTGCAAAATCCACAAGTAGTTGTATTTCCATGTGCCCATCGCTATTCTCATTCGAGTCAGGTTAAGTCAAAGGTAGACACAAAACGCTGGAGTAACTCAGCAGGACAGGCAGCATCTCTGGAGAGAAGGAATGGGTGACGTTTCGGATCGAGACTCTTAAGTCAAGTCAGGTCGAGTTTGTTGTCATGTGCACAAATACGGGGAGATACGGGAAACAATGAAAATCTTGCTTGTAGCACCTTCACAGGCACATATATTCAGACCACACGTAAATCATAAATTATCAGAAACAGTGAAAAGAAAATGACTGCACAAAAAATATTAATGCAAAACACAATTAGAAAACACGTCTATAGTAACGCAAGAGGTAGAAACAAAGAACTACTGATGCTGGTTTACAAAAAAAAGGATACAACGTGCAGTAGTAACTCAAAGGTTCGGGCAAAATCCCTGGAGAACATCAATAGGTGACGTTTTGGGCCGAACCTTTCTTGAGACCATCCAAGTAGTCCGTAGTGTTCTGTTGTTGAGGCAGAATTGGGATTGTGCAGATCGGTTCTCGATCCTAGTGATTGTATCTGTTCCTTAATCTGGTGGGATGGGACTTCAGGCTTCATTCTCTGTCCATTTATAGCAACTAAAAGAGGGTACAGCCCGGAGGATGGAAATGGTTGATACTGCCTTCTTGAAGCAGCACTTCATGCAGATGCTGTTGATGGTTGGGAGAGCTGGCCAGTCTTGGACTAGGCTCAGTCCACCACTCTGCGCAGCCTATCCCATTCCTGTGCGTTGGAATTGCTGTACCGGGCCATGGTTGAACCAGTCAGGGTACGTCCCGTAATGAATCAGCAGAAGTATTCTGTGAAATACTGAAACTCTTTAAACTTCTAAGAATCTTGTGGCACACCTTCTTCATGACTACTTCTAAGTGCTGGGCTCAAAATATGTCATCCAAGCTGTCGACGCCCAGGAATTTGAAGCAGCCAACTCTCTCCACTACTATCCTACCAATGATGAGTGGCATGTGGTTTCTTGGCTTCTCCTTGCTGAAGTCACCTTAAAACCGTGGTGTTGTTGGCGAATTTATAGATTGCTTTGGAGCTGTGTTAAGTCACACAACAACGAATGTTGTAGTGTGGTAGTCAAGGACCCAGCTGCAAATGGAGGCAAATTGCCCTGGCCTTGGAGCCTTATGATGAGTTTGGAGGGAATTATAGTGTTGAACGCTGAGCTGTAGTTGGTGAACAGTGGTCTATTGTAGGTGTACCAGTTATCCAGATGATACAGAGCAGAGTGGGGAGTCGGTAATATGTCATTCGCGGTTGCCCTGTTGTGGTAATGGTCAATTAGAAGTGGATCCAGGTCATTTTTGAGACAGGAGTTGATGTGAACCAAAACCAACCTGGCAAAGCATTTCACTACGGTGGAAGGTGGTGGGGGGGGGGGGGGTTAAAGGGGGCAGTGGTTATTAAGGCATGTCACCTTGATCTCTTTGGGCACATAGAAACATAGAAATTAGGTGCAGGAGTTGGCCATTCGGCCTTTCGAGCCTGCACCGCCATTCAATTTGTGTTGTGCGCTAACCAGTCAGCAGAAAGACAATAGTGATTACAATCGAGCCATTTACAGTGTATAGATACATGAATAACATTTAACGCAAGGTAAAACCAATAAAGTCCAATCAAGAATAGTCCGAGGGTCACCAAAGTGGCTCAGCACTGCTCTCTGGTTGTGGTAGGATGATTCAGTTGCCTGACAGCAGCGAGGAAGAAACTGTCCCTGAATCTGGCGGTGCGCGTTTTCACACTTCTGTTCCTTTTGCCCGATGGGAGAGGGGAGATGGGGACCTCAGACTACCGAAGGAGGTCATGGATTTGGAACACGCACTGTTGAAGATTCCTGGCTTAGATGTCTGGAGTGAATCTTTATGGATCGTACACACTGCAGCCACATAGAAGGGGTGAATGTTTAGCATAGCGAGTGGGCCATTAGTCGAATGGGTGGCTTTGTTCAGGTGTCTGTTGGGAGTGTTGATGGAATTGCACACATCAACCAACAAGGATTTGTCTTGCTGTTTTGACTCGCTGGTTTGGGGGAATTAGGAGGTGAGTTATTTCTGTTGAATATTCCGTCTTTTCTCTTGCCGTTCTCGCACGCTATGTAAGTGATGATCTGGCTAAACGCCTGGCCTGTGATAATCCCCCAGATGCTATGGACGTGGGCAGAGGTTGTCAGGAATGCTAATACTACAAAGTCGGGGAAAGGCCATTACTTTGCAAGTGATCTTCATTAAGCCGGGGGTGGGGGGCTGGGGAGCGGGGGTGGACGGACGGACGCCGAGGGTTTTCAAACAACACAATCTCTTACTAGCAGCGACACAAATGACTAAACTGTCAACTTTATTGTGTTGTTTCAGGGTTAAATATTGACCAGATTCGCTACGATTTCTCCCTTTAGCATATGCGCCATCCTGAGAAATGAGAGGGAGCTTCTCTCACATTTCATCCAAAGGACCTCATCTTCAATAGCGCACCACACTCGTTCTTCAATCGAGGTGTTATTGAGTCATAGAATCGTGGAGCCATGTCGCGTGGAAAACAGGCCCTTCGGCACAACTTGCCCACACCGGCCAACATGTCCCATCTACACTCGTCCCATATACCTGCGTTTGGCCCATATCTCTCTAAAGCTATCCTATCCGCGTACCTGTCTAAATGTTTCTTAAACGTTGTGATAGTACCTGCCTCAACTACCTCCTCCGACAGCTCGCTCCATACACCCAACATATTTAGTGTAAAAAAAGTGTTAGAACTGATTATGAACTCGTGAACAGATTAGATGATTATGGTGTAATTTAAGTCACAACTTTCTGATTCAGAGGCGAGTATAGACTCTGACCCACAACGAAGTAATGAAAAGCTAATAGTTTGATTGGAAAAATAGCATCGGATTGTCCGAAGTAAGAACAAAGACAACGGGAGAAAAGGGAAAACGGAAACAGGAAAAGTAATGAAGGAATAACAAAGCTAGGCACAAGGGAAGTACAAGAAATAGGAACATTGGACCATAGAAAGAAGAAACTAGTAGAAAGCTCCGATAAACAGACAAGAGTCACAGGAAAATGCAGACGATGGAATCGTGAGCAAAACACATGTTGGAGATATACTGAGGGTCCGGCAAATCTGCAGAGGGGAAAGGACAGGCGACATTTCGGGCCAGACTATTCTTCAGATCCAATTCCCTCCCAAGATGCAGTCTGACCCATTGAGTTCCTCTGGCACGTTGTGTTTAGAAACAAACAGACGTCGACTAGAAGTGGAGAGATTTACACAGTTGTGTAAAGTAGCAAAATAAGTGGATAAACCATCGGGATGAAGAGTTTGAGTTGCAATTAGATGACATATGCGCGTCCAAAAAGGAGCAAATACTTGAGATCTCCAGGGGAAAATGAGCCGAAGTTATTTTATGTTAGGCTGAAGCCGAGCCAGAAACATCGCCTGTACGCTCCTCAACAGATCCTGCCGGGTCCGCTGAGTTCCTCGAGCACTTTGTGCCACGCAGGAGTCATACCACTGCTCTTTTATGGCGAAGGTCTTGTACTCGAGAAGTGGGGTGGGGGAGTGGTGGTGGCGCATAATAGGATCATCGAAAGAAACTGACATCGCAAAGGAAGACGCAAACTGCTAAAGTGACTCAGCGGGACAGGCAGCATCTCTGGAGAGAAGGAATGGGTGACGTTTCGTGTCGAGACCCTTCTTCACGGAGAAAGGTCTGCCTGAATTTTAAAGTGTCCTATCGAAGTGTCCTATGGAGGTCACGTAGTTACTGTAGTTACAGAGCTGGGAGAGTTCGAGGTCGCGGCGTCCAGGCACAAATACTTAAAAAAATAGAAACATTGAAATTAGGTGCAGGAGTAGGCCATTCGGCCCTTCGAGCCTGCACCGTCAATCAATATGATCAAGGCTGATCATCCAACTCAATATCCCGTACCTGCCTTCTCTCCATACCCCCTGATCCCTTTAGCCACAAGGGCCACATCTAACTCCCTCTTAAATATAGCCAACGAACTGGCATCAACTACCTTCTGTGGCAGAGAATTCCAGAGATTCACCACTCTCTGTGTGAAAAATATTTTTCTCATCTTGGTCCTAAAAGATTTCCCCCTTATCCTTAAACTGTGACCCCTTGTCCTGGACTTCCCCAACACCGGGAACAATATTCCTGCATCTAGCCTGTCCGACCCCTTAAGGATTTTGTAAGTTTCTATAAGACCCCCCCCCCACAATCTTCTAAATTCCATCTAGTACAAGCGGAGTCTACCCAGTCTTTCTTCATATGAAAGTCCTGACATCCCAGGAATCAGTCTGGTGAACCTTCTCTGTACTCCCTCTATGGCAAGAATGTCTTTCCTCAGATTTGGAGACCAAAACTGTACGCAATACTCCAGGTGCGGTCTCACCAAGACCCTGTACAACTACAGTAGAACCTCCCTGCTCCTATACTCAAATCCTTTTGCTATGAATGCTAACATACTATTCGCTTTCTTCACTGCCCGCTGCACCTGCATGCCTACTTTCAATGATTGGTGTACCATGACACCCAGGTCTCGTTGCATCTCCCCTTTTCCTAATCGGTCACCATTCATATAATAGTCAGTACTTCGGACATGCAGTAACATCCCCTTGACTATTTCACAGTCAAGCAAGCTGGAATTACGCCACAGCTCGCCTGCGGCAAGCGAAACAATAAAACCACCGACTGGAGGCTGTTGGCCGTGCGCTCGCAAATCACGTCCAAATAACCTCATCGAAGGCTACCACTCGCGCATCGGCACAACGTTGATAAGAAGAGTCGGGGAAAAGAAAGTGTAGAGGAAAAGAACAGCAGAAGGAACGAGGTAATAACGACAAGCTCAAGAGATGGATTATCGATAACAAAAATGAATGAATGGTTGTATATATTCAGACTGACTAATGCAAGAAACATTTAAAAAAAAACAAGAAAGTTGTATCCACGTGAAATGTGTAGGAAGGAACTGAAGATTCTGGTTTAAACCGAAATTAGCCACAAAAAAACTGGTGTAACTCAGCGGGACAGGGAGAAGGAATAAGTGACGTTTCGGGTCGAGACCCTTCTTCAGTCCTTTTCTTTTCCCTTTTCCTATTGCCTTTCTCCAGAGATACTGTCTGACTCGCTGAGTAACTGCAGCTTGTTGTTGTCCAGTTGGACCGAGGGATCTTTACTCAACAAGTAAAGAGGGAGACACAATATGTCAGAGCAACTCAGCGGGTCTGGCAGAATCTGTACGGAACGTGGATATGTGACGTTTTGGGTCGGGACACTTCTTCAGACTGATTGTACGGGGGGGGGGGGGGGGAGGGTGGAGGGAGGGAGGTGAAGAAAGCTGGACGAGAGGAGCAAACAACACGTGGTAGGTAACAAGTGAACACAGGCGAGCATTGGGGGGTTGATGGGCAGATGGCTGGACGAAGGCCGGAGATAACAATGGTGTGAAACAAATGGATTGAGGAGTGGCGAATTGTGAAGCTAGAGAAAGGTGGAGAGGGAGGGGAGAAATAGTTTCTTTGTGACAGAGGGGAGGGGGGGGGGAGAAAGGGGAGGGGGGGGGGGAGGTTGTTTGAGGGTATCAAATAATTCAAAGTTTTGGGGATTCTGCATGGAAACAGGCCCTTTGGCCCACCGAGTCTACGCTGGCCATCAATTGCCCATACATTTATTCTATATTATATCATTGTCGCATCCTACACACTAGGAACAATTTACAGAAGACAATTAACCTACAAATCTGCACCTCTTTGGAATATGGGAGGAAACCAGAGCCGCTGGAGAAACCCCACGCGGTCACTGTGAGAACGGACAAACACTGCACAGACAGTACCGGTCGTCAGGATCAAACCCGGGTCTCTGGCACTGTCAGGCAGAAGCTCTACGACTGTGACGCCCACACATTAGAGATAATTGGATAATTCAATATTCATACACCTGAAATCAGAGCATATCTAAAATAACACCAAAACATGTCACCCATCTGTGTGCATCAGGGATGCTGCCCGACTCGCTGAGTTAATCCAGCACTTTGTGTCTTTATTTGTTAACCAGAATGTGCAGTTCCTTGTTTCTACACTATGTAAAGGGGGAGGTTCCAAGGACAAATGGAACGAAGAAATTAGACGGGTGAAACACAAAAGACTACAGATGTTGCAAACCTGAGTAAAATAAAACAAAGTGCCAGAGAGTTCAGCGTGCCAGGCAGCATCTGTGGATGTGCATAGATGACGTTTTGTGTCAGCACCCTTCCTCATACAATTGTACTTGAATGAATTCAATAAAACATACCTTTTGGCGAAGCAGATGACCATCCAAGGAATTCGATTAATCTTTTCTGCCGACACATGAGCCATATCCCTTCATTCCCTGCGTATCCATGTACCCATCTAAAAGCCTCTTAAAGCCACTGTAGTATCTATGATCAATAGACTTTCTTCTGATTATTGATACCAGGTTATTGCATATAATTCATGAACAACATCGTGTCCCCAGCTACTAAATCGGACTACTTGAGTGGCGTGTTAAAGTAACTAGTTTGTTTCTGGGATGAAACAAGCCTCCTTGTTTGTTTCTTTATTGGTTCAATGGTTCTTTATTATCACGGATGCACTGCGCAGTGACATTTTTGCAAGTCGCCATATATTGGCACTATCATTTACAAAAGAAAAAGTCTAGTCCAAAGTTCGGTCCACATGCTATTAGTGGAGTGCCTGATCCATGTAAGCTCAGGTGACTCCTGGAGTACTGTAGGGCCTCCTCCGTCACTCTCGACCAGCTCGGCGGTGAGCTTTACAGCACCAGAGAACCACATTGGATCCTGACTCTAGGTGCTATCTATACGGAGTTTGTACGTTCTCCCGTAAGCATGCATGTACAGCAGGCAGTGAAGAAAGCGAATGGCATGTTGGCCTTTATAACAAGAGGAATCGAATATAGGAGCAAAGAGGTCCTTCTGCAGTTGTATAGAGCCTAGTGAGACCACATCTGGAGTATTGAGTGCAGTTT
Organism: Raja brachyura; assembly: GCA_963514005.1. The sequence continues at coordinate 166,856,345 of OY740781.1, forward strand.
TAGTCCCCTAATTTGAGGAAGGACATTCTTGCTATTGAGGGAGTGCAGCGTAGGTTTACAAGGTTAATTCCCGGGATGGCGGGACTGTCATATGCAGAGAGAATGGAGCAGCTGGGCTTGTACACTGGAGTTTAGAAGGATGAGAGGAGATTTCATTGAAACATATAAGATTGTTAAGGGCTTGGACACACTAGAGGCAGGAAACATCTTCCCGATGTTGGGGGAGTCCAGAACCAGGGGCCACAGTTTAAGAATAAGGCGTAAGCCATTTAGAAAGGAGACGAAGAAACACTTTTTCTCACAGAGAGTGGTGAGTCTATGGAATTCTCTGTCTCAGAGGGTGGTGGAGGCAGGTTCTCTGGATGCTTTCAAGAGAGAGCTAGATATGGCTCTTAAAAATAGCGGAGTCAGGGGATATGGGGAGAAGGCAGGAAAGGGGTACTGATTGGGGATGATTAGCCATGATCACATTGAATGGCGGTGCTGGCTCGAAGGGCCAAATGGGCTACCCCTGCACCTATTGTCTATTGTCTATTGTCCCCGTGACCGCTGGGTTTTTTTTTGGGTGCTCTGGGCAGGTGGTAGGTTACATGGCTTCTGTCAATTTGTCCCGAGGGTGTGAGATAGAACTAGTGTACTGGCATACTGATCATTGATCAGCATGGACTCGGTGGGCCGAACGGTCTGTTTCCATGTGGTATTTTTAAACAGAACTAAACTAAATATTGGCCAAAAGGGTTAAGAAAATCCTTCAGTGTTGTACAAATACATGCAGGAAAGGAGGAGCAGAGAGGAAAGTATGGCGAATGTGGCATCGGAGAAGACGCCGGGTGAACAATCACCACACTGTGGGCAGGTGAGGGGCGCTGGCGGTCTCCGGCTTGGCCCGGCAGTTCAGTCTGGAGGAACAGTTAGAAGGAAGTGCTCTATTTTCACCTCACTTTCTCGTTCTCCAGGCTGGAACTCCCTTGGTTTTTAAGGAGCGGGGCTGACGAGGAACTCTGGCTAATTGGACGCAGTGTAGCTCCTCTGGCTGTGGCCTCAGCTCAGTCCTGAGCGCTGTCCAGGGCTCGTGGTTCTGGTCGCTGCCTGCCTGCCGGTGACGGAAATCGGAGCAGCCCACAGGGTAGACGCGTCGACATACACTGTCTTTAGGAAGATACAGGGAATTGAGGGATAGCGTAGTGCGAAATGTGGAAATATTGATGCTCTGAGGTACTTGGATTTCCCCGTTCACAAGCCACAGAAAGCCAACACGTGATCGCAAAGGTAAATAGTCTGTTGAGGTTTATTAGAAGAGAATATGAGTGCAGGAGTAAATGATGCCTCACAGCAATTATACTGTATTATCTCACTTAGACGACACCTGGGATTTGCAAGCAATTTTGGTCTCCTTGCCGAAGAAAGGATATACAGTGGACTTGCAAAAGTGAAAAATGTTCACAGGACTCCTTCCACCGATGGCTGGTTGGATGTATGAGGAGTAATCATGTTGACTAGGCCTGCATTTTTGTAGGGTTTAAAGGACTAAAATGTTTAGGGCAGTGGGTAGCACAGTGGCGTATGGGGCAGGATGGAGGCACAGCGGTAGAGTTGCAGCCTTATAGCGCCAGAGACCCGGGTTTGATCCTGACTATGGGCGTTGTCTATGTGGAGTTTGACTTTCCATATTTTATGCTGAAACGAGGAACTGCAAATGCCGGTTTCCAAGGAAGGACACGGAATGCTAGAGTAACTCAGCGGGTCCGGCACCGTGCTTGTGGAACAGGGATTGTGTTGTTTCGGGTTGGGACCCTTCTTCAGACTTGCTTGACCATACTTTATATCTGCTGGAGACATGCCAAGGACTTCAAAATGAAGAAAGGGATAATGTTAAATAATTGCAGGCCACTCAGCCCAATATCAGCAGTGGGCAAATAATTGCTGAACATTCTTGAGGGATAGCATAAGTCAACATCCCAGATTCATTAACACAATGTTCGCATGACCAACAGTTGTATTTTGGGAATGAAGTGTGAAGGAGGGTAGGATATTTAATGCAGTTAATACTTGAATTTTAGCAAGGTGGTAAACAAAGTTTGCATCTGGCAGATTGTTCCAACAGAAAGTGGGAAATTGAATTAAAAGCTGTCTTGTTTGCAGACAGTAAAGGGTGCTGTCTGAAGAAAACCAAATGCAGTGTGGCTCCATGGACTCCGAACAAGGCCCATGCTGTGTTATTATTTTTCACTTCAATGTAGACCACAATTAAGACATCTGTTAGCGATGCCAACACTTTTTACACAAAAGGAAGGTTTCAATAGGCCAAAAGCAGCAAATAGAATTCAACCTGGAGAAGTGCAAGTTAATGATTTAGAGAGGACAAACAAGGACATGATACAAATGCCGAATGGTAAAAATTAAGGAGTGTAAAAGAACAAATTAAAGTTTGAGTTCATGTTCATAAACCCTTGATTGTTGCTGGGCAGCAGATAAGGTGATGCAGATGCCAGACTATTTTGTTCAAGGGATGGAGTATGTCAGGCAGGTCATGTTAGAACTATATAACACATTAGTGAGGTCCAGGTCAGGGATACTATATACAGTTATGGTCATCGTTGGAGAATGATAATAAAGGTGAGATTGTCAAAGCTTTGGAACAAAGGAGATTGGCATTTAATTGAAGTGTATAACATTTTGAAAGCTTTGACATGGTGGGCAGTAAGGGCTTATTTTCCCCAACAAAGTGATCAGCCACTGGAGATCCGGTGCAAAAAATGAAATAAAGTAAATGTATTAGTTAAAAGATTGTTACTAGAGCTGATGGTGAGCCTGAAAACTGATAATCCCCAAGAATATGATAATCAAGGGAAACACTATTGTAATTGGGTTGGGTATCAATAGTGTACATATGGGAAAAACACTGCTTTGGGATGAGTTTGCATTGAAGCAGCATGCTAGTGCAAAATAGTAGATAGTCAAGGTTAGATCCTTGAGGGATACCAGCGATAACCAATCTTGGAGTGCACCTAGAGATGCCATTATTGGCCAGAAGGTTAGATAGGGATGGGGCTCAAGATGCACAGTTTTATTTCCCCAAATGGATAGCAGAATAATGGGATAATGTTTCAGATCTCTGCTGGGAAATTCTGTAATCTTTAAAGAAAGATGAAATTGCTCAACATCTAGCTAAAGAGACATAACTTGAAGTATCTTAAATTGTTATTGATGAAGAAGTTCCAATAGATAAAATGTATTCTGCACAATGTACAAATTGGAAAGTATTTAGCAGATGAAACCATTAGAGAACCATAAGAGGAATTAGAGGAAGGAGAGCAATTTGGATGAATGCTGATTAGAGAGGAGGAAATAGGATACAGGAATTAAGAACAATCTGATTGTGATTGGAAGTTGGAACCAGATTCCACAAAGCTTTTTTTTTGCTTGCATCCATTCAATGTATTCCAATAATATAAATTATTATATTATTGGAATACATAGATCTGGCTAAATTTACACATCAGAACATTGGGGTCATTAGGAGATTCAGCTGCAGTTATTACCTGGTCGTTGGGATCGAGGACTGCCGGAGCCTAACAAAATGTTCTGGATCGCCGAAGGGCATCTGGGCCTGCAAGGTTGAGTAGGAGAGAGGCCTTGACAGCATCAGGTTAATTTCGGTGTGCAATGTTCATGTAGTGTCGGTAATCAATTTCAAACGTGGCCCAGCGTTCGCTGATATCCGCATCAAAGACGAGAGGGTCAGGCTTTCGACAGGAAGAGGCCATCAAAGAGCAAAATAAAAACTCACAAAAGGGTAAAACAAAAAAACGTTATACAGAAGGAGTGGATCCCGCTTCTGACGCCATATAGATGACTTCTAGACTCAGTATACAATTTAAACACATCTTTAATCAGCACTCAAACTTAACAGCATGAAGGATGGTTATTTACCAACTGGCTGCCCCAACTGTTGGTGCAGAGCAATAGTATTAACGGCCTGTCCCACCAGCATGCAACTCTATGCGATGAGCACGACCTAACGTGGTCGCTTGAGCCGTCCGGCGTCGCGGGGCCGGTCCCACTTCGAACGCTGGAGCCGTGCGGAATTGTGCGGAGTTCGTCCCGACATCGCGCGGGGCTCCGAAAAACTGACCATGTTCAAAAATTCCGCGCGGCAACGGCTTGTCGGCTCGCAGTCGCCTCAACGCATTACACACCGCCTTGACGTAGTGCCTCCGTGACCCTCTCTGTAGGTGCCTCCGTGACCCGCTCTGTGTGTGGCTCCGTGGCCCTCTCTGTGTGTGCCTCTGTGCCCCTCTCTGTGTGCCCCTCTCTGTCCTGGTGAACTTACGTTTAAGACTTCGCTCCAAGTTCGCCTCACTTTGCGCCGTGTTGCGCCACTCACCCGACCTCCGCGCGGCCCTCGCTGCCAGTTTGGTCGCGCTCATCGCATGGAGTCGGATGCTGGTAGAACTGGCCCTTTAGTATCAGTATTACAGTTGGGTGGAGTTACAGATGCTGGCTGGTGTGTGATTGGTTAACATGCAACATCAATCTACAATATGAATGGGAGCAATGGCCAGATTAGAATTTAATGTCACAATACTATACACAGTAAATGATATGGAAGAGACAAGAAGTGCCAAGGAGATAGTGAAATGGATATAATGCGGCCAAAGTAATAAATACGAGGGATCATATTGATTAGAAAACATTTTAATCAGCCTGAAGGTAAGAAATACCACAAGGCAGAAAGCAGTAATGGAAGTAGCCAATTAGCATCCAAACTGAGTCTGAAGAAGGGTCTCGACCCAAAACGCCACCCATTCCTTCTCTCCAGAGATGCTGCCTGTCCCAGTGAGTTACTCCGGCATTTTGTGTCTATCTTCGGCCCAAACTGTAATATTAACTTCACGGATGACATCAAATAGGAAACTATTGATGGAGATCATTTGATGGAGATATCAAAAGGGTTCTAATGGGTAATAATGTGTGACTTTAATCTATATGGAGATGTCCAAAAACAAGCTATAAATAATGCTCTACAGGATGCATTCATAGAATGTTACTTGTTTTTTACGTTCAATTTATTGAAGAGTTAACCAGGGAATAGGATCTAGATTGTTTATTGTGCAATAAGAGGGGTAGGTCACTTAACCATATACAGTAGCAATGTTACAAAATTTTGAGGTTTTAAAAATGAAGTCTGCAATTTATCCGATCAGATAAAGCATAAAAATAAGTTTAATTTTACACCTAATTCACTTTCATATCTTCAGTATTAAAAATGTTATGGCCATTTTCATACTTGGAAATTAGCATCTTGTTTCCTATTGCTTTTCTATTGACGTAACACAAAAGTTGTGATCGAGGACAGTCAAAACCCCATAACTTTCTTAAAAATTAAGAGAACTGAAAGAAATTTTCAGTTATTATAGATTGAATTATTCTGAAACAAATATGAAACAATCTTACTTGGATGACCTGAAATTAAAGCATATAATTAGTTAGTTACCCAATTGTAGCTAATTACAAAATTCAATTACTAGATCCAAACATCTATCCATTTCTAAGAGAAAAAAAAATTAAAGCCTAAGTGTCCAATTAACATTCACACAAGAATTCACAATATAACATGATTTTTAAATCTAATTGTCATTAATTTATAGGCCAAATTGAAGGAATTTAGTGTTTAATGCCTGTAGATTAATGGCCATTTAAATCAGCTTGCGAGTGGGATTTTATGGAACGCGATGGATTAGAACGTTGCGGTTGCAGTGAATTTAAACCTGATATCGGCAGGAAAAATTCTGCCGGTTCGTATGGGGAATAAATCACCGTTTCGCAACATTAAATGTTGATTAAGGTCATCTAAAAAAGCAGGTTTATATGTAAAAATAAACAGCTTTCACTTACCTGTCCCCTACGTAAAATCCATCCCCGTTGTCGGCGTTCACGGCATTAGGACCTAATTTTTATTTTACTCCAGCGCTGAAATAGTCGGGCTATTTATAAAAAACAATTAACTTACCGGCAGTCGGAACGATCTCCAGAAATAGATGGCACTCCGACAAAAAAAAGCTCCGGATGGCAAGGGGAAAACCGCAGTTTAACCCCGCAACCCCCCCCCCCCCCCCCCCCTTTAAAGGCACCAAAGTCGCGCACACGGCCAGCGGCAGAACTGCAGCACTGCTGAAGGTATGTTTTGTAACATACCTATATACAGTTGCCAGAAATGCAGCAGATCGGAGGATTGGGATTGGGAACGCCTTAGCATTCTGTAATATAAAGTACCAAAAGTTTAGTTAAGAGTGGTAAAATAAAGGATAGGGGTATACTTGTAAGATACACAAAAGTGAACTGTAAACGTTTCTCCAATAGTCAAGAGTGAAGACTGTTTTAATGGTGTACTGTATGTCCTGAAAGTGTTTTCAGAACTTATTTGGAGGCTGTAGTGTTTAATAACCTGATGGTTGTAGTGAAGGAGCTGCTCCTGAATCTGGATGTTACAATTATCAGGCTCCTATTCTTTCTTCCCGATGGCAGGAGTGAAATGAAGGTGTGGCCAGCGTGGTGTGGGTCTCTGAAGATGCTGGCTTCCTTTATGAGGCATCGACACCTGTACTTCCCTTCGATGGTGAGTAGATTGAGTTCAGTACCCGTGATGGATGGAGCTGTGTTGACCACTTTTTGCAATCTTCTTAATTCCTGGGTATTCAAGTTGCCGAACCAGCCCATGATGTAACCAGTCAATATGCTCTCTCCTGTATACCTTTATAAGTTCAAGAAAGTATTTGTTGACATACAGAATTTCCTGAATCTTCTAAAGAAGTAGAGGCGTTGATGGACTTTCTTTATGATTGCATCAATTAGCTGGATCCAGGACAGATCTTCAGAGATTTGGCTGCCCAGAATTTTTAAGCCTTCGACTCTCCTTCACTATCCCATCAATAAAGGCAGGATTGTGCATCCTCAATCTTCCTCTTTCAATGTCAACAATCAGTCCATTGGTTTTACTGATGTTGAGAACAATTGTTGTTCAGGCACCATTTGGTCAGTCGATCGAACTCCTTCCTCATCATCTGTAATTCATGCAATAATGATGGTGTCGTGGTGAATTTGAAGATGGGGTTGGAACTATATCCAGCTTCACAGTCATGTGTATAGTTGAGCAAGGGGCTGAGAACGCAGTCCTGAGGGGCTCCTGTGCTGATGGTTATTGAGGAGGATGTGTTGCTGCCAATTTGTACAGATTGTGGTGTGTTGATCAGGAAGTAGATCCAGTTGCAGATGGATGCACGGATGGAGGCCCAGTCCCATGAGCTTGATAACCAGTTTGGAGGGGATGATGGTTTTGGATGCTCATTTCTGGTCTATGAACAACAATTTATATTGTCCAAGTGGTCCAGTACAGAGTGGAGAGGCAGTGAGATTGCATCTTTTGTTATCCTGTTGAAGTGGTAGGCAAATTGCAGTGAATCCAGGTTCTTGTTGAGGTAGGAGTTGATATGCGCCATAGCTAACCTCTCAACACACTTAGAGTGATATACAATGTGGAAACAGGCCCCTCGGCCCAACTTGTCCACACCGGCCAACATGTCCCAGCTACTCTAGTCTCACCTGCCAACGTTTGGTCCTTATTTCTCCAAACCTGTCCCATCCATGTACTTCATCACAACGGACGTTAGTGTCACCAGTCGGTAGTCGATGAGGCTCATCTCCTTACTCCCTCTTGTGTAATGGTATTATTGATGTCCTTTTGAAGCAGGTGGGAACCTTGGACTGTAGTACTGAGATGTTGAAGATGTCTGCAAAAACGCCAGCCAATTATGTGAACAGAAAAGGATTGGTGAAAAAATAAAACGTCCTTTGCAGTCATGACTGAGAGAATTTATAATATTGATCAAAGAAATCACAGAACAACTAAGCAAATACTTTGGTCCATCTTCATAGAAAATGGCACAATGAACTGCCCAGCAACACTACGTAACTAAGAATCGAATGAACAGGAAGAATTAAAATAAATTATTTTAAATGCAAAAAAAGTGCTAAGAGAAATAAATGGGACTGAAAGCAAATACATCGGTGTGAAGAAGGGTCCTGCCCCAAAACATTACCTTTTCCTTTTCTTCAGAGATGCTGCCTGAGCCATGAGTTACACCACCATTTCGTGTCTATGGCCAGGACCTGATGTCCTACATCCAAAATTACTAAAATAAATTATTTGGCCCAACGGGTCCTTCGGCCCATAATGTTTTCACTGAGCCAAGTTAAACATCTTCTTGTACATGATCAATATACCTCTATTCCCTGCACTTCCATGTGCCAATCTAAAAGCTTCTTAAACGGCACTATCGTATCTATGCCCACCCACACCCCTGGCAATGTGTTCCAGGCCCACACTGCTCTCTGTGTAAAAAAACTTGCCCTGGACATCTCCAATAAACTTTCCCCCTTTCACTTCAGAGCTATGCCCTCTAGTGTTAGACATTCCCACCTGGGAAAAGATTCTGACTATCTACTCTAACAATGCCTCTCTTAATTATATATACTCCTCTCAACCTCCATTCCAGAGAAAACAACCCAAGTCTATCCACCTCTCCCTGTAGCTGAAACCCTCTAATCCAGGCAGCATTCTGGTAACCCCCCTCTGCACCCTCTACAAAGCCTCCACTCCTTTCCTTTAATGGGGTGACCAGAAATGCACACAATACTCCAAATGCAGCCTAACCAAAGACTTATCCCGCTGTATCATGGCTTGCTGACTCTTATATTCAATGCCCCTAATAATGGAAAGCATATCATATGCCTTCTTTGCCACCCTATTTACTTGTGCTGCAGTACTAATGCAACGTCCCCACCATTTTTATCTCCCTCTCTATCACATCAGAGATAGATAGATTTCGAGACACAAAAGCAATTTAAGAGAACATGGATATAATAATTCAATAGGGGATCATAACTGGTCACATTGAAGGTGGAGAGAGATTGAAGGATTGAACTACCTGTTCCTGTGCTATTTTCTATGTTTCAACGTATGCATGTTTAGGGCAGCATAGTTTTCTATGTTTCAGGCAGTATCGTGGAGCAGCTGGTAGAACTGCTGCCTCTCAACGCCAGAGACCTGGGTTTGATCCTGACCATGGGTGTTGTCTCTGTGGTGTTTGCACGTTCTCCCTGTGACCATGTGTGTTTCCTCCAGCTGCTCCAGTTTCTTCTCACATCGTCGAGACGTGCACGTTTTGTGGGTTAATTAGCCTCTGTGAAAACTGGCCCTTGCGTGTAGGATATGGATGAGGAAGTGGGATGACATAGAACTAGTGTGGACAGGAGATCGATGGATGTGTGCCCTCGGTGTGCCAGGGTCGGGCTTGTTTTCATGCTGTAACTCTAAAGTAAACAATGGTTCAGTTATTATACTTTCGATAAAGAAAGCTGTTTGTTATAAAAGAGCATGAAGAATTATTGTGCAGATTCATACATCGAGTTATACCTCAACTGGAAGAAAGGGGGGAAAACAATTGGAATATCATGCTTCAAACTGAGAACTTCTAAATATAATTTTGAGATGTAATTGTGAGTCTATATTTTTTTTAAGTTAAAAGTGTTACATTTCAAGAAGAAACACAAGAAGATTCTGCTGGATACTTCCTGACGATAAAACACTATTACTACGAAAATCTTAAATAGTGGACTTTTCCATTTGAAGGTATTTGAGATGATTGTTTAAACTCATGAATGGGGTGCGTCAGAATGGATTGAACCACGTTGCCAATGATTGACACTTCTGGTGCAGTGGAATCAAATTCAATTAGAAATAAGGTTAAATGTAATAGAGTTAGGTCAAATAGGACGTTTTTACTCAGTGCTCTGCAAGGCTGCATTATGTCAATTGGAATGACTGGTGCGGAATCCCTACTACCTACCATTTAAGAACTGGTTGAAGGAGGGGGATTAAAAGAGTATGAGAACAGAGCAGAGATCTAGATTAAGACTACTTTATAAAAAAGGTAAACACCAATTTGAGCTGTTGAGGCATAGCTTATATTATGCCTTAGATTATACGTATATAGGAAAAATCTACATTTTGTAATTTAGCAAAAGAAAGTATTTCAGGGCTCAAACAGGCGGTAATCAGTTGACATTTATTCCCATACTAATAACTTGCATAATAAGTTAATTAAGTTTTTGGATTGCAATGTTTTTATTTGACAATGTAGTGTCATCAAATGCTTTCAAATGCTTTCAGATAATTCAGAGACAGCTCACTGTTTTCAGATTATTAATGGATACTTAAAATTCTAAATGAAAGTATAGAATGAAATATAGAATAGGGGCACTAACACCCAAACCTAAAATAATAGATTAAAAAAATAGTTTGCAGATGTGATCTGACCTGAGAACTTCCACATTCTCTGTTTTTATTTTAGATTTCCAGCATATGCAGTTTAAAAAAAATTCAGCTCCCAAACCTGGAAGCTCCAGCATTAAGGATTAGGGTAACAAGTACATAAAAATATCATTGCTCTAAATTCCTCTCCCAATTGTGGATCATCTTAACGTGGATATGTGTCATCTTCTGGGTAACTCTCTACCCAACAGCACTGTTTGAGTACTGTAACCAGACAGCTTTCCCCAGTGTGAGAAGATCTACCACAACTTTATCACAGAGGCTGAGAATGAGTGGCTGAGAATGCTATATGGTCAGTGTCACACACGTCCTATTAATGACTTTAATTAAATAAGCAAGATTTACATTTATAATATTGTGTCTTGAAATTTTGAACAATAAATGTGTTGCTACATGGTTCCATGTGGTTTCCATGACTACAAAACCATGCATTGGAAGGGGAACTGAGTTAAACATTGCTCCATTTTAACACGTTAACAATGATGCAATTGTCAAACATAAATTCACCAGAGAATTTAATATTCTCTTGTGGATTTAATGTTTAGAGACTACATGATGTTTCTAACATGTTTCACTCCTGCTGTTTCTATCCAAAGAAATATCTAATAAGAAATAGAACAGAAAATGAATCATTACAAATTAAGTGATGTTTACATTTTTCTTTGCAATGGGAACAGATTTAAACCCAGCTGAAGGACATTTTGACGATTAGAATTTAAATATGTTCTGCCACAGATGTTTTCTAAGGAAATATCTGACAAAGAGAACTGTACTTTAAGGTGAAATGTGACTTTATTTTTTTTAAGTACTAAAAGATGCTATGTATATTTATATCTGCAAAAATTCACATTTTGTGGAAAGTCAGTTCAAAGGTTAGGCAAAAGCAACAGGGAAGCAATAGCAGAAGCAAAGTCCAGTGTATTAACTGACTTGAAAATATCAAACCTGTAGTGATACATGTCTTATCGTACTGCACATGGAACTGATTGACGCAAACATTAAATGTTAGTGTTCTGAACTCATCAGAAAATAGAAAATACATTGCATTGTCACAAGAAATGAAGGGTTTCTTGAAGAGGCTAAGTGGAATGTCCTTAAAACTTGAGGAAGATATTGTTATGAAATCTGGGGTTAGAGAAGAAATTAGGTTTAGTGCTTGGTCCCCACAAGTTGTGATTGTGCATTAACTGGTTCTGCTTTAGATGAAAAGATTATACCAGATACAAGCATTGAGCTAAAGAGGTACATCCATAGTCATGGCCTCAATACACATCCATACGATTGGATTTATTTTAAAGTAATATAATGTAACTGATTCCAAATTGAACTAAATAATTGTCAGATAATTTTGAATAACTTTGGTCCAGTATAGGATCTAGCCCCAGTTCCCTTCAATGTAAAATCACATTGAAATGCCTAGTAATAAATGGTCAAATACATTATCAGTTTACCATCTCCTCTTACCCGATCATGGTGACTCAGTTCAGCTACGGCGCACTTGCCCCCAATTCTAAATCCGGCCAGATTAAAGAGCCTGTCCCACTTAAGGGAAAGCGGGGGAGCGCTGTCTAAAATTCACACATTGCAAAGCCATGGTGATACCCGCGATGAACAGGAAGGTAAAGGACGACTGCCACAGTGAATGGTAAGTCCTTTAAAAGAGGGGTGGAGAGACGGGAGGAGAAGGGGGAGAAGTGGAGAGAAGGGGGGGATAAGGGGAGAGAAGGGGGGGGAGAAGGAGTGGAGACACTTTTAAGAAGCCAGACAACATTTAATAACGTTTAGCGGGCATTTAACATTACCGGTCGGTTTTCTTTGGTTCTGATAACTCTTGCTTACGTTTTTTTTACCCAATGTGCCAATTAAAATGCCCGGTCAGCAAAGGCAATTACCTACGGCTACCTCGACTACCTATAACTACATGGCAACCTCACTACCACTGCATTACGAGTTCAAAAGAACCATGCCGACCAATTTGTACCCGTGGAACATTTTTCAGCATATTCAAAAATTTTCCTCGACCAATCTGAGGCAGTGAGTATGCGGGAACTTCTCTCGAGCATGAAGGAGAGTTACAGTGACCTCCTAGGACCACGTGTCAACCATGCTGTGAGTTTGTGCCAAGTGCAAACTCTTCTAAACTCACAAATTAGGTCGCCATAGTGGGATAGGCCCTTATAATACCTATTTTGTGTTATATTTAAAAGCTTGCTTCCATTTGGCACTGGCGAGTGCTCTCAATGGCTGCTGCAGTGTCATTAAAACAATGGCCAATCTACCTGGGGTTGGACACAAAATGCTGGAGTAGTTCAGTGGGACAGGCAGCATCTCTGGAGAGAAGGAATGGGTGATGTTTTGGGTCGAAACCCTTCTTTAGACTCCTGAGGTTGATTGGAAATAAAGTTTTCAGATACGAACACAGGAACCATGAAACCACAATGCATCTTTCTCTACCTGGGTTCAAACCTTATAGATATTTCATGTCAGGGAACATCTAAATGCCGATGATGACCCATTCTGATCATATGTGTTTGACAAAGACAAGCATAAGTCTCAAGTGACTGGATGTGGGACATGTACTTAGTGAGTTTTGTTCAATTGACCAACCTCACAACGAACTTCCCTGTGATATGATAGAATACATATATATATATTTCAGGCTAAAATAACATGGGGGAGTTCGTAGTGAGGTTGGTCAATTGAACAAAACTCACCAAATACGTGTCCCACATGCTGTCACTTGATACTTAAGGTTGTCTTTGTCAATATAAATTTGATCTGTTGTGTGGGCATTCTTGTGGACACCCTACAGTTTGCTGGATTTTGTTCTCCCAGTTTTGCATGACAGGTGCTGGAATCACGTCAAGCTTTTCTGAAAGATACTTTAATAAGAATCAAATTACTCCGGACTGGTGAAACACACAGCATCAAAATAAAGTGCCTATGTTTGATCTTATTCGGGTACCCCATTGCACATGAAGCATTCGCGGCTAAAAACAAAACAGAATCTATTTCTCTTGCCATTTGTTCTTAATGTTCCGATAACATAGATTAGAGAACGAAAAGATGTTATATTTTAAATCGTGATAGTTTTTAATAAAAGGAGATTCCGTCCGCCGAGAATGCGAGTGAATGACGGGACCATTAATCACTGAGCCGGCTAACAAATACGATTACTACCAGAGAGTCTTGAGTCAGAAAGTCTCATACACTTTAAGATGTTAATCCCGAACGTAATCCTTCCTTTGCCGTGTAGAAATACTGCAGCCACAAGAGTTGTTTTGTTATTTATATTGGCGTTTAATAAAACTCAGCCGGGGTTGAATAGGACCCTCACTCTTGGATGGTAATTAATTCCTTATTTCTGTGACCCAATTGTGCCGGGATAGAGCAGTGGACAGTGCCAATGTGCCCCCTTTATCTTTGTCCAAAGACACAACTCTCGTGCTTCAACAGCTATGGGAACTCGCTCTTTTGATGTTATTCAAGAGTTTTTCCTGGACATCTTCTACTTCAAGGGCTTCTAATTTTTTTTTTTTTTTTTTAAATTCGTGAAAACCTTCCAGCTTGGCCACCTCAGTCGAATTTAATGATTCAATGGGTTTTTTTTTTTGGGGGGGGGGGGGTGGTGTTGTGTAGTGGTGGATGGTAATGTGTGCATAATAGCTTGGCAGTCAGCTGCCTAAACCGGGGACCAACAAACTAAATGTGTATAGTTGTAAACTTCAACTGTATGCCTTTTTGACAACTGCAAAAGCATTTTCTATTCTCGAGTGTGGTTTCTATGACAGAATGTCATATCTTAAGTTGAGTGCCGGAAATTTGTTTTGCAGATAATTGTATGTCGGTTGACTAAAGGTGTTCAGGGTCTCTTATTGACCAGGGCGGTTTGAAGCTGGACAGTGTGCACCATTGTGGTATTTTGTCCCTGGCTTTGTCGTTGTTGAAATCTCGCTGCAGAAAAATCTGTACTTTAATGTACTATAATGAACCTTGTCTGCAGCAGGTTTTTTTTGGGGACGAGAGACCCCCGAATGAACCATATGGCTAGGGTGACTCGAGCTGGCCGTGTTTCGCAAACAAAGAGGGGATTGAGAAGCTGAAGGAAGGCAGCAAACTTCTTTCCGGCTGATGGAGCTGTTGTCTGAAGCCAATGATCCCAGATCTCTGGGCTTTATTCGCGGCTCGGGCTGGGACGTGATGTGTCATATCATTAGAATCTTTCATATTTACTACAAGTGTGCAGACGACCAGCCTGCAAAGAGAAGGGCGCATATGTGAGGTAGATTTAGCATCTGAAAAACCCCATCGGATAAATACACTTGAATGGGGATTTGTTCGTTTTTGTTACAGCGCAGTTCTAATCGATTGTTGATTGAGATTTTAAGGACCATCAGCGAGTAGCTGACGTTTGAATTACAAATCGGAGGCGTCTTCAAGCCATTTGAACAGCTCTTTTATTACGGTATAGATCACTGGAATCTCCTAATTTTGTATTAACTGCAATGGGAACAGACACAAATCACAGATGAATCTTTCGGTGCAACAAAACAGGTTGTAAACTCGTATTTGGAAGGAAAGTGCTTATAGACAAGTCTTCACGCACCAGCTACTGCATCATACACTCTTGTGTATCAAGATAGATACTTTGATACTTTGGATGTTAATTATTTCGGTATGTTTTTCAACACCGACGGACTGAGGGAAATCTTGCAAGTTCCCTCGACGGAAGGGAAAGAGGGAAGGCGACGCCTAATGGAATGACAAGGAGACACAAGAGACTCCGGACGCTGTAATCTTCAGCAAAACACAAAGTGCTGGAGAAGTCCGCGAGTCGGGCAGCATCTGTGGAGGGAATGGAGAGATGACCTGGGTCTGGACCTTTTTTCAGACCAAATTTGAGGGACGGGATGGGGAGAACGCTTGAAAAGAGATGGGGAGAGACAAAGGCTGACGAGTGATAGGTGGATGATACAGGTGGGGTTGGTGAGTGGTGGGCAGATGGGTGTTATATGTGACAGAGGCTAGGGATATTAAGGAAATAAAAGGGTGTTGGAGGAAATGAAAGGAGTGAAATGTAAAGCCAAAGAGAGGGATATGGGTGGAAGGGGAGATGGAGGGGGATTGGGGGAGAGTAGAGGGAAATGGGGAACTCAAGCACAGAAGATAAGTGTAGGAAGGAGGAGAAAGGAGCAGGGTGATGGGGATGGAGTGCAAGAGAGGATGGGATAATTGGGATTAGAGAGGGGGAGAGGGCCCAGGAGGGAAAGAGGAATGGAGGGGACTTTAAACTTAAGTTGGAGAATTCAATGATCACACCATTGGGTGGCAAGCTACACAAGTGGAATGAATGTGAGGTGTTGTTCCTCCAGTTTGCATTGACTTGTGCATGTGTAAACTACCCAAGCAAAATATGAGGTGATGTTCCTCCAATTTGTGCTGGGCCTCACTCTGACAATGGAGGAAGCCCAGGACAGAAAGGTCAGATTGGGAATGTGAGGGGGAGTTGAAGTGCTGAGCAACCAGGCGATAAGGTTGGTTAACACGGACTGAGCAGAGGTGTTCAGCGAAGCTATCACCAAGTCTGCGCTTGGTCGCGCCAATGTAGAGAAGTTGTCTCTTAGAACAGCGGATGCAGTAGATGAGGTTGGAGGAGGTGCAGGCGAACCTCTGCCTTACCTGGAAAGACTGATTGGGTCTTTGGATGGAGTCGAGGGGGAAGGTATTGCAAGTGTTGCATTTCCTGTGGTTGCAGGGGAAAGTACCCGGGGAGCGGGTGGTTTGGGTGGGAAGGGACAAATTGACCAGGGATTGCGATGTACCATACCTCGGAATCTTCATTCTGGAACAAAAACATCTGCTCGCTGGCTTTGGTTTACAACCCCTGATGTGGTGCCATAAAATATATTTTATTTTTGGCATGTGTAGTTGTTTATAAGGCCAGCATCTATTGTCCATCCTTGCGAGTTCCTTCAATAGGCAATTATGTACCTGTTCAACAAAGAGTTCCAGGAATTTCATCCAGTAATGAAGAAACCGCCAAATATTTCTAAATAGGAATGGGTGACGTTTCGGGTTGAGACCCTTCTTCTGACTCGACCCGAAACATCACCCATTCCTTCTCTCCAAAGATGCTGCCTGTCCCACTGAGTTACTCCATTATTGTAGACAATAGACAATAGGTGCAGGAGTAGGCCATTTGGCCCTTCGAGCCAGCACCGTCATTCAATGTGATCATGGCTGATCATCCACAATCAGTACCCCGTTCCTGCCTTCTCCCCATATCCCCTGACTCTGCTATTTTTAAGAGCCCTATCTAGCTTTCTCTTGAAAGCATCCAGAGAACCTGCATCCACCGCCCTCTGAATCTGCCTCCACCGCCCTCTGAGGTATTCTTTGTCTATGTTCGGTTTAAACTAGCATCAGCAGTTCCGTCCCACACCAACTATTTCTAAATCGTGAGGGGAACCTGTAGGTACATTGCTACCAGTCCTTGTTGGTTGAACTCACCAGTTTAGGAATGCGCTGGTGGAGTAACCTAGATGGGTAAACTGCAGCACATTTTACTTTGGACCCATGCTGTGTCTGTCGTGGAGATTCACATGATCAGCTGGTCAAGTGGGCTGCTTTCTCCCGGATGCTGTCAAACCTTTACCTATTGTTAAAGTTGCATTTATCCAACCGTGGAGAGTACTGCATCATGCACCCGAGTTGCCCTTTATGCATGTATGAAATGTTATGTGATGAAGGAGATGATCCATTTCACAGAAGGATACCCAGCTTCTGACCTACTCATATGTTGCATTTTTCATGTGGCAGATCTTGACTGTACCCACCCCTTCCTCTCTACAATGAATAGCAATAGTATTACCATGATGGAGTCCCCCAGGCTGTTGATGACAAGGGACTTGGTAACGGCTATGCTGTTGAACATCCAAGGTGGGTGAAAGGAGTTTCTCTCGCTGGACTTGGCCCTTGTCTGGCAGTTTTGTAACTTACCACATCTGTTCATGCCTCATCTTGAGGTCTTGTTGTACGGAGGCAAGTGGTGGCACAGTGGCAAAACAGTAGAGCTGCTGCTTTACAGTGACGGAGATCCGGGTTTGATCCTGACTACGGGTGCTGTCTGTACGGAGTTTGTACGTTCTGCCCATGACCGCATGGGATATCTCCGGGTGCTCTGGTTTCCTCCCACACTCCAAAGAGGTACAGGTTTATAGGTTAATTGGCTTTGGTAAGTTGTAAAATTGTCCCTAGTGTATATAGGTAGTGTGATTGCTAGTTGGCGCAGACTCAGTGGGTCGTAGGGTTCTGCTTCCGTGCTGTATCTCTAAAGACTGCTTCCTTTGCTGATGAGTTGCAAATGATATTGAACCCTGCCCTGGTGTGATGACTTGGGATGTCCAATAACCTTTATGGAAGGTAAATTCAATAATCGGATTTCACACCATAACCCCTTCCTCGCCCACGCCCCCTTCATGCCATTGCTTTCTAGTTTTACCAGCACTCCTTGATCCACACTGAGTCAAGTGATGTCAAGAGCAGTCGTTCTCACCTATTTGATTTCAGTTATTTGGACTGAAGCTGTGATAATGTCTGAATCTGATCAGTTGGCAAAACCTAAACAGGATACTGGTGAACAGATCATTGGAAAGCATGAACCAGTTAGCACTACTGGTAGGTATTGACTGGTAAGCTGAACGAACAGCAATTAGTTGGATGGATTTGTTCAGCATCTTGTGGACAGGGGACATACTTGGGCATTTTTCCATATTGCTGGATAGATACCTGGATTGCAAATGCGTTGGATCAGGTACGGCGTAAGCATGTTCTGGTGCACAAACATTCATTGTGGCAGTATGGAAGCTGTCTGGTAGCTTAACCTTTGCAGTAGCTTGTGCGCTTTGTCATTTAAACTTAGAGATGCAGTGTGGAGACTTTCCCCTTTATAACACCAAGTCTGTGCTGATTACCCATCACCCCATACACTAGCACCATCCTACACACTAGGGACAATTTACAATTTACTGAAGCCAATTAACCTGCAAATCTGTACATCTTTGGAGTGTGGGAAGAAACCGGAACACCTGGAGAAAACACATGCGGTCACAAGGAGAACGTACAAACTCCATAGTCAGGATCGAATCTGGGAGTCTGGTGCTGCACCACTGTGCCGCCCTTTATTTGTAGGGGAGACCAACTTTTATGAAGCTTGGTGTCTAAAATGGTGGGGATTTCAGGAGGAATCGGAGATGGATCATCAACTCAGCCATCTGGCTGAACATATTTGCAACAGTGTCCACCTTCCCTTTGGCACATATATGCTAGCTTAGTTAGCTAGTTGATGATGGGGGTATTACTGGACTGTCCCTCTATTAGCTCTTTAGCAGCTTATCACTATGTATTAACCTAATCATTTGTCGTGGGATCACTAACGTTTATTGCAAGAGGTTCTTGCTGATTAGCTATAATCCAATTTTAATTTTCAGCACAAGGTCCATAACCCTGTAGTCACTGTTCTTCAAATGCACCTAAAGATAGTCTAAATGTGTTGAGGTTTAACACAGATTAAAGGGAAAATCAACTTCCTCATTCACTCGACAATTCTTTAAATCAATGCCACCTTTGCTGGCACGAATAGATCCTTTCCATTTACTCTGTCTGGGCCAAGAAATTTACATATTCATTTGCGGCATCCTCATATCTCTATATTTATTGGTAATTGATACTCAGAGATGCGAGTACCTTTGAGGTCTTCATATGTAATTTTCTCTGCGTTAAATCATCCTTCACTCTTGCAAATATATCTTATTGTACCTAAAATTGTTAAAATATATATATTTTTAAATGGGTAATGATTATGACAGATAGTATTTATGGAGGGAGATACTGAGTTAATATTCCATGTCAATGATCTTTGCTCTGAATAAACTTACAGATCAACTGGTTTCCTCTACTACAAAAGCTATGTATTTACAACACATACGGAAATGGTACAATTTTTCCACTAATTAACGCAAACATAATTGAAATTAGTAGAGGAAAATCAAATTTTATTCATGTAAATGAGATCTATACAATGTATCCTTTCTATCAATGTAGTTAAAACATGTGTTATATTTCATATTACAGCAAGTTTAAATACGTAAACATTCTAAACATTGATTTCTGGCTATTTAAACAAATAATTTAAATGTGTGAGAAAAATGAAATTCAAATGTTAATTTGCAGTTTTCTGTTTATCCAAAATATATTACATCTGCATACAAATTAGTATTTACAAGCCACCCTGCAAATTTGGTGCTGATGTTTCCCCTAGTGTCCATCAGCCATGTCTATTTATTACAAACAGGTAGACACCATTCCATTCTCATTGGTAAATGAAAGCTTAAATGACTAAGAAAAGAAGCAAAAGCATACTGGAGCTGCAAAGTAAGTATTTTCTCACTTTGTTCATTTCCTTTTGGGTCTAGAGTTCAAATCCAGACGCGAAGAAATGGACAAATGTATTATTTTATTCTGCCTGCTGACGACCTTACATAAAATTAAAATGGATAAATGTCATCCTGTTTCCAAATAAAGCAGCATTAACCAAAGTAAAATTAACACAAGCCACTGGCTTCCTAGTAACACCATCTATTGCCATACCAGATGAACCAAACAGCATAATGTAAAGAGAGGAGAAACGTCACTAATTTAAATAATCCACCAAACCAATATGAAGGAATAGCAATCGAGAAAGGTTTACTAACAAACCTACCCGCTGATGAAGCTTTTTAAGTGATGTAGAAAGGGAAGTTATATGTTACGTTAACGACAACTAATTGGTTTAATTATAATCATACAGAATATAATCATAAAGACCACATGCACCTTTAAAATGAACAATAAAATAGAACCGTAACGCTATTCTTACAATTACCAGGTAAAATCTTCAATAACTCATCATGTAATTGGCATCAATCAAGTTGGTTTCTGGGCTAGAAGGTAAAAAGTCAAGTTCTCGCGCTCCGTTGGATAGTATTCTATTTGATCAATTGTAAGATGTTGCTTCTTGCCACTCCAAATCCAGTTGCATGTTCCTTTCAGACCAAACTATACAAAATTGATGCACTTAGGTTAACTCAATGCATTTTAGTTATTGTCATTTTATACATTGTAATGTAATATATTCTCCACTGCTATTCTATACATGTAATGTTATAGGTGATACAATGCCCTCCATAATGTTTGGAACAAAGACCCATCATTTATTTATTTGCCTCTGTACTGCACAATTTGACATTTGTAATAGAAAAAAAATCACATGTGGTTAAAGTGTACATTGTCAGATTTTATTAAAGGCCATTTTTATACATGTTGGTTTCACCATGTATAAATTACAGCAGTGTTTATACATAGTCCCCCCATTTCAGGGCACCATGATGTTTGGGACACAGCAATGTCATGTAAATGAAAGTAGTTATGTTTAGTATTTTGATGCATATCCTTTCATGCAATGACTGCTTGAAGTCTGTGATTCATGGACATCACCAGTTGTTGGGTGTCTTCTCTGGTGTTGCTCTCCAGTTGCTGGGTGCCTTCTCTGGTGATGCTCTGCCAGGCCCGTATTGCAACCATCTTTATCTTTATGCTTGTTTTGGGGGGCTAGTCCCTTTCAGTTTCCTCTTTAGCATATAAAAGGCATGTTCAATTAGGTTCAGATCGGGTGATTGACTTTGCCACTCAAGAATCCTATTTTTTGGCTTTGAAAAACTCCTTTCTTGCTTTAGCAGTATGTTTGGGATCATTGTTTTGCTGTAGAATGAACCGCCGGCCAATAAGTTTTGAGGCATTTGTTTGAACTTGAGCGGATAGGATGTGTCTATACACTTCAGAGTTCATTATGCTACTACCATCAGCAGTTGTATCATCAATGAAGATAAGTGAGCCAGCACCTTCAGCCATACATGCCCAGGCCATAACATCACCACCACCGCGTTTCACAGATGAGGTGGTATGCTTTGGATCTTGGGCAGCTCCTTCTCTCCTCCATACTTTGTTCTTGCCATCACTCTGATATGTTAATCTTTGTCTCATCTGTCCACAAGACCCTTTTCCAGAACTGTGGTTGCTCTTTTAAGTACTTCTTGGCAAACTGTAACCTGGCCATCCTATTTTTGCAGCTAACCAGTGGTTTGCATCTTGCAGTGTAGCCTCTGTATTTCTGTTCATGAAGTCTTCTGCAGACAGTGGTCATTGACAAATCCACATTTGACTCCTGAAGAGTGCTTCTGATCTGTCGGACAGGTGTTTGGGGATTTTTGTTTATTATAGAGAGAATTCTTCTGTTATCAGCTGTGGAGGTCTTCCTTGGCCTGCCAGTCCATTTGCGATTAGTAAGCTCACCAGCTCTCTTTCTTCTTAATGATGTTGCAAACAGTTGAGTTAGGTAAGCCTAAGGTTTGGCTGATGTCTCTAACAGTTTTATTCTTGTTTCTCAGTTTCATAATGGGTTCTTTGACTTTCATTGGCACAACTTTGGTCCTCATGTTGATAAACAGCAATAAAAGTTTCCAAAGGTAAGGGAAATACTGGAGGAAAGACTAGGTGCTGAGTGTTCTCTTATACCTGCATTAAGGAGGCAATTAAACACTCCTGAACCATGTCCTGCAAAGATAATTTAGGTAGTTAGGTACTAAATTAAATAAACAGGACAGTTAGGATTTCAATCTCAGCTATTACGCATGCCATGGTAAGTAAGGCAAATAGAAGATAGTGTAGCTCAAAATGTGGCTAACACCTGTGAAGCCATGTATCCCAAGCATTATGGTGCCCTGAAATGGGGGGACTATGTATAAACACAGCTGTAATTTCTACAAGGTGAAACCAAAATGTATAAAAATTGCCTTTATTAAAATCTGACAATGTGCACTTTAACTACATGTGATTTTTTCTATTACAAATCTCAAATTGTGGAGTAAATAAATAAATGATGGGTCTTTGTCCCAAACATTATGGAGGGCATTGTATATAGACATTTTAGTTATAATTTTATTCTGAAGTTTATAGAGAACCCTCGCAAGACATATCACACATAAAATCTGAAATAGATGCAAGAGAGATCAGACATATTCCTGTTCCCATGTAGTAAACAAAATAAATATTTAGAACGAGGCCAAAGGAGTACAGTGATAATAAAATGTAAAATAATGTAAAGGGAGATAGACACAGAATGCTGGAGTAACTCAGTGGACAGGGAACATCTCTGGAGAGAAGGAATGGGTGATGTTTCAGGTCAAGACCCTCCAGCATTTTGTGTCTATCTTCGGTGTGGGTTTGGGATATGGAGTTAACCTTGATTCTTCCAACGGTTAACTTCTGCAGGCTTTCTATTTTTATTACTATTAAAACATATATTCAAATGTGGATATTTGAATAACCGATCCAATACATATGATTAATTAAGGGAAAATGCATTGCGGATTCCCTATCATTTCCACAAGAAGTTGGGAAATTAATAAACTTGGGAGAATCCGGTGGAAAAGATTCTTGATGCACTGTCTCCAGCCTGCTGTGAAATCAAAGAGTTGGAACAACTAGGAGAACCTTGCTGAGTACAAGACAGGATGTTTATTTTTCCTTAAGTCCGCTAGATTTACTGTAAAGTGTATAAGAAGGGGACAGTTATGGCAGTCAGTAGAGTGGTATGCTCCTGTCACAAGTGGCAGGAGTCCACACTCTGATTTTTGTTTGCCATATCTGATCTACTTGTATTCGGATTGATTGTATGATTTGAAGATAGACACAAAATGCTGGCGTAACTCAGCGGGACAAGCAGAATCTCTGGAGAGAAGGAATGGGTGACCTTTCGGGTCGAGACCCTTGTATGGTATGATTTGACTAGATAACATGCAAAGCAAATTATTCACTGTACATCCGTACACATGACAATAATAAATCAATATCAAAACCAATGTGGGAGATCAGGTACCAGTCATGTGTCTGCAGGAAGTTCAGCCAGATGAATGGGTAACTGCCAGAGGCTGCAGCCAGGTAGAGCCACAGGATACTTGAGTAACCTGCCTCTCTCAGATATATGTTTCAGATACTTTTGGATGGGGGAGGGCATGGAGGGGAGGGATGGGATTAAATAATAGGCCTCTCATTGTTAAGATTTTGGAAAAATGTAAAAGCAACAGGCCTGTAGAAGCGAGGGACTCTGATTTCCTCAAGATTTACTTTAAGTGCAAGAGGCATAAATAGGGTAAAAATTGTGAGTTGTATCCAAATGAATATCATGAAATAGTGTGTGGATAGTCCAACTGGAGGAGGGACCATGCGTGGCCTTGTATTGGAAATTGATTCTGGTCAAGTGACTTGCAATTGAAAGGGAGATCACAACTCCAACGCTTTAAGATAGTTAAGAATAAGAACATGTCTGGACCTTGGAGTAAGCACTAAACTGTGGGAGGGCAAATTACATCCTAATTTGTCAGGATATAAAGGGCGAGTAGATTGGGAGCAGCTGTTATTGGGCATGTCCACATCGGGCAAGTGGTATTCTTCTAAAGGCCAGAGCTCAGGAAAGACTTGTTCATGTGAGGAGGAAAGGCAAGGATGGCTAATTAAGCAAACAACGGATGACTGGAAGTTGTATATTTTGTTAAAAAAAAAGGAGCAGATGCAAGGTTTAGGAAGATGAAAACAGTAGGGTCTTTTGAAAGATATAAAAAATGTAGGAAATAACCCAAGCAGAGATATGGGAGAGCCAGAAGGGGCCATACAATGTTGTAAGTAGGGTTAAAGAAAATTCCAAGACGTTTTATACATACATTAAAAACAAGAGGGTAGCTCGGAAGAAGGTTGAAACCACTCAAGGATGAAGGAGGGAATTTATGCTTGGAGAAAAGTGAGGTACTAAACGAGCATTTTGCATTGGTGTTCACCAAGGAAAAAGACAGTGAGGATAATGAGATCTGTGTGGAGTAAACTAATATGCTATATGAGATCAAGGAGGAGGTGGTGTTGGACTCTTCAACGTGGATAAATCTCCAGGGCCTAGTGGGATCGATCCCAAATTATTAAGAAAGGAAAGAGAGGAGATTGCTGGGGCCACGATGAAGATCTTCATAGCCTCTGTAGCCACTAACCCAGAGGACTGGAAAGTAGTCAATGTTGTTTCTTTGTTCAAGAAGGGAAATAGAGGTAAAGCAGGGAATTATAGGCCAGTGAGCCACACATCAGTCAGTTGGAAGCTAATGAAGTGGATTCCTCGGGACGGGATTTATTTGCATTTGAACGGAGAATGGGCTAATTAGGGACTATGGCTTCATGCGGGGCAGATAATATTTGTAAACAGATCGTGTTTTTTGAGAAGATGAAGAAGGTAATTAAGGATTAGGCTAAGGCAGTGGATGTTGTGTACATGGACCTTGTCAAATGCCTTCATGGTATCTCATAGTATCTCATGGAAGGGTGATTCAGAAGATAATGATGCATGTGATCCATGGATTCTGAATTGGTTTACCAATAGAAGACTGAGGACAGTGGTGCAATGGTGCCATTCTGACTAGAGGTCTGTGACCAGTGGTGTTCCGCGGGGATCAGCGATGGGACCTTTGTTGTTTATATGTTCATAACTTGGACAAAAATATACATGTTGGTTTGGTAAGTTTGCAGACGACGTAAAGATTTGTGGAGTTGGGACAGGAATAAGACTCAAAGGATGCAACAGGATACAGATCAGTTACTGATATGGATGGAGAATAGGCAGATGGAGCTGAATCGAGGCAAGTTTGAGATGTTGTACTGTGGTCAAATATAAGGGGAAATTACAGAGTTGCCAGATGCTGCCTAGATTACAGGGGTTTAACTATAAGGAGAGGATGGACAAACCCCTGGTTCTGGACTCCCCCAACATCGGGAACATTTTCCCTGTATCTAGCATGTCTAATCCCTTAAGAATTTTATGTTTCTATAAGATCCCCTCTCATCCTTCTAAATTCCAGTGAATATAAGCCCAGTTAACCCATTCTTTCATCGTATGTCAGTCCCGCTATCCCAGGAATTAACCTGGTGAACCTATGCTTCACTCCCTCAATAGCAAGAATGCTCTTCCTCAAATTAGAAGACCAAAACTGCACAGAATACTCCAGGTTCTCCAGAGATGTTGCTTGACCCACTTAGTTGCTCTGGTACTATGTGTCTTTTTTTGTAAACCAGCATATGCAGTTCATTGTTTCTCTCTCTGAATTCTCTATTTGTTTTGGGAGATTTTCTAGGCCATACACTATACACCAGTAATAAGTTAAAATCACTTGCCAGTGGTTCATCTGTCTGGATATTTGTTGCAATCCTATACCTCAAATGTTTCATTTCCTTCAGTCCCTTCTGTTGTATTAATGGTCTGAAAAAAAAAAGAAGTTAGATTGTTTATAAATATGCTCATTATTGTTTTAATTACCAAAATCACAACAGTGTTAGATATAAGCCAATCTATACATATGCTGTCGCCTCCGAACTTAGGCCCGAGACATCAGCGTTGAGAGGAACTGCCACAGAAATCAGCCGCAAGACAGCAGTGTTGACGGACACGGGGCCACGTGGGCAATTGCTAAACCAACACGCAGCCGGCCGCGGAACCTCCTGCTTGCCCCTGAAGACTGGGTACCAGAAGGAAGAAAGAGTCAGACTGGTAGACGCTGGACAAAGGGCTGGTCGGAAAAGTACCGGGGGGGGGGGGGGTTTAACCTCCCACGCCTTCAAGGGCGGCTGCAGAAGGCTTGTACCAGGGCATGAAAGCTGAATGATCGGAGAGGAAAGGGATGGCTCACTGGCAAGCCGTATAAAGGGGGAGAGACGTTTGGGCTGAGGAGAGAAGGCAGGCCGAGACCAAAGTAAGACCATGGGGAGTCTAATGAGTACATTTGTAACCATGTTGGTGCCAGATATATGCTGACTCTTTGCAAAAACAAATAACTTCACTGTACCTAGATACATTTGACAATAAAGTATAATTGAATTGAATCATTGAAGTAAACAATTCTAATCAATGAGATTTTGTCATGCTAAAGTTAAATCTGTACTTAAAAGGTAGTAATCTTCGACATGTGTCCATAAAATGTCCAAAATTATTATGTACAACCGACAAGCTTGTTGGATGAAGAAAGAATAACAGCACCAAGTGCTACATTAAAAAAAACCCTCTAAATAAACTATAAAGGTTAATATAGAAATCCATACATTTAAACACAAGAGTTATAGCATTGTATAGCAGGAAAACAGGTCCTTTGAGTCGCCTAGTTCAAACTTACAAAATTGGCATTCTGAGCTAGTCCCATATGCCTGCATTTGGCCGATAGCCCTCCAAACCCTTCCTCTACATACCTGTCCAAATGTCTTCTAAAATTCATATGTGTATCTGCTTTTATAGCTTTCTCGAAGATTATTCCAGATACAATCTACCCATTGTGTGAAAAAGTTGCCACTGAAATTCCTTTTAAATCTCTCCCATCTCACCTTAAGATTATGTCCTCTCATTTTAGAATCCTCTAGCCTGGGAAAAACACTGTGAGCATTTACTTTATCCTCTCAGCCTCTAATGCTCCAAAGAAAGAAGTCCTATCCTAAACAACCTGAACCTATAACTCATGTCCAGGTAACATTCTAGTGATCACTCTTCTGCACCCTTTCCAACTTAATGACATCCTCCCTTTAATTTGGTGACCAGAACTGCGCCTAGTACTCCAAGAATTATTTCACCAAAGTCTTGTGGAGCTGCATCATGATTTCCCACCATTTCTACTCAATACCATTTCCTGGCTGAGCAAGTTCTAATGTTGTGTGTTAACTCGATAAGAAGAAGTCTTATCGGGCTTGACAACAGGCAATGAGAGGTGATCAGATTGCAGTAAATGTAACAGTTTATAGTATTGAAAGATGACTTCATCAAGAGTAGACAAGTCGCAATTCCTTAATCTTTTTGAATTCTGGCAGCTTTGCAGTGCCACTGTCAGGGAAGTACAGATACTGCAGTTACTTTGTAAACCTAATCCTTGAATAGCCACTACACATTGTTCAATTTATCTCTATAATACTAAAACTCTTCCTATTGTTTGTGTTTGTGCCCACGATGTGTCAATCTACTTTTCCTATCTTCTTCCAAATGCTAGGCCACAGCCTTTCCATTTTCACATATCTTACTCACATTTTTCCCGTCGAGGGGATAAACATCTTCCCGTCGCATTCCCACATATTTCCGAAGTTAATAATTGTTTAGAGTTTTAAAAACAGCCCGAAAACTCCCGCATTTTGGAAAAAAACCCAGCGTGACGTCACAATGCACTCGCAAGGCAGGACGGGACACTGCGGGAGGGAGGGGCGCTCCAGCGCTCGTGGTGAACGAGGAGTGGCGGTGGCTGCCGGGGCCTGACGCCCGGTGGGGAGGTGGTGCTGGAGCTGGAGCGAGGGCCGACCCCGAGGTTTGGGATGGGGCCGTGACCGGGGCTGAGAAATAAGCCGCCGCTGGAACCAAGGACGAGCCTGGGTCCGGGGTCAGGGACGAGCCCGGAGATGATGTCGGGGCCTGCGCTGGAGGTGGTGGCCGAGCTGACGGCTGGAGTCTACAGCCAGGGCCGGGCTGAGTATGGGAACCAGGCCGATTTCCAGGCCCTGGTGCTGCTCTACGACCTGGGTAGGTGCTGGGGCATGGAAATTGAATGAGGGGAGAGGGGTGAGGGAAATGAGGAGGAGGGAGATGGGGTGGGGAGTGGGGTGGTAGAGGGAGGGGGGTGTGGAGAAGGGAGATGGGGAGGGTGGAGATGCCCCCTCTCTATCTACCCACACTCCCACCCTCTACCCCCTCCCTCTCTACCCCCCTCCCTCCCTCCCTCGCCCTCTTTACCCTCCCTCCCCCCCCCCCCACTCTACACCCCTCCCTCTCCCTCTACCCCCTCACCATCTATCTCTACACCCCTCCCTCTCCCTCTCTAGAGATTGAAGAGGGCGGGTGAAGAGGAGGAGTGACTTGCGTTGCGGGAACGGGTGAGTGGTGGAGACCTAATAGGCATGTAAAACCCATAATCACTGTACCTTAATTGGTACACGTGACAATAAAAGTCCTTTACACCTTTGAAAGGCATGTTAAATATTTCATTATATTTCCTGATTAGCTTCTGTATTGTTATTGATTGCTGCTGCTATGTCATGGAATTATTTTGGTTATAGTTATTGGACACTAGACCAGGTGCGGTTTTGACCCGTCCCCCAAGACAATATTCCACCACTGCACAGGCGTGGCTGAGGGGTTCCCATTCTGACGCCAGAGATCCTCGTTGTGACATGAGTCACTGCAACCCTCCATCAACTGCTCCTCCCCATCCCTCTTCCTACCCCATCCCCCTTCATCCCCAGCACTCCCTCCCCCTTCACCCTCCTTCTTCTTTCCCCTCTCCTCCTCTACTCCCTCCCTCATCTCTCCCTCTCTCTCCTTTCCCCTACCCTCAGTCACTACCTCCTCCATCCCTCCATAACCCCTCTCCCCTCCCTACCCACCTCCTCTCCCTTTATCTCCCTGCTCCACCACTCGTAGCCCCCCTATCCCAATCCCCCACTCCTTACCTCACCCACTCCCCCCCTCTTCTCCCCCCTCCTCCGCCACTCTCCCTCCACACCTCCGCTACCCTCTCCCTTCCCTACCCCCCTCCTCTCCCTCTTTCCCCTGCTCCCCCACTCCTCACTTTCCCCCTATCCCACCCCCCACAATGAAAAATGCGATGTTTTGAAAATGAAATTCTCAATGAAAATCGAGTTTTTTCTTTAAAATAACCTAAACAACGTTAGATGTTAATGAAAATGGAAGAATTTGATAAACTTTTTTTTTTAAATCGCGATTGTCTTTAAATGTAAATGAGATCCGGGATCCCATTGTGACGTCGAACGTGGCTGACGGCAGGGCAAGTGGAAAAGTGGTTTGAAAAGTAATTTTTGTAAAGTTTAAAATTTCAATAACTTGTAAAATATAACATCAATCCAAACAAAACCTGTTTCATTTGCATCCCAGGACAATGGTGAATAAGGTGGGCCAAAAATAGTTGCGCTATTGTGTACCGTTCAGGCGGGGTTTTGGGTATCACGCACACACATGCATACAAACAAACAGAGAGTTTTAATAATATACTAGACCACGTATAGGCCAAGGGCCACAGTTTAAAAATAAGGGGTAAGGCATTTAGAACGGAGATGAGGAAACACGTTTTCACACAGAGAATTGTGAGTTTGTGGAATTCTCTGCTTCAGAGGGCGGTGGAGGCCAGTTTTCTGGATACTTTCAAGAGAGAGCTTGATAGGCCTCTTAAAGATAGTGGAGTCGGGGGATATGGGGAGAAGGCAGGAATGGGGTACTGATTGTGGATGATCAGCCATGATCACATTGAATGGCGCTGCTGGCACGAAGGGCCGAATGGCCTACTCCTGCACCTATGGTCTATTAGAGGTCCACATATATATTGTATCATTCACATTTCCTACCTGCTTCACTACTTCAACAGAAAACAGTATTGTGTTACATTGACATGATTTTCCTTTAACCAATCGACGTTGGCTTTTTCTAATCACTTGTTCAAATGTGAAGTGTTTCATTTAGGAAAGAATGAGAATAAACAAGGTAAACAAGAATGCACAATGTTATAAGTGGTACATGAACAAAGAGATCGGGTGATATATGTGCATGATTGAGAAAAATGCATCTGGGACATCGGCTTTATAATTAAAGTGGCGTAGACTACAACAAGGAAGTCACTTTGAAACATTCTGAGCCGAAGATGCCGGTGTGTACATTTTTTTAACATGTGGTGGCTGTTACATTAGTTACTGCACAGGTAAGGGTTTGACAGAGGCAAGATGTCCATAATAATAAGAGAGTCTGATTTATTTCACATATTCAGGACAAGCTTTAACCACTGGACTTACTCTTATCTAAGGGACTTTGAAAATAAGTTCAGTCATTGGTCAATTCAAAGAAAAAACTGTCAATGTCAGAATATTGAAATCCTTACTTTGTTGTCCTCGTCAGACAGAACAGACTCATTTCTGGATGTTAATTTTCGTTTTCCCTTTTTGTTTTTTTCTATCAACTTCTGCTCTTTGTAACATTTCAAAATCTTTTCCAGCTCTGGCTCACATTGTCGTGCGTGCTGCAAACCATTTTTTCTTCCTGGTAAAATAAGTTATTTTGCTAAAATTAATTAATATCTACACAGACCACAATGACTGTTTTGTGAAGGTACTTACCATTTAGGAAAGTTCAAAATTACTTCTAATTTATTGAGCAACATGAAACAGTTAAGAGTATTTTCGTAGAGAGGAAAAAAACATATTTTGCACACTTATATTACACCCTGACAACAATATTTTGTGCACTGTTATTGGGAAGCAGAACAGAGCAGGGATTAAAAGATCTCACTGTGAACATAAGCAGCAGAAACATAATTTAATCTTCATGCTGTGTGCAAATAAAATGCAAATTAGAAGGATTTATAATTATATTTATTGATAACTTGGAATTGGCAATGTTATAAAAGGAAGATAAGGTGATCCTCATAAGGCTACACTGGGACTGTGTAGCCTTATGATCATAATTTGATTTCCATTGTTTGGCATTAATTTTGATTATTTGGCATCATTAACAAATATTTTCACTATGGTGTTTGACCTTGGACTTTTGCATCCAGCACGAAAGATCAAATAGAATGGAAAAACAAAACCATATAAACATTGGAATCATAAATAACCAACACTTTAAAATGTTGACGCACTGGATTGAAATTTTCATATTCACATTACTGTTAGTTATCTTCAGTAATGAGTGCAAGACTTAATACATGTTACCTTACCTCCTAATATCTTACCTTCACAGTGATGAATAACTTTCCCCCACTGTTTATTGTTTCGAAGACAGGTCAGATTGCCAACTATTAGCAAGTGGTTTTTTCCTCTGGTCAGAGCAACGTTCATTCTCTTCTCAGAATCTATAAATCCAACCTGTTGAGTTCTCACACAAGACAAGACAATAATCTCCTTCTCTGCTCCCTGGAAAGCATCCACTGTTGAAACCTGAACAGCTTTGATCTGAGCCAGGTCACATTGTGCCGCATAGTTAAGTAATCCACATAACTGCAAGTGTAAAATAAAATGGAAGTGTAAATTGGAATCTCTTTCATTAATTTAGTTTAGAGATACAGCATGGAGACAGCCTTTCGGCCCACTGAATCCACGCTGACCACTGATCACCCATTCACACTAGTTCAATGTTATCTCACTGTTTCACCCACCCCTTAAACACTGGAGAGGTCAATTAACCTATGGACCCCTGCTTTCAGATGTGGAGGAAACTGGAGCACCTGGAGGAAATGCATGCGGGAGAATGTGGAAACTACACACCAACTGAAGGTCAGGATGAAACCTGGGCCTCTGGTGCTGTGAGTAAACATTTAGTCAATGTGGATGAATTCTTTAAGTAGTTCAGTTCCGATGAAAGTTGGACACAAAATGGTAATCCTATTCCTGCTCACATATATGATCAGCTGCATTTTTCAGCATTTTTCTTTTCGAATTAATTAACCAAAACAGTAGTGGATGCAGTTGTCTCCATTTCTAAAGTTCAATTCCACCCTAGCCAATTTCTGTTCCACTGTCACTAAACATGTTTTGTGATGCAAAGGAATTTGGTTTTACTCTGGATAATTATTAATGGATACAACTGCAACTGTTGTTTTTTCAAGTTTCTAGCAGAATGTGTCCATACAAATGTAACTGAACATTCAAAAGAATTATTTTGAATTTAAATTCCATTGAGTAGGAGAGTAGTTATCTAATGACAGAGCAATGTGACGTCTTATTTGACGTGCCAATTTTACCCAAATCCCTTTTGGCCATTCTTTGGAAAGTGAACTAAAATGTCACACACGTTACCAAATGGCATCACATAAAATAATTCATTAAAAAATTATTGTAAGAGATTAATCCTACAGAACTATAATGCGTGTCTGCTAAATATATGAGCTTTCTAGCTTTTTAAAATTCACAAGAGTTTGGAAGATAAAATTGAGATGAAAAAAATGCTTCCGTGTGAGGTCACACACATGACCAGTCATATTTGACCTCTGACCCTAAACAAACATTGTAAGCATAACATAAATATTTCACTTGATAAACCAAAAAAAAAGAATCATATATACAGTACAAAACAATATACCTGTAATGCTTTCAGAATTAGAGACGTATTCCACAATTTTTCATATTTTTGGTCACACACGTGACTAAGAATGGGCCTTTTTAATCATGCCCCTTTGTTGTTTATATTTTTCCCATTATAAAAATCATACCGTACTTCCTTTAATTTACCATGAGCAGAATAATACATATATTGAAGTAATTTAATCACCTTGTACATCTGAGATTTGTATAATGTTATCACCCCAATCATTGACCCCATAATTCCACTGGCTACCAGGGACTGGATGAGTTTTGTAGTGAATGTTGCTTCCTCCAGATTATGGTAGCTGCCTTGCATCTCCATCTGGACAGACCAAAACATAAATCACATTACAATTCGACGAGGCAACATTTTGTAAACTCTGTATACAGTATCAATAATCATGACATCAACTCATACCTTGAAGGAAAGATAATTGCTTAGACCGAATGCAAATTAATATCTAATATCCGATTTAATATTCTCCAAAGCAGATCATGTACGCATATGGTCCAAACTAATCTGACATGTAATTTCACAGTTTTCGTGCAGAAGCATCACTTTCCCGTCCAGCAGGAACCAAGACTAAAGACTAAGGCAAATCAGGCTAAAATCAGAATTCATTATTTGGCGATGCGAGCATGAATGTACATGCCCAATTACCACATCCGCACAACAGTAATTAAATAAAGTATTTCAATTAATGATGGTCTTAAATTGGTACAAACACTCCTGGGTCAATTTAAAATCTGCCTTCACATAGCTTCCACTAATTAATGAGTACAGTAATGGGCTCACTTTTAATTCCGGAATAAAAAAATAAATTTAAATAAATTTGATTATTTTTAAATGCTCAGAGAAATATAACAGAATTTTGCAGTTTTACCCAAATGCATCGCCAAATATGGATTCCATTGTTCAGGCTTACAACAAATTGCTACAAATTCAAAATCAAGTATGCCAGTTATGAATGCAATTCAAGCAAATATGTGAATCAACTAGCTCACCCCAGAAAACCTGACCACACGGTTTTACATTTGTTGTAAATGATGTTAAAGGCAGGATGCCATTCTAACTCAAGGTGAAACCATCTTAAATTGATAGCATTCATAGCAATCGAAGCATTCTTCCCACAAACCATGAATTTGCATTCTTGATATGAAAGGTTAATTTGATAATGAAGAAATTCCGCTAATCATCCTCATTCAATTATCAATTACGCAGAGTTTTGCAGTAAATGTTACCAATACAGAGGAACAACAAACATAAATAATATCAGAGGAAATTCTACTTGGACAGCTGAGGACAACAAAGTCCAAAGAGTAGACATTTCTAGACATTTTAGATAGCCCCTGTGTAGTTAAGATAGAGAGAAAGATCAATCCAAAACATAGAAGGTGTAATGTCTGGGTTATGTCAGCTAAAATTGAGTTGTCAACTAAATTAGCAGCACCTCACTTCAAAACCTTCTTAAAAAAACAAGTAGATGTTTTGGAAGAATGCTTAGGTTTACTTAAAGGGACCAGTAAATCAAAAGGCCACCTCTAAGGTCACTAAGCTAAGCTTATGCCTTCCTAGAGACATCCGAGAATAAAGGGCCTGTCCCACTTACGTATCCTTGGCACGCAAATTACGCGACCTCATGGTCGCGTCAAGCCGCGACGGTCCCGTGAAGGTCGCGCGCGATTTCATGCATATGCACAGCCTTCTGGAGTGCGTGACGTCATTTGAAGATGGACACAAAGCAGGAGTAGCTCAGCAGGACCGGCGGCATCTCTGGAGAGAAGCAATGGGTGATGTTTCGTGTCGAGACTCTTCTTCAGTCTGAAAAGAAGGGTCTTGACCCAAAACATCACCCATTCCTTCTCTCCAGAGATGCTGTCGGTCCTGCTGAGTTACTCCTGCATTTTGTGTCCATCTTCAATTTTCTTGGCCCCGCCCTGGGAGTAGAAGTGGGGGCGGATCCGGACTGCAACGGCCGTGAGCCCCAGGCCGAGCTCGGCGATCGTTTGCCTGCTTCTGCTGCTGTTTAAGGTGAGACGTTGCGTCGCGCCAGGGTCTTGGGCCTGTCCCACTTTGGCCGTCAGTTCCGCAACAGGCCGTTGGCGTGCGAAGATTTTGTTCGCTACAAGAATTTCGGAGCGCACAACTACATACCCCTCCGCAATTCTCAGTGGGACCGGCCCCGCGCAGCCATACGATGCCCATGCGCCTCAACGCGACCACGAGGTCATGTAATTTGCGTGCCAAGGACCAGCAAGTGGGACAGGCCCTTTACTCGGCATCTGATTGAATAAATGAATGTACATTTAGAATGGAGATAAGAAGGATTTATTTAGTCAAAGGGTGGTGCATCAGTGGAATTCATTGCCACAGCCAACTGTGGACGCCAAGTCATTGGGTATTTTTAAAGCGGAGATTAACAGGTTCTTCATTCGTAAGGGTGTGAATGGGGTGGATGATTGCAACCTTCACGTGGTCCACCCTGTTTCAACGAATGCAATCAACTCAGCGTGCACAATCAAATAAGATCAAATAGAACACGTTGTCCTACAACTTTAGGCTGTGCACGCCATACGCGAGAAGACGAAGAAGGTGTGAAAGATTATGCGGAGAAGGCATGAGATTGGAATTAAGGAGGAAAGATAGGTCAGCCATGATTGAGCAGCGGAGTAAACTCAATGAGCTCAATGGCCTAATTTTGCTCCCATGACATAAACTTATGATAGGACAAATATCTCACACAATTGTGCCACAAAGGAGGATAGATAGTTTTGTCACACAGCTACCAGTTGTTTTTAGAGATAAAGTTATTATACGTGCATGCTTCGACCATTTAAGTAGACCTTCACCTTCAGGGGCAAAGAGAGATGGAGAGAGAGAGAAAGACTTTACCTTTGGGGACGGAGAGACCCTGGATCATGGTGCAGGCAGGTGTCAGGACTCACGTGATCTCAAGGTCAGCCATCACAGACTGAGTCTTTGATGTGCAGAGGGATGTGCAACATTTCTTTATTAATAATTTTCCTGCATTTTGCTTTAATTAATGAATATAGTACTCTCAAAAAATGTTATTTTCAATTCATTGATGCGATCCTTGAAAGTTGCTTATATTTCATTGCAGAAGGATCTTGTTCTCCACTGATAAACTCAAGTAGATCAGAATTAAGAAATACTTTCTCATATCTCTTTGGCCAAACTCTGCCTTAGTACAGAATTTACAAAATGAATGACTTACCAAATTAAAAAAAGCTAAATGAAGAGCACATGGTGATTGATTTATTTGCTTATATATATACTGACAGATGACACAGTAAAACAGCAAATTAACACTTTCACCCCTGTAAAGAAAGCAGCTGGGGTAAAATGCACAATTTTCTACTGATTTAGAATTACAATGTTTCTATAAGAGAGAAATCACTGACATATGTTCAAATAGCACAATATTTAGTGGCGGTACTACCAAGGTTATTACAAAGTGAAAAAAAACCCTACAACTTTTATTGCTTGCTATAACAACTTCTTTAAAAAATGTTAATCTGAACAAACCAATATCCAATGTAGAATATTTACCTGTTCTTGTCCTTTAACATTATAAAAACAAAGAGTCGGCAACCAGTCCAATAAAGGATTCAGATTCAAAGTAGAAAGGCCATCTATGAGATTGCCATCATAGAAGAGTTCATTTGTTATAGCACTTATAGCAGGATGGCATCTGTACTGAGTCCGAAGCATAACAGGTTTATGGCCCTGGGTTTGAAGGAAACAAAAATCCACCAAATTATAATATTAACACAAACAGTATGCCCCCAATAATATGTTCGCAATTGCTTCCAAAGAACAGTAGAACTTTTGTGCCTTCAGTGCTGTGTTTATTTTATGCATGAATGCTGACAAATATATTTTTTAAATGAACTAGAAAGAGGCACTTACCAAACAATGCAAGGCAAAGCCATCATTAATGCAAACCTGCCCACCTTCTAAACAGAGTTTACATATTCCTTTTGTGCTTTATGTGCACTTGGCACAACGAGCACACATTACAAAAACAATGTTGGGTGCAGCTGGTGTTGCCCTGCAGATTCCACAGCTGAGACAGTTGGCACAGATGGCAGACTACACCAATGAAACTGTATGAAGTGGGAGTTCGGGCAGACAGCACAGAAAACATAATTGGGATTATGGAGACACACAGGATGATTTGCGCAGATGGCATGAATAACTCTGACTCCTAACTCCGTAGAAGTATGACTAACATGCATTATTTAAATATATGAAGAGCAAATAATGAACAACATTTTAAACTTTAGTTATCTTACTGATTATTTATAACACTTAGACACTTATGGAAGCAAAATATTTAAGCAGAAAATGCAAAATATTGAACCAGGAATTTAACCAATAAAATTTACAAAAATGATATTTAAAATGAAATACTCAAATGCATGAATCATACAAAAGTTGATGATATTAGATCAGTTATGTGATTTCCTACAATGAAATTACTGTGCAGAACTTTATCTGCAGAAGCCTTTATTGGTATATATAGGAAAATTAAATCTGATCTACACTTCAGCAAAAGAATGATCCATTGTGATGCTGATCTTTAAGCAGCAATTTAATTACCAAAACTGAACAACATTCATAAATAACATGCTCATTGACAATACCCCTGCACCTTGCCAGTAGCATCATATATGCCGCAAGTGGGAACTGCAGCTGCATTGTTCTGGCCTAAAATGTGATCTCACTGCAGATGTCACGGGAGTACAGTGACAAATACAACAGATGCACTATTAAGTATGAGCAAAATACTGCATATCACAAAACCTGAAATAAGTATATGTGTTGGAAATACACAACTTATTTCAAGTTGTCAATGTCTGCCTGCTTCTGTGAGCAGAACAAAAATAGTTCACATTTCCAATGCAGGTCCTTTTCACAATATCTTTAAAGAAATGTACTTTTCTATTCCTTCCACATTCTTTTTGACTAGATATATAATTATAACGTTTGTGAGCCATTTGGGTTCGCAATGTCTGATCAGAAACAAGGAAAACTGGTGAAAGCAGAGGATGTATGCTGAGAAACCAGAAAATGACATTACTTGCATGTACTGGACTGAGGTGGATTCATTCAGGTTAAAAAGGATAAAGCTGAAGCAAGCGTCACTCATTTTTAATGTGGACAAGCACAATTCCCATCATTAAAGTTAAAGTTAATTGCTTTACCATCAGGCACATTCTGTCAAAGAGAGTCTGTTCCAAGCCAGCATCATGAGCACTTTCAGAGCCTTGGATGGTAGGAGGTAACTGTTTAGGATCTCCAACAAGGATCAACTTTTCACATGCAAACCTATAATGAAAAGGCAGATTTAATATTTATAATTTATTTATATTGTGTCATGAATGCATTTTGAGCCAATAACAACAGAGGTTTTGAATTCTAGCATGTTTCAATGTGATATTATATTAGACTACAATTTACTTAGAAATATGTTAACAAGGCTGGAGAATATTTGCTACTCTAGTTTATAAGCATCTCGATCAGCAGAATTTCTCACTGGGGGATGATCGTTTCAGTATAAGTGGAGTCAAGAAAGGGCAAACATTTTGTAATCTGTGTTCCAAAATGCCAAAATGGGATATACATTTGGTAAAAATGTAATGTCTGTGTCTTGTGAAGCTTTGGAACTGTTCAAACTTTCAATTGTTTGTATGGGAAAAAAAAGAGCAATTTTATCTCATGCATCTCAAATATTGATAACAACTGCATAGAATCATAGTTGAAATTTGGCAATAACAATCTTAGAATAGCCATTACTTATATATGTCTTAAGATTTATTTGTAGAGCTTTTGAGATTATTTAATAATTGTAGGCTCCCCCCTTGGTCATGACTGACCATGGGTGATGCATCCTAGTTGTTGGCTGCTTGCTCCAAACCTCGGCTGGAGCAGCGTCGCTTGTGGCTGATGAGACCAATGCGGGAGTGACAGTCTCTGTGGCAAAGGTCGCATGTGTGTGTGGTCTCTGGTCTGTTGAAGTTGCTGCGCTCCTTTCTGCGTGCCCGCTTGTCTGCCGCTGCGTTCAACAGTTTCTCTTCCCTCGTTTTTAGATGTTGGTTCAGGGTACCTCTCCACCTCGTGCGGTCAGCTGCAACGCTCTCCCAGGACTCCACATCGATGTTGAGCGCCTCCATATCTCTCTTGCCGACATCCTTGTAATGTAGCTGGGGGTGGCCGATGGTTCTCCTCCCATATGTCAGCTCCCCATAGAGGATGTCTTTTGGAATACGGCCATCCTCCATGTGGTGGACATGGCCCAGCCACTGTGGTCCGAGTAGAGTGTACATACTAGGAAGGCCAGCACAAGATAGGATCTCGGCGTTGGACACTCTGTCTTGCCAGGATATACCCAGGATACGGCGGATGCTTCTCAGGTGGAAGGTGTTGCGTCTTCTCTCCTGCCTGGCATAATCATGCAGCTACATGCTCAAAGACATGACCATTTCATATGAATGGACTGAAAATCAAGGGATAAACTTTCTAACTATGAAAGGAGTTAGGACTTTTCACGGGACCTGAAAAATCAGCGACCTGAAATGACATACACACGCAAATAAATGTGAAATTTTCCTTTTTTGCCATATTTATACTTCATTTATATCCTATTCTCTGTGGGGCCAACGTACTGAGATACAATTTTCA
The DNA here is from genome assembly GCA_963514005.1 of Raja brachyura. The sequence goes on from OY740781.1 coordinate 166,895,680, forward strand.
GTCACTTCCTTGCTAATTCATGATCATTCATTGTGTACTCGTTACCTCTATGCTTGTTCACTTACTTCAACATTCTGATATTCTCATATTTTTTTGTAAATCCATCCCTACAACAATATCCTGCAATTTTGCACCGGTGATCTCTCTGCTCTAATAATATTCATTGGTCCTCCACTATCAAGTATGCCATCAGCTGAAAAGTTCCTTGACTGTTGTCCCCACCCTAGCAGTCCTTCTTGAAGATGCACCTGAAAACATATTTAATTTACCAAGTCATCTAACCTTTAATCCAAACTTGATGCACGTTTCATCCAGGACTTTTTACTTATAACTACAAACAGCGACATGTAGCTGTTTTAAATTAAACTTGCAGACATCACACAAATAAGCATAAAATTGTCCTCAGCCAAACAGCATCTCATGTGCAGCTTTGAACGTCAGATTGTGTCATCCATCTCAACATTTTTCTACCCTCCCTCCTTCTCCACCCCCTTTCCTATGTCTACTATTTCTCCCTTTATCTATCTGACCCCCCCCCCCCCCCCTTTATCCACACATTCATCTCCTCGCTCCATTTCTCTTATTCTTTTCATTTTACTCTGACCCCTTTGCCTTGCTCAAAACCTATTCTTTGGGTGCATCAGTTACCTCATCTTTTAAGTATTGTTTGTACAAATATACATTTTTACCATCACCGTGAATGACAAATAAGTTTAATTTGACATCTAATTCACTTTCATATCTTCAGTATTAAAAAAGTTAGGGCCATTTTCATACTCGGAAATTAGCAACTTGCTTCCTATTGCTTTTCTAATGACTTAACACAAAAGTTGTGATCGAGGACAGTCAAAAGCCCATAACTTCCTTAAAAATTAAGAGAACAAAGACATTTTCAGTTATTATAGATTGAAGTATTCTGAAACAAATATGAAACAATCTTACTTGCATGACCTGAAATTAAAGCATATAATTAGTTAGTTACCCAATTGTAGCCAATTACAAAATTCAATTACTAGATCTAAACATCTATCCATTTCTTAAGAAAAAATTTAAAAAAAAATTAAAGCCTAAGTGTCCAATTAACAGTCACACAATAATTCACAATAAAACATGATTTTTAAATCTAATTGTCATTAATTTATAGGCCAAATTGAAGGAATTCAGTGTTTAATGCCAGTAAATTAATGGGCACTTTAAACAGCTTGCGAGTGGGATATTCTGGAAGGCGATGTATTGGAACGTTGCGGTTGCGTTGAATTTAAACCCAATATCGGCAGGAAATTTTCTGCCGGTTCGTATGGGGGCTAAATCACCGTTTCGCAACATGAAATATTGATTAAAGTCCCCTAATAAAGCAAGTTTATATGTGAAAATAAACAGCTTTCACTTACCTGTCCCCTACGTAAAATCGGTCCCCGTTGTCGGTGTTCACGGCATTAGGAGCTAATTTTTATTTTACTGCAGTGATTAAGTAGTCGGGCTATTTATTAAAAAAAACGGACTTACCGGCAGTCGGAACGCATCTCCAGAAATAGATCGCACTCCAACAACAGAAAGCTCCAGATTGCACGGGGAAAACCGTATTTTAACCCCCCCCCCCCCCCTTAAAGGCGCCAAAGTCGCGCACACCGCCAGTGACAGAACTGCAGCACCGCTAAAGGTAAGTTTTGTAACATACCTACAGATAGGCAAACAATCTGATGTTGAATACTGCCCTGTGATGATTAGTGCAGTAATTTATAAAGAATGAAATGAGTTTGCAATAAACAATACCTTGCAATAGGAAGTAGAGAAGTTGGTTCTGTGATTTGGCTGCATTCATCCAGTAACACTAATGGAAAGCTCAGGTTGTTCATGCATTGAAAAGGACATGCAGCACAAGTAGCTCCCACCACTTTAATCTGCAGAAGATAGTGAAAAAAAGAAAGCACATCGAGAGAAACCTGTTGTTATTATATGTATAGATGTGTTTATTCATTTGAAGGAGAAGGTCCCACTTGTAGTTTTAGTATTCCAAGTGGCAAAAATATAGATTTTTTAAAATAGTGTAGATGCTAAGGTTCGAAAAAAAAAAGCTTAAAACATAATAAATTGGACATTCAAACTATCAATCTAAAACAAGAGGATAGTAGCTGTTGTCAATGGTGCTATTAAGGAACATTTTGTTTTGAGGAACTTAATCATTGGTGCCTAATTTGAATTTCTCCAACAAGACTTGGCTTTGGTCATTCACCTAAAAACATTTGCCAGAAGGACTGTTCCAATGCATGGCACTGGGTCTTAAGGGCAATTAGAGTGCTGCCTTGCCAGAAACACTTGGGGTACAACATATATATGTATGTATATGTATGGTTGCCAATATTGTATGCCAAAAATAAATATATATATGTGTATATGTATATATATGCATGTGTATATATATATATATATATATATATGTGTGTGTGTGTATTTTTTTTTTGCCATAAAATATTTGCAACCCCCCCTTGCTAAACAATCAGAAATTGTAAGGGTCTGTCCCACTTGGGCGTCATTTGCGCGTCACGCACGTGACACGCAAAGATTTTGTAAATCCCAAAATCCTGGGGCGCCGCGCACGACCGCACGTCACTGCGTCATGACGCGCACATCGTGCGTCGTAATGCATAAATGATGTCGCGTAAATGACACGCAAATGACACCCAAGTGGGACGGGCTCTGTAGTTGCAGTGAGGGTTTTCCAGCATTCTTCAATTCAGCCCCTATTGTCCAGGAACAGGTGCTAGAGCTTTTCTGACCTTTCTCATGAGAAAATTTAACACAGCATTCACTCGGGGAGTAAATTCCATTACAAAAGCTTTGGAATTAAAAATCGATTCTTGAAAGCAATCGGCACACACACACACATTTTTAGTAAAATGTTACCACGGCCTCCAGTGCCTTTGACGTGGTTACAGTGCAATCAATTAGCGTCATTAAATAAAACGTGCTCCATACGTATGAGAGCAGATAAACAATTAAAGGATAGTCTTTCAGTCAAGTTTATATGCTAAAACAAAGTACTGACCTCCTTGAGCAGAGCTCTGTTCCTGCCCAGTTTGTGCTGCTCAATACATCTTCTCACATGCACCTTTTCCACTAGCGTCAAATCATCTTTAAGGAGTGCCTGTAATTCTCGTAGTTCCTCGCTGTCGCTACCTGCATGTAAACTAATTAAAATTCATTAACAATTATCATAGCCATTATGGTACACTTGTTCTGTCGGGAAGACAATTGATTTCTCAAAATTAATGACAATTAAACAGAGTCTATTTGTTCATTCAGGAATGTCTATATCTTGACTCAATCGTGTCTTGCCTTGTCTAGTCCCTTCCCATCTACATTATGGACACTGTGAATGTCCTCCATCATCTCGACAGCTAACAACTCCCTGGCCCCCACAGCATCCTCATAACCATGGATATCTATATAACTGAAAGTCTCATCTTGACCACTTCCTGTCTGCGCTGTATATTGATTTTAGAAAAAAAACACTACCGTATATCGCTATGATTTTTGACCATCTTACTCACAGCCCTCCTCCGCTGAGGCAGCCCCGAGGATTTTTCCAATCAATGAAAAATAAAAACGTTATGAGTGTTTAAAAAGTATTGAGATCAGCTGATTGGTCCTCTCGCCTGTCAATCACCATGACGATGGTAACGCCCCTTCCGGGGGAGCAGGCGTATAAAACTCTGGATGCCTGGATGCGAGTCAGTCACTCTGGAAGATCACGAGGGAGAGGCCACAACTGTGATTCTAAGCTGTGAATCAACTGAACTATGAGTCTGCAATGTATTTGCAATAAATTATTTGTTAGCCCTTAATGAAAATTAAATGAGTTGTTTGACCTGCCCTGTGCTTGAAACTGCAATGGAAATGGAAATGAAATGAAAATGCAATGAGTTGTTTGGCCTGCCCTGTACTTGAAACTGCAATGGAAATGGAAATGAAATTAAAATGAAATGAGTTGTTTGGCCTGTCCTGTGCTTGAAACTCCGATGGAAATGGAAATGGAAATGAAAATGCAATGAGTTGTTTGGCCTGCCCTGTGCTTGAAACTGCAATGGGAATGAAATGAGTTGTTTGGCCTGCCCTGTGCTTGAAATTGTAATGGAAATTATATTAGTTGTTTGGCCTGCCTGAAACCACTAATTTCGGACCACATGGCCCTTATTAGCCGAGAATCTAATCCCTTTTGCCTGAAATGCCCGTATTAGCCCAGGAGGAGCATTTTGGCCCAAAAGGCCCGTACCAGGCCAGAAAAGTGCCTTTCACTGTGATTTCACTCAGATTTTTAAAAAAGAGCCCCTTCGGCCCATCAGGCCTGTACTAGCCCAGGAGGACCCTTCAGGCCATCAGTAAGTATTCCCCCTGCAAGTATTAAACTTCACTCCAGTATTTTTCTCCCTCCCTTCATTGGCTCCCTGTGAGATCCAGGCTAGGATAGACTTTCTTCCTTCATTGCTGTGATCTGCAGAAAAAGATGAAAAATGTCTAAAATTGATTCTCCATCCTCTCCCCCTTCTCTCTCTCACCTGTTTAGGGCAGAATTTATGGCAGTTTTTGAGCTGCCAGCCCACCAGCCCTGGGTGACTGAGCTGCCAGCCCAACAGGCCTGAGTGACTGAGCTGCCAGCCACCAGGCCCGATTGACTGAGCTGCAAGCCCACTAGGCCTGAGTGACTGAGCTGCCAGCCCACCAGGCTTGAGTGACTGAGCTGCCAGCCCACCAGGCCTCAGTGACAGAGATGCCAGCCCACCAGGCCTCAGTGACTGAGCTGCCAGCCCACCAGGCTTGAGTGACTGAGCTGCCAGCCCACCAGGCCTGAGTGACAGAGATGCCAGCCCACCAGGCCTGCGTGACAGAGCTGCCAGCCCAAGAATCCATTCGGCCCACAATGTCCATACTAGCCCTCTGGAAACTAGTCCCTTCGGCCCACAACACTCATACTAGCACTCCAGAAAGCACCCCCCCCAACTGGCCACCAACATTGGAATTGGTGGAGAGGTGGACTATTGCGTTGGGGGATCCTTCTGTGTGAACATGGGACCCAGCGGCTCCCATTTAATCTAGTCTTCATATGTCTCCATCCACCACAAAGTGGGTCTAAGGCCAATTGCTTCTTTTTGGAATAAAGATCTAACCAGATCCACCAATACCTTCATTAGTTTAGCAGAACTTGTTCTGCTAAAAAGGAGGCACAAAATAAAAAGGAGGCACAAAAAAGGGGTAAGGCCAGGGCTGACACGTGAGAGGTAGAATCACGTGAAGAGAATAATAAACAGATAGAGCCAGGTGAGGGAGGGATGGGGTGGAGTTGAGACATTTGTGAGTGGGTGATAGGTAGGGGGAGAGGAGAGAGGCGAATGGGAAGGAATGAGAAAATGTCCATATCACCTCAGTCTTTGTCTCTATCCCCACCCTCACCTCATTTGGGTCCATCTGCCCATTTTCCCCTCTCCTTATCTATCCCTACATGTCATCCATCTCCCAACTAAACCTCCCCTCCATTTTCCCATCATCCCCCTTCCACATGTTTCTACCTATCGCCTGCCAGATCATGCCTCACAAGCACTTCCTCTCACTTCTTTACATTGGCTATCTACCCCCTACACCTTATGTAAGGTCTTGACCCAAAACATCGATCATCTCCATGTCTCTGCAGATGCTGCCGACCCTGCTGCTTTCCTCCATGGGTGTTTATTTTGCTATAGATTTTAGCTTCTGCAGTTATCATGTTTCTCTGAGTGAAGAAATCCAAAAGCCTAAACAATACAAACACCGCCTTGTGGCTGACTCGCTTGCAGCGTAAGGCTAGAAAGAATATGAGGACATTTTCCAAAGTACATAATACAATGTGAAAAAGGAAAAGATAGTCTGCTTCAGTAAAAACATCCTTTCAGCTTCAAAATATTGGTCAAACCAAATGGGGAACAAGACAGGACCATAATAGGAGAGTTGATTCGCTTTCATTATGGCTGGGCTAAAAGATATGGAAAATAAAAAGATCACATTCAATGATCTCCCAAGAAAAGCACAAATCCTTGCTGCAGAAGAGTTCATGCACAGAGAGGTATTCAGCACAGAAACTGCCCCTTTGGCCCTTCCCCATGCTGATCAAGTTGCTCAACTAAGCTGGTCCAACCTCCTTGTAACTGGCCCATATTCCTCCAAACCTTTCCATTTACCTGTCTGTGTGTCTTTTAAATATCATAATTGTACACTTCCTTTGGCAGCCCATTCCATGTTTGCACCACTCTCTGTGACGCTTTTAAATCTTTCCTTTAAAAACTATGCCCTCTAGTTGTTGATACCCATTCACTGGGGAAATGAATCTGGCTGCTCACCTTATCTATACCTCTCATGATTTTGTATACTGCTTTAAGGTCACCTCTCATGGAAATATACAAAAAAAAGACCCAGCCTATCCAACCTCTCAAGTCAAACCCTCCAAATCTTTTTGAAATCTGTCCCAGTTTAATGGCTTCCTTTCCATGGCAGTGTTGAATCATAGAGTGATACAGAGTGGAAACAGGCCCTTTGGCTCAACTTGCTCAACATGTCCCAGGTAAACTAGTCCCACCTGCCTGCGTTTGGTCCATATCCCCCCAAAACCGGTCTGATCCATGTCTAACTTGCCTAACTGTGTCTTAAATGTTGGGATAATCCCAGCCTCAACTATCTCCTCAACTATCTCCTCTGGCAGCTTGTTCCATTCACCCACCACCCTTAGTACTCCAATTGTGGTCTTACCAACAACTTGCACAGCTGTAGCATGACCACTCAACTTCAGTACCCAATACCCTGACCGATGCAGGCATGTGTGTCAAATGCCCTTTTCACTACCTTCATCACCTGTGATGCTACTTTCATGTACATACCTGCCTCCTTAGATCTCTCAGTTCTACAACACTTCCCAGGGTCCTACCATTTAGGCAATAGACAATAGGTGCTGGAGTAGGCCATTCGGCCCTTCGAGCCAGCACCGCCATTCAATGTGATCATGGCTGATCATCCCCAATCAGTACCCCGTTCCTGCCTTCTCCCCATATCCCCTGTCTCCACTATCTTTAAGAGCCCTATCTAGCTCTCTCTTGAAAGTATCCAGAGAACCAGCCTTCACCGCCCTCTGAGGCAGAGAATTCCACAGACTCACAATTCTCTGTGGAAAAAGTGTTTCCTCATCTCCGTTCTAAATGCTTTACCCCTTATTCTTAAACTGTGGCCCCTGGTTCTGGACTCCTCCAACATCGGGAACACGTTTCCTGCCTGTCCACTTACTGTACAAATCCTGCCCTGGTTCATCCTACCAAAATGCACCACGTCACATTCATCTGAATTATTCATCTGGCATTCCATTGGCCCTGTTGATCAAGATCCCCTTGTGAAAATTAATAACCTCTCTTCGCTGTCCATTATATCACCAAACTTTGTGTCATCTGCAAATTTACTAATCATGCCACCTACATTCACATCCAAATCATTAATTTAAATAACAAACAACAGTGGTCCTAGTATTGATCCCTGTGGTACACCACTTGTTACAGAATCCATTTTGAAAAGAAACACTCTACCACCACCTTCTGTTTCTTACTTATTTTGTATCCAATTGGCTAGCTTGACCTGGATCCCATGTGATCTAACCTTCCAGACCAGCCTACCATGCAATGCTTTATCAAAGTCATTTTATAAATACATGCAGACAACATCAACTGCAATGCCCTCAATGTTCGTGGCTACCTCTTCAAAAAAATGGGTAAAACACAATTTTCCATGTGCAAAGCATTGCTGATTATCCTTAATCAGTCCTTGGCTTTCCAAATGCATGCTGATCCTACCTCTTAGAAACACCTCCAATAGACTGGGAGTCTGTTTCAAATTTTATAGTTGCAATCACAGCTTTCTAGGTTTCAGGAAACTGTACAAGGAGGTTATTTTCAGCACATCCATAGGCCCATATGCCTCAAGTAAACCTGCACTCTCTCCACTCCTGATTGCAGTGTCTTTAATCGCTGCTGTGATTATGGATGGCCTCTCTAATCCCCACAAACACCAATGTTTAACCTTGCTATATGATGTTCCTTTATTTTTGCCACTTACTAGCAACCAACCACGACCTGACCTCTGGTTCACCTTCCTTTTTTTTTATTTTTTTATTTTTTTTAATTTCAAAATAGACTTTATTCGAGTAATAAATATATACAATACATCAACCGTGCAAAAAATCCATCCGACATTTTCGGAGGCTATACAAATTGCTCCATACAGTCTATATACATTTTTCAAATTTCGCAAATCGATCCCCCACCCGTGCCACTCATGTGGCCCCCCGGCATGGAATACCCTCCCTTATTTTGAGGGGCGTCTCCACCATACTGTGCCCCCCATGTCCAGCAGCGGAAGGACCTTAGACTGTGGCCCTCCCCCACCGAGCCTTGGCGTTGGCTGCACCGAGCTTCAGTGCGTCCCTCAGCACGTACTCCTGCAGTCTGCAGTGGGCCAGTCGGCAACATTCCCCGATGGACATCTCGCTCTGCTGGGTGGTGAACAACGCTCGGGCAGACCACAGAGCGTCTTTCACCGAGTTGATGACCCTCCAGCAGCACTTGATGTCAGTCTCTGAATATGTCCCTGGGAACAGTCCGTAAATCACAGAGTCCTCTGTGACGGAGCTGTTTGGAATAAAGCGTACCAGGGACCCTTGCATTTTCCTCCAGACTCTTTGGGCAAATCCACACTCTGCAAAGAGGTGGGCAACCGTCTCCACTCCATAGCAGCCGTCCCGAGGGCAGCGTGCGCTGGTAGTGAGGTTCCGACGGTGCAGGAAGGATCTGACTGGGAGGGCTCCCCTCACCGCCAGCCAAGCCAGGTCTTGGTGCTTGTTGGTGAGTTCTGGCGATTAAGCATTTTTCCAGACAAGCTGGGCAGTCTGCTCAGGGAACCACGCCACCGGGTCCATCGAGTCCTTTCCCTGCAGTGCCTGAAGGCCATTCTGTGCTGACCACTGCCCAATGGACATGTGGTCAAAGGTGTTGGTCCGAAGAACCTTTCCACAGACGACAGATGGGGCGGCAGTGACCAGCTGACTGGCACATTGCGTGGCATCTGCGCCAGGCCCATCCTTCGCAACACCGGGGACAGGTAGAACCTCAGCAAGTAGTGACACTTGGTGCTCACGTGCCTTGGCTCTACACTCCGCCTGATGCAGCCACACACGAAGGTGGCCATCAGGATGAGGGCGACGTTGGGCACGCTTTTACCCCCGTTGTCTGCTGACTTGTACATTGTGGCCCGTCGCACCCGGTCCATCCTCGACCCCCAGATGAACTGGAAGACGGCCCGGGTGATCCCTGTGGCGTAGGAAGGGGGGACAGGCCACACCTGTGCCAAGTACAGCAGGCCCGAGAGCACCTCACACCTGATGACCAAATTCTTTCCCGTTATGGAGAGGGAGCGTTGCCTCCACAGCTCCAGCTTCTTCCCCACCCTGGCTATCCGCTCCAGCCAATTCTTGTTACACGCCTCAGCCCCCCCGAACCAGATCCCCAGCACCTTCAAGAAGTCAGGCTTGATGGTGAAGGGGATGGAAGATCTGTCGGGCCAGTTGCCAAAGAGCATGGCCTCGCTCTTCCTGCGGTTCACCCTGGCTCCCGTGGCAGACTCAAACTGGTCGCAGATACTAATCAATCTGTGGACCGACCCTGGATCCGAGCAGAAGACAGCGACATCGTCCATGTACAGGGAGGTCTTTACTTGAATGCCCCCACTGCCGGGCAGTGTCACTCCTCTAATGCTCGCATCCTTCCTGATGGATTCGGCAAAAGGTTCAATACAGCAGACAAACACCTTCCCTTCCAGTTATTGGGGAACATCTCCAAGGGTTTCTTGTGGTCACCATCTGCAGTTGGTATTTCCATCCAGCTTCCATTAGAAAATGAAAGCAAAGTGATATAATGGAGGTCTGGCTAAAATTCACCATGATATATCTGGCTTTAAGTGTATCCTGTCTGTTTTCCCCTGTTCTGCCCATTCAGTGCTTTCACAGGTTTGACTGGTCACTTGGTGCCAGCAAGGATCATTTTCATAACTTACATTAAAACAAGACCTTCAACGTTACACTTCAGACTCAACAGACGGGTCATCAATAATACAGTAACAAAGACCTGTTTACAGTAAACCTCTCATGGAGAGGAGAGTGTTATAAAAGATGATGTACTTTATCAAGACCATACTAGAATGTGTTGCCAGTTAGTTGAAAGACTTGAACAAAAAGATGAAGAATCCATCATATACAATTTTAGGCAACAAGGACTGGAAGGACCAGATGAGTGAGTGGGATTTAATATTAATCTGGACAGCAACACTTTAAAGGAAGGAAACGGGAACGGTCCAGAGCAGCAGCATCCCAGCCATTCCTCATTCTACACTAGAAATGCTGTCAAATTCAGAAATGGCATTGGCCCAACAGTTTTGATGAAATATTACAAGCACAGTATGGGCAATTCACAACTCCAGGAAATACCTGACCAATATCATGTATAACAGTTGGAAGAAATTTAGGATGCAGCATATTTATTCATCACTAACTCATCCAGAGTTATAGAGCCATCAGGAACATAGTCATACTAGATAACAACATTAATGTTAATCTGTGGCCATTATAGTTTATTGTACACCAATAATATTAAGGAATTCATCATACTGCATCTTCATGGACAAAAATAGAGAATGAAAATTATGCTTACCTGTATGGCAAGATGGGTTTGGCAATCTTCCGAATGCTTCCAACTCTGATAAATTTATCAAATCCTAGTTCCAGAAGCCTAATTAAAATAAACCATGCTAGTTTATTTTGCAATAGAGAGCACTGGGGAATAATGTTTATTTTTCTGAATAGATTAAAAAAAAATCATAATGTTCCACCATTCCAGGGGATGTAAAACCCCCTGGAATTATCCCTGTAATTACTTAGTCATCGTGCATATACTGGCATGCTTTGCAGGGGTGAAACAAAATGAAACAATGATACTGTATTTAGATGCATTTAGGTAAGTCTGCAGGCTCCCCAACCTGCTATAGGCATCAAAGGTTACAGGGAGATGGCAGGAAAATGGGATTGAGAGGGACAAATGATCAACCATGATTGAATGGCAGAGCAGACTCAATGGGCCGAATGTCCTAATTCTGCTCCTATGTCTTACAGTTTTCTTCTTTGCTCAAGAATGACTAAACTAAATTTTACATGCAAGCCATACTGAAAACCAAGTGCAATATTTGCTTATGAGCAAAATAAATTATTGAACGGCTTAGGCAATGATGAAAATATGCAATTCAATGGTTGAGCGCGATTCCAAAAGGCACAATATTCTTCAGAATTCTTACAGTGCAGATTACACAAGGCTGTGAAATGAACTTGGAAATTATCTCATTTCCTATCTGTCTCCAATGAATGTATCCTCATAAGAAATCATTTGGAGAAGCAGTTGTAAGAGTCAGAGACTATCCAACTTCACCTGCAATCCATAATTAATTTTCTGAAATAATAAAGTATTGATAATATTGTTGAGAAATTCTATGACAATGCATTCATCCTAGTTGAGACATTCTGTTAAGTTTTGATGAGATCAAATGAATATTATGTAGAATATATCAATTGAACATACTTGTACTTTAAATCAGGTTGGGGGAAAATAAATAGTGAAGGTTCATTTGTACCTCATCATTGCTAACCATGAGTAATAAGAGAAAGGGACCCCCAGAGATGGTACCAAAATTAAATATCAGTGACTGAGGAGATCTTAAATCACTCAATCACGTAGCACTGAATTAAATCTTTCCTAATGTTCGTAGAAACATCCATATCTCATCAAGAATCATAGTCAGACAACATGGAAACAGACCATTTGGCCCAACATCCCCATGCCAACAAACATGCCATATCTATACTAGTCCCACCTACCTGCAATGGCCTATATGGTAAACCTATCCTATTTGTGTACCTGTCCAAATGTATTTTTAAGCATTGTGACAGTACAAGCTTGAACTAACTACTCTGGCAGGTCATTTCAAATACCTACAATCCTTTGTGAAAAAATGTTGCATCCAAGGTTTCTATTAAATCTACTCCCCCCCCCCCCCCCCCCCCTCACTTTATACCTATGTCCTCTTGTTCTCGATTTCCCTTCTCTTGGCAAAATACTCTGTGCATTTACCCTATCTACATGATCTTATACACCTCCATAAGATCACCCCTCATCCTCCTGCGCTCCAAGGAATAAAGTCCTAGCCTGCTCAACCTCTCCCTATAGCTCAGGCCCTCGAGTCTTGGTGACATGCTCGTAAATCTTCTCTGGACCCTTTCCAGCTTAACAACATCTTTCCTATAACATGGTGACCAAAATTGAACACAATACGCCAAATGTGGCCTCACTAATATCTTGTACAACTGTAACTCCCAACTTCTATACTCAGAACTCTGGCTAATGAAGGCCAATGTGCTATAAGCCTTCTTGACCACTCTATCTACCTGTGACAGCACTTTCATGGAACTATTTACCTGCACTTCTAGATCCTTCTGCTCTGCAACATTCCCCAGAGCCCTGCCATTCCTTGTGTTGGTCCTGCCCTAGTTAAACTTCCCAAAATGCAATACCTTGTACTTATCTGTATTATCTGAATACAGGAATACAGGCTACCAGGATGCTCCGCGGTGATGGCAGAAGTGCTCCCAGGATGCCCTGAACACCCGGCTAGCTTGGTTTGGCCGCTGCGAAGGCCTGGCTGGCCCGGCAGGCCGCTGGCACAAGGGGTGGAAGCTCAGAGGTGCTGAGCTAGGCCCTGAGAGCCGAGGAGACATTGTTGATAATGACAGACGTGAGAGAGCGACCGGAGTATTGCCTCAAGCGCCTTCAGGTTGGCTGCAGGAGATGCCCCGGGACACCAAGATGGTCAGGCAAGGACAGGGACATTGGTTTGTGGGCTAAGCTGGACGAGGGCAACAGGGGAGGCCCTGCTGCAGCCTGGGGATTGTCTGGATCAGGAGCTTCTCCAGAACATCGAGCACGTGGACCGGATTATGGACTTTTTGTAAATGGTGTCAAAATATGATGATTTGTGCATTTGTGTGCTGTACAAAAAGAATTTCACCGTGCAGTGCATACATAATAATAAAGAACTATTGCACATTGCAAACTCCATTAACCATTCCTCAGCCCAACTAATCAAAATCCCACTGCAATTTTTGACAATACTACTTTGCAACTTCTTTGACTTAAGCCTTTACTGGTTGGCAGAAAACGATTCTTCAGAGGAATTGGATTTTTCCAAAAGGATGCAACACAGGACACATATTTACCACACACCAGCGTAGATACATGCATGTCAGTGATTATTGGTAACTTTTTGGCAGGAATAAGTAAGAAAGCAAATATTAGTATTAATATTTATTGTTATTTTTTCAAATTTATCACGTGAATTCTCATTCCCTTCTTGCCTTGTCTTCAAATGCAAGTTTCAAGGTAAAAAAACTATGCATCTACCTGTAAATTTGAATATCAAATGAGTTATTACTACAGTTTAACAATTCGTTGGTTGATATTACTAACTCATTACTCAAGATGGGCACAAAAAGCTGCAGTAACTCAGCAGCTTTGGGTGATGTTTCGGGTCCAGAGTGGGCGGGGGCACGCATGCAATTAAGCACACACACACACAAAAACTAATCCAAGGTGAACACAAAATATGCCATTTGGAGCTGGCCAGCACATTCATAATCTGTTACCTGCACCAATTTGTGTATTCTTGATGATAAAACTCCTCTCATATTCTCCAAAATGGAAAAAAACACTAGGCTGGGACGCATCCTTCCTTTTAGTCTCTACGAGCTATTAATATGCCAAAATGTTGTGTGCAGCATTCTGACATCTGTGGGACAAATCTCTACAGGTATCAGACTGGTGAAGGCGATAGCACACGCTCAATCAAAATGTGTATTAGATTGTGACAGTGAATCAATTTGTGACATTGATTTTACATCAGTGTTCCCATTCTGAAGCTTGACAGTCCAGACAACACTTCTCAAGTTACACAGCTGAATTTAAATTCAAAAATAGAGGGACGCCAATACCATTGTTATTTAAAAAGGTGATTAACTGATGACAGCTTAGCTCTCAATTGGTTTCTTCCGCGTTATTAGAAGGGTTCTACAGATGTCTCGTGTCTTACAAAACTGTTTCAAATTTTGCAAGTCTGAAGAGTGTAGTGTAACAGATGCAGAATTACATTTGACTGATTTCAAGGCTTCTGTATAAACCAAATACTTCCAAATGTGAGTAGAAAGTTCTCCATGAAGGTTTGCATGACCTAAGCAATGATGGAAAACACTTAGAGCTGGTAATATTTCTTAAAATTGCTAATTTGGCATGCAGCTTATATAAAAATGAAGACGGGTTTTGAACCAAAACGTTGCCTATTTCCGTCGCTCCATAGATGCTGCCTCACACACTGAGTTTCTCCAGCATTTTTGTCCACCATAAAAATGAAATTCTCCGTTCAGCAGGTGGAGTTGTTGAATTGCAATCAAAACAGACAGAGCAGACAATTCCTCCTCCTCTGTTTGAAAAAGGGTTATGACCCGAAACATCTCTTATTCCTTTTCTAAAAGATGCAGGCCGACCGACTGTTACTTCAGTATTTTGTGTGTGTGTTGTGTGTGCTAAATAATAATTATGAAAAGTCCACCTAAATACTTGCCAAAACCAACAATATTTTGTTCATCATTCTGATCTATGACTCACCCAAGCAGGACTCTGTCCACTGCAACATTAGTAGAGGCAGAGACGAGAAGTTTCCATTCAACCTGTCTGGGACCTTCACTTGCTTCACTTTCTTCGAAAAGTTGAACAAGAAATAAAATCATAACAGCCAACAGGTAACTCTTCCCAGCTCCATAGACACCTAATAAGGAAAATCGCAATACAATACATTAAAGAAACGAAAAGCTAGTGTTGGAATATCAAAATTCCAATGGAAAAATATAGTATTTCTGATTATTTTACCTCACAAAAGGGTACATAAGCTCAGTCAAAGATATTTTTCACCAGTACAAAAAACTCATCATATCCCCCACACCAAGATAAAATGATGCACATTATAATTGTTGAAAACATGTGGATGACCACTGGAGGGCAGTGCTGCGTTCTAGAGGAAATCAGCAAAGAGAATGCCATCTATCTAATGAATGCCATAAACGTCACCTATTCCTTCGCTCTATAGATGGTGCCTCACCCACTGAGTTTCTCCAGCATTTTTATCTGCCATCTATCTTAAAAACAGAGTCTTGCACATTACTTAAGGATATACTGGGCAATAGAATCTGGAATATCTGTCTGAGATGCCCGGATCTTCTTTAAATTACATGGAAATAATAGCTCACACTCTAGCTACACATTCTAATGTATCAACCAGTCAGTCACACATAAACTCAATAAAATTAATAAAAAGTTAGGTTTTTGTCTGTTTAAGTACTTTATTTATGGTGCAATAGGTCTTAACTACTAGATCTGGCACCACAAACTGGCTTTCATGTGTGTAATCTAGCATGGTTAACATAATCAAATTTGGTGTTTTAAAAATATGTATTTATTTACCTTTCTGCACTTGACTTAACATCAAATAATATTTCCCATATTTTCTTGCTATTATAATTTGCCATTATAAATGATGGTTCCTGTTTAAGACCCTATGTTGCTCGTCAGTGATCCTTCCGGAAGGTTAGGGTAAATACATTTACTGGTCTGTTCACTATAATCCCGTATGCCCTGCATAAATTAATGCATGGTTCTGATCTCATACTAATAGCAACTTCTGACATTTAAAAAAAAATGAACATAAGGCAATGTGATGAGTTGTAGATTTTGTACAATACCTATTCACAATATCGATTTGGTAAAAGCATCTATCAAAATGTAATTTAAAGTCAATGGATGTTCTAGCTGATTGGCTAGACCCACCCTCTGAACTATTGGAACATGATGAATAAATCCAAAGTGATCATATAAATCTACATATTATGAAGATGAGATAATAGAGTAATTCCAATTTTTACCATGTATGACAGTGACTGGCAGAATGAGATCCTTGGAGTTTTCTCCTTTTGCCATCATTGCAGCTACTTGTTTGAATGCAGCTCCCTGATCTGTGTTCAAGTGAAATGCCTGTATCATTTCCATTGTCAATTGCATTGTCCTTTCTTTACACAACAATCCAGTCATCCCAGCTGGCTTTGTCACAGCAGGAGAAACAAACTTCTGTCTTACAGACCTGATTATCAGTTCTTCTTCATCTTCAGGCCTACATATTAAAACAAAAACATTATTTACATTTTAAAATATTTCTGTTAAAGTATTATGGAACTTTTTCCAATGGGCTTGTTATGGAGACTTAAGTTCATGCATGTTGAAACTTGCTACTTTTCTTGGATTTATATTTAGTAAAATACAGAAGAGCAATAATCAACTTTTTTCAACAATTTATTGAATGGCAATATTGCTTTCACATTTTCTAAATCTCCACTGGAAAAAAAGGCATAAAGCAGATGACCTCTACGGCCAACAATATTCAATCTATCTTCTACAAACAAAACTGAAAATTAGATACTAAAATTCACATACATTTTCTTTCACCATTTTTATAGACAATTTATAGAACAAGAGGAAAAATGGTAAACTATTCTGACATTAACATGCCAACCTAACAAAAGTAACCAATACTATACTGCGATTTGTTCCATTCAAGTACAATGACAACACTATCACTGACAAACTTCCCATATATTGTGCACATTTCAATAAAATACCATATTTTGGTATTGGCATATTATAGTCATGTGCATCGAGACATAGTGAAAATTCACTGTTAAGTCAAACAATACACGAGTTCAATCAAGTCATCAGCAAGTACAAAGTGTAAGGACTGCAATGGTGTAGATTGGGAGATCGGGATCACACCATTAGTTTATGAATTTGTATTTTGGTTCATGCATAAAGCATAGATTGTCTGTTTGTAGAGGTGCTGAAATGACGAGTTCTTCACACACAATTTAAAATCCGTTCCTTAATCCACTCGTCACAAACATAAGCTTGACCATCATTTGCATCAGATGATTATAGGTGCCTTAGTTTAGTGCCAGGTGGTTTAGTTAATATGTACAGAGGCAGAAGGAGCCAAGACTCCTGCATAGGAATGCTATCCAGTAGGTTTGAAAACACATATGTCACTCGAAACTGGATGCGATGGACTTTGTACCATAGTATCAGCAGAATGCTGGAGAACCCCACTCAAAATGTTCAAAATTATTTCAGATCATGAGAATCCCTGCAGAAATTCCATCCCAATGCCTTGGCCTTGATGGTCCTAGTCTCGAATTAAAATGACCATCCACTCTTAACCAATCAGGCTGTAAGATTGTAATTGCCATACTTTCAATAAAATAACTGTTCTAATGACGAAAAAAAAATTCTGCTCATAATTTCACATGCTATTAAAGTTTGCAATACGACATTTACTTTGGGAATGTAATTCACTAATTACCAACATAAATAATTCATGTACCAGTGCTGAATGCTTACATTTTGAGTAAGTATGGCATCAGAGGAAGGGACGCTGGGTTAACATGTTCCTGCAGATTTCTCAGACAAGTTAGCTCAGTGGTAACATTACCAACAAATAAGGCATGAACAATCACTGGGAAAGCAAGAGAAATAATTAGATGCCTTCCCAATAACCAAGGATTTTATACAAATTGTGCACTGATTCATTTGTGAACAAACAAAATTACAAACAAACCTATGTTTAATTGTTGATTTTGATAGCTAATAAACAGAGGTGTATGAAACATTGCTAAAATCAATGTAATATGCATAGCCCAATGGGACAATGCTACTTAATATCATAATCAAGTGCAGTACTTGCGGGACACACAGCAATCACTGCTCATCTTTTAAGTGTACACTGAAATTCCTCATGAACAAAAACACTTTACGGGCTCCATGTTCAAAAATACACCTTCTGGGTTAAAACTAGTTAATGTAGAGTCACAAGAATTTGTTGAATGAAACGAATGATTAAACAAAAAAAAATCATCATTAAAAAATAGCAAGCATTTATCTTTGATATAATAACAACATTTGAGTTTGACATTTCTTTAACAGATTATGCATAATAAAAAGAAAACCTATAGCAACTGCTATGTACCTGGCTAAAGTTCTACACCACGTAGACTCAAACATTAATTTTGGTCCTCCATTTTGTACCATTGTGCTTCATGCTATTCTACTTTAGAAGCATAACCTCCCCTCAAGTGTCGTTATTCTTTTGTATCAAAACTGCTATAGCTATGTTGATTGAGATTGGAGATACCTCGAACGCAGCAAGATATTTATTGTAGGGAACTATACCCAATCTTTGCATACAAAGATTGCAAATGAAACATTTCAATACAGATGCATGACCGTCAGTATAACAATCGGATAGAATAAGTACATTTTCCCCATCCTCACCACCATGAGATTCACAACCATCTCTGGGCTATGAGAACAATATTAGCAACCTTCTTGTCATCACTGCTGTGATGGATAACCCGGAGCTAATGGAGGACCCAACAATCAAGAGATCATGGAAGGAAATAGCTGGCATTTTAAGTCAATAATCGCTTAGAGTTCTGGGATCCCATCAAAATGAGGATGTTTGTCTAGTGTTGCACTTGGAAACACAATCTCAGGCATGAGCAGCGTCCATCAGTCCAGTAGAATTATAAGCATGGAAACAAGCCATTCAGCCCATCACATCTACGTCGACCAGTCTGAAGCCTTCCATAGTAACCCATCGCCCAGCATTTGATCAATAACTCTCTACACCCTAGTGATTCAAATGTTTCTTAATTGCTGTCAGTGACCCAGCTTTAACCACTCTCTTTGGCAGTGCATTCCAGGTGTTTATGACTCTTGGTGAAAAAGGTTCCCCATATATCCTCTCTGGAGCTCTTCCCCTTTATCCTAAACCTACCATATGTCTTTAGGATATTTTCAAAGTGTTTCCCTAATGAGACTCCCTCTACTTGACCAGCAACATTCCCCAAGGTAAGGTCCAGTAATACTCTTTTGGTCATTGGTCTATCTATATACTGGGTTAAAAAACTCTCTTGAACACACTTTAAAGATTCCACTCCCTAAACCTTTAAAGCCAAGCCAAGACCAATATTTGGCAAATTGAAATCCCCCCCAGTATAATAACCCTTTTTTTATTGCATCTCTCTGATATTTGTCAGAATATTATCTCCACCATCTCCTAGTGACTGTTAGGAACTTTGTAGTAAATGACAACATCATTTTTGGTAGCTTTGTTTGCAGAACTTCTAAGATATCCTCCCTCAATGGTAAAGTAATGTATTCTTTGACTTAACAGTGCCATACCTCTTCTCCTTTTACTCCTCCTGTTTCAGTTGAAAATTTTATATTATGGGATATTGAGTTGCCAGCCCTGCCCATATTTCAACTATATTTCTGATGCCACCAATAAGCTAAACTAAGTTAAACTTAGACATGATTGAATTTCTAAGCCATTGTTGTAACTTCCTGTGAATGCAAAGTAGAAACCTTGACCAAGAACTCCATCCCACAATAAAATGCTATCTTTAAATAAAAACATGATTTGCCGCCTAGCATAAAGACACTCATTGAAAATGGTATAATACCAAGCATCAAAAGTTTAGGGACACGGGGAGCAGTTGAGGCTATTGTGAGAAAAAGGAAATGTGACACAAATTAAATTCCTTACTGTCTGAAGGCCAGTTTGAAGGAGAATAGCCTTTCACTGGCAGAACTTCTATTTCACTGGTTGATGATGGCCCATAGAAAACACTGTATGCAATGAAAGTGTCAATCGGATCAAATTTAAAGGTTTTTGAAATAACCCAGAGATCATCTGTCAAAAGTAAAAATCGGAAAGATGTTATAAACCAAAGACAAAGTGGTTCCAAATTTACAAGTTTTAATTTTATTATTCAGGACAGATCTGATGAATTTAATTGCAAAATTTTATTTTATTTTAATTACATCTGAAAAGTTCAAATTGCAAAATGTATCAATGATTTCACAGGTGTTTTACAAGAATTGATGCTATGAAATTGAAATTGCACCTGCATCAAAATTGCCCTGATTAACGAAATGGAACCTCCCCCATCTGACTTCCAAAACTGAACACATATCTGTGCATGATATGATTGTTCTAAATTTCACAATATCATGAGCAACAGCTAAATATTTTCCCGAGTGAAACTAACTGAATACTTTTAAAAAGCAACTAATATTCTGGCAGAAACGAAGTATTTGAAACTAACTAAGAAACTAGCAAAAGGATTTGAGTATAGGAGCAGGGAGGTTCTACTTCAGTTGTACAGGGTCTTGGTGAGACCACACCTGGAGTATTGCATACAGTTGTGGTCTCCAAATCTGAGGAAGGACATTATTGCCATAGAGGAAGTGCAGAGAAGGTTCACCAGACTGATTCCTGGGATGTCAGGACTGTCTTATGAAAAAAGACTGGATAGACTCGGTTTATACTCTCTAGAATTTAGGAAATTGAGAGGGGATCTTATAGAAATTTACAAAATTCTTAAGGGGTTGGACAGGCTAGATGCAGGAAGATTGTTCCCGATGTTGGGGAAGTCCAGGACAAGGGGTCACAGCTTAAGGATAAGGGGGAAATCCTTTAGGACCGAGATGAGAAGGACTTTTTTCACACAGAGAGTGGTGGGTCTCTGGAACTCTCTGCCACAGAGGGTAGTTGAAGCCAGTTCATTGGCTATATTTAAGAGGAAGTTAGATGTGGCCCTTGTGGCTAAGGGGATCAGAGGGTATGGAGAGAAGGCAGGTACGGGATACTGAATTGGATGATCAGCCATGATCATATTGAATGGCGGTGCAGGCTCGAAGGGCCGAATGGCCTACTCCTGCACCTAATTTCTATGTTTCTATGTTTCTATTTAGTCCACCTCTAATTTTCAATGCTTAAAATGGAAATGGATAAGTGCACCTTTATTGTAGGCTGACGAGTTCTCTTTCCTGCTCAACCAGAGATACAATTTAGGTTTACAGCAGTTTTCCAAACTCGCATCATTTATCAATTCATTCCACTTGCCACGATAAAATCTTTTTCTTTGATATCGAGATGTTTTCCTACCGACAATCAAAATGAAAATTAGTATATTAAATATTTAAAAAAACATAACCAATATCACATCTTCAAAATGAAAGAAAATAAGCGAAAATATCATTTTACTTGAAATAGAACTGTTAAATTCAGCAATGCACTGCATCACGTTGTTAAATGAAAACAAAAAAATGCCTAAACCACTCAGCAGCATCTTTTATATGAGGAAAAAAATAATGCTGCATGTTTGAGACCCTTCATCAGAACTGGGAAGGAGAGAAAATAAGAGGATTTTGTAACAAAAGGGTTGCTGTAGTAACAGGTACAAAGGCAACATCCCATCAGGTGAGCTTTCTTAAGTAAGTATAACAGGAAAAAATAGCAGTTAGAACCACTTTATGCTTCATCTTCTTTTAGTGTTGTTAGTAGCATGGTTTTGAGGCATGTCCAGCAGGCCACAGTATATTGGTTAAGAAAAACGAGCAAAAATGCTGACAGGCAGCAATAGCCAGTTCTAATAAGCACATTAAAAAAAGAGCAAGTTACATAAAGTTGGAGAAATTGATCTCAAATACAGAAGGCTGCAACCTGACTGAGACAGAGGATGAGGTTTTGTTCGAAGGTAGACACAAAATGTTGGTCTCGACCCGAAATGCTGGTCTCATCAGGAAGGAACTGCCGATCCTGATTTAAATCAAAGATAAGACACAAAAAGCTGGAGTAACGCAGCGGGTCAGACAGCATCTCTGGAGAAAAGGAATAGGTGACGTTTTGGGTCGAGACCCTTCTTCAGACTGATGTCAGGGGAGGGGGCAAGAAAATGAAAGAACGTAGGTGGAGACAGTAAGTCTAGTGGGAGAACTGGGAAGGGGGAGGGGATGGAGAGAGAAAGCAAGGGCTACCTGAAGTTGGAGAAGTCAATGTTCATACTGCTGGGGTGTAAACTACCCAAGCGAAATATAAGTTGCTGTTCCTCCACTTTGCGTTGGGCCTCACTTTGACAATGGAAGAGGCCCAGGACCGAAAGGTCAGATTGGGAATGGGAGGGGGAGTTGAAGTGCTGGGCCACCTGGAGATTAGCTTGGTTAATGCAGAGCAGACCGAGCAGAGTTCAGCAAAACGATTGCCGAGCCTGCGCTTGGTTTCGCCGATGTAGAGAAGTTGACACCTGGAACAGCGGATGCACTAGATGAGGTTGGAGGAGGTGCAAGTGAACCTCTGCCTCACCTGGAAAGACTGTTTGGGTCATGGAAGGAGTTGAGGGGGAAGGTAAAGGTACCTGGGGAGGGGGTGGCCTGGGTGGGAAGGGACAAGTTGCCCAGGGAGTTACAGAGGGAACGGTCTCTGCGGAAAGCAGTAAGGGGTGGAGATGGGAAGGTGTGGCCAGTAGTGGGATCCCTTTGGAGGTGGCAAAAATATTGGCGGATTATATGCGGCGGTTGATGGGCTGGAAGGTGAGGAGAAGGGGGACTCTATCCTTGTTACAAGTGGGGG
Organism: Raja brachyura; assembly: GCA_963514005.1. The sequence goes on from OY740781.1 coordinate 166,918,402, forward strand.
GATGGGGAGTAAGAGCGGCGTTGCGGGATATCAAGGTGACCCAGGTGAGAGCCTCATCTATAATGGAAGAGAGGAACCCCCGTTCCCATAAGAATGAGGACATCTCCGATGCTCTGGTATGGAAAACCTCATCCTGAGCGCAGATGCGGCGTAGACGGAGGAATTGGGAGTGGGGGATAGAGTTTTTATAAGAAGCAGGGTGGGAAGAAGTGTAGTCAAGACAGCTATGGGATATGCCAATTTTAACTCTTGATTCAACTAGCACCCTATATCCTGGCTACTGTTTGGGGGCCTGTAGATAACTCCCATTAGGGTCTTCTTACCCTTACAATTCCTTACCCTTACACTTTCCTTTACCCTTACAATTACCCTTACCCTTGCAATAGTCTTATCAGTTCCACTGTCCACATCCATGTATCCCTCTTGTTATCACACCTTCCCCGGCCACAATGGACCATTATGGGCTCCACCTTTCCTGAGGTCGTCTGTTGCCGGCCTGGATTTGTTCTGCCCTTTACTCGCCTCCAGTTAATTTCCCCCCATCTCTGAAGACAGGTTCCAACCAGAAAAGTCATCTATTTCTTTTTTCCAGAGATACTGCCTGACCTGCTGAGTTGCTCCAGCATTTTGTATCTATCTTTGGAAGAGGTTAAAGACAGGTGATAGACACAGAAAGCTGGAGTAACTCAGCGGGACAGGCAGCATCTCTGGAAAAAAGGAATAGGTGACGTTTCAGGTCGAGACCCTTCTCCAGACTAAAAGACAGGTGTTACATTGCCTGCAGTTGCAAGAGCAGATTAGACACAACCAGTTTTGACATAACAGCATTAACAGAAATTTAAACCATTATAGATCATTGTTGTGTCAGGGGTACGAAGCACCAAGAGAACTAAGGCACACCTGATGCGAAGTTGACATTCACAGTACAGAGGAACATGCTGGCTTCTAAAAAAGGCACTCAAACTCATGGCATCAACCAGTTGCAACTTAGCCTGAAGCTCCTTTTTCTGATTCAATTCAATTGGCTGCAGATGATCTAACCACTTGAAAAATTTACACTGTTCATTTTTTGAGGCATCACAGGTATAGAATAAACGACCCTAAAAAAAAGAAATGCAATTCAAATTTTAGAAAGATATTCAAATGTAAGATAGGAAACATCAAACAATGATTCAGCAACTCATATTTGCAATGTAACAAAATTTTGAGATTTTAAAAATCAAATCTGCAATTTATCCCATCAGATAAAGCATAAAAATAAGTTTAATTTGACACTTAATTCACTTTCATATCTTCAGTATTAAGAAAGTTATGGCCATTTTCATACTCGGAAATTAGCATCTTGTTCCCCTTTGCCTTTCAATTGGCTTAACTCAAAAGCTGTGATCTAGAACCGTTAAAAGCCCATAACTTTCTTAAAAAGTAAGAGAACTCAATGAAATTTCCAGTTATTATGGATTGAAGCATTCTGAAACAAATATGAAACAATCTTACTTGGATGACCTGAAATTAAAGCATATAATTAGTTAGTTATCTAATTGTAGCTAATTACAAAATTCAATGAGTAGATCTAAACATCTATCCATTTCTTAAGAAAATATAAACTTTTTCTAAATTGTCTAAGTGTCCAAATAACATTCACACAATAATCCACAATGTAACATAATTTTTAAATCTCATTTTCATGAATTTCTGGGCCAAATGGAAGGAATTTAGTGTTTAATGCCTGTAAATTAATGGCCATTTAAATCAACTAGCGAGTGGGTTTTAGTGGAATGCGGTGGATTGGAACGTTGTGGTTTGCTGTGAAGTCGGTATTAAAAACACAGCCGGTTCATACATTTTTTTTAACCCCATTTCGCAACATGAAAATATTATTAAAGCCTCCATAAAAACCAACTTTTAATATAAAAATAAACTGTGTCCCTTTTTTTCTCCCCTACGCAAAATCCTTCCCATTATCGGCACTCACGGCTATTGAAGGTGATTTTTAAATTACTCTAGATAATAAATAATCTAGCGTAATTTAAAAATACCTTCATTAATGAAATGTCGGAGCGATTTTTCTTCCGCAACGAAATCGCCCGACATTGATCGATTTGCCCAGTCTGAAGAAAAACGACACTTTAAGCCCGCCCCCTCTGAAAGGCGCCAAAGTCGTGCACATGGGGCGCGGCAGAACTGCAGCGCTGCTCAAGGTAAGTTTTGTAACATACCTACTCATATTGTACAAAAATGCTATATATTTAAGGAATTGTTGATGACTTACCCTCCTCTTTTGACTCCTCCCATTTCCTCCAAATACAAGGCGTAGCTATGGGCACACGCATGGGCCCTAGCTACACCTGCCTCTTTGTCGGGTACGCCGAACAATCCTTGTTCTCGGCGTACCAGGGCCCCATCCCCGACCTCTACCTCAGTTATATCGACGACTGCTAGGTGTCACCTCCTGCACCCACGCACAACTGACTGACTTCATCCGTTTCACCACCAACTTCCATCGGGCACTCAAATACACCTGGACCATTTCCGACACTTCCCTACCATTCCTTGACCTCACCATCTCCATTGCAGGGGATACACTCCTGACCGACATCCACTATAAACCCACTGACTCCCATGGCTACCTGGACTACTCTTCCTCTCACCCTGCTTCCTGTAAGGACTCCATCCCCTACTCCCAATTCCTCCGTCTACGCCGCATCTGCTCCCAGGATGAGGTGTTCCACACCAGGTCATCACAAATGTCCTAATTCTTCAGAGAACGGGGATTCCCCTCCCCCACTATAGATGAGGCTCGCACCTGGGTCTCCTACATACCCCGCAACACTGCCCTCTATCCCCATCCCCCCACTCGCAACAAGGGCAGAGTCCCCCTGGTCCTCACCTTTCATCCCACCAGCCGGCACATACAACACATAGTCCTCCGCCAGTTTCGCCACCTCCAACGTGACCCCCACCACTCGCCACATCTTCCCATCTCCCCCCGTCTGCCTTCCGCAAAGACCGCTCCCTCCGCAACTCCCTTGTCAATTCTTCCCTTCCCTCCCGCTCCACCCCTTCCCCGGGCACTTTCCCTTGCAACCGCAAGAGATGCTACACTTGTCCCTTTACCTCCCCCCTCCACTCCTTTCAGGGACCCAAGCAGTCCTTCCAGGTCCGACAGAGGTTCACCTGCACCTCCTCCAACCTCATCTACTGCATCCATTGCTCTAGATGCCAGCTGATCTATATCGGTGAGACCAAGCGGAGGCTTGGCGATCGTTTCGCCGAACACCTCCGCTCGGTCCGCAATAACCAACCCGACCTCCCGGTGGCTCAGTACTTTAACTCCCCCTCCCATTCCGTATCCGACCTTTCCGTCCTGGGCCTCCTCCACGGCCAGAGTGAGCAACACTGCAAATTGGTGGAACAGCACCTCATACTCCGCTTGGGGAGTTTGCATCCTCTTGGCTTGAACATTGAATTTTCTCAATACGGTTAACCCTTGCTGTCTCCTCCCCTTCCCACCTCTCCCTCAGCCCTTGGGCTCCTCCTCATTCTTCCTTTCTTTTCCCCGCCCCCCCCCCCCCCCCCCCACCTCCCATCAGTCTGATGAAGGGTTTCGGCCCAAAACGTTGCCTATATCCTTCGCTCCTTAGATGCTGCTGCACCCACTGAGTTTCTCCAGCTTTTTGTGTACCCTCGATTTTCCAGCATCTGCAGTTCCTTCTTTAACAACATGTTGATGGCAAGTCATGGGTAAATGGGAATCCATTTAAAATCTATTTACACTTTACATTTGAGTTCTCTGAGGTCAGTTTTCATCCTTTTGAATAATCTTTTGCATTTTTAGAGTAAAGGAATGAATATGGCACACAACACAAGGGTTGGCACAGTGGCGCAGCTGGTAGAGACCCGGGTTCTATCCTTGGGTCCTGTCTGTGTGGAATTTCCACGTTCTTTCCTGTAACTGTGTTTGTTTCCTCTGTGTGCTCCGGTTTCCTTCCACAAGCCAAAGACGTGCGGCTTTTTAGATTATTCAGATCTCTGTAAAATGTCCCTAGTCTGTAGTGGCTAGATTAGAAAGTGGGGGAACATAGATCAAGTGTGAACGGGTGATCGATGGCTTCGTGAATTTGATGGGGCAAAGCATCTATTTCCATACTGTTTCTCTAAACTAAACCACGATGGCTCATCAACAGCCCAGTGGTTAAATATAATTCTGAATGCAGAGATGAGATATGAAGACCAAGATACAAGGTACATTTATTTGTCACATGTGCCAGTTGGCACAGTGAAATGTGTGTTCACCATACAGCCATACAATTAAAATAAAGTACACAACACACGATAGAGTCCAACATAAAAACATCCCCACACAGCAGAATCAAAGTTTCCCACTGTGAGGGAAGGCACCAAAGTCAGTGCTCTTCCTCTGTTGTTCTTAATGTTCACTCGTGGTCAGGGCCTCCCGAGCACCTCCGCAGCTGCCGCTATAGGTGGCCCGATATTCAGGCCCACTCGCCGGGATGGAACGCTGCAGCTTGGACCTCCGAATCGGCCGCTTCCTACCAGAGTTCGCGGCTCCCAGAGTCCACAGGCCGTGCTGGGCAGAGATTCAAGCTGGCGGCCCTCGGCAAAGAGTCCCAGGGACTCCGCGGTGTTGAGGTCAGCGCCGCCTGCGTTGGGAGCTCTTCAAACCTCAGCTCCACGTTGCTGGAACAGCGGGCCCAGCACTAGGGAGCTTCAAACGGCGATCCAGGTAGGCATCGCTCCGCTTCGCGGTGAATCCAGCACTGCTACTCCGCTGCTGAAGCTCTGGTCCGGGTCCCTGGCAGGAAAGGCCGCTCCGATCCAGTTGGCAGGTGGGGGGCTAGGACGCGACTCGGAGAATAGTCACATCCTCGCCTGGAAGCGACTGAGAAGCGATTTACCCCTTGCCCTAACCCCCTCCCCCACGTTAAAAAAAGTAAAGAAACTCCAAACACACACTTTTAAGACAAATTAAAATTTAAAAAGGTAGAAACAAAACGGACAGGCTGTAGGCAGAGGCTGCTGTGGCATCAGCCTATACACGGGCCACTTATGCTCGAACCCTCGTCAGGAGCTACGAGGGCGGGCACGTGACGTCATGGGCTAGAGGGAGTGTCCTGGTACTTAAGGACATCTCACCTCGAGACCTTGTAGTAGTCAACCGGTAGCTGAGCCCGAGTGAACAACTTCGCTCAGCTACAACAACACAGTAATATAGTTAGCGCACCAACCTAACGTGTCACCACTGAATAAACAACTGTTTGACATGGCCTGACGTCTCTCCTTTATTCACCACATTTGGTGCCGCTACACTGCCTTCAATGCGGCGCTCCTAGTGGTCCAGGAATACTCCCAAGATTAATTGCCAATGGTTGCTGTATTAGCTGCACTACAACAGCAGGCAAGAAATTAGCGGTTGCCCGGGTGCCAATGACCACCTAAAATGCCGCCGGGCAACCTAAATGCCGAGTCATTTTGCCCGGCTTGGCACTTCAGATACTGGTTTATACCGAAGAAAGACACAAAAACTGGAGTAACTTAGCGGGTCAGGCAACATCTCTGGAGAAAAGAAACGTGACGCTTTGTGTCGGTGGCGGCAACAGCTGTAGTGTGGGGCAAAGATACTAGATGCGGGGTGACGGAGGGTCGGAGCGAATGACGGGCCCCGCATAGCAGCGATAGCGGCACCTCCTTCTCCCGCACATCCTGATACTGGTCGCTGCTTGCCACTCAGCCAACGGCGCTTTCAAAACCCTACCGCACGCCGAGGCCGGGAGGAGGGAAGGGGGAGGACCCCTTCCGCCGACTGAAGCGTCTGCACCGCACGGCCCCGCACCTTCCAGTTGGCTGGCGGAGGAGGGAGGCGGTGGCGGAGGAGGGAGGCGGTGGCGAGGAGATCCCAACTGCCTCCCCCTTTGGTGGCGGCACTTGACGGTGGACAGAGACAGCCCACCTACCCCCTCTCTTTCTCGTACGCCCCCGTTCCCCCCAGCTTATCCTGGGACCCCTCCTCTCCATCCTGCACTGATCCCCATTCCCGCCTCCATTCAGTCCTCACCGACATCTCCTGTGATCCCCTCCCCATCTACCCCCCCCCTCCCACATCTATTTATTATCCACCTCACATTGATTCTCCTGCCACTCCCATCCATCCTACACTGGTCCCCCAATTCACCCTGTACTGACCCCCTTTCCCAACCATCCGGCACTGCTCCCCCCATCCATCCCCCCCCATTCATCCCGTACTGACCCCCCCTCCATTTATCCTGCACCGATCCCCCCATCCATCCTGTAGTGATCTCCCCATTCAGCCTTTACTGATCCCACCATTCATCCTGTACTGACCCCCTCATTCATCCTACACTGATCCACCCCATTCATCCTATACTGATCCCACCCATTTATCCTGCAGTGATCCTACCATTCATCCTGCAGTGATCCCCCCATTCATCCTGTAGTGAGCCACCCATTCATCCTGCACAGACCCTCCGATCCACCCTGTACTGACCCCCCCATTCATTCTGTACTGACCCCCCCCATTCATCCTGCGCTGATCCCCTCCATCCATCCTGTACTGATCCCCCCCATTCAAGAAGAATGGGGGATCAGTCTGAAGGGTCTCGACCCGAAACGTTGCCTATTTCCTTCGCTCCATAGATGCTGCCTCGCCCGCTGAGTTTCTCCAGCATTTTTGTGTACCCCCATTCATCCTGTACTGATCCCCCCCTATCTATCCTGTACTGATGCCCCCATCCATCCTGCACAGACCCCCCCCCCCCGTCCATCCCGTACTGATCCCACCATTCAACCGTACCAACATCCCACACACTCTTCCCTCACAATTTTACCTACTCCAACCAACACGCACTGATTCCCCAACCTCAATCCATCCATTCCGCACTGATTGCCTTATCAACCCCCCCCCCCCCCCCGCCATCTATCCATCCAGCACTGATTCACACTACCCCCCCCCCCCCCCCCCCCCCCCCAGCCCTATTGTGCTGGAAATGTCTTCAGAGCGAACATTGACTATGTTTGATAATGAAATGCAATGAAATGTGTTTTAATTCCCAATGTTATTATTTGTTTTAATCCATAAAGATGAATTAATTAAATTGTGAACACGTGAAACATTAAAACCGCAGTGTTCAATTGTCACTGCTGCCGTGATTATAGAATTCATTTTAACGGCAAATCAATGCTCTTAATATGGAATATCAGTAGTGTAGTTATTTAAAGAGCAACATTCACAGCTATACGTTGGATTTATCCAGGTTTTACTTTTACAGTCGGTCATATTCATCACAAATTTGGTCGGAGATATTTCAGTTAAAGTGTTAACGTTAATTCTCGTTAATCAATCGTGGGAATGATGGAAACAGCTTTTATCAATAAATTTTTTAAAATCTGGTGAGTACAAATTGAGTATTTTCATTGCTGTTCATAACACATACATCTAATCTGAATGTCCGGTAATATGGCGTTTTGACACCTTTAAACATATTACCAAAAGAACATTTGCTGCAGTTATGTCCTTTGGCCATCTCTTCTCAGTTAGTGTGATGTTTAACCTGTCAGATGGGTATAGTCCGTTTTCACAGCTATTATCATAAAAAGCCTTTAGAAATTTCCTTGCAACCTGTATATTTTGTATACGTCTTCGGTATCAGGAGATACAGAATCCTGAAGTCCCACTCCACCAAGTTCAAGAACAGCTACTTTCTTACAACTGTGAGGTTCCTGAACATATCTGCACAACCCTAATCCTACCTTGACAATGGAATAACACAATCCAACATTTGCACTACCATGAACTTGGTGTAATTTTCTAGTAATGTTTTTGCATTGTCTTTATGCTTTCAGAAATGTTGTCCAATTGATGTATAATTTGTGTTTGTCGGAGTCTATGAGCCGGTGATGCTGCTGCAAGCATTTTCCATTGTACCTGTACCTCACCACATTAGTGAATATGACAATGACTCGCCTTGGCTTGACTTGCATTTGGGTAACCTCTCACATTTCCCATTGTCAAATAAGCTGCTAAAATTCACCGCCTCAGCAAACACACGAAAACCAACCTTTCAGGTGAGGTACAGGATTATGCACAAGATAACAACTACATATGAAAAAAAACGTTTCACTCTCACCAAGCCAAAGCTTAAAGCCGGTAATTCAATTGTACAAAAACCTTTATAGTTGAAAAACTCACCAGTTCATGGAAAATATTACCTTATTTGGACCTTCCTTTCTAACCATGACAAGTTTTGCAGGCTGTTGATGTTGACAAAGTGGGAGAAAATGTTGCTCATTTTTACTATTGTTTGCTTTTTCTGAAGAATATCGAGACATGTCAACTTTTGACAAAGTTTTGTGAAGTTTCTGTGACAGTTCATAGAGCAAAACATTGAGATATTCTGAAAAAAATGTTCAAAGCCAAACAATTTCAGTGGCGTTTAGCATGTTAAAAGATTAACCAAGAAAACTAAAAACAGATGAAGTATATACCATAGGTATTAATAAATCACACTTCAAGCCCTTTTCTTGGTTAAAATCTAAATTCTTTAGACAAATTGACAATGCACAAAAGTTCTAATTACACACAATACCTGCGTCAAAATAGCCCTCTATATCTAAGATGTAGAAACAAATGTCTGCAGTTGCAGGTTAATACACAAAAGGGCACAAAGCGCCGGGGTAACCCTGGAGAATATGGATAGGTGACGTCTTGAGTCAAGACCCTTGTTCTGACCGATTGTGGGGGGGGGGGGGGGGAAAGGGGTGAAGAAGAAAGCACGAAAAGGGTGATGGAGGATGGAGGTAATAGGTTGACATAGACAAGGGGGGGGGGGACAGGCAGATGGTTGGAACAAAGGCCAGAAATAAGAAAGGGAGGAAGCTGTGATCAGGTTTGAAGAGTTGCAGATTGTAAAGCCAGAGGGAGGAAATTGGCGGGTGGGAGAGGGGGATTGTGCAGGAGAAAGGGTACGGGGTTAGTGAGAGGTTACCTAAAATTGGAGAATTCAAACCGAATATGAGGTGCAGTTCCTCCAGTTTGCATGTGGCTTCAGTCTGGCAATGAAGGAGGCCCAGGACGGAAAGGTCATTGTTGGAATGGGAAGGGGAGTTAAAATGGCTAGCAACCAGGAGATCCAGTAGGCTCAAGCAGACAGAGCTGAACTGTTCAGCGAAATGTACGCCGAACCTATGCTTGGTCTTGCCGATGTACAAGGGGGACAGCACCTTATATTCTGCTTGGGTAGCTTACAACAGTGATATGAACATTTAATTATTTAATTTTAAATAACCTCTCACTAACTCCCACCCACCAAGTCCCTCCTCTCTGCCCCACTTGGACTCCCACCGATTTCTCTACTCCACTCACCACCCCACTACACCACATCATCTATCCATGTTCTTCGGGGATGCTACCTGACCCACTGAGTTACTCAAGCACTTTGTGTTCCTCTGTATCGAAGGATATCAAAGGTTGGACAGCCATATAAATAAACATCTGCATGTATGCTTTCTGCAGCAAACCTGAATTAAGGATCAGGAGTCAAATGCAAGCAATTATGAAACTATCCTTCCTCAACCAGTTCTCATTTCTATATAACAGACTACCCACGAAGGTTATCAAATGCAGGGTACAATGAATATGAATAACTCGGAGCTCAGGATCTAATTGTTCAATTACAAAAATAATTTCCTATTCCTTTCTAATGTCGCCGTTTCAATTCTATCAACAATGTCCAAATTATCTTAAAAATATCAAAACAGCAATCATGAGCAATACATTTTGAAGCAGAAATAAAATCTACACCCTTACCAATTCAGCAATAATGCACAGCAATAGACCAATATGAATATAGTGCAGGTTTTGGCATTTAAAAAATATATGGATATAATAATACGGTTCCACCGACAGGTGTAAAATAAAAATGTAATTATAAAAATGACACATGAAAAGGAAGCAGGATAGAAGGAACTAAGGAAAATCATTGAAATATGGAGAAATTAAATACAAATATGAAGGTTGTAAGAAAGAGAGCCATACAGCATGGAAACAGGCCTATCGACCCAACCCGTTCACACCGACCAATACAGTGCTCTCCATAATGTATGGGGCAGACCCATCATTTATTTATTTGCCTCTGTACTCCACAATTTGAGATTTATAATAGAAAAAAAAATCACGTGTGGTTAAAGTGCACATTGTCAGATTTTAGTAAAGGCCATTTTTATACATTTGGTTTAATGTAGAAATTACATAGTCCCTCCATTTCAGGGCACCATAATGTTTGGGACACAGCAATGTCTTGTAATTAAAGTAGTCATGTCTGGTATTTTGTTGCATATCCTTTGCATGCAATGACTGCTTGAAGTCTGTGATTCATAGACATCACCAGTCGCTGGGTATCTTCTTTGATGATGCTCTGCCAGGCCTGTATTGCAGCCATCTTTAGTTTATGCTTGGGGGCTAGTTCCCTTCAGTTTTCTCTTCAGCATATAAAAGGCATGCTCAATTGGGTTCAGATCGGGTGATTGACTTGGCCGCTGAAGAACTGATCATTTTTTTAGCTTTGAAAAACTCTTGTTGCTTTAGCAGTATGTTTGGGATCATTGGCTTGCTGTAGAATGAACCGTTGGCCAATTAGTTTTGAGGCATTTCTTTGAACTTGAGCAGATAGGATGTGTCTATACACTTCAGAATTAATTATTCCATTACCATCAGCAGTTGTATCATCAATGAAGATAAGTGACCCAGTACCTTCAGCAGCCATACATGCCCAGGCCTTAACACTCCCACCACCAAGTTTCACAAATTAGGTGGTAGGCTTTGGATCTTGGGCAGTCCCTCCCCCATAATTTGTTCTTGCCATCACTCTGATATAAGTTAATCTTTGTCTCGTCTGTCCACAAGGCCTTTCTCCAAAACTGTGGTTGCTCCTGTAAGTACGTTTTGGCAAACTGTAATCTGGCCATCCTATTTTTGCGGCTAACCAGTGGTTTGCATCTTGCAGTGTAGCCTATGTATTTCTGTTCGAGAAGTCTTCTGCGGACAGTGGTCATTAACAATTCCAATTCTCATCTGTCGGACAAGTGTTTGGGGATTTTTCTTTACTGTAGAGATAATCTGTCATCAGCTGTGGAGGTCTTCCTTGGCCTGCCAGTACAATTAGTAAGCTCACCAGTGCTCTCTTTCTTTTTTAAAAAATATTTTTATTTATTAGAGGTACAGTCAATTACATCAGTGTATGTCCCGTATATATTATTACAATCATTGTAACCCTTAATTTTTAAGGCTATTAAAGGAAAAAGAATAGAAACAGAAAAAGTAGAGAAAGTGAGAGAGAATTGTGAAAGTGAAGAAGCGTGACGAAGGGAAAGAAAAGAGAGCCCTTGGTCGAAGAGTTAGAGAAAGGAGATTAAGAGATAGACCCTAGAAAAAAAAAGAAAGATGAAAAAGGGAAAAGACAGTTACTTTATTATAAACATCACGCAAAAGGAATTTACCAACTCCACAGTTTTTCAGCCCCCTTTACCAAGACCCGACGCCGGTACCTTTTTGAGGTACTTTTGCACCCTATCCCTGTAGTAGATCTATCAATGCAGACCATGTCTTATACAAGCGATCTGATTTTCCTGCCAGGCGGAGTCTCATATCTTCCAGATGAAGTGTTTCAAACATAGTTGAAATCCACATATTTACTGTTGGTATGGGAGCATTTGTCCAGAATTTTAAGATCAGCTTTTTTCCAGTTATTAAGCCGTATTCAAATAGATTCTTTTGAAACACATTTAATTCAGGGCTACCTTCCGTTGTTCCAAAAATAATCCATTCTGCCTTTAGTGTCAGTTTTATGTTAAATAATTTTGTAAAGATTTCAAACATTTCAGTCCAAAATTTTTGAATTTTTGTACAAAAGACAAATCAGTGCGCTATAGCATCTTCTTGAGACTGGCATTTATCACAGATAGGTGAGACATTGGGAAAAAGTTTATTTATTTTAGTTTTTGAATAGTATAATCTGTGTAAGAATTTAAATTGTATTAAAATGTGTCTTACGTTAATTGAACATTTGTGCACATTTTGATAGTTAATTCTTGTTCCCAATCTCTTCTAATGCCTTCCGTTGTTGGTATATCATTTAGAATATTATATATGATATTAAGTTTGCTGATTCAGCCTATGTATTAATTGCTTCATCCAGTAGATCTGATGGCATACTGTAATATTCTTGAGCATATGTTTAAAGTCACATACTTCAAATTATTTTGAAAATATTTTAAATACTAATTGTTTCCCAAATTGTACTTTAGTTGTAATTGTTTAAATTATAGTAATTTTCCCGTTTCATACAAATCTCCAAACGTTTTAATTCCTGCTCTTTCCCATTGCATAAATGCTTTATCTATAATTGAGGGTTTAAACAACGGGTTTTTAAGTATAGGAGATACGAGAGATAAATTTCTTAATTTTAAGTTGTATTTGATTTGTTTCCAAATTCTAATTGTACTATATATAATTGGATTTTTGTTATAATTTGTATTATTCAACTTCATTGGTGAAAGAAGGGTCGCTCCAATATTACAAGGGGAGCAGTCCTCTTTTTCCATAATAATCCAATCCTGTTGCTGGGGAGAATTATCCAGCAGTTGAATCATATTTCTAATATTTACAGACCAATAATAATACATAAAGTTAGGGAGTGCTAATCCCCCTACTGCTTTGGGTTTATTCAAGTGTATTCTTTGTATACTATGGGACTTATAATCCCATATAAAATTTGTAATGGTAGAAAAATCATTTTTATAGCATTTATTCGGCCTATTAAAGACATCGGAAGCATTTTCCAGAATTTAATTAAATTATATAATTTCTTAAGTAAAGGATTATAATTTGCATTAAATATGTCTTGATATCTTCTAGTAATTTCAATACGCAAATATTTCAATTTTTCTATAGCTATTTTAAAAGGAAACTGTAAGAGATGTGTAGAATCTTTCAGTTTTATTGACATGATTTCACTTTTATTCCAATTTATTCTGTATCCTGAAAATGATCCAAAATCCTCAATTAAATTTAATATATTTGGTATAGTGATATGAGGTTTTGTGATGTACAATAGTACATCATCAGTGTATAATGATATTTTATTATTTGAATATTTTGTATTATAGCCATGGATATTTGGATGAGTTCTAATTCTTTCCGCTAGGGGTTCAATTATAAGAGCAAATAACAGCGGTGATAGTGAACATCCTTGCCTATTACCCCTTGACAATTGAAATTTCGTAGATAAAATGGTATTAGTTAATATTCTGGCCGTTGGCTTATTATATAGTAATTTAATCCATAGAATGGGGTGGAAAATTGCAACCTTCACGTGGTCCACCCTGTTTCGACTAATGCAATCAACTCGACGTGCACAAACGGAAGATCAAATAGAACAAGTTGTCCAACAACTTTAGGCTGTGCACGCCACACGAACGAAGAAGATCCATAGAACGAAATTCTCTCCCAGTTGCAATTTTTGCAATACTTTAGCCTTATAATCCCATTCCACCTGATCGAATGCTTTCTCTGCATCCAACAAAATAATTGATAGTGTTTGATCTTCAATTTGGTGTGAATGCATTATGTTGAGCAGACGTCTCAAATTATTAAATGATTGTCTCATAGGGATAAACCCCGTTTGATCCGGATGTATTAATTTACTAGCATACTTACTTAATCTTCTAGCTAATATTTTTTGATCTGTGTTTAACAACGCAATAGCTCCATATGATCCAGGTTCTTCCACATCTTTATCTTTCTTAAGTATTAATGTAATCGTTGATTCAGCTAGTTTTTCAGGTAGTATTTGTTCTTTCAAGGCATATGTGTACATTTTCTGTAGACGTGGTGTAAATATGTCATAAAAACTTTTATAGAATTCATTACTAAATCCATCAGGACCTGGTGTTTTTCCATTTTTTAATGAGATTATTGTTTCTTCCATTTCCTTATTTGAGATTTGTGCTCCCAATTCCTCTTGTTCCTGCAACTCTAGTTTTGGAAGATTACAGTTATCCAAGAACTCTGTAACTTTATTGGTATCCGTTGTCATTTTAGATGCATACAAATTCTCATAAAATTGCGCAAATCTTTTATTAATATCATTCGTAATGTTAATACTTCCCCTCTATCTGATTTGATCTTTGAGATTGTGTGTTCTTTTTCTCATTTTTTTAACAAAAGTTTATGGGGCTTATCCACAAATTCAAAATGTTCCCGTCTTGTGATTTGGAATAATCTTATAACTTTCGCTGATAATAATTTATTTAATTTAAATTTCAGTATTAATATTTTATTATGTTTATCCGTAGTTGGGTCTTTAGCATTATCTATATCCAGTTGTCTAATTTGTTCTTCTAACTGTCTTTGTTCGTTCTTGTTTTTTTTTATTTTGAAAAGCTTGGTATGAAATTATAACACCTCTAATAAATGCTTTGAAATATTCCCATAATAATGTAGGTGATATGTCTGGAGTGTCATTTATTTCGGAAAAAAGATCCATTTGCCGTTTTAAATATGTACTCCCTTGCGGGACTTTTAAAATTTGAGCGTAGATCCTCCAAAACGGTTTATTCTTAGACATTCCTTCCATTTTTAAAAAGAAAGTTAGTGGGGAGTGATCTGAAATCGTATTTGTATGGTATTTTGGTTTTGAAGTATTCAGAATTAATTTTGGATCCACCAGGAAATAATCTACACGTGAATATGTCTTGTGCACCATTGAATAAAACGAGTATTTCCTGCCGGTCGGATTTGCGATCCTCCAAACATCTGTTATATTTGTATTTTTTATGTACGTGTTTAAAAGTTCGCTAGTTTTAGATTTCGTATTACCTCTCTGTTTTTGACTAGATTTGTCTAAGGGTCTAAAACACAATTAAAGTCTCCACCGATTATGACATTTTGGTCATTATGTTCTGCGATTATATTCAAGCTTTTATTGAAAAAATGCGGATTGTCAATGTTGGGGGCATATATATTTACCAAGGTGATTGGGGTAGCATGGATCTCACCGGTAACTATCAAATATCTCCCGTCCTTATCTGTTAAGGTAGTTTTTGGTTTAAATGGCATGCCTTTGCGAATAATAATAGACGTGCCTCTAGATTTCGACGTATATGACGAGTGAAAAGTTTGGCCTATCCAGTTCGCCCTCAATCTAGCTTGATCTTGGAATTTAAGATGTGTTTCTTGTAAGAAGATAATATCTGTCTTGTATGCTTTCAGTTGAGCTAAAATCTTACCCCTTTTAATGCGTTCGTTAACACCCCTAATGTTCCAACTGCAGAATGAGATTCCTCCCAGTTTATTTTGTTTATCGTCTTGCATTTTGAATAGATTTAGTACCTGTGTATCTTACGGTGCATCCGTGCCTCAGGTCTTTAGATATTGGGGGAGCATT
Organism: Raja brachyura; assembly: GCA_963514005.1. The sequence continues at coordinate 166,933,878 of OY740781.1, forward strand.
TACCCTACAAAGTTCAATTAGTAGATTCCTTTTGCGATTAACCTTAAATAAAAAACACACACGTGACTAAATGTGATAATTAAAAAAAAACTTGTCAAAGTGAAAATACAGTGTCCGAACTTGTCAGCACTGTAACAAGTGACCCACCTGTTGGAGGGAGAAAACATTGTATCGACTTCCGTTGTCGATATCAAACAAACAATTAGCTCCGCTCCCTCGGTTACTCATAACATAGTGGAACGGGACCGGTTCAAAATCCAATGTATAGTACCCATTTACAACATATATATCCATTTCATTATATATTCCCATATTTAACTAACAATTTTATGTACTAAATGTTAAATGTATAATTTTGCCTCGGTAATAACCAACTGTTGGTTGAAGGGGTTAACCTGAGACAGGCTCCTGGTTCTGAGCCAGGAGCCCGCTTCTCCACCTCTTGGCCCAATTATAGATCTACTTGAAACTTATTAAGTTATAAATGTTAGTTTATAAATCATCCCCTTTCTACCATTCAGATTAACGTTCATTACTATTTCTATGTTAATATTCTATGTTATTATTGTTAAAAAAATGTTAGATCTATCCAATTAAGTTATTCATTTAATCTCTTAAACAACAATAATTGCTCTGTCCGCATTCTGTTGTTGAACTCTTCATTTCGGTGTTTATCTTTTTTCGCTTCACTTGGAACACAGTATGTCCGTGAGTTAACATTCCACGAATAAGAAGTCTAGACAAAGCGCAGGGAAAGTTTCTTCTTCTAGCAAGTACTCCGTCATTGACGGTGAAATATTAAAAAGAAAGATTTATCCATACCATCCAACCCTTCCAACTACTTGTTCTCTTCCACAATGGTTAGAGCATATTTGTATCCACTCTCCGGATTTGTCAACGATTTTTGCTGTTCCTTGTAAGAAATCCTCATTTTAGCTGGGTAGTAAACACCATATCTGACATTTTAAATTCCTTGGAGAGCCTGCTTTGCCTTAGAGAACTGATTTCGCTTTTGCACAATTTCATAAGCATAATCCCTGAATAGTTTGAAAGATGTTTCACCGAACTTCAATGGCACTCCATATTTGATGTTACTCATAACCTCTTCCAAGTCAGAAATGTCCCGAAATTTCACAATAATCTGTCGTGTACATTCTGAACTTGTTTGAGATTTTGGTTTAAATCTCGGAACTCCACTTCAATTCGGTGTGCCACTTCAATTTTCGGTAAGTTAGAGAGATTAAGAGCTTCTTTAATTAGGCCCGCAGCAAACTCCCGAGCGTTATCTCCCTCGGCTCCCTCTGGCACTCCAACTATTCTTAGATTTTGGCGTCTCGAACGAGCTTTCAAATCCAGGCATTTAACCAAAACCTTTGCCAGCTAAGTCGCAGTTTTGCAGTGAGGTCTTGAGACACCTTCATTTTCTTCATCTCCTCAGCCATTCGTGCCATCTCTTCCTCCATCTATCACATTGTTGTCACATATGAAGAGACAGTTTCCTGCACTGCATCAAACTTCTTCGTGGTGTCTTCTTCCCCCTTATCCATTCTCTCTGATAGTTCATCTCTCACATCTTCAGTTTATTTATGGTGCCAATCGAATCCTGCACAGACTCAATAACTCTCTGATTGCCAGCATTCATATTCACCATCAGCTGTTCCACAATCTCTTTCATCAACTTTTCCATCTTCTTTTCATCCACCTTTTCATTTTTCAGTTCTCTTACCGATTGCTTTAAGTCCTCCATTTCTTTGTCCGTATCTGCCTTAGCTCTTGTAGCCATTTCTGAGAGCACTTTTTCTTCAGGAGCCACTTCAAAAGTAGGTTCTTCAGGCTTCGTCTGGTTTCTCCAGTGGTGTTTCGTGACTGATCTCTGACAAGTGAACGGATTTTGCATTTAAAATGCTTTAAACCACCGCTAAATTCACAGCGCTTACTGATGACGTCAGCAGCACGATGTCCAGAGGCTCCGGTAAGTTTTTTTCATTGTCCCGACCAGTAGACCCGATTTTAACGTGAAAAGTCGCAAATTTTCGGGAGCGGAGCTATTTGCAGCGTCTGTTGCTGGAACATGGCGCCACTGGAAGTCACTCTTTCTTCTTAAAGATGTTCTAAACAGTTGATTTTGGTCAGGCTAAGGTTTGGCTGAGGTCTCTAACAGTTTTATTCTTGTTTCTCAGTCTCATAATGGCTTCTTTGACTGTCAGGCGCACCTTTGACTTTCATTGACACAACTTTGGTCCTCATGTTGATAAACAGCAAAAAAAGTTTTGAAAGGTGATGGAAAGACTGAGAGCTCGCCTATACCTGCATTAAGGAGGTATTTAAACACACCTGCGCAATTACAAACACCTGTGAAGCCATGTGTCCCAAACATTATGGTACCCTGAAATGGGGGGGGGGGGGGGGGGGAAGACTATGTATAAACACAGCTGTAATTTCCACATGGTAAAACCAAAATGTATAAAAATACCCTTTAATAAAATCGGTCAATGCGCACCTTAACCACATGTGATTTTTTCTACTACAAATCACAAATTGTGGAGTGCAGGGCAAATAAATAAATTATGGGTCTGTCCCAAACATTATGGAGGGCCCGTACGTCCCAACTAAGCAAGCCCCATTTGCCCATGTTTGTCTAATATCCCTCTAAACCGTTCCCATCCATAGATCTGTCCAAATATCTTTTAAATGCTATTGTTGTGTCCACCTCAACTACCACCTCTGGCAACTTGTTGCATAGACCAAACACCCTGACTGAAAAAGTTGCTCTTCAAGTTCCTATTAAATCTTGGCCCTCTCATCTTAAACCTACATCCCCTGGTTCTTGATTCCCCTACTTTGGTTTAAAGGTAATGTGCATTCACCCTATCTATTCCTCTCATGATTTCAAACACCTCTACAAATCACCCCTCAGCCTCCTGCACTCCAAGAAATAAAGTCCTATGACTTTCCCCCATGATGTTAACTTGCTGCCATAAAGCCTTCCTAATGCAAGATGCTTGGGCCTTGCAAAGTTTAACATCATTAAACAAAGGGAGCAGAGTAGGCCTGATCAGGAAATGATCAAAATAAAACTTTGATAGTTAGTTCTGCCAGCGCCTCCCCATTGTCATCTGTCAAAACTATCAAGGACAATTAGTACTTTTCAATATCTCTGACATACATAAATATTCAAAAATTATTAAAGATCAATTCAACAATTTATATATACATTTTAAGGAGTGTACCAAAAAAAAAATTAGGTTTGAGAATATCTGGAGTAATGACACAGCTCAGTGCGCTGACAATGAGTTTTTGGTTACTTGTTGAATAGTATATTATGTAAAATGACAATGAATTTCTGAGAGAAGCCAAATCGAGAAGGCTTCAACCACAGCCCCTCTCCAATGTCATAGATTTCTGTAAGCCTAAAAAAGACCTATGTTTAATGGGCTGATGTTATTCCTCTATGTAAATATAACGATGAGGAGTGTATACATGGTAAAGCTTGATGGCATCTTTAATCAAATTATAGCACTTGATTACAGAGAAAACTATTTATAAATAAGGGTTACACAAAAAGCTGGAGAAACTCAGCGGGTGCAGCAGCATCTAAGGAGCGAAGGAGATAGGCGACGTTTTGGGTCGAGACCTTTCTTCAGACTCCTCGACCCGAAACGTCGCCTATCTCCTTCGCTCCTTAGATGCTGCTGCACCCGCTGAGTTTCTCCAGCTTTTTGTGTAACCCTCGATTCTTCAGCATCTGCAGTTCTTTCTTTAACAAAACTATTTATAAATAAGTTTTTCATAGCTGTAATGGGAGTTTTGCATGTGATGTAGGATTGTAAGGTATTTTGAAGGGTTGATTGATGGATACTTGATTGGTAAGAGTGTCAAGGGTTGTGGGGAGAAGGCAGGAGAATGGGGTTGAGAGAGAAAGATTGATCAGCCATGATTAAATGGCGGAGTAGACTCGATGGGCTGAGTTGCCTACTTCTACTCCTTTAACATAAACTTATGTAGGAAATAAAGTGAAAAAGATGGCCATAGGTCTTTCAAGACTGATTTCCTATTCCGTGCGATCCTAGTTTACTAACGCTATAACCATTCTAGTTTTACATCCTTTGATTTATTTGGTAAACAAACAAAAATATACCTGTTATTACTGTTGTGAAGGCTTCTTTGTAATGTGCAGTACTAGGGAATGTGGTTGGGATGGTTACTTGTCGCTTAAGAGACTTTGCTCCTTGTGTTGCATCAGCTTTGGGGAAGCACAACTCTGACAGTGAAGTATTCTGCATCAAAAAAGAGACATACAGATTAAAATCACTGTGAGCATAAATTCTTGTAGTAGAAAAAGCCCAATACATCAGTTGTGTTATTGTTGTGGCAGCTGCATTAAAAATCCAATTTTTGTGCACCGTTATAATTGTTGTTTAATATTAAAACAAACTAATTTGCAGGTGAGATGGACATCAGAATGTTTCCATGAAAAGAAGGAAAAAAAGTGCATGATGGAAAATATTTGCACCACTTGCATGGTTATAGATTGGACTAAGGAAGAGTATAAGATAGTCTAAGGTGGCTCTGCAATACATGGAGGGAGAATATTTTTTAAGTGTGTTTAGCAGAACTTCTCTGACCAAATAAGGAAGGGTGCATTGCCGAATTGGGTTTATGGCAATGAAGTGAACCAGGTGAAGCAAGTAAAAATATGAGGAATAGTGACCATTGAATGGGTATGGAAGGGTTTATTGAGCACTAAGTGGTTAAATTAGTCAATAGGGATGGACCAGTTTAAAAATGGGAAGAAATCTGACATGAATAACATGAAATTGAAGATTGGCTGGTAAAAAAATAATTGATTGATTGATTGCCTTCATGCAAGAGACTGAAGATTCAGGTATTGTCCCAACAATGGAACAATGAAAGATAATTAAAGCCAGAATTCCTTGGATAATCAAAAATATGGAGTAACATAGAGATGAAAATGTTATCTGATGATTCTACATGATATGCTTGTCATCAAGACTGAAGGCCATGGAATAAAACGGGCTCAATAGCAAAATCTGAAAGTATTTGGAAGATTGTGACCTGTATCTCAAAATTTTCCAGACACTTTTCATTTAGAAATAAGAATGTATCCTATATACACTGGCCGACCTCATCAATTTCAGTGCAGCCAATCTTTCTTGCACTTCCTTTGCTGAGACTCCAATGTTCTTTCTTGCTACAGGCACTTGTTCTTTCATTACCTCAGCTTAGCCTCCATCTTCAAGAATAGATCTCCCTTTGGCCAACCATCCTTCTTGCTAGCTATTAGCTGTCTGTAGAAGATATTTTGATGTTTTTCTGGTTATTACTAGACTTTTCTCATACCGTTTGCCTCTCTCATTACTTATTTCATTTCCCCTCTGAATCTTCCAGAATCTAAGCTGCAAATGTTACACTATTGTTCAAAAAAATGGTGTAAAGATAAACCCAATAACTGCTCAGTCAATTTAATGTAAGTGGTGGGAGATACTTGTCAGAAATAATAATCATGGACAGAATTAGTAGTCACTTAGAAAGATAGAGGTTAATTCGGGAAACCAACATAGAATTGCTGAAGACAAATTATAATTAAACAATTTTGTCAAGATAACAGAGGATTAATAAAGGGAATGCAAACAATGTGGTTAATGTGAATTTCAAAATACATTTGATAAATTGCCAAAGAACTTTTTTAAGAAGATTCAAGCCAGTAGAATAAACGAGGCTGTAGCAGCATGACTGAAAAATTAGTTAACTATTCGAAAACAGAGCAATAGTCAAAGCTTATTATTCAGAGTGAAGGCAAATGAACTAGGGTGTTCAGCAGGATGGATATTAAATAGGCTGGTGGAACAGTGTACATAAGGGAGACAAAACTTAACACAGAATAATACAAAGTTGAAGAGCAAGGCGAGGCAATATTAACTTGAGGACACAAAGTGCTGTGGTAACTCAGCTAGTCAGGCAGCATATCAAAGGTTCACGTACACCTCCCGGAACCGCATGTACCAGATTTGGGGTTTTACATCAAGCATAGACTCAGTGACTGTTTCACAGAGCATTAATGCCCAGTCTGCCAAGGCAGACTGGATTTCCTGTCTGATAACCATTTTAACTCCCCTTCGTATTCCCATACTGACATTTCTGTCCTGGGTCTTCTCCGTTGCCAGAGTGAGGCCACATGCAAACTGGAGGAACAGCACCTCATATTCCACTTGAGCAGCCTCCAACCCAACATAATGAACATTGAATGTTCTCATTGTAGGTAACTTACCAAGTCACCCCTCCCCTTCCTGCTCACTCTGTGCTGTATCTCACCTGAACTCACACCCATTATTACATTCATTTGTGTGGCTTCACAATTCATAACTGTTCTATTCTTACCTCACAACTTGTAATCTTTTCTTCTCTGACCTTTGTCCAATCAGCCTAACCAAACTCTCCCCCTTGCCTGCATCCACCTATCACTTGCCAGGCTTTGCCATGCCCCTCCTCTCTTCCAGCTTTCCCCCTCCTCTTCCAGCTTTCTCCCTCCCCTCATCCCTTCCTTCTAATCCAAATCCGTCTTAAGAAGGGTTCCGACCTGAAACATCACCTATTCATGTTCTCCAGAAATGCTGCCTGACTGGCTGAGTTACTCAGGACTGTCTATTTTGTAAACAAGCATCTGCACATAAAGACGACAAATGACACACCAGATGCTGGAATCTAGAACCAAAATAAAACAGCACGCTGGAAGGAATCAGGTAGTCAATCAGCATCTGTGGAGGCATATGATTGAACTCAATGTTTTGCATTGAGACTTTGGAAGAGGAAAGATTGGCAGCATATTGCAATGTGCGGGCAATGGGATATAGGTAGATGATGGGCAGAGTGGATGATGGACAGGTGGAACCAGATGCGATGAGGGACATGGGAGAGGTGAACAAAAGAAAAAAGCTATTTGGACAAGTGTGCATGTGTCTACAAAACGAGAACATGGGAAAATAAATTCAATGTTCTTATCATTGGGTTGCAAGCTTTAGTCTATTTTCGAAATACAGTGTGGAAACTGGCCCTTCGGTCCATCGATTTTGCCCGCCAACAATCACCTGTACATTAGTTCTATCCTACACACTAGCAACAACTTACAAAAGCCAATTTATCTAAACATCTGTATGTCTCCCGGATAAGGTGCAAACCCTGCACAGACAACACCCAAAGTCAGGATCGAACCTGGGTCCAAGGCAGCAATTCTACCATTGTGCTGCTGTGCCGTCCTAAGAATAAGAATGTTGTTCTTCCAAATTGCATTTAGCCTTGCAGTGGGAATGGAGAAGGCCGACGACAGACAAGTTGGTGTGCAGGAAAGTTAAAATGATACAGGTCCACCACTGATTTAATGGCACATTAAGTTCCAGAGCCTTTCTGGATTATCCGTTTTGCCAGACCAACAGAGGTCACAGCCTCAGAGAGGAATCTAACGGTACCAGAACGGTCCGCCTAGGCTGCCAAGGGACCGGCAAATTTGGCCTGGGAAGTCGGCTCTGGGAAGCCAGCCTGGAGTTCTAGAGCCCCGGTCGGAGGGGGCCATTTGACGTGGAAGTCCCGACGAGGTAGAGATCAGCCGCCTTACCTGGCCTAGGTACCACATTTTCGGGGGACTTCTGGGGGGAAGACGGGGGTGGGGGGGGAATTTCAAGTCTGCTCTCGTGATCTTTCTGGATTAAAGGAGGTGCCCGACCATCTGTTGCAGGGGGAAAAAAAACTGTAGTGGCCCCGTACTTACAATTAGCAAAGAAGAGCATCGTAGAAGAGATTACACAGACTGCCCACTCTCTCTAGAGCTAATTAAAAGGCTTGGCATTGTAGTTGATATTTCTCCTGCCTGGGGCATCTGGAACCAGGTTCACAGTCAAGGTGTTTCCCATTAAGGACAGAGATGAAAATAAATTTCTTGCCCCAAATTGTTGTGAATCTTTAGAATTCTCTACTCAAGAGATCTTGAGGCTCAGAATATTTGTGACTGAAATGCATCGACTGTGAAATATTAAAGGAATCAAAGAATATGGAGTTAGGCAGGAAAGTGGCACTGAGGTAAAGGATCAGCCATGCTAATATGGAACAGCAGAGCTGGTACAAGGACTCAAATGGCTTACTCTTTCTTCTACCTCTTAAGCTTTTACGTACACCAAGCTCAGATGTTGCTCTCATTTAAGTGCGGTCTTTCTGTTCATGGAACCTAGTCTTGCCCACTGATGCTCCTTTTATCTGAACACCCGAGGATCCCTTTTCCCCCAAATTTGGCTTGTTCGCTTCTTTTTATATATTAATGCAAATTATATAACAAAACAAAACAAATCTCCTTCCATACAGTATACCACTTCGTTCTTGGCCAAAAACCCACACCATATGTGCTTTTAAAATATAAGATGCAAATCATAAAAGAACCATCGGTTAGATTCACTTAAAAATAAAAGTAACACTGAACAGAAGATAAAGAGAGGTCGCCACAACTTTTGGGAAATTCAGAACAATAAGCCAAAGTATGTCAGAAAAATAAATAGCAATAAATTCATACAAATATATAAATAAGAACAAAGTTCATGCAACAGATCATTACATGATAAGGTAGTCATATCCAGTACACGAAAGAATAATTTAAAAGGTACAGATAAATTGAAATTAATCACTTACAGTAGAATTTTTCCAGTTAAGAACATGATTTGTTTTGCTTGGTACACTGTACCCTTTATGCATGGAACTAATATTTGGTGCAGGATAGGTTTCATCTATTGACAATATCTTTTCATGATGTTTGACCAGTTTATCTTTTATCAGCTGAACAGAAAGGGGGTCTTTTACATTCTCTTGCATCATAAGTACTTCTTCACTTCCTTTCTCAAACATATGATTTTCTTCACCGTGATCATCATCAACCAGATTAGCTGAATTTTGATATTTCATCCATTTGCTGGACCTATTCTGTAAAGTAGCATGATGGTTCATTGATTTTGGATATTCTGTAATGCAACTATCAGTGTTCTCAGACATATTATAGTTATTGATCATGCATTTAGACCAGAGTCTCTTTTCTGAAGAGTCACATAAATCTCCTTGTTGGCTATTCATTGAGTAAATCGTGGAGCACTGAGTACGAGGTTCAATTATACTTGAAAGGTTTGCAGGGAAATTTGAAGGAAGAGTCTGGTTGATGCATTTGTTTGTTGCTGGTAAAGTAACAAGAGGACTTCTTAGTCTTAAAGTTGATTGGATTTTCGACTCGCCATCCTTCTCAAAACTATCTGTTCTTTCATTATCTGTGAACGATAAGAATGTTGGACACAAGTTAGTCAGCAGGAACCAGGAATAGGTGACGTTTTGGGTCGAGACCCTTCTTCAGACTGATGTGGGGGTGAAGGGGCAGGAAGAAGAAAGGAAGAGGCGGAGACAGAAGGCTGTGGGAGAGCTGGGAAGGGGAGGGGAAGGAGGAAGAAAGCAAGGCCTACCTGAAATTGGAGAAGTCAATTTTCATACCGCTGGGGTGTAAACTACCCAAGCAAAATATGAGGTGCTGCTCCTCCAATTTACGGTGGAACTCACTCTGGCTGTTATAGGTTGTGAATATAGTTACATTTGTCATCACTCACAAAATATATCAGAAAGATCTCTTTCATAACTGTTTTATTTATTCCTTTCTACTTTACTCTTCTCCCTTACCTCACAAGCAATGTACTAGGAACTCCTGAATACTATGTTTCCAAGTTATACATTCAGTTCCCTTTGTTGCTCATACACCCTGCATACTTATGCCCCGTCCCACTTAGGAAAACTGAACAGAAACCTCTGGAGACTTTGCGCCCCACCCAAGGTTTCCGTGCAGTCTCCGGAGGTTTTTGTCAGTCTCCCTAATGGTCGAAAGTGGTTTCCGCTTCTTCTAGAGAACATAGAACATAGAAGAAGCGGAAACCACTTTCCCAAGACACTCCTAAATTCCATGTTTGAATTACTCTAGTTTCTTTCCCAGGTCTTTTTATCCATTCTCCACATTTTATACATGAGATACACATCGTGTTTTCTCCATCAAAATATTAACCACCCAATTTCCATTACTAGAAGTCGGCATTATTCAATATGGTGGCAGAGGAAGGTGAAGAGGAAAGTCGACAGCTGTGAATAATATGCAAACTCACCTCCTGAAAATGCATTAAAGGTTTGTGATCGACTCGGAAAGTGGAGCAAGGTAGCCTCAGCACACAGTAGTGGAGGAGTGGCTGCCATAGTCACAGATAGTGGTGTTGGCAGAGGTTGCTATGGGAGGCTCTACAGCAGCCAGGTGAGAGAGTAGATTGAGCATGAAGAGGGCTTGGAAGGAGCTGATGACATTGAGCTGGGCCAGAACAACACCGAGTTCATCGATAGAGCGCTGCCAGGACACCATGACTTAAATATGAGGAATTGTATATCTCCATGAGCCAACAATGGCGTCTTCAGAGATTTGGAAGCTGCAACATGGAACTGGAACATGAGGACTGTCTCCGTGCTGTTCCAGGAAAGGACATATAGTGTTAAAGAAGGAACTGCAGATGCTGGAGAATCGAGGGTTACACAAAAAGCTGGAGAAACTCAGCGGGTGCAGCAGCACCCTTAGATGCTCCTTAGATGCTGCTGCACCCGCTGAGTTTCTCCAGCTTTTTGTGTAACCCAAGGACCTATAGTGCTCATTTATAATATGATTTGTCTGGATAGCATGCCGAATAAGTTTCTCACTGCATCGCAGAGCACATCACAATAATTTAAAAAACTCAACTCCATCATAACCCTTCTCATAACCTCTGTGAAAACTAGCATTGAATCTCAATTTCCTATACCTCCCTACAATTCATAAACATGCCAGTACTCAAATCTCTCCTTCTACCTCTTTCTACCATAACATCCAAATAAAATCTCCCTGATCTGCTTTCTCACTCTCCCTATGTCAAAAATTCCCAACCAAAACCTGACAATTGCCATATGACAAAACAGCAGTTAATGAAGTGTGAGAAAGAATTCCTTGAAATTGAACAGAAACAGAAACTTTTTGACATAGATTGTCAACAGGCCCATTGTATCTTTGCAGGCTGGAAATAAACATCTTACAGACTAATCCTACATATCAACAGTAGGTCTGTAGGCCTACAGGTCACAGGTCTTCATACACACATTTAAGAACATTTAAAATCTATTCAGGGTTTCTGCTTTCGCTACCCTCAGAGTGAAATCTTTTTTTTCCATCTCCTTTCTAATTCTTCGTGATCATTCAAAATCTAATGGTTCTCATAATTCATCTTCCATTGTGAGAATTGTGAATAAATGGCTATCCATTGCTGAAATCAGCTTTTAATCAAGACATTCAGAAATCCTTTTTAATTGAAAGCTAATAGCACCATGTACTTTTTCGACCTAATATGTACTCTCGGGGTCTGTCCTGATCCCATCATTCATGGAACTTTGCAACATTTAGTCACATAAACATTAAATGTGTGAAAATTACAATAAAAAGTCCTATATTATGAAGCAAACAACTCAATTTTCAGTGTGGCTCAAGATTAAAAAACCAAGGTAGAAGTACAAGTTACTTAGATGTTGCAAAGAAAGAAATACAATGTCAGATAAATTAGGATGCAATAATTAGGTGGCTTGTTTGTTTTCCCATTTTATTCTTTTGTATAAAATTCCTAATCATAGTTTTTAAGATTACGCCAAATAGTTATCTGACATTGGATAAACAACCCATCAGTTAGCCCTGGCCTGCACTTGACAATAGACAATAGGTGCAGGAGTAGGCCATTCAGCCCTTCGAGCCATTACCGCCATTCAATGTGATCATGGCTGATCATCCCCAATCAGTACCCCGTTCCTGCCATCTCCCCTGACTCCGCTATCTTTAAGAGCCCCATCTAGCTCTCTCTTGAAAGTATCCAGAGAACTGGCCTCCACCACCCTCGGAGGCAGTCTCACAACTCCCTGTGTGAAAAAGTGTTTCCTCCTCTCCGTTCTAAATGACTTACCCCTTATTCTTAAACAGTGGCCCCTGGTTCTGGACTCCCCCAACATCGGGAACATGTTTCCTGCCTCTTGCGTGTCCAAACCCTTAATAATCTTATACGTTTCAATAAGATCCTCTCTCATCCTTCAAAACTCCAGAGTATACAAGCCCAGCTGCTCCATTCCCTCAGCATATGACAATCCTGCCATCCTGGGAATTAACCTTGTAAACCTACGCTGCACTCCCTCACTAGCAATAATGTCCTTCTTCAAATCACGGGACCAAAACTACACACAATACCCCAGGTGTGGTCTCACTAGGGCCCTATACAATTGCAGAAGGACCTCTTTGCTCCTATACTCAACTCCTCTTGTTATGAAGTCCAACATGCCATTCGCTTTCTTCACTGCCTGCTGTACCTGCATGATTATTTTCATTGACTGATGAACAAGGACCCCCAGATCCCGCTGTACTTCCCAGTTTCCCAACATGACACCATTTAGATAATAATCTGCCTTCCTGTTTTTGCTACCAAAGTGGATAACCTCACATTTATTCACATTACACTGCATCTGCCCACTCTCCCAACCTGTCCAAGTCACCCTGCATTCTCATAGCATCCTCCTCACAGTTCACACTGCCACCCAGCTTTGTGTCATCTGCAAATTTGCTAATGTTACTTTGAATCCCTTCATCTAAATCATATACCCCAATACCATGTGCCCTAATTTTGTCCACTAATCTCCTATGTGTGACCTAATCAAATGCTTTCTAAAAGTTGAACAATGGAATTGATCAGAGATCAGCGATGACCAACGATGTTCCAGTTTAATGCATTGGCACGGACTTGCACACCTGGAAGATTTATGTCAGTGCCATTTTCAGATAGCCAACTTGCCAGCCCAAAATTAAATATCTTTGATGGTTTTTAAGAAAGCACTTGAAGTACTTTCTTTGTGCAATATCACCAAAGGAAATATGGAATTTAGTTTGCATACAATAGTATTCCATGCAAAGCTATGATATTTTCCTTTAAAAAATATATATATCTTCCAAATTATTCCATTGCAGCTTTTTCTCCCATGCAAATAGATGTTCCTCTCGTTTGATAACAAATGACTTACCAAAGGGATAGCCACTAGTACTTAGTTGGTAGTTTGGCACTGAATAATCAAGTTCTCCAACATTGCTGTCCCTGGAGTGTCTGAGCATACTGCCCAGAAATGCATCCACTGAAGGCACTTGTTGCATTGGAGATATTACCTTGTAATTTAAAACAAAATCCAATTCGGATTTTACTTTTCAGTTATGAATAATGTAAAATTGAATATTAACAATTAATTTCAAAAAATATTTGAGGGAAACAATGAATAATTTGCATAGTGAGAAAAACTTGTGTTTTCAGTTGCAGTTAAGTGTTTAAAACAATTTAAAAGTATTGACAAAACTATGTTTTGTCAATAAACTATAAAAGTGTTAACAACTCCATTACAAGCAATTTCCTGAGTTCAGTCAAGAGATGGTACAGGATGATTACCTTATTCATTCAAATCACATCCAATTGCACACTTCTACAGCCCCCCCCCCCCCACACACACACAAACTAAATCTGATACACTAAATAAAACACTGCTAACCAGCCTATAAAATACTAATTATTGTGTTCACTTAATACTAAACAGTAGACAATATACTTCCTTTAGAAAAAAAAGAGCTAATGCTCATTTACCTTGCAATATAAAGGTTCAAATAATATTACTATAATTTGCAATATGTCATTGGGAATATGATTTTAGTCAATGGATTCTTTTTTTTTGAAAAACACAAATTGTTCAATTTTTGCTTAGAAGTTTCAGTTTCAAATAATTATCTCTATTAGATTCAAAATATATTTCAGATTAATTTTAACCTTGTGCATGTTCCACGGTGTCAATTCAAAATCAGAATATGAACCAGAGGAATGGAACTGATCAGGGATGTCTGATGATAAAATAGGCTCCACTGGTACTAGGATAAGAAAACAGACAGTATTAAATGAAATAAAAAGCAAGAATATTTTAATAGTTATTGGATATAGTTGGCCATTACAGAGATGAATGTGAAAAACAAAATACCTTGATCGTCTTCGTACCAGGTGCGTATGCCCTCTCTAGCAACATTAAAATTGCTCTCATCGTGGAGACTTGGTGCATCAATCGGTAAATCTGTAATCTTTTCAAAATTATGCACTTAAAAATATAAATAGTTACATACTTACGGAAAACGTCATCGTTTAAAAATGAATGGCTCTTAATTCTACCTGAAACAAAGCCGCATTTGATACGAAACTGGCTTCTGTTATCAAACTCCTTCGAATGTGATGCAAAGCATCAAAGTCTTTTTCAAATCCTATTTCATCTCGAGGAGCCCTGATTATTGTATCACTGGTGGCTGAGCCCTTCACCTGGTACCCTTTAAATTCAGCTGCCTGTGGAAATGTGTCATGCTCTTTTCAGATGTTTATTAAAAACCACAATGTAAATTTTATTTTTATAGTACTTTTATTTAACTGGCAAACTTATAGAATTCATACATTGACCTATTCCAAAATTGAAAAGCAAATTCTGTAAAATCTTCCTGATAAGGGCAGGTGTGGCTCAGCTGGTAGAACTGCCGCCTCACAGCGCCAGTGACCAGAGTTCAAATCTGACCTCCGATGCTGTCTATATGGAGTTTGCACGTCCTCCATGTGATCATATGGGTTTGCTCAGGGTGCTCCGGTTTTTTCTCTCAAGGATGTGTGGGTTTGTAGGTTAATTGGCTGCTGTAAATTGCCCAAAGCGTGCAGGGAATGGATGAGAAAGTGGGATAACAGAACTAGTGTGAACAGGTATCAATGGTCAATGTGGACTCAGTGGGTGGAAGGAAATGTTCCATGCTGCATCTCTCTAAGCTCTAAACAAGATAGTCTTTAAGCAAGTACCAAGACATTAAAAAAAAAGGTAGGCTTGTTTTGCAGTCTTGTTTAATCATATGGTCACAACCAGTAGACCAACTTGGTTGCAATGAACCCCAGTGCCAAGGAATAGGGAAATGAAAACATCTGGACATTAAAAGTGAAAAGTTGGTCTTCAGATGATAAGGTATTATATTGCTATTTTAAGGAGCAATACAAGATAAAATTGCTACACAATGAAAGTGAGATCATTATTGATTATCAAAATAAGCTTTCAGTCTTTAATATTTTAGCATGATAACAAATAAAATTATTATATTACCTGTAATGTTCTGAGTGGTATGTCAGATGTTGTTATTCTTTCAACCCAGTTGGTATTGGCATGTTCTTCAAATACTTCAGCAAATTTTGTAACCTAAGATTCAAAGGTTGCAAGATTTCATAAAACCATTTTGAGAATTTAACAGGCAGGAGCCTTGTACTATGCATTATCTTGGTTAATATAAAACTGCTAATGACATAAAGTATGTATGTGGACTTTGTTTTTGCCGAATGCTTATTATTAAAATAGCAAAATGAAAATAAATGCACATTTATTTATTGTGAATGCTGTATATCACATTTAAGCAGGAAGACCGATCGATTTAGAAGGCAGTTTTCACAAAATGCCAATCGTGTATTTGAAGTTTAGTTATGGTATTATTGGATGACATAATGTACTAGCAGTTCAATATATCCTCAACATGTGAAATGGCCAGAAAAAAATTATTATTGGCAGAGGAAGAAAACACAAATTGATTGATTTAGATATCTTGGAGAGAAATATTTCTTTCAAAGTAATGAGGTGATGCAGGTGCTTTTGGTTTACTGCGCAGTCATGCAAATTCCCACATTATTTTCCTTTCAGTCGCCCACCTCAGGTACCTGCCAACTAGCAAGTATCCCATTCCCTGGATCCTTGTAAGTGTGGACATCAAATTGGGCCCATTCAAATTTTAATGGATAAATTAGATGCCTTTACTCAATATAAATCTATAAATAAGGATAGGAAAAAAAAGTAAACATTTGAGAAAATGGATGGAAATATATTTTTCTACAACAAAGCACCACTGATTGATGTTAGAAAATGTTGAAAGTAAGTTTTTAAAATGTGATAATTGCATCCATTCATTGAACTTTTTTTTTGATATAAAGAAATTTTGAATTATTGTGAATTATTGTGTTATTATGGCTACAAGCAGACAGCATTCTGGCATCTCAACATGATAAATTAAATAAAGAAATCCAGAAAGTTATATCACAGGTGTTTTGCTCTATAAAAGGATATATTATTGCAGCTTTTATTAACAGATCGGCATTGAAATATCTGCATGCACTGGTTCACTACTCAAGATTGTTGAAAATGTTAGGGTCGGTGCATTCCAGATTAAACAACTATTTTAATGGAATGCAGTGCATTAATGAATAAAGATTTATTCATAACCTGGAAAAAAAGACTGCTTTTATAAGGAAAATTGTCATCGCTGTGGAAAATTGAATATATATTATGTCTAGGTTGAAAGCCTAATGAACAGCTTATGCACATGGAGTGAAATATATCTTTCTGTGCTGTGTGATTCCAAAAACTTTGTTTATGTAGAAGCAAGGAACTTGTTTGTTGGTTTCCCAAAAAAAGACAGCGCTGGAGTAACTCAGTGGGTCAGGCAGCAACTATGGAGGACATGGCTAGGTAACGCTTCGGATTGGGGCCTTTCTTCAGACTCCATGCCATAAACGTGGTTTATAGCACGACCAATTGGTTTCAGAATTCTTCACAGCCTTGGTCCAAACATGGTCCAAATAACTGAATTTGAGTGGAGAGGTGAGAGCAATATGAACATGATCGAATTTGAGTGAACAAATTCTCAGATAATAACCATCTCCACCAACAGTCTAACCAATTACCCTTGCCAATGTAGCAGCACAGAAAAACAGAGCATGGAGTTCCAGGACTTCATAGCTCCCGGATGCTCAGCTTTCTACCCAAGTTGCAAATATGTACGCATTGCTACGTTAATTGGACACAGATGTATGTGGGTAGCATGAAAATCAATGGAGCTGAGGGCACATTGGCAAGAACAGATCACAGGGAAATAATGGAACGCATGCAAATAAAGATTTTTACTGTACCTTGGTACATAGGACAATAATAAACCTAAATAAGTGGAGGAATGGGATTGACAGGATTGTTTGATGTACAACCCCGAACACAATCCTGCTTCAGCAACAATCTACTATGTACTTCGCTTAGGTTGCACTTTTATGGTCTAGTTACCTAGAAATATCGCTCATTTATTTCTAATATTGATATTTTATACTATTAGTTATCATATATTTATTTTTTTGTTATGTTATTGCATTAAATTTACCCGTAAAACTGCAGCAAGTAACATTTAATTGATTGTTCCTGGTGCATAACGATTAAACAACTTGACTTTTGAAGTTATTCTGAGAACCAACATGGACAACATGATAACTTCCTTCTACATCATAAGAAAATATGAGATTCAATGGCATTACCATTGTGAAAGCCCTCTGCCATCAACATCTATCCAGAAACTCAGATGAACCAGCTACATAAATATAGTGGCTACAATAGCAGCTCAAGGATACCCATCTTTAGGCAGGTAACTCACCTCCTGACACTTAAAACCTTTCCACATATACAAGGCACAACTTAGTAGCTTGAAATTAAAAAAAAAACTGAAAATCCCTAAATGTTTACAGTCAAAGATCCTTCACCAGAACTGGACAAATAGGAATATACGTTATCGTTTAATTGCAAGTTGAGATGGTGAGCAATGCAAAATAAACCAAGAGAATTAATGTATGCTTTATTGTCTCATGTGACATGCCACAGTGAAATTCTTTGCTTGCATAAAGTCCACTGACAAAGTTAGAGTATCCACGCCAGACCCTTTGTTCTCGCCCCCCCCCCCCCCCTCCCCCGGGTCCTCATTTGTCCATTGTTCTTCCCCCTCCCTCACAGTGGTCTCCCCATGCTGGGTCCTCCATTGTTCCTTCTCTGGATGCCTCTCTGGCGCCGACCCTGGCCCCAGTCATGGGCTTCGCCAACCCAGGCTCCGTCGGCCGCGGGCTCCTCAACTTGCGTGAACCCATACACGTAGACATGTAAAACCCGGCATAAGCATAATCATCTTCAGTCTTTACATGCTGCAGCCACCAGGACTTAATATCAAATTCAATAATTTCAAATAACTTTCTTTCCTGATCAGCAAATAATTACATGAACACAAGTTAAATAATTTAATGCTTAAACTGTGAGAAAATCAAGAATCCCAAGTTACAAATCATGAGCATTCAAAAACACATTCACATGAAAGGATGCCCTAATCTTTTTCTTTCTTTCTTTTTTTTTGGGAGGCCAGCCAGCATTAGTCCATTCAAAATTACCTTGCAAGGCCTTTTTAAAGAATAAATCACATTGGTGTCTCCATATTGAGACCAGGTTATGCGAGGATGACATACTTCCTTCATTGAATGATATGACTAAAAAATGAAATGTGTTTTCAAGTGACAATCTAATAACTTCACAATCATCATTATTGATATCAAATTGTTATTTTGGATTGAATTATTAGAATTTAAATTCCAGAGAAGCTGTGGTGGGATTCAAACTCTCGACTGCATCAACAGCCCATGCCCTTGAGTACAAGGCATGGGCTGTTAAAAACTGTGCTTCCATCGTTCCAAATTAATTTGCAACCTTCCTGTTTTCCATAGGTTAACAGCATATTACATCTTCGTTGCAGTGTCAGGGGATGAAAAATAAATGCTATATTTCTAGTCTACAACTCTTAATTCAAAATAGCTTTTTAAGGGGAAATTTCGACTTTATTTTGTGACTTGAATTCTGTTCAAAATATTAAATTTAAATTGAAATAGGATAAACTCAGGTCAAGCACCTTCCAGACTACTGTAGATATAAGCTTTTTTATCCCTTCACATTTCTGCAACTTTAAACATGGTTGTTTTCTTACTTTTCCAGTTCAGGTTAATGATTCTTCATCTGAAACACTGACTCTATATCTCTCCCATGGATGCTGCTTGACCTGCTGAGTTCTTCTAACGTTTCTGTTTTAGTTAGGATTTCCAACATCTGCAGTTTTATGCTCTGAACAATTTTAAATTACTGCAAGAAAACTATTGTAAATTATAACATTAATTTTAAATTAAACTAAATAATTCCTATTTCTTATGTGTAGATAGAACATACTTGAAAAAAGTAAATGTACAAGATCAATTGTTGCTCTTTCATTGAGCACCTCTACAAATTATCTCAGACTGTAAATGTTTAAAAAGATGAATATAATTTTGTATAATTTTATAAACAACGCATATTCCCCATCTAGCATATAAATCAATTAAAAATGGAAATAATACCAAAACATCAGAACCAGGACACGCAAGTCATTCTGCAGCATAAGGATTTATTTTTCACATCATGTTGCAGTGATATCGCACATTCATAACATTTATAGGTTTTTAATAATAATCTTCAAATATTATTTACATGATTATTGTATTTAGCTTCATTATAGGGATAGAGTTTCATAATACTACTTTGCATTGCATATTGTAAACACATTTTACAGACAAGAAGGAATGCACAGTTTCACTGTGGCACAGAAATCTCAATAAAGAAAATATGACATCTCAATATGAAACAAACTATGGACTGTATCTACTGTACCTCAGCCAAACAGCTGAACTCTGTGGGCGAATTCCTTGGAGTACATAAAGAATGTTCCGTTGAAACTAAGAAACAAACAAATTTCACTGGTAGATAATTAAGTACGTTTTTCATGTTCAATGTACATGTCATTGAAAAAAACACAAGTGATGTTGATTAGGAAACTTTCACAGCTACAACAGTTTGATTTGTTTTTGAAAATAAAATAAATGCAAAATTATAATCTATTTACACAAGCTTTTTTTAGTTTGCAATAGCTTTATATTGAAACATAACCCAATATTAAATATTAATCATATTCAATTGTATTCAGGCATTTGTAATTACAGTAAACCTTTGTTATAATAGACCATGGGGGGGTGGGGGAGGTTCGATTGCCTGCTATAACTGAATGAGGGATTATCCTTGTATAAAAAGTAGAAACAAACAGCTGCAGTTGCTGTTTAATACATAAAAGCACACAAAGTGCTGGAGTTACTCAGTGGGTCAGGTAGCAACTCTGGAGAACATGGATAGATGACGTGTCGGGTTAGGACCCTTCTTCCGCGGGAGGAGAGGTTCCGCAGTCATTGGCAGCCAAAGTTCAGGTAAGGGTCGACTGCAGCAGTGGCTTTAGCCGCGGAGGCAGTGCTAATGGTGGAGGCGACTGCGGAGGTGGTGGTGGCGGCGGCAACGGTGGAGGCGGGAGCAGCCGGAGAGGCTGCATGGGCCGGAGTGGCATCGGCAGCCCAGCCCTGGAGCGAAGGTCAATAGATCAATCGGCTACAACCAAAATCAGTTATGAAGCGGTCCGTAAAAACGAGGGTTTACTGTACCAAGTTTTTCTGGCTCCTGGAGTTCTGAACAAGTAGCATAAATAGGTTTATTTTACAAAGACTTTTCCAGAACACTAGACAATCGTGTTTCTGGATCTTAAAACCATGGTAATAACATTATTTGCATTCATATTTATCTATATCTTGTACCATTAAAAAAAAAGTAAAGCTGCATGCACTATGTAATTTCTGTTGTTAGATTAACATTGTTTTACAGTTTCTCACCTCTGTCTTTGTTACAATCTGCAGGGCTGTAGTTGGGATTCTGGCTTAAAATATAACAATGCTTCAAATCCTCATTCTTGGTAATTATTCCTACACAGGTTTAAAAAAATAAGAATTCACAGGTCATGGATCATTCCACAGTACTTTTGATGACACAAGGCTATGGTGACGATATGAAGGATGTACAGGCAGTTCAGTTATAATGTGATAGTTGGATTCCCAAGAAACCTAGTGTTATAGAAAATCACGTTATATAAAATATGTCATTTGAGAAAAGGAGGATAGATGTTGGAGAGTTTCAGACTCGTAATTACAAAGTTATTTCCCCCCGCCAGAGGATTTTTGAAAATAATGATGTTCTTAGTAGCTGTAAGTTTATTCTTGTTACTGCAAGTCAAAAATAATAATGGCCACATTTAACAATGTACAGCATTAGTACCCAAATATCAATAAGTGCTTGCTTGTGGATTTTGATCGCTACCCGCTGTTAAAGTAGCAGGTGTGTTCTCCAGATAAGGGTGTCTGATTATTGCAGAGAAGTTAAATGGAAACAGGTTTATTCTCTGCTTATTAATTTCCAAAGTAATTTTTGTGGTTCTCCAATTCCTAATTGAAATCGAGCTATAAGCAATTTGGCCTAATCCACCAATCGTGTTAGTAACATAGAAACATGGGTGCAGGGGTAGGCCATTCAGCTCTTCGAGCCAGCATCGCCATTCAATATGGTCATGGCTGATCATTTAAAATTAGTACCCTGTTCCTGCTTTCCCCCCCCCATTTCCCTTGATTCTTTTAGCCCTAAGAGCTAAATCGAACTCCCTCTTGAAAACATCTAGTGTATTGGCCTCCACTGCTTTTTGTGGCAGAGAATTCCACAGATTCACAACTCTTTGGGTGAAAAAGTGTTTCCTCTCAGTCCTATATCCAATTACCTTTATGGAAATATACCTTAAAGCAGAACTATCTGAAGAGGTATTGGGGAGATACAGACAGATTAAGTCAATGGCAAAGAACATGGTAGATTGAATAAAACATGGAAAAACAGAAGGTTATCACTATGGTGAAAAAAAGAATGATAAAGTACTTACCTTTGAAAGTATTTATCCATGAAAAGAATAGAGAAACATAGGATTATTGCAGGAAAAAGGTATCAAAATAAAAGAATAGCCACAATCCAAATGAATGGCAGAGCAGGCACGAGGGCCCAATGGATCCTCTTGCTTGAATTTGTTATTTTTATTAATAAGTCACGGGTTCACCTTCTTACCTCCTGTAATTTCTTCTGACCTATTAAATGTTTGTTCCAGACCCTCATTCATTGCACAGTCTTCAAAGGGTTTCTGTACATTAAGCTTTTCCAAACTCTCAAATGCATTGCTATGTTCCGATAAAGATTTTAACAGCGAAATGGTGTCTTTTGGAGCATGAATGAGAGAGTAGTCATCAGCTTTAGATCTTTGCTCTTTTGGTTCATGTATAGGATGCTTCCGAGGACATGGGGAATGTTTTTCCGATAAAGATGCGGTGTTAGGGGGATTTCTGGATTTAATTTCAGTTTGATTATTTCCTTGCAAAATTGGATCAGAGTCCTCCTCTTCAGCAACAGGCAACCAAGCTTTCAATTCCACATGGTCAGTTTGATGGACTTCCATACAATTAGGTATGGGAAGTGCTGGAATGGGTTTAGCAGGAGCACTAGACGTGTTCAATGATCTTTGTGATAACATTTCATTTTCATACAAATTAGTTGTTCCATTTTCCTCTGAGATAAAATCACCTAGTAGATCAAAGTTTATATTAACAAAATTATTAGTGCTCATGGTGCTCAATTCTACTTGTGCAATTGGTTTCTCAGAATAGTCACTGTGAGTAGTAGAAAGCAACTCAGCTGGATTATCCAATTTGATATAACATTCTTTTGCCCTGCAAACATTATTGTCCAATGCTTCTCTGGCATTTGTATAATTCTCCTCAGTTTGCTCTCTTGTATTTGGACTAATTGGTTCTTCCTTTTTCTCACATTTCTGTTGGATTTCTTGAATATTCAAGGAACTTCCTATTCCTAAACCTTCAGATAAATTTCCACTTACATCACAGTTTGTCGGCAATTCTATATCACAATGTTGTGCCAATCTAGGGTCTGACATTTCAACAGGAGAGTAACCAGCATAATGGACACGTATATCTACTGCACAAGCAATGTCAGGACCAACCGATGGCTCCTGTGGATGATTTTCTGACATATTGCAGCGTGACTCTGTTTTTCCGTCAAGCAGTGCTAAAATTTGTGCTTTGCTCCTCTTATTTTCATGTACTCTATTACTATAGGAACAGCCCTCTGGATTGGAAGCCATTGCAGCGAATCCAGTATCTACAGAATAAACCATATTCATTTCATCACTGTCCCTCAATGTACAGTATTGACTCAGTGAAACTGTAGAGGGTAATTTAGAGCTCAACATAGTTTCACTTGTTGAATCTCTGTTAGTTGTTTCTGAAGATTCCTCTTGCAGAAAAGCAGAGCAACTTAAGGCATTCTTTGCGCACATAGTAGAAAAAAGGAGTGATGTAGCATTAAGCTGAGGGAGTGATGAGCTTGGCTTCTGGGATTTAGCCATTGCGAATGATGCATTATTCTGCTCTGTTATCAGCTTCTTTGACACTTCCCGAGGTCCTTGGAAGCCCTGTAATATTTACATGAAATTGAATTAAAATGCTTACTCAAGACATTAATGCTGAATATCCAAATGCAAAAAGGTTCATCAAATACTTTACATACAGTGTACTTCCGTTTCAGACCCACAGGCAAGTAACGTCGCACAGGATTTGAGAGATTTACATTAGTTGTAACATGTTTTGTGGCTTCTTCTTCACCGATACAATTTGTGTCCCTTTCTTGGAACATTTTTTCTTCTTCCACTGTAATTAAATATCGATCACTTTCAAATTCCTTGCCCGATTGTATCTACCAAAGCAGCAGAAAACAATATTAAAATTATTTGGAAGAAGAATGAGAGGAGATCTAATTGAAACATAAAATTCTCAAAGTGCTAGACAGACAGGATGCCACAAGATTACTTCCTCTGGCGACTAAAGCAAATGGGATCTCTGTCTCAGAATACATGGGTAAGACATTGACTGAGATTAGAAATCTCTTCACTCAGAGGGTGGATAATTTGTAGAATTTGTTACCATATAAGCAATAAGGTCAATTGCTGAACTGTGGAAGGAAAATTATACATGGTTTACAAATTTTATTACAAATAAAAAACTGAAAAGTGTGACGTGCAAAAGTATTCAACCCCCCTGAGTCAATACTTTGTAGAACTACCTTTCGCTGCAAGTCTTTTGGGGTATGTCTCTACCAGCTTTGCACATCTAGAGACTGAAATTTTTGCCCATTCTTCTTTGCAAAATAGCTCAAGCTCAGTCAGATTGGATGGAGAGCGTCTGTGAACAACAATTTTCAAGTCTTGCCAGAGATGCTCAATTGGATTTAGGTCTGCACTTTGACTGGGCCATTCTAACACATGAATATGCTTTGATCTAAACCATTCCATTGTAGCTCTGGCTGTATGTTTAGGGTCGTTGTCCTGCTGGAAGGTGAACCCCCACCCCAGTCTCAAGTCTTTTGCAGACTCTAACAGGTTTTCTTCCAAGATTGCCCTGTATTTGGCTCCATCCATTTTCCCCATCAACTCTGACCAGCTTCCCTGTCCCTGCTGAAGAAAAGCATCCCCACAACATGATGCTGCCACCACCATGTTTCACAGTGGGGATGGTGTGTTCAGGGTGATGTGCAGTGTTAGTTTTCTGCCACACATAGCGTTTGCATTTAGGCCAAAAACTTCCATTTTGGTCTCATCAGACCAGAGCACTTTCCTCCACATGTTTGCTGTGTCCCCCACATGGCTTGTGGCAAACTGCAAACGGGACTTCTTATGGCTTTGTTTCAACAATGGCTTTCTTCTTGCCACTCTTCCATAAAGGCCCGATTTGTGGAGTGCACGACTAATAGTTGTCCTGTGGACAGGTTCTCCCACCTGAGCTGTGGATCTCTGCAGCTCCTCCAGAGTTACCGTGGGCCTCTTGGCTGCTTCTCTGATCAATGCTCTCCTTGCCGGCCTGTCAGTTTAGGTGGACGGCCATGTCTTGGCAGGTTTGCAGTTGGGCCATACTCTTTCCATTTTCGGATGATGGATTGAACAGTGCTCCGTGAGATGTTCAAAGCTTGGGATTTTTTTAATAACATAACCCTGCTTTAAGCCTCTCCACAACGTTATCCCTGACCTGTCTGGTGCGTTCCTTGGGCTTCATGATGCTGTTTGTTCACTAATGTTCTCTAACAAACCTCTGAGGCCTTCACAGAACAGCTGCATTTATACTGAGATTAGATTACACACAAGTTGACTCTATTTACTAATTAGGTGACTTCTGAAGGCAATTGGTTGCACTGGATTTTATTTAGGGGTATCAGAGTAAAGGGGGCTGAATACTTATTTGTAAACAAATTTGAAAACCATGAATCATTTTCTTTCCACTTCACAATTATGCGCCACTTTGCGTTGGTCTATCACATAAAATCCCAATAACATACATTTACGTTTGTGGTTGTAACGTGACAAAATGTGGAAAAGTTCAAGGGGTATGAAAACTTTTGCAAGCCACTGTACTAGATAGATAAATTCAAATGAGGGGATAGATACATTTCCAAATGAAAAATACATCAAGGGGCAAGAGATGTGAACACGAATATTTTGCTGAGATAGGTGATCGTTCATGATGATATTGGACGGAGGAGCAGTCTTTAAGAGGCCAAATGACCTTTATTGTTTGATGTTCCTCATGGACTTTCCTAAATATTCCATGAACTGAAGCGCGAAACAATATTTCACAACTCTGGATCAGAGATTTGGTAAAAGGGTGGGCGAGAAGCAGAATATTACTAGAGAAAGGTCCAGAACTCAGGAATTAAGTAGCCGGAGCTATGGCTACTATAGTGGAATAACTAAATTACAAAATCATAAAAAGGCCAGAACTAGAGGAGCGCAGATAATAACGGTTGTGGAAGCAGAAAACATTATGGGGGAAAAGGAGGGAAGAAACAATAAACAGTCTTCAAATTGAACAGTTGTAAACGAGGTCAAGTTTAGAGAGTGGAGCTCACATGAGGTTTCCCAGAAATGTTTAGAATAGTCAGTCTCAGAAGTAATAATAATAAGTCTGACGTTTCTGCACTAGATGAACTGATGTAGGGCATGGTGTTACGGATGTCAAAATAGCCACTCCAGTGCCATGACTCCAAGGCTACAGTTTTGGACATGACGATTAAATCAAAGACAGCAAAATGGATTTTTTGAAAAGGCTCTGAAAACATCAACTTTGCAGTATTTAGATGGGGAAAGTTCCATGCACCCAACATTTGATTTTAAAGAGGGTGGTGAAGAGGTAGAATATATATTATAAAACATTTACAACACAAAAACAGTTTGTGAGATTGATCTCTCTGGCTGCTTCTGTGCTATTGAAGCCTCCGAACACTTCATTTAACCAAAACAACATATTGACCTACTCATTTCTCCTTCATGTGCCCATCTAACTTGTTCTTGACTAGATACAAACTATTTATCTCAATTATTCCCTGTGGTCACAATGTCCAGATTCTGACCAGTTTCTAAGGAAAGCAGCTTATTTGAGATTTGTTAAACGTTCATTACTATTTAAGTCCGACTATTTAAGCACCCCCCCCCCCCCCACCCCCCATTTGTTTTTCATCCACAATTGGAAAAAAAAATTGTTTTTAACTATTCTTTTAAAACCTTCAAAGATCCTTCTAGATGAAAACCTGTTGCTTTATTGATGGATAACTGTTCATTCAACTATAATTAAATACAGTAAATCAGGGGATTGCTCATTACTGCATGTATAACATTTCCACAAATGAAACAATCAGATGAAAAAACATTAAATAAAACTATCTCACCTCTCCAAATCTGACATAGATGTGATCCAGACAAAGTCCTTTGTCGTCATACAAAGTAGCCTGAATGGAAAATAAAATGTCCTGATGATAGGTCATCAACTGGAAATCAATGTTTATTCCTCTCTTCACAAACACTGCCAAAAATATTTCCAGCATTCTATTTCTACAGCAAAAAGTCTCTTTGTTCTCCAAATGTACATTTTTACAAAAATGAATATGTTATGAAACAATACTTTGGATGAACAATCCAAATAGAAGTAAAACATGAATTTACTGCCAGTGGTGCACCAAACACAATTGTATTACATTTGCATTGTTTTGAGATTTCAATTAAAAAGGTAGGTCTTGAAGGCACAGTGAATCTATAATCCTGCAATGGATACGTTTTGAAAAAGACCAAATGCTAATAAAGACACTGCTCTTACAACATTAATGCAGTCTCATTGCCAGATGCAGATAAGTCTATTTTAATTTCAGCAATAGGGGGGTAACAATATTTTAAAACTGTTAATCACAAACAGATATTGATTCAAAATAAATTCCAAATATTGAGAATTGCACATGCCTTTTTCAGTTATATTTCTTTGATGACAGAAAATTGCTAACATTTTTCGATGCCGTCTCAAATTTGTTGATTCTCTGCTTAAGATGAGTATATTGATTTCAGTTGAGAAGATACTTATAATCTGCAACTGCCATAGGTGAGCTGGTAGGAAAGAGAAAACTGAGGCATACTTCTGATACCTAGCCAGCAATATATGCGGTTAGAATTAGATGCACAGTATGAGAAGCTTTGACATGAGGCAAATGTGGAAAAATCCCATCAACAACAGTGCGAGCCATGCTGGCGGAATGCAAGATCCGGCAGACCACGGCCAGGAAGAGCAGTTCACCAAGCTACCCTGGTCGTCCGCTGGAGACCAGAGTCTGGGAGAATGGAGCTGGGGACAACACCTGATGCGACGGGAGTGGAGTAATGTCGCTGGAGAAGAAAGGAAACTGGGGTCTGGCCTACCACACCTTCAAGATCGGATGCAGGAGGTGTCCCAGGGACACAATGGTTGACGGGCGAGGAGAGGACGCCAGTTGCCGGTCGACCAAGGAAAGCAGCAGCTGGAGGCAAACACCAGCCTAGGACTTGCCTGAATTGAACACCGCTCAATAACAACTGGAGCATGAACTGGACTTGGAAAATGCAGTTTGCACATGACAATAAAGCACAATTGAATCATAATGCACCATTGAATTACTTTTCAAATGAAAGACTGTAGTACGAGGGGCATCTGTGAATTTGTAATTTAGCGTGAAGACAAGGAAAAGATCATTTTCAGAATAAAATTACACTTGCAGTCACATAAGGATACCCAATATATTTCTCAGAAATATCCTGCTAATTCAACTAATCAGTCATCATTAACAATTGAACTTCAGTTTCATTCAGACAGCGTCTAAACAATATGTCTAGTAATGAAGCTAAACTATGCACAGTCTCAACAGTTATTTTACTGAGTGTTACTTTATGTAGGTGGAAAGCTATACCCTCCTTACTGTGAAGTTAAACGATACTTTAGTAGAAAATATTTTAGTAGAAAGTATCTCACTACTTCATAACCAAACCTTATTTCCAGAAGAACTTGTCTTTAAAACACCATCATGCCATTTCTTTGCTTTTTGTATTTTCTGACTTGTGTAGAGCACCTGAAAAAAAGCAAGGATTAAATGATCAAGTGATGGATGTTCTGCACTTCAGTCAAACAAGATGTTTTTAAAATGAGATTTCTCAAAACATTTCAAATTAAAATTAATAATTCCAAATTTGAGGCAATAATGTGAGGTAAACCAATCATCTGACTTTACAAAAATGGCACTGCCACAAAATAATTCCAATACATCAAACGAACAAATAAAGTAAAGCTTACTTACAATAAATTCACGGCAAGGCATCTTCTTTCCTTTTCCTAACACCAAGTCACTTCACAAGGCACCAGCTCTAAGTAGAAAAATATACATTATTTATACACTCAGAACCATTTTGTTAAATGGTGTCAGAGGCTATGTGTAACAGGCTATTATTTTATCGCAGTGGGATTGATTTTATGGGCTGATTATTTAAGGCAATGCTGGCGTTGATCAGCTTTGCTTATTGAGAAATCGTTCTATGATATCATGGCCCATATGCCCGTTTTAAGCTGGTTACCAATCAATTCAGCAGGGCTTCTGCTGCAGTGTTGAAATCACTACAGGACCTGTCCCATCAGCACGTGACTCCATGCGGTGAGCGCGACCTAACGTGGTCGCTTGAGCCGTCCGGCCTCGCGGGGCCGGTCCCACTTCGATCGCCGGAGCCATATGGAGTTGTGCGGAGTTGGTCCCGACATCGCGCGGGGCTCCGAAAAACTGACCGTGTTCAAAAATTCCGCACGGCAACAGCTTGTCGGCCCACAGCGACGCATTACGCACCGCCTCAATGTCGTGCCTCCATGACCCTCTCTATATGTGCCTCTGTGACCTTCTCTGTGTGTGCCTCCGTGACCCTCTCTCTGTGTGCCTCCATGACCCTCTCTCTCTGTGCCTCCATGACCCTCTCTGTGTGTCACTCTCTGTCCTTGCGAACTTACCGCGGACATCGCTCCAACTTTGCGCCACGTCGCGCCACTCACCCGACCTCCGCGCGACCCCGCTGCCGGTTTGGTCGCGCTCGCCGCATGCAGGCGCATGCTGGTGGGAGCGGCCCTGTACGGGGATCAAGTCTTCAAGCAGAATCTTCTGGCACTAGTGTTGATGAACAGCCTCCACTACCTGCATCTAAGCTGCCAAGTTTTGTCAGAGCATTTCAGTATTCTAGTACCTGAAAATCAGTATTTTGCTGAGGAAATCAGTATTTTTACACGGTGCCATTTTGCTGAAAAAAGTTTTTTTTTTTAAATGTGCAGTCATACCCATGCAAGAGTACAAGAATGCAAAACTTTGCTACCCGTAATTTCCCACTTCTGACACCATGTAATGTTTTCTGTTGAAAGGCAGGGCTCTGTTGTGACTAGCACAAGATGACACGTTCACCACCGAGTAGGAGTTAAGGAGCGTCTTTATTCAGCAATGACTGCTTTATATAATTAACGGTCACCTGGCCTCAGTCCCGAGCTCAGGCACCAGTTACCACTGTTAGATAAGGCCATCCAATTACTTGGCCTCAGTCACGAGGCTCAGGCACGAGCTTCTAATTTGGATTTGAATTTGAAGAGAAAGAGACTAGTTAAAACAAATGTTGGTCCCTTGCAGTCAGAAACAGGTGAATTGATCATGGGGAACAAGGACATGGCAGACCAATTGAATAACTACTTTGGTTCTGTCTTCACTAAGGAAGACATAAATAATCTGCCGGAAATAGCAGTGGAACGGGGGTCAAATAAGATGGAGGAACTGAGTGAAATCCAGGTTAGCCGGGAGGTGGTGTTGGGTAAATTGAACGGATTGAAGGCCGATAAATCCCCAGGGCCAGATAATCTGCATCCCAGAGTACTCAAGGAGGTAGCCACAGAAATAGTGGATGCATTAGTGATAATTTTTCAAAATTCCTTAGATTCTGGAGTAGTTCCTGAGGATTGGAGGGTAGCTAATGTAACCCCACTTTTTAAAAAAGGAGGGAGAGAGAAAGCGGGGAATTACAGACCAGTTAGTCTAACATCGGTAGTGGGGAAACTGCTAGAGTCGGTTATTAAAGATGGGAGAGCAGCGCATTTGGAAAGTGGTGAAATCATTGGACAAAGTCAGCATGGATTTACGAAAGGTAAATCATGTCTGACAAATCTGATAGAATTTTTCGAGGATGTAACTAGTAGAGTGGATAAGGGAGAACCAGTGGATGTGTTATATCTAGACTTTCAGAAGGCTTTCGACAAGGTCCCGCATAAGAGATTAGCATACAAACTTAAAGCACACGGTATTGGGGGTCCAGTATTGATGTGGATAGAGAACTGGCTAGCAGACAGGAGGCAAAGGGTAGGAGTAAACGGGTCCTTTTCAGAATGGCAGGCAGTGACTAGTGGGGTGCCGCAAGGCTCAGTGCTGGGACACCAGCTATTTACAATATATATTAATGATTTGGACGAGGGAATTCAATGCAACATCTCCAAATTTGCAGATGATTCCAAGCTGGGGGGTATAGTTAGGTGTGAGGAGGATGCTTGGAGGCTGCAGGGTGATTTGGATAGGCTGAGTGAATGGGCAGATGCATGGCAGATGCAGTATAATGTGGATAAATGTGAGGTTATCCACTTTGGTGGCAAAAACATGAGGGTAGACTATTATCTGAATGGTGGCAGATTAGGAAAGGGGGACATGCAACGAGACCTGGGTGTCATGGTACACCAGTCATTGAAAGTAGGCATGCAGGTGCAGCAGGCAGTGAAGAAAGCAAATGGTATGTTAGCATTCATAGCGAAACGATTTGAGTATAGGAGCAGGGAGGTTCTACTGCAGTTGTACAGGGTTTTGGTGAGGCCACACCTGGAGTATTGCGTACAGTTTTGGTCTCCAAATCTGAGGAAAGACATCCTTGCCATAGAGGGGGTACAGAGAAGATTCACCAGACTGATTCCTGGGATGTCAGGACTTTCATATGAGGAAAGATTGGATAGACTCGGCTTGTACTTGCTGGAATTTAGAAGATTGAGGAGGGATCTTATAGAAACTTACAAAATTCTTAAGGGGTTGGACAAGCTAGATGCTGGAAGATTGTTCCCGATGTTGGGGGAGTCCAGAACAAGGGGTCACAGTCTAAGGATAAGGGGGAATTCCTTTAGGACCAAAATGAGGAAAACATTCTTTACACAGAGAGTGGTGAGTCTCTGGAATTCTCTGCCACAGAAGGTAGTTGAGGCCAGTTCATTGGCTATATTTAAGAGGGCGTTAGATGTGGCACGTGGCTAAAGGGATCAGGGGGTATGGAGAGAAGGCAGGTACGGGCTACTGAGTTGGATGATCAGCCATGATCACATTGAATGGCGGTGCAGGCTCGAAGGGCCGAATGGCCTACTCCTGCACCTATTTTCTATGTTTCTATGATTACACATATATTTATATTACATATATTACATTTCGTGCCCAGACATCACACTACCCATTGACATGTCTTTACACACCTTACTTGACAGTGCATTCATTGCCTTCACTTTGTTTACTGCTGATTGAACGGCTGCTTCCTGCTTAGCACCATAATGATGTAGAAGCCATTTTGGAAGCCTCCCACTCCCTCCCTCGCTCCCTCCATCTGTCTCTCCATCCCTCCCTCCCTCCCCATTTCCCTCCCACCCTCCCTCTCTCCTCCCTTTTTTTCTCCCTCCCTCTCTGCCTTCTCCTTCTCCCTCCCTCTTCCTCTATCCCTCTCCATCCTCTCCCTCTCTGCACTCCTCCCACTCTCCCCCTTGAGCCCACCCACAGTTCTGTAAAATCAAGGCCAATCCCAATGTAACTACAATCCCACTGGTAACCTTTCACCACTGGACTTATCCAGAAATCTACCACTGCCTGAAAAATAATCAAAGGCTCAACTACCACTGAGAAAGAGAATTCCAAAGACTCATTGGTATAAGAATTTTCCTGAACAGTCTGTGACCCTTAGCGCTGTGGCCATGTGTAAAGTCCATAGCGCTATGTTTAAAGCCCATAGCGCTCCAGCTGGTAGTGCTATTTTTAGAACCCATAGCGCTGTAGCCGACAGCTCTTCGTTTAAATTCCCACGCGTTAAACTGACAGCACACGGTTTAAACCTGGAACAGGACAGGCAGCGACTCTGTAGAGAAGGAATAGGTGATGTCTCTGGTCGAGATCCTTCTTCAGACTGAACTGAACTCAGTATTTAACAACACAAAATCGTACATCCGTATTCTAATCGCTTAACGTACAAAATAGGGTAAATACGTACTACTTGGCAGCTCTGCTGGACAAATTAATTAGGAGTGCCCCAGGTTAAATGAGTGCTTAAAAATTAATAAAGGGCTTACAATTTGGAATAAAGAAAATAACTCTTAAATAATGTATTTTACTTTGCAGCGTGGTACTGCACTCATAGCATTTACTGTCACTGAATTATGCTGAATTAGTTTATTCAAATCAAGATAACTGTGAGCAAGGCACTACAACAACTACTTGCATATTTATAATCACTCACTTTTCATGCACTTCCGAGGATAAAATAAAATTAAAGGAATTTAATTTTTATGCACACCATGCAGAAATTCATTATGATTTTTTTCTGAAAAGGGTATGATTCTTTTCATATTATAGGATAATCTCAGCTTTGAGGTCAAAAGGGCTATTAACAAATGCTGCCTAGCCTCAAACATGAAGAATGGTTGATAGATTGGGATATAAACCATTGTGGCAACCATCCACAGAAATTTGTCTCCACCTTACAGTTGTTCCACAATAGTATGTAAGCTATAATATTAACCAACAGGTTTACCACAGAACCATTTTCCAAGAAAGACCAGTGTCGAACAAAGCTGCAGTTGTGCCCCAACACTTCTCTCATTTTTTTAATGCAATATTGCATCTCACCTTTGACAAACTTCCAACAAGAGCAGAAGTAATCTTCAGATGTAATGGAAAGCTCTTCAACCTGCGGCAGCTACATTTTAAAACCAAGCCTGCTCAGACTTTAGTAGGTGAGCAGCATAGAAACACTTTCCTTTGTCTATGTTCAGAGCTCCAAGCCAACATCTTAACTGTCAATGAAGCATACGAGAGGTTAGGGCTTCCACTTACTATCCAAGACAAAGGTCCTCTATCAATCAGCTCCTGATGCACTACTCTGTCCTCCAACAATAAAAGTTCACAGAAAACCCGGCAAAATATGGTCTCAGAAGTAATTTCTCGGCGACTCCCGTCTTCATTGTGTCTGCAAGGCATTTGATCAACTGAGGAGAAAGATGTTTGAAGAACAAAACCTTCAGTTTGGCACTAATCCCAGCCCGCCAATATACCCAACACAGGTTTCAGGTTTAGGAAAAATACTCCAATGCTATTTCCACAAAATCTTGCAAATTCATTAGGGGGACAACGACTACAAAGTCAGTATTCGCTCCAGCACAACTTCCGCAGTATTGAGGGCCTCGTTATATTCAATTGTCCGTATTGAAATGGGCACATCAATTACATGGCCAATTCTAGTGGAAATAGATCTGCAAACAGAGAAAAATATTCAAGGATGTATTCAAAGCCAACTTAAAGAAATACAACATCCTCACTGGCAATTCTGACCCATTACTATTCAAAGTGGAGAAGGAGCATTCAGGATGTTATTGTAAACCTCCAAGCCATACATTAAAAATAAACAGTTGGTCTGGTTAATTGGCAGGATGAATAAACCACTTCACAAACTTCCCACTGCCAACCCTATGAATGGCCACCTGCCACATCTACGGAGGGTCTTTAGTTTCACGTTAACCTCATTAGGTACTCTGAACTACCACATTTGGAATTGGAATTCAAGTCATCCTTGAATCCAAGAGACTGTTTAACAAGTAGCATGCTGATTGAGCAAATAGTTAGGAAAGCCAAAAAGATGTTATTGATTGGGAATGAAATACTAAAGTTAGGAGGTTACAATTCTTGACAGTGTAGGAACGGAGAAGTCATTTTATTTTATGGGAGAATCAATCTTTAGACAACACAACACAGAAGCAGCAGCAAAGCTGGGTGGCAGTGTGACGCAAAGCTGGGTGGCCGTGTGAACTGCGAAGAGGGTGCTTGGAGGTTGCAGGGTGACTTGGACAGGTTGAGTGAGTGGGCAGATGCATGGCAGATGCTGTATAATGTTGATAATGTGAGGTTATCCACTAGCGTCAAGAACAAGGAGGCAGATTATTATCTCAATAGTGTCAGATTAGGAAAAAGGGAAGTGCACTGAAAGTAAACATACAGGAGGATTTGAGCATAGGTGTAAAGTCCTTCTGCAGATGTACAGGGCCCTGATGAGGCCACATCTGGAGTATTGTGTGCAGTCTCCTAATGAGGAAGGACATCCTTGCTATTGTGGTGAAGCAATGCAGAGTAGGTTTAGGAGGTTAATCCCCAGGATGGCGGGACTGTCATATAATGAAAGATTGGAAAGACTGAGCTTGCATTCACTGGAATTTAGAAGGATGAGATGGGATGTTATAAAAACTTATAAAAGGACTGGACAAGCTAGATGCAGGAAAAATGTTCCCAATGTTGGGCGAGTCCAGAACCAGGGGCCACAGTCTTAGAATAAAGGGGAGGCCATTTAAAACTGAGATGAGAAAAAACTTTTTACCCAGAGAGTTGTGAATTTGTGAAATTCTCTGCCACAGAGGGCAGTGGAGGCCAAAACACTGGATGGATTTAAGAGAACGTTAGATAGAGCTCTGGGGGCTAGTGGAGTCAAGGGATATGGGGAGAAGGCAGGCACGGGTTATTGATTGTGGATGATCAGCCATGATCATATTGAATGGCGGTGCTGGCTAGAAGGGCCGAATGGCCTGCTGCACCTAGGGTACACAAAAGGCTGGAGAAACTCAGCGGGTGTAGCAGCATCTAAGGAACGAAGGAGATAGGCAACGTTTCGGGTCAAGACCCTTCTTCAGACCCAGATATAATAGATATCTCCTCCTGCACCTATGTCCGTATACATCAAGGTTCTGCAACAGCTTCTTCCTAGGAGCCATCAGATTCCTGAATGCATGTAATGGGCTTCCACCATTGTCTATATATCCTTTTATCCATGTCTATCCTTCTGTTAATTTATCGTGTTGCACAGGGAGCCAAATGCAACGTAATTTCGTTTGGAACTGCACATATCAATGTATTTCTAAATGACAATAAAGTTTGTTTGACTTTTGACTTCTAAGACCCGGGACAGCGAGCCTGCTGTCACCGGCCCCATACACGAAACAACAACAACAGCAGCAGCGGCGGCGGCGGTGGCGGTCACGGAGCCGACCAACACCACAACAACAGCAGCAGCAGCAGTAGCGGCGGTGGCGGTCACGGAGCCGACCAACACCACAACAACAGCAGCAGCTGCTGCAACAACAACAGCAACAGCAACAACAGCAGCAGCAGCAGCATCTTTACCGGTGGCGGTGACTTGTGTTGTAATTGTTGTTACCGGCGGCGGCAGCAGCAGCAGCTCCAGCAGCTCGAGCGCCGGCGACTCCCGGCCCCGGGACGTTGGTCTGGAATATTCCCGCCGCGCCGCGCCACGTCATTAGACGGCGCCGCTGAGCCGAGCCGAGTGTCGCAGAGCGGGGTAAGCACTGACCTGACCTGTTCATGTTTGCTGTAATATTTGTTTGTTTCATCCGATCCACCGCCTTCGTTTCATTCCCAACAGCTGTGTGTCATCCGCACGATCCCTTGCATTCGTTTACTTGATGTGTTTATGTTTGTTGTGATATTTATTCCATTCCCAACAGCTGTGTGTCTGTCGTGTACATACACACAGATACACTACTACAGGAGAGCTCTTGCATTATTTTATTTGATGTGTTGCTGTATCTTGCACCGTTGCGACCCACTGTGCGGTGCGGCATATTTCATAGCTCGGTTTGGTGTGTGGTTTAAAGATAGATAGAAAATGCTGAAATAACTCAGCGTGTCTGGAGAAAAGAAATAGGTGACTTTCGGGTCGAGACTCCTCTACAGACCGATTTCTTGCTCTCTTCTGAAATTGATTTTGATGCAGTTTGTGTTTCATTTTTCACCGACTGGGTCTTGTATTGCAATTGCGTTGTACTTGATTTTATACACTTTTATTTACTGTATAATGTGGTTTGATGAGTTGTGGGTTGTGCATTTGGCTCGCTGTTTTTTTTTTGTATTTTGACTATACATTCAAAATTTAATGTGCATTCACTTAAGGTTGGTATGGCTTGGAACCCTGGGCAGACAGGAAGAGCGCGGGTCTTTCGGTGCGGCGGTGGCGCGCGTTTCAGGTCGCTCTGAGATGAAGGCGCATTTGTTGTAAGAGGACTGAACGGCGCTCTGACCCCTGCACAACATTGCAATAATATTTCCCACCTATCTTGTTGGGGATTTAAAGCACGCATTTGGGTGAGCAACATTGTATTCTGTTTACTTGTGAGGTTTTCAGTCCATTTTGTAAAACACATGAATCGAACTCATGGTTGTTAATATCAATACAGAGATATTTTTTATATCTCTTCAGTGGTTTATTTTTTAAATCATTTGATGTTTACATTAATGTCAAGGTAGTTTCTGTTGTTGTGACTCCTCCGTCTACAAATTTAATACATCATTAAATTCAACATTTGGATGTTAGATCAGCAAAATGCCGTTCCTTTCAAGGAAAGGATGTGCAGATGACTAAGTGGCAACTCATTGCTGAAATTAATATCTATCAACCAATGATAGTGACAGAATTAAGACACTCTTATGTGGACTACCATGCACAAATGTTATACCGTTGTTGATTGAAGGACAACTATCAACATTTCCCCTCCTGCTCTCAGCTTATTCGTGAGATCTATTTCCTGTGGTGTTCATTCCATTCCAAGTTAATTGCTGCCTATCAACATTCTTTTCTGGCCTCTGTGTGAATTATAGATATTTTTCAATTCCTATCTTCTTTCAAAGATACCTTTATCTTTTATTTTACTTGTAAAGTACAGCCGCACCTCTCACCTAACATTCTTCTCAAGAGACTAACCTTGTGGCTGACCAAATTTGTGCCCAACTTATCCAAACCATCTCCTTTGAATTCCTAGAATTAGGCTTCTACCCCTGTTTCAATCACACAACAGTTTGTGATTATTGTGAGCAGTTTGTGCTTATTGCAAAGAAAATGTACTCCATGGTAAATGGCATAATCTCTATCCTGTATTTCCTACGTAACCTTTCTACCAATCTTTCCTCAGACCTTAAAACATATTTAATTGACCAAGCTTTAAGCCAGGGCCTCTCCAACTCTGGGTGGGGTGTGCTCCATCATTTGGTCTGTGAGTCACATTTGATCTACTAAATTGCTTTGGACATTGGAACCACATACCTACATTGTTGGTAAAGCACAAGACCAGCTCTTCCCACATTGTTGGTTTATTTACCTTCATGCCTACTGCTTTAATTGGCCTTTCATTCACGAATGTCACTTGCTGCTGGTAGAGTTGACGCATCATAACATCTGAGACCTGGGTTAGATCCAGTTGGGTGCTGTTTGTGTGGAGTTTGCCTGTTCTCCCTGTGACCGCATGGATTTCCTCTGGGTGGTCCGGTTTACTCCCACATCCCAAAGACGTGCGGGTTAGTAGATTAATTTGCATTTGTAAAATTGCCCATG
The DNA here is from genome assembly GCA_963514005.1 of Raja brachyura. The sequence goes on from OY740781.1 coordinate 166,971,928, forward strand.
GTCCATAGCAAGTGGACGTCAAGGTGGGATGATATACAACTAGTGTGAAGGGGTGATTGATGATCAATGTGAAAGCGGTGGGCAGAAGGGCCTGTTGTCATGCCGTACCTTTCAACCAGTCACTTTAATCATGCCAAGTGTTCGCCTGAATTCAACTAAAGATTGTGCAATTACCAACGAGAATCCTCACTTTTAATCTTATGATGGAGGGAAGGTAATTAATGAAGATACTTTTGAGAAAGTAATCTGTCAATGTACTGGGGCTGGCATAATTGACTTCCAACAAATCACAACCATTTTACTTTGAACGATTGGGTACTCCTGCCACTGGAGGATTTATCCATTGCATTCCACGTTTGATTAAATGCTGTTTAAATATCGAGGCTAGTCATTCTTGCCTACCCTTGGAATTAGGCTTTTTTGGCCAAGTTTCTAAATCAGAGGGAGAATGAAGAAGGGTCCCGAGCCAAAATATCGCCGATCCATGTCCTCTATGGCGGCGCTGGGGCAGACCTGGCAGAGCTGCTGTATCATGGTGCCAGAGACCCATTTGGTCCACCCTTGGGTGCTGTCTGTGTGGAGTCTGCATGTTCTTCCTGTGACCATGTGGGTTTCCTCTGGGTGCTCCAGTTTCTTTCCCCCCCCCCTCCCCAAAGACATGTGGGACTGTAGGTTAATTGGCCCCTGTAAATTGATGATGCCTTACCCTATAAATTAATGATGCCTAACCCACTGATTTACTCCAGCAAATTGTGTTTGTTTTTTATCTAAATCGATAATCTTGTCTGTTGAATCATTTATCGCATGCTGCTACCCAAAACTAATCTGTATATGACAGTTTGTTGTTGCATAAAAGTATAACCCTACATCAAAAACGTAGCAGATTATTTTGATGGTTTGGCCTAAATAAGCCTTATCTAATGTGATACTAAGTCATATTAACTGATCCCAGGTGGTGGTACTGCATTCAGTAAACTGCTAGTCAATAGTTTAAAATAACTTTTGTTAACAATCTGCCTACTCTTGAAGTCCATCTTGATGCTTATGTTTTAAAACTATTCTTGATAAGCTTAATTCATTTCCTTCATAAATAGCTTTTTGCCTTGTTGGACTGAATATGGGAGAGACAGAAAAAGTGTCAAGTGATGCAGCACATACAGAGTCCAGTATCCAGAAGAAGGAAAAGGAGAAAAAGAAAAGGTCACGGGTTAACAAGGTGCTTTCTGAGATTAAAAAGCAGGTGGAATTTTGGTTTGGTGACGTAAACCTCCACAAAGACCGCTTCCTCCAGGAACAGATTCAGAAATCCAGAGATGGATGTGAGTAGTGCCTCATGATATAAATATAAAAAAATAAAGATTTAAATATATTATATAAATTTATATTTAATTATTATTTTTCTCAACCCTAGATGTTGATATATCTGTGCTGACAGTGTTCAACAAGATGAAAAAATTAACCACGGATGTAAAACTCATAGCAAGGGCGTTAAAAAATTCAGATGTTCTTGAGGTGAGCTGGAATGATTTCTTATTATATGTTACTGTTGTGAACAGAGGGTACGCATCCATACAATACAAGCTATGCATTCATATTATTAGTTTTTACATTTACATGTCACTAAAATTTCTAGATTTTCACAGAGAAAGGCAGCATCAGTATGTTAGAGGAGGTAGGTATGTTATGGAGAAAGGAAGTAATTATGAGATGTTATTTGGCTGAAAACATGTACTTTGAAAGGTGATGTGTTTAGGTGTTAAAAGATTGGAACTACCAAATATAATGAGGACAAAACAAAAATTAATTGGTGCCTCCTTCATGTTAAAGGTGACTCTAATGCCCCAGCCAAACAAATAATATGCTCATAAAGCATTTGATTGGGCATATGATGATGACGTTTTGGAAATTATAATCTGGGAGAAAATTAGCAGGTGCTTGTAGCAGGAATTGTAAGGATAAAAAGACCCTAATGGGACTAATCTACAGGCCCCCAAACAGTAGTCTGGACATAGGGCGCAAGTTGAATCAGGAGTTTAAATTGGCATGTAGCAAAAGTAATGCTGTGGTTGTTATGGGAGATTTCAACATGCAGGTACACTGGGGAAAATCAGGTTGGTACTGGACCCCACTCTTTGTAGAGTGCCTTCGTGATGGATTCTTAGAACAGCTTGTATTGGAGCCTACCAGGGAGAAGGCAATTCTGGATTTAGTGTTATGTAATGAACTGGATTTGATAAAGGACCTCGAGGTTAATGAGCCATTCGGAGGCAGTGACCATTACATGGTCAGGTTTAACCTACAATTGGAGAGGGAGAAGGGTAGATTGGAGGTGGCAGTGTTGCAGGTGAATAAAGGGGACTATGGGGCCATGAGGGAGGAGCTAGCCATATTTGACTGGAAAGATACACTAGCAGAGATGACAGTGGAACAAAAATGGCAGGTGTTTCTAAGAATAATACAGAAGGTGCAGGATCAGTTCATTCCTAGGAGGAAGAAAGATTCCAAGGGGAGAAAGAGGCGACCATGGCTGACAAGGGACGTCAGGGCAGTATAGTCAAAGTCAAAAGAGTTTATTGTCATGTGTCCCTGACAGGACAATGAAAATCTTTCTTTGCATAGCACAACAGGACATAGAAGGCATTGACTACAATTCTATACATAAATACACCCATGACTTAATAAATTAATAAAGTGCAAATAACAGATGGAGGGATATTAATGATTAGAGTTCCGAGCCAGGTTTAATAGCCTGATGGCTGTGGGGAAGTAGCTATTCCTAAACCGGGTTGTTGCAGTCTTCAGGCTCCTGTACCTTCTACCCGAAGGTAGCAGGGAGATGAGTGTGTGGCTAGGGTGGTGTGGGTCCTTGATGATGCTGCCAGCCTTTTTGAGGCAGCTACTGTGATAAATCCCCTCGATGGAAGGAAGGTCAGAGCCGATGATGGACTGGGCAGTGTTTACTACTTTTTGGAGTCCTTTCCTCTCCAGGGCGCTCAAGTTGCCGAACCAAGCCATGATGCAACCAGTCAGCAAGCTCTCTACGGTACACCTGTAGAAGTTAGAGAGAGTCCTCCTTGACAGACCAACTCTCCGTAATCTTCTCAGGAAGTAGAGGCGCTGATGAGCTTTCTTAATAATTGCATCTGTATTCTCGGACCAGATGTGCACGCCCAGGAATTTGAAGCTCTTGACCCTTTCAACCATCGACCCGTTGATATAAACAGGACTGTTGGTCCCCATCCTACTCCTTCCAAAGTCCACAATCAGTTCCTTGGTTTTGCTGGTGTTGAGGGCCAGGTTGTTGTGCTGGCACCATATGGACAGTCGCTCGATCTCTCTTCTATACTCGGACTCATCCCCATCAGTGATACGTCCCACAACAGTGGTGTCGTCAGCGATGATGGAGTTCGAGCTATGACCGGCTACGCAGTCATGAGTATAGAGTGAGTACAGCAGGGGGCTGAGCACGCAGCCCTGAGGTGCTCCCGTGCTGATTGTTATCGAGTCTGACACATTTCCACAAATACGAACAGACTGTGGTCTGTGGGTGAGGAAGTCGAGGATCCAATTGTAGAGGGATGCGCAAAGACCCAGTTCTGCGAGTTTGGTAACCAGCTTGGAGGGGATGATTGTGTTAATTGCCGAGCTGTAGTCAATAAATAGCAGCCTGACATATGAGTTTTTGTTGTCCAAGTGGTCCAGAGCGGAGTGGAGGGCCAGCGAGATCGCGTCCACCGTTGATCTGTTGTGGCGGTAAGCGAACTGCAGTGGGTCCAGGTTTTTGTCGAGGTAGGAGTTGATTTGCGCCATGATCAACCTCTCGAAGCACTTCATCACCACAGGCGTTAGTGCCACAGGTCGATAGTCATTGAGGCACGTCACCTTGCTCTTCTTGGGCACCGGTATTATTGATGCCCTTTTGAAGCAGGTGGGAACCTCAGACCTCAGAAGTGACAGGTTGAAAATGTCCGTAAAAACTCCAGCCAGTTGGTCCGCACAGGTTTTTAGGACACGACCAGGTATACCATCAGGTCCAGACGCTTTTATATAAAAATTAAAGCGAAGAAGTACAACATAGCAAAGATGAGCGGGAACCAAGAAGATTGGATAATGTTTAAAGAACAACAGAAGATAGCCAAAAAGACAATACGGGGAGAAAAGATGAGGTACGAAGGTAAGCTAGCCAAGAATATAAAGCATGATAGTAAAAGTTTCTCTAGGTATGTGGAGAGGGAAAAAATAGTTACGACCAAAGATGGACCCTTGAAGATCGAAAAAGGTGAATTTATTATGGGGAACAAGGAAATGGCAGATGAGTTGAACAGGTACTTTGGATCTGTCTTCACTAAGGAGGACACAAACAATCTTCCTGATATAATAGTGGCCAGAGGATCTGGGGTGACGGAGGAACTGAAGGAGGCAGGAAATGGTGTTGGATAGACTGATGGGACTGAAGGCTGATAAATCCCCAGGGCCTGATGGTCTGCATCCCAGGGTACTTAAGGAAGTGGCTCTAGAAATCGTGGATGCATTGGTGATAATTTTCCAATGTTCTATAGACTCAGGATAAGTTCCTGTGCATTGGAGGGTAGCAAATGTTATCCCACTTTTTAAGAAAGGCGGGAAAGAGAAAACAGAATTATAGTCCAGTTAGCCTGATATCGTTGGTGGGGAAGATGCTGGAGTCAATTATAAAAGATGAGATAGCCGAACATTTGGATAGCAGTAACAGGATCGGTCCGAGTCAGCATGGATTTACGAAGAGGAAATCATGCTTGACTAATCTTCTGGAATTTTTTTGAAGATGTAACTAGGAAAATGGACAAGGGAGAGCCAGTGGATGTAGTGTACCTGAACTTTCAGAAAGCATTTGATAAGGTCCCATATAGGAGATTAGTGGGCAAAATTAGGCACATGGCATAGGGGGTAGAGTGCTGACATGGATAGAGAAGAGGTTGGCAGACGGGAAATAAAGAGTAGCGATTAACGGGTCCCATTCAAAATAGCAGGCAGTGACTAGTGGGGTACCGCAAGGCTTGGTGCTGGCACCGCAGCTATTTACAATATACATCAATGATTTGGATGAAGGGATTCAAAGTAACATTAGCAAATTTGCGGGTGACACAAAGCTGGGTGGCAGAGTAAACTGTGAGGAGGATGCTATGAGAATGCAGGGTGACTTGGACAGGTTGGGGGAGTGGGCAGATGCATGGCAGGTGAAGTTTAATGCAGATAAATGTGAGACTATCCACTTTGGTAGCAAAAACAGGAAGGCAGATTGCTATCTAAATGATGTCAAGGTGGAAAAAGGGGATGTACATTGGGATCTGGGAGTCCTTGTACATCAGTCTATGAAAGTAAGCATGCAGGTACAGCAGGCAGTGAAGAAAGCGAATGGCATGTTGGCCTTTATAACAAGAGGAATTGAATATAGGAGCAAAGAGGTCCTTCTGCAGTTGTACAGATCCCTGGTGAGACCGCACCTGGAGTATTGTGTGCAGTTTTGGTCTCCTAATTTGAGGAAAGACATTCTTGCTATTCAGGGCCGGATTTAGAGAGAGGCCCTAAGCTGTTCCACTTGTGAGGCCCCTCCCAATCCCCCACTCCCATGACTAGAGGTAGATGGTCCACCAGATTGACACCGATTTGCAGCCGAGCGTGGCCAATGAGATAAGGGGCTGGAAAGATGCACTTTTTTATTTATTTATTTATTGCCAGTGCTAGTGTCGAGTTATCGGCTTAAAACACTATTATTCTGAAATGGAGGGCAAGGAAAATTACTGAAGGGTTGTTTAGAGACTACAGTGCGTTGTGACAGCATATGTAAGAAAGGCCTATGACAGTGTCAAAAATATTATACACCTTGCAGGGTTCTCACTTAATTTTTTTTGTCTGTTGTCAGCCGGGCAACCTTGGCAGCTTTTTAAGTTGCCAAATGACAGTTTAGGTGGTCATTTAAGACGGCTTGCATGACGCGTGTGATAATGTGCTCGGACAAAGTGCGTAGTTACCAGTCGGAATTATGCTCAATGAAGCATTCAGATATTATTTCTGCTTCAAAGTCACAAACTAAACATATTCACCAATCAAGACATGATATATACCACAATGACATGCAGCAAAATTATAATACAGTATCTCAACTCTTTTTACACATTGTAATTAATGCAATTTCTATTATTTCTTTCCACTTCCAAACAAAAATAGGGTTGGATTATTCAGTGTATGATCAACCTCGATGAGACCAAGCGCAGGCTTGGCGATCACTTCGCACAACACCTCCACTCAGTTCGAAATAACCAACCTGATCTCCCGGTGGCTCAACACTTCAACTCCCGTCCCCCTTCTGAATCTGACGTTTCTGTCCTGGGCCTCCTCCATGGCCAGAGTGAGGCCCACCGCATATTGGAGGAGCAGCACCTCATATTTGCTTGGGTACTTTACACCCCAGTGGTATGAACATTAGCTTCTCTAATTTCAGGTAGTCCTTGCTTTCTCCCTCCTTCCCCTCCCATTCCCAGCTCTCCCACAGCCTACTGTCTTCCCCCTCTTCCTTTCTTTTTCGTGTCTCCCCCCGACATCAATCTGAAGAAGGGTTTCGACCCGAAACATCGCCTATTTCCTTCGCTCCATAGATGCTGCCTCACCAGCGGAATTTCTCCAGCATTTTTGTTTACCCATTCACACAAGTTCTGTTATCCCACTTTCCTCACCCACTCCCTACACATTAGGGGCAATTTTACAGAGACAAGTTAACCTACAGAGCCAATGCGTCTTTGGCATGTGGGAGGAAATCCACACGCTTGCAGGGAGAATGTGCGATTCAACACAGACAGTGCCCGAGGACAGGATCGAACACAGATCTCTGGCGTGTGAGGCAGCAAGTCTACCAGCTGTGCCACTATATTTTGTTTTCCAACACACAAAAAATTATACGTTGATAACTTTGGTTACTAAAAAAATGAAAATATCCATTTTCTGTTTTAAATCTCCAAGTGACGCTATGTCCCCCATTACAGCTACTGTATGTTTTAATTAAGTTCAAGACTATGGGGCAGTACATTGGCCATAAAGTTGCTGCCTAAAATGCCAGAGGCCCGGAATTGATCCTGAATATGGGTGCTGCTGTATGGTTTGTTCCTTTTCCCTTTGATCGCATGGGTTTTCTCCAGGTGCTCTTGTTTCCTTCCACATTCCAAAGGTGTGCAGGAACCAAAACATATCAGACCCAACCCAAAACATAATATTTTCCTTTTGTCCAGAGATTCTCTCTGACCTGTTGAGTTACTCCAGCGTTTTGTGTCTATCTTCAATTTAAACCAGCATCTGCAGTTCCTTCCTACACACACAATACCATACGATAGAACTTTATTAATTCCATGAGGGAAATTGTGTGTGTGTGTGGGTATATATATTATGTACACACACGGGCACACACACACACACACAGTTATATATTCATATATAAATATACACCGTTTTGTTTTCTCGTTTATAACATTGTTTTCAGAGTACTATGTATACATATTCTGTTCTGCTGCAAATAAGGATTTCATTGTTCACTGGGACGTGAGAGTAAAACACTCTTGACTCTTGACTGACTACGCTGATGTGTGAGATAGAACTAGTGTACGGGTGATCGGTGGTCGGCGTGGGCCGAAGGGCCCATTTCCACGCTGTATCTTTAAATTAAACTAAAAACGCTAAAACCAGAGTGAGTCTAAAGAAGGGTAGCTACCCGAAACGTCACCCAAATTCTTCTATCCAGAGTTGCTGGCTGCTCCATGGAGTTCCCCCCGCACAATTAAAGCATGGAATAGTCTTCACCCTACCATAGTTACCCAACCAGACGCAACTAAATTTACGGTACCTCTTTTTTCCCCAATAACCCTTTTTTGCTTAAGTCCAAGTCAAGAGAGTTTTATTGTCATGTGTCCCAGATAGGACAATGAATTTCTTGCTTGCTGCAGCACAACAGAATATGTAAACATAATACAGAACAGGAGATTAAAGTTCAGTGTGTTTATATACCATAGATCATATATATATACACAATAAATAAACAGATAAAATGCTATAGGCTGTTATTGTTCAGCGCTCCACCACCTCCAGTTTAAATTCCATTTAGAATATTTATGGAGGACCAGGAAACCAGGTAACCAAGCGTTACTCCAGGGAGTTACTCCAGATCCAGGGTCGGGGAGTGAATCTGCGTTGGTTTTCAGTGGTCGCAGCGAGGCGGCGACCGGACAGCAATGGCGGCCAGATCTCCCACAATTCAAAGCAAGGGAGAAAGTGCCCAGCGCCGACCAGTTGCCGTGGCAGTGCGCATGCGCAGGACGGCAGATGATGTACTGGCTGTGGTTGTGCGCATGTGCAGGGGGAGGATGTGCTGGCCGTAGCAGTGCGCATGTGCAGGGGGAGGATGTTCAGTCTGGGGGTTCAGTATTGATGTGGATAGAGAACTGGCTAGTAGACAGGAGGCAAAGGGTAGGAGTAAACGGGTCCTTTTCAGAATGGCAGGCAGTGACTACTGGGGTACCACAAGGCTCAGTGCTGGGACCCCAGCTATTTACAATATATATTAATGATTTGGACGAGGGAATTCAATGCAACATCTCCAAATTTGCAGATGACACCAAGCTGGGGGGTATAGTTAGGTGTGAGGAGGATGCTTGGAGGCTGCAGGGTGATTTGGATAGGCTGAGTGAATGGGCAGATGCATGGCAGATGCAGTATAATGTGGATAAATGTGAGGTTATCCACTTTGGTGGCAAAAACATGAGGGTAGACTATTATCTGAATGGTGGCAGATTAGGAAAAGGGGAGATGCAACGAGACCTGGGTGTCATGGTACACCAGTCATTGAAAGTAGGCATGCAGGTGCAGCAGCCAGTGAAGAAAGCAAATGGTATGTTAGCATTCATAGCGAAAGGATTTGAGTATAGGAGCAGGGAGGTTCTACTGCAGTTGTACAGGGTTTTGGTGAGGCCACACCTGGAGTAATGCGTACAGTTTTGGTCTCCAAATTTGAGGGAAGACATCCTTGCCATAGAGGGGGTACAGAGAAGATTCACCAGACTGATTCCTGGGGTGTCAGAACTTTCATATGAGGAAAGATTGGATAGACTCTGCTTGTACTCACTGGAATTTAGAAGATTGAGGGGGGATCTTATAGAAACTTACAAAATTCTTAAGGTGTTGGACATGCTAGATGCTGGAAGATTGTTCCCGATGTTGGGGGAGTCCAGAACAAGGGGTCACAGTCTAAGGATAAGGGGGAATTCCTTTAGGACCGAGATGAGGAAAACATTCTTTACACAGAGAGTGGTGAGTCTCTGGAATTCTCTGCCACAGAAGGTAGTTGAGGCCAGTTCATTGGCTATATTTAAGAAGGCGTTAGATGTGGCACTTGTGGGTAAAGGGATCAGGGGGTATGGAGAGAAGGCAGGTATGGGCTACTGAGTTGGATGATCAGCCATGATCACATTGAATGGCGGTGCAGGCTTGAAGGGCCGAATGGCCTACTCCTGCTCCTATTTTTCTATGTTTTCTATGTGCAAGACGGCCTGCCGTGCCGGCGAATGAGGAGCGAGCAGAGCCCGGTGGCCCGGACACGGATACGGATAGCGGGCGGAGAGTGGCAGAGAGATAGATAGGGGAGCCCGCCCAGAGTTGAACGGCAGATGTCCTGCCTTGGCTGGAGGCTGTCTAGATTTCAAGGCCCTAGGCTTCGGCCTATGAAGCCTTGTGGTAAATCCAGCTCTGCGAGGCCCCCTTAGATCTTGAGGCCCTAAGCTTAAGCTTGCTAAGCTTATACGGAAATCCGGCCTTGTTGCTATTGAGGGAGTGCAGCGTAGGTTAATTCCGAGGATGGAGGGACTGACATGAAGAAATGGATTGACTGGGCTTGTATTCACTGGAATTTAGAAGGTTTAGAAGATCTTATAGAAACATATAACATTCTGAAGAGATTGAACGGGCTAGATGCAAGAAAAATGTTCCCGATGTTGGGGGAGTCTTGAACCAGCAGTCACAGTTTAAGAATAAGGTGTAGGCCATTTAGGACTGAGATGAGTAAAAACGTTTTCACCAAGACAATTGTGAATCTGTGGAATTCTCTGCTGCAGAAGGCAGTGGTGGCCAATCCACTGGATGTTTTTGAGAGAGTTAGATATAGCTCTTGGGGCTGGCGGAATCAAGGGATATAGGGATAAAGCAGGAACGGGGTACTGATTTTGGTTGATCAGCCATGATCATATTGAATGGCGGGGCCAAATGGCCTACTCCCACACCTATTTTCTATGTTTCTAATTAAGACCATGCAATTAAAATGCAGTAAAAGCATAGATATAAATTGGCCTGGGAGCAAGATTATGTTGAATGGCTGTGTTCCAGAACCATTGCTGTTTTTGATATGACTTGACTATAGAGAGCAGCATTTAGAAATTTACTAAAGTTTGAAGTGCAGTAAACTCTGGTGTGATGATCAACTTCGGGAGTACCCAGAACGGCAGACATGGGGGGAGGTGTAAAACATAGAAATAGATAAAGTGATAGCATTTGTTGGTAAGAATGAAGTGGGGGTAGCTTGGTGAAAGGTTCAAATTGAAAAGATATGCAAAAAGAGATAAAGTGATTGCATATATGCACTAATGTGTAGAAGTAGCAGGATGTGTTTAAACAGCAGGTGACAGTATTTAAAAGTCCAGCCTTTGGATGGGTCATTAATCTAAACTGCAGCATTTTTTCTAGTTCTGGGAAAAATATTTCACAAAACGCATGATGGTGTTGGTTCAAGGATGTGACTAACAATCAGGTTATTCGTCTACAACGCGGTTAACAGGAAATTTGATAAGGGTTACACAAAAAGCTGGAGAAACTCAGCGGGTGCAGCAGCATCTAAGGAGCGAAGGAGATAGGCGACGTTTCGGGTCGAGACCCTTCTTCAGACCCAAGTTGTTTAGAAAGAGTAAAAAGGAGTAAAGTGATGTAACTAGTAGCGTGGATAGGGGAGAACCCAGTGGATGTGGTGTATCTGGACTTCCAGAAGGCTTTCGACAAGGTCCCACATAAGAGATTAGTATATAAACTTAAAGCATATGGCATTGAGGGTTCAGTATTGATGTGGATAGAGAACTGGCTGGCAAACAGGAAGCAAAGAGTAGGAGTAAACGGGTCGTTTTCACAATGGCAGGCACTGACTAGTGGGGTACCGCAAGGCTCAGTGCTGGGACCCCAGCTATTTACAATATACATAAATGATCTGGATGAGGGAATTGAAGGCAATATCTCCAAGTTTGCGGATGACACTAAGCTGGGGGGCAGTGTTAGCTGTGAGGAGGATGCTAGGAGACTGCAAGGTGACTTGGATAGGCTGGGTGAGTGGGCAAATGCTTGGCAGATGCAGTATAATGTGGATAAATGTGAGGTTATCCACTTTGGTGGCAAAAATAGGAAAACAGACTATTATCTAAATGGAGGCCGATTAGGAAAAGGGGAGATGCAGCGCGACCTGGGTGTCATGGTACACCAGTCATTGAAAGTAGGTATGCAGGTACAGCAGGCAGTGAAGAAAGCGAATGGTATGTTAGCTTTCATAGCAAAAGGATTTGAGTATAGGAACAGGGAGGTTCTGCTTCAGTTGTATAGGGTCTTGGTGAGGCCACACCTGGAGTATTGCGTGCAGTTCTGGTCTCCAAATCTGAGGAAGGACATTATTGCCATAGAGGGAGTGCAGAGAAGGTTCACCAGACTGATTCCTGGGATGTCAGGACTGTCTTATGAACAAAGACTGCATAGACTCGGTTTATACGCTCTAGAATTTAGGAGATTGAGAGGGGATCTTATAGAAACGTACAAAATTCTAAAGGGGTTGGACAGGCTAGATGCAGGAAGATTGTTCCCGATGTTGGGGAGGTCCAGGACAAGGGGTCACAGCTTAAGGATAAGGGGGAAATCCTTTAGGACTGAGATGAGAAGGATTTTTTTCACACAGAGAGTGGTGGGCCTCTGGAACTCTCTGCCACAGAGGGTAGTTGAGGCCAGTTCATTGGCTATATTTAAGAGGGAGTTAGATGTGGCCCTTGTGGCTAAGGGGATCAGAGGTATGGAGAGAAAGCAGGTACGGGATACTGAGTTGGATGATCAGCCATGATCATATTGAATGGCGGTGCAGGCTCGAAGGGCCGAATGGCCTACTCCTGCACCTAATTTCTCTGTTTCTATGTTTCTATGTTTCTAAAGTAACACTAGATGGCGCAACAATCACATTTGGTTCCGATGTTTTGCAAGAGTGAGAAAGAGTTAAAGAGGAAAGGCCTTTGACCCAAAACGTCACCCATTCCTTCTCTCCAGAGATGCTACCTGCCCCTCTAAGTTACTCCAGGATTTTGTGTCGATCTTTGGTGTAAACCAGCATCAGCAGTTCCTTCCTATACAAAGTTTTTTTGGAGTGGTTTGATCTGAAATGTGCTTTCTTAAAGAATAGTGGCTGCAGCTTGAATTGTTAGAGCACATGGGGTTTTAGAGACCACATATATGAAATGTGAAAGCTGCTGTGCAAGTCAGGTAATTAAGGTTTCTTGGGTACTGGCTTTTAATTCAGGGGGGTAGTATGAAAGTAGGAAGACCACATCTAGAGTACAGTGAAGAATGTGTCCCTTTATTTAAGGAAATATAACATTTTGGAGGCACTTTGGAACAGGTTATGAGGAAAGGTTGGTCTGTGCATATTGGAAATTAGAAGAATTAAAGGTGATCTTTTTGAAAAGTATGTTTTTAGCGAGCTGGATAGTGCTAATGCTGGGAGGATATTTTCTGGTCTAATTAAAAATGTGAGACAGAGACTTAACAATAGCTAAGACACAGACGAGGAAGAATTTCTTTTTAAGGGTTGTGAATCTTTGGAATCCCTTTGCCTCATTTAGAAAGCAAAGCAGTCAAGGTTTCAAAGGTCTTTTATTGTCACATGCACCAATTACGATACAGTGATATGCAAATGATCATACAGCCATACAAAAAAAAAGACACACAGCTACATAAAGGTTAACATAAACATCTACCGCAGTGGATTCCCCACATTCCTCACTGTGATGGAAGGCAGAAAAGTCTAATCTGCTTCCTGTTCATTCTCCCGTGGTTGGGGCAGTCGAACCAGCCGTTGGGGTGATCAAAGCTCCCGCAACCGGCAGTCGAAACCTCCGCGTCTGGGCGGTCGAAGCTCCCGTGTCGGGGCGATCGAAACTCCCACGTAGGGGCGATCATAGCTCCTGCGGCTTGGAGTTCCTGAAGTCGGTCTCGGACCAGACACCGTGAGCTCTTTGATGTTAAGTTTGCAAGCATCCCCGGTTGGAGCTCCGAGGTCGATCTCTGGCAAAGGGATCGCGGGCTCCGCTATGTTAAAGTCCCGTAGGCTCCCACACGGTGGAGCTCTCAAAAGTAGGTCTCCAGCAAAGGCCGCGATGTTAGGCCGCGAACGGAGATGCGATACAGGAAAATCTTATCTCCGCCGAGGTAAAAGATCAGAAAAGGCACACACACACACACACACACACACACACACACACACACACACACACACACACACACACACCCAGCTAAAGTACACTAAAACATACATTTAACACATACTATTAAAACAGAAGTCTGAAGAAGGGTCTCGACCCGAAACGTCGCCTATCTCCTTCGCCCCTTAGATGCTGCTGCACCCGCTGAGTTTCTCCAGCTTTTTGTGTAACCCCCTATTAAAACACAAAGCAGGAAGGGACATCCATTGGGGTTGAATCCTTGAATATATTCAAAGTGAGATAGACAGATTTTCAATCAGCGAGAAAAGCAATTTCATTGAATGGCAGAGTAGGCTAGGGAATGAACAACCACCTTTTGCTGCTATTTTTATGATCTTACTAACTTTCATAAATTAAAGATACTAGATAAATTGAAGATATAGCTTCAACTGGGAGGCGCATACACTCTTTGCAGTAGGTTGAACCTTGCCTTCTGAAACTGAGCTAAAGGTGTTACTATGTTAAAAGTTTTGCCACTCCACTTCCAAAAGATTTTAGATTGTCGTAATGAATTAGATAATTTAAGGATGTGCACACAATAATATGTCCATTTGAGCCTGGAAAATATGTCCATTTGAGCCAGGATTTGGCTAGTTTTTACATGGATTGTGGGGTCATAAATGATTGAATGGATTATCTGTAAATCCATCCATTACTCCACCGTATGTTGCCTAATGATTAAAAAGTACAGACCAGAATACTGCAGTCACAGTAGCTTTTTTCCTATTAAGCTGTGAATCCTGTTGCTAAAGGAAAAAGAATAAGAAAACGAATAAGAAAGTTCCTTTCTAACCTAATGATAGTTTAAAACAAAGGTTCTTCAAATTGTTATCTGCAGCTTAATGTCGAAGCGACAAAATTAAGGCGACGCCTGGCATTAGGAGTCCAACCGCAAGATGTTGATGCCCGTACAATTTATGTGGTATGTATGAATAATCTCGGTATGATCAGTGACTGAATTTCCCATTAGAGCTGAAGACAGCCATTGATTGCATGGACTACCACTGTGTGATCCTGCGAATTGACCTTTTGCCGGATTATCCGTTTTGCCAGAACAACATAGCACGGCCTCCAAGAGGAGTCGAACGGTACTAGAATAGTCCACAGGAGGCCGGGATATCGGCGAATAAAGTCGGCTATGGGAATGTATTCTCCGGCTACATCTGACCTGCCAAATCGGCTGTGGAAGTCCCCATGAGGTAGAGATTGGCTGCTTCACCAATGTACTTGGCCTACCTACCCCTGTGCGAGAGATGGGTGCGCATGGTGGAGTACACGAAAGAGAGGGGGGGGGCTGGGGGAAAGGGGTTGTTACTTATAATGGGAGTTTATTGTTCATGCTGTGTAGAAAGGAGTTGCAGATGCCAGCATATGCCAAAGCTGGACATGTGCTGGAATAACTCAGTGGATCAGGCAGCATCTCTGGAGAAAGGATGGGCGACGTTATGGGTCAAGATCCTTCTTCACACCCACGTTCATACTATTGATCTGTAAACTACACAAGCTGAACAAGATCTTTTTCTTCTATTTTGCATGGGCCCTTATGGAGCCTCATGTATTTTGCAGAGTTGCCAAACAGAAAGGTTGGCAGATGGAAATTGGGGGGGGAAGTTAAAATTGTTACTACCTGGGGGATTCAGCAAAGCAGGCAAGTAAGATTTTCAGGGACACCCAATGCCAATGAGCTGGTGGTCCCACGGTGGATGTGTAGGGTATGTCATACGAAACATAGAAAATAGGTGCAGGAGGCCATTCGGCCGTTCGAGCCAGCACTGTTGTAGGTGAAGTACCTGAGGAAGGGAGTGTGGGGGGACGGGGACGTGGTGTTGGGGGGGGGGGGGGGGGTAGAGGTAGTGGTCTCTGGAGAAAGCAGAATAGGGTAGGATTGAGAATATTGCTTGTATTCTCTGGAATTAAGGATGAAAGGGGATCTTATAGAAACATAACTCTTAAAGGATTGGACAGGCTAGACGTATGAACAATTGTCCAGATGTTGGGGGAGTCCAGAACCAGGGGTCACAGTTTACGAATAAGGGGTGGGCCATTAAGGACTGAGATCACCCTGACAGTTCCACAGACAGAATCTGGAATTCTCACACAAGTCAGTGGAGGCCAATTCACTGGGGGGGGTTCAGATGGTAGACAAAAGTGCTGGAGTAACACAGCGGGTGAGACGGCATCTATGGAGCGAAGGAAGTAGGCCAAAACCCTTCAGACAATTTTAGACGATCAGCCATGCTCATATTGAATGGCCTGCTCCTGCACCTATTTTTCTGTTTAATATAATGACTGATGATGGGGATCACATTGAAAATATTAGGTTGCAGGAAAGTAGCAATCTTGATCTCATTTGAGTAATTTGATGCAATAAGCACACAGGAAATTGTAGTTCCTTATATGTTGATTTATTTTGGCAAATATCTTCAGAAAGGCAAGCTTTTCCTCTTGATCAAATGTTGTTGTGCAAGGGGGTGCCTGACAGACGAGTTGGCACACAAATAAAATGGGGGGGGGGGGGGGGGGGAGAGAATGCTGCTTGTCACATCCAGAATATTAAAGATTTGATAACTAAAGTATGGGAATTTGCACCAGGTCAATTCACAGCGCAACTTGCCCATGCCAAGAATATGCTCAATCTACGCTAGTCCCTGCTGCCTGCATTTGTCCCATGGGCCTCTCAGCACATACCTGCCCAGGATCAATTTTAAGAATTTTTACTAGAAAATGGGGCTGCCGTGTCGCAGCAATAGAGCTGCTGCCTTGCAGCGCCAGGCCCTGGTCCGATCCAGAGTACAGATGCAGTCTGTACGGAGTTGTATGTCTTGGGTTTTCTCCCAAGATCAGTTACCTCTCGCACTTCACAAAGACATACAAGTCAGTACGCTAAGTGGCTCTGTATAAATGTCAATTGTTCCCAGTGTGTGTAGGATAATGCAATGTGCGGGGGATGTCGAAAGGACCTTTTTCTCTAAACTAACTAAAATCTTGTCTTTTTTGCTACATTTAGGAGTTACTTCCTAAAAATGTCTCACATAGCTGGATAGACCGTGTATTCAGCAAATGTGGAAATGTAGTCTACATCAGCATTCCTCGTTATAAAACAAGTGGTGACCCAAAAGGGTTCGCTTTTGTGGAATTTGAAACAACATCAGGAGCCCAGAAAGCCATTGAGGTAACTCGAGAGAAACTTGCAAAAGCAAACACAGGATGTGAAACGAGGGTTATGTGGGGGAAATGTGGGGAAAAAATTGCCCACTTTGGGAAGTGTGTAGGAAAATTGTGAATAAAGAGCAGAAATTATCTAATTAATTTTGGGGGTCTGCGTGTGCAAACATGGTAAGTCACAAGTGATAAGAGTAGCAGAATTAGGCCATTCAGCCCATCAAGTCTACTGTCATTCAATGATGGCTGATCTTTTCTTTCTTTTCAAATCTTTTTATTCGTTTTTTTTCCAAAAAGCAAAAACAAAACAAAAAAACAAAGCAAAAAGAATAATGGTAAACATAACAATGATATTGATACATAGGGATCAGGATTACATTAATAACAGGTATAACCTAAATACGAGTCCAGTGTCAAAATACACATTAAATATATACCTCCCTATGTAAATATAGTTAAATGTTTAAAAGAAAACATATATGTAGGGGGAAAAAACACAAAGATAAGAAGAAAGAAAAAGGAATAAACAACCCCCCCCAAACTAAAGAGAAAAAAAGGAAAAACAGAATCTGAACTGAGAATTTCAAGTTTAAGTCTGTTTGTCGTCAAGTCCGTTCCACCATTTTGGAGGTAAAATAATTTTTATAACGTTAGAGAGGGAGCTATTTATGTTGTGTGGAAGTGTTGAATAAATTTTCCCCATGTCCTATCAAATTTAACCCAGGGTTCAACGATGTCACTCCTGAAATTTTTCTAAATTTAAACATGATATAGTTTCAGAGTACCAATGGAGTGTGGTCGGAGGGTTGGAGTCTTGCCCTTAAATAAAATAGATCTTCTGGTGATTAATGTGGTAAAAGCAATCAATGGATGGGCAGAGCGGGACAAATGAATAGAATCCAACATTGGTAGCCCAAAAATTGCAGTGATAGGATGAGATTGTATATCACTACTTAAGACTACAGAAATCGTATCAAAAATCTTTCCAATATTTTTCCAAAAGTGGGCAGGACCAAAACATATGGATCAGTGAGGCCACTTCAGAGTTACATCTGTCACAGGTAGGATTTATATGACCATAAAAACAAACTAACTTATCTTTTGACATATGAACTCTGAACCACCTTGAATTATATCAGAGTGTGTCTTGCACACATTGAAGAGGTCTTGAATAATTGAAGAATCCTCCCTCATTTCTCTGTAGAGAAATTTGGAGTTCTTTCCCAGTTTTAATTTTATCAAATATATTTATTTGTAATTTCAAAATCAACTCATAAACAGTTGTTATTAATGCTTTCTGATAAGGGTTCAAATGTAATTTTTTACCCCCAAAATTTTGGTTTGATGTGGTAGTGGAAAAAAGGGTAGAGTAGCTTTCAGAAAATGTCTAATTTGTAAATATCTAAAAAAAAATGTAAGTTAGATAAATTATATTTATTGGAGAGTTCTTCGAGAGACATAAAACGACCATCCAAAAACAAAGCTACTAATCCCTTCCTCTTCCATAACAGAAAGGCTCGATCAGTACTAAAGGTTGGAAGAGAAAATTAGATAAGATAGGACTCGATAAGATAAAATGATTTAGTCCAAAAAAACTTACGAAATTAAAACCATATTCGAAACATATGTCTTATTATTGGGTTAGTCGTATCTCGTAATTGTAAAAGGTAACGAGGCCCCTAGAATAGGAGCCAGTGATAGCCCTTGTAAGGAATCGCGTTCAAGAATGATCCATCCTGGGCATTGGGTATCTTCTAAAATGAACATTGACTGCCCACTAGTAGAATCTAACGTTTGCAACGTAGCAATTCCAAACCACCATCTTTTTTTGATTTCTGCAAGTATTTTTTACTTAATCTTTTTATTCTGCCATGTATATGAAGAAATGTTGCAATCAATAATATCAAAGATTTGGCAATAAAAATTTAGGTAAAATGAACATTTTAATAGCATTGATTTGGCCGATTAAAGATTAAAGGACATTGGTGACCATTTAGTAAACTGTGGTAAATAGATGGCTGATCTACTACTCTCTCCTAACCCCAATTCTCCTGCCTTCTCCCCATTATCAGGAATATCTGCCTTAAAAGTATCCATTGACTTGGCCTCCACAGGCAGTCTTCATGTGACAAAGAATTCCAGATTCCCCACCCTGACTAAAGAAATTCTCACTCATGTCCTTCTCAAAGGAATGCTCTTTAATTCGAAGGCTATGAACTTTATTCCTAGACTCCTACTATAGGTCATAGCCTCAGAATTAAAGCCTTCAATACCCTCATCCAAATCATTAATATACAGTGTAAAGAGTAACAGCCCCAGCAACGACCCTTGCAGAACTCCGCTAGTCACTGGTAGCCATCCAGAAAAAGGCCTCTTTACTGCCACTCTTTTTGCTTTCTGCCATCCCAATATCCATACCAATATCTGCCCTTTGATACCATGGGCTCCCATCTTCCTTAGCAGCCTCATGTGTGGCACCTATCAAAAGGCTTTCTGAAGATCTTAAGTAAACATCTACTGACTCTCCTTTGTCTGTCCTGCTATTTACTTCTACAAAGCATTCCAGTAGATTCATCAAGCAAGACCTCCCTTCACAAAACCATGCTGACTACAGCTATTTTATTATGGACTTCTAAATCCTCTACTAAAATGAGTTTTCCAATTGAAAATCTTACCAACCACAAAAGTCAGACTAGCTGGCCACTATTCTGCTTTGCTCCCTTGTGCAGTGGGATAATTGGCAATTTTCCAACCGGCTGGAACTACTCCTGGCTAGTGATTCTTAGCTAGTACTTAAAGAAGCTGTGCTTTTAGGGAAAGTGAATGTACAGATAATCCCTTTATGCTTTTCCTCTCAATCCATCCCTATTTATTGGGCAGCTAATGAAGATTGCCCCCCAGAATTCTAGCAAGTCAGAAGTAGCGAGTGCATGAATATAAAAACAATTAATGTATCTGATGTTTCAAATGTCATTTTTTTTTATTTTTATTTCCAAGTCTTTAAATAATCCACCAGAAGATGCACCACGAAAACCTGGAGTTTTCCCTAAAACAGTAAAGAATAAGCCTGTTCCTGGGCTTATCTCCAGTGATGGCACTGCCCCAGGTAAAGATTTTATTAAGTAGCATTGGCACAAGTTTTGCAAAATCTTCCCAAGTTTATTCATAGTTTCTTCAAAACCATTCTTTGTAGAGGAGAAAGAGAAAGAGAAAAAGAAAAAGAAAAAAAAGAAATCGCGAAAGACCGAAAGCTCGAGTCAGTCAACTACAGAGGCAATGGACCAGTCCCACAAAGAACATGCCGAGACCTCGGACAGAGTGAAAGGGAGCAGAGTTGCACACGACGAAACCAAAATACCAGATTCTGGCAAAGCCAAATCAAAAGGTGAACCGCGTAAACGAGAAAAAACAGTGGAGGAATCGGGTAGGAAGAAGCGAAAAAGAAATAGTCCCGAAAAGCTGGAATCTGCATCTTCTACAAAAGTGAGAAGAATTGACCGAGAAAAAGAGAAAACAGAAGACAGTGAAAAGGACATCAAAGGCAGGTAGATTTTAAAACATTCGTCAAAAGAGTATGATCCAGAATACATGCTGTATGTTTAATTAAGCATTTTTTTTAATTTCAAGATTTTTCAACCGAAGAAGAGCATGGATCAGGTGACAAAAAAGACGAATCCATGTCCAAAAGCAAGAGAAAACGGAAAAAAAAACATAAAGATAGACACAAGGTAGAAGAAGAGGTTATTCCTCTGAGAGTACTATCCAAGTAAGTAGACCATGGAAGTGGAATATTTCCCGTACCAGATACAAGCAGTAAATGAATGGTGTCAGTTGTACTGCATATAGAATTAAATCACCCAAGGAAGTAGAATCAGTGGGGTGTTGGTATAATACAATGTCATGATATGGTTTGTACATTTAAAACACCAATATGAAGCACTTACTTGCAAGATTAAACAGCAAGTTTTCCATGTTGGTGTTTCAAACCTACAATAAGCTTTCAAGATCCAAAATGTGCTGTAAAAATCCATATGGTCTTATCATGAGGCAGGTATCCCAACAAGAGAGCACTTACTTCATAGATAGCAAGTTCTCACATGTTAGAGGACCCACCTCACAATTGCTTCCATTGCAAAATTGGGTCATCTTGGAACTGAACATTGTAAAAGAATTCCCATAAATTCAGCACAGGTATTACTCTTTTCAAGTCTTGCTTCTGACTTTGGACATAATCGTGTGTGTTGAGAAATCCCAACATAAAAGCACTTACTTCAGCAGTAACTTAAAGCAGCAAGTGCATGAATGTTAGGGAATTCTTGCCACTCAATTTCCTGGTGTACTTGCAGCAATCTGTAAGCGAAGGTGTACAAACCTCGGATTTTAAGATTGTGTGCAGTAGAAATCCCAACATGAGAGCACTTACTTAAAGCGAGATGGCAAGCACTCGCATGTTAGAGGCTCTAAAGCAATTATCTTGTCCCTTCTCCCAAAATAGAAGTGTACACGTTGTCCAAAAACGCTCTACGCGATATTCTCATTGTGAAGCCCACCAATTGTTGGAATTATTGCACTGAAGCCTTAACTGTTGCAGAAATCCCAATATGATAAGCACTTAATTTTAATAGAATGCACAGCAAATGCTTACATATTAGGATCTCTAAAACAATTGATAAAATTGAATCATCCTGCAAAAAGGGAACATTAAAGATTATGCAACAAAGTCGAGGCAGTCCTTGAGTCAGCAAAGGGTCTTCTAAACTAAATCATATCCCACCCCAGATGACTTGGCCTACCTTTTAGGAGTTTTTAAAAATTCCCACACCCTTTACATCAGCTTTCATACAGCAACCCGACATGCACAAAACCCCAAAAGCTTCCAAGGCAAACCTCAGCTGTGATTTGTATTCCACTGTTACCCCAACAAAAAGCACTTACTAAATGTTATTTAAAAGGAATGCTTTGCTGTTAGGTGAGCAGGAGATCAAGTTGGGCAAGTAAGAAAATACTCCAAGACACTTTGTGTCGTACATGTGTATGCCAAAACTGTAGGTTAGAAATTCCAACATGTGAGTACTTACTAATGTAACCTGGACAGCAAGCTTCACTTGTTGGAGTGACTAGCAACAGTGAAAAACAGTATAAATACCCGGATGAACATAGGGATGCATCGGGGTACGATTTAAAAAAAATTAAGGTCACCAGCATTGGCAATAAAAGTCGCCATTAAAATGTTGATACTGGACAGTGCATCACCATTGCTGAAGTGCAATACCAAATAAAGAGGAACAGCATTGCACGATTGCAGTGGTGATGCACTGTACTGTATTAGCTAATACCAAATTATAGCCTATTCATCAGTTAAAACCTCGTTCTTGCTCAGTTCCCTCAATTGCATCAGCAAACAGTTTCCATGTTTTTTCCTTACCAATGAAGTACATTATGTAAAACAATTGGAACTATTTTTAGCATGCCACAACTTTTAAAAACATTACAAGTCTAATGAAATGCAACTTCCTTTAATGTCAATAAAGTTATTACCAACTTGCTTGAAAAAGGTGCAGTAGGCAAAGAATTAAATATCCACTGCTACTTCAACATAAAAGCACTTACTTGTACTAAAACAGAAAGGCTTCTAAGTTGACGTAACAGGAGACATTTTACATCAATATCTCAGGTAGAGGAAAATAAGCTGCACCAGTAAAAGAAGGCAACCTCAAGAGGTGACACAAATCAAGTATTAACCTTTTTACCAAACTGAATTCTTCCAAGGATATCCTCGTTTCATTTCTTCCAACCTTCCTTCTTCGCATCTACAGCCAAAGGATTCTTCCAGCTTCTCTGTCACTGATATTTATATTTCTTTCAGGTAAAGTGATTTTAATTAGCTACCTTTTCTGAAGGGGTTGGACCTTTGCATTTCTATTGTTCTAGCAATGTATCAAGACCTGTTTGCCTCAGTGGGTGGTGCCGGCATGTTAACAAGCTGTAAATGGCAGCAAATGGGGCCATCACCAGAAAAGACCAGAAAAGACTGGTTGTGCTTAATTCAATATCTGCTTTTGTTTAATGGAATTAAGATAGTCTGCACAATGATGCATTAGCACACAATTTTATTTCCAAACAATGTGACTCAGTTGAATATTGTTCTGAATATTTGCAGTAATCTATTTAAAGGACATATCTGTTTTACCATTCAAGATTCATTTCAATAAAATACTGAATATATGTGGCGAGAACTGGTTTTGACAAATATTAAATAGTTTTGGATGTAAATCAGTTTTATGGTGAAAAACCAGAAAATTGCAGATCCTAGAATCTGAAGCAGCTTGGTGTTGAAACTGGGCATCTGTGTCATTCAGTTTAATATTACATGGAAACATAGAAAATAGGTGCAGGAGTAGGCCATTCGGCCCTTCGAGCCTGCACCGCCATTCAATATGATCATGGCTGATCATTCAACTCAGTATCCTGTACCTGCCTTCTCTCCATACCCCCTGATCCCTTTAGCCACAAGGGCCACATCTAACTCCCTCTTAAATGAACTTTATTAATATTATTAACTTAAATGAAGTTTAATAACTGGTCTATGTTCCTGTGTTTAGTCACAAGTGCTCAAGCTTAAAACATCATGTTTTCAATTCAATTGGTTGGTTCAATGGACAAATGGAAAGTTTGTGATACCCACAAATGGTCTCCTGCTACTTTGCTCATGCTGCATGGTCCTTGATTTCTCACACATAGAAAGCAGGTTTATCAAGTATTGATTGAGGGAATTGGGTGCTATCCTGCAATTTTACTCACAAGTGTTCACTTAGATTTTTGGTGCCTTTGACACCTGTGCCATAATTTCATTTGACTCAAAGAAAGCAATGCTATCAATGCAAGTACATTTTTTTTTAATGACTAAAATTCTTGTGGAAAGCAATATCGGTAACAAGAACAGTGACTTTATTTATGTAGCAAGGAACTGCTGATGCTGGTTTACACTGAAGATATACACAACATGCGGGAGTAACTCAGCGGGACAGGCAGCATCTCTGGATAGAAGGAATTGGTGACGTTTCAGGTCGAAACCCGGCTTTATTTATTTGTGTGTAATAATGCGGACAATCAAAGACCGATAAAGTAGCGCTGAATTTTAGAAACATTTGGATTCTGATAAATATTTGGATGCTCGCATTAACTTTGGATAGGTTGCATCAAAGATAACACTGGGTCTGAAGAAGGTTCTCGACCCGAAACTTCACCCATTCCTTCTCTCCAGAGATGCTGCCTGTCCTGCTGAGTTACTCTAGCATTTTGTGTCTGCATCAAAAATAAGTTGGCCAGATGGGTGAGTAGTTTGAGTGAGCCTAACATGTAGAAGACTCAAAAGTTTGAAATACATAAGATCCAGGAAGCAATTGTGGCTAGTTTAAATTGTCAAGGACTGTCTTTAAACAAACTTTATTCATAAAATATATGAAATATTAAATTGCAAGACTTCCTTTTACATTCACAGTGTTATCCAACTATGCGTTCATAATGTTGTCAAGTTGGTACATTCATAGAGTTGTTCATACTCATACATTCCATGTATAAAGCACCAATACTATTCATGTTGCTCTGTTTAATGTGTATTTGTGGAGCTGTTGTACAGGACAAAGTCCCTCAGTGCCGAATGGCAGCAAGACCTTAGGCTTAGATTGTAGTCCTTTTTCACAAAGCCTTTTGTGTTGTCTGTACCAATCTTCATTGCATCCCCTACCCCTTGTCGATATGTTGTTGTGCTGGAAGGTTTTGGGCAGATCAATGTGTGTGTGTGTCTCTCACCAAACTCATTATCTTCCCACTTGATGTTTGCTTGCAAATGGCCAGTTGATCAGAGACTAATCTTACAGCAGCTTGCTGTAGAAAATATAGAAGCTGCTATGTTTATAATAAGATCATATAACAACAATCCAATTAAGACATCAATGTTTAGTTATGTGTGAGGGATAAATATTGGTCAGAATATTGGAGATGACTACTGTGCCCTTCTTCAGAATAGTGCCTTGGTATATTTTGCAGCTACTTTGAAAGAACAAAAGGGTCCTCAATATAAGGTCTCATCTAAAAGACACAAGTTGTCCTACAACTTTAGGCTGTGCATGCCAAAAGAAGATAAAGATAACGATCTAAAAGACTATGCAATATTACCATCATATCATAGTTAGGTCTATCTACATTGTTTTTGCTCATGTTTTTCTTTCAATATATGCTATCTATCTATGCCGACAGGTCTTGCATTAGGCAGTGATTTACATTTTCTCAAATTATGTGTTTAAGACCCGTTGAGTTACTCCAGCACCTTGTATGTGCACTCTAGTTTTAGAATCCTCTGCCCAGGGGATAAGTCTGTGTTTTTGTTTATTTTTTCGTTCCAGTTTAAGCGCTGTGCACTCGGCTGCCAGTCAACAGTGGCTTGTAGACAAAAATGCTGGAGAAACTCAGCGGGTGAGGCAGCATCTACGGAGCCAGGGAATAGGTGATGTTTCGGGTTGAGACCCTTCTTCAGATTTAATCAGTCTATTCCTTCGCTCCATAGATGCTGCCTCACCCACTGAGTTTCTCCAGCATTTTTGACTACCTTCAATTTTTCCAGCATCTGCAGTTCTTTCTTAAACAGTAAACAGTCGCTTGTCCTTTTTTTAATCACTTTTAATTTCAAGTTTTTGTGTACCTTGTGTGTTGTGACTGTTGGCAGACCAATTTCCCTCCGGGGATGAATAAAGTTTATCGTATCCCTTTTTGTTAACCAGCATCTGCAGTTCCTTGTTTCTTCATGTTTCAAGCCATGTGTGGCACAGTCATTTACTTTTAAGTCGCACGGCATTGCTTTAGATCCTTTTATATTTTTCCACAGAGGAGATTAATTGGGATGGTATCACACATCCCAATTACCTTTCGCCCATTGATCCGTTATATATTTTTGTCATTTAATGCATTTTTGATGACACTCACTGGACTCAGTAATTTAATGTGACAAATGTTTCCTCCTTTGTAAATAAAGAATGTTATATGTTAGTGACATCATCTCTACCCCTTGGAACTATTTGTGAGAGAAAATGTAAAGGAACGTGTTTGAAAACACAAAAAAATGTTTTTAAAATATTGTCACGAAAAATATTTAAAAATTTGATCATCCATTTAATTGTTTTACCAGGAAAGAGTGGATGGATTTGAAACAGGAGTACCTAACATTGCAGAAGTCCAGCATGTCCAACTTAAAGAAAACTATGTTAGAAATCAAACATAAAAATGGCAATGAGGCAATGGAGGTGATTGACAAAAACAAAGAGGAATGCAAAGACAATGAAGGTAAGTGTCTGTGAAATATTGTATGTGCTGCTTTTCTGAATTTCCCGAGGTATCTTGGGAGAATGATGAGAGGAAATGAAGCATTCCTTAATGGAGAAATTAGGAAATTATTTAAGTCAAGATTTCCCCTTGAATTCCATGGATTAGAAAAATCTTCTACCTTGCTCTTACGAGGTGTAGGAATAGAAATGTGTTTTGACCTCCGAATCCAAATCTTGGGTATGAATGCCGAGATGTAAAGATTGGAGGGGAAATTAAGGAGGTATAGTTATTTTTAAGGAGTGGACAAAGATATAGAAAATTGGGTATATTTTGAGTCCATTCTGGCAAGAAATTTTTTTTAATGCATTATCTAAATAATGAGGGATTGCTGAGTTTGAGATTGAGAATGATTGCAGGATTGATTTGGTAAAGACTGGTCTGCTTGGGGCTGCTCAGCTATGGGTGATCTGAGTTTGATTCTGACTTGGGGTGCAGTTTGCATGCACTCCATCTGAGCTCATGGGTTTTTACTTGGGTGCTTGCTGCAGTTTTCTCAAGCATCTCAAAGACATACTGGTAGGTCAGTTGGGTACTATAAATTGTCCTTGCTATGACAGCAGGATCAGTGTGGAATTGATGGACCTGTGAGAGAGAATGTGTTGCAAGCAAATAAATGGTGGGTAGTTGGACTGATTGGAGTACTCGGAGAGCCTTCATAGACTGGGCATAACACTTGTCTATTTTGCGAGAAATATGACGGTTACTTTAAACATAGACCTCCTTTCAGAATTACATGGCCCACAGAGGGCTGATCTGAAAAATGGACTGTCTGTTTCCTTCCATAGACCTGCTGCTGAATTCCTCTAGCAGTATGCCTGACCTGCTGAATTCCTCTAGCAGTATGTTTTTTGCTCAAGTTTCCAGCATCTACAATCTCTTGTGTCTCTATCGTAATCACAACACCTTTGCCCTAGTGTTTGTCGCAATAAGGGATATGGGTATTTACCATTAGAGGTTTAATTTGGGAGACAGTGGTGATAATTTGTTTTTCACTACGTGTTGAAAAGCATTATGGAAGCCCAGCTTTGCTTTAGGAGCTTGTCAGACAGGGTGTTTTCTACTATTTTTACATAGACAATAGGCGCAGGAGTAGGCATTTCGCCATTTGAATAATTCACAATCAGTACCCCCGTTCCTGCCTTCTCCCCATACCCCTTGATTCCAATAGCCCTAAGAGCTCTATCTAACTCTCTCTTGAATGCATCCAGTGAATCTGCCTCCACTGCCTGCTAAGGCAAAAAATTCCACTAATTCACAACTCTGTGTGAAAAAGTTTTTCCTCAGTCCTAAATGACCTACCCCTTATTCTTAAACTGTGGCCCCTGGTTCTGGACACCCCGAACATCGGGAACATGTTTCCTGCATCTTGCCAGTCCAATCCCTTTGTTGTATTTTAAAACTTGCCATCTACGTTCTAAATTCATTGATGCTGTGTCTTGGCACAATATATTGAGATGACATAACATGGCAAGACATGAACATTCCAGCCATGTAGATCGTGATCTCTGGAAAATATCACAGCTGTCTCGGCATGGAAAATAAAATTAAAACATAGGATCGGATTTACTCCCATTTGGAACAGATGGATTAATTGGGGACAGTCAGCTTGGCTTTGTAGGCAGCATGTTGTATTTGACTCATCTGATTAAGTTTTTTGAAAAGATGCTGAAGGTGATTAATAAGGGTAGGGCAGTGGATGGTGTCTACATGGATTTCAGTGTTCCCCATGGAGGTATATCCAACAAAATAAAGATGCACTGGCTTCCTAATTAAAGACAGAGGGTTGTGGTGGAAGAACAACATTCTGGCTAGAGGTCTGTGTCTAGTGGCGTTCCACAGGAATCTGTGTTGGGAATGCTGCTGTTTGTGATATTATTGCTGTGGGCATAAACATAGATGGGGTGGTTAGTAAGTTTGCAGATGACGCCAAGATTGCCAGGGTCACAGACTGAGAAATTCTGTCAAAGTGTATAGCTGGATATAGATCGGCTACAGAAATTGGTAGAGATATTGCAGATAGAGTTTAACCCAAGGAAGTGTGAGATGTTGCACCGTAGGAGATCGAATGTAAGGGGAAAATACACAATTAATGGCAAGACC
Organism: Raja brachyura; assembly: GCA_963514005.1. The sequence continues at coordinate 167,000,139 of OY740781.1, forward strand.
CTTAACAAGCATTGATGTAAAGAGGGATCTTGGGGTCCAAGCACAAAGTGGTAACACAATTAAATAAAGTGGTAAAGAAGGCATATGGTATATGTCGGAAGGAACTGCAGATTGCTGGTTTAAACCAAAGATAGACACAAAAAGCTGGAGTAACTCAGCGTGACAGGCAGCATTTCTGGAGAGGAGGAATGGGTGACGCTTTGGGTCGAGACTCTTCGTAGACATATGGTATGTTTGCCTTCGTTGGTCAAGGCATTGAGTTTAAGATTCACATTCAATATTACAGCTTTATAGGACTATGCTTGGGCAACATTTAGAGTATTGCGTGTAGTTCTGGTCGCCCCATCACGGGAAGGATGTGGAGGCTTTGGAAAGGGTGCAGAGCAGGTTTGCCAGAATGATGTCTGGATCCAAGTCTGTTCAACTACTGAGAGAAGTTGGACAGACTTGGATGGCTTTCTCTAGCATGCCGAAGATTACTGGGAGACCTGATAGAAATATATAAAATTATGAGAGGCATAAATAAGGTAGTCAGTCAGAACTTTTTTTTTCCCAGGTTGGAAATATCAAATACTGAGGGGCATTTGTTTAAGGTGAGAGGGGCAAACTTTAGCGGAGATGTGTGGGACAACTTTTTTTGCAAAGAGTACTGCTGGGGTCGGTGGTTGAGGCAAATATGATAGTAGCATTTAAGAGTAGCATTTTGGAAAGGCATATGCACATGTGGCAAAGCAAGGGGTATGGATCATTTGCAGGCAGATAGGATTTAGTCGGCATCATGTTCAGCACATACAATGTTGGCCGAAGGGGCCTGTTCGTCTGCTGCACTGTTGGTCGATTTCCCTGATTTTGCAACGGCATTCAGGCTTTCTGTCACAGAGAAAAGTCTAACCGCTCCACTTCTGATATTGAAACTTAAGGGCCTGTCCCACCAGCATGCAACTCTATGCGATGAACGCGATCAAACTAGAAGCGGGGGCCGCGCGGAGGTCGGGTGATCCCTGTACAGGGCCGTTCCCACCAGCATGCGCCTGCATGTGGCAAGCGCAACCAAACCAGCAGTAGGGGCCGCGCGGAGGTCGGGTGAGTGACGCAACGCGGCGCAAAGTGAGGCGAACTTGGAACGAAGTCTAAGGTAAGTTCGCCAGGACAGAGAGGGGCACACAGAGCGGGGCACCAAGGCGCACACACACACAGAGGGCCACGGAGCCACACGCATAGAGGGTCACGGAGGCACCTACAGATAGGTTCACGGAGGCACGATGTCGGGGCGGTGTGTAAACGTCGAGGCGACTGCGAGCCGACAAGCCGTTGCCGCGCGGAATATTTGGACATAGTCAGTTTATCGGAGCCCCGTGCGGTGTCGGGACGAACTCCGCACAATTCCGCACGGCTCCGGCGATCGACGTGGGACCGGCCTCGCGACGCCGGACGGCTCAAACGACCACTTTTATTTCACGTTTTTTTTTTTTTTTTTTTTTTTTTTCAAAATAGACTTTATTCAAGTAATAAATATTTACAATACATCAACCGTGCGAAAAATCCATCCGACATTTTCGGAGGCTATACAAATTCTTCCATGCAGTCTATATACATTTTTCAAATTTTACTAATTAATCCCCCACCCGTGCCACTCATGTGGCCCCCCGGCATGGGATACCTTCCCTTATTTTGAGGGGCGTCTCCACCATACAGTGCCCCCATGTCCAGCAGCGGAAGGACCTTAGACTGTGGCCCTCCCCCACCGAGCCTTGGCGTTGGCTGCACCGAGCTTCAGTGCGTCCCTTAGTACGTACTCCTGCAGTCTGCAGTGGGCCAGTCGGCAACATTCCCCGACGGACATCTCGCTCTGCTGGGTGGTGAACAAAGCTCGGGCAGACCAGAGAGCGTCTTTCACCGAGTTGATAACCTTCCAGCAGCACTTGATGTCAGTCTCTGAATGTGTCCCTGGGAACAGTCCGTAAATCACAGAGTCCTCTGTGACAGAGCTGTTTGGAATAAAGCGTACCAGGGACCCTTGCATTTTTCTCCAGACTCTTTGGGCAAATCCACACTCTGCAAAGAGGTGGGCGACCGTCTCCACTCCATAGCAGCCGTCCCGAGGGCAGCGTGCGCTGGTAGTGAGGTTCCGATGGTGCAGGAAGGATCTGACTGGGAGGGCTCCCCTCACCGCCAGCCAAGCCAGGTCTTGGTGCTTGTTGGTGAGTTCTGGCGATGAGGCATTTTGCCAGACAAGCTGGGCAGTCTGCTCAGGGAACCACGCCACCGGGTCCATCGAGTCCTTTCCCTGCAGTACCTGCAGGACATTCTGTGCTGACCACTGCCCAATGGACATGTGGTCAAAGGTGTTGGTCCGGAAGAACCTTTCCACAGACGACAGATGGGGCGGCAGTGACCAGCTGACTGGCACATTGCGTGGCATCTGCGCCAGGCCCATCCTTCGCAACACCGGGGACAGGTAGAACCTCAGCAGGTAGTGACACTTGGTGCCCACGTGCCTTGGCTCTACACTCCGCCTGATGCAGCCACACACGAAGGTGGCCATCAGGATGAGGGCGACGTTGGGCACGCTTTTACCCCCGTTGTCTGCCGACTTGTACATTGTGGCCCGTCGCACCCGGTCCATCCTCGACCCCCAGATGAACTGGAAGACGGCCCGGGTGATCCCTGTGGCGTAGGAAGGAGGGACAGGCCACACCTGTGCCAAGTACAGCAGGCCCGAGAGCACCTCACACCTGATGACCAAATTCTTTCCCGTTATGGAGAGGGAGCGTTTCCTCCACAGCTCCAGCTTCTTCCCCACCCTGGCTATCCGCTCCAGCCAATTCTTGTTACACGCCTCAGCCCCCCCGAACCAGATCCCCAGCACCTTCAAGAAGTCAGGCTTGATGGTGAAGGGGACGGAAGATCTGTCGGGCCAGTTGCCAAAGAGCATGGCCTCGCTCTTCCTGCGGTTCACCCTGGCTCCCGTGGCCGACTCAAACTGGTCGCAGATACTAATCAATCTGCGGACCGACCCTGGATCCGAGCAGAAGACAGCGACATCGTCCATGTACAGGGAGGTCTTTACTTGAATGCCCCCACTGCCGGGCAGTGTCACTCCTCTAATGCTCGCATCCTTCCTGATGGATTCGGCAAAAGGTTCAATACAGCAGACAAACAAGAGAGGAGAGAGAGGGCAACCCTGCCTGACTCCAGACCTTACAGGGAAACTGTCTGATTCCCACCCATTTATGTGGACTGCACTACGGATGTCGGTGTAGAGCAGATTGATCCAATTCCTGATTCCCTCCCCAAACCCCATTTTGGAGAGCACGTCCCTCATGTACGTGTGCGAAATCCTGTCAAAGGCCTTCTCCTGGTCCAAGCTGACTAGGCAGGCATCCACCCGTCTGTCCTGCACGTAGGCGATGGTATCTCTCAGCAGCACTAGGCTGTCTGAGATTTTCCTGCCAGGTACAGCACAAGTTTGGTCCGGGTGGATCACCTGTCCCAGAGCAGACTTGACCCGGTTGGCGATGGCCTTAGACAGGATCTTGTAGTCTACATTCAAGAGCGTTATGGGTCTCCAATTCCTTATGTCCTTCATCTCCCCCTTCTGCTTGTAGATTAGGGTGATGTTGCCCTTCCTCATGGAGTCTGACATGCTACCAGCTAGAAGCATGTCGTTGTACACTTCTAGCAGGTCCGGGCCCATCCAGTCCCACAGAGCCGAATACAACTCGGCCGGTAAGCCATCGCTTCCGGGAGTTTTACCCGAGTCAAAGGAACGGATGGAGCCAGTCAGCTCCTCTAGGGTCAGTGGTTGGTCCAGACTCTCCCGCTTGCTGTCCTCCAAGACCTCCGTGATCGAGGACAGGAAGTTCTGGGAGGAGGTGCTGTCTATGGCCTTTTGGTCATACAAATCTGTGTAAAAGGATTTGCAGATCCTCAGCATGTCTGTGTGTGAGGATGCTACCGAGCCGTCCTCCTCCCTAAGGCTGTTCATCACAGAGCTCCCCCTGTGAACCTTATGGAAGAAGAAACGTGAGCACGTCTCATCCTGCTCCACATGGCGGACCCTGGATCGGAAGATGATCTTGGAGGATTCAGAGGTAAAGAGCCGAGCTTGCCGGTCCTTCACGTCTCTAAGTTCCTCCTTCACATCCACCCCTCTCGACTGCAGAAGGAGCAGTTGTTGCAAATCTGTCTGGAGTTGGCACAATTCCCTCTGACTCTGTCTTGCTCTCTGAACCCCTTTACTTATGAAGAACCTCTTAATGTTCTCCTTGGTTGCTTCCCACCAGAGTGTGGGGGAGTCAAAGAGGGGCTTCACCGTTCTCCAACATGCGTAGTCCCTCTTTAGCTCCTCGATGTTCTCTGGGGTCAACAGCTTCATGTTTAGCTTCCACGTCCCTCTGCCTGCCTTCCGGTCCTCCTGTAGGTGACAGGAAGCCTGAAGGAGGCAGTGGTCGGAGAAGAACACCGGCGTGAGGTCAGTGTGTCTCACCGTGACGGCCTTCGTCGTGAAGACAAAGTCTATCCGAGATCGGGCTAAACCGTCCGATCTCGACCAGGTGAACCGTGGCTGGGACCCGCCTGCAGGGTCGCTGAAGGCATCGCGCAGCTTTGCATCTTTTACCATATCCCTCAGGAACTTGGACGTGCTGTCCAGTCTGCTGTCGGCACTGCCGGATCGTCCAGCCGCATCAATGATGCAGTTGAAGTCACCGGCCAGAACGAGCTGCCGGGACGTGGCCAGCAGCACTGGGAGCTGCTGGAGAACGGCCAGCCTCTCGCTCTGCGTGGGTGAGGCATACACATTAATCAGCCGGAGCGGAGAGCCACGGTACATAACATCCACCACAAGGAGCCTCCCCCCAACCACCTCCCTAACCTCATTGATGGCGAAGTTCCCTCCCCGCAGCAAAATCCCCAGGCCGGAAGCACGACAGTCATTGCCCCCCGACCACACCGACACACCGTGGGGCCACCATCGCGACCACCTCCGATAGCAGCGGAGGTGTGGCAGCCCGCACTCCTGAAGAAAAGTCACATCTGCCTTGACCTTGGCCAGGTACTGTAAGGCGTTCACACATCGCGCAGTGCTCTTTATACTTTTATTTCACGTTAGGTCACGCTAATCGCATAGAGTTGCATGCTTGTAGGACAGGCCCTTTACATTGCTTTCTTGTACATTTCTAACACCTTGTTGAGCTACAGAAGGTATTGGAAGGATAAGCAAAGCACTTTTAGTTTACTGTCCCAAGCTAACAGCAACCAGTATTGAGGACCTAGTCGCACTTATGGGCGACATTGAGCAGCGTTTGGCATTCACATGCCCCATTGACATTCTATTCAAAGCTTGATCAGGTATATCCAAGAACACTGTGGGAAGATAGAGAAGCCTGGCTTGGATTCGCGATTCGTCATTGGAAAAGGTAGCTGACAAATGGGGTAGAAGGGTTTTGGCCCAAAACGTTGCCTATTTCCTTCATTCCATAGATGCTGCTGCACCCGCTGAGTTTCTCCAGCACTTTTGTCTACCTGGGGGATATCTAATGCTAGACTTCTATTTACAAAGGGCTGCCATCTGGGAACTATGGATAGAAAATTAGCTTTATGGAAGGAAGCAGAGGGTGATGGTAGAAGGTTGCTTCTAGGACTGGTGGCCTGTGACTAGTGGTGTACCTCATGGTTCGGTGCTGGGCTCGTTACTGTTTGTCATCTATATCAATGATTGGGATGAGAATGTACATGGCAATATTAGCAAGTTTGAAGATGATACAAATGTGGGTGGTATTCAAGATAGTAAAGATGGTTGTCAAAAATTGCAGCACGATCTTGATCGGTTGGCCAGGTAGCCTGAGGAATGATTGATGGAATTTAATACAGAGAAATGTGAGGTGTTACTTTTTGGGAAGTCTATCATGGGCCGGGCCTACACAGTGAATGGTAGAGCTCTGAGGAGTGTTGTCGAGCAGAGGGATCTAGGAGGGCAGGTGCATTGTCCCTTGAAGGTGGATAGGGTGATCAAAAAGGCTTTTGACACATTGGCCTACATTAGTCAGAGTATTGAATATGGAAGTTGGGAGGTCATATTGCAGTTGTATAAGACGTGGGTGAGGCCACATTTAGAGTATTGTGTTCAGTTTTGGGCACCATGTTATAGGAAAGATGTGTTGAGCTGGAAAGGGTACAGTGAAGATTTACGTGGATTTTGACAGGACTAGAGGGTCTGAGCTATAGGGAGGGGTTGAGAAGGCTGGGACTTTATTCCTTGGAGTGCAGGATGAGGGGTGATTTTATAGAGATTTATAAAATCATGAGGGGAAAAGATCGGGTAGATGCAAAGAATCTCTTGCCTGGAGTAGGGGAATCGAGGACCAGAAGTCATAGGTTTAAGGTGAAGGGGAAAAGATTTAATAGGAATTGGAGGGGTAACTTTTTTACACTAAAGGGGGTGGGGGTATGGAACAAGCTGCCAGAAGAGGTAGTTGAGGCATGGACTATCATAATGTTTAAGAAACAGTTGGACATGTACATGAATAGGAGAGATTTAGAGGGATATGGACCAAACGCAGCGGGTGGGACAAGTGTAGCTGGGACATGTTGGCCAGTGCAGGCTGGTTGGGCCGAAGGGCCTGTTTCCTTCCATATGACTCTATGACTGTTGAGGTGGAGAAGAAGCACTTGGAATAGGATTAAGTTTTCTCGATCACAATTTCTCACAAACATCCCACCAACCCAATTCATCAAAGTCCTTCTGCTGGAATGTCTACCTTTACCACATTGTCCTCATTAAGCATCTCACAACCCACAAAACCATGTGAAAGCAAGCCATCCTCTATCCCGAGGAACTGCCTGAAACACATTTTTAACTGCCTAACCAAAATCTAGAGACATTTTTAAAAATCACTCATAAATGAACTGGACAGTTTTTGATTTGGCAGCAAAGAACATCTTCATTTACACACATTTAAACTATGGAAATCTTTACTCCAAGTAAATAGATGTAAGCATTTTAACCTAAACTGGGACAATTTAACTGGAGTTTGTCATAATTTGATCTAATTTAGAAGTGTGAAGAATGCAAAATAGTTGCCATTATCTCTCCAGACAAGGTCAGAGGTGTTAATAGGATTGGTGATTATAGAGCAATTTTACAGATGCCTTCACTCATGAGGAGCAGAAGTTTAAATCGTTCCGAATGGTAAATCTCTGGAAACATTCTTTAACAAACATTATTCATGTGCTTGGATTTTTAGGAACCTTTTTCTGCAATCAATTGACTTTTTGCAGGAGCAGCTACAAATACCAGCTACCAACTAAGACAAGTAGTAATATTTGTGACAAAAATATCAGACGAGGCTTGGCTGCTTAGATTTTCATGCCACTGATTGATAAGTCTTCTCTTCTTTGCTCAAGGCCTCCTTTCTGCCCTGACTCGGGGGAGGAACACTACCTCATATTTCGCTTGGGCATCTTACACTCCACCGCTATGACTTCTCTAACTTCAAGGAAACCTTGCTTTCCCTCTCGCTCCATCCCTCTCCCTTCCTAGTTCTCCGAACAGTCTGACTGCCCCCCCCTTGATTCTGTGTAGCTGAAGGGCCTGTTTTTTCCCCCAATGGATTCTGTGGAATTCATTGCCACAGAAGGCTGTATTGACCAAGTCATTGGGTATTTTAAAGCCAGTGATTGACAGATTTGTGATTAGTACGGGTGCCACGGGTTAGGGTAGAAGGCAGGTGAATGGGATTGAGAGGGAAAGATAGATCAGCCCTGGTTGAATGGCAGACTTGATGGGCTGAATGGCCTACCTTTGCTCGTAGGACTTGTGTTGCATGGAATGGAATGTGTTAGAACATAGAAACATAGAAAATAGGTGCAGAGTAGGCCATTCAGCCCTTCAATCCTGATCCTGACCAACTTTTACCGCTGTACCATCGTAAGCAACCTGACCACCTGCTTTATGGTATGGTACAGCAGTTGCACCGTGGCAGATAGGAAGGCACTACAACGGGTGGTGAAAACCGCCCAGTACATCATCAGTGCCCCGCTCCCTGCCATGGATGCACTCCACCGAAAAGATCATCAAGGACCCCTCACACCCTAACCATGGACTGTTTGCCCTCCTACCATCAGGGAGGCGGTACAGGAGCCTCGCGTCCCGCACTAGTAGGATGAGGAACAGCTTCTACAATAACACCATCACACTGCTGAACTTGGAGACCCACCGATAGATTTCTCCAGTCTCTTCATCCACATTGTCCGTATTCTGTATTTATTTTTCTATATTGCTATCACTACGAACTGACGCTAAACTGCATTTCGTTGTACCTATACTTGTATTTGTGCAATGACATTAAAGTTGAATTGAATTCAAGCTAGCACCGCCATTCAATATGATCATTGCTGATTATCCAGAATCAGTGCCCCGTTTCTGCCTTCTCCCCGTATCCCTTGATTCCGTGAGCCCTAAGAGCAAAATCTAAATCTCGCTTGAACACGTCCAGTGAATTGGCCTCCACTGCCTTCTGTGGCAGAGAATTCCAGAAATTCACAACTATCTGGGTGAAAAAGTTTTTCCTCATCTCAGTCCTAAATGGCCTACCCCATATTCTTAAACTATGGCTACTGGTTCTGGACACCTCCAACATCGGGAACATTTCTCCTGCATCTAGCCTGTCCAATCCCTTAAGAATTTTATATGTTTCTATAAGATCCACACTCATCCTTCTAAATTCCAGTGAATGTAAGCCCAGCCGATCCATTATTTAGCTGCCCAGAGAGCTTGGATAGGTTGGGTTGAGCAGAGAACACCAAAGGAGGTTCTGATTAACGTACAAAATGATGAGGGGTGTGGATAGAAAGCTTTCCCATTAGCTATGTTTATTATCAGAGGCATATAATTACGGCAAAGCTCCTAAATTCCAGAAAAGCCTCAGTGATGGTGGTTGCCTGAAAACATATTAAGAATTATGTTTAGATGTGTACTTGAAAGTCCATGTTGTACCAGGCTGCAGACTTCAAAATAAAGCACTATTGCAATGGGATCAATATATATGATCGCCAGCTTGTTTGTGATGAGGCACATGGCCTATTTCCACAGTGAATGGCTCCTTGAATCGAAATAGAACAAGCAATTATTTAAGTGACCTTCGAGTAATAATATCTCAAAATGCTTCAGAGTTTTGAAAATGTAAAATAATGAGAAGAAAGCCTTGCGAGCGAAGTGTAAATATTATCATAACGCTGAGTGAAGTAAAAGACATATTAGAAGCATCTGCAGCAAATGGGAGTGGGAGAGAGGATAAAATGAAAGGACACCATTTACACCCAGTAGACTAGAAATGTTTAAACTACAAAAGCGAGTTCGGTATTTTGACTCTGCATGCCCAGGTCATAGGTCACAAGCGAAAAACTGTCTCTGCAATAGTGGTGCAGCATTGTGTGCTGGTTTGCGTTTCGTCCATGGTTGGGGTCGGCCGGTAGGGGGGAGAACCGGGGACGATCCAGTGGCGGTTCGGCAGCGCTTGCGGCGCCGGGGAGACTGGTTCGATCAGCTGCGGATGAGGCGCGGTTCTGCGCGCGTGCAGCTGCCGAGAGCCAGTCCAGTCTCACTCCCCCCACCCCCCTGTCTCCCACTCACATCTGCCCCCCTGACAAATAGAAACTTGAAAAAAGACAAACAATCTGACCCAAGCTATACTCACTGAATCCACAGAGCTTTGTTCGATTTTTATTTATAGCGTTTGAATTTTGACAAATCCCATGATTCCTTGCGTTTTCCGGAATACCAAAAGCACGCCTTTGCAGTTCACAATAATGACTTGATCGAATACACTACTGCCAAATGTTACCATGCTGACATAACTCGTTTCTAAGTGAGATTTCAAACCAAGGGCCCCTTGGGTGAGTGTGAAAGATCCACAGTAACTTGAGGAACTATGGCACCCTGGCTGATGTTTATCTTACAACCAATATCACAAAAAAGTGACTTTTTTTTAATGTTGTTTCATCACTGTTCATTGGGCCTTCAACGTGTATATTAACTACCATGTTTTGAGAACATTTTTTAAATGTAAACTATATGTTTTTTTACATAAATATTTTCATTATGTTCAGATTTAACCACCACAATGTAATACACCAGTCTGAAGAAGGGTCTCGACCCGAAACTTCACCCATTCCATCTATCCAGCCTGTCCCGCTGAGTTATTCCAGCTTTTTGTGTCTAGCTTTGGTTTAAACCAGCATCTGCACCAATCCTAAAACATCATATGTTTTGGTTTTACTTAACATCGATGAATGGATGAATCTTTGCCCTTCTTGCTGATTTTGAGTGTTAATTATTTCATTTTCTTAAGGTGATTATGTGTGATGTTAGATTGAAGCTAAAACATAGATGAAAACTTCTGATGACTAATGCAAAAAAGCATGGCTTCACCTTCTCCCAGATCATAGATTCGGAGAGAGTTGTACAGCACTGAAACAGGCCCAGGACGTCCATGCTAATCAAGATGGCTATATGAGCTAGTCTGATTGACCCGTAATGGCTCGTATTCCTCTAAATATTTTCTATCCCTGTATCTGAAAATTTCTTGTAAACATTGTAATTGTAATTGCTTTACAGTTTCCTCTGGATATTATCAAATGTTGGGGTTATTGTCTCGCATACTGAAATGCAGTGAAAAACTTTGTTTTGTTAGCTGGCCAGGTAAATCGTAGACCAGTGGATATGTGGCAACATATTCCATGTACCACAGCTCTCTGTATGTGAATATTTGCCCCTTTCAAATCTTTCTCCATTCATCTGTAAACTGTGCCTTCTAGTTTTTGATTCCCCTATCCAGGGCAAAAAAGACTGAATCAATCCACCTCATGTATACGCCTCATAATGTTATACCGTGCCCATATTTAGCTTGCTGTGTTGCATGGCCCATTTGGTAACATTCAATTGCTGTGGCACTTCTGGCATGTGAGTAGAGAAGTCTGGACTAACCCTCAAGTGTTGTACTCTCACAGGCTACACCAGGAGTGGCCATCTTTCATATGAAACTTGAAACCAAGGCCTTTATTCTTCCAGGACATTTTGTGAAGAAGTGCAAGGGGGTTATCCAAGGTTTCACTGCAAATTTTTATCTTTTAATTACCATTTTTTACAAAATGGATGCTCTGATAATTACCGCGTTACTATTTATAAGAAGTTGTGCAGCCCAAGTTGGCTGTGTGATTACAACATTGGAATACTGGGTTTAGGTTTAAGTTTAGGTTTACTATTGTCACATGTACCAACCAAATTTAAAAGGTACTTCCCAGATGTAAATAGTTTGGGAAATCGTTAATATAATGATTTTAATGTCCCTTTTATTTTAAACTGATTTTCACTGGGGAGGAATGAACGTGCTACATTTGATATCGGGTAAAGAACGGGATATGGTCAATGCAACCGGAAGGTGTTTACTTGGGTTGCATTTTAAATTAAGGTAAATTAAGGCTCAGCAATGATATCCATGCTAAATATCTTCCTGAAACCACTGGACTCCTTGAAGTAGAGCCGACTTGTCTTTCACATTTTGGTTCTCTTAGAATAATTGACTGTGTTAACAGATATGGGAATTTTTTGTATATAAGAAAGTACATTATTTTACATTTGGCAAAACAAGTTTATTACCCTGCATAAGTTTTATTTGTTTTGAAGCATATAAGCAAGCTTTAAATCAAGCATGGAATATCCTCCCAACTCCAAATCAAAGAAACGTAGGAAAATGTTTACATTTCCTGTTTGACCTTAACTGAGTTGTCCTGAAAAAATTGACAACTTCATGCTTTTTGGTCCACTTTCTAATTTTTTTGATATGACTTTAAGACTGCTTTAGTTAATATTCAGCATTTGTTTTATATCCGTATTGCTGCCCATTTTGCATTTTACACTCCTTCACAATCTAAACTATTTTAAATGTATTTAATTACATCAAACTGTTGCTTTAAACTTCAATACTCTTTTAAATGTTGAAATGGAATGCTCTGCAAACCACAAATCATCATAATTTGAATTTCCTGCCATAAATTGGAGAGATTCTAAATTTGCTCAGTAAATTAAATTAACTTACATGAGTTATCTTGTGGAGTGTGATGAAGTTTATCTTGATTCAAGCTAAACATGAGATCACAGTATCATTTGCATTCTTTTATCAAGGTGTGATTTTTGTCAGACAAAATTGTGTGTATTGTTTAGTAGTGCACAATAGAAGAGTATTTGCTATGTCATTATGTTAACTAGAGGCCGGTATTTGAACACCCTATCTTGTGCTGATCTTAATATCAGCCATAATTAGGTTTAGAGGTAACCAAATGGTGGGACCCAGTTTTTTTTAATAAGGTGCAATATATCTTCCCATGTGCTCAGGATGACTTTCGCAAACTTAGTGCCTACTGCTGTTTGTGAGGAACTCCTCGGCCCTTACAAGAAGCGATGGTTTGGATTCCGAGTTGTCGAATTGCTTTTTTGGGGGATGTAAATGGGATTGAGATAGTTGCATAATAATATTTGAGAACTTATTTAATTCTAGGGTTAATTTACCATTGCAAACTCATCAGGGCACCACTGATAACTGAGTAAGCCTGCCTGACTCAATAACCAAAGAGCAAGACCAGTCACTCATTGTTGGAATTTTTTTCTGATTTGGCTGCCGATGTTCGTTCAGATTCAATTCCTGGTGCATTGTGTAATCCTGACTGAACAAGTAAATTTGCCTGAACAAGGAATCCAGGTTAATGATTTGGAGTCAATTAATATTTTAAAAAAAGTAAATTTGCATTTATAAACCTACAGTCAGTAATCAGGACAAATACTGGCAAAATATGTTTTTTAAACTAATTGGCCAATGTTTTGTAAGGAAAGAAATCTGCATTTTTAACGTATAGCCTGAATATGATGCCAGATCTAGTATGTCAATGTGGTTGACTCGGTAATTCTCCAGTAAGCATTCAATGCAATGACTATTAAAGGTGAACAATAATTTTTCACACAAAGTCTGGAATGAGCTGTCAGAGATGACAGTGGAGGCAAGTACTATAACAATAGTTAAAAGACATTTGTACAGGAACAAATAGGAAAGGTTTCGAGAGATATGGGGCCAAATGTGGGCAGGTTAGACTAGTGTAGATAGGGCATCTTAGTTAGTATGAGTGTTGTGGCTGTTTCTATGTTGTATGACTCAATTACGCTAATTTGCAGCATTACTAGCAATGCCCATAATCTCATGATTTTAATTTTTTTTTTAAACAATAAAAGTGCCTTTCTTGCCAACATTAGCAGACTGAACATTCATACGCACCATTGTACAGTTGGGGAAGACTCTTGTGAAGTTAGTAGTTGAGGGAAGAGTGTGTTGCCTTGAAGTTGTGGTGCTGGTTTAGGTTGTGAGGCTGGGCACTGGAGCCTTCGAGAGTGCACGGGCCTGATCAAGCATTGGGAGTTTTGACTTTGACTGCTCTGCAATGTATGAATGGAAGTGTGCCAGCCTGGATAGTTTGGAGCTTGTGATAGAAAGTGATCAGACAGGCAAGAGATGTGATGTGACCTGATGAGGGTAGTAGGTCATGCTAGTGATCTGGAGAGAGGAAGGTGGGGATTATTAACAGCCAGCGAATAGATTGGGTGGTTTGCACAAGTATGGTCTGGTTATCTAGTATTATTGTTTATTGGGATATTTATTATTGTATTGTTGCGTTAATGTGCCTGTAAGGTTGCAGCAAGTAATGGGCTTGTCCCATTTAGGTGACTGCAGGAGACTATGCAGTCGCCTCATGGTCGCCACATGTTCGCGGTTGATTGCCGGGGAGTCGCCTTCATGGTCGTGAGGAGTTCCCGCATTCTGGGAACTAGTCGCGGCCTCATTATGGTCACCGTGAATTAAGTCGCCATGGAGAGTAGCGAGAATTCTCAAGCCGTAGGAGAGTCGCCAGGAGGTCCTAAAGGGTTGCCAGGAGGTCAAATGTTCTCGTAAGTTGTAGCCGGTGCTGACCAGTGAATTTCATTGGCTCATTGGAGGGGGGGGGAAAGGTGAGCAGTAGTTTTCAGAACCAAGGATAACCGACCGGTAATGTTAAATGCCCGCCGAGCTTCACAACTGTGTATCTCTGGCTTCTTGAAAGTTTTCGCCAATCCTTCTCCCCCCCCCTCTCCACCCCTCTTTTAAAGGACTTTAGCTGTCTTTTTACAGCGCCAACCTTCGGTTTCATCGTGGTGTGTGTCTGTTTCACCTTGACTTTGCACAGTGTGAATTAGACAACGCTCCCCCCGCTTGCCCTGTCCCCGCCCGCATAGCGGGCTGGTGAAGGAAGGTGTGGGTGTTCGTGTTCCACTCTGACAGTCGCTGTTCCAGTTGCAGGTTTTCCAGGCAACTTGGCAGTCGCCGGCAGTCCGCTGAAAAATCGCCTAAGTAGGACAGGCCCATAGGAATTTCATTGTGCTGTCCTTAGTGCATATGACAGCTAAACATTCCGATTCTCTCTTGAGATTGGGTGTGCAAGGGAAGGTGTGCTTGAGATTGGGTCTGGAATTCAAGGGAACCACTGCTGCATTGCTGATGCTCTTCACATGTAGAGGGTTTGAACACAATATGAACATCAAGGACTTCAATACCTGAGCTGATTAGAAATAGTGGCAGGGTCAAGATATAGCGGGTGCATGTGGAACATATTTTAATAAGTCCCATACTCCAGGGTGCTATTAACATATATCTTCTTGTGACACAGCACAAAGTTGGTGTTATTCCCATTCCCTACATGTTTTTCCTGCAAACTTTTCTCCTCATGATCTCACAAACTGCCCCCAGGTTCTGTCACTCACCTACACCCCAGGGGCAATTCAGATTGCTAGATGGACCGGCCAACCTGCATGTCTTTGGAATGTGGGAGGAAACCAGAGAATGTGCAAACTCTGGACAGTAGTTGCAGAAAGGAAATGATTTACTCCCAAGATGACGTGAACTAATTTCCCCAGCAATGTGGAACTTTACTAATGTAAATGTGGACTGGTGAAGCCAAATTCCACTGAAGTGTATAGGTACAACTACGTAGTTCCCTGAAAGTGGTGACGCAGGTGGATACGGTGGTGAAGAAGGCCTTTGGCAAACTTGCTTTCAACTGTAAGGGCAATGAGTAGGGAGTTGTGACATGCTGCTACTAATGTACAGGGTATTTTTAAGACCATACTTGGCGTATGGTGTGTATTTCTAGTTGCCCAGCTATAGAAAGGATGTCATAAAGCTGAAAAGGCTGCAAAAAAAGATTCACAATGATGCTACTGGAACTGAGAGGTTGGGGCTCTAATCCCTGGGACATAAAAGGTTAAATGGTGGTAGTGTACAGATATGTAAAGTTATGAGAAGCATGGATAAGGTGAATGGTCAGTCCTTTTCCCAAGGCAGTAAGTACAAAACTAAAGGGCAGAGATTTAAAGTGAGAGGAGAAAGATTTAAAAAGGATCTGAGGGCCAAGTTTTCCAAACAGAGGATGGTAGGTATATGGAGTGACCTACTAGTGGAAGCTGTGGAGGCAGGTACAATTAAAATATTTTTGAAACATCAGGCAAGTATGAGGATAGGAAAGGTTTTGGAGGAATATGGGCCAAATGCAGGGAAACAGGACAAGGTCAGGGAGACATCTTGGCTGGCATGAACAAGTTGGGCTGAAGGGCCTGACTTCATGTTCTCTGTGACTAACTGCAATGAGCTTTTCAGCAGTTATTGGGATTTTCTGGCATGCTCTTATTGCCATTCATGTATGGTTGGTTCATGCAAGTGGCCTACAAACTTCAACTAGTTGTATTAGTCGATTTTTGTTACGTTTGGCTGGTGGTGATTGCTGCATAATGTCCTGTAGCTTTAGTCTTTAAGTTCAGAGTTAAACCAAAACCACAAGTTAATGTCTAATTGCAGTATATCTCCTCAAAATATGACAATTCATAGCTTGCTTTTGAGTCTGCAAGCCACTTTTGAACCTTAATGATGAATATTTTGAAGACCGTCTTTAGTAAGCAGAGTGCAACAATCTTGGGTACATTTCCAGGCAGTTACACACGCTCTGACGTACATGTAGTGCAAATGGGGCATGTTGGGGCCTGTTTCCATGCTGTATGACACACAGGCGGCAGAGGGTCATTGCTGCCTCAGAACGCCAGAGAGCTGGGTTCTATCCTTTCAATCCCAGCCTCAAGTGCAGTCTGTGTAGAGTTTGCACATTCTCCCTGTGACTCGAAGATACGACACAAAAAGCTGGAGTAACTCAGCGGGACAGGCAGCATCACTGGAGAGAAGGAATGGGTGACGTTTCGGGTCGAGACCCTTCTTTAGACTGGAGACTATGACTCTGTAGGTTTCTTCCAACAAAGCAAAGATATGAGGTTTAGTAGTTTAATTGGCCATCATAAATTGGCTGTGGTCCGTAGGTAAGACATATAAATCGGGGGAGTGGCGAGTAGAGGAGTTGATGAGAATATGGTGGAACTAAAAAATAGAACTCTTGCCGGATTATTCTATGTGGGTGACTGTTTTATGTGTACTTGGTGGTCTGAAGGACCTGCTTCCATATCGTATGTCTCTATGACTTTGAGGTGTAACCATTACCAAAATATTTCTATATGGAAATCATGAACAGCATGTAGGATTGTGTTCACCACTGGGTCTTGTGTTGTGCACCAGCAGGCACACTCGCTTACACACTCATAATGCCTGCAGCATCCATGAGATCAACTATTTTAGCGTTGTCCAAGATCAAACCTGACAAGCAGTGGCTCTTCTTTTAACTTGAAAACTGCTTTGGGATTCTGCGGACCGTTTAAGGGTAATCTTCAGAGTTTGCATTCTTTCAGTCTAATCAACTGGACGAGTAAGTGTATTAGAATGCAAATAGTGCTGCAAAACAAAAGACTTTGAAATTGTGCTTGGGATGTTAAGGAGGGGGTGGGACGATAGGTTTCTGTGAATGTGTTAGTGTTAAGTATCTTTGAATTTCAAAGCTATTGATGAAGGCCACATTGTTCTTTTCTACTAAAGCAAAGGTTAACGATGGAGAAACCCATCCCTCTGCGAAGGTTAACACCCTGGGGCCACAGTTTGTGAGTGGAGTCATTGTGAAGATCACCAGTACCGAGCCCCTGCTGGGCAGGAAACAGATCAAGGTATATGTATGCCCTGGAGGTAGACTTTCTTTGATCCAATTCTTGGGTCAGCCTATTGTTCTGTAACATTCGGAACAAAAAATTGTAGCTGCTGTTTTTCTCGTGACTTTCTTGGCATTTTAATCTATTTCTGCTGCTGAACAAGAATACATTTCAGATTATTTTTTTTACCCTCTACATTAATGGTATGATTTTCAATCAAAGCAAACATTCATTCCAGCCCTATCTTCATTAAGTTCTCTTGTATTGTTCCCTCTCGAAAATCTGAATGCATTAGACAATAGACATTAGGTGCCGGAGTAGGCCACTCGGCCCTTCGAGCCAGCACCGCCATTCGATGTGATCATGGCTGATCAGCCCCAATCAGTAACCCGTTCCTGCCTTCTCCCCATATCCCCTGACTCCGCTGTCTTTAAGAGCCCTATGTAGCTCTCTCTTGAAAGCATTCTGCTCATCATGCTGATGACTTGTAAGAGTAATTATTCAGGTATAAAGTTGACCCATTTAGTTGAACCAAGAGTCAAGGGTGTTTTATTGTCAAATGTCCCAAAACAGAACAATTAAATTCCTACTTGCAGCAGCACAACAAATATGTAAACCTAGCGCTCTGTAAACACCATAATAAACAACAAGACAAACAATAGTAGTGCAAAGACAAAAACAATGCCCCAAGTCTATGTTGTTCAGAGCTTATTTGGAAGTTGCCGTGTTTAATAGTGTTTAACCATCCTTGAGAGTCGCAGAAAATTTAACCTGGAATGAGGGCATTCAGCCCATGGTTACAAGGTTGAAACCCATCGAAATCTCACTATAAAAGACACATCAGTCAAATGTATTTCAAGTAAATGTGAGACACAATAAAATAAACTCAAGGATTAGGGTGCAGATCGAGGATCTGGCTAACTGAGCTTGTTTCTGTTGTTTATCAGTATCATGGCTAATCTACCTTGTGCCATTTTCTTGCACTATCCCATATCTTGTGATTCAATCTTGTGACATTTGTCAATCTCTGCTTTGGATAAGCTCTGTAACTGTGTCTCAATGGGATAGAAGATTCAAAATAATCACCATCCTGAGTGAAGGCATTTTCCTCATCTCAGTCTAAATGGCCTGATCAGTCCATCATGGGTTCTGACCTCCCCACCATCGGAGGGAATTGCAGGAGTCGCTGCCTCAAAAAGCCAGCCAGCATCATCAGAAACCCACACCACACTGGCCACACACTCATTTCACCCCTGCCATCGGGAAGAAGGTACAGGAGCCTGAAAACTGTAACGTCCAGGTTCAGGAACAGCTTCTTCCCTACACCCATCAGGCTATTAAACACAACGACCTCAAGAAGCTCTAAACTACATAGACTTGGGGGCATTGGTTTTGTGTATTTGCACTATTATTGGTTGTTTTTCTTTATGTCAGCATTGACTGGAGAAGACTTTGCTTTCTGAGCAAATAAGGATATTTGTGAATATTTGAGAATCAACATCTTACATCACAGTCATCATGTACAAAATTAGGGACAAAGCAATGGACCTGATGGGAAAGGAATGGTAGCAATTATCCTTGAGTTTAGAAATTAATATTGGGTTTTGGAAATCACTTGGCTCCTCTCTAATGCTTTTCTTTTTTTACATGAAGGATGCTTTGATGGAGTCATCTGTGGATGTTTTATATGTGGATATGATTGATGGGGATACTGAGGGACAT
Organism: Raja brachyura; assembly: GCA_963514005.1. The sequence goes on from OY740781.1 coordinate 167,019,016, forward strand.
GCTCGGTTTAAAACTCCTGCAGATGCCCAAACTGTAATGAAAGCACATCGAGAAATACAGAGCAAGTACAACTGGAAACTTGAACTCCTCACAGGTCAGCCTCAACAAATACAAATCTAGGTTTACATGTATATGTTTAAATCATGCAAGAAAATTTCTGTTGGCTATTTTGGCAGCTTCAAAGATATGTTAATGAAATAGTGAATGGTGGAAGCATGCATGGAATGAGATGAGCAGCAGATAATGAAAAGGAGAATGCTGATTGAAATTATTTAATCCTAACATTATTAAAACACAGTGCTGGAGGAACCTGCTGGGTCATGCTGCGCCCCTACCTCTCTTTTCCAGCTTTATCCGCACCCCCGTCCTATCTGTATGAAGTAGGGTCCCGACCAAAACGTTATCTGTCTTCTGTCCGTTACCTCTGAGTTCTGCCAACACTTTGTGTTTTGCTCATGATTTCCAGCATCTGCAGTTCCTTATGTGTCCTAAGCAATATTGGTTGACTGCTATTGGATATTGGTGTAGCATTGAAGTAGGAGAAGTAATATTGCTTTTTTATCTCGAAAACCTGGGAAATAACAAAGTAAGTTTTTAAATTGAATGGCTGCTCACACTTTGCTTTCCGAGCAAACACCCCTGCCCTCTCCCACCGCAAACACCCCTGCCCTCTCCCACCACTAAGATGTCAGGCTTTTGAGGTTCATGACAAGGAAGAAATATGTCTGGTTGCCTGACATCTTAGTGGTCTGAAGAAGGGTCTCGACCCGAAACGTCGCCTATCTCCTTCGCTCCTTAGATGCTGCTGCACCCGCTGAGTTTCTCCAGCTTTTTGTGTAACCCACTGTGCTACAGTGTTTGTTGGGACATATACCCGACATTAATCCCATCCAGATGAATGCATTCAACCATGTTTGGACTTTGGGTAAACAAATACCATTGTCCCTATGTCTAGGAAGAAACTGCAGATGCTGATTTAAACCAAAGATAGACATAAAAAAGCTGGAGTACTCAGCGGGTCAGACAGCATCGCTGGAGAAAAGGAATAGGAGACGTTTCGGGTTGAGACCTTTCTTTGTCACCTATTCCTTTTCTCTGAAGATGCTTTTACTCCAACTCCCGTTTTTTGGGTCTATCATTGTCTCTGTTCCACAGTTGTTCCTATATCCCACGTCTTCTAGCCACTCGTTCCATGTGCATGCTACCCACTGTGTGAAAAAGCTGTCCCTTGGCTCCCTTTCTGTGAAAGAGTCTACAGTTCCATCTCAGACCCCACAAAACCAGACGTAGAAACAACCCTCTTTAATTCAAGTGCTTGCCCAAGAACTAGTATGCATTTCCAGCACAACCTCCTTTCGCTTATGTTCTATGCTACTACTGACATATCTTCCTATCCTGCTAATTTTAGGGGTCTGCCTACATGTACTCCAAGGTCTCTCTGTTACTCTATGGTTTTAATGATACCCAAATCCAGCATCTTGTACGTCTCTGGATTATTTTGTACCTAATCACTACACTGATCACTGCCTGCAGCCTAGAACTTATTTCTTCACTATCGACCGCACTGTGACATGTATTGTGAATTTTGGTACCACCAGCAAACTATTTAATCATAGCCCCAAGTTTAGTTTAGTTTTAGTTTAGAGATACAGCGCAGAAACAGGCCCTTCGGCCCACCGAGTCCACGCAGCGCAGCGATCCCCGCAGTGATTAACACTATCCTACACTCACCAGGGACAATTTACACTTATGCCAAGCTAATTAACCTACATACCTGTACATCTTCGGAGTGTGGGAGGAAACCGAAGATCTTGGAGAAAACCCACAGGGTCACAGAAAGACCGTACAAACTCTGTACAGCCAATCACCCATAATCGGGAACGACTACTGTGCCTCCCTTTAAGACAAGTCATTGCAGGAAGCCTCCAGGTTACGACAAATTCCGTTCCTGCGTAGTGTTCATACTGGGAGAGGATGAGAAAAGAGTTGCGAGAGAAGAGTGAACAGGGGTGGCTAGAATGGCTGCCAACCCATCTCACTCACTGGCTAGAGAGTTATAGTTATGAGAAAATAGACACAAAAAGCTGGAGTAACTCAGCGGGACAGGCAGCATCTCTGGAGAGAAGGATGGGTGATGTTTTGGGTTCGAGACCCTCCTTGAGAAAAGTCTGATTAGGCTGGCTTTTCAATTAGCCAGTGTAAAGTTGTGAGAGGTGTGGATGGAGAGAACAAGAACCTTGACTGTAAAATATAAATTTTAATTAATTGGAGAAGGTTAGAAGGCTTAGAGAGGAGTTGAAATTTCTGTTTTCATCCAAGGAGTTGTGATAGTGAAGAACTCTCAACTGAAATCCAACCAATATTGAATGTTTGGATGAGAAATCCTAAACTTGAAAGCCTTACCATCTGAGAACCAGGAAGTGTAAGGAAGACACCCCCCCCCCCACAAAAAAAAATCAACACAGTTCTTGGTGATATTGTCACAGTGGCCTGACTGGGCTCCTTCTGTGCCACAGGGCTTTCAGATTTTATGTAAACCAAAATGTTTAACAAGTCGGAAGAACCTCTATTTAGAAAGGCAATTTAAGTTGATGAGTCTTCATCATGAATGAATTCCGAAATGTTTGTTTTCTTTCTGTCAAAAGGTGATGGTGAGCAGCGTTACTGGCAGAAGATTCTAGTGGATAGGCAAGCAAAATTAAACCGACCACGGGACAAAAAGCGAGGCACCGAGAAGGTATAACTGAATTAATACTTTATTGTCACATGTGACAAGCCACAATGAAATGATTTGCTTGCATTACCAAGGTATGCAAGCAGTCGCAACATAAGGGCACGGACAAAGTTACAAAGTATATACAGTATCCGTGCCAGGTCCCCTTTTGTTCATCCCCCTCCCTCACGGTGGTCCCCCCCACGCCAGGTGTCCATTGTTAATTCCCGTCCCTCATGGCGATCCCCACACCATGTTCTCCTTTGGTCCTTCCCTCGGCAGCGGCGTCCTCGCTCCACGTGGTCCGGCCTCGTCTGTCGGTCGGTGCCCCCATCGACCGCCCCACCGACCTCTCTACTATCACTGCCGGGCCCTCTCCGTGGCGCCGACCCATGCCCCAGCCACATGTCTCCGTCGACTCAACTTCACTGGGGCTTCATTTGTGTATGTTCAGTATATTCAGAAAAGGCATGGCATTTTTATGAATGTGGAATGTGTTTTCATTTACTTTTCCCTACAAGCACAGTAGGCTGAGAAATTTAACAAGTTCTTAAACCCTTTTGTATTACAGTTGATTGTCAAGGCTGAAAAAATAATTGTGGCCAAGACGCACAAAGCTGGCAAGCACATACATTTTTCTGATGAAGACTAAGAACGTCATACCAAAATATCTTCTTTCTTTTGAAAGGACTTTTGCTACTTTGAATTTTTTTTTTACCAGTTTTATACTATGTATTAATACTGTTTACAATAACTAGAAAGATGTTCACAGTTGGACTTTTAAGAAATGCAGTGAAATATTTGACCTTTTTATGGATTGTGTAAATTTGAATCAGTATTTTCATTGTTGCTATAATATGATAATTTGAACACTGCAAATCGTCTTCCATAACATTTGTCTCGAATGTAATCTGTTAAGGTAGATTAACGTAGGAGGTATGGTTAGATAATCTTTTTTGCTGTATGGTTTCAATAGTTTCAGAATTTTACTGTGAAACAGGATTTGGAGTAAATACATTTCAATTTTTTCCCCTATTTTGTTTAATTATTTTTATTAAATTGTTTTTCGTGGGGTGATTTGCAGATTGGGGAGTGGAGTGGGAAAAGATCAACACTCATCACACATTTTGTAGCAGGGATAATTGATCTAAATGTGAAAACCCAAAACATTTGTTTTCTGAACTTTAATAGTCTGTGTGTTCTGCAAGTAAAAATAATGAAATCAAACTTAGGACCCAACTTGTACATTATCTGAATTGATTTGGCACCAGGTGTTTAAGAAGGAACTGCAGATGCTGGAAAATCAAAGGTAGACAAAAGTGCTGGAGAAACTCAGCGGGTGCAGCAGCATCTATGGAGCGAAGGAAATGGGCAACGTTTCGGCCCAAAACGTTGCCTATTTCCTTCGTTCCATAGATGCTGCTGCACGCACTGAGTTTCTCCAGCACTTTTGTCTACCTTTGATTTGGCGCCACGACCGTTTGCAACATCTAGCTGCATTTGAAGGTGCACATGCAGAGTTGTGCATTTGCAGAGTGATCTTCGTGGTTGCAGTTCAACGGTGATCACTCTTGAGGCTCGCACATGAAAACTGGCTGTAAAATGGGAACACTGAAGAGTCTTGGAGTTGAATACAAGAATTGAAGTTGCACCTTTTAATTCATATTGGCGTTCATCGTTGGCTGACCATACATCCCCCACCTCAAATATTGTTATAAAATCCCTCACAAGAAACGGAGTAGTGGCATGAATTCAAATTGGGACCTGATAACTGAGGAACATTTTGATCTTTGCATATTTCAAAGCCCATGAGATGCTCACTTTTCACTTTTGTTGAAGGTTGTGTAAACATAAGCATAATTCTATTAAAATTTTAATTCCTAACATTACTCCTCTTGTGCTGTGGTCAAAAAGATATAATGCAAGAAGCTTTTGAGGCAGTTATGCTTTTATGGGATACTTGTGAACTTGGTTCGCTGTTCAATCAAGAAGGACTAAACCAGCCAATTGCTTATACAAACACATTTAGCATTGTCTGGCTGCTGTGAAATTTGTCCCCTGTAAATGGGGGTGGTTTTTACAGTATCTAAAACGGGTTTGCTTCCTAAAGCAGTTGCAGAATATAAATGCGATCTGCCTTTGAGGTAATTTCTGCTCCTCCCTTTCCTGGAGTCAATTGACTGTTTATTGGGGTACAGGTTCATGCACCATTGTCATCCTTTTTACATATGAGCTTGCAGCTGACAGGCTACAGCATGGGGGAGAGGGGTGGAAGGGATTCATACCATCATGATTAATTCTGTCTTGCACTAGCCACACTTCCTGTAAAAATGACAGATGATGTTCACATTTTTGAAATTATACTCTTTTCTATGCAACATCATGTCTCTACCATTATGTCATCACAGACCAGGAATTTAATCTGAAATGTTCCAAAGATAGACCCAAGGTGCTGGAGTAACTCAGCGGGTCAGGCAGCACCATTGGAGGAAAAGGATGGGTGACTTTTTGGTTTGAGACCCTTCTTCAGAACCGAAACATCACCCATTCATTTTCTCCAGAAATGCTGCCTGACTCGCTGAGATATTCCAGCATTTTGTGTCTATCTTTGGTAGAAACCAGCATCTGTATTTCTTTGTGCTGGAAGGACTGGTGCTGGTTTAGACCAAAGGTAGACACAAAATGCTGGAGCAACTAAGCGGGACAGGCAGCATCTCTGCAGCGAAGGAATGGGTGACGTTTCAGGCCGAGACCCTCAATCTGAAATGTCACCCATTCCTATCCACAGATGCTGCCTGAACCACTGACATTTTATGTCTATCTGCATTTCTTTGCTTCTACATCTGAAATATTGCTGTGTGTGTCGCTGAACATAATGTATTCTGAACACAGTTGAGGCATTGCAGAGGAGAGCTTGTGCAAGTCTCTCTGCAGGAGTTGATATAGGTAACAAAAGCCGTATTTTCTTTTCCAAGACCTTGTCCCTGCCTGAAGTGTAGCTGTTGTGCTGCCTCATATAAAAGAGCATTGCTGCTACAACCATCCAAATACGTAAGTAGGATGAGCTCCAAATGCCTTGGGCCAGGGGCACAATGAAAATACACTCACTGGATATAAATGTGACAGAAAAGGAAGCAGCAGGGAAAGTTGCCCAAGGCCACCTGAGGTGGAGGATCCTGATATGTCAATTTTGAGAGAATGACACGTAGCCTTCCCTGTGGGGTTTTAATATGCAAATTTTGCCTCGGCATGGGGCGAGGGACTTTTAAAATGCAGGATTGAGCCACAGCATGAGTTCCACTCCTCTTGATGAATGAAGAATACTAGCACTTCAGTGACTAATCTACTTTCAGAAGATAGTTAATTGGAATGTCATTCATGCAATTCCACAGGCAAATGTTCAATGTGTTTTGTATCTTTTTTTCACAGTTAACAGCAACTTCCTCTTTCGCACCTCCCACATCAAATTCCTAGATTTAGACTTCAGGCAAAATGACTTATGGAGTCAAAATATAAAATAGAAGGACGATATAATGTGATTGATGCTATATATCCAATTCATTAAATATTAAAATATATGTTTTTGACCATCCTTCGTGATCGAAGAAATAAACTTGAATGGTTGTTTTAAAATGGATGTAAATTTTTTAATGTATTTTTCAGATATTTCTGAACTGGTCTGTTTTACCATGCTTTTTCAATTGCTCTCCCACAATCACATTCTCGGCAATAGAACTAATCTTTCAATTTGTTGTAGGAAGGAAATGCAGTTGCTGGTTTACACCGAAGATAGACACAAAATGCTGGAGTAACTCAGCAGGACAGGCAGCATCTCTGGAGAGAAGGAATGGGTGACGTTTCGGGTCGAGGCACTTTTTGCTGACTCCCTTGATTATTCCTGATCTTCATAGTTTCTTGTAGCGCCTAATTCTAATATTATTATGGGCATGTTCTGGTGCGTCACAAGTCACGGCATCAGGCTTATGTAGCAAGTTGTCTCTTCACTACTCAGCCTGACATGTTTTAGTTATAGCCAAAACAAAATGGTGGTGGTACAGGAGGAAAAGGAACTGCAGATGCTGGTTTATACAAAAAAATACAAAGTGCTGGAGTACTTCAGCAGGTCAGGCAGCATCTCTGGAGATCGTGGATAGATGACGTTTTGGGCCAGGACCCTTGTGGACTGTTCATTCTTCTATTCCCACCAACCACTCCAGACATATTGCTGGAAGACTATGAACACATTTTAACATGGAACATGTTTCAAGCTTGAATCTAATTTTTCTAGAAGAAGAATGGTTGAAAACAAGTCAATATCACCAAATCCCCACAGCATGTTGTAGAAATGAATCGTACGCCGGGGAAGCAGACCACCTGACAAGCCTACCCAGAGACACAAGAACCTGGAGTAACTCAGCGGGACACGCAGCATCTCTGGAGAGAAGGAATGGGTGACGTTTCAGGTCCAGACCCTTCTTCAGACCCTACCCAGAGAATGATGTGGAGAATCTAACATTTGAGTGAAAGCCATACGAAAAGAAAAATAACAGCAAAGGAAATTCTGTATCAAACTAATTTGATACCTTCCATGCCAATAGATTCACAATAGTGTATTTTTTTTAGAAGAGCAATTTTACCATACCTTTTATCTATAAGATACTGTAATGTGATTGATGTTTTAAGGTGTATCTTCATTTGTGGGGAAAAAGGCATTGCTTTGACATGATCAATATATGTGTCTTCTCCCACTTGCACACAAGATATATTTCTTCAACTGAAGCATCTGTAAATGCATTATACGGAAGCATCTGATTCCAGATTATTTATGCACTGGCTATCAAAAGTTTATCAGATTTTTATGATATGAATTCATATTCTCTGATTATATCCAGCTTTCATGACATGTTTTTTATATTTTATTTCATAAGACTTTGAAGAAAATATTGCTTATAGCTAACTTGCCTGCCAGCAAATTGAAATTGCCTGTTTACCCTTGATGCTACTGAATTGTTAAATCAATAAAATCTATCCAGATGGTTTTCAAAAATACTTTTCCTCATTTCTTTTCACTTGCATTGTTTTTTCTTTCAGTCTACTTTCCTGCACTATCTTATACTTTTTTCAAAAACAAGAACTAATTAGCTCGTTCCATTCAGGTAGAAATAGATGTAAATATTGAAGACACATGTGGAAAAATAGGGACGTGAGGACCCATTAAAAGTCATGGTGAAAGTTAAACTGAGGTGAACACCAGAGGCAGAATGGTAGTACCATATGATGCCTGCATGATGGTACTGAGAGTCAGAATTTAGATGTTAGAGGGAACCAAATATAGAACCCTGAACTATGTCTAGGGTGGCCATGCAGATGCTGTAAATAAGCTTGTGGAAGAAAAAGTAATAGAATCATAAAAATCATAGAAACAATGTAGACACATGCCCTTCAGTCCAACTAAACACTGACCATGTTTTCCATCGAAGCTTGTCCCATTTGGCCCATATCCCTCTTAAAACGTTGATGAAGGAATGGGATCATGAGAAGGGATTAACAGCGATGTATTTTAGCAATGATGTATTAAAGCAGGATATAATGAACTACAGAAAATGAAATTGGTGTGCATTCACATGGAAAAATATTAGCAAATGTTGAAAGACCTTTGGAAAGATATATCGGTAGACAGGGTTTAGATGGTTATGGGCCAAGTACAGGGAAATGGGATAACCCAATATGCCATCTTGGTCGACATGGGCTTGATGGGCCAAAGGTCCTGTTTCTGTGCTGCATAGCTCAATGCCCAACAAGACCTTGGTCCTGTGGGCAAGAACAAGAGCCTGTGTCGTTTCTCCAATGTAGAAATGTGAGCATTATAGCAGATATTAAATATATTGGACTGGTGAAATGAAAATAATCTACATAAATGTTTTAAGATACACTCAAGATACTGAAAGCTCCACACAATATACTGCCATATTAAGTTAATGATCTTGTATGTAAGAAAGTCCTGTGTTTGCAGAGCTGAATGTTTGACTATACCCTGTTGATTCACACAATTATAATTTGGGGAAACGAGGTATACTTTATGCAACAAAAGTTTTTTTGGTTTTTTGTGCACCAGCATTTTTTTATGGTGAGGCCACCCTAATTTTTTTTATAAATACATGCAACAGATGGTGCAAAGAGGAACATTCAGAATGGAAGATAAAGGTGTTTTTGTGATTGAGCCAAATTATAAAATGTAAACAAGCTCGAAAATATGCATGAGACTAGAGTCAGCAGAATTTTTTTTCAAAAATGCAACACCTATAGCTAAAATCTATGAAAGACAGAAAATGCTGGAGTAACTCAGCGAATCAGGCAGCATTTTTGGAGAACATGGATAAGTGACGTTTCGGGTCACCAGAAATGTCACATATCCATATTCTTCAGGGATGCTGCCTGACCCGCTGAGTTACTGCAGCATTTACTGTCTTTCCTTGGTAAATTAGTATCTGCAGTTCCTTGTTTCTAGCTAAAATCTATATGCAGTTATATTACCAATAATATCATTAATGGGCAGACATTTGGGTGTGTCAACAAAGGGGATGAGATATTTTATTTGTTCTGTACTTTACACAGACTCAGGATAATTTAAAATAAGATATTTTGGAAATCGAGTAATAGTTTGTAAGATTAGAATGTCCAACAGCAATTTTCTTGGGTGGGTTGATGAGCACAAATCTACAGGGAAGAGGTTGCTACCTGAGGAAAGAAAATCTTCAACAATATCAGGAAGAAATGTCAGGTATCTGTACTTCAGTTAAAACAGATGGAGGTGCAAGAGGTGGGATTCTTGAATTAGTTTGGGAGCTGACATGAGGGTCGTTAGAAGAAGAACCAAAAAAAGATGCAGGATTTGGTCTTGTTCGGAAAAGAGAAGACAATTAGCTAACTGGATAACATCAGTGTCGATGACACGTGAACCACTTATGAGAGCTGGACGAAACATAAGAGGAAGGGGATTCTGCAGAAAGAGCTGTGGTTCGTCCGTGATTGTGGAATGGTGAGCAATTAAATGGGAAATAGGGGTCTAGTGAAATTATATAGAAAGCGGTCAACAGTAGGAACAGCATAGCCATGCTCTTTGCCATGGACTGGCCCAACAGATCAACTGTCCTGTGCAGGAAGGAATTGCAGATGCTGGTTTAAACCAAACATCTGGAGTAACTCAGCGGGACAGGCAAGATCTCTGGGGAGAAAGGATGGATGACGTTTCGGATCGAGACCCTTCTTCAGACAGACAGATCAACTGTCCTGTTCACTATCAACTCTGACTACTTAAGGTGTTGGGGTTCTACTTTGGAGGAGCTGAGGTAAGAAGAATTAGCTGAAGCAGATAGCCAGTCTTAAACAAAAGTTAAGAATGGGGGACCAGCGCCTCTTATTTGCGACAGAGGGCATGGACCACATTTGCTCCAAGTATACATTTGGTCCTTACCTGCCCTCTAACATGCCTGTCCCATGGGCAATCCTCCATTTCATCTGGGAACCCAAGATGGATCAACTATGACAGGGCAATGCACGTCCCCAGATAATGGGGGAACATATATCTAACTTTGCCCTCATTCTGATGGCCACCATTGTGTGCGGCTGCATCAAGCTGTGTGTAGAACTGAAGCACGTAATTCACCAAGGATCGCAACACACCGAGGTTCTAACTATTCCCTATGTTGTGAAGGGTGGGCCCGATCACATTGCCAGGCAATATTCTACTCAGTTGGACGATGCATTACCAGCGCTTTGTGGAAAAGTTCTTTAAGGAAAACACTTTTGACTGGAATCACCATCAGGCAATGGGTCTGCACAGATTTTCCTGCAGGCCTGTGCGAATGTCTCAGTGCTAGAACTCACAACAAGCACAGAGACATCGCTTGGCTGGAAGTGAAAGGCTCCTCCTAGACACTGTTGCTGTCTTAGCCAAAGCGCAAAGCTGCTCTCAAGACAGCAGTGTAGAATATTCCATTCTTTCCCAACTTTTTATATATATATATATTTTTTTGTTGTTTAATCTTTTTCCACTATTTTCTATCTTTATAAAAAATGGAAAAAAATATATATAGAAGCACAATTATTAAGCAAGGATTAACATAAATAATACTGATTATATCTACAAAGAACAAAATGATTTTTATTATGTCAACAATGAACACGTATCTTTTTTTAAAATTATGTAATTGCTTCTAACTAATAAAGAAACGTAACAAAAGACCCCAGTTATGAGGACGAGATTATTGACCGACTGTTCCCGGACTGTGCATTCGTAAAGGAGGTCTGGAAAAGATGCAATGTTCCTTGTCAAGGTTCATCTCCAGCAGTAGCACAACTGTCTGGTTTATGGGAAACTCTGACGATGCTCGCTGAGACAATCATCAAGTGCGGCTGGAAGATCATCATCTCAGTGAAAGAAGCATTTTGTACAAACAATGTAGCTGCAGATGCTGGTTGACCCAATAGGACAACAAAGTGCTGGAGTAACTCAGCGGGTCAGGCAACATCTCTGATGGCTGGCAAGTGGGAGGCTTTCAAAAGTGAGACAGCAAGAGTACAGGGGCAGCATGTTGCTGTTGGAGTGAACGATGTGACTGGCAGGTTTAAGGTGCCTTGGTTGACTGGAGATTTTGAGGCTTTGGTCAGGAAAAAGGAGTCCTACCTCCAATATAGTCATCCAGTGAATCTCTCAGTGAGTGTTACTGCGGCAATGTGGTGCAGCAGTAGAATTGCTGCCTTATAGCGCTAGAGACCCGACTTTGATCCTGACCATGGGTGCTGACTACAGAGTTTGTACGTTCTCCTTGTGACTGCGTGGGTTTTCTCCAGGTGCTTCGGTTTCCTCCCACACTCCAAAGAGTTGTAGGTTAATTGGCTTTTGTAAATTGTTGTGGAGGGTTGTATTTCTAATTGGTGGTCTACGTCAGTGGAGTTCACAAGTTATAGGAGTAGAAATAGGCCATTCAGCCTATCGGGCCTTCTCCGCCATTTAATCATGGCTGATCTCTGCTTCCTAATCCCATTTTCCGGCCTCCTCCCCATGACCCTTGACATCCGTTCTAATCAGTTTGGAAAGGAAGTGCAAATGGCATTTAACTCTGACAAGTATGAGGTGCTACACTTTGGTATGTTAAATTAGGCATGCCTTGCACATTAAATGGCACAGCCTTGAAGAAGGTTGCGGAACAGCGAGATCCGGGAGTATAGGTGCATGGTTTCTTAAATATTATGACTCAGGTGGATCATGGGGTGAAGAACTCTTCATTGGGAAGAGTTTCGAATACAAAGATTGTGATATCATGAGGAGATAAAGGTCTCGACCCGAAACGTCGCCTATCTCCTTCGCTCCTTAGATGCTGCTGCACCCGCTGAGTTTCTCCAGCTTTTTGTGTAACCCTTGTGATATCATGATGCAGTTGTCCAAGTCATTGATGAGACCACACGTGGAGTACTGTATGCAAATCTGGACGCCATGCTTTTGAAAGGATGTCTTGAAATTAGAAAGGGTGCAGAAGAGATTCACCAGGATGCTACCTAGGCTTGCAGAATTTAGTTACAAGAAGAGGTTGGATTTATTGGCACGCTTTTTTCTTTGGGGAGTAGGATCCTGAGGGCTGAACCTATTGAAGTGTGAAAGATCATGAAGGACATTGAAAAAAGTGAACACGCACAGTCTTTTTTTCCCAGGGTAGAGGATTTTAAAATGAGAGGGCATAAATCTCCCAGGAGAGGGGGGCAGGGAGATTTAAGAGGGACCTCAGGAGCATTGTTTTCACTTAGAGGGTTGTCCATATCTGGAATGAGCTGCCAGAGGATGCTATAGAAGCAGATACAGTTACAATATTCAAAAGACATTTGGACAGATATATGGACAGGAAAGGTTTCGAGCGAACGTGTAGGAAGGAACTGCAGATGTTGGTTTAAACCGAGGATAGACACAAAAAGTTGGAGTAACTCAGCCGGGCAGGCAGCATCTCTGGAGAGAAGGAATTGGAGATATTTTGGTCAAGACCCTTCATCCCAACACGAAACGTTACCCATTCCCTCTCTCCAGAGATGCTGCCTGTCCCGCTGTGTTACTCCAACTTTTTGTGTCTCTCCAAGGTTTAGAGGGATATTGGTAAAATATGAGCAAATGGGACCAGCTCACTATGCCACCTTGGTCGACATGGACAAGATGGCCTGAAAGGCCTGTTTCCATGCTGTACAGCTCAATGACTTAGTGACCCTTGCTTAAAGAATGATACTTGGTATAAAACGAAAAGTTGATTTTAGTTGAGCAGTGGTTGCAACTGATCAAATGGGGAAATGGGAAAATTTTGATTCCATTCTCCATTTGCCATCAATATCACAAAATCTGAAATTACTTTTTAGTTTAGTTTAGATTTACAGCGCTGAGTCAGGCCCTTCAGCCCACCGAGTCCACGCCGACCAGCGATCTCCGCATATTAACACTATCCCACACACACTAGGGGCGATGAACACATACACCAAGCCAATTAACCTACATAGCTGCTCGTTTTTAGAATGTGGGAGGAAACTGAAGATCTCGGAGAAAACCCACGAGGTCATGGGGAGAACATACAAACTCCATACAGACAGCACCCGTACTCGTGATCGAACCGGGGTCTCTGGTGCTGCAAGCGCTGTAAGGCAGCAACTCTACCGCTGCACCACCGTGCTGCTGTTAATATCAATAGTACAGGTCGGCTCTGGTAGAGTTGCTGCCTCAATGCACCAGAGACCCAGGTTTGATCCTGACCCCATGTGCTGCCTGAATGGTCTTTGCACATTGTACCTGTGAGCACATGGGTTTCCTCCGGGGGGGGGGGGGTTCCTGTTTCCTCCCACATCCCAGACGTGTGAGTCTGTAATTGGCCTCTGTAAAGTGCTGTGTGTGTGTGTGTGTGAGTGTGTGTGAGTGTGTGCATGTGTGTGTGTGTGTGTGTGTGTGTGTGTGTGTGAGTGTGTGCATGTGTGTGTGTGTGTGTGTGTGTGTGTGTGTGTGTGTGTGTGTGTGTGTGTGTGTGTGTGTGTGTGCGTGTGTGTGTGTGCGTGTGTGTGAGAAAGTGGGATAACATAGGATTAGTGGAATGGGTGATTAATGGTCGGTGTGGACTTGTGGGACAAAGGGTCAGTTTCCATGCTGTATCTTTCTTAATTCTTAATGTATTTGATGAGTACCACAGTTTGGCATTAGAATTGCCAATAATAAATCACACCCTGACAAAATCACAATTTATAATCTCAATTTTATTCTGCAAAATTCAGACCCTTTTCCCTTCTATCAGTTTTTGTTGTTTCTCCACTTCACCTTTTACTCCTTACCAAAGGATGAATTCCATCGGATCATTTTCTAAGGAGGAGTGAATGACTATTAGCATAGTAAATACGTGACAACAGTGAGGAGATTACACCAAAAGGTACTGCTGTTCTGTTAATGAGTATGCATACAAGGAGTTGTTTTACCCATTTGATCCCCATTAGAAAAATGCATGCTATGCACAAGATTTAAGTAACCAGTGTCTACAAAGAGATGGGATTAATTCCAACTAATTAGCATTGTGCATTGTGTAAATTGAAATAGCTGAACCTTAAAAAAAATGCCAGGAATTCCTGAGGAACTGTGTGTATGTGTTACGTTGCTTAATGGCCATTGATTCGCACCCACTGACAATAATTCCCAGGATGAAAGTAAATGGGTGTGCAAGCGTCTGAGGCATAATCAAAGAAGTAGAAACTATGGTTGAAGCAGAAAGGTTTTCCTGCTATTATTAAGTTTTAATTGGATTTATTATGCCTTTATAGTCCATTTGGAATATAAAACTTTGCTGACGCGGGAAAACTGCTGTGAGAATGATCCTGCAAATTAATATTTCTGGCGGCAGGAGTACATGCTCGGGGATATGCTGAAAGTTTGCTGTGGCCAACATATAGGCCTGGTAAGGAAGGACTGTGATCAATGTTCCAGCTTCCAACGGACACTCAAGAGTCAACGTGTTTAATTGTTGTGTGCACCAGATCTGGAACAATGACATTTTTACTTTTTGCATCACATTAACGTGACAAATTATCAATGAACATGCAATGAACAATATTAAATGGAGAGAATAAACAATATTAATGGAGAAAGCAGGAACAGGGTACTGATTTTGGATGATCAGCCATGATCATATTGAATGGCGGTGCTGTCTCGAAGGGCCGAAGGGCCTACTCCTGCACCTATTTTCTATGTTTCTATGTTTCTGTTTTTCTAATACAATAATTATCAGTTACACTGTGTGGTATAGTGTCACAGCTGGTAGGGCAGCTGCCTCAAAGTGCCAGAGATCCAGGTTCGATCCTGACCTTGGGTTCTGTCTGCATGGAGTTTGCACATTCTCCCTGTGACAACGTGGGTTCACTCTGGGTGCTCAGGTTTCCTCTTACATCCCAGAGAAATGTGGGTTTGTAGGTTAATTGACCTCTGTAAATTCTCCCCTAATGTGTAGTGAGTGGATAAGAAATGAGGGATGACATATACAATGTAATGGGTGATCACACTAGATCACTCTGAAGAAGGGTCACGACCTGAAAGATTCTGAAGGTTCCAACCCCAAAAATTCTCCTATTCCTGCTCTCCAGAGAAGCAGCATGAACCGCTGAGTTACTCCAGCATTTTGGGTTCTTTTGAAATGGTTATCACGTGGTTTCAGTAGACCAAAGGGCCTGATTTCCTGTATCTCTGTATCTCTAAACTAAACATACTATGCAACCAGATAATAATAATGCAAGTCGAAGTACATAGTGCAACCTTAAACAAAGTCCATTGTTGTGGGTTGGGGCCTGGGTTACAGCTCAATGGACACATGTGTATTGTTCAAAGAGGCACATAGAGTGATGTTCATGGTTTGGGCATAGAATGTATTCATTTTTAGTTTAGTTTAATTTAGAGATACAGTATGAAAACAGGCCCTTTGGCCTACCGGGTCCGCGTCGACCAGCGATCCCTGCATAATAACACTATCCTGCACACACTTGGGACAATTTTTACATTTACCAAGCCACTTTTCCTACATATCTGCACATCTTTCGAGTGTGCGAGGAAACCGAAGCTCTCTGAGAAAAACCCACGCGGTCACGGGGAGAACGTACAAACTCCGTACAGACAGCTCCGTTGGGTCCAAACCCGGGTCGCCACGCTGCAAGCGCGTTAAGGCAACAACTCTACCGCTGCGCCACCGTGCCGCCCACTATAATTTGATGACACTACAAATGTATTGTCTTCATGACACAAAGTCATGTACTGCTTTGCATTTCTTGAAAAGATTTTTTCAATGCTGATCTTTGATAAAAGAGATTAAAATGAAGTCGAAAGCTGAACTGTAAAAACCAGATCTGTCCTCAACAGAGGCCTCACTTTTCTTCATTGAAAACCAGCAGCTGCAGTTACTTCCTACACAAGACATGAGAGTGGGCAACCTTGTCAGGGAAGCTATCTGTTTCCCACCTATTAATGTGGACTTTACCACTCACGTTTGTGTAGAACAGCAGGATCCAATTCCTGATTTGCTCACGAGAGTCCATTTTGGAGCGCATGCCCATTACATACATGTGTGATATTTAGTCAACTGTCCAAGCATTTTTTTAATTTCAAAAATAAAAAATACATGCAAGAAAATCAAAACAAAAAATATTCACGACTTTCTTTACATTGGTATTCTCATTGGTTCTATACATATGTAGCATTAGCACGTGGTGTACACAAAGCACCATAGCAACTCATGTATACACCTACCGGTGGTGCATCGGTAGAGTTGCTGCCTTACAGCGCTTGCAGCGCCGGAGACCTGGGATCGGTCCCAACGGAGCAGTCTGTACGGAGTTTGTCGTTAAAGGCCTCCGGCTGCGTTCCCAGTCCACAGCCGCGGCCTGGCGGGAAGCCGGGGTCCCCACGCATTGCCAGCCAAGTAAGGTCTTGGTGCTTGCTGGAGAACTCTGGCAATGAGGCATTCTGCCAAATGGTGCTGACGGCCTGCTTGAGGAACCATGCCATGGGATCCATGGTTTTCTTCTCCAGCAGTGCATGCAGGATGTTCCATGCTAACCACTGCCTGATTAGTGTTGGTTAATTACCACCATGTGCACCGAGATGCAGTGAAAAGTTTGGTTTGTGTGTTATCCAGTCAAAATATGCTATACATGTGTACAATCAAGCCATACACAATAGAACAAGTTGTTCAAAGAGAAAAATACCAGTGTGCAAAAATATGGCATTCCAGCGTTATAGTTACAGTGATAAAATTCCAACGTGCTTAATGATGTAGATTGAAAAATCAGACTACATCTTTAGATTAGATTAGATTAGATTTTATTACTTGTCATTCGAACCTCAGCGAGGCTCAAATGAAACTCTGTTTCTACAGCCATACAAACAAAACAATTCCTACAAAACATACAAACAATTCAATTTACACAAACATCCATCACAGGGAATCTCCTCCTCACTGTGATGGAAGGCAAAGTCTTCTCTCTCCTAGGCTTGTGGAAGAACTATTCAGTCGTTTGATAACAGTGGGGGAGAAGTTATTCCTGAGTCTGGTGGTCTCTGCTTCCAGGCTTCTGTATCTTCTGCCTGATGGGAGAGGGGGGAAATAGGAACTGAGCAGGAGGAAAAAAGTCCTTGATTGTGTTTGCTGCTTTCCTGAGGCAATGTGAAGTGTACATTGAGTCAATGGTGGGGAAACTGGTTTGTGTGATGGACTAGGCTACATTAAGACTTTTCTACAATTTCTTGCTGTCTTGGGCAGATCTGTTGCTCAAATAAGCTGCAATGCATCCCAATAGGATGTTTTCTATGGTGCATCTGTAGAAGGCGGCGCGGTGGAGCAGCGGTAGAGTTGCTGCCTTACAGCGCTTGCCGTGCTGGACACCCAGGTTTGAGCCCGACTACGGATGCAATCTGGATGGAATTTTACGTTCATAATGACCAATGGGGTTTTCTCTGAGATCTTCGGTTTCCTCCCAAACTCCAAAGGCATACAGGTTTGTAGGTTAATTGGCTTGGTATAAATGTAAAATTGTCCCCAGTGTTTGTAGGATGGTGTTAATGTGCGGGGATTGCTGGTGTGTGCGGACTCTGGGCCGAAGGGCCTGTCTCCGTGTGGTATCTCTAAACTAAACTAAGCTAAACATGAATATTTGCATTTTTACATATCTTTTGCACAAGCAAATGTTGGGTGCTTCAAACAAAATTTGACAGACAAAGAAATACACATCAAAATGGAATTGATGCAATGATCAATCAAATTGATTTATTTTTTGGGAATGAATTAAAAGAGACATAAGTGGATTGGTGAATGGATTTAAAGAGAGGATTCCAAAAGCAGCAACCAAAAAAGAAAGATCCAAAAAGGGAATCCATGAAAATGTCACGCATGCAACAAAGTCGCCTGCAGAAATCATGGACATGTAAAGGCCTGGAGATGGTTACTGAGCTGCAGCAAGGAGGGATTTGAAATAGAGAGGAATAATATTTTAATCTCGGCAACGTTGAGGATCAATATGTATGCAAGCACATTGGTGAACTGGAAGCAGTGTGAGTTATGATACAGGTATCAGAGTTTTGGTGACAAACCTAAGCTCCAAAGGATGTAAAGCGGAATGTCAGTAAGGAGAACAATAGACTAGTCCAAGCTTGAACGTAACTGGGGCATGGCTGGGTATTCTATGTACAGATGAGCTGAGGATGGCCAGAGAGAAATGAATTGATAAAGGTGGAAGTGGTCGGAAGCTCAGTTTTGGATCCGAAAATGTATTAAATTTGCTCATTGTCTGATTGAGGCATGATCAAGGAGGGAAATTGAGCTGGTAACTGATGAGCTGGTAACTGATGAGCAAAGTTGTTTGCTTGGTGTATAGAGCCATGTATAATACACTGCTCTGTTTAATTGCTACATGTTTAGTGTCCGTACACTAATGCAAAGCAAGAAAAATCCTCCACCTTGTTCTTGGTCTTCCATTATTTTGGACTTATCTTTATCTTCTCTTTGAAAAGGGTACCATTGTATTCAGTGATTTGTTCTTCACGTTGATTTTCCCAAGTAAATATTTGCTGTGTTTTCTGATCTCTGTATCTGGAATTAAACATCAGTTCAGGTTCTTCGAAGGAACTGTGGCAATAGTCAACACTAGGCACCAGAGCCAATGTAATAAAGTTATCAACAAAATACATGAGACGTTAGAAGCCATTACTCGGGCTTTAACACTTACAGCTGACGAACCCCATCTGTTCCCGATGTCGGGGAAGTCCAGGACAAGGGGTCACAGCTTAAGGATAAGGGGGAAATCCTTTAAGACCGAGATGAGCAAGACTTTTTTCACACAGAGAGTGGTGGGTCTCTGGAACTCTCTGCCACAGAGGGTAGTTGAGGCCAGTTCATTGGCTATATTTAAGAGGGAGTTAGATGTGGCCCTTGTGGCTAAGGGGATCAGGGGGTATGGAGAGAAGGTAGGTACAGGATACTGAGTTGGATGATCAGCCATGATCATATTGAATGGCGGTGCAGGCTCGAAGGGCCGAATGGCCTACTCCTGCATCTATTTTCTATGTTTCTATGTTTCTATGTTAAGAATAGTCCATCAGCCTTACAAGAGAATATGTGAAAGGTCCTGTATAAGGACTGAGAGGCCCTATAGCAGAAGCGTCCACGTCACGGGGCTGGAAACTGGAAGTATCCCGAGCTAATTCTGCTACCACCATCATCTATTGCACCAAGTGATGGCTCCCACTGATTTTCGCCGGAAGCTTGCGTCCTGTTCTGGTCGGACGATGACAGCGTTGTCAACATTTAAAACATGGAAGATGGACACAGAAGAAACTGCTTGAGAAATGACTGAGAAATGTCTTTAGTGTAGACTTGGAATCAAGTGATCCAGTCATGAATAAAATATCAGGTGTGAAGTTCACCATTGTGACGGCCTGCTTAATGTGGTTTTCAACAACTTGTCTCTGTCGGAGCAATCATCTTGGGGAACTGAAGGAGTCAGTAGAAAGAAAGGGTGCAAAGATTTTAGGAGTAAAATGTTCACTCTTCCCTTTCATGAAGTGCAGGTAACTACCTCTGTCAAATGGACTTTAACAGCATATAGCAACATATTGTGTTTACCATTGGCAAGCTGGTCTACTGTGGAAGGCAAGGTTGCATTGCTTCCCAATCTCAAACAGGCGTTTCAGGAGTGAGTTCATTCCTTATTGCCCGGGACTTTACGGGCAAACTGCAATTAGGATTAAATGTGTAGGAAGGTACCACAGATGCTGGTTTAAAGCAATGATAGACACTCAGCGGGTCTTCAGAAGGGTCTCGATCTGAAACGTCACCTACTCCTTTTCACCAGTGATGCTGTCTGACTCGCTGAGTTACTCCAGCTTTTTGTATCTATCTGCAATTAAGATGAAGCTGCTGTGCACAAACCTTACGTGTGTACATGATAATAGATGGAAATAGAATAGAACAGAATTCTCATTTGCTGAGAGGGTTAAATAAAATGGATCCCTCCAAACTGTGGAGATGGAGTCATCAAATAGTTGACATAGATTACCGCAGGCTCCTGGGGCTGAATATACAGTGTAAACTCGATGTGACATGCCTTGTTGTGTCACACTTTTAGATATAGCATTGGTATCATCATTGGGTAAACGTTAATTTTACTTAAAATGTAGGTAGTTTCTAATGCAGGTGGTAAAGTTGACCATGTTATATTGAAGTTGCTCTGTATCATCAACTGCTATATTCCAATAACTATTGATTGCCACATTGCTCAATGCACCACAGTCCCTTCAATCACTGTCAATCAGGAGTGGGAACTGATATTCATTTTAAAAAAAGGACACCAATTGCTGGAGTAATTCGACAGGTTAAGCAGCATATCTACAGGACATGGATAGGAGATATTTTGGGTCGGGACCTATCTTCAGACCAATCTGCAGAAGGCTACCAACCTGAAATGTCACCTGTCCATGCTCTCCATGGATGCTGCCTGACGCACTGAATTACTCCGGCACTTTTGTGTCCTTTTATGTAAACCGGCATCTGCGGTTCTGTTTCTACATTTTGACTGGTTCGAAGTAGGTATGCCTACTTTGAAGAAATTCTCCTCCTCTTTACGAGTGTGAAAAAGGGTCCCAACCCGAAATGTCACCAATCCATGTTCTCCAGAGATGCTGTCTGACCCGCTGAGTTACTCCATCACTTAGTGTCCTTTTTTTGTTAACCTGCGTCTGCAGTTTCTTGTTTCTACAACTGATAGTTATATATTTCACAATACCTTACTCCAATATCTGCCACTACCTCAAGCTACCTACTAACATTTGAGCCATTTAACTATGATACATTACCCAAATGCAGGACAACATTCAGTAGTAAACTCTCCTCTCTTTTACAGAATGGTGTGTCTGGATCATGTGGCTTCTTGGAGGGGATGTTACTATCGGAATGGTCATTATGGAATTGGTGTTTCCAGTCAGAGAAAATGACGGCACACCCATATCTGCGATTCAGATTCAGATCCTGGCTGTTATCATACCGTATATACCAGGGTGCATTGAAATTCCCTGTTTACCTGAAACTCGCAGAATAAACAGTACACACATATCAATCGTAAATACAACAATATATATAATGAGTGCAAAACAGTGCAAAATTGTAGTGCAAGCAGAAGTGTGCAAAAAACAATGAAAGTACAACCATGGAATAACCAAAAGAGGTAAAGTTAAAAGAATGGTGGGTGATAGAACCTCTGGGAAGCAGATGTGAAAGGTAATGGGTTCAGAGGTTTGACAGGACCCAATTCCTGTTGGCAAATTGTACTTCCACTTAATCCAACAATCCGAATTATATGATGGAACTCCTATGAACATGCCATTTCCTTTACTCTCCCTCATCTAACTGTTAACATACGCAAGTACCTTTCTCCTATCCAATGGTCAACGCTCTAAACTGGCAGGGCAGTCATGAGAAGAGTGAGGATATGGTGACACGATCACTTGTTTTATTTTTTTTTTAAATTGCAGGAGTAATTCAGCCATTAGGCAGAAATTGTGGGGGGAATGGAAAGTAAATAAGTTTCGGGTCTGAAGAAGGGTTGCGACCCAAAATGTTGTCTGTCTATTCTCTCCACAGGCGTTGCCCGAACCTTTGAGATTCTGTAGTACTTCATTTTTGCTCAAGATTCCAACTTCTGCAGTTTCCTGTATCTCTACTTATATTATTGCAGTCACCATCTCCTTTTACTCAAGTTTTTAGTTTTTGTGTGTACCAAGAACAGAGCAATGAAATTCTTGCTGTCTTGTTGCAGCTTTACACGTCCATTTACACAATGACACAAGAAATAAACATACAATAATCAATGACACTACAAATTAACAATCTACAGTTGGTAACCAGCCATAATAGTGGAAAACCAAAGTATGGAAAGGGAACTGTGTCTGTGGGGTGGAGATGGAAAGATATGACTTGTGATGGGATCCCGTTGGAGGTGACCAAAATGGTGGAGGATGATGTGCTGTATGCGAAGGATGCTGGGCTGAAAAGTGAGGACGAGGGGGACTCTGTCCCTGTTTACGACTGGGGGAGAGGAAGCTATAGGATACAGAGGAGACACATGTGAGAGCCTCATCTGTGATGGAAGAGGGGAATTCATGTTCCTAAAGAATGGTGACATCTTGGATGTGTTGGTAGGGAACACCTCATCATGGGAGCAGATGTGGCAGTTATGGAGGGATTGGGAGTAGGGGATAGAGTCTTTGGAAGAAGCCGGATGGGAAGAAATGTATCTAGATAACTGTGACAGTCAGTAGGTTTGTAATATACATCAGTCGATAGTCTATCCCCCATGATGGAGACGGTGAGATCAAGAAAGGGGAGAGAGAAGTGTTTGAGATAGCCCAGGTGAATTTGAGGGCAGGGTGGAAGTTAGTGGCGAAATTAAAAAAGTCCATGATTTCTGCATGGGTGCAGGAGGTAGCCCCGATGCAGTCATCAATGTAGCAGAGATAGAGTTTGGGGATAGGATCAATGTAGGCCTGGAATAGGTGACCAAAAGTCAGGCATAGCTAATAGTTAATAGTTTCTTTATTGTCATTGTAACATGAGCCATGTACAACAAAATTTAAAAATGTCAACCAGTCAGTGCACCATTCAAACCATAAAAGCTAACGATAGATCCAGGGTAAAATATTAAAAAAGATAAACAACTAAAATAAATATGAAATATGAAAATAGCACGCATAAACACACAACCCTACATCCTTCTGTCGATTTCACAGTGTACCAACCACAGTCCCTTAGTCCCCGCGTTCCTTGGCGGCTACATTTAGTGCCTTTATAGCAGTGGGGTAAAAACTGTTTTTAAGTCTGTTTGTCCTTGTCCTTGTAGATCTGTACCATCTGCCTGACGGCAACAGTTCAAACAGGGAGTGTCCGGGGTGGGAAATGTCCTTTATAATATTCTGGGATTTTTTGATGCAGCGGGAACTGTGTAAGTCCTCCAAGGTAAGGAGAGGGCAGCCGACAATCCTCTGGGCGTTGTCAATGGCCCTCTGGAGCGCTTTCCTCTGAGCCGCTGTGCAGCTGGTGTACCACACGCATACACAGTATGCTATGATGCTCTCAATGGAGCACCGATAAAAGGACAGCAGCAGCCTCTGTGTGATGTTATTCTTCCTGAGCATCCTCAGGAAGTGCAGTCTGTGCTGGACCTTTTTCAGCAGTGCAGAGGTTTTCACGCTCCTCCTCAATATGGATTCCCAGGCTGGGGCCCTTGCGAGTGCCCATGGCTACAGCTTTGACCTGGATGATGCGGTAGGATACATTATTATGGGTGAGGACCAGTTCTGCTAGGCTAAGGAGAGTGTTGGTAGAGGGAAATTGACAGATGACCTTAAGGCCTTCCTGGTGGGGGATGCTGGTATAAAGTGACTGAACGTCCATAGTAAAGCTGAGGGAACGGGGGCCTGGAAACCAAAAGTTCTTAAAACGTCGAAGGGCGTGTGAGGTCTGCCAGGACGATTGGTCTGCCAGGGCAATTCTGCTCATGGATTTTGTGGAGAAGGTAAAAATGGACCGTGCGGGGAACAATAGGGTTGGAGACTGTGGAGGGCAGATGGCCAGAATAGACAAAATAGATCAGAGAGATACACTCGAGAGATTGGGTTGATGGTTAGGGACAGGAGAGAGAAGGTGTGGAGGGGGAGTGCATTGCAGTGGACGGTTGAAAAGGCAGGATTAGCTTCTTCACCAACCTGTGTGAGAAGGTGGGCTACACACTAAACAAATCACCAATGTTTGTTTTTCAAAAAATATACTTGTTCATTATTAATAACAATTAGGATATGTCGATATCTTCATTCAACGTTCTAAGCAGTTCAATACATTTCACTTTGAATACGTTCAATTCAGAATTGTTTCAATATCATTAATGCATGTAAACCTTTTACACTGTGAGTTTCAATATATCTTGCACCCTGGTATATTTGACAATAAACTAACCTGTTGGTAAACATTGCATCAGTGAAGCATTTGAAACATGAGAACACAAAGATTTTAAGGATCTATATTCCTACCCTGCAAATAAAATTGAAGAGTGACCTCTTGTGGAGAAAACAGGATTTTAAAATGGTTGCAAATGTAATTTTCAATCTTGTACTTTGAATGCTTTTCTGATATGTTTAGGGCTTTTGTATCATTTCTGTGTTTCAATGTAGAACAGAATAATATTGCACTCAACTTCTATTATATATGGTTAAAATATAAAATATAGGTACAATATCATTCACTGGAGAGCAAGGTGACTCTTGGAGTCGGGATTTCTCTTCAGACTGATTGTGGGGGGGGGGGGGGGGGGATGAAGGAAGCTGGAAGAGGGGAGAGGCAGGACAAAGTATGGCAAGTAAAAGGTGGACACAGGTCTGGAAGGCAGAAGGTTGGAACAAAGGTCAGAGTTAAAAGCAGAAGGTGTGAGGCAGTTGAAGTTGCGGATTGTGGGGTCAGAGGGAGGAAAATAGCAGGACATGATGGGAGGGGTGGGGAGAGATGCATTGCAGTCCAGGTAGGGTACAGGGGTGGGGGGGGGGGGGGCAGAAGTGCGGGTGTTAGGATGGGAAGTGGGGTTAAAATCCGATCAAAGATAGTTTGAGGGTCTTCAATGAGGTGGCAGGACTGAACTACTATCTAACTCATTGGAGACCCTTGGACTCTCTTTGATCAGACTTTACTAACTTTTGTACAAAGGTAGACACAAAATGCTGGAGAAACTCAGCGGGTGAGGCAGCATCAATGGAGAGAAGGAATTGGCTTCGAGACAATAGGCAATAGACAATAGACAATAGGTGCAGGTGTAGGCCATTCGGCTCGTCGAGCCAGGACTGCCATCCAATGTGATCATGGCTGATCATCCACAATCAGTACCCCGTTCCTGCCTTCTCCCCACATCACCTGACTCCGCTATCTTTAAGAGCCCTATCTAGCTCTCTCTTGAAAGTATCCAGAGAACCGTCCTCCACCGCCCTCTGAGGCAGAAAATTCCATTCTCACAACTCTCTGTGTGAAACAGTTTTTCTTCATCTCCACTCTAAATGGCTTACTCCTTATTCTTAAACTGTGGCCCCTGGTTCTGGGCTCCCCCAACATCGGGAACATGTTTCCTGCCTCTAGCGTGTCCAAGCCCTTAACAATCCTATATGTTTCAATGTTTTCCCCTCTCATCCTTCTAAAATCCAGAGTGTACAAGCCCAGCTGCTCCATTCTCTCAGCATATGACAGTCCCGCCATCCCGGGAATCAACCTTGTGATCCTTATTATTATTGTAATAATATTGCATTCTATATTTTAACATAGAAACATAGAAAATAAGCGCAGGAGGAGGCCATTCGGCACTGAGCCAGCGACCTCCATTCATTGCGATCATGGCTGATCGTCCCCAATCAATAACCCGTGCCTGCTTTCTCCCCATATCACTTGATTCCACTAGTCCCTAGAGATCTATCTAACTCTCTCTTAAATCCATACAGTGATTTGGCCTCCACTGGCCTATGTGGCAGGGAATTCCACAAATTCACAACTCTCTGGGTGAAAAAGTTTTTTCTCACCTCAGTCTTAAATGGCCTCCCCTTTATTCTAAGACTGTGGCCCCTGGTTCTGGACTCACCCAACATTGGGAACGTTTTTCCTGCATCTAGCTTGTCCAGTCCTTTTATAATTTTATGTTTCTATAAGACATCCCCTCATCCTAAACTCTAGTGAATACAAGCCTAGTCTTTTCAATCTTTCCTCATATGAAAGTCCCGCCATCCCAGGGATCAATGTCGTGAACCTACACTGCACTGCCTCAATCACAAGGATGTCTTTCCCCAAATTAGGAGACCAAAACTGTACACAATACTCCAGATGTGGTCTTACCAGAGCCCTATACAACTGCAGAAGAACCTCTTTACTCCTATACTGAAATCCTCTTGTTATGAAGGCCAACATTCCATTAGCTTTCTTCACTGCCTGTTGTACCTGCACGCCAACTTTCAGTGAGTTGTGTACAAGGACACCCAGGTCTCGCTGCACCTCCCCTTTACCTAACCTAACCCCATTGAGGTAATAATCTGCCCCCTTGTTTTTGCCGCCAAAGTGGATAACCTCACATTTACCTATATTATACTGGTTATATTATAGATAAAGCAGTTATAGATTATAGATTATATCTATTATATTAATCTATTCCTGGGATTGCAGGGCTTCCTTATGAAGAACCAGACTGATTCCTGGGATGGCAGGACTTCCATATGAAGAAAGACTGGATAGACTCGGCTTGTACTGGCTGGAATTTAGAAGATTGAGGGGGGATCTCATAGAGACTTACAAAATTCTTACGGGGTTGGACAGGCTAGATGCAGGAAGATTGTTCCTGATGTTGGGGAAGTCCAGAACAAGGGATCACAGTTTAAGGATAAGGGGGAAGTCTTTTAGGACCGAGATGAGAAAATCATTTTTCACACAGAGAGTGGTGAATCTGTGGAATTCTCTGCCACAGAAGGTAGTTGAGGCCAGTTCGTTGGCTATATTTAAGAGGGAGTTAGATGTGGCACTTGTGGCTAGAGGGATCGGGGGTATGGAGAGAAGGCGGGTACGGGATACTGAGTTAGATGATCAGCCATGATCATATTGAATGGTGGTGCAGGCTCAAAGGGCCGAATGGCCTACTCTGGCACTTATTTTCTATGTTTCTATGTTTCTATTATAGATTAACCATTTTTTATGGTTAAAATATAAAATATAAGTAGCACAAGTGTTCGGCAAAATAGTTGCCGAGTCTATGCCTTATCAAGCCGAATTACAGGAAACCACATCGGGACATCGGATGCAGTAGATGAGGTTAGACTGCGTTAGAGACATGAGCCTCTATCTCACCTTTAGTCCCTGGATGGAGGAGGTATAGGGACAGGTGTTACATCTCCTGCGGTTGCAGGGCAAAGTACCTGCGGAGGGAGTGATTTGGGTGGGAGGGATGAATGGACCAGGAAGTTGTGGAGGGAGTGGTCTCTGTGGAAGGTGGAAAGGGGTGGAGACGGGAAGATGTGACTGGTGTTGGAATCACTTTGGAGGTGATGGATATGTCGGAGGATGATGTTTTGAATGTGGAGGCTGGAGGGGTGAAGGGTGTGGAGCAGGTGAACTTGTTACGTCTGTGGGGAGGGGGAGCTACAGGACACAGAGGAGACATGGGTGAGGGATCCATCTCTGATAAATAGATAGGTTTCCCATCTATGGCATAAAAATAAAACGGGGAAGGCGGCTCAACCGTGGCTTACGAGATAAATTAGGGATAGTGTTAAATCCAAGGAAGAGGCCTATAAATTGGCCAGAGGAAGCAGCAAATGGGAGGACTGGGAGAAATTTAGAATTCAACAGAGGAGGACGAAGGAGTTAATTAGGAGGGGGAAAATAGAGCATGAAAGAAAGCTTGCGGGGAATATAAAAAACTGACTGTAAAAGCTTCCTTAGATATGTGAAGACGAAAAGGATAGTGAAGACAAATGTAGGTCCATTACAGTCAAAAACAGATTAATTTATAAAGGGAAACAAGGAAGTGGCAGACCAGTTAAACAAGTACTTTGGTTCTGTCTTCACTATGAAAAACACAAACAATCTCCCAGAAATACCGGGGGACCGTGGATCTTGCAGGAGGGAAGAACTGAAGGAAATCCACATTAGTCAAGAAATGGCGTTAGGTAGACTGTTGGGACTGAGGGCAGATAAATCCCTAGGGCCTGATGGTCCGCATCCCAGAGTACTCAAGGCAGTGGCCCTAGAAATCGTGGATTTTTTATATTTCAAAATAGACTTTATTCAAGTAATAAATATTTACAATACATCAACCGTGCGAAAAATCCATCTGACATTTTCGGAGGCTATACAAATTCTTCCATGCAGTCTATATACATTTTTCAAATTTTACTAATTAATCCCCCACCCGTGCCACTCATGTGGCCCCCCGGCATGGGATACCTTCCCTTATTTTGAGGGGCGTCTCCACCATACAGTGCCCCCCATGTCCAGCAGCGGAAGGACCTTAGACTGTGGCCCTCCCCCACCGAGCCTTGGCGTTGGCTGCACCGAGCTTCAGTGCGTCCCTTAGTACGTACTCCTGCAGTCTGCAGTGGGCCAGTCGGCAACATTCCCCGACGGACATCTCGCTCTGCTGGGTGGTGAACAAAGCTCGGGCAGACCAGAGAGCGTCTTTCACCGAGTTGATAACCTTCCAGCAGCACTTGATGTCAGTCTCTGAATGTGTCCCTGGGAACAGTCCGTAAATCACAGAGTCCTCTGTGACAGAGCTGTTTGGAATAAAGCGTACCAGGGACCCTTGCATTTTTCTCCAGACTCTTTGGGCAAATCCACACTCTGCAAAGAGGTGGGCAACCGTCTCCACTCCATAGCAGCCGTCCCGAGGGCAGCGTGCGCTGGTAGTGAGGTTCCGATGGTGCAGGAAGGATCTGACTGGGAGGGCTCCCCTCACCGCCAGCCAAGCCAGGTCTTGGTGCTTGTTGGTGAGTTCTGGCGATGAGGCATTTTGCCAGACAAGCTGGGCAGTCTGCTCAGGGAACCACGCCACCGGGTCCATCGAGTCCTTTCCCTGCAGTACCTGCAGGACATTCTGTGCTGACCACTGCCCAATGGACATGTGGTCAAAGGTGTTGGTCCGGAAGAACCTTTCCACAGACGACAGATGGGGCGGCAGTGACCAGCTGACTGGCACATTGCGTGGCATCTGCGCCAGGCCCATCCTTCGCAACACCGGGGACAGGTAGAACCTCAGCAGGTAGTGACACTTGGTGCCCACGTGCCTTGGCTCTACACTCCGCCTGATGCAGCCACACACGAAGGTGGCCATCAGGATGAGGGCGACGTTGGGCACGCTTTTACCCCCGTTGTCTGCCGACTTGTACATTGTGGCCCGTCGCACCCGGTCCATCCTCGACCCCCAGATGAACTGGAAGACGGCCCGGGTGATCCCTGTGGCGTAGGAAGGAGGGACAGGCCACACCTGTGCCAAGTACAGCAGGCCCGAGAGCACCTCACACCTGATGACCAAATTCTTTCCCGTTATGGAGAGGGAGCGTTGCCTCCACAGCTCCAGCTTCTTCCCCACCCTGGCTATCCGCTCCAGCCAATTCTTGTTACACGCCTCAGCCCCCCCGAACCAGATCCCCAGCACCTTCAAGAAGTCAGGCTTGATGGTGAAGGGGACGGAAGATCTGTCGGGCCAGTTGCCAAAGAGCATGGCCTCGCTCTTCCTGCGGTTCACCCTGGCTCCCGTGGCCGACTCAAACTGGTCGCAGATACTAATCAATCTGCGGACCGACCCTGGATCCGAGCAGAAGACAGCGACATCGTCCATGTACAGGGAGGTCTTTACTTGAATGCCCCCACTGCCGGGCAGTGTCACTCCTCTAATGCTCGCATCCTTCCTGATGGATTCGGCAAAAGGTTCAATACAGCAGACAAACAAGACAGGAGAGAGAGGGCAACCCTGCCTGACTCCAGACCTTACAGGGAAACTGTCTGATTCCCACCCATTGATGTGGACTGCACTACGGATGTCGGTGTAGAGCAGATTGATCCAATTCCTGATTCCCTCCCCAAAACCCATTTTGGAGAGCACGTCCCTCATGTACGTGTGCGAAATCCTGTCAAAGGCCTTCTCCTGGTCCAAGCTGACTAGGCAGGCATCCACCCGTCTGTCCTGCACGTAGGCGATGGTATCTCTCAGCAGCGCTAGGCTGTCTGAGATTTTCCTGCCAGGTACAGCACAAGTTTGGTCCGGGTGGATCACCTGTCCCAGAGCAGACTTGACCCGGTTGGCGATGGCCTTAGACAGGATCTTGTAGTCTACATTCAAGAGCGTTATGGGTCTCCAATTCCTTATGTCCTTCATCTCCCCCTTCTGCTTGTAGATTAGGGTGATGTTGCCCTTCCTCATGGAGTCTGACATGCTACCAGCTAGAAGCATGTCGTTGTACACTTCTAGCAGGTCCGGGCCCATCCAGTCCCACAGAGCCGAATACAACTCGGCCGGTAAGCCATCGCTTCCGGGATCGTGGATGCATTGGTGATCATTTTCCAATGTTCTATAGACTCTGGATCCGTTCCTGTGGACTGGAGGGTAGCCAATGTAACTCCACTTTTTGAGAACGGAGGGAGGGAGAAAACAGGGAAATATAGACTGACATTATAGTTAGCCTGGCATCGGTAGTAGGGAAAATGCTTGAGTCAATTATTAAAGATGTAATAGCAGCGCATTTGGATGGCAGCGACTGGATTGGTCAAGGTCCGCATGGATTTTCTGAAGGTGAAATCATGTTTGACTAATCTTCTGGAATTTTTTTAAACAAGTTGAATGGATTAGAGAGAGCCAGTGGATGTGGTGTATCTGGACTTTCAAAAAGACTTTGACAAGGTCCCACACAAAAGATTAGTGTGCAAAATTAGAGCAAGTGGTATTGACATGGATGGAGAACTGGTTGGCAGACAGGAGGTAAAGTGTAGGAATTAACGGGTCCTTTTCAGAATGGCGAGCAGTGACTAGTGGGGTGCCGCAAGGCTCAATGCTGGAACCCCAGTTAGTTACAAAATATATTAACGATTTAGATGAAGGAATTAAATGTAACATCGCCATGTTACACTCCATCCGAGTGGTGGCGCCATCGAGTGTGGCAGCTGTTCATCCTTTTATTTTTAGTCTGTCAAAAGTTTTGTTTTGGAGGTCTTTTAGTCTTTTTATGTGGGGGGTGGGGGGGGAGGGGAAAACTGTTTTTCTCAGCCACTACCTGGTCGAGGATGCGTTTTTCCTCCGAGCCGCAACTTTGCCCCCTCATCGCGGCCTACCATCTGGATTGGCGCGGCCTTTCCTGCCGGAGACCGGACAGAGCTTCAGCTTCAGCAGAGGTGCAGCACTGACGTACCATCGTGGAGCGGGCGATGCCTTACTAGAGTCGCCATGTTGGAAACTCCAGAGTGCTGGGACTGCCGACTCTAACACCATGGAGCTGTGGTTTGCGCAACTTCCAGCCGCGGGCGGCGTTGATTTTAAACTCGCTGGAATGATGGAGCTCTGGTTTTTGAAGAACACTCACAGTGGCTTGGAGTTCCAAATCGGCCATTTGTCCTCTTGTCCTCGTTTCACCTAACCTGGGCAAGAGACTGTGCTTCTTACTCGATCAATCCCTCTCATGATTTATGATCATGTACCTCTAGAAGTTCACCCCTCATCCTTCTGCACTCCAAGGGATAGACCCAGCCTACTGAACCTGTCCCTATAGCTCAGACCCTCTAGTCCTGGTAACTTCTTCGTAAATCTTCTCTGTACCCTTTCCAGCTTGACAACATCTTTTGTATCGCATGGTGCCCAGAACTGAACACAATACTTAGCAATGTTACAAAATCTTGAGATTTTAAAAGTCAAGTCTGCAATTTATCCAATCAGATAAAGCATAAATGAAGTTTAATTTGACACCTAATTCACTTTCATATCTTCAGTATTAAAAATGTTATGGCCATTTTCATACTCGGAAATTAGCATCTTGTTCCCCATTGCTTTTCCATTGACTTAACACAAAAGCAGTGATCGAGGACAGTCAAAAGCCCATAACTTTCTTAAAAATTAAGAGAACCGAAATAAATTTTCAGTTATTATAGATTGAAGCATTCTGAAACAAATATGAAACAATCTTACTTGGATGACCTGAAATTAAAGCATATAATTAGTTACCCAATTGTAGCGAATTACAAAATTCAATTTCTAGATCTAAACATCTATCCATTTCTTAAGAAAAGATTAACATTTTTAAATAGCCTAAGTGTCCAAATAACATTCACACAAGAATTCACAATATAACATGATTTTTAAATCTCATTGTCATTAATTTATAGGACAAATGGAAGGAATTTAGTGTTTAATTCCCGTAAATTAATGGCCATTTTAATCATCTTGTGAGTGGGTTTTTGTGGAACGCGATCGTTTGGAACGTTGCGGTTGCGGTGAATTTAAACCCCTTTTCGCAATGTAAAATTTGGATTAAAGTCATCCTAAGAAGCATGTGTTAAATAAACAGTGTTCCTTTACCTGGCCTGTATGTGAAACCAATCCCCGTTGTCGGCGTTCACGAATTATTCAGGGTATGATCAACCTCGGTGAGACCAAGCGCAGGCTTGGCGAATATTTTGCACAACACCTCCACTCAGTTCCCAATATCCAACCTGATCACCCGGTGGCTCAACACTTCAACTCCCCTTCCCATTCCGAATCTGACCTTTCTGTCCTGGGCCTCCTCCATGGCCAGAGTGAGGCCCACCGCATATTGGAGGAGCAGCACCTCATATTTGCTTGGGTAGTTTACACCCCAGCGGTATGAACATTAGCTTCTCTAATTTCATGTAGTTTTTGCTTCTCCCTCCTTCCCCTCCCATTCCCAGCTCTCCCGCAGCCTACTGTCTTCGCCTTTTTCTTTCTTTTTCGTATCGCCCCCCCCCAACATCAATCTGAAGAAGGGTCTTGACCCGAAACGTAGTCTATTCCTTCGCTCTATTGATGCTGCCTCACCTGCTGATTTTCTCCAGCTTTTCTGTGTACCGATGGGATCCCACCACTGGCCACATCGTCCCATCTCCTCCCCAGTTGGCTTTCCGCAGAGACCGCTCCCTCCGTAACTCGCTGGTCAATTCGTCCCATCCCACCCAAACCACCCCCTCTCCTGGCACTTTCCCTTGCAACCGCAGGAAATGCTACACTTCTCGCTTTACCTCCCCCCTTGACTCCATTCAAGGTCCCAAGCAGTCTTTCCAGGTGCGGCAGAGGTTCACTTGCACCTCCTCCAACCTCATCTATTGCATCCACTGCTCTAGGTGTCAGCTGCTCTACATCGGTGAGACCAAGCGTAGGCTTGGCGATCACTTCGCCCAACACCTCCGCTCGGTTCGCAATAACCAACCTGATCTCCCGGTGGCTCAACACTTCAATTCCCCTTCCCATTCTGAATCCGACCTTTCTGGCCTGGGCCTCCTCCATGGCCAGAGTGAGGCCCGCGGTAAATTGGAGGAGCAGCACCTCGTATATCGCTTGGGCAGTTTACACCCCAGCGGTATTCAATTCAATTCAATTCAATTCAAGTTTAATGTCATTGCACAAATACAAGTATAGGTACAACGAAATGCAGTTTAGCGTCATTCTTAGTGATAGCGATATGAAAAAATAAATACAGAGTGCAGTGGTAGCAGTACGGAAATAAATAAATACAGGGAACAGACAAGTCTATCAGCTGGGCTCCGAGTTCAGCAGTCTGATGGTGTAGTTGAAGAAGCTGTTCTTCATCCTACTGGTGCGGGACCTGAGGCTCCTGTACCGCCTCCCTGATGGGAGGAGGGCAAACAGTCCATGGTTAGGGTGTGAGGGGTCCTTGATGATCTTCCCCGCCCGCTTCAGGCACTGTTTTCGGTGGAGGGCATCCATGGCAGGGAGCGGGGCACCGATGATGTACTGGGCGGTTTTCACCACCCGTTGTAGTGCCTTCCTGTCTGCCACGGTGCAACTGCTGTACCATACCGTAAAGCAGGTGGTCAGGATGCTTTCAATGGTGCAGCAGTAGAAGTTCGTCAGGATCCGGGGGGACAGGTGGGCTTTTTTGAGCCTCCTCAGAAAGTAAAGGCGCTGCTGTGCCTTTTTGATCAGCTTTGAGGTATTGAGGGACCAGGACAGATCCTCCGAGATGTGTACCCCGAGGAATTTGTAGTTGGAGACCCTCTCCACCTCAGTCCCGTTTATATGGATGGGGGTGTGTCTGCCCCCTCTATGAACATTGACTTCTTCAAATTCAGGTAATCCCTGCTTTCTCCTCCAATTCCCAGCTCTCCCACAGCCCACTGCCTTCCCCCTCTTCCTTTCTTTTTCATGTCTCCCCCCGACATCAATCTGAAGAAGGGTCTTGACCCGAAACGTTGCCTATTTCCTTCGCTCCATAGATGCTACCTCACCTTCTGAGTTTCTCCAGTATTTTTGTCTACCCATTCACACAAGTTCTGTTATTCCACTTTCCTCACCCAATCCCTACACATTCGGGGCAATTTTACAGAGACAAGTTATCCTACAAACCCACACGCTTGCAGGGAGAATGTGCAAATTCAACACAGCCAGTGCCCGAGGACCGGATCGAACACAGATCTCTGGCGTGTGAGGCAGCAAGTCTACCAGCTCTGCCACTATATTTTGTCTTCCAACTCACAAAAAATATACGGTGTGTGTGTGTGTGTGTGGGTGTGGGTGTGTGTGTGTGTGTGTGGGTGTGGGTGTGTGTGTGTGTGTGTGTGTGTGTGTGTGTGTGTGTGTGTGTGTGTGTGTGTGTGTGTGTGTGTGTGTGTGTGTGTGCGCATGCGTGCGTGCGTGCGTGTATGTGCGTGTGTGTGTGTGTGTGTTTGTGTGTGTCTCAGGTGCTGATTGTACGAAGTTTGTACGTTCTCCCCGTGATCGTGTGGGTTTTCTCTGAGATCTTCAGTTTCCTCCCACACTCGTTTCGGTTTCCTCCCACACTTCAAAGTCGTAGAGGTTTGTAGGTTAATTGGCTTGGTAAATGTAAAAATTGACCCTAGAGTGTGTATGATGGTGTTAATTGGTGCGCTGAAGGGCCTGTTTCCACGCTGTATCTCTAAACTAAAAAAAACATAACTTAACTGACCTCATTAAAATTTTGGAACAGTTTTATTTGTTGCTTAAATTTCATTCATTATAACTCTTCTGCTGAGTATTCACAGTGGTTTTAATTTCCACCATCACCCCCTTTGTAATTATTTTACTTTCTTTCTATATTTGCAGCGACCTTCCTCTTTATCTCTTCACCTCATCTTTTTTACGCAATTTTTCTTTTCTCCAACAATTTCCAGTCCATCAATCAGAAATCTTAACTGTTTCTCTCTAAAGACACAACTGTCACCAACTATTTCCATAATTTCCTGCTTTTTTATGCCATATTTTTTCACACGTAATACATTTTGCTGTTGTAATTTTTCCTCCTCGAATTTCCCATCGGATGGCTTTTATTGTATACAATTTAAACTGGGAATGAGATGACACTGCACTGAGATGAAGTGCGTGGTGGGGTACAGAAAAGGTTAACATTTCCGCTTGAAATTTACCATTAGCAATCCAGCATTCAGTCTTCCTCTCCAACCAGTACAAAGGGATTTGATCTGTAATTATCAAAAGGAAAAACAGTCCAAAATGCATCCTTATAAGTAGATGTTCAGCATCATGATTTACAAGCACATGCCATATTTTACATGCTACCCTCAGCTTGTGGAGGAGTTGCATCCCAGGGAATCATTGCATTAAATAAAAGGTCATAAACTAATAAAGCCCGACCCATTAGCTTCAAAGTAAAAGTTCATGTTGCATGCCAGAATTCTGTTAAAAGTATTTGAAATAAATACTTCCCAACCATAACCCCCATGCCCCCGATCTGTCACACTCCCATCCCTTTCTTCCTCACTCCCCCCTGCCCTCCTCCAACACATCTGAAGTCTATCCCCAATCTTTCTCCACCTTTCACATGCTCACCTTTCTTCTCCCACTTGAATGACTCAACTCCCACATATTTCCCATGCTCTTCCATTCTAACGAGTATTCCCATGCTCTCCTGCTCACACTTTCTCCACACACAATCCCCAGTTAATAACATTTTCCTTCCAAAGCCACACTCCTCTGCCCAGCACCCACTTTACTCTACTTGTCTTTTCCCCTCCCTCCCTCCCTCCCTCCCTCAGCTTTTCCTTTCTCCTTCTCCTCCCACTTGCTCCTTTCCTCCCCACCCTTTATGTTCTTCCTCTTTTTACCCTATTCTCTTTCCTGCTTCCCTCCTCCATACTCTTTCCCCTCCTCTAGTGCTCTTCACTCTTTCCCCTCTAATTGATGGTCCATTCCCAGTGTTCTTCCCTTCTTGGCCTGTTGCTCTCTTCCATGATCCTCCATCTCCCAATTTCTTCCCCTCTGCTCTCTGTCCTGTTCCTAATCCCACCTCCTCCATTTGCTTTCCTTCTTCTTCCATTCTCCGTCTTCTTCATCCTCCCTCTCCTACCTATTCTCAGCATCACCCCCCAGCTTTCTTCCCTTGTGTTCCCCTCTTTCCTTCCTTCTGCCCCTTTTCTTCCCACCACTTCCAACCTTTATTGTCCCCCTCCCTGCCAATCTCTGCTTTGATGAAGAGGGGAATTGCACTCCTTTAGGTCCAAGGTCCAAAGATTGACCTTTCTTCCATTGTCAGAGTGAGGCCCAGTGCAAATTGGAGGAACAGCACCTCATATTTCATTTGGGCAGCTTACACCCCAGTGGCATGACTATTGACTTCTCTAACCAAGTAATACTTGATTTCCTTCTCTCTCCATCCTTACCCTTTCCTAGTTCTCCAACCAGTCTGACTGTCGATTAAATTTTACCTCTATTTGCTTCGTTGTCATCTTTTCCCAGCTAACAAATTTCTACATTTTCCTTGAGCCTCATCTCCTTTGATGTCTCATTTTACCCTTCCTTACCTCTGTGTCTCCCTCTTCCCTGACTCTCACAGAAGAAGGGTCTTGACCCAAA
Source organism: Raja brachyura (assembly GCA_963514005.1). The sequence goes on from OY740781.1 coordinate 167,055,905, forward strand.
ATGTCACCCATTCCTTCTATCCAAAGATGCTGCCTGTCCCGCTGACTTACTCCAGCATTTTGTGTCTATCCACCTATCACTTGCTAGACTTTGTGCTGGGCCCACCTCTCTTCCAGCATTCTCCCCCCCCACTACAATCAGTCTGAAGAAGCGTCCCGATCTGAAACATCATCTATCTATGTTCTCCAGAAATACTGCCTGAGTGGCTGAGTTACTCCAGCACTATGTGTATTTTTATACACCAGCATCTGCAGTTCCTTGTGGGTTCTATAAATGTGGAACTACTTTGAATAGTGCCCTTGTTCAGTTGAGCTATGTCCCCTACTGTAAACATTTCCTACAACACAATTTCTATTATATTAATTGCAGTGAAAGGTGCATCGTTGCATTCATCAGGTGTATCGTTGCATTTACTTAGCAAATTACAAATTTTGTTTCAATATTTTTAAATTCCAAAATATTTTGTTAGTTTGAGCTACATCAATCGAAAGAACAAATGTTATTAATGTTACTTATTTTGGTGACCCAAGGAGCTGCAGATGCTGGTTTACGAAAACAGACACAAAGTGTTGAAGTAACTCAAGTACCTATCTATTGAGTAGAAACAAGGACTACTGATATAGGTCTCGTTTTCACACCTTAACTCGTTTTCACACCTTACATCAGCGCCTCTACTTCCTGAGAAGATTACGGAGAGTTGGTATGTCAAGGAGCTCTCTCTAACTTCTATAGGTGCACAGTAGAGAGCTTGCTGACCGGTTGCATCGTGACTTGGTTCAGCAACCTGAGCGCCCAGGAGCGGAAAAGACTACAAAAAGTAGTAAACACTGCCCAGTCCATCATCGGCTCTGACCTCCCTACCATCGAGGGCATCTATCGCAGTCGCTGCCTCAAAAAGGCTGGCAGCATCATCAGGGACCCACACCACCCTGGCCACACACTCATCTCCCCGCTACCTTCAGGTAGAAGGTACAGGAGCCTGAAGACTGCAACGTCCAGGTTCAGAAACAGCTTCTTCCCCACAGCCATCAGGCTATTGAACTCAACTCAAACTAAACTCTGAACATTAATAGCCCATTATCTGTTTATTTGCACTTTATCTGTTTATTTATTCATGTGTGTATCTATTTATATAATGGTATCTGGGCACACTGACCTGTTCTGTATTCATGCCTTCTGTATTCTGTTGTGCTGACGCAAAGCAAGAATTTCATTGTCCTATCTGGGACAGATGACAATAAAATCTCTTGAATCTTGAAACAACCCTTCCCTATCTCTGTGTCTCCCTCTCCCCTAGCTCTCATTCTGAAGAAGGGTCTTGACCCGAAACGTCACCCATACCTACCTGGCAGAGGAGACACAAGGGCCGTGGATCACGGATTAAAATCGGTGACGAGGAGTCGGTCGGCTGCAGGCTTAGAGGTGAATCCATGCTGGTTGGGTAACCAACCTAACACCTCATCCAGCCACAATGGCAACAGCAACTGGAGCGGGAGTACAGGGTATCCGCAACACCCTGAGAATCAGCGTTAAGGACCTCAGCAAGGGAACTCCCTTCTCACGGGACCTGTTCATGAGGAAGGTCTTGCTAGAGGCCTGCAAATTTGAGGCCAAGGACATCTACTGCCTCCAGGACTTCCCGGGTAATGGATATTTTGATGTTACCTTCAAGTATCTGACAGGATGGCAGAAGTTGATGGAAGACTTCCGGGAGAAGGGGAATGAAGCTCCGCTGTCGCTGCTGAAAGGGCAGCCGCTCTTCACCCTCCCCACCCAGAAGGAAAGGTTGATCACGGTGCACATGTTCAACCCACATGTGCCCGTAGTGGATGTCCTCACCTTCCTTACGTTATGTCGAGGGAACAGGGAACTGTGTGGACGTGAAGGACCTGTACGGGATTTGGACGAGCAAGCGGCAAGTGAAGGTAAAGCTGAGGGTGGACAAGAATGGAGCAATCCTCCACCCTCCCTCAGTTTTCTTGGAGGGAACCGAGGATACCTGAGCTACGGGGGGCAAGCCAGGCTGTGTAGGAAATGCAACAAGCCTGGGTACGTGATGGCCCAATGCACTGCAGTTGTCTGCAAAAACTGCAAGATGGAGGCTGTCAGGCCAACAAGAACTGCAACCTGTGCGGGGAGGCAGGCCACCTTTACAGGGCTTGCCCTAAAAGAGCCTGCACCTATGCACAGGTGACAAGAGGGGCTGCTGCCAGCACCCCCAAGGTGGATGAGACACCCCCCACCACTGCCAAGACCCCAGCAGAAAGGGGGAACGGGATGAGGACAGCCCGACCACCTCGAGCCCCCAAGTGCCAGAAGGAGACCGCCAGCATCCTGCCCAGGAGGGAGAGCCGGTGGTCCCAGAAGCGGGTGGAACAAGTAGGTCCCCCCCAATGACACATCGGGTTACACCACAGGAAACCCACCTCGTTGACGAAGTCCTTCAGGCTTCCTGTCACCTACAGGAGGACCGGAAGGCAGGCAGAGGGACGTGGAAGTTAAATATGAAGCTCTTGACCCCAGAGAACGTCGAGGAGCTAAAGAGGGACTACGCATGTTGAAGAACGGTAAGCCCCTCTTTGACTGCCCCACACTCTGGTGGGAAGCAACCAAGAAGAACATTAAGAGGTTCTTCATAGTTAAAGGGGTTCAGAGAGCAAGACAGAGTCAGAGGGAATTGTGCCAACTCCAGACAGATTTGCAACAACTGCTCCTTCTGCAGAGGGGTGGATGTGAGGGATGAACGTAGAGAGGTGAAGGACCGGCAAGCTTGGCTCTTTACCTCTGAATCATCCAAGACAATCTTCCGATCCAGGGTCCGCCATGTGGAGCAGGATGAGACGTGCTCACGTTTCTTCTTCCATAAGGTTCACAGGGGGAGTTCTGTGATGAACAGCCTTAGGGAGTAGGACGGCTCGGTAGCATCCTCACAGACAGACATGCTGAGGATCTGCATATCGTTTTACACGGATTTGTACGACCAAAAGGCCACAGACAGCACCGCCTCCCAGAACTTCCTGTCCTCGATCACGGAGGTCTTGGAGGACAGCAAGCGGGAGAGTCTGGACCAACCACTGACCCTAGAGGCTGACTGGCTCCATCCGTTCCTCTGATTCGTGTAAAACTCCTGGAAGCGATGGCTTACCGGCCGAGTTGTATTCGGCTCTGTGGGACTGGGTGGGCCTGGACCTGCTGGAAGTGTACAATGACATGCTTCTAGCTGGTGGCATGTCAGACTCCAAGAGGAAGGGCAACATCACCCTAATCTACAAGCAGAAGGGGGAGATGAAGGATATAAAGAATTGGAGACCCATAACATTGTTGAATGTAGATTACAAGATCCTGTCTAAGGCCATCGCCAACCGGGTCAAGTCTGCTCTGGGACAGGTGATCCACCTGGACCAAACCTGTGCTGTACCTGGCAGGAAAATCTCAGACAGCCTGGCGCTGCTGAGAGATACCATCGCCTACGTGCAGGACAGACGGGTGGATGCCTGCCTAGTCAGCTTGGACCAGGAGAAGGCCTTCGACAGGATATCGCACACGTACATGAGGGACGTGCTCTCCAAAATGGGCTTTGGGGAGGGAATCAGGAATTGGATCAAACTGCTCTGCACCGACATCCGTAGTGCAGTCCACATCAATCGGTGAGAATCAGACAGTTTCCCTGTCAGGTCTGGAGTCAGGCAGGGATCCCCTCTCTTCCTGTCTTGTTTGTCTGCTGTATTGAACCCTTTGCCAAATCCATCAGGAAGGATGTGAGCATTAGAGGAGTGACACTGCCCGGCAGTGGGGGCATTCAAGTAAAGACCTCCCTGTACATGGGCGATGTTGCTGTCTTCTGCTCGGATCCAGGGTCGGTCTGCAGACTGATTAGTGTCTCCAGACTCTCTTTGCAAATCCACACTCTGCGACCAGTTTGAGTCGGCCACGGGAGCCAGAGCAACCGCAGGAAGAGCGAGGCCATGCTCATTGGCAACTGGCCCGACAGATCTTCCGTCCCCTTCACCATCAAACCTGACTTCTTGAAGGTGCTGGGGATCTGGTTCGGGGGGGCTGAGCCGTGTAACAAGATTTGGCTGGAGTGGATAGCCAGGGTGGGGAGGAAGCTGGAGCTGTGGAGGAAACGCTCCCTCTCCATAACGAGAAAAAATTTGGTCATCAGGTGTGAGGTGCTCTCGGGGCTGCTGTACTTGGTGCAAGTGTGGCCTGTCCCTCCCTCCTACACCACAAGGATCACCCGGGCCGTCTTCCAGTTCATCTGGGGGTCGAGGATAGACCGGGTGCGATGGGCCACAATGTACAAGTCAGCAGACAACGGGGGTAAATGCGTGCCCAACGTCGCCCTCACCCTGATGGCTACCTTCATGTGTGGCTGCATCAGGCGGAGTGTAGAGCCAAGGCACGTGGGCACCAAGTGTCACTACCTGCTGAGGTTCTACCTGTCCCCGGTGTTGCGAAGGATGGGCCTGGCACAGTTAGCTGGACACTGCCGCCTCATCTGTCGTCTGTGGAAAGGTTCTCCCAGACCAACACCTTTGACCACATGTCCATTGGGCAGTGGTCAGCACAGAATGTCCTGCAGGCACTGCAGGGAAAGGACTGGATGGATCCGGTGGCGTGATTCCCTGAGCAGACTGCCCAGCTTGTCTGGCAAAATGCCTCATCGCCAGAACTCACCAACAAGCACCAAGACTTGGCTTGACTGGCGGTGAGGGGAACCCTCCCAGTCAGATCCTTCCTGCACCGTCGGAACGTCACTGCCAGCGCACGCTGCCCTCGGGACGGCTGCTGTGGAGAGGAGACCGTTGCCCACCTCTTCGCAGAGTGTGGATTTGCTAACAGAGTCTGGAATAGTATGCAGGGGTCCCTGGCACGCTTTATCCCGAACAGTTCCGTCACAGAGGACTCTGTGATTTACGGACTGTTCCCAGGGACACATTCAGAGACTGACATCAAGTGCTGCTGGAGGGTCATCAACTCGGTGAAAGACGTTCTTTGGACTGCTCGAGCGCTGTTCACCACCCAGCAGAGCGAGATGTTCGTCAGGGAATGTTGCCGACTGGCCCACTGCAGACTGCAGGAGTACGTGCTGAGGGACGCACTGAAGCTCGGTGCAGCCAACGCCAAGGCTCGGTGGGGGAAGGCCACAGTCTAAGGTCCTTCCGCTACTGGACATGGGGGGCACGGTATGGTGGAGACGCCCCTCAAAATAAGGGAAGGTATCCCATGCCGGGGGGCCACATGAGTGGTACGGGTGGGGGACTGATTTGTGAAATTTGAGAAATGGATATAAACTGCATTGAACAATTTGTATAGCCTTTTAAAATGTTGGATACATTTTTCACACGGTTCATGTATTGTATATATTTATTACGTGAATAAAGTCTATTTTGAAAAAAAAACAACTACTATCCAGCGATGCTGCCTGTCCTACTGAGTTACTCCAACGTTTTGTGTCTATTTGCAGATAGACACAAAGTGCTGGAGTAACTCAGCGGGTCAGGCAGAATCTCTGGTGAAAAAGGGTCCCCATTCGAAACGTCACCCATCCTTTTTCTCCAGAAATGCTGCCTGATCTGTTGAGTTCTCAAGCACTTTGTATCTACCTTCAGTATATACAAGCATCTGCTGTTCATTTCTACACAAGTTTACAAAAACAAGACACAAAGTGCTGGGGTAACTCAGTGGGTCAGGCAGCATCTCTGGAAGACATATAAAATAGGTGCAGGAGGAGGACATTCGGCCCTTCGAGCCAGCACCGCCATTCATTGAGATCATGGCTGATCGTCCCCTATCAGTAACCCGTACCTGCCTTCTCCCCATATCCCTTGATTCCACTAGCCCCTAGAGCTCTGGAAGACATGAATTGAAACATTGAAGGGTCCCGACCGGAAACATCACCTATCCATGTTCTTCAGAGATGCTGCCTGACCCGCTTTTTGTCTATTTTTACTTATGCTGGTTACTTATTATGCATTTTACTTATTGCGCCAACTAAATACTTTTATGAAAGTATTTAGTCTGAAGAACGGTCTCGACCCGAAACGTCGCCTATCTCCTTCACTCCTTAGATGCTGCTGCACCCGCTGAGTTTCTCCAGCTTTTTGTGTAACCCTAAATACTTTTATAATTTCCTTTAAATAGTTTGCTAGTGTTATTTTTGCACTTTGTTATTTTAATAGATCCCTGCACTATTTCTATCTCCACGTTACCAATTCACAGCACAAGGAGGTTCTTCCACAAGCTCTCCCAACATTTACGATTTAAAAGGAATCTGAGGGGTAACTTTTTCTTATAAAGGGTGGTGGGGGGTATGGAACAAGCTGCCAGAGGAGGAGGTAGAGGCAGGGACTACCCCAACGTTTAAGAAACAGTTAGACAGGTACATGGATAGGACAGGTGTGCAGGGACATGGACCAAACGCGGGCAGGTGGGACTGGTGTAGCTGGGACATGTTGGCCGGTGTGGGCAAGTTTCCATGATGTATCACGCTACGACTATGACTCTGAGCTCGCCCAACGGGAATGAAGGCTGCGAGCCGAGAACGCTCTTCCCCCATTGACGACGAGGTTGGTTGTCAGTCTGTCAGAGGCGGAGTCGCGGCGATGGCTGGCGGCGCCTGGGCTGACTGACGGGTTGTCCACTCCGGTACCGGTCCATTCACCCAGACTGAAGGAGGGAGGCAGGCGGGGAGGGGGCATCGGTATGGTGAGTGACCGCCTGCAGTGTAACTGTGCTTAATGTTGCTTATGTATCCCCCCTCCCCACCACTGTCCCAATGAGGCTGCCACTGTAATGGAAGCACGGCTCTGTGCGCAGGCGACTGCTGTTGTCTTCGGCATTTATTTCCTTTGGATGAAATTCGGATAATCCCCCCTTCCCTTCCTTCTCATTACCTTAATGTCTGTTAAATGAGAGTCGGATCATTTCTAGCAGAGTCTCTTAAACCCCCCAGAGATGAAGTTAAATAAAACCGATCTGGATCGATGTTTCTAAATATATAAATGTTGGCTTATTGGCTGGCTATGGAGGGGAAGACAGTTGTGCTTCATGGCTTCCCCAGCAAGTATTGGCTGTTCTGCTTTAAGACCATTTTAAATTCTCGCTCATTCAGTTTGTGCAAAACGAATCACATTTTTGTATTTTTTTTAAATTTACAGTATGGTTTCGTCAACCACGCCCTGGAGTTATTAATTCAACGCAATTATGGACCTTTGGTGTGGGAAAATATCAAGTAAGTGCCGCAGACATCTATCTATCTATCTCATGGTTGCAGACATCTTATAATTGCCTCAACTTTACGCCCCCTGTTCAGCGCGATTCAAAGATGCTTGGGTTTGGAGACGAGTCAATGAATATTCTGTAGAAACATAAACAACGGTATTCCAGAGGTCCTGGTTACAAGGGGGGAAACTCCAGCACATACCTATGAATCATTTGGTGTCTGCTGGACATAACACACAAGTTTAAAAAAAAATGCACTTTCGTTTTTTGCTGCGAAGGATATTTTTTTGTGCACGGTATCTTTTTGTAGGGGCAGTGAGAGGAATGCACAATGACAGCCTCAGTTCTATTTGATCATCGAACAACTTGTACAAATAGCTACAACAGCATTTACATGAACATTAAACCACCAGCCATTTTATGCCGAAGATGTTTGGAATATTATTCGTATTTCACTGGTTTGAAGATGTGCTGCAGGAAGCATAGAGGCCGGTTAATTCCTGCCAGAGATGTGATAAATCGGATATATATATATACATAAGATTATCTTGTTCAAATGCAACGTGTGTAACTAGCAATTAAGGAGCTGCTTGTTTTTTAATTTCCCAAATATAATTAAAGCTTACTTACATACAGTTTAAATAATCAAATAATATTCTTGAAGTTCTCTCCTGTACACAAAATATTAAAAAAAAAGTAGGGAATTTTACAGGAATGTTCATACATCATGGGAACAGAATCAGGCAATTCGGCCAATCGAGTCCACTCTGCCATTCAATCATAGCTGATCAATCTTCCCCCCTCAACCCCATTCTCCTGCCTTCTCCCCAGAACCATTGAAAATCTTATTAATCAATTATCTGTCATTCTCCACTGTAAAAATATCCAATGACATGGCTACCACAGCTGTATCTGACAATTAATTTCACAGATTCCACACACTCGGACTAATTAACTTCCTCCTCATCTCCTTTCTAAAGGTATGTTCCTTTATTTTGAGGCTATGCTCTCTGGTTCTAGACTCTCCCACTAGTGGAAACATCCTCTCCACATCCACTCTATCCAGGCCTAATTCGGTAAGTTTCGATGAGGGCCCCCTAAACCTTCTAAACATCAGCGAGTACAGGCTCAGTGCTGTCAAACGCTCATCATATGTTAACCCACTCATTCCTGGGATCATTCTTATAAACCTCCAGTGGACCCTCTCCAGTGCCAGCACATCCTTCCTCAGATATGGGGCCCAAAACTGCTGACGATACTCCAAATGCGGTCTGACCAGTGCCTTATAGAGCCTCAGCTGTTTTTGTATTCTAGTCCTCTTGAAATAAATTGCATTTGCCTTCCTTACTACTGCACTTCCCTAATGCACCACTACTCCCAAGTCCCTTTGCACCTCCGATTTCTGAATCCTCTTTCCATTTAGAAAATAGTCTATGTCTTTATTTCTACTACTAAAATGTATGACTCCACACTTGTGCTTCACTGTATTCCATCTGTCACTTCTTAGCCCACTCTCCCAACGTGTCAAAGTCCTTCTGCAGACTCCCTGTTTTCTCTACACTACCTGCCCTTCCACCTATCTTTGTATCATCTGCAAACTTGATCATGAAGCCTTCAATTCCTCATTCAAATCATTGATGTACAACATGAAGAGTAGTGGCCCTAGCACCGACCTCTACAGAACACGGCTAGTCACTGGCAGCCCAACCAGAAAAAAAATCCCCTTCGTTCCCACTCTTGGCCTTCTGCCATTCAGCCAATCTTCTATCTAGCCTTCTGGCTAGTATCTTCATTCTAATACCATGGGCTCTCATATTCTTTAGCATCCTCGTTGGCAGCACCTTATCAAAGGACTTCTGAAAATATGCAATGTTTATTGTGCATCATTGTGCAACCTTTGTGAATGAGCACAAAGCTGCCGGCCCCGATGGCATCCCCGGGCGGGTGCTCAGGGCATGTGCCGGACAACTATCCCTGGTCCTCACTGACATTTTTAATCTGTCACTGGCCCAGGGTGTCGTCCCCACTTGCCTCAAGACATCTACCATTGTGCCAGTGCCCAAACAATCAGCGACAGGGAGTCTCAACGACTACCGGCCAGTGGCACTCACCCCTGTCATCGCTAAGTGCTTTGAGCGGCTGATCCTGGCTCACCTCAAAGCCAGCCTCCCCCCCACACTGGACTCCCACCAATTTGCCTACCGGTCAAACAGGTCTACAGAGGACGCCATATCGACGGCCCTACACTCTGCCCTGACCCACCTGGACAGCAACAACACCTACATCAGGCTGCTGTTTATTGACTTCAGCTCTGCCTTTAACACTGTCATACCCGCTAGCTTGATCACCAAACTCAGCGGTCTTGGCATCTCCACCTCCCTCTGCAATTGGACACTGGATTTCCTCACTAACAGACCACAGTCTGTTAGGGTCAACAACCTCACCTCCTCCACTATAACACTGAACACCGGCGTGCCACAGGGCTGTGTGCTCAGCCCTCTCCTCTACTCCCTCTTCACGCATGACTGCATCCCCAAGTATGGCTCCAACGCCATCATAAAATTTGCCGATGACACCACGGTGGTAGGACTGATCAGTGATAATGACGAATCAGCCCACAGGGAGGAGGTCCAGCACCTGACTACCTGGTGTGCCAACAATAACCTCGTCCTCAACTCCCAGAAGACGAAGGAAATAATTGTTGACTTTCGGAAGAACAGAGGGGGCAGACACACCCCCATCCATATAAACGGGACTGAGGTGGAGCAGGTCTCCAACTACAAATTCCTCGGGGTACACATCTCGGAGGATCTGTCCTGGTCCCTCAACACCTCAAAGCTAATCAAAAAGGCACAGCAGCGCCTTTACTTTCTGAGGAGGCTCAAAAAAGCCCACCTGTCCCCCCAGATCCTGACGAACTTCTACCGCTGCACCATCGAAAGCATCCTGACCACCTGCTTTACGGTATGGTACAGCAGTTGCACCGTGGCAGACAGGAAGGCACTACAACGGGTGGTGAAAACCGCCCAGTACATCATCGGTGCCCCGCTCCCTGCCTTGGATGCCCTCCACCGAAAACGGTGCCTGAAGCGGGCCGGGAAGATCATCAAGGACCCCTCACACCCTAATCATGGACTGTTTGCCCTCCTCCCATCAGGGAGGCGGTACAGGAGCCTCAAGTCCCGCACCAGTAGGACGAAGAACAGCTTCTTCAACTACACCATCCGACTGCTGAACTCGGAGCCCAGCTGATAGACTTGTCTGTACCCTGTATTTATTTATTTTCCATATTGCTACCACTGCACTCTGTATTTAATTTTCTATATCGCTATCACTAAGAACGACGCTAAACTGCATTTCGTTGTACCTATACTTGTATTTGTGCAATGACATTAAACTTGAATTGAATTGAATTGAATTGAATTGAATCATATTTTCTCATCATGTTTTCTTGTTGCAGGAAAGAAGCACAGGTGGATGTGGAAGGACAATTTCTAGTACGAATAATATATGATGATTCTAAAACATATGATTTAATCAGTGCAGCAAGCAAAGTCCTACGTAAGTAATTTTTTAACCTATATTTCTACGAATTTTGATAATAGAACCATGAATGGATAATTTCATCACAGTAAGCTATTTAACCTCCGTATCATGAGATCTATAGTTCAATTGTATTGAATTTGTTACCAAATGCTTTCAGCTACATTCACATAGTTGTGATTCATAAATATTAACTTCTCCGTTTATGGTTAAGGCACGTGGGACCAGAATCAATTGAAATTACTCCCAAGAAGACAACTTGCATTTATCGACATTGTACTCAATGTAAAAAATAGAATGTGTCGGTAACATTTTGTATATTTGCCTACATTTATACATTCACCTGTGTAGCCCGTAAGGATCTTGTTATCAGATTTAATCTAAGGATATTACAATAAAGCAAAAGGTGTCTTGTGAAAATCGTCCAGGCTTGAGACAATCCTAAGTTAGCCTATTGCTTATAGATGCAATAACAGAGAGGGGAAGTGGAGTAAACATTTCTGGGTAATTTTCTTCCCCCTGAGTACAATTCGACCTCAGCGAAAAGCACGTGTAAAATAATATGTTTGCCATTATGAAGGGTTCGAGAAATGAGGGTAAACGGGGTTTCTACCAATACTGGATCCATCCAATAAATGCAATGTATTTGATACATTCAATTCAAGGAGAAGGAACTTTATCGTGGTGTTGGAGGCAACCATGAGCAGAAAGGCATTCAATGTGGATACGCAGAACAGAAATGCAGTAGTCATCGAATGTTGAATAATTAAATAATATGAACTTTAGCAATGGTGATCTGTCCCAAAGGCCGTGTTATGTTTTTATGGGGCCAGAAAAAAAGGGTATGTCAATGCATTGGAGTTTGACAAGAATGAGAAGAATTAGTTTGCTGGATGTAGCATGGCTCACGATACACAAGAAGGAAATGGAAGGAGGTCACAATCATTAACATTGTTATTTCAGGTGAAAGTATTAATAAAATGACTGAAATTACCATAGTAGTCGTACTGAAAACCCTTATTTTAACGGACCTCTTTATAACGTATTTTAGTTATAGTGGACGGACCTACTGACGGCTGCCCACGCCACCTCCAGCTCCCCGTCGCCTGCAGCCCCGGCTGCCCACACCACCACCGACTCACGCTGCTTCCAGGCCGGACTGTCTGCCGCCACTCTTGGTCCACAAAACTTCCTCGGCCATTTCCAAGCCGTGCCTGCCACCATCACCGCTGACCCTTACCTGCACGACCATTGCCTCTGCTGATCCTCACTCTCCCCCAGCCACCAGCAGACCAGGGCCATCAACTCGCCTGGATTCTAGGCTTGCTACCGGACTGAGAGTCTGAAAAAGGCTCTACATCCCAAACACAAGGTCATAAGTGATAGGATTAGAATTAAGCCATTCGGCCCCTGATCTATCTCTCCCTCCAAACCCCATTCTCCTGCTTCTCCCAATATATTGCAAGCTGTAAGACCTTTTGAAAAGGATAGGGGAAAAAAAACAAGCAAGGTTAGCCTGTGATGAAAATTATTATCACAATATTAAAGATAAGATAAAATCATGACTTTGAACTCCTATTTAATTTCAAACGTAGCATAGCTCCTTTTTCTTCAAAAATATCTCTTAAAGTGATTATAACATGTGGAATTAGCCCTTGTAGACTTATTTTTAAAAACAAAATTCAGCTGAGAGTATCTGCATGTAAATGGTTATGGTGGCTTGATTTTTTTAGGTCACTTTGCTTGCTCTCACGGTGTCTGAAGAGTACAATATTTACATACCCGTTAACTGTTGTGCTGCTGCAAGGAAGGATTTCATTGTCCCGGGACATATGACAATAAAACACTGTTGACTCGTGAAATTGAAGAATCCTAACTAATCTTTGTTCATCTAAATCATGAATTTTAAATGAGAGTATTTATTTGATTGCAAAATTTTTGGTGCCTTATTAAAGATGTTGTTTCTAATTCTTCAATTTAAATACAGTTTATACTCAAAATCAGTTGAATAACTGGTTACCATGGTATTCTTGTATTATAGGTATTTAACCACTAAAGTAGTGTAGTAAAGTGTTTAATTGGTTAAAGTAGACAATCTTTTCAAGAGAGAGTTAGATTTAGCTCTAAGGGCTAAATGAATCAAGGGATATGGGAGAAAGCAGGAACGGGGCACTGATTTTGGATGATCAGCCATGATCATATTGAATGGCGGTGTTGGTTCAAAGGGCCGAATGGCCTCCTCCTGCACCTATTTTCTATGTTTCTAAAGAGAGGATATATGTACAGTTAAGCTCTTGGCATTGGCTTCCTAGTTCACTAAAGGTATAAATGGACAAAACTGCAATGGATATAATTTGTGGGTTTAGCAGCTTTGTGGCCGGACATTTTAATCCATAGATGAGACGTAGGAAAAAGTAAGGTTGTTTAGCCGCCACGAGCTGAGAAGTACCAAAACTAAAAGGCTATTAAAAGAATTTCAATGGATATTTCTAAAACAGAGATAGATAGATTCTAGTATAGGAAGGAACTGCAGAAGCTTTTTTAAACCGAAGGTAGACACAAAAAGTTGGAGCAACTCAGCGGGACAGGCAGCATCTCTGGAGAGACGGAATGGGGGACATTTAGGGTCAAGACCCTTCTTCAGGAAGGGTCTTGACCCTAAATCTGAGGAAAGACATCCTTGCCATAGAGGGGGTACAGAGAAGATTCACCAGACTGATTCCTGGGATGTCAGGACTTTCATATGAGGAAAGATTGGATAGACTCGGTTTGTACTCGATGGAATTTAGAAGATTGAGGGGGGATCTTATAGAAACCTACAAAATTCTTAAGGGGTTGGACAAGCTAGATGCTGGAAGATTGTTCCCGATGTTGGGGGAGTCCAGAACAAGGGGTCACAGTCTAAGGATAAGGGGGAATTCCTTTAGGACCGAAATGAGGAAAACATTCTTTACACAGAGAGTGGTGAGTCTCTGGAATTCTCTGCCACAGAAGGTAGTTGAGGCCAGTTCATTGGCTATATTTAAGAGGGCGTTAGATGTGGCACTTGTGGCTAAAGGGATCAGGGGGTATGGAGAGAAGGCAGGTACGGGATACTGAGTTGGATGATCAGCCATGATCACATTGAATGGCGGTGCAGGCTCGAAGGGCCGAATGGCCTACTCCTGCACCTATTTTCTATGTTTCTATGTTTCTATGTTCAGGTGATAGATTCTTGATTAGTATGAGTGTCAGGGGCTATGGGGAGAAGGCATGAGAATGGGGTTAGGAGGGAGAGATAGATTAACCGTGATTGAATGGCAGAGTAGACTTGATGGGCCGAATGGCCTAATTCTGCTCCTATCACTTAAAATCTTATGACTATATAATAGTGTGAAGGTTGTGGAAGTAAAAGAATTAAGGGAATTGAAAAGTGATGTACTGGAACATATCAATATTACAAGAGAGAGTGTACTGGCAATGTTATGGCAGATAAGGTGAATAAATTCTTGTGACCAGACTAGGTGTATCCAAGGACGTTGTGAGAAGCTTGGGACAAAATTGCAGTGGGCTGGCCAGTTCAGTCAAATATAATGTGAGCCTTTCAACATCAGATGTAAGAAGTGTTATAAATGAAAGTAAAGAAGTGACAAATTCTTTCATTTCAGAGTTACAAGATATCTATGGATTGCCATCACATAACTTGTTTAGGTATTTACAAATTAGAGATTATATTAAGTCAAACACACAAGATTATAAAAATAAACCAGGATTATTAGATGAATTGTTTAATAAGCACCCAAATACAGAAAAATTAATAGCTTATATATATAATATTATTTTGGATAGGGAGAATCCAACAACAGAAATATATCGACAAACATGGGAAAATGAAATAGGTTTATCTATAACGAAAGAAACTTGGGAAGAAAGTTTACAACGTATACATCGTTGTTCGTTAAATGCTAGACATACATTGATACAATTTAAAGTATTATATAGATTACATTATTCGAAAACCAAATTAAATAGAATTTTTCCAAACATTTCTTCTATTTGTGATAAGCGTCAGAATTTAGAAGCCAATTTAACACATAGTTTTGTAACGTGTTCAAAACTTAATTATTATTGGATAGAAATCTTTAGAGTTATCTCTGAAGTTCTTAGAGTTAAACTGGATCCAGATCCAAAGTTAATAATATTAGGAATTTCGGACTCAAATTTGGTATTAACAGTAAATCAAAGAAATTTCTTTGATTACTGTTTGATAATAGGGAAAAAAATAATATTGAAATTTTGGAAGGGAACATTATCCCCCACAATTAAAATGTGGGCAGCAGAGATGTTGGAGACGTTGAATTTGGAAAGAATTAGATTTGTCCTAATGGACAAATATGAAATCTTTGAACAGATAAGGTCTCCATATATACAATATTTGAGGGGGTAGCTGTTCTTGGCATCACAACTCGATGGGTACCCGACAGGATTTGATGAAAATAATTCATTTTCAAACTGGGATTTGTATACATGTCTCTATTGATATTATCATCTGTAATAGTTTTATTTACAATATATTTTGTTGTTTCTCTTTTATATATATATATATATAATACTTTATACTCATTAAAAAATATATATATATTAAATAGATATATATTAATTGTTTTTTTTGTGTTTTTTTTTCCCCTTCTTTTTTTTTATATAATCAAAATCATTATTTAATCACAACCTTTATTGATTTAAAACCTATTCTTTTTTTCTTTTTCTCTCTATTTCTAAAAAACAGAAGATAATAATAATCAATGTGTTATTTGTATAAATACCGAATTAAGTTGGTATTTGTAAATTTGTTTTAGCATTGTGAAATGATTACTTCTAATAAAAATATTATTAAAAAAAAAAGAAGTGACAAATTTATAACATTAATACATTGGGGCAAAGTAACACCCTTGAAGGCTGAATTGGTGTTGCTTTCTAGGGTTTTAAAGTAAATGGGTAAAGACATTTCAGACAACTTTGCTACAGTATATACTTTCAAAGCTATAAATTACTGCATTATGTTGGTCAGGTTAGAGAGTCTCAGAGCCATAAAAAACTGTTTGAGGCAGTTAGAGGAATCTATAGGCAATGGTGGAGTGACTGAACGGCAAAAACTGAAATTTAAAATCAACATGGGTTTGTAAAGATTTGCATAGGCTTAATTAATGTAACAGAATTTTGGGGAAACTTGATGAATCTTTGAATAAACATCCTAATACAGAAAAATTAATATCTCATATCTACAATATCCTATTAGACAGTGAGGCACCACCAACTGAATTATATAGGCAAACATGGGAAAATGAACTAGACCAACCGATAATGAAAGATATTTGGGACGAAAGCTTACAACATATACATCAATGCTCGTTAAATGCCAGACATTCTTTAATACAATTTAAAGTATTACATAGGTTACATTACTCAAAAACGAAATTAAATAAAATCTTCCCACATATATCTCCTATCTGCGAAAAATGTCAGCATTTAGAGGCTAAGTTAACTCACACATTTGTAAATTGTATAAAAATTAAAAACTATTGGACGGAAATTTTAAAGATAATTTTGGAAGTTGTCAACACCCAATTGGATCCCGACTCAAAACTAATAAAATTAGGAATATCAGAACAAAGTCTAACACTTACTACAAGCCAAAGAAACTTTATTGACTATATTGCAATAACTGGGAAAAAACTAATATTAACATTTGGAAAGGTCCTATAACCCCCTCAATTAAAATGTGGATTATGTATATGGTGGAGACCCTACATTTGGAAAGAATTAGAATTGTCTTAATGGACAAACAAGAACTCTTTGTCAGAATATGGTCTCATTTATTGACTACTTGAATGGGTAGAATGGTTTGGCACGGAAAACTGACTGAAGCTCCAACTCAGGATTAGATGAAAAGTTATACTTAATAATTTTCGAACCTATCTCCAATGTTGTATTATTAGTAAATTATTCCATTCTTCTTTATCATGCTTTTTTTCTTCTCTTTCTTTATTATTTTCTATCTAAAAAAAAGAAAAAAGAATTTTGGGGAAACTAGCACTGTTAATTCATTTGAATTTCAACTAAGCATTTGAGATAGCTACTACACATGAACCTAAGAATAAAATTAGGAGTAAGCCATTTAGTCCCATGTGTTTGTTCCACCATTCAGTAAGGTTACGACTGATCATTTACCTCAGCACCATTTTCCTGCACCTAATCATATCCATTGATTCCCTTAACAACTAAAAATCTATCAGCCTGCGTGATCTCATAGCCGATGGACCACATCTAATCATGAATGGTAATTACAATTAAATTTTCAGATTGTCAGAAGTGGTAGTTGAGGCAGGTTCTATTACAAAGTCTAAGAAACATTTAGACAGGTACATGGATAGGGTGGGTGTGAGGGGATTGGGCTAAATGCAAGCAGGTGGGACTAGTGTAGATCAGACATGTTGGTCGGTGTGAGCAGGTTGGGCCCTTGGCCCTGTTTCCATACTGTGTGACTATGACTACTCTGGGTGTGCTCTTACAAGGTCTTTTATAGGTGCAGTTCATGCCGAATCCATTGAAATAGACACAAACATTCTAGCTGGCATGCTTGTTGTTTCATGCTAAAGGACTACCATGCCCTATGTGCATTCTGTGCTTTTTCTTCATATTCTACTGATTTATTCATTTTTTATATTTTCCCATTTTATACCATCTTTGCTAACTTTTTGTCCACTTAATTAATTAAATGATCTAGGAATACTTCTATAAACTGTTTGTTGCCATTGCCTTTCTATGGTCTTCTTCTTATCGAGTCCACACACAAGATTAGAAGTTTTTCAGCCAGTGCTGAACACACTTCTCGGCATCTGCATACAATGGTGTCTGACTTGTCGCTTCTTGTGCGTGGTGGTGGAAAGATTGGTGAAAACAAGGCCGCGACGTGAACGCTCTTTCCTTGACACTGCTTTTCTATGGTAAAAATTCAGCTTGGTCCATGGCACAAATTGTGCATTGTTGAACATTTTTTTTGTTCTGTGTAGCATCTGATATTTAAGTCATTCCCATTATGTCATCGGTCATGAATTAATTTGTATGACAAGTTACTCAGCTTCCACAGACACAACTAGGTCATAAAAAATCTTGTTTGCGATATTTGGAATGAAACCCAACAGTATGTTATGTGACCATTTATTTCCAGAAATAAATGCTGGTGAAATACTACAGATGTTTGGGAAGATGTTTTTTGAATTCTGCCAAGAATCTGGCTACGACACAATCCTTCGTGTTCTAGGCTCCAATGTTCGTGAGTTTTTGCAGGTAAATACATCATATTTCTGTTTTGAAGAGCTAAACATAAATTATTTTTAAGTTTGGTCCACAGAAAGCTAGTTAAATAACCTGAATTAAAGTATTAAAATGTATTACCCAACATTATGCCTTTTCTTGAGCTGAATGCCACCCCTTTGCTCTTCGTGGAATTGCATATTTCATGAAAGCATCGTCTTAATTAAACATTTCAGAATCTGTCAATGGTAAGTTTATTTTTCAACACCTGTTTATGAAGCTTTTTAATGTTAAGTATTTTGTGGAATAGAAAATAACAGCTGGCTATGATTACTTTTTTGATAATCATAGCAAAATGACTCAAAGTTAAACTAAATAATAAGAAATTCTTTATTTCTGCAGCAATATTATGCAACTAATATAGTTGGTATTTTTTTGTAGGGGCACTTTAATATAGTTGGTCTTTAATATAGTTGGACATTTTGAATGAATGAATGAATGAATAATATTGGCCAGGTAGACAAAAATGCTGTAGAAACTCAGCGGGTGACGCAGCATCTATGGATTGAAGGAAATAGGCAACGTTTCGGGTCGAGACCCTTCTTCAGTTTATTGGCCAAGTATTCACATACAAGGAATTTGCCATGGTGCTCCGTCCGCAAGGGACAACATGACATACAGTGACAGTTAAGAATTATACATAAAACATTAAACATTAATAATAAAACATTATCGATTAAACATGTGAATTAAACAAAATACAAGAGCAAAAGGAGGCTACAGATTTTTGGTTATTGAGTAGTGCTACTACTCGTGGAAAAAAGCTGTTTATATCTGGCTGTGGCAGCTTTGACAGTCCGGAGTCGCCTTCCAGAGGGAAGTAATTCAAAGGGTTTGTGGCCAGAGTGAGAGGGGTCAGAGATGATCTTACCCGCTCGCTTCCTGACCCTTGCAGTGTACAGTCGTCAATGGAGGTAAAGTTGCAGCCAACAACCTTCTCAGCCGATCGGGCGATTCGCTGCAGCCTCCGGGTGTCGTGCTTGGTGGCTGAGCCAAACCAGACCATGATGGAGAAGGTGAGGGCAGACTCTACGATGGCCGTATAGAATTGGACCATCATTGCCTGTGGCAGATTGTGCTTCCTCAACCATATTGTGGAATGGAACATATAAAGGTATTTAGTTTAGTTTAGAGATACAATGCAAAAACAGGCCCTCCGAGTCCACACCGACCAGCGATCCCCGCACATTAACACTATCCTACACACACTAGGGACAATTTACATTTATACCACGCCAATTAACCTACAAACCTGCATGTCTTTGGAATGTGGGAGGAAATCGAAGATCATGGAGGAAATACACGTGGTCACACGGAGAATGTCCAAACTCCATACAGACAGCACCCGTAGTCAGGATCAAACCCGATTCTATTGGTACTCCAAGGCAGCAACTGTATCGCTGTGTCACCGTGCCATGCTTTGGACAGGTTTCTGTCTCAGATACTCAGAATTCAGATACTAATGTTGAGATTCAGATATTAATATATAGTGTTGGCAAGCTCAACGTTTAATTCATCTAAAACAGAGGAAACGAATCTGGAAAAAAATAGATGCAGGGGTAAAATACCATAATATTTTCTAAAAGATCAGATTTTAAAACATTCAGTGCAGAGATAGATTGAATAAAGTGAGACACGATTTCTTAAAAGTTGAGTGCCTTAGCGAAAGCTTGGAAAAATTAATTATTAATATAGCATGGACTTTTTGCTTGCTTTTGATAAGTGCTACTAAAAGTTCTCGTTTTGAGCATATATTTAGTTTAGTTTAGAGATACAGCACGGAAGCATGCCCTAAGGCCCACCGAGTCCGCGCCAACCAGCGATCCCCACGTATTGACACATTCCCCCACACACTCGGGACAATCTTATACGTTTAACAAGCCAATTTACCTACACACCTGTACGTCTTTGGAGTGTGGGAGGAAACTGAAGATCTCGGAGAAAACCCACGCGGTCATGGGGAGAACGTACAAACTCCGTAGACAGCACCCGTATGTATTGGTTATAGTTTTGGATAATAGAATTTGTTGCTACAGAAAATTGCCAGTAGTCAAGATTTTTCTTTCCAATTAATAGAATCTTTCCAAATTGGATCCGGTGTTGATCCCATTCTATAGAGGTGATTGAGTTAAGTAACTGCTGCTGTAAAGATCCAGGTAAAGGGTGCAGTGCACCTCAGTGTCACTGCACACTCATAATAAATTCATCAAATCCATCAAATCTCTGCTCTCTGATATCTACATCAACTTGCTGTATTGTAAGTACAGAGTAATGCCAAATGTAACAATTGATGATTTATAGGAACAGAGAGATGGCGTTGGTCAATTCATCTCCCTTTTCTCCCTCTGAGGTCAAGCCATTCTCCATTGGGTGCAGATTGGTTTTCATACAAAAATGGAAAGCTGAATCCTGGGAGAAATCTGAAGAATGTAGGGGAACTTTGCTGGGATGGAGGTTTTACCAATCGTATCGTGCACAGGTTTGGAGGTTGAAACAAATAGGGCTTGGATAACAGGTGATCTCTAAACCATTGTTTACTCAGCAGCCTGAGAGGTCCAGTGGCATTGTAGAGTCCAGCAGTGGTGGCTCCATCAGACTTCCCTGTAAACCCCCCCCCCCCCATTGACCAAACCCATCACAACCTCCAGGATATCAGCATTTTTTCACCCACCACCGCCTCTTGCAGCACATAGTGCTTTTCCTTACAGACAGCAATCTTAAGAACATAAGTTCATATGATACCAGGTGGATCTAATGGGCTCAGACACCTGCAGTCCTCCAGCAGTGCTTGTTGCTCAACCTGACCTGAAAGATACTAGCATGGGATCAACTCTAAGGTAATATTATAATGAAATATAGGAAGTTTTCCTACCCTATAATCTTTGATTTACTGTGAATTAAATTGATTTTAATTGTGCATGGATTCAATTGAACTTTGGCCAGGCTGGAATGGTTTTCATATCACTAATTGTACGTTAGTTGAGAACTGAAGCCTCATTGTTACACGGGCAACACAGTGGTTGAACAGCTGATTTCACCATGACTTCTGTTGTTGTCTGTGTGGCATTTCCACATTCTGCCTGTGACCTGTGGCCAGGGTTTCCCCTTGTTGCTTTGACTTTTGTTTCACATTCTAAAGTCAGACTGGTAGATTTATCACCACCTGTAAATTTCCCCCAGTGCCGTAGCTTAGTTTAGTTTTGAGATACAGCACGGAAACAGGCCCTTCGGTCCACCGAGTCCGCACCGACCAGTGATCCCCCGCACACTAACACTACCCTACACTGTCGGGATAATTTACACTTATACCAAGACAATTAGCCTACAAACCTGTACGCCTTTAGAGTCTGGGAGGAAACCTAAGATCTCGGAGAAAGCCACGCAGGTCACGGGGAGAACGTGCAAACTCCTTACAAACAGCACCCGTAGTCGGGATCGAACCCGGGTCTCAGGCGCTGCAAGCGCTGTAAGGCAGCAACTCTACCGCTGTGCCACCACGTCACCCAACGTGCAGTGTAGAAAAGTTATTGGGGCGAGTGGGATTGCTTTGTGAGCCAGCATATCTAACATCAGCCAAATGGCTTCCTTCGATGCTGCACAAAAAACATGATGATAAATAAACGTGGGAATGATGCTCAGTGCAGTCTTTCCGATCGTTCAGGAAATCATGCAGCTTGAAAAAGGGTCATTTGGCCCATTGACACTGCTGATCATTGAGCACCCAACTACACATTCTATTCTCCATCTATTCCCATCAATCCCCACCCACGTCCCTTCCCCCACCCACCTCCCTCTCACATTCTATCAGCCACCAACGTTAGGGGCATTTTACTGTGGCCAGTTAACCCACCAACCATTATATCTTTGGGATGCGCGGAAAAAAAACAGAGTATTTGGGTTCTACAGGAACAGAGAACTGAATTTGGATGATCAGCCAGGATCATGTTGAATCATGGAGCAGACGTTAAGAGCCAACTTCTGTTCCTAATTTCTAAGCTTTAATATTTCTGTGCATTTGAAAGCTCGGTTGGTTTAAAACACTTCGAATTTAGGCTTAAAGGGCACGTTTTATTTGTGCAAAGCTCCTCATAATCTGTCATTGCTGTCAAGTGTGTTCTGGGAATGTTGCATAGATGCGCATTTCTCTCCTTAGATGTTGTCATGCATGTTGAGAATCCTTGTCATATCGTACTAATCACAGAAAGTTTACCATTATGAAGCCATGTGTCCTTTTAAGTCCATACCAACTCTTTAAATGAACAAGATAGTCACAAAATGCTGGAGTAACTCAGCGGGACAGGCAGCACCCATGGAGAGAAGGAATGGGTGACATTTTGGGTCGAGACCCATCTTCAGACGACTATGTCTCCTTTAGATGAACAACCCAGTTCATTCCTCTCCCTTGTGCTCTCCTCATAATGATTTCCTTTCAGTTCCCGCTTGAATGTTACGCTGAATCTGTCCCCTTCGTGGCTGAAGGACATTCAGTGTCCTAAAACTCACAATTTTTGTCATATTCAAACACCACAGCCCTGCGATAGTGTTGGCTGTGGTGCAACAGTAAATTGCCACTTATTATTCAAAGGCTAGATGGTGGGAAGATCTCGCTGCATCTGGAACCATTATGATAAATCTCTTAAGATCCATGACATCCTTCCTAAAATATGGTGACTAGAATTGAATGGAATAGTCTAGGTGAGGTCTCATTAGAGCTTTATGAAACCTCTGCATAATTTCTCGGCTTTCATTTTATAAAGCTCGAACCCAGCTGCTTTTCCAACTATTCTTGGAGTGTGTCATGCCCCAATCTGTAGTTCCTGCACATTCCTCAGAACTGTGCTTTTAAATCTGTGTGTAGTCCCTTTCAATTTCTTTTGCAAAATCACCCCAGTATTAATTTCCAATGCCTGTTCATTCTGCCACCCTATCTCTGTCCTTTAGTAATGTTATAATGTTCTCGATATTTATGAATGAACGAGATTGCAAGTTTTTCCCATTGTCACCCATTTCGGCCGACAGTGGAGGAAACATACCATGTGTGAACTGCAATATTATTAGAAGCACTGCAGATACTGGGAAGCATCAATGCACCTTGGAGAATCGCTCATGGAATTCCCCAGAGTAGTTTCCCGATGGGCGCTACTTGACCTGAAGATTGTTGATCGCATGATATACCGAGAGAAAAAAATTCTATAAAATATGCACAGATGTTTCGAGTTTTGTGGAAACTTAATTTATAAAATATTTCAGAGTTCAATGTAAATCTGTCTGTTAATCTATTATTGTGGCTCTTATATTTCTTCTAACCAAATAACTTTTTTCATATGCACTTTCTGTAATCTTATGAGCATTAACTGATTTTTTTCCTTGACATTTGACATAATTATGGTTTGCTTTGTTTCAACTTTTATTTACTTTGAACAGCATCCGATGTTTGGTGTGCAAAGATATCTCCCTGGTTTCTACATTACGAACTGAGGGTCTTGTGTCTGAGTGAGATTTAAGTTCCGGATTTAAGTTGCAAACCAGACACTCACGTTCAAGTCTAGTGTAGTTTATTATTGTCATGTGTACAGTGAAAAGACTTTGTGCGCTATCCAGTCAAAGAATAAACTACATATGAATACAATCAAATATTCCACAGTGCACGGATAAAGGATAAAGCATACAACATTTAGTGCAAAGATATAACATTAAAGTTTGATGAAGTCAGTTTAAAGATAGCTCAGAGGTCTCCAATGCGGTAGATGGCAGGGCAGGACAGCATTGTCAGATGGGGCAATAAACTGAAGGCCTGATCTAGATGAAGCAGAAATCAAAAGTTCCACGGCACTATTTCGCATTCTCACTATTAAATGGAAGTCGTGCTAAATTAATAATTTAGCGTTGATGGCCAATCATAAATTAAAATCATAAAATTAAATTATTATTCATTAACGCTGGCACCAACCTGACACAAAACCGATTGTTTGGCCTTTCGATCATACATCCCACTATGGTAAGTTAGTCCCTGAGGCAAAACTAATTGTTAAAGCTGTGAGATAGCTTGAATGTATCTGGCATTCACAAACATTCAAACGTTAACAAATTAAACTGCGTTGAACAAAACAAAATGTTGCAAGTTAGAATATAAACAAAAGCCAATACTTAAAAATAATTTCATACATTTACATTAGTTAACATTAAAAATGTTCTGGACGTTTTACTAATTAGCCCTCTACTTGCTGATCTGAAACTGAAGGAGCCATAGAATCTGCCATGATTATCTGCAGATTTCTGAGAAAGTACCACTCACTTCTCAGGAACGCAACATCACCATTCAATTGGAATGACAATTTTCTTTAATTATGAGGAATGTTCATGTTCTTGTACATTTTTCCATTAATCCCCAACTTCCTGACTGTTGTAGAGATCAATGCCAGAGTTTCTTGTGGAATTACCTCCTTTTCTTTTTTTTTTAATACATTTTTTAATTAGAGGTAAATACATAATAAAAAGCACTTTGTTTGTTGTAGTCATACATTATTAATATTGTTTGTATTAACAATTGTATAATAATTGTACTATATATTTTTAAAATTTTTATATAGATAGAAAATAATAGAGAGGGAAAGAAAAGAAACCAAAAAAGTTAAAAGAGAATGGAGTAATCAGCTAATTATGCATCATTGGAGATATGTCCGTGGGTTATAAAATGTAATTCTTCATCTAATCCTTGATTCGGGTTTCAGTCAGGTTCTCGTGCCGAACTACCTCCTTTCCTTCTGATAAATTTGAGCCATTGGTTTTGCATGTGCTATGACAAGGTTAACAGTGCCTGTGACAAATAGGATGCAATAAGGAAGTTAGAAGCTTTGGCAATTTTTTGTTGTTGCTTATCATAGATTATGCCTGTGCTTTAAAATGCTCTACTAAATGTGAATAAAATATCGATCTTTTCTCAGAACCTGGATGCTTTGCATGATCATCTGGCTACCATTTACCCAGGGATGCGGGCACCATCATTCCGATGTACAGATGCAGAAAAAGGGAAAGGTCTACTTTTACATTATTATTCAGAAAGGGAAGGCTTACAGGATATTGTAATTGGAATAATTAAGACAGTTTCGCAGCAGCTTCATGGCACTGAAATAGATATGAAGGTAAGATCACAATATTTACATTTTCAATAATAGTGTTTGAAAACTAGAGATTAAAAGGAGCAATATGTCTTTGGTCATGAGCCAGAGAATTGCCCATCAATAATATCCTCTTCCACATGAATACACTGGAGAAGAATTCAATATTCTGGCACACACTTGTGACTAAACCTCACAGACAAATTGCTTCAAATTGAATTAAAAAATGCATGTTTGAAGATTACATGATCTTTCTCCTTAATTCAATATTACCATTAACAATTTCAAATTTCAATATTTCTTATCCTTTCATTGTTTAGTTGTATTAATTGTTAATCCGGTTAAAAATCCCTTGTAATTACAATATGCATGGATTGGTAATAATCTAGACAGTAGAAAGGAATAGTTTTGAATTTATAGTCTTGCCATTTGAATGTGTTGAACTATCTATATGAGTTCTAGGCTGTGACATACTTGTACTTTTTAAATGTTGATGTTTCCAATTTATTGACATGCCATTGGAAAGATAATCCATTGTCCCCCAGCTCTCTGGTTGCATTATGCATGATTTACCAGATGCATTATAGCAATTTACTTTGACAACATCTCCCACTATAAGCAATTAGTGTATCTAGGACCTAGATTAATTATGCAATGTTTAAAGTGGTAAAGAATGCAATTATCTTTGGATTACATTAGTTAATCCAATAGAATAAAATCAAAATCTTGCCTTTTTCATTTGTGTACAACAATTATTTAAAGGACCCTATTTTCTTCAGGAACAAGTAATGGTTACCATAATCACATACAGTTGGAGATCTGGTGTCGTCAAAACATTTCAACTCTGCCTTTTGATGTAACAATTGAAAAACAAAAATACAGTTTGGTACAATGCAGCCTCAGATTGCCACTGTATTGCTTTGCGTTGTATATTTGTTGAGAGTTCAACAGAACTCTTCTTGCACTGCTTTTGCAAGCTTTCTGCAAATGTTCCATCAACTCTGCAGTGGTCAGGCAGGGATTCTATTCAACATGAGCGCCTCTGGATGGATCATTTCAGCAATGTTGGGATGAGTGGAAATCATTTTTGCAGATTAAATGTAGAAAATTAGCACGGAGGTGCAGCAAGTAATCAGGAAGGCAAATTGAATTTTAGTTTAGTTTATTGTCACAAATGTTAATTGCAAGGAGGATGGAATATAACATTTATGAAGGTCTTGCAGTCATTGTCCCACACCTGAATACACAAATACTACTGATAGTTTTAGTGTCCTTATTTGAATATGTATATGCTTCCAATGGTGGCACTCCATTTGATTCGTTGTAGGAAGAAATTGTGATATAAATAAAGATTGAGTAGGTTTGATCTCTACTCATTAGTGGTTAGAACAATCAGAGGTATTGATGGAGCTTAACTGAATAGATGCCGAAATAGTGTTTTTCTTGTGGCGGATTCTAGATCTTAAAGCATTGTATCACTCTGCAATGACAGTGGCAACACCAGTACAGAGGGTGGTATAGAAGGCAGACACAAAATGCTGGAGTAACTCAGCGGGACAAGCAGCATCCGTGGATTAAAGGAGTGGTGACATTTTGGGTCAAGACCCTTCTTCAGACTGAAGGCGTATGGTGTGGTTGCCTTCATCGGTGTGGAAATTGAGTGTATGAGTCAGGAAGTCATATTGAAGCTTTAATGGACTTTGGTTACGCTGCATTCGAAATATTGTGTGCCTTCTGGTTGCCACATTACAAGAAGATTGTGGAGGCGTTGGAAAGGGCAGAAGAGGTTTATCAGACTTATAAGGAGCGATTGGACACATTTGGATTGCTTTCTCTGGAATGGCAGAGGTTGAGGGGAGACCTGATAGAAATGTATATAATTATGTATATAATTATGATACACATAGATGGGGAGACAGTCAGAACCTTGAAACAAAGACTAGAGGGTGTAGCTTTAAGGTGAGAGGGACAAAATTTAAAGGAGATATGCCAGGCAAGATTTTTACACAGAGAGTGTAGGGTGCTTGGAGTGTGTTGTGTGGAATGGTAGTGTTGGCAGATGTGATAGTGGCATTTAAGATGATTTTAAACAAAACAGGTGGCTATACAGGGAATAGATGGATATGGTAGAGGAGGTTTGTTTAACCTGATATAATGTTCAGCACAGAACTGTGGACCATAGGGACTCTTCTGTGCTTTACTGTTCAATGCTATTTAATTGCAGAGGTAAGGAGGAGTTTTTCTCTGAGGGCCATGCATCTTTGGTATTCTTTACACAAGGAGACTGTAGAGATGAAACTTTGAATATACCCTAGGCTGAGATAGATACTTTTATAGTATAGGAGAACAAAGGATTATTAGGAATATCTAATGAAGTTAAAATGAACCAAGATAACATCAGCCATGATATTACTGAATAATAGGGCAATGTGCCTGGTCCTGGGATCTATTGCTGCTCCTTTTTATGTTTTAAATAAGTAATTTCTGACTGCTTAGAAATAGGTCTTGGTGATTGGTTTAACAGGTAGAATGGAACAGTCTAGATAAGGTTGGACAACATGTAAAGAAACATGTTGAACGTTTTTCACAATTAGTTTGCTTTACTTATTGCTATAGGTTATGTAACTTATTATTCTGGCCTTGTTTGAAGCAAACTTGTGTGTCAAAGAAGTTATATTTAAATGGCTGATTGTATATTTAAATGGCTGGAATCTATTTGTTCATTTTTACCAATTTTAACTGAATTGCAATGTAGAATTTTAATTGCAACATCATCAGCATGCTAATGATATACAATAAACAAGCCTGACGAAGGGTCTTAACCTGAAACGTCACCCGTTCCTTCTATCCAGAGATGCTGCCTGTCCCACTGAGTTACTCCATTTTGTGTCTGTCTTTGGTTTAAACTAGCAGTTTAAACATAGCAGTTCTTTCCTACGTCGCAAACAAGTCTTATCATTTTTGATTGTTTATTGCAATAGGTAACTTCCTGTTGCAACAAACAACAAATTATGCAACAAATTGTATGAAATCTTTATTGTATAGCACAGTTTAAAGTCATAAATATGCATGTTGGCATTTGAGGCCTTTACGTATAGTTTTTGTTGTCAATTCATGCAAATTTAGAACTAATTAGGGTGCAGTCCCAAATTGATTTGTTGTCAAATATTCTGAAGCACTTTTATATTTTGTTCTAAATGTTTAGTTATTTTCTTTCCTCCCTAGACTCCAGATTATGAAAAACGGATTTATATTTAGCATTACGCTCAAACACAGAAAGAGTTTGTCCATTACATTTGTCGGGGGGGAGGGAGGTAAGTCGAGTATATGTGCAAAATGCATTGAAAGTGTTGGTGCAGGTTGGGAAAATGTTCCAGAAAGCATACACCCTCTGGGCTGTAAAAACAGATTTCCAGAGCAGGGAAATCAGAATTTCCCTATTTCAAACACCAGGTCAACCACAATTATAATTTTAATTCCAGTTCCTGGCACCACATTTCATTAAAGATTTGAAGACTGGAGATGGTGTAAAAGGGTGTACCAGAGGGATAACAGGGATGATGGACGAGTTCAGATGCATGAACTTGGACCTCATTAAACAAGAGTTGAAAGAGGATGTGCTAGAGGCACTTAGACTCATGAAGGATCCACGCAGAGTAGAAAGAAAGCACCTATTTTCGATAACAGAAAGGAAGAAAACCAAATAATGTGGAATGAAGGTTTTTGGCCAAATAACCTAAATTAACATAACAAAACACTTATTATATGGCAAGTGGTTGGGATTTTGAGCACACAGCCAGGAACATTAGTGGAGGAAGATTCAATTGTGACATTTGAAAGGAAATTGAATAAGTACTTAAAAATAAATAATTTGCAAGGTTATGTGGAGAAAGTGACTGTCTGCCATGTTCTTGCATGTGGCCAGTATGGACTCGATGGGCCAAAAGGCATTTTTCATTCCGTCGGTTATCTGTAATTTCTTCTGACACTTACCACGCATATATAAACAAGCAAGTTGTTCTCAGCAATTCCCTGCGAGCCAGCAGGATACATTCCAGCAATGGAGTTTGTGAGGGGAGTGAGAACGTGGGATAAATGCCCAAAGTTTGCACAAACATCTTACCAGAAATTTCCATATCGGGTATTTTATGATTTTGCAAGCAGGGATCGTTTTGATCAATTTAGATGACGTTCCTTTTACATCCTTAGGTCCTTATAATAGTCTTAATGTCTTACCATAGAATATATTCTCAATGCTTCTGCAGGATTTCCATGGGATTTTTCTCCGACAAATCTTTTCTCTTTTATTCTGAGTGGCGCATTCGCAATCGTAGTGAGATTGGCAATAAGTATAAAAAATGTTAGCACACTTGAGCCTGAGAAATCCTGTTGCATGGCATATACCCATACACAGCAGTGCCAGGTGACGGAAAGACTACACTTTTAACACATTTATCTCTAATTCTCATTAAAAGATGTGTAACATTTATTTTGAACCTTCTGTTAAAATTATAGCATGTTATTATTGTTTAGGAAACAATGTAAACAGCTCACATGGAACGAGATCTTACAGCGTTCTCATGTACACCACACCATTTGTGCACCTGAAACCTGGACTCTTTATAAGGATAATCAATCATTGCTTTTTTGGGGGACTTAGCTACAAATAATCTCATATGTGGCCCTTGTGGCTAAAGGGATCAGGGGGTATGGAGAGAAGGCAGGTACAGGATACTGAGCTGGATGATCAGCCATGATCATATTGAATGGCGGTGCAGGCTCGAAGGGCCGAATGGCCTACTCCTGCACCTATTTGCTATGTTTCAATGTTTAAAATCCTTCTTATGCACGCGTCATTGTTGGCCTTCTGGGATGCAGATTGACAGCCAAAGATGGTTAATTGCACACTGTAGTCCTTGATCTCGGGACTAATTCAAAGAGTGCAGGTTGACTCATGCCGTATATCACAGTGCAGCTCCTTGCTGCTATGGGAACTTCATTACTTTTCCTTGTCGTTGATTGGTAAAACCAGCTTGTTTCATGTGCATGTAGATTTGCTGAAATACTTTTGTTTACTATGATTAGGATGGCATGATAGCACAGCAGTTAGTATCACTGCCTCACAAAGATGTGGTCGTAGACTAATTAACTACTTAAAATTACTGTTTAATTTATGTTAGTGCCAAAAGAACCAACGAGGATTTGTTTCAGGACCACTGGGATTTAAGAGAGAGAATGAGATTAATGGGATTGCTCTTCTGTGAGCTAGCATACATTGATAGGCTGAATGGTATCTCTCTGTATCATAATAAGGGAGTAAGAATTTGGAGCTATTCATGAATCATAAGAGGTTTCTTGCCCAGAGTATGCAGCTTGTCTGAAATCATAAAGGGAAAATCACCATGGTAGGTACCATGTACCCAAGGACAGATAGCATGGATGACTTTGTTAGTTCCTGATACATTCCATTCCAGGGTTAGAGAAAGGACTCCTTGACAAATCTTACAAGCATTCTCACCAGTCCGCTAATATGCTCCGCATATTCACGTGCTTCTGGGCAATATTTGGGCACCCTTTCGTGGTCCGCATCTGAGTACTTGTGAGCAGAATTAGTGTGTGTCCACCCCCTTTGAGGAGTTGACCAACCAGCTGTCAAAAGCAGACTGCAGCAGTGAGTGCCATACATCTCAACACACAATGTTACTATAAAGAAGGAATGACCGAGATGCAAAAGGTCTCCGATTACATTGGCCGCTACATTTCCCGAGACAGCATGAAATGAGATTACTAGTGCTGTGACAGCAAAGCATATGCCCCAGTGCACAGCGCTATGCCAAGTGAGATGGCGTACATGGAAGGAGATTAATTTAGTTGCACCTTCTGCTAATTACTTGTCATCATGTCCTGCAAGACAGAGGGTGAAGCATTAGTCAGCATCCATCTGTAATGTGAGTACATTTGCCGTTGGTGCATTTGATGGTCAAACAGTCTTTGCATGCACAAATATATGTATAGATGGATTGGTGAGGTGTGTGAGGTCATCACAATGGATGGCTGCCTCCGAAGGATAAGTGTATGTTCGTCAGACGTTAGTTTTGCAGCATTGTTGATTCACTGTGTGAATGTTGCAGCCTTTGTATCTATGATTTACAGCATAACTATTGGATTTTCTTTTTGCATTGTAAGCCCAGATTTACTGTGGTTCAGCTCTGGACCATTCTGCCATTCATGCTTCTTCCACAGTTCAGGCAGATAGATCACAATTCTTTTATCCCAGCTCCATATATGCGCTAATCCATATCGCATGCTTCCCTTAAAGTCTGAAAATTTGTCGATCAGTGTCACCAATGTAGCATCTGCCTGGATTCTGTTTGACCATAGTCGTTTGTCTATAGTGCAAACACATTTTTATTCTGATGGCTCCTGTGGACTGACCCTGGAAATATCTTTAGTCTCTACAGAGAGCGACAAAACACCTGATACCATGCATTAAGAATGTAACCTATTGAAGTAACGACAGATTATACCAGGCCATCTAGCTTTGCATAATGTTTCTGCTACTGCCACTACATCACAATTGCTCTTCACAGAGAGGGGCACACACACACAGAGGGCCACGGAGCCACACACATAGAGGGTCACGGAGGCACCTACAGATAGGTTCACGGAGGCACGATGTCGGGGCGGTGTGTAAACGTCGAGGCGACTGCGAGCCGACAAGCCGTTGCCGCGCGGAATTTTTGGACATAGTCAGTTTTTTGGAGCCCCGCGCGGTGTCGGGGCGAACTCGGGATGAACTCCGCACAATTCCGCACGGCTCCGGCGATCGAAGTGGGACCGGCCCCGCGACGCCGGACGGCTCAAGCGACCACGTTAGGTCGCGCTAATCGCATAGAGTTGCATGCTGGTGGGACAGGCCCTTTAAACTCTGATAATCTGTGGTCTACTG
Source organism: Raja brachyura (assembly GCA_963514005.1). The sequence continues at coordinate 167,088,095 of OY740781.1, forward strand.
GAAATACCCATAGGTCGGCACCTAGCTTACCAGGTAATGTTTCCCAAGTTCTCTTTCATTTTACCAGACTCATAGTTTGTATGCTCCCACTCTGCTCACAGTGCCCCTGGTTCCCCTGCTCCCCTTTAGTTTATTATAGTTTAGAGATACAGCAAGGAAACAGGCCCTTCGGCCCACCGAGCCCACACCGACCAGCGATCCCCGCACATTAACACTATTCGACACACACTAGGAACAATTTACTCTTATTCCAATTCAATTAACCTACAAACCTGTATGTCTTTGAAGTGTGGGAGGAAACCAAAGATCACGAGGAGAACGTACAAACTTAGTACAGACGGCAAGCATGGTCGGGATCGAACCTGGGTCTCTGGTGCTGTAAGCGCTGAAAGGCAGTAACTCTATAGCTGTGCCACCGTACCGCCTTTGTATTTTCACTGGAAGCCTATTTCCTATATTCGCTTCCTGCTCACTGGGATCCCAGTTCCCACGCTCCCTCAACACTCACTGCGACTTAGGATCTTGTCACTCTTCCAACTGACTGGAGCCCAGCTTCCCACGCTCCATTTAAACTTACTGGAAAAACTACCATAATACTGTAACACATTTAGTAACAACTTAAAAAAGAGTATTAAAGATGTGTTGCCGTATTCAACATTCAATTGTCTGGAAAATCATCAGTCAGACAACACTGAAGTCCCCTAGCATGCGGGATTATTGGGGTTTTAATGTATTTAGTACTGGGAATAATTTGGAGGTTACCGCCTGTAACACTTTTCTACCTAAGGTCTATAACATATAACTCCCTCTCTTTAGAAGGACATTTAAGTCAAATTTACAGTGCGGAAACAGGCCCTTCAGCCCACCGGGTCCGTGCCAACCAGCGATCACCCTATTCCTATCCTACACACTAGGGACAATTTACAATTTTACCAAGGCAAATTAACCTACAGACCTGTACGTCTTTTGGAGTGTGGGAGGAAACCGGAGCATCCTGAGAAAATCTATGAGGTCACAGGGAGAAAGCACAAACTCTTTTCAGACATTTGTAGTCAGGATCAAACCCGGGTCTCAGGTGTTGTAAAGGGCCTGTCCCACTTGCATGCGATTGCATGCATTTGGCACGACCAAATGGAAGCTGAGTTCGCGCTAAGTTCGCGCGTGACATATTTCGCGTCAAACTCACCAATCAGCTGGGCAGGAGGCGGGCCAACTCAATTACGGCGTTGGGCGGTGATGTCATCGCGCAATGCCACGCCGGGCGGTGACATCATCGCGCAACTCCACGCGCTAGGCAAACACCATCAAGATGCTGCGTACACCGTCAAGACGCTGCTTATGCCCTCAATGCGCCTGCGGGCCGACAGGTCGTTGGCGCACAAAATTTTCGGAAAGTGCGGGATTTTCGGAGCCCCAGGCAATGTCAGGACCAGCCCCGCACAACTCCATATGCCTCCGCGCTTTGATGTGGGACCGGCCCCACGCGGCCCATACGCCTCAAGCGACCATGTTTGGTCACGCCAGACGTATGCAAGTGGGACAGGCCCTTAAGGCAACAACTCTACCGCTGTGGCACTGAGCCTCCTCCTTGTGTTCTTTATTACGGACCACATTAAATTAACGCATGTACTACTGTTTTTGACAAAGGAACTTGATAGAGGTGGTGTATTTTAGGTTTTAAGATGAACCTTACTAACGATGGAAATTGCTTCCTTAGCTTGATGCTTTTCTTTGCTTGAGAGTAAGCAGATTACTAAAGCAAGTCTTTCTGCACTTTTAGGTGGTCCAACAGAAGAGCGACGAATGTGATCACATTCAATTTTTGATTGAGCAAAAAGATTCTGAAGAAGAGGATTTTTCAGAGGATCTGGATAGGTTTGAGGAGAATACCCCCCAAGAATCCAGAATCAGTCCATTCACCTTCTGCAAAGCATTTCCTTTCCACATTATGTTTGATAGAACATTTATGATTACTCAGTCTGGGAATGCAATTTATCGTGTACTTCCACAGGTACGCAACCAACTTCATTACAGCTCATGAATATAAGTAATTTTCATCGGTGTTTGTCTTCATCTCTGTCTCTCTCTGTCTCTGTCTCTCTCTATCTTCGTCTGTCTCTCTCTGTCTCTCTCTGTCTCTCTATCTATCTAGCTCTCTATCTATCTAGCTCTCTATCTATCTAGCTCTCTATCTATCTATCTATCTATCTATCTATCTATCTATCTATCTATCTATCTATCTATCTATCTATCTATCTATCTATCTATCTATCTATCTATCTATCTATCTATCTATCTATCTATCTATCTATCTATCTATCTATCTATCTATCTCTCTCTCTATCTCTCTATCTCTCTATCTCTCTAACTCTCTATCTCTCTATCTCTCTCTCTCTCTCTCTCTCTCTCTCTTTCTCTCTCTCCTTTCTCTCTCTCTCTCCTATCTCCCTCTCCCCCCTTATCTCGCTCCCTCACCAATCTTTACAGTATATCCATCTCATATGTCTCTCTTTGTCTGTCTTCCCTGTCTCTGTCTTTCTCCCTCATTCTCTCATCCTTTAGAATGCACAGTCATGCTGCATACCTTGCAGCTGTGTCACCAGTGCTTTGACAGCTGTACACTAAGCATTCTGTATCCCATGTGGCCAACATTTTTGTGTTGTCTACCCCTTTTCAGCTCTTCCCTTTACATCTCCTGCAGAATGATGTATTGTGGCAAGTCAGTGAAGAGTGAGCGGCTCTTTATGTGGTTGTGGCGGAAACTATGCAAGTGAAAGTATGTTGTCTGTACCTCAACACTGGGAGATGTTATAAACCAGTGAGTTTGAAATATTGGGTGTTGCCCTACTGTTGACGTGAAGTGAATTTGCCATTTCCAATGCAGATGAAAATCTTCTTGAAAAAGCACTGTCAAATTTCCTACCAGGTAGCCTACTCCAAATGAGGACAATTTGGAATTTGATTCTAAATGATGATGGAACCTGCAATATTTTCATTTTCTGCAGCAGGCTTACCAGCACGCATCTAATGACAATATTTAAAAAGTGTGTGAAAAATCTTCAACGTTTAATACATTCATATTTTTAAAAACCATAACTTCACCTTTTGTTTTTATATGAGGCATGAACAACTTATTGAATGTCCAAGTCCATGTTCAAGAGAGTTTATTGTTGTGTGTCCCAGATAAGACAATGAAATTCTTGCTTTGCTTCAGAACAGAACAGAATATTCACAACAGAATATTGTAGGCATAAATAAATACAGAAAAGATCAGTGTGTCCATATACCATTGACTATATATAGTCAATGGTATATGACCACACTGATCTTTTCATATACATATACCCAGTTTAAAAAAGAACTGCAGGTGCTGGAAAAATTGAAGATAGACTAAAATGCTGGAGAAACTTAGCGGGACAGATGGTTTGACAAAGGCCAGAGATGAACAGAAGGTGTGAGACACCTTTGCAGAGTTGTGGATAGTGAAGCCACAGGGAAGAAGGTAGCCGGAGGGTGAGGGTGCAGGGGGGATGAGGGGAGAAGTAAATGGGAGCTCTGTCCCTTATCTTGCTTCTCAAAAAATAATTGTTCAAATGTTATTTCAGGTATTATTTATGGTCAGTGCTAAAATTAAGTAGACATCAAATAGTAAAAAGATGATGTACATTACTACATATTAATAGGGAATCTCGGCAACCTCTTTATGATCATGAGCTTGTTATAGAAGGAAGATCATGAGGAACATCTTCAGATATATTGGTTTGTATTCCAAGTGATCGTACCTTTCATTTCTATAATGCATACATAACATCTGCATTCCCAAATCTCTATTAAAACTAGAAATAAACAACTTTGCAGCTTTGATGTATTTTCCTCCTTTATCTTTGATAATGAAGTGGTTCAATTTTATAGTCTTGATCTATTGCACTATTAATGACCTATGGTTTGTAATTTTCCTTTACTTTCTGCTTTAGCTTCAGCCGGGAAACTGTAACCTACTGTCAGTTTTCTGTTTGGTTCGGCCACACATTGACTTTACTTTCCACGGAATCCTCTCACACATTAACACGGTCTTTGTGTTAAGAAGTAAGGTAACTCATGGTTCATTTGTCCTTTTTTAATGACATTACAATAACCATATCAGAATTGAAACCATTAAATAAGTAAACATATTGTTTTTAAAAATATTTATATATTTTACTTGATTTAGGAAGATTTGCTGAATGTAGAAAAGGCAGAATCATACAATGATCTGACGGGTGCTGAGATCTGCTGTTTACGTTTGAAGGGGCAGATGATCTTTTTGCCAGAAGCTGATAACATACTTTTCCTGTGTTCTCCCAGGTATATATTTCATATGTGCAAGCAGTTACACGTTAATTTTACAGAATTTCTAGACACGATGTATCCATATTAATTTTAAAGTAGCTTATTTTTCTTTTCAAAGATGTGAACAGAACCCAAGTGGGTGAGGAACAGGTCTAGGCTCCAGCACCCCTTGAACCTCTTTCAGCATTCATTACACTCATGGCTAATTTACACGAATACCTGAACCCAGTCAACTACAATCCCCCACTGTATACACAATTTACTAGGTTCAGTCTTGAGCGAGTCTTCGTTGACAAAGAATTAAAACGTATTCAAGACTTCAATCTACTCAAGGCTTGCTCGGATCTGCCTTTCTCAAATCTACACAAATTAACCAGTCTCAGTCATGAGTAAAGTCTTCATTGCCAAAGAATGCCAGGCCCTCAAGGATGATAAATTCCAAAGGTTCACATATTTCTGAATGAAAAAGTGTCTTCCCCATCACATCCTGAAATGATAATCCCTAGTTATCATGAGTTTCCCTTGAGGACTTCACTTCACTAACTCAGGACACAGATGAAAAGGCAGTTTATGTCCAACCAACAGCAAGATTTTGTTGGACACACGTTTCCTTGTCATGACCATGCCCAGCAATGACCACCCATCTCAAGTGAATGTCTCAACCTTTCTAAATATTTTCTCATGTTCAATCCAGTGTAATGAATTTGGATGATCTGACGAGGAGAGGCCTTTATCTCAGTGATATCCCGATGCATGATGCTACGCGCGATCTTGTTCTGCTAGGCGAGCAGTTCAGAGAAGAGTACAAACTTACACAGGAACTGGAAATTTTGACTGATCGCCTGCAACATACTCTGCGAGAATTGGAAGATGAAAAGAAAAAGACAGACAGGTAAGCTGCATCAGGCTAGGAAGTGAATTGTATGTACATTTTTAGTACTGATATTAATTCATCTCAAGCCAGCAACATGAATACAGAGGACATTTTATTTTATATAAAAAACCTAGAAAAATAGCAGAGAAGGATAGAAAGGCACAATAAAATTGTGTAAAACTATGAAATATTTTAACACAGGAGATTGGAAGAAACTCAGTGATGAAGGCAGGAAGGTAGATGTCTCTCTATGGATGTAGTAAGGTGTGTGATGTGGTTCTGTATGTTAACCTCGTCCAGAGCACATGGGGTCCAATAGCAGCTGGCTAATTGAATCCAACACTGGCTTGGCAATAGGAGGCAGAGTATACTGGTGTAAGGATACCTTTCTGATTGAAGGTCCATAATCCTGATAAGTATGAGTAGATACATTATGGGAAGAGGAGTAAAATATATAGTAAATTTTCGGGCACTAGGGAATGTTGACAAACTGAAAATGTAAAGGGATAAGTAAATAAATACCTGAAAGTGATAACACAGAGAGATAGGGTGGCAAAGACTGCAATGGCACATGTACCATCATAGGTCTGGGCAAATAATGTGAGAAACTGGAATGTTTAAGAAGGAGCTGCAGATGCTGGATAATCGAAGGTAGATAAAAATGCTGGGGAAACTCAGCGGGTGAGAAGAAGGGTCTCGACCCGAAACGTCGCCTATTTCCTTCGCTCCATAGATGCTGCCTCACCCGCTGAGTTTCTCTAGCATTTATTCTACAAGAACTGGAATGGTAAGTTTACAACTTTACAAAACACCAGTTAGCCGCATTGGAGTACTGCGTGCAGTTTTGCTCACCACTGTACAGGAAGGATGTGCTTGCACTGGAAATAGAACAGATTCATAGGATATTGCCTGGATTGGAGAACTTTAGTTATGAGGAGTGATATGAATGGTTGGGCTTGTTTTCCTTGGAGCAGGGTGGCTGACAGATGACTTGACAGAAGTAAATATGTTTATGAGAGACATAGATAGTGTGATGGTCAATTTTTTTCTCCCATGATCAGGATATTAAAAGACAAGATAGAATAGGTTTAATGTGCAAGGAATGAGTTTTAATAGGATTCTAAGGGGGAATTCTTATAACGAGAGTGTGGTTGATATCTGTAATTGGCTGCCATAGGAGGTGATGGAATCAGATGCAGTTACTACATTGAAGAGGCATTTAGGCAGATACTTCAAAAGGCAAGACTGAGAAGGACCAGGTCCTAATGTGGGCAAAAGGGATTAGGAGAGATGGGCAAAAAGATCAGGATGGGCGTCATGGAAAAAAGGTCCTGTTTCTGTTCTGCACAACTCTCGACTCTATAAATAAAGGAGACAGACTCAAGATAATTGGCAAAACAGCAAGGGTAGAATTTAATGGGTTTTTTTAACTTGGCAAATTACGTGGATTGCATTCCATGCACTGAGTGATGCATGCAGATTAAATGGAAGCTCTCAAAAGTAAGTAGGTTGATGAAAAGCAATTCTAAGGCGCTAGAGAAAGAACAGGGAAATGAGATAAATTGCCTGTTTTTGCAGAGACTTAACTCAGGCATGGTAGACTAAATACATTGTTTGGTGGTAAATTAGTCAAAGATTCCATAATTTATTCACAGCACATTGATAATAAAGGAGGTGTAAATAAAATTACACATTCAGTGGAAATAATTTATAGATTCGTGCTCACTGATATTTCATGACGATAAGGTTGTATAAAAACTAAAAGAGTAAAACTAAAATGATTAGTTATATCTGTTAGATTTACAGGTTATATGTATTTACTGTAGAATTATGATGTTTAGGAATCACATAGCCTTCAAATGATAATTATGTACATTTCAGATTGCACAAGTCTAAGACAAAGTCATGTGAAGCAGCTCATGGAACATACAAATAATCTGGTGCGAACAAATGTGTGTCTTAAGGGTAGGAGGTTGTTATGTAAGAATGAGCAGATACAGCACTGGATATACCATGTCCTCCAATACTCCCGTCACTCCACCTGGACTAGTTTCCTGCATCACTGACTCCCCACACACCCAGCAAGAAGTCAGATAGCGACTCTGCCTTCTAGCTAACCCGGACTATTATGCTCCTCCACCCTCACCTACTGCCTGCCACCACCCACCCTCAGACAATGCTGCAATCCGCTGCCTGGGCCAACATGCAGGAAATTAAAGCACATGTTACCTACCTAGACCGAAATGCTAATAGTTCCCTTCCGGCCTCATCAACAGCCTTGAGGTCCAGGAATGAAGACCAACTGGTACTCCTCTTTGGGGAATACAATCCCAGCCTATCTTGTCGTCTCCTGTAACTTCAAGGCAACATGTTGTACAATCTCCTCTGTACTGACCAGTTAATTTACAACCGAATTGCAATGTGTGAATGGATGCTGCACCAAAGATCCTGTACCTAAAAATTGAACAAAATACCTTTACTTAGTTCCCTTAATGCTGTGGTTTCATAGGATTCCCTTTGCTTGTTATAAAATATTGAGATAGATACCTCACTGGATCTTGGTTTTGTCATTAACTAACATGCACATTTTATTTTTAGACAAAAAATGAATAACAGGTAAACAAATTTGCAATAGATTTTTAATTATGCTAACTCTTTGAAAAAAAGCCCATAATAAACCAATTTGCAGTCCATATTCTGAACAGTTCTGTGGTTGCATAGTGCACCATTCATCCTTAGTTGTAGGGGGTGAGAACCAAGCTGTGAAGACCTATCACTGATAAAGGGTCTGAAGAAGGATCTCAACCTGAAAAAACACCCATTCTTTCTATCCAGAGATGCTGCCTGTCCCGCTGAGTTATTACAGCATTTTGTGTCTATCTTTACTGATAAAGAGGACCTGCTTAAAACTGATTAAGAGCTTGTGCTTCACAACAGCTCTTACTCAGGACCCCACAATCCTTCACAACTCTATCTTGCCCCAACCCAAGTGTAATTCCATCCTTGAGCTGGTCTCCCTGGTTGCAAGGATAATTTCTCCCTCTCACCAAATGATGCCCAACTCACCCCTCTGAGGCTCACAACCCATCCTCACTCCATGCAACATACGAACAAGATCTGCGCCTGTTTTTCTTCATGTATTCTGTAATAGTGGAGAATACTTAAGGGCTTTGAGACAGCTACCTCTGTATGGCATGTCCTACAGCAAGTGTCCTTTAGACCTTTTACAACAGAACTTTACAGTGGTAGACCCTCAAACAACTTGTATGTTGCTCTGCAATGCATCTTCAATTTAAAGTGCCTTTTTAAGTGTGTAAAATTGAATTATTTAAAATGTTAGGAGAATATTTAAAACATTGAAAATCTGTATGCATTCATCCTTTTCCAGGTTACTCTATTCGGTTCTTCCCCATTCCGTGGCCAATGAGCTGAGACACAAGCGTCCTGTTCCTGCTCAACGTTACGACAATGTAACCATCCTTTTCAGTGGGATTGTTGGATTCAACTTCTTTTGCAGTAAACATGCCTCAACTGAAGGAGCTATGAAAATTGTAAATCTCCTCAATGATCTTTACACAAAATTTGACATCCTCACTGATTCACGCAAAAACCCTTATGTGTTTAAGGTGAGTTGCCTTGTTCTCATTTGGTTCAATTTAGTAGTAAATATTATCATCGGGAAATTTGACATTAGTTGCTGCTAAATGTACATTCTTGCAGGAGCTGTGCTTTACACTCCTATTCCAAAATCAATGTATATTTAGACCAAACCTCAATTTTGGAAGTTGATTTTGATGTGGAATCTTGTATGTTTCATGCATGTAGCAACATTGAACAAGGTTGGATTTTCAAACTTGGATTTCTGCATGCTACGGGCTATCACCTGTCTCCGATATGTTCAATAGAAATGGTGCAAACAGACGTGCCTGTAGAAGTTGTCAACTGATTTATTCCGCAATCTTTGGTTGTAAAATCGCAGATGGAAGGTGGCCAGTGAATCTGTTACCTACACACTTTGAGCAATAATATTCTAGTCCTTATCCACACATTGCAGAATAATAATAATAATAATACTTCTCCTAAATTCATTGAGCGACATAGAGAATTATCTTTCTCATCATGCTCGCCTGTGACAGGTGACACCCATGTCATGGCTATTTTGTAATGGAAAAATGTTGTTTAAGACATTTACAAACCACTACCCAAAAAAATTGAAAACGGGAATAAAATTTGCACTCACAGAACTTGTGTTGGAAAATAAAAATAAACACCATTTTTTTTTCAACTGGCTTGACGCATGCACAGGTGATGTGGCTTTGTGTTATAGAATATCATGATACAGAATTTTTCTTTGAATTCAAACCTGTCCTATCACTCCACTCCCCCACCAACATTATCCTGATACATTACCTTGCCCCACCTGGTTATGTTGGCCGATCACACACACACACACACACACCTATTCACCTGGCTTTCTTCTCCACTGGTCAACCTTTCCTATCTCCCCACCTCCGCTCCCCAGTTCTGTCTGCCCATCATCCCTTATATAGTTCTACTTAGTTCTTCCAGCCTCTGTTTTTCCCTTCCCACTCATCCCCTAGCCTGACTCATTCTGTCCAATTATTTCCCTTTTATGTTTCCACCTATCATTCTCCAGTCAATGTCTCTAAACACCGTCCACCCCATCATTCACCTCTTTCCATCAACCCGTCATCCCCATATCACCGGGTTCCACTTATCATCTATAAGCATCTGTCTCATCCTTACTGTATGTCTCTCCTGTTTATACTGGCTATCTTTCTTCTACACTGTCAGTCCTGTTACAAGGTCTCACCTCAAAATGGAATCATCCCTTTCCCCCACAGATGCTGATTGACCTACTGAGTTCCTCCAGCACTTTTTTTTGTCTTTTTTTTTGTAAACCAGCACCTGCAGTTCGTTGTTTCTCTGAGTTCCTACAGCAGTTTGTTTGTTCGTTCTAGACCAAGTATTTGCTCACTTGTCCTAATATTTTCCATGTGAGAGATTATATCAGATTGCACTCTTGTGTTTCATTTTGTTGCAGATAATTTCAAATTATTGTCCAATTAGTCCCTGGCAATGTTTGGCAGCTTTGACCACTCAGCATTCAAATTGGTGCAAGGATCTGACAAAAGTGCAAAACAAATGTTTTGCTATGTTCTGTCTTCCGTTGAGACCAACAGCAGTTTAGCACCATTCCCCATGCCAAGTGATACCAGGCATGCAATCCAAAACCCAATGTTAACACATGACAATAAACTCTTTTGACTTTGACTTTGACTAACAAGGATACCAAACTTGCAAATTACACACAAAGAAGAATGTTATTTTTAAGTATTTTATTGTAGTCCAACGCAGTTACTCATTTCTAACAGTTTTTATATCTTTCATCAATATTTCTGATCTAAAAAATCTTCACATTTGTTTGTTTTTTGAATATTCTTAATTGTAATAGTTATTAAATATACCTGAATGTCAGAGCTCTTAAAAATCTATCAAGCATAACTTTGACAGAAGAGAAGGTTCTCTTCCTGGTTTTGCCCCCACTTTCTGGGGTGTATTGGGATTGTGACTTCTGCATCATGTTACCCCTAGTCTAATCATTGTTCAAATCCTGCCACCTACTTTGTGGGTGTGGACAGCAGCAGAATTGGCATTCTGCATGTAGGCCAGGAGAGTCCAGGTAAAGGGCTGGTCCCACTTTCACGACCTAATTCACGACCTCTGCCGTGTTTGCCCGTGACTCATACTCGCAGCGTGGTCGTCACGAGGTCGTAGGTAGGTCGTAGCAGGCCGTGATGCTAGACGTAGGTACTCGTGGCATCAAGTAGGTCGGGGCGTTTTTCTAGCATGATGAAAAATGTCCACGAGTAAAAAAGGTCGTGAATTAGGTCGTGAAGTGGGACAGGCCCTGAAGAAGGGTTATTTGAGGCCAAGACTTGAAGCAGAATATAGCAAGGCTGATCAAACAGTTTTTAATTAATGTAGCAATTGAAAGTATTGTATGATTTGGTATATCTCAAAATTTTAGATTACTATTTTATTAGCACCTTACAATGAATGAATTAATACTTTATTGTCACATGTGACAGGTCACAGCGAAATTCTTTGCTTGCACACCCAAGGTATACAAATAGTCACCACATAAGGGCGCTTGCAAAGTTACAAAGTATCCTGTGCCAGATATCCCATTGTTCTACCCCCTCCCCCCGCACCCTACCTCGGCAGCGGTGTCCTCTCTCCGCCCCCACTCCCACGCAAGCATATATTTTGCCGTTCTTTTTGCAGGTGGAGACAGTTGGCGATAAGTACATGACTGTGAGCGGCCTGCCAGAGCCATGTGTCCATCATGCTCGTTCCATATGTCATCTGGCATTAGACATGATGGAAATCGCAGGACAGGTGCAGATAGATGGAGAACCTGTGCAGGTTAGCCAATAAACTTTGAATTTGTCGCCGTTGTGCATGTTCACCTTCTGTGCGATACATCTAAATAAAACCCTTGTAAATGCTGATGAACAATTCTTCATGAACCAATATTCCATTGCAAAAAAAAAAAAAAGATTCCATGAAAAACTAACCAAAGACATAAATTTGTGAAGAAATAATCTGTGTAGTTGTGGCACAGAGAAGAACAATTGTCCACAGAGTACATGCCGTCTCTCTGCATAGCATTGTGATAGTCCTAGTTCCCTGCTCCACCCTACAAGCCCTGCCTGTGTACTTTGAAGAGCCTCTCTTATTTTGAAATGATTGTCACTACTTCTAGCACTCTTGTAACCAGTAAGTTCCATTTCATTACGTTCAGTTTTTATTACGAAGAAAAATATCTTCCACATGACCCTCCTGTATTTATTCTTGTATCTTTAAATATGTGTCCCATACATCCTTGTACAAACAGCTAATGGGAACAACTTTTTTTCTTTGTTTAATCTTATCTAAACCAATTGCAATCTTGTAATCTTGTTTAGCCATTATCACAATGAATGGCAGTGCTGGCTCGGAGGGCCAAATGGCCTCCTTCTGCACCTAGTTTCTATGTTTCTATCTTTTTCAAATCAGCACCTCTTGTTCCAGGGAATAAATTAAAGGCTTCTTCAACCTAACCGTACAGCTAAATCCCCTTATTCCTGGAACCATTCTGACAACCCTCCTCTATATCCTTCAACTCTTCGCCTACATGTCCTGTGTAGAATGTGGCGACTAAAATTGGATGCAGATCTTTCACATGTTATGGTAAGGTTCTGTAGAAGAGAACTGTTTGTAACCCTTAACAGTTCACCAATTGGAAGGGTGGGTGCAGTTTGCCCCGGCAGAAGATGATTGCAGAGGTGGGTTGCCCTATAGGACCTAACCATAACCCCAATCCTAACAAATTTAACCTAAGCCTATCTTGGGCTAATGATATTATTTTAAAATATGTTACTGCAGACAAGGTTTTAAATGCTATTGACAGTTTTATAAAAGATACTGTTTGGATATAGAAACATACAAAAATAGGTGCAGGAGTAGGCCATTCGGCCCAAGCCAGCACCGCCATTCAATAATGGCTGATCATCCAAATTCAGTACAGCGTCCTGCTTTTCCCCCATATCCCTTGATTCCATTAGCCCTAAGAGCTAAAAGTAACTCTCTTTTACCTAATAAAAACTAATGAAATGGAACTTACTGGCTACAAGAGTGCTAGAAGCAGTGACAATAATTGGCCTCCACTGGCTTCTGTGGAGAGAATTCCACAGATTCACAACTCTCAGGGTGAATTTTTTCTTTCCCTGTGTGAAAAAGTGTTTCCTCATCTCCGTTCTAAATGGCCTACCCCTTATTCTTAAACTGTGACCCCTGGTTCTGATATGGCCTGGATGGCATGTTTGTAGATAAGATTTGCAAAGTAAACATCATTGTGTTAACTGGGGTGTATTCTTCTTGGGTTCAACGTGGCATAACTCCAGCCCCGTAATAGCTGGCGAATCCATCCTGCTGGTCTCCTAAAACATAAAGTGCTGGAGGAATTGAGCAGGTTAGGCAGCATCAGTGGAGGAAAATAGACAGACAATGTTTTTGGGTTGGGACCATTATCCGAGGATTATTATCCAGCAGCCCAGATGCTGCTAGCATTGGATTCGTTAAAATTATATCTATTAACTATATAAGAACATGGACACAAAAATCTGGAGTAACTCAGCGGGTCAGATAAGAAAAGGAATAGGTGACGTTTCGGACCGAGACCCTTCTTTAGACTATATCTTCTTTCACTCCAGATCACTATTGGCATTCACACTGGGGAAGTTGTCACTGGTGTAATAGGCCAGAGGATGCCTCGCTATTGTTTGTTTGGAAATACTGTTAACCTAACAAGCAGGACAGAAACCACTGGAGTAAAAGGGAGGATCAATGTCTCTGATTATACATACAGGTGAGTGGCAGTTTAATTCATGGCGAATGGTGTTGCTACAAACATGTGATGGGCGAGGGGAGCGCATCATGTTTATATCTTGCACATTTACCTTTTCTGAATTAACATTGTTTCAACCTGTACTTAAAATGAGAAATAAATGTCCTAATTAGCATAATATTTTATAATTAGATGCCTTATGAACGCAGAGAACTCGGACGAACAGTTTCAACTGGAGTACAGAGATCTGGTTAGCATGAAGGGCAAGAAAGATCCGATGAAAGTTTGGTTCCTCTCCAGAAAAAGCAAGGAGACCGAAATATGATTCATCAAAGAACAATTTATTATTTTGAACATAAACAGTGGGAAAAATCATTAATTTGATGAATAGTGCAGCGTTAACCTCACAACGGATAAATGAAACATTTCCTAATTTAACGGCATTTTTCTATGAACTTTGTCAAGTACCAAGAAAGTTGTTTAATTAGAAGATTGTTTCTCATTTTTCTTCATTCAATAAACAGATACCAGCGAGCACATTTGGTTTATCTTACATAAAATATTTGCACATTGTGCCAAGTCCGATAACATTTATGTAAAAGATAGATGCCTTGAACATCGCCAATTCAGCGTCCTGGCGGTTTGTGTGGCTTTGGAGGAGAGGGCACAGATCTTCACTGCTGACATGCTGGAGGTTGCAGAGCTTGCAGAAGATAATTACCGTATTTCCCGGCAATGAAGACGCTATTTTTTTACCCAAAAATACGGCACAAAAATTTACCTGCGTCTTGGAGGCCGAAGGTTGGGTTGTTAGCCAAGAAAGATAGACTTGGCTATCCCTCAGCACAGAAACATCAAGAATGATGTTGCTGCACTGAGGGATAGCCAAGTCTATCCTTCATTGCTGGCAGCTGATGGGAAGCGGCTGTAAAAGGACAGCGCTGCTGAGGGGTGGGGGCAGAGTTCCTTTCACAGCGTGTGGGGAGTCTGGCCTGGGGAGGGAAGTAGCTCGGGTGGCTGCGAGCAGCTGCCGGGACCAGACAGCGGAACCGGCCGCCACCTCAGCGCCTTCTGCCGGCCCGCCTGCCAGCCAGCCAGCCATGGTGCCTTTTGGCACAGGCTCAACCGGTGGAGGTGGTGGTTGGCAGGTGGCTACTGAGCGGAAGGCTGGCTGCTCCTCCCCAGTCTCGCTCCCTCTACTAGTCCCAGGGCAGGCGACCTAGTGCTACAGCCAGTCCCAGGGCAGGCGACCTGGGAACTGCATCCAGTCCCGGGGATGCAAGGGATCTGGGAACTGCAGCCAGTCCCGGGGCACGCAGGCGATGTTGCCGACCTCTGGACTAAATCAAACCCTTGACCCTGTCCCGCCATCCTTTTTTCAAAATTTAGCAACTTAAATTGGGGGTGCGTCTTCGACGCAGGTGCGTCTTCATTGCAGGGAAATACGGTACTTTTCCGTGGGACCCATGGAGATTTTCAATGTGGACGTGAAACCATCCAATTGGAATGTCCTGGGCCTCGCCACTAGGGACAAGGAGAGGGGCAGTGTTGGGTTGGGGGTGGTTGCAGGCTGGTGCAGGAAACAGCACAGTTGCTGAGGTTCCCATTCCTTCCACATTCACTTGAAAAGGACTTCTTCCTGGCCTTGAACTCTCCCAGTTCAAGTCAAAGAGTCAAGAATGTTTAATTGCACTGGGAATGGAACAATTACATTTTTACTTGCTGCAGTTTTACCATCAAGCACATTTTTCCAAAATGTTGAGATACACAGACGATTGGAAGACCATTGCCTCAGATATCATTTGGTTCGAAGGTCAGCCAGATTTTGTAACCTTTTTATGGTTGTTGAAAGGTCTCTAACATGTAGGATGCCAACATTACACGGACTCTTTCAGGATGGTTTCTGTCAACATTCTAATGGTATCTGGGGAAAAAAAAACCCCCATTGATTTTCAAAGTCTTAAATCCAGAAAATCTACCTGGTTGTAGATTTGCTAATAATTTACAATAAGATTTTTTTACTGACATACATCAAACACAGTCAACAATATTGGGCTGGAACAGCTTCCAGATTTGCTGCTCATTGAATGTACATAACATATACTAAACAAAAAAATAATCAAAGTACCGGAGAAAGTCACCAAGCCAGGCAACATCTGAGGAGGGAAAATGATAGATTACTTTTCAGGTCTGAACCTTTCATCTATTTTCTGGAGACTTGTGGCTAGTTCTGAAAGTTTTCATATTTCAAGAAGCCTTCAGAGTGGCCTGTGTTGGAATAGAATTGGTTAACGGGATAATTAATTAATCTTCTAATGTTTTGTTGCTCATTCTGTGCTTGAATTGTATGTATGGGCTATTTACTTGAACGTAAGGTCTTAATATCATCTCTGTTCAATAGCCCTGAGATAGAATGGTTAAATGACTGAAAGTGAATGAATGGCATATTATGGGGTACTCATTTGCATCAATGTCACCCATTCCTTTTCTCCAGAGATGCTGCTTGTTGCGCTGAGTTACTCCAGCATTTTGTGTCAATATTTAATCGGGAGGACAGTGGAACTAGTTAGAGAACTAGGATGGGGCAGGACGGAGAGAGAAGGAAAACAAGGGTTACTTGAAGGTAGAGAAATCAATATTCATTCCAATGGGTAGTAAGCTGCCCAAGCGGAATATGAGATGATGTTCCTCCAATTTGTGTTGGGCCTCACTCTGTCAGTGGAGGAGGCCCAAGACAGAAAGTTCAGTATAAGAATGGGAAGGGAAGTTAAAGTGTTTAGCAACCAGCAGATCAGGTAGGTTTCGGCAGACTGAGCCGAGGTGTTCAGCAAAACGATTGCTGCTTGATCTTGCTGATATATAGCAGTCCACACCTGGAACAGCGGATACAGTTGATGAGGTTGGAGGAGCTGCAAGTGAACCTCTGCCTCATCTGAAAAGACTGTTGGGGTCCTTGCGGCAGTTGCAGGGGAAAGTACCTGGGGAGGGGGTGGTTTGGGTGGGATGGGATGAGTTAAACAGGGAGTTGTGGAGGGAATGGTCTGCAGAAAGCAAAAAGGGGTTAAGATGGGAAGATGTGGCTTCGGGTCTTGGAGAGAACAGCATAAGTCACTGGGTGTTAATATCTTAGATGACACTATCTTAGATATCGTCGAGACATATAACAACTCTTACTTAGAAGTTTCAAGAGATTTGGCATGTCGCTGAATAATTCTATCGATACACTGTCGAATGCATTCTGACTGGTTGCATCATAGTTTGGTAGAGCAATTTAAGCACACGGGAACGCAAGTGGCTGCATAGAGTGCAGGTCCATCATTGCTACAGCTCTCCCCCATATCGAAAACATCTACATGTGGCATTGCCTTAAGAAGGTGGCATCAAGGATCTCCACCATCTGGATAAGTCCCTCTTCAGGCTGTTACCATTATTCAGGAGGTACAGAAGTGTGAGGACACCACTGAATTCAAGAGCAGGCACTTACTTGTTTGCAACAATGGGTCTCTTGAACTGACCCGCATCGCCCTAATCCTACCTCACCAACATGGCACAAAAGGAAGAAAATATTGAGAGCATTTTGTCTAAACCTTTTCTAAACACGAGATCTCATTGATTTGAATGAATGCTACTATACAGGAGTATGGATTTCTGCTTGAAAAGAATGTTCTTGATAAAACTCATGCTAACCTTACGGACAGCACAACGGTGGTAGAGTTGGTGTCTTACAGCGCCAGAGACCCCGGTTCGATCCTGACTATGGGTGCTGTCTGAACGGAGTTTGCACGTTTGCCCCCGTGTCTGCGTGGGCTTTCTCCGGGTGCTTCAGTCTCCCCACAGTCCAAAGATGTACAGGTTTGTTGGTTAATTAGTTTCTGTAAATTGTCCCTAGACCGTAGGGTGGAACTAGTGTACGGCTGATCTTTGGTCAGTGGGTCCTCGTTGGGCAATCTCTCAGAACCCCAGGCTCTTTCTCAGAATGTTGCTGATCTCATCACCCCTGGTGATCGCCCCTCCGCAGCCTACAACCTTGAAGTTTCCCAGTCCCGTACTGCCCGTGTCCATCTCCTTCCCAATATCCACACACAGGACTGCCTGGCAGACCCACTGCTCCTGCCTGCTCCTGCCCCACAGAACTCTATAGACTCAATTTATACCACACGTTGCCTCAGCAAGGTCAGCAGCATAATCAAGAACGAGTCGCACCCTGGCCACTCCCTCTTCTCCCCTCGCCCACCAGGCAAAATGTGTAGAACTGAAAACGCACGCCACCAGATTCGGGGACAGTTTCTTCCCAGCTGTTATCAGGCAACTGAATCATCGTACCACAACCAGAGAACAGTGCTGACTTCTATCTACCACTTTGATGTTCGTCGGACTATCCTTGATCAGATTTTGCTGGCTTTACCTTGCACGAACGTTATTCCCTTTATCATATATCTATATACTGTAAATGGATCGGGTGTAATCATGCATTGTCTTTCTGCTGACTGGTTAGCACGCAACAAAAGGTTTTCACCGTACATGTGACATTAAACTAAACTAAACTAAAACTAAACTCATCTCCAAATACCTTGACTCATCCTATCCCCTTGTCCATTCCCTTCCAACCTACATCCAAGACACTTCACATGCCCATCAAATCTTCAAACTGGAGGAACAGGACCTCATATTCTGCTTGAGTCTACAAACCAACAATATGCTCATTGAAACTAATCTCCTAACACCCCCACATTTTCCCCTTCCCTCCCTCCTTTCTGTACCACCTCTCATCCCTCGAAACACTTCCTTTTTCTCTGTTTCCCCTTCCCTATATTGCTTCCTCTGGCTACACATTTTGCGCATCTTCTGTCCTTATTTCACACTTTTTGTACCTTCATCTCTGGCCTTTGCCCAACCATCTGCCAATTAAGTCTCACCCCCTCACCTGTATCACCAGTATGGTTGCCCAGTTTGCAAATGATTCAGATTTGGGAAGGAAGGAAGACACTAGAGAGATATGGCTAGGTTAAGTGATGGGCTAAGATGCAACACATTGAGTAACGTGGTAAAATGTGAAATTGTTTACTTTGGACAGAAAAATAATACGATATGATACGATTGCACTTTATTGTCAGACCGAGGTCTGAAATTTGTTTTTGCATACAGCCATACAGTAAAATAAAGAACACAACACACAAATAGAGTCCAACATAGAACTTCACCACACAGCAGAATTTAAAAGTTTCCCACTGTGAGGGAAGGCACCAAAGTCAGTCATCTTCCTCTAATGTTCCTGATGTTCACCCGTGGTAATAATGCAGTGTATCATTTAAAATGGTAAGAAATTATAAACTGTATTATTGAACACTTTGAAGTCTGCAAATGTAAGATTTGCCTCATCAAAACATTCAAGAAAATTGGATACAATTTATCTTTAACAAACCCATGTTGGCTATCTCTTACTTTATCAATCCTTACTTTATCATTCAACTGATAATTTTGTCCCTGATTTTTGTTTATGTACTTTCTTTGCCATCAAGATTAAATTCAGTGGTCAGTATCAACTTGGGTTCATACAAGTGTTTAACATTTGCTGTTTTTCAGTCCTCAAGAACCAATCCTATATCTATAATTTTTTTTATTTTGCTCCCTTCATAGCTTCCTAATGTAGATTTAATAGCCTAATTTTGATTGAATTGCATCAGTTTCAACCAAATATAAAATTGTAACATATCATGGTCACTCTTCCCAAATGCACCATTACAATAAGGTTATCAATTAACCCTCTCTCATTGCACAAAAAGAAGACCAAAGATATGCATTTCCTGAGTTGGTTTCTGAACACATTGTTCACCTTCACTGTCGGAGCAGCTAGGCTCACATGTATGGCTCACTGATAAAAGACAGAGGGTCGTGGTAGCAGGGGGTTATTCTGGCAGGAGAACAGTGACTGGTGGAGTTTGCAGTGTTCTGGGCCTGGACCTCTGTTGTTTGTGATATATGCGAAGGAATTGAATGTAAATGTAGATGGGTTAGACCGTCAGATAGTCAGTTTGCAAATGACACCAAGGCTTTTAGATAGACCACGGATTGAATAAATTTTGCAGGGAATGTGCTGTGTGGACAGTTGAGCTTAGTTTAGTTTGACATTATCTTCAGCGCAGATATCGTGGAAAAAAGGGCCTGTTCCTATGCTGTACTTTTTATGTTTTTTCTCTATATTCTAAGTGGGATTGGGCATCTGCCAACTGAATGCCTCACACAACTCACTCAGTTTTGAGAACTTGAGCTTGGGTCTGTGCACAGCCGCCTGCTATACCTCCTGCCCCAAGACTCTTTGGCCCATCGTCTATTCCGCCATTCAATCAAGGCTGATTTCTCTCTCCCTCCTAATCCCATTCTCCTCCCTTCTCCCCATAATTTTAATGTACAAATTAAAAGTCTATCTATCTCTGCTTTAAAAATATTTACTGACTGGCCTCTGTGGCCTTCTGTGGCAAATAATGCCACAGATTCACCAACTTCTGACTAAAGATTTTTTTCCACAATTTCTTCCTAAAATGAAGGTCCTTAAATTCTGAGGCTATGACCTCTAGTCCTAGACTCTCCCACTAGTGGAAACATCCTCTCCACCTGCACTCTACATAAGCCTTTCACTATTCTCTATGTTTCAATGAGGTCCCCCTCATTCTTCTAAACACCAGCGAGTACAGGCCCAGTGCCGACAAACGCTGATCATAGGTCAACCTACTTATTCCTGGAATCATTCTTGTAAACCTCCTCTGGACCCTCTCCAGAGCCAGCACACCCTTCCTCAGGTATGGTGTCCAAAATTGCTCAGAATATTCCAAATGCGGCCTGATCAGCACCTTATAGAGCCTCATCATTACATCCCTGTTTTTGTATACAAGCCCTCTTGAAATAAATGCTAGCATTGAATTTGCTTTCTTAACTACCAATTCGACTTGCAGTTTAACTTTTGTGGGAATAATGCACCAACACTCCCAAGTCCCTTTGCACCTCCGATTTCTGGATCCTCTCCCCATTTAGAAAATAGTTTACGCCTTTATTCCTACTACCAAAATTCATGATTCCACACATTGTCAAGGTAGCATTCCAAGAAATGCTGTCATTTAATTAAGGAAGATTTATTGTTTCCAAAAGATGGCTGGTTGTGTGGAGTCCATCCTGAACTCTGAGGAATTCTTTGATGGCCACTAATCTGCATGTCCCCTGGTAGTTCCGCCAAATAGGATCTTGGAAGAAAATCTGCCTCATTTTCAAGAATGTGTTTTAATTGCAAGCTGTTGCTCTAACCAGCAGGCGGTGTGCTTGGTCTGTACTGTTTTAACTTCTCCATATGACTGATCTGCAGATTGTTTCTTTTGAAAGCATAGCTGGGACGTGATGATACTTGTTTAGAACACAAAATGGTGGAATAACTCAATGGGTCAGGCAGCATCTCTGGAGGACGCGGGTAGGTGACGCTTCGGGTCGGGCTTCATTTCATCTGTCTCAAGAAGGGTCTCAGTCCAAAAGGTCACCTATCCATGTCCTCCAGAGATGTTGCCTGACCCATTGAGTTACTGCAGCACTTTGTGTTCCTTGCAAGATTCCAGCATCTGTACTTCCTTGTGTCACCCGATGACACTAGCTTGAATGGCATTTGAAGGTAGCATTCAGATATTTCTCTTTCGACTCACCAATCTGTTCTCATCTCACTGCCCATGGATACTGGGTTGAAATAAAAATATTAAATTTATTGTGTACTGTGGCATTTCAAATATCTTTAAGTAAACCAATAATGAACTACAAATCCAGTTAATAGAAGCTTTCTTTGCATTTATTTTAGTCCAATACATTTGATATATTTGATATTTATTTACCTGGGGAGGAACACATTAGCAACATAAAAATAACTCACTGAAGGATTCTGAATTAATGAGATTGATCTGCAGCTAATCTTGAGGCCAGTTCATTGGCTATATTTAAGAGGGAGTTAGAAGTGGCCCTTGTGGCTAAAGGGATCAGGGTGTATGGAGAGAAGGCAGGTACTGGATACTGAGTTGGATGATCAGCCATGATCATATTGAATGGCGGTGCAGGCTCGAAGAGCCGAATGGCCTACTCCTGCACCTATTTTCTATGTTTCTATGTTTCTAACCTAAATGAGCATGCCACTGTTGTCACAGACTTCATCAGCAAGTGGGGGAATGCATACCAAACAGGGCAATACATGTGTTCCTAACCGGAAACATAGAAACATAGAAATTAGGTGCAGGAGTAGGCCATTTGGCCCTTCGAGCCTGCACCGCCATTCAATATGATCATGGCTGATCATCCAACTCAGTATCCTGTACCTGCCTTCTCTCCATACCCCCTGATCCCTTTAGCCACAAGGGCCACATCTAACTCCCTCTTAAATATAGCCAATGAACTGGCCTCAACTACCCTCTGTGGCAGAGAGTTCCAGAGACCCACCACTCTCTGTGTGAAAAAATTCCTTCTCATCTCGGTCCTAAAGGATTTCCCCCTTATCCTTAAGCTGTGACCCCTTGTCCTGGACCTCCCCAACATCGGGAACAATCTTCCTGCATCTAGCCTGTCCAACCCCTTAAGAATTTTGTAAGTTTCTATAAGATCCCCTCTCAATCTCCTAAATTTTAGAGAGTATAAACCGAGTCTATGCAGTCTTTGTTCATAAGACAGTCCTGACATCCCAGGAATCAGTCTGGTGAACATTCTCTGCACTCCCTCTATGGCAATAATGTCCTTCTGTGCTTGCTTTGAACAGAACGTCACTTCTCCGTCAACCTCAGCCTGCACCTATGGTCGCTATGGCCGTCTTAAGATGTGGAGACCCCAGCAGCATCCTCAGGACCGGTGTGGACGAGCTGGCGTAGGTATTCACTGATATCTTTAACCTCTCAATGCTCCATTTTGAGGTTCCCACCTGCTTCAAGAAGGCGACTATCAACCTGTTACCAAAGAAAAGTAATGGGCCTGTCCCACTTAGGCGATTTTTCAGGCGACTGCCGGTGACTGTCAAGTCGACTGGAAAGGTGAACTGTCAGAGTGGAACACACACAAACACACCGCTTCCTTCACCAGCCCGTTATGCAGGCGGGGGACAGGGCAAGCGGGAGGAGCGCTGTCTGAGTGAAACTCACACGGTGCAAAGCCAATGTGATACAGACACACCGCGATGAACAGGAAGGTTGGCGCTGTAATTTAGACGGAGAAAGCACAGTGTACGGGAAGGGTCACATGTGTCCTTTAAAAGAGGGGGGAGAAGGGGGGTGGAGAGGGGGGGGGGAGATTAGGGGCGTGGAAGGGAAGAGAAGGAGTGGAGACAACTTTTAAGAAGCCAGAGACACACAGCTGTGAAGCTCAGCGGACATTAACATTACCGGTCGGTTATCCTTGGTTCTGAAAACGACTGCTTACCTTTTTGTTTCCCAATGAACCAATTAAATTCACCGGTCAACACCGGCTACAACCTACTAGAACCAACGACGACCTTCGACCTCCTGGCAATCCACCAGGACCACCTGGCGACCCACCTACGGCACGAGAATTCTCACTGCTCTCCATGGCGGCTTAATTCTGGTCACCGCTAATTTTTCAGCATGTTGAAAAATTCGCAGCGACGATAATGAGGCCGCGACTAGTTCCCAGAATGCGGGAACTCCTCACGACCATGAAGGCGACTCCCCGGCAACCACCCGCGAACAAGTGCCGACCATGTGGCGACTACATAGCCTCCTGCAGTTGCCTAAAAAGTTGCCTAAGTGGGACAGGCCCATAAGGATACATTTGCAGATGACACAAGTGCTCTGGGCCAGATCTCAAGCAATGATGAGATGGAGCACAGGAAGGAGATAGACAATGTGGTTACATCCTCTCCCTCAATGTCAGCAAGACTAAGGACCTAGATATCGAGTTCCAAACAAGTGGTGGGCGTACTTGCCCCAATCAGCAACAATGGCCTCAAAGTCACACTTTCCGAGGTGCCGCGCACGGCTTAGGCCTTCCCAACCTGCCGGAGGACCTGACCCGAAGGCCTGGCTGTCCACGGAATGGGGCACCCGACTGCAGACCTGAGGGCTCAGCTGACCGTGGAAACAAAGGGAGCCGTTGGAGATATGGACGTGATGGGCAAGGACTGGTAGGAGAGTGAACCAGGGTCATGCCTCCGGCGCACTCAAGGTCGGCTGCAAGAGGCGTCCACGGGACACAACGACGGCTGGTCGAGGAGAGGGACGTCAGTTCGCAGGCCAATCCAGTGGAAGGTGACAGAGGGTAGGTATGTTACAAAACTTACCTTGAGCAGCGCTGCAGTACTGCCGCTCCCCGTGTGCGAGACTTTGGCGCCTTTCAGAGGGGGGCGGGCTTAAAGTGCCGTTTTTCTGCAGACTGGGAAAATCGATCCATGACGGGCGATTTCGTTGTGGAAGAAAAATCGCTCCGACATTTCATTCATGAAGGTATTTTTAAATTACGCTAGATTATTTATTAACTAGAGTAATTGAAAAATCACCTTCAAAAGCCGTGAGTGCCGACAACGGGAAGGATTTTGCGTAGGGGGGAAAAAAAGGTACACAGTTTATTTTTATATTAAAAGTTGGTTTTTAGGGAGGCTTTAATCACATTTTCATGTTGCGAAATGGGGTCCAAAAAAATGTATGAACCAACAGTATTTTTCCTTCACCGCAAACCGCAACGTTCCAATCCACCGCATTCCATTAAAACCCACTCGCTAGTTGATTTAAATGGCCATTAATTTACAGGCATTAAACACTAAATTCCTTCCATTTGGCCTATAAATTCATGAATTCATAAATTCATGAGATTTAAAAATTATGTTATATTGTGGATTATTGTGTGAATGTTATTTGGACACTTATGCAATTTAAAAAAAAGTTTATCTTTTCTTACGAAATGGATAGATGTTTAGATCTACTCATTGAATTTTGTAATTAGCTACAATTCGATAACTAACTAATTATATGCTTTAATTTCAGGTCATCCAAGTAAGATTGTTTCATATTTGTTTCAGAATGCTTCAATCTATAATAACTGAAAATTTCATTGAGTTCTCTTAATATTTAAGAAAGTTATGGGCTTTTAACTGTTCTAGATCACAGCTTTTGAGTTAAGTCAATTGAAAGGCAATGGGGAACAAGATGCTAATTTCCGAGTATGAAAATGGTCATAACATTCTTAATACTGAAGACATGAAAGTGAATTAGGTGTCAAATTAAACTTCTTTTTATGCTTTATCTGATGGGATAAATTGCAGACTTGATTTTTAAAATCTCAAAATTTTGTAACATTGCTACAGAGAGAGGCCCTGCAGGAGCCTGGGGTGTACCTGGATCAGGAACCATTTTAGTAGACTGAGCGTGTGGGCAGACTTTGGACTTGGAAATGGTGCCAAAACACGGCGGCACCTGCATGTGTAAATACCACTGTGCAGTTGCACATGTGACAAATAAAGCACTATTGAACCATTGAACCATTGAAAGTAGAAAGGATTGAGCGTTTCTAGGTGGAAATGCTACCAATATTCTGTTGTTAACCAACGAGAACAAATCGATGGGATTAAAAGGACACCAATGCCTGAACTTTCTCAGATGACTTACAAACTTCTACAGATGCAATGTAGAAAGCATAATGTCGGGTTGCATCATAACTTCGTTTGGGAACAGTTCTACATCAATACAGCAAGAAATTGCAGAGAGTTAGAAACATAGAAAAATAGGTGCAGGAGTAGGCCATTCGGCCCTTCAATATGATTATGGCTGATCATCTAAAATAAGTACCCCGTTCCTGCTTTTTCCCCATATCTCTTGATTCCTTTAGCCCCAAGAGCTAAATCTAACTTTCTGTTGAAAACGTTATTGTTTATGTGGCCCAGTTCATCCACAGACCAGACTCCCCACTATTGACTCTATTCACATTTCACATTGCCTCGTGAACATAATCATCCACTCACATCAGAAACTTTAAAGCGCATACCTCTGGAGCCAAGAGCAGCTTCTTCCCCTCTTTAACACACCTCCAAACAGTCCTTCCATAAGCTAGGGTATAGTGCTGATTCTCCAACTTTTCTCAGTAAGGACATTGGACGTTTTCTCTGGAACTCTTAAGCTACAGTACTGAAAAACTACATTCTGCCCACTTAAATCTTTATTTTCTCACCAAAGTCTGTCCTTTGCCTAGCTTGATTGTATTAGTATATATTATTATCAAATTTAATTTCATAGCATGCAAACAAAAGATTTTCACAATACCATGGTACATGTGACAAACCTAAACTTAAATAAATTATAAATGAGCAAGGATCATTTTGATGCCCTTATTTACCTACAAGGCCACCTTGGACATGAGGAAGGAGAGCAGGGCACCCAGAGGAAACATGCATGGTCTTAGTTCGTTCGCTCGTGTGTCAGACGACGTGTAGGTCGCTGTTGACTTCTGTCGTCGTCCAACATGTTGACAGAATTGGTCGCCCGACGCGTCACTGAGTGCATCGTGTTGTCGTTTCCGGGGATCGCCACGAGGAGGCTTCTGTCATGATCCCCATGGTCTTAGTGAAAACATACAATCACCATGCAGATACCACCTCGGGCCACAATGGAATCCCGGTCCCTGGAGCTTTTAGGTGGCAGACTGCTGACCTGATGTGATAGTGTGCAAACAGGTTTGCCAAATGTCATTCCACTTTCATAAAACTATGTAGTCATCTCCCTGCTACCTTCGGGTAGAAGGTACAGGAGCCTGAAGACTGCAACAACCCGGTTTAGGAATAGCTACTTCCCCACAGCCATCAGGCTATTAAACCTGGCTCGGAACTCTGAACATTAATATCCCTCCATCTGTTATTTGCACTTTATTAATTTATTAATTCATGGGTGTATTTATGTATAGAATTGTAGTCAATGCCTTCTATGTTCTGTTGTGCTATGCAAAGAAAGATTTTCATTGTCCTGTCAGGGACACATGACAATAAACTCTTTTGACTTTGACTTTGACTTCGAATCATGAACACTTTGTGCAGCATGATTATTTATTTCTCTGCCAATTTCTTGTTCCCCAGTACATTTTTCCTGTCTCACCCTGAGGGACCCACATTATCTTTTGCTAATCATTTTCTTTGCCCAAATTCAGAGCAACTTTTTCAATTTGTTTTTAAGTTTTACAGATATTTATATTCAATGCTCCCTTTTTGCATTTGTGTCTAGGTCCTCCTTTCCCGATTATCGGACTTTTGTTAATCCTGTGTAGGCAAAAACTGCAGATGCCGGTTTAAATCAAAGGTAGACGCAAAATGATTGTGTAACTCAGTGGGACAGGCAGCATCTTTGGAGAAAAGGAATGGGCGATGTTTTGGGTCGAGACTATTCTCTCGACCCAAACGTCACCCATTCCTTCTCTCCAGAGATGCTGCCTGTCCCGCTGAGTTACAGTACACCAGCATTTTGTGACCTCCTTTTGTTAATCCTGTTGCCAACTGCTTTTTGATGTTATCATATTCCTTTTTCTTTGATCTAATACCACCTTTAACTACTTTGGTTAGCCACAACCTTTTAGCTTTTTGTACCTCAAAAGGATGCCTATTTTTTGGTAATATATATATTCTTTAAATATAAGGCAATATTCCTTGTTAACAGTAATACTTTTTTTACTGTCATATCTTCCATACCCTGTATCATATGGTTTGTTTGCAATTAGGGCAACAATGTGACGCAGTGGTAGAGCTAGTGCCTTTCAGCGCCAGAGCCCTGGGTTCCATCCCGACTACGGGTGCTGTCTGTACGGAGTTTGTACATTCTCCCCGTGATCGCGTGGGTTTTCTCCGAGATCTTTGGTTTCCTCCCACACTCCAAACACATAGAGATTTGTAGGTTAATTGGCTTGGTATAAGTGTAAATTGTCCCCAGTATGTTTCGGATAGCGTTAATGTGCGTGGATCGCTAGTCGCTGCGGACTCAGTGGGCCGAAGGGCCTGTTTCCGTGCTGTATCTCTAAACTAAACTAGACGATCTTTGTTTCACATGGAGTGCAATCACTTTCAATATTGAATTACAATTCTATAATTTTGTGGTATTATTAACCTAAAGTACCCTTGATTATCTATAAGCGGGAATTCCTTTAGGATAGAGATGAGGAAAACATTCTTTACACAGAGAGTGGTGAGTCTCTGGAATTATCTGCCACAGAAGGTCGTTGAGGCCAGTTCATTGGCTATATTCAAGAGGGAGTTGGATGTGGCTCTTGTGGCTAAAGGGATCAGGGGGTATGGAGAGAAGGCAGGTACAGGATACTGAGTTGGATGATCAGCCATGATTTCATTTCGGAGTCACGTGAGTGACTTCGTGAAGAACCCGCCAGCACGCATGCGCGACATATCGTCGCTCGCATTGCAGTCGACGGCTGGAGAGGAGCGCGGCTCGTCACCAGCCCTTCATAAGGGCCACTCAGGTAAGTACTAACAACCTTGAGTTGGTTGTTCTGTGTAAGTAATTGTGTTTTCTTCCACAGAGACATGGACAGCAGGAAAAATAAAGGCCGTAAAACATCTACAAGGAGTTGTCGGCAACCCAACCCGGAGCCCCCCTCCACGGCAGGAGGACGGGCCGGGAAAAAGGCGCGCAAGCCGGGGAGCCCTGTATTCACAGGATCCGGTTTACCGACGCAGCTATGCCCTAGCGGGGTACCTGCAGAACAATCAGTCGGTACAGCGCCGGAGCAGGTGCATCCTGACTCCATCTCTCTCTCACCCACTGGGTCGTTTGCAGAGACAAGCAAAAGGGATTCGCGTGCTGATGCACGGCCCTTCTCCCTGAGCCCTCTTGAAGGAGGCAGGGATACAATTCCACTACCTAGCCCTTCGCGGGTTGAGGTCTCACCAGGAGCCACTAGGAAGTGGTCTGGTGAATCAGGCAGGCCCGAGTCCACTGGCAGACCAAGAAGGGCCAGTGTCGACTCACCACCCAGAGGGACCAGGAGGAGTCACAAGGGTGGAGCCTCGCCTAGGTCACCGCTTCCCCCGCTGGGGGCAGGTCGGGACCGTACGCCGTCTGGGTCCAGATTTAGGACAGTCGGCAAGCCCGTGCGGACGTCGGGTCACCACGCTGCGGCGTCAGGTGCCGACCTCTCCCCACCCATGCCCTTCGAGGCAGCCGGGTCCAGCTCAGCGAAGAGGAGGCGCTCGAGCAGGTCCGCGCGGGAATCGCTCAGCTTCGCCGAGGCGGCTGGTAGCGACACATCATCACAGTACCGATATTACCTCGACGAGGTACGGACTGATGATCGGAGCCTCAGGAGTTCCTTCGGGCACGAGGCCTCTTACCTCCCACACCCGCCCGATGAAGGGCGCTTGGATCGTATGGAGAGGATATTGGAGCAAGTTCTACTCAATCAGAAACAGGACACACATAGCTCCAGGGGACTCATGGATATATCCCCGTCCCCATCTATGGACAACATAAGACCAGATGAGGAGGCAATCCTGGTACATGCCCCAGCAGCACCTGAGGTCCCTCAGGAGGATCTGCTGGATGTAGCAGCTAAATTCGGGTTACCCGTATCATCAGGACAACCCCTCAACATCAAACTGGCCGCAACCATAGATTACCTTACCAACCATCAACTGCAGGAGGAGGTCCTTGCGAAGGCCATGGAGAGACACAAGGCTCCAGGGAACTGCAATTCACTCAACGTGCCGATTGTGCAGAGTGCAGGAAGTGAAACTGCAGAGGATTTTAAAACTACTTACGTCTGGGATCACCGCTTTTGCAAAGTCGGTAGATGGGGTTGATCTAAGCACTGAACAGGAGGATGCTCTAGCTCTGCTCTGCAATACGCAGTACGAGATCAACGCTTTTAGGAAGAGCATTATTAAACCTTCCTTGAATCCCAAATTTGCGGGACTATGCAGAGCACCTCCTACCCCCCCACCTAGACAGCTGTTCGGAGAAGACCTCCCTAAGCAGGTCAAACAGCTGGATGACCATGCGAAAACCATAGGTCTGATGAGACCACATTTTGTGACCAGACCTTCGGCCAAGAAGACACCTTACTTCAGGCCACGAGGTCAGACCGACAGGCCAACAAGGACCTACGTTCCGGCACCTCCTCAATATCAACAGCCTCCTCAGCCCAGGCCTTTTTTAGGGCTAGGCCCTCAGCGGCCAGCATGGAAGATGCGGATTCCGCACCAACCACGAAACCCAGCACCTCCACGTCCCACCAAAAATCCCAGGGACCACCGATAACCATGAAGGTAAGGGGGTCTGGATTCCATGCACTTGCATGTCTAACCTCACGAGTTGGGGGCAGATTACGGGGATTTAAGGAAGCTTGGGAAACCATCACTTCAGATGAGTTTATCTTGCAAAGTATTCAGGGTTATGCAATTGAGTTTATTCATGGCCAATTGCCTCCACCCCAGCATATGCCGAATCGCAAATTTGCACTTTCCAAAAAAGAATTGGCAGAAGGCTATGCTGAAATCTTGAGTTTACAAGAGAAAGGTGTGATAGAGCAAACCACACATGAACCAATTGAATTTGTGTCCAATATATTTACTAAAACTAAAAAAGACGGTGGATGCCGGGTCATTATAGATTTAACTCACTTGAATACCTTTGTAAAATATACCCATTTCAAAATGGACACATTTGAAACAGCCAAATCTTTGATTTCGGAAGGCTGCTTCATGGCATGCATTGATTTAAAAGATGCATACTATTCAGTATCCATTCGGAAACATCATAGGAAGTTCTTGAAGTTTACCTGGATGGATCAGCTTTGTCAATACAAAGCATTGCCCAATGGGCTTACTACAGCCCCCAGACTATTCACCAAACTACTCAAGCCAGTGTTATCTACACTGCGGAGACAAAATCATACGGTCATGGCCTATTTGGATGACATTCTGATAATTGGGCACACTCTGGAATCAGCAGAGTTGGCGGTTTCAGCCACAGTAAAAAAAATTCAAAAAATGGGGTTTATAATCCATCCAGACAAATCAAAGTTCATCCCCGCACAGATCATGGACTACTTGGGGTTCACGATTTACTCCAATCGCATGATCACCACCATCCCAACTAACAAAGTCGGTGATGTGCTTCAAGCATGCAAGAACCTGGTCTGCGCCAGTATACCGTCTATCAGATTAACTGCCAGGGTAATTGGCAAAATTGTAGCAGTATTTCCAGCTGCTCAATATGGACCTTTACACTATCAGAATTTACAAAGGTCAAACATAACAGCATTAAAACTAAATGCTGGACATTATGATAGACCTATGCAGTTGCCGGTTAAGGCAAAACTTGAGTTACTATGGTGGATTGGCAATATCCATAACTCATTTAAACCCATCATTGTGCCTCGTCCAATGGTATACTTGCAAACAGATGCAAGCTCCCATGGCTGGGGAGCTACGGACAACAACAATAGTTGTGGAGGTAGATGGGATTCACTTGAAGCTACTTTGTTGTCAGCACAAGGGATAAACTATTTGGAGATGCTAGGAGCATTCCACGGACTAAGAGCCTATTGTTCAAACATGACTAACACTCATGTCCGTCTCCAAATAGACAATACCACTGCGGTGGCTTATCTGAATCATATGGGCGGTACCAGGTCAATTTCATGCAATGAATTGGCAAACACAACTTGGCTCTGGTATATTCAACGGAATATTTGGATCTCAGCTACCTACTTGCCAGGTGAGCTCAATACAGTGGCGGACACCAGGTCACGGAAGTTCAATGACAACATCGAGTGGATGTTGAAACCCCAAATATTCACCAAAATTATAGCCAAATTTGGTAAACCGGATATTGACCTTTTTGCGTCACGGTTGAACCATCAGGTACCAACATACGTATCATGGGAGCCAGATCCTGGGGCTATGGCGATGGACGCATTCTCACTAGACTGGGGGAAATGGTTCTTCTATGCCTTTCCTCCATTCTGCCTCATCAGTCGGGTATTGCGGAAAATCCAGCTCGATGCTGCCAAGGGCATCCTCATTATACCCGACTGGCCTACGCAATCATGGTATCCGGTGGTCCTTGGAATGATAAGTCAACCATGGGTCCTCTTAGAGGGTTGCCCACAATTGGTGACGAACCCTGCCACAGGGGAACCACACCCCTGCCACAGTCATTTGAATCTATTGGCTTGCAGGATCTGAACAGGCCACTACTTCAGTATGGTCTATCTTCAAGGACAATGGATACCATGGGAGCATCATGCAGGGAGTCCTCAAGACGGCAGTACTTATCGTACATCAGGAAATGGGAATCCTATTGCGGCCGCATGGACGTTGCATATGACTCCGTCTCCATCACAGATGTGCTGGAATTTCTTGCGGGGCTACACCATGATCAACATCTCAGCTATAGTGCCATCAATAGCGCCAGGAGTGCGCTATCGTCCTACCTCAATATTGAGGTAGGATCCAATAAATTGGTCTCCAAACTTATGCGGGGGATATTTAATTCCAACCCGCCGAGGCCCCGTTACAACGTCACATGGGATATTGGCAAAGTACTGACCCTGCTGAGAACATGGTCACCTATGACGGGGCTCGAATTGGACAAACTCACCCTGAAAGTGGTGATGTTGATGGCACTTACCTCAGCACAAAGGGTGCAAACGCTTCACAAGGCCAAGATCGACAGAATGATCTCTACCCCTGAACGGGTCATCTTTTTCATTGATGAATTGCTCAAGCAGCATAGGCCTGGGTTTACAGGGCTGCAGCTGGAGTTTCCAGCATACCCCGCTGATGCTAGGCTATGCATAGCCACCCATATCCGCCACTATATCAAAGTGACGAGGAAAATAAGGGGAATGGAGCAATACCTGTTCATCAGTCATAAAAAACCTCACCATAGAGTGACGGCACAGACGATATCCCGATGGCTCAGGATCGTCTTAAACAAGGCAGGTATTGACACTAATGTTATTAAATCCCATTCCACCAGGGCAGCATCAACATCGGCGGCAAAGGCCATGGAGGTGCCCATGGACCAGATACTTGCCACAGCGGGATGGGCCAGTGAAGCCACTTTTCAACGGTTTTACAATAAACCCGTCACCGTACCTGGAATGTTCGCAGGAGCCGTGCTGGATGCAGGCCGAGAACATACAGTTCCCCCTCAGTGAGGGGTCCTTTCTTGTTGTTATTAATAAATATTATTATTTTTTCAGAGAAACAGTGACGGAAATTGATTACTGCTGTCCACCTTTTCAGTAGCGTGTGTGATAGCATGGACGTTGTCCAGGGCGTGAAATCACAGAAGCTTTGAAGTCTTCACGAAGTCACTCACGTGACTCCGAAATGAAATAGTAAGATTAAACGAGAACTTACCAGTTTGAAGTTTGATCTTTATTTTATGAGGAGTTGCGATGAGGGATTTCGTGCCCTCCGCTCCCAACCCTCGATCATAAAGTCAACTGGTAACTAGAGTCTCTTTAATCTTACTATAACAAGTCATTTCTTGGCTTGGTTTTTTCTGTGATTCCACACCGCGGCTTTGAAGTATGTCGCGCATGCGTGCTGGCGGGTTCTTCACGAAATCCCTCATCGCAACTCCTCATAAAATAAAGATCAAACTTCAAACTGGTAAGTTCTCGTTTAATCTTACTATTATATTGAATGGCGGTGCAGGCTCGAAGGGCCAAATGGCCTACTCCTGCACCTATTTTTCTATGTTTCTATGTTTCTTTCTGATCATTAAAAAAAATCTTTCTCATTATGAAAAATTAGATCTATACTAGTTGGTCCCCTGAACGATTTATCAGCATATTGATAAATAAAACCATCCAATAAGTCATTAAATCCATAAAAAACACATAATTATTGCTTCTTCAATATTGCTCTAAATTGTGTTTAGCAATCGATAAGTAGATTAAAGTACCATATGATACAGGCGCCTCTAGTTTCCTTATCAATATTATGTCACACTGATTGGGGACGTATAGACACATCCTACCAATGCATTCAGTTCACTTTGCCTAGCTCTTCTAAAACTCAAGTATCCTGTAATATATAATCCTCAACCTTGGTCAATTAGCAACCATATCTTCATTATATTTATTGGATTGCACCTATTTTTGAGTTGCTTCATCTGGTTATGAACAATGCACGCACACATAGTTGTAACAACACTTGTGAAAAAATATGCAAACCATGATCTTATTATTGATATACCCAGGCATTCCTTCGCTCCAGTTAGTATGGGATATCATTTTTATATCCCTCTGGGATGCTTCTTCAAATACATTTTATATGTTGTTATTGTGATAAATTAGGAGCTTTCGGCATCATCATTCTAAAATTTCCATTTGCAACAGTTGGCGGACCTTGAGTTTCCCTCCCACTCACACTGAAGGTTGATTGGCCCTTAGGTTGTATTTAGCTGTTGACTTTGCAGTTATTGTGACGTTCTAGCTATCTAAACATGAACTAAGTGACATTGGTTTTGGTAGCACGCTTTGTTGTCTTTTCTCTCACTAATCAATGGATCAGGACTCGTTGATTTCATATTTCTGAAAAATTTTGTTGTTAATTTATTAATTTATTTTAGATATAAACTTGGTCCTTTCAGTGGGGGTAAATATAGAATTATTGTCATCAATGAGAGTGTGATGAATATCAGTGATGAAAGCGAAATGCTTTTGTAACTTTGGCACTCAACATCAAAAGAAAGCTATAAGATGTTCAGTATCAAAGTTTGGATTAGCTGCAAACTAAAGGTTAGAAGCCTGGCCATGCAGTTCCCATTTGTCAGGCATTAAAGGTCCTTATATACCCCTTAATATGCTGAACGTGAAGCACCCATTGATTGTTAGTTAAGGGGCATCACTTACAATAGACAATAGACAATAGGTGCAGGAATAGGCCATTCGGCCCTTCGAGCCAGCACCGCCATTCAATGTGATCATGGCTGATCATCCCCAATCAGTACCCCGTTCCTGCCTTCTCCCCATATCCACTGACTCCGCTATCTTTAAGAGCCCTATCTAGCTCTCTCTTGAAAGTATCCAGAGAACCGGCCTCCACCGTCCTCGGAAGCAGAGAATTCCACAGACTCGCGATATTTGCCATATTGGTGAATACAAGATGAATCGCTTTTTGATATCCAACTAGGACACCACCACTATCCTCCCATTCTTGTCTCCCCGCACAAACTGTTCAAGCATTTGTAACTCACTCACTTTCCATATCAGATCCCTGTCAAACTTGATTCCACACTTTCCAGAATCGCTACTTACCACATCACAACTCTTGGTGCCTCACCTCATGTGATTGTTCATAACTCTTGGTGCCTGGAGGATGTATTTTTCTCCCTGTCAAGCTCCATACAGGCATCGCTTGTAGTCAGGGTCGCTGGTGCTGTGAGGCAGCAACTCTCCCGCTGCTCCACTGTATCGCCCTCTTCCTGTTCATTTGGCGAGATGGGCAGGGCAGAGGCAGACGGAATTTTATCCTGGGCATTGTGAGGAGATGCACTAGGGAACACAAATAAGGATAGAACTACCACAATGAACAAAGAGGCCTGAACACAGTATTGTCAGACAGAGGGAGCTAGCTGTACATCCAAGGATCCCTGAAGGTGGCAGCATTGGTAGATATGTTGGTGACGAATGTAACCAGGTGCCTTCCACAGCTGGAACATAGAATGTACACCAATATCATCATGTAGCCTATGACTGTTCTCTTCACTGTCTACTGGTTTTCTGTCATTGACAAACTTATTCTTCACACCTCCTATTTTCACATCCAAATTGTTAAGGTATGTATCAAAGAGGCTTCCAGCACTGGTCTCTTTGGTGCACCACTCATCACAGACTTTTAATTACAAAAACCCTCCACAATAATCCTCTGCCTCCAATGTGGGACCTTCCAATTATTCTCATCAATATATTATGCTACCTCTTCAAAATATCTGTACGTTGGTCAGATAGGATCTCCTGCAAACTCAACATGCTGACTATCTTGTTGCCCCCCTGTTCTGAGACTCTACAGTCAGACAGCCAAGGGGAAGTATCTTCCCTGCATGCAGTTTAGTTTTAGTTTAGTCTAGAGATAGGGAACAGGCTCTTCAGCCCATCGAGTCCACACTGACCAGCGATCCCCACACAATTAACACTACACTAGGGGCAATTTACACTTACATCAAGCCATTTAACCTACAAACCTCTACATCTTTGGAGTTTGGGAGGATTTCCACACCGTCACGAGAAGAACATATAAACTCCGTAGTGGGGATTGAACCCGGGTCTCTGGCGCTGCAAGTGGTGTAAGGCAGCAACTCTACCGTTGCACCACCATGCCACCCAGTTTGTTAAGCCCTTTAACAATTTTATAAGGCTTGATGAAATCTCCTTCCTTTCTTCTAAACTCGGGAGAATTCATTCTCAGTAATCCTAAAGTTTTGGATAACATAAAAATTGGAATGTATTGAACATTGTACAGATTAATAATAGACCTCCAAGGAGATGTAGTTGGCCAGATTGAATGACTGGGCATGTTGCAGATGACATTTGGCATTGTAGTTCATAGGGCTGCATTTTGATAAGAAAAATGATCAATGTAATATACTGCAGAGGACATAATAATAATAATAATAATAATAATAATAATAATAATAATAATAATAATAATAATAATAATGGTACAAAAACTGAGATAGTTTACGGTGTACATGCAGAGAAGGCATGTTCTTTATCTCTCTACATCATCGTCTACATCTCACGTTTCCCTTATCCCTAACCAATCTGAAGAAGGGTCTTGACCAGAAATGTCACCCACTCCTTCTCTCCAGAGATGCTGCCTGTCCTACTGAATTACTCCAGCTTTTAGTATCTATCTGAGGTTTGGTGAATAGGCCGGAGGAACTGGGGTTGTTTCCCTTGGAACCAGGGAGGTTGTGAAGAGATGTGCAATAGTTGAATAAAATTATGAAGGTTAAAGATAGAGCTGAAAGAGACAAACAGTCCCCATTTGGGGAACGGTAAAAAGACAGAAGGCAGAAGAAAATACGAAGTGCTGGAGTAATTCAGTGGATCAGATAGCATCTGATAGGTGACATTTTGGGTCAGGACCCTTGGAAGAATGAAGGTGTTCATTCAATGAAATATTCAATCATGATATGAGATGATTTTTGTGCGCATAGTGTTTTGGGTCTGGAATGCAGTGACAGGACTGCAGAGGAAATGGCTTTAATTATTGCACTCAATGGAATGAATTGATAGGGCTCTGGGGTGGCGAGGAGGAGTGGGATTAGTTGGATTGCTCTTGCATAGAGCCTGTAAGGAAACGACAGCTAATGGACACCTCTTCCTATAATGTAACTACCCTGCATTTCTGCTGCTAAATGAAAACTCCTTGGTGATTTGTGCGTAAAAATGGAAAGTAACAAATTCTGGGCTTCATAAATGGAGGAATTGAGTGCAAACATGAGCAAATTACGATGAAGCTTTGTAAAACACTGCTTTGGCCAATTATAGTTCACCCGCACATTAGGAAGGATGCGTGGGCCTTAGAGTAAAGGGCCTGTCCCACCAGCATGCAACTCGATGCGATTAGCGCGACCTAACGTGGTCGCTTGAGCCGTCCGGCGTCGCGGGGCCGGTCCCACTTCGATCGCCGGAGCCGTGCGGAATTGTGCGGAGTTCGTCCCGAGTTCGTCCCAACGCCGCGCGGGGCTCCGAAAAACCGACAATGTCCAAAAATCCCGCGCGGCAACGGTTTGTCGGCTCGCAGTCGCCGCGACATTTACACACCGCCCGGACATCGTGCCTCCGTGAAACTATTTGTAAGTACCTCCGTGACCCTCTATGTGTGTGGCTCCGTGGCCCTGTATGTGTGTGTGTCTCGGTGCCCCTCTCTGTGTGCCCCTCTAAGTCCTGGCGAACTTACCTTGGACTTGCTTCAAGTTCGCCTCGCTTTGCGCCGCGTTGCGCCACTCACCGAACCTCCGCGCGGCCCCTACTGCCGGTTTAGTTGCGCTTGCCGCATGCAGGCGCATGCTGGTGGGACCGGCCCTGTACAGGGGATCACCCGACCTCCGCGCGGCCCCCGCTGCCGGTTTGATCGCGTTCATCGCATATAGTTGTGTGCTGGTGGGACAGGCCCTTTACAGGGAACAATTTTAGAATGGACTCAGGGATAAGGCAAATGAATTAAAGGATAAAGCTGGAGATGATAGGTTAGGGTGCGATGTGATAGAGATGTTCAACTGAACGAGGCGGGTAGACAAAATGGATGGAGGGAAATTATTTGGCTGACAAAACAAAAACAAAGGTAACACGAGGTAAAAAACGTATATATCAAAGGGTTAGAATCTGCAATGCAATGCCTAACAGGAATGTAAAGGAGATTCAGTCATGCCTTTCAATGCAATTGAATGAAAGATTATTGCAGTGCCAGGGTAAGGGTATTGGAAGGGCTACTGGACGTATTGTTCTCACAGAGGCAGGGATTCAAAGAGCTCCTTTGTTTCTTCTGTGGTTTATGTTTAGTTTTATGTTTAGAGATACAGCGCAGAAACAGGCCATTCGGCCCACCGGGTCCGCACCGACCGGTGATACCCACATATTAACACTCTGCCACACACACCAGGGACAAGTTTCACATTTACCAAGCCAATTTACCTACATATATGTACGTCTTTGGAGGTCCTTGCTCATGATTTCATGATACAGTTTGATAGAGAACAATTGGGCAATTTGCCATGGGATGACAGGTCAGTGGCAGAGCTGCTTTGTGTGCACGGCGTGAGATAGAAAGTGCTACATGTAACATGCTTAAGACACCCAAAATCAATCTTAAATAAGGGTATCTACAACCCAAAAGAAATATGAGCTGCAATTTCCTTCCCCTCCGTCTCCATCTTTTAACATCTAAAATGTCTGAACTCTCTGCAGATTTATCATAACAGCACCGTTCCACATGGTTTGACTCCTATGTTGTGAAGGTTGAGTTCAGGTCTGATCAAGGTCCTTAAGTGCAACCCGGTTGGAAGTGCTTTGCAAACTAGTCACCCAATCCACATTTGTTCTCTCCAGTGAGGAAGCATCGTAAAGGCAAAGTAAATATTCATGTCAAACTCTTTCACTTGGAATTACTCTTTGGAATCCTCCATGATGAGAAGGACTAGATAAAAGAGCACGAATTGCATCTCTTACATTACCAGAGAAAATGCCTTGAGGAGGTGAATGACAAGGAAGAAAGAAAAAATGGGAAATTGCAATGAGAATCATCAAGAGGCAAGAGTGTTTTATTGTCACATGTCCCAGGTAGGACAATGAAATTCTTACTTCCTGCAGCACAGCAGAATATTGTAATCATAGTACGTAACGGGAGAAGAAAAAAAGTTCAGTGTGTATAAATACACATGCACACATACTCAATAAATAAACAAATATATTGCAATAATAACAATAGTCTGTTGTAATAATGGTCGTTTTGGAACGCTGAGAGGAGGGAGGGGAAGACAAGCCTGGTGGTAGAATTTCTTTGAAGGAGACAAATATTGTGAAGAATGATCCGATGAATGTGGATGCTGGTGTATCAGGTGAGGGTTAAGGGAAGCCTAATGTTGCTGTGGCTGGGATGAAACCAGGGTGAAAGCAAAATTGTAGGTAAGCTTTGTCTACTCTGGCAGAAGGGAGCCATTGTTCAGGGAAAAGGAAGGCTTTTCAGAGGCAAAGTCTCATTATGAGAGCAGATATAGGAATAGGAAATAGGAAAACTTCTATTGTCATTCAGACCTTTCGGTCTGAACGAAATTTTGTTGCCTGCAGTCATACATATAGTAAAGAACAAAACACACAATAAACACATATTTAACATCCACCACAGTGAGTTCACCAGACACCTCCTCACTGTGATGAAAGGCAAAAATCTTAAGTCTTTGTCTCTTCCCTTCTTGTTCTTCCTCTTCCTCTGCGCTGAGGCGACCCAGGCCTCCGATGTTGTGACCGCACCGGGTGATGTAAATAAGTCCCGCGGCTGAACCGCACTCCGCGAACGGGCCGGTTCAACTCCGCGGCCCGGGGTGGTCGAAGCTGCCAAAACTGCCGCCCTCCAGTCCAGCGGATGCAGCTGTTGCCGCGGGAGCTCCGAAAAAACAGGTCACCAACCTGTGACCTGTGAGCTCCCGATGATGTCGTCCATTGGGCACATGGCCGAACCTCCGAATTTGCTGCCGCCGCCACCGCCACCGCCACTGGAAAGCCGCCACAGCCGCTCCGAGTCGGGCTGCCGGAACACCGGAATGCCTGAACCCGCCGCAGCCCTGAAGTCGGCTAGCCCCGCACTGGTAAGTCCTGGCTGGCTCTGCCTCTGGAGCCTCGAGGTCGGTCGCAGTTGGAGGCTGTCAGCTCCGCCAATAGGCCTCAGCGCAGACGGAGACGGAGACGGGGGATTACGACAAGAAAAGTAGCGTCCTCCCCCAAAGGAAGAGACTAAAATGTTTCTCCCACCCCTCCCATACACATACATTCCATGATAACTCAAATTAACATGCTAAAACAAGACAAGAAAACACCAAAAAAAGAACAACAGACGGACTGCAGGCGAGCCGCTGCTACTACGAGCGCCGCCACTTCCCACTTCCCATATGACAGAGAAAGAGGAAATAGGACAACCGATTTAATCCAGATAGGACACCAAGTGGAAGAAGGTATAATCAGTACCGTTGTAGGCTCATGATGGATTTTGTTTGTTAATTTATCCCCTAAGAAGGAGAGAACAAAATACAGAAAAAGGAAAGGGAAGAATTAAAGATAGACCATGAGAGCAGGGTGGAAAATACCCCTCAATGTCCAGAAGCAGATGGCCCATACACTGTGGTCCTCTTCAACAGAGCCTTGCATCTCACTACAGTGCGTCTCTCTGAATATACTTCTGCAAACACTCAACATTTGCTGAATGGACATCTGACTTTGCTGAGAGAAGTCATAATGATGAAGTTACAGAAAATGGAAAGAAGCTGTTTGGACAGTCATCTCTATGCTGGCCAAAAATGAGCTTCAGGTAAATCCTGCATGTTAGCAGTTGATCCATAAGTATATGGGTGTTCATATCCAGCTACTTTTTAAAATATTGTTAATTTGGTTCACTAGTTTATGGCCAGGTTGGAATTTTTTTTTTTCCTGAACTTTCCTCTAAGTCGTTGTATCGATTAACCCACATCTGCCGTCCCTGGATAGTATCCTTCTGGTGGTGAAAATGGATCTTAAACTTTTATTCTGCCGAGGGCTTCAACCTTTGCTTCCCACACCTGGAACATCTAGCAGCGAAGTGCCGTCTCTTCCACATCCCAAGGAAATGAATCTCCATCATCGTGACTGTGGTCCACATTCAGCAACAGGCTGATGTTCAGTTAGCTCTGCGGGAGTTGCACACAGTGGTCACCAACAACCAGACGGTTTACCCCAACACTTCTCCATCATAGCCAAGGTTTTCAACAGGGCTAATTTAAATAAGTCACGTCCAGGTCACCAACAGCATGTTCCCCTGCAGCACACAAGATCAAATACCTTTGACCATTGTTACTAACCAGCAAAGATGTCTGTCGCCCCATCCCTTGCACACACTTTGGAAAATTGGATCACCTGGCTTTGCTCCTTCTATCTGCATGTAGTCAGCAAGTGAGGAACACAGCTCCAGCAGTGAGGATTGCACAGAGCTGGTCAGGAGAGACAGGTGTGAGATAGTGACTGCTTGGCATCGGTACTCTGGGCGATGTTCAAGGACTCGGCAATTGACCTGAGTGTTGTAACCTACTTCATAATGAAATGTCTGGAGGTATGTGTTCCCAGCAAGAGTATAGAAGTATTCCCCAAACGGAAGCCTTGGATGAACTAGGAGGTCCACTGACTTGTGAGGACCTTCTTCTTCTTCTTGCGTTTGAGGCAGCAGATGTTACGTAACGCCCTCCAGGCGCTGTAGCCAGTTAAACGGGCTGTTGCCGAGGGCCGTGAGGTCTACCCATCCACCGGGGGGGCGGAGGACACGCAGTCTAAAATGACGTGCTGTGCTGTTTGCTGGCCTGCTCCACTCACGCATCCTGCTGATGAACGCAGCCCCCAGCGATGCATGTTGGCGTTGAAACTGTCGACCCCTGTACCGAGCCGGTTCAGGGCGACCTACTCTTTGCGGGGCAAGTCCGAGCCGGGTGGGGCTGTGGTGTTCGGTGCAACAGTGAATTGCGGTCATGAAGTCTGTTCCCACATGGTTCTCCATGCTTCCAGTGTGTTGAAACCGGAGCCACAGAGGGTCGCTGCGTGACGGGAGTAGGGGCAACGAGGCGACTGGCGTTGAGCTCCTAGTTCCTCTGAGTCCTGGGCAAGGTGGGGCAGAGGATGTTTGGTGTCCGATGGGGCCTTGCGCACCAGCCTGTGGGTGGTACTCTCTGCAAAGCTTGGTGGGTGTGATACCTGTGAGCACCGGCAGAAGATCCGTCGGAGTAGGGCGTTGGCAGCCTAGCTTTCCATATCCAGGAATGCCTCAAATCCTTCTGACCAGGTACCCAAACTAGTTTACAACAGCAATAGCAAGGCCTTCTGCCAAGAAAAGCCACGAGTGCGCAGATCGATTTGTGTACGCTTGATATCTTGGCTATCACAGAGATACATTATTTACAGATATTAGTTCCAAGCCAAAATAGTTGTAATCCCTACATTGAATGCTTTGGTATTTTCAAACTTCTTCAAATAAAATTAATTACATACTTATTTCTCTATTTGCCTCAGATGATGTTTAACACTTACTGTCCCTGCCTGCTTCAAAGTCTCCACTATTGTCCCTGTACCTAAAAAGGCAAGGATTACTTGTCTTAATGACTACAGCCCTGTCGCACCGACCTCTGTAGTCATGAAGACACTTGAAAGGCTTGTACTGGCCAAGCTGAAAAATATCACAAACTCCCTGCTGGACCTTATGCAGTTTGCATATCGGGCCATTAGGTCTGCGGATAATGCAGTCAACCTGGGCCTGCACTTCATCCTACAGCGCCCAGACCACCAAGGGACCTGTGCGAGGATCCTGTTTGCTGATTTTAGCTCTGCATTCAACACCATTGTGCCAGAGTTACTACACTCCAAACTCTCCCAGTTGACTGTGCCTGAACCCCTCTGTCAGTGGATCACCAGCTTCCTGACAGACAGGAAGCAGCATGTGAGGCTGAGAAAGCACATCTCGGACCTGCAAACGCTCAGCATAGGAGCACCGCTCTCCTCTACTCTCTCTACACCAACGACTGCACCTCTGTCAAGCTTCTCAAGTTTGCGGATGACACAACCCTGATTAGACTGATCCGGGATGGGGAGGAATCTGCCTACAGACAGGAAATGTCACAGCTGGCGTCCTGGTGCCATCGCAACAACCTAGAGCTCAATGCTCTTAAGACAGTGGAATTGATTGTAGACTTTAGGAGAGCTCCCCCTCCCCTCCCCCCACTCACCATCAACGACGCCACAGTCACATCTGTGGAGTCTTTTAAGTTCCTGGGAACCATCATCTCCAAGGACCTTAAGTGGGGGGGCTACCATTGACTCCACAGTCAAAAAGGCACAAGAGGATGTACTTCCTACGGCAGCTGAGGAAACACAATCAGCCACAGGCAATGATGGTTCAGTTCTACATGTCCTTCGTAGAGTCTGTCCTCACCTTCTCCATCATGGTCTGGTTTGGCTCAGCCACCAAGCACGACACCTGGAGGCTGCAGCGAATCGTCCGATCAGCTGAGGAGGTTATTGGCTGCAACCTTCCCTCCATTGATGAACTGTACACTGCAAGGGCCAGGAAGCGAGCGGGCAAGATCATCGCTGACCCCTCTCACCCTGGCCACAAACTCTTTGAATCACTTCCCTCTGGAAGGTGACTCCGGATTGTCAAAGCTGCCACAGCCAGACATAAAAACAAATTTTATCCACGAGTAGTTGCTCTACTCAACAATCAAACATCTGTAGCCTCCCTCTGATCAGGTATTTTGTTGGTTCACATGCTTGATCAATGGTGTTTTATCATTAATATTTTATTATTATTAATGTTTAGTGTTTTCTGAATCATTGTAACTGTCACTGTATGTCATGTTGTTACTTGTGGGCGGAGCACCAAGGCAAATTCCTTGTATGTGAATACTTGGGCAATAAACTTACTTACTTACTTACTTACATACTTTGCACTACACTCCACTTCCAATGTTGCCTCTCTCTCCTGAATCTGCTATCGGCTTATCAAGGTTGGTTAAACGTTCCGCAGTTGTGTGACTAATCCTTCTTACAAGAATATTGGTCCTCGCCCTGTGGAGATGTCCTTCTTGCCCCATTTCTTCAAACACATGTTTAGGCTACAGCTTTGTGTGAAGCTTTTAAGCAATCTTTGACAATTTGCACTTTTTGCTTACTCCTTGTTTAATTTCTGCCACAGGCCTTTGCTCACATTTTCTAATCTTTCGTTTCACACTTTGATGTAATTTTCCTCAACATTATCCTGTCCT
Organism: Raja brachyura; assembly: GCA_963514005.1. Next base: position 167,132,232 of record OY740781.1, read on the forward strand.
ACAACTTTCTAAGTTATTTTTGATTTATTAAACATTCCATCACTTCAACCTCGCCCCCGCTAATTCTTTTTAAGGCCATTTCTATAAACAATACTTATTCCATAACACTGCTCCCAGCAGGGTACAGATGAACCCTGTCCCAATGGAATTGCTACCATCTTCCCAGTACTAAGCTGGTGCCCCATGAAATACACCATATTTCTCCCTCACCAACCTATTAGCCACACCTTTATTTCACATTTAATTGTCATCTACTAAATTGTGCTTAGCTCAGCCAATAATTCAGAGATTATTAACCTTCTTTTCAATTTTGCCCTTAACTGCTCATAATCTCTCAACAGGACATCCTTTCTCGTCCTGCTTATGTCATCACAATCTACACGGACCATGGCAGTTGGATCTCCATCTAAGTTCTTTTCCAGTCCAGATGAACCATCATTAACCCTGATATTGCATAGGCAACACAATCTTTACAACTCTCCGTCTTTGCTTTAGAGAAAACTGTCTGTTCCCCCAACTATCTTGCCCCGATGACTACTACATTACACTTTTTTCTCCAACACTCTGTTGAATGCCACTCAGTGCAATGTTGCTTTGCACTGAGTTTGTACATTTGTCCTTCAGTCCCCAACCTCACCCAAACAGGGAACCCAAGGCTTGTTCCTGTTATGCAAGTGTCAGAGGTGACAGTCTATTGATCTTTACCGTATTTAAAAGAAACAGCGCATGAGAATATATGTTGAATTAATTATATGCGGAAAGTCCTGCTGAAGATTCTAGACCCAAATCATCAACCATCTCTCCGCCTCCACAGATGACACCTGACCCATTGAGTTGTCCAGCAACACAGCAAGCTCTCTTTGAAGACAGCAACCTCCTTCAATGTCAGCATAGGAAAGGAGCTGTGCATTGACTTTAGGAAATGGAGTGGGATACATACCCCAGGTTGGATCGATGATGCTGAAGTGGGGATGGTCGAGCGTTTCATGTTCCTCGGTGTAAATATCACCAACAATTTGACCTGGTCCAACCACTTCAATGCTTTGGCTGAGAAAGCTCACATGCCTCTTCTTCCACAGAAGCCCACGGAAATGTTGTTTGTCTCCAATGACTCCCACCAATATTTACAGATGCACCATAGAAAGCATCATAGCTGGATGCATTTCAACTTGGAAATAGCATCTGCTCTGTCCCTGATTGCAATTGATTGTGGAGACTTGTGGATGCAGCCCAGTCCATCATGCAAACAAGCCGCCCCACCCCCATTGGCTACATCTGCATTTCATGCAGCCAGCGGAGTCTAAGACCTTTCCCATCCCATTCATTCCCTTTTCACTCCTCTCCTATAGAGTAGAAGATACAAATGCTTGAAAGTGCACATCACCAGATTCAAGAACAGCTTCTGCCCTTCTGTCATCACACTTTTGAATGGACATAGAAACATAGAAACATAGAAAATATGTGCAGGAGTAGGCCATTCGGCCCTTCGAGCCTGCACCGCTATTCAATATGATAATGGCTGATCATCCAACTCAGTATCGTGTACGTGCCTTCTCTCCATACACCCTGATCCCTTTAGCCACAAGGGCCACATCTAACTCACTCTTAAATATAGCCAATGAACTGGCCTCAACTAGATACAAGACACAAGATACAAGATACATTTATTTGTCACGTGTGCCAATTGGCACAGTGAAATGAAACCACCAACTACCTTCTGTGGCAGAGAATTCCAGAGACTCACCACTCTCTGTGTGAAAAATGTTTTTCTCATCACGGTCCTAAAAGACTTCCCCCTTATCCTTAAACTGTGACCTTGTTCTGGACTTCCCCAACATCGGGAACAATCTTCCTGCATCTAACCCCTTACGAATTTTGTAAGTTTCTATGAGATCCCCCCTCAATCTTCTAAATTCTAGCGAGTACAAGCCAAGTCTATCCAGTCTTTCTTCACATGGAAGTCCTGACATCCCAGGAATCAGTCTGGTGAACCTTCTCTGTACTCCCTCTATGGCAAGAATGTTATTCCTCAGATTAGGAGACCAAAACTGTACGCAATACTCCAGGTGTGGTCTTACCAAGACCCTGTACAACTGCAGTAGAACCTCCCTGCTCCTATACTCAAATCTTTTTGTTATGAATGCTAACATACCATTCACTTTCTTCACAGCCTGCTGCACCTGCACGCCTACTTTCAATGACTGGTGTACCATGACACCCAGGTCTCGTTGCATCTCCCCTTTTCCTAATCGGCCACCATTCAGATAATAGTCTACTTTCCTGTTTTTGCCACCAAAGTGGATAACCTCACATTTATCCACATTATACTGCATCTGCCATGCATTTGCCCACTCGCTCAACATATCCAAGTCACTTTGCAGCCTCCTAGCATCCTCCTCACAGCTAACACTGCCCCCCAGCTTCGTGTCATCCGCAAACTTGAAGATGTTGCATTCAATTCCCTCATCCAAATCATTAATATATATTGTAAATATATCGATCCCAGCACTGAGCCTTGCGGTACCCCACTAGTCACTGCCTGCCATTCTGAAAATGACCCGTTTACTCCTACTCTTTGCTTCCTGTCTGCCAGCCAGTTCTCTATCCACATCAATACTGAACCCCCAATACCATGTGATTTAAGTTTGCATACTAATCTCTTATGTGGGACCTTGTCGAAAGCCTTCTGAAAGTCCAGATATAACACATCCACTGGTTCTCCCTTATCCACTCTACTAGTTACATCCTCGAAAAATTCTATACGATTCGTCAGACATGATTTACCTTTCATAAATCCATGCTGACTTTGTCCAATGATTTCACCACTTTCGAAATGTGCTGCTATCCCATCTTTAATAACTGACTCTAGCAGTTTCCCCACTACCGATGTTAGACTAACTGGTCTGTAATTCCCCGTTTACTCTCTCCCTCCCTTTTTAAAAAGTGGGGTTACATTAGCTACCCTCCAATCCTCAGCAACTACTCCAGAATCTGAAGAGTTTTGAAAAATTATCACTAATGCATCCACTATTTCTGGGGCTACTTCCTTAAGTACTCTGGGATGCAGCCTATCTGGCCCTGGGGATTTATCGGCCTTTAATCCATTCAATTTACCTAACACCACTTCCCGGCTAACCGGGATTTTACACAGTTCCTCCATCTCATTTGACCCCCGGTCCCCTGCTATTTCTGGCAGATTATTTATGTCTTCCTTAGTGAAGACAGAACTAAAGTAGTTATTCAATTGGTCTGCCATGTCTTTCTTCCCCATGATCAATTCACCTGTTTCTGACTGCAAGGGACCTACATTTGTTTTAACTAATCTTTTCTCTTCACATATCTATAAAAACTTTTGCAGTCAGTTTTTATGTTCCCTGCCAGTTTTCTTTCATAATCTATTTTCCCTTTCCTAATTAAGCCCTTTGTCCTCCTCTGCTGGACTCTGAATTTCTCCCAGTCCTCTGGTAGGCAGCTTTTTCTGGCTAATTTGTATGCTTCATCTTTTGTTTTGATACTATCCCTGATTTCCCTTGTTATCCACGGATGCACTACCTTCCCTGATTTATTATTTTGCCAAACTGGGATGAACAAATGTTGTAGTTCATCCATGCAGTCTTTAAATGCCTTCCATTGCCTATCCACCGTCAACCCTTTAATAAACAATTGCCAGTCTATCTTGACCTATTCACGTCTCATACCCTCAAAATGACCTTTCTTTAAGTTCAGAACCCTTGTTTCTGAATTAATTATGTCACTCCCCATCCTAATGAAGCTCAACCATATTATGGTCACTGTTGCCCAAGGGGCCACGCACAACACGACTGCTAACTAACCCTACCTCATTACTCAATACCCAGTTTAGAATAGCCTGCTCTCTCGTTGGTTCCTCTACATGTTGGTTTAGAAAACTATCCCGCATACATTCCAAGAAATTTGATCTCTCATGCTGTATACTAAGAACATATTCCTATTCCACCAATCTACCTTGTTCTGGGCCTTGCACATTTTTTATCTGTACTTTATTTGTAGTTGTAACAATATATTCTGAACTCTGTTTCCTTGCTCTTTTTGAAGTACCTGTGGCAAATTGAAAAACAAATATTTTCACTGTACTTTGGAACAAGCGGCATTGATAATAATAACAATAAATCAATACTAATATCAGTTTGGATTTTGCTCCTGATTACAGCATCTGCTTGTGTCACTATAGAAATATATCACTGTGTTTTGATTCATGCCAATTGAAGATCTAACTTTCAAAAACTTGATTGTCAGATTTTGTTTGGATACCTCTTTGTAAAAGATTGTACTAGTTGAAAAAAACAGTGGTTTTCTCCAATGTCCTGGCCAATATTTATCCATTGGTTTATTTATTCACATGACGCTGGTATCAGTGCCAACTATAGTGTTTGTTGCCCATATAGAATTGATTTGAGAACAAGATGATGAAATACCTCCCCTAGCACACTGCGGTTTGCTACTCTCTTTGAGAGGGCAGTTAAGTAATGGGCATGTCCCACTTAGGCGAATTTTTGGGCAACTACAGGTGACTGCCACACAATTTTCAACATGTTGAAAGATTTTTGGCGACAGTGGCAAGAATTTTGACTGCCGTAGGTTGTCGTAGGTGCTGTCGTAGGTTGTCGCCAGGTGTCGTAGGTGAATTCCATTAAAACTAGTCCCTGGCAGTCACCTAAAGAGCCGCCTAAGTGGGATAGGCCCATAACCATTGATCGACACAAAAAGCTGGAGTAACTCAGTGGGACAGGCAGCATCTCTGGAGAGAAGGAATGGGTGACGTTTCCGGTCGAGACCCTACTTCAGACTGGTTAGGGATAAGGGAAACGAGAGATAACATTGAAGATGATGCGGAGAGATAACGAACAATGAACCCCTTCATATAGTCAGTGAATGGAGACCATATTTGTTCAAAATGTTCATATTTGTCCATTAGGACAAACCTGATTCTCTCCAATTGCAGCGTCTCCAACATTTCCACTCTCCACATTTTAATTGTGGGGGATAATGTTCCCTTCCAGAATTTTAATATAATTTTTTTTCCAATTATCAAACAGTAATCAAGAAAATGTCTTTGATTTACTGTTAATATTAGGTTTGAATCGGAAACTCCTAATATTATTAGCTTTGGGTCAGGATCCAATTTAATTTTAAGAACTACAGAAATGATTTAAAAAATTTCAGTCCAATAACTATTAAGTTTTATACATGTTACAAAACTATAAATTAGCTTCTGAATTCTGCCATTTATCGCAAATAGAGGAGATGTTAGGAAAAATTCTATTTAATTTCGTTTTTGAGTAATGTAATCTATGTAATACTTTGAATTTGTATCAAGCAATGTCTGGCATTTAACGAACATCGTTGTAGACTTTCTTCCTAAGTGTCTTTTATTATAGATAAGCCTGTTTCATTTTCCCATATTTGTCGGTAATTTCCAGGATTTTCTGTTGTATTGCCTCTTTGGAAATGCATCAGCCCTTCTCTGCCGCAGAGCTGTAATATTATTTCATTATGCTGTTCCCCACAAAACTACATTTCAAAAGTACTTTTGGACATGAACAACACAAAATACACAAAACGTTTTTTTTTACTTGATGCTACTTGCAATGACTTAGTTTTGCGTTTTAGAGATACAGTGTGGAAACAGATCCTTCTGCTCACCAAGTCCACGCTGACCAACGATCACCGATTCCAAAAAATCTGAATAAATGTATTAATTGGTTGGGCATTTGTTTAATTTTTCGGTAGCAATGGATATGGCAAGAAATATTTGTGAATTTACTATTAATCCACAAATCTCTAGCAGAGCTGTATGTAAAGTTCCCTTTGTGCCCTCAAAGCTGGTTGCGGAAGGCGCCCCTCGGGGAATAATGGCTGAAGAGAGCTGTGCAGGGAGAGGAATGGTTTGCGGGATGACTGGGATGGAAGCAATGGCTGCAAAGGGCCTTCCTGGCCAGCTGCAAGGATGGGGTTGTAAAATGGTGCCTCTTGCAGACAGACGCAGTGAGTCTCTAACTTCGAGCAACCCTTGCTTTCCATCTCTCTCCATCGGTTCCCCTTCTTTATTCTCCAACCAGTCTGGCTGTCCCCCTGATTACATTTCTATCTCTGTTTGCTTTGTTGTCACCTTCTCCTGGCTAGCAATGATCTATTCTACATTTTCCGTTATCTTCATCACTTCATCTCGTTTTCACACATTACCCTTCCTTATCTTGTTAAAGAAGGAACTGCAGATGCTGGAGAATCGAGGGTACACAAAAGGCTGGAGAAACTCAGCGGGTGCAGCAGCATCTAAGGTGCGAAGGAGATAGGCGACGTTTCGGGTCGAGACCCTTCTGTGGCAGGGAATAGAAGGGTCTCGACCCGAAACGTCGCCTATCTCCTTCGCTCCTTAGATGCTGCTGCACCCGCTGAGTTTCTCCAGCCTTTTGTGTACCCTTCCTTATCTTGGTGTCTTCCTGTCCCCTGACACTCAGTCTGAAGAAGGGTGTCAACCCGAAACGTCACCCATTCCTTCTCTCCAGAGATACAGTTGTATAAGACTCTGGTGAGACCACATCTGGAGTATTGTGTATAGTTTTGGTCTCCTAATTTGAGGAAGGACATCCTTGTGATTGAGGCAGTGCAGCGTAGGTTCACAATTGATTCCCTGGGATTGCGGGACTGTCATATGAGAAAATGTTGAAAAGACTAGGCTTGTATTCACTGGAGTTTAGAAGGATGAGGGTGGATCTTATAGACACATATAAAATTATAAAAGGACTGGACAAGCTAGATGCAGGAAAAATGTTCCCAATGTTGGACAAGTCCAGAACCAGGGGCCACAGTCTTAGAATAAAGGGGAGGCCATTTAAGACTGAGGTGAGAAAAAACGTTTTCACTCAGAGAGTTGTGAATTTGTGGAATTCTCTGCCACAGAGGGCAGTGGAGGCCAAATCACTGGATGGATTTAATAGAGAGTTAGATAGAGCTCTAGGGACTAGTGGAGTCAAGGGATATGGGGAGAGGGCAGGCGTGGGTTATTGATAGGGGATGGTCAGCCAATCAACACTGCCCAAAAAATCACTGGCTGCCCACTGCCCTCCCTGAAGGACATCTTCAGCTCTCGCTGCCTTGGCAGGGCAGCCAACATCCTGAAGGACCCTTCCCACCCTGGACACAACCTGTTCCACCTGCTGCCCTCTGGCAGACGGTACAGGTCTTTCAAAACTCGCACGAACAGACTCAGAGACAGCTTCTACCCCATAGCCATACGTGAGCTTAACAATGCAAAATAAGAAATAACACTCACATTCAAACTGAATTGTTTTTTTAATTGTTTTTTTTAATATGTATATATTTTACCCTTCCTTATATTTTAAAATTGTTCTTGTGAATCGCACTGTTGGATTGACTTTTAAATTTTGTTGCACCATGTGCAATGACAATAAAGAGATTCTGATTCTGATTCTGATGATCACAATGAATGGCGGTGCTGGCTCGAAGGGCCGAATGGCCTCCTCCTGCACCTATTATTCTATGTTTCTATGTTTCTATGCTGCCTGTCCCACTGAGTTACTCCAGCAATGTGTGTCTATCTTTGGTGTAAACCAGCATCTGCAGTTCCTTTCCACATGACTAAGTGAGGTGTTCTGTACATTCTGGACTAGCTGGGTATTGTGCTCAGGTATGGTGATAGTCTTGCTGAGCTGTATGCAACAAAAGTATTTCACTGTACCTGGGTACACGTGATAATACAGAAACCATTGAATCATTAAAGTTCAGTTGAAGTCATTGCACATTTTTAGAATAAAGGATATTTCTCGGACTGTTTCAAGACAACCAGCTGGGGGCATTGTCCTACTTATTTGGGATTACTGTACGTGATTCCCTTTCATTTTATGTAATATTTTTTTCTGTTATTTTAGCCTGACATCAAATCATCTCATTTTCAATAAAGTATGGTGAACGTTATAATCATATAAGAAATATTTTAGTAACAACAATTAAAAAGATACATCCACTTGTTATTTGACATTCTGGCATGACCAGAGTCAGTAAAGAAAGGATGTGTGCAAAAGGATCTGTCAATAATTAGACTTACGATCACTGTTTGATGACTGAAGTTTGTTTAATGTATTTTTCTTAATATTTGCATAGTAAAATTGATCTCCCAACACAAATCAAAGTTCTACTCTTGATTGATCGGGACAGATAAGGGGACTCCCTTTAAAAGGAAAACAGGTGATTGTTTGCATCAAGTTCGTAGGAAAATCTCAACAAAACCTAAAGGAATCAGCGTGTCCTGGGAGAAGGAGCAAGATCATGAGTGGCTGCCCCTTCCGAGAAAGGTAAACCCCTTCTAATTTAAGGAAAAAAAACAATTGTAATCCGAGAACGTGAAGATCGGCTTGCTGGATTTTAAATGTTATGTTTTTTGCGAGTTGTGCATCTTTGGACTCCAATAATGCTATTGTTGAAAGCGAAAATAAAACTGGTCTGTTTGACTCGGTACCCATGTTGTTTTCAAGTTAATGTGAAAGTTTCGGGCAGCTGTAATGGTTAGATAGAAATATTCAGATTACGTGAATATTTATATAACAATCACTACAATCACTACAGTTCAAAAGTAACTCATATGGAACAATTTGAGACCGTCGACGTGATAAGGAAATGTATAATTAAAAGACTGATTATTTTATGATTCGGCGATGCCATGGCTTAATTAGCATCAATACTTTTAAATGTTTAAACGATTAAAGATGTAATAACTAACGTTACCCGAAGTGTTAAAATATAAAAGCTTACTGGAAGTGCTTGTCTTGGCCTTAATCGGAAACCGGATGAACTTTCAATTCAATCTTTAATATCAAGTTCAAATGGAAATACATAAAAGAAACATAATGAGCATGGAAAGCTGTTCAGACACTTTTGTCAAGGTTTATGCATTATAACAAATGTGAAATATGCTACCTGAAAGTGTGATAGATGTAGATTCACTTGAGGGTTTCAAGATGATGAATGTTTGAAGGTTGCAATATGCGCAACTCGGAGAAAGATCAGAGCAAAGGATTGAACTTGAAATTGCAGGCATAGACAAATGTTAATTTTGTGTTGTAATCGACAATAGACAATAGACAATAGGTGCAGGTGTAGGCCATTTGGCCCTTCGAACCTGCACCGCCATTCAATGTGATCATGGCTGATCATCCCCAATCAGTACCCCGTTCCTGCCTTCTCCCCATATCCCCTGACCGCTATTTTTAAGAGCCCTATCTAGCTCTCTCTTGAAAGCATCCAGAGAACCTGCCTCCACTGCCCACAGAGGCAGAGAATTCCACCGACTCACCACTCTCTGTGAGAAAAAGTTTCCTCGTCTCCGTTCTAAATGGCTTACTCCTTATTCTTAAACTGTGGCCCCTGGTTCTCGACTCCCCCAACATCGGGAACATGTTTCCTGCCTCTAGTGTGTCCAAGCCCTTAACAATCTTATATGTTTCAATGAGATCTCCTCTCATCCTTCTAAAATCCTGAACGTGATATGATTCTAAGTATAAGATGGGAATTGGTAGCTCATGTCCTTGTGACGACTCCATCTTTCCATGAGATCACAACTTACTTGGGTACTGCTAGAGATTTGCACTTCCCTGCCCTCGCACCATATTCCTTGGGCTGCTTCCAAAGATGTTTATTACTTATACATATGTTAGCAATGTTACAAAATATTGAGATTTAAAAAATCAAGTCTGCAATTTATCCCGTCAGATAAAGCATAAAAAGAAGTTTAATTTGACACCTAATTCATATCTTCAGTATTTAAAAAGTTATGGCCATTTTCATACTCGGAAATTAGCATCTTGTAGGTATGTTACAAAACTTACCTTTAGCGGCGCTGCACTTCTGCCGCTCCCCGTGTGCGCAACTTTCGCGCCTTGCAGAGGGGGGCGGGCTTAAAGTGCCGTTTTTCCACAGGCCTGGATAATCGATGAATGTCGGGCGATTTGGTTGCTGAAGAAAAATCGCTCCGACATTTAATGAATGGTGGTATTTTTAAATTACTCTAGATTATTTATTAACTAGAGTAATTTAAAAATCACCTTCAAAAGCCGTGAGCGCAGACAACCGGAAGCATTTTGCGTAGGGGAGAAAAAAAGGTAAATACTTTATTTTTATATTAAAAGTTGGTTTTTCGGGAGGCATTAATAATATTTTTATGTTGCGAAATGGGGTCCCCAAAAAATGTATGAACCCCCAGTATTTTTCCCCCCGACTTCACTGCTAACCGCAACGTTCCAATCCACCGCATTCCACTAAAACCCACTGCTAGTTGATTTAAATGGCCATTAATTTACAGGCATAAAACACTAAATTCCTTCCATTTGGCCCAGAAATTCATGAAAATGAGACTTAAAAATTATGTTATATTGTGGATTATTGTGTGAATGTTATTTGGACACTTAGGCAATTTAAAAAAAGTTTATCTTTTCTTAAGAAATTGATAGATGTTTAGATCTACTCATTGAATTTTGTAATTAGCTACAATTAGATAACTAACTAATTATATGCTTTAATTTCAGGTAATCCAAGTAAGATTGTTTAATATTTGTTTCAGAATGCTTCAATCTATAATAACTGAAAATTTCATTGAGTTCTCTTAATTTTTAAGAATGTTATGGACTTTTAACTTTTCCAGATCACAGCTTTTGAGTTAAGGCAATGGGAAGCAAGATGCTCATTTCCGAGTATGAAAATGGCCATAACTTTCTTAATACTGAAGATATGAAAGTAAATTAGGTGTCAAATTAAACTTCTTTTTATGTTTTATCTGATGGGATAAATTGCAGACTTGATTTTTAAAATCTCAAAATTTTGTAACATTGCTACATCTTGTTCCCTATTGCTTTTCCATTGACTTAACACAAAAGTTGTGATCGAGGACAGTCATAAGCCCATAACTTTCTTAAACATTAAGAGAACTGAAAGAAATGTTCAGTTATTATAGGTTGAAGCATTCTGAAACAAATATGAAACAATCTTACTTGGATGACCTGAAATTAAAGCATATAATTAGTTACCCAATTGTAGCTAATTACAAAATTCAATTACTAGATCTAAACATCCATCCATTTCTTAAGAAAATATTAACATTTTTTTTAAAGCCTAAGTGTCCAAATAACATTCACACAAGAAGTCAAGTCAAACAAACTTTATTGTCATTTAGAAATACATCGATATATGCAATTCCAAACGAAATTCCGTTGCATTTTCCATAATTCACAATATAACATGATTTTTAAAACTCATTGTCATGAATTTATAGGCCAAATTGAAGGAATTTAGTGTTTAATGCCCATAAATTAATGGCCATTTAAATCAGCTTGCGAGTGGGATTTTATGGAACACGATGGATTGGAACGTTGCGGTTGTGGTGAATTTAAACCCCATATCGGCAGGAATAATACTGCCGATTCCTATGGGGAATAAATCACCGTTTCGCAATATGAAATTTTGATTAAGATCATCTTAACAAGCAAGTTTATATGTAAAAATAAACGGCTTTCCTTTACCTGTCCCCGACGTAAAATCCGTCTCCGTTGTCGTCGTTCACGGCATTAGAAGCTAATTTTTATTTTACTGCAGCGCTGAAATTGTCGGGCGATTTATAAATCTTTAGCAAAAGCTCGCACCCTGAGAAAATATAACTGCAGAAGGCAGGGGAAAACAGCATTTTAACCCCGCCCCCCCTCCCCCTCAAAGGCGCCAAAGTCGCGCACACGGCCAGTGACAGAACTGTAGCGCCGCTGAAGGTAGGTTTTGTAACATACCTACATATGTAATTATCTGTGAGACCGCAAGGATAATGGTGACATGAAACATGCCTCGACATAGCTTACCAATAATAATTATCATTGTACCTGTACTTCTCATTACTTGTGCATATTATAATAAACTCGACGTCTTGAATTATGCACACAAACTCCAATGGAGCATTAGAGTTATGCATATTGTAACCTTCAAACATTTATCATCTTGAAAGCCTCAATGAGAATTGGAATCCCAGCAACCTGTTTGGTTTTCAACTCAACCAACTCACTGAACTTCTGATTTATTGTGTCATAGAGTCAAAGAAGGATACAGTGTGGAAACAGACCCTTCAGCCCAACTTGCTCACACCGGCCAACATGTCCCAGCTGCACTAGTCCCACCTGCCCGCTTTTGGTCCATATCCATCCAAACCTGTCCTATCCATGTACAGCCACTCCAAATACATGCAGTTTTGTAGGTTAGTTCGCCTGAACCTACCTGATCTCCCGGTTGCTAAACACTTTAATTCTCCTTCCCATTCCCACACTGACCGTTCTGTACTTAGTCTCCTCCATTGTCAGAGTGAGGCTGGACACAAATTGGAGGAGCAGCATCTCATATTTTGCTTGGGCAGCTTACAGCCCTGTGGAATGAATATTGATTTCTCTAACTTCAAGTAACCCCAGGCATTCCCTCTCTCTCTATTCCACCCCCACCCAAATCACACCAACTTCCCCTTTTCACCCAACAGCTAACAATGGCCTGTTTCCTTTATCATTGTTACTTTTTTGCATATCTTTCATTCATTGTTCTATATCTCTCTACAAGATCGTCTATATTCCTAGTTTCCCTTATCCCTAACTAGCCTGAAGAAGGGTCTCGACCCGAAACATCACCCATTCCTTCTCTCCAGCCTGTCCCGTTGAGTTACTCCAGCTTTTTGTGTCTATCTTAAGTTTGTAGGTTGATAGGCTTGGTCTAAATATAAAAATTGTCCCTAGTGAGTGTAGGATAGTGTTAATGTGCGGGGATTGCTGGTGAGGACAGACTTGTTGGGCCAAAGGGCCTGTTTCCTACTCTGTATCTCTAAACTAAACTAAACTAAATTAAACTATCTGTCTAACTGTTTCTTAAATGTTGGGATAGATCTGCCTCAAGTACCTCCTCTGGCAGCTTGTTCCATACACCCACCATATGTTTGAGTAAGAAAGTGTCAGTCATGTCAGAAAGTGTTAGTCACTTGGCCTCATAATATTATTGTCTCAACATTGTCACCTCCACCCCTGCCTGAGCCACCTTGGGGTCGCTGGAGTCCCTGTACAGCATCACCTCTCTGGCCCAACTCCTCCTCCAGGGACTTCAGGGGCAGCTGGAGCTTGGTGTTATTTCCGTAAAGGGCGAAGCTGCTAAGACTCCTGGGCAATCAACACAAGGAGCCTCATAACATGATTGTCTCCTGGGCATGAACACAATAAATAAATGTTTGATAATCAATGATACAATAGATTATCAGTAATACCAGGTAACCAGACCTGAATAGTGCAGACCAAAGTATATAGTGGAATCTGAATAAATTGTCCACAGTAAGTCCATAGAAAGTCCACAGTAAAATGGTGCTGTGGTAGGGTTGTGGTCAGGCTCATGAAGTTTGGTTCAAGAGTCTCATGATTGAGGTTAGGAAGCTGTTGTGGAACCTGGAGATAACGATTCTCAGTTTCTTGTACCTTCTTCTGGATGGTTGCAGCAAGATGAGAGCATAGCCAAGGTGGTGTGATGATATTACCTGTTTTCTTTGAGGCAGTGCTCCCAGTAGATCTCTTCAATGCGAGGAGGCCATTGCACATGATGGATCAAGCAGCGTCCACCACTTTCTTAAGTCTCCTTCATTCTTGGGCATTTGAGTTACGGAACGAAGCTGCGATGCAACCTGTCAGTATGTTTTCTACCGTGCACCTACAGAGTTTTCCAGAGTTGGAGGGTAGCTAATGTCATCCCACTTTTTAAGAAAGGCAGGAGAAAGAAAATGGGGAATTATAGACCAGTTAGCCTGACATCGGTGGTGGGGAAGATGCCAGAGCCAATTATAAAAGATGAGATAGCCGCACATTTGGATAGCAGTAACAGGATCGGTCCGAGTCAGCATGGAGTTACGAAGGGGAAATCATGCTTGACTAATCTTCTGGAATTTTTTGAAGATGTAACTAGGAAAATGGACAAGGGAGAGCCAGTGGATGTAGTGCACCTGGACTTTCAGAAAGCGTTTGATAAGGTCCCACATAGGAGATTAGTGGTCAGAATTAGGGCACATGGTATTGGGGATAGAGTGCTGACAGGGATAGAGAAGTGGTTGGCAGACAGGAAACAAAGAGTGGGGATTAACAGGTCCCTTTCAGAATGAAAGGCAGTGACTAGTGGGGTACCGCAAGGCTCGGTGCTGGGACCGCAGCTATTTACAATATACATCAATGATTTGGATGAAGGGATTCAAGGTAATATTAGCAAATTTGCAGATGACACAAAACTGGGTGGCAGTGTGAACTGTGAGGAGGATGCTATGAGAATGCAGGGTGACTTGGACAGGTTGGGGGAGTGGGCAGATGTATGGCAGATGAAGTTTAATGTGGATAAATGTGAGGTTATCCACATCGGTAGCAAAAACAGGAAGGCAGATTACTATCTAAATGTCATCTAGTTGGGAAAAGGGGAAGTACAACGGGATCTGGGGGTCCTTGTACACCAGTCTATGAAAGTAAGCATGCTGGTACAGCAGGCAGTGAAGAATGCGAATGGCATGTTATCCTTTATAACAAGTGGAATTGAATATAGGAGCAAAGAGGTCCTTCTGCAGTTGTACAGAACCCTAGTGAGACCACACCTGGAGTATTGTTTGCAGTTTTGGTTCCCTAATTTGAGGAAGGACATTCTTGCTATTGAGGGAGTGCAACATAGGTTTACAAGGTTAATTCCCAGGATGGCGGGACTGTCATATGCTGAGAGAATGGAGCAGCTGGGCTTGTACACTCTGGAGTTTAGAAGGATGAGAGGAGATATCATTGAAACATATAAGATTATTAAAGGCTTGGACACGCTAGAGGCAGGAAACATGTTCCCGATCTTGGGGGAGTCCAGAACCAGGGGCCACAGTTTAAGAATAAGGAGTAAGCCATTTAGAACGGAGACGAGGAAACACTTTTTCTCACAGAGAGTGGTGAATCTGTGGAATTCTCCGCCTCAGAGGGCGGTGGAGGCCGGTTCTCTGGATGCTTTCAAGAGAGAGCTGGATAGGGTTCTTGAAAATAGCAGAGTCAGGAGGTATGGGGAGAAGGCAGGAACGGGGTACTGATTGGGGATGATCAGCCATGATCACATTGAATGGCGGTGCTGGCTCGAAGGGCCAAATGGCCTACTCCTGCACCTATTGTCTATGGTCTATTGTCTATTGTCTATTACCTCTGAAAGATAGCGGAGTCAGGAGGTATGGGGAGAAGGCAGGAACGGGGTACTGATTGGGGATGATCAGCCATGATCCCATTGAATGGCGGTGCTGGCTCGAGGGGCCAAATGGCCTACTCCTGCACCTATTGTCTATTGTCTATTGTCCTCGATGAGCATGCTTTGGAGAGACATTCTCAGTTCATCAGAATTTTTGAAAGGTTAGTAACTGGCGTTTACTTTATTGTAAATTTCCCACAACGTGAAATACACCAGAATGCTGTGACCATTTCTTCCAAACATATTGATGGCTTTACTACAGTGAGCATGTTAAGAAGTATACAGATGATACAATTATTGACCATGTATTTTGAGGGTGAGAAATAAATTGAAGGCATGCTGGAAGATCTCAATGAAGTAGTCCAATGAACAGACAGATGGCTAATGGATTTCACCCTAGAAAGATATAAGGTAACACAAAAATCTGGAGAAACTCAGCGGGTGCAGCAGCATCTAAGGAGCGAAGGAGATAGGTGATGTTTCGGATCGAGACCCTTCTTCAGACTGGTCAGGGATCAGGGAAACGAGAGATATAGACGGTGATGTGGAGAGATAAAGAACAATGAATGAAAGATATGCAAAAAAGTATCGATGATAAAGGAAACAGGCCATTGTAAGCTGTTTGTAGTGTGAAAATGAGAAGCTAGTGTGACATGGGTGGGTGAGAGATAGAGAGAGAAGGAATGCCAGGGCCCGAGGGCTGAGGGAGAGGTGGGAAGGGGAGGAGGCAGCCAGGGTTAACAGAATTGAGAAAATTCAATGTTTAAGCCCAGAGGATGCAGACTCCCCAAGCGGAATATGAGGTGCTGTTCCTCCAACTTGCGGTGTTGCTCACTCTGGCCGTGGAGGAGGCCCAGGACCGAGAGGTCGGATACGGAATGGGAGGGGGAGTTGAAGTGCTGAGCCACCGAGGGGGCGGGTTGGTTATTGCTGACCGAGCGGAGGCTTTCAGCGAAATGATCGCCCAGCCTCCGCTTGGTCTCACCGATATAGATCAGCTGGCATCTGGAGCAACGGATGCAGTAGATTTTTTTTTTTTTTTAAATTTCAAAATAGACTTTATTCGAGTAATAAATATATACAATACATCAACCGTGCAAAAAATCCATCCGACATTTTTGGAGGCTATACAAATTGCTCCATACAGTCTATATACATTTTTCAAATTTCGCGAATCGATCCCCCACCCGTGCCACTCATGTGGCCCCCCGGCATGGGATACCCTCCCTTATTTTGAGGGGCGTCTCCACCATACTGTGCCCCCCATGTCCAGCAGCGGAAGGACCTTAGACTGTGGCCTTCCCCCACCGAGCCTTGGCGTTGGCTGCACCGAGCTTCAGTGCGTCCCTCAGCACGTACTCCGGCAGTCTGCAATGGGCCAGTCGGCAACATTCCCCGACGGACATCTCGCTCTGCTGGGTGATGAACAACGCTCGGGGAGACCAGAGAGCGTCTTTCACCGAGTTGATAACCCTCCAGCAGCACTTGATGTCAGTCTCTGAATGTGTCCCTGGGAACAGTCCGTAAATCACAGAGTCCTCTGTGACGGAGCTGTTTGGAATAAAGCGTACAATGTACGATGCAGTAGATGAAGTTGGAGGAGGTACATGTGAACCTCTGTCATATGAGAGGTATGAGATAATATAGTTTGGAAGTTACATAATAGGTAGTAGCTTGTCAGAATGTGTAAGAAATACACAAGACTAATATTGCATATCCATAAACACTAAAGATACCACAGCAGGTAGCTAAAGCTTATTTTACATATTGCAAAGTTTTTTTTCCTTTATTGGCTGATCGGGAAGATAATTGTGCAATTGTGGGAAAAAAACGTAATTTGGCTAGAGAGATGTTTACAGTTTCAGACAGGATGTGATTGGTTACAAGGATAATGCTCGGTTTGGAGATGTTTGATGAAGAATTGACTGGATGGGGCATGTTCCTTTTGAAAACAAGAGGCTGAAAAAAAGTTTAATTAAAGTGTATGAAAGTATGTGATGCCTGAATAGGATAAATAGGAAGAACCTTTATTGATAGGTATTGGTTTATTATTGTCATGCATACCAAGAAACAGTGAAAAACTTTGTTTTGAGTACTATCCGGGCAAAGCATACCACATGTGAGTATACCAGGTATTGCACAAGAGAAAATAGAGTGCAGAATAAAGTGTTACAGCTACGGAGAAAGTGTAGATTAAAAAAAAGTGCAAGATCCTCAACAAGGTAGATTGGACAATTAAGAATTCATCTTTAGCATATGAGAGGTCCATTCAAGATTCTAATCAAAATCATAATCATATTTTATTAGCCACATATGAGGGACTTCATTTGCCATACATTCACACCAAGAATAAGCAACAGAATGCACACAATACATTTTAACATAAACATCCACCACAGTGATTCCTCCGCATTCCTCACCGTGATGGAAGGCGAAAAGAAAGTTCAATCTCTTCCCTCCTTTGTCCTCCCGAGGTGGGAGGCCTCGAGCCTCCAGTTGTCGGGACGATCCTGGCTCCCGTAGCTGGCGGCGTTTGGGCCCTCGTGTCTGGGCGATCCCAAAATTGCTGCCTTACAGCGTCAGAGACCAGGGTTCGATTCTGACTACAGGTACTGTAGGAATGGAGCTTGTACATTCTCCCCGTGACCTGTGCGGGGTTTCTCCAGGTGCTCCGGTTTCATCCCACTTTCTAAAGATGTACAGGTTTGTAGGCTAATTGGCTTGGTTAAAATTGTAAATGATCCCTAGTGTGTGTAGTGTGTGGGATTCGCTAGTTGGTATGGACTCGGGGGCTGAAGGACCTGTGCCTCTAAACTGAACAAAACTGAACTAAACTAAACTAATTACTATTTCACATTAGAATACTCCAGCACATAACACACTGCACTGGAGAATATGTCACTATACTTTAGAAGTGCAACACCTCACCTTTAGAATAGTGAAACACCCTAAGATACATCAAAGGAATAAACATATTGACATGGAATCTTCAGATATTACAGCTTGGGCAAAAAAAAAGTTACATTTTGAAAGTATCTTAAACCAGTCAGTGTTTCCACATTATTTAAGGGAAGAATTTCCACAGCTTGGTGTTTCGGCAGCTGAAGGTGTAACAGAGTGCAAGACCCACAGCGTCATAGATTTGTATGAGGTTACATAAACAAGCAGAGGATGAACTAATGAACAGATATAAAAACATGGTGACAATTTAAAATGAAGGCATCAACACAGACCAGGAAGCACCCGAACAATGTGTGAACAGGATCCGGGAAAACAAGAATTTAGATTGCAGGAGATTTTTGGATGTGTTCCTGTTTGTAAAATGTGCAGTGAGAGCTTTGGAATAGATTACACCAGAAGTGTTTCTTTGTTTCTATATAGGGGACAATGAATGGCCGAAGGGCCAAATGGCCGAAGGGCCAAATGGCCGAAGGGCCGAATGGCCTCCTCCTGCACCTATTTTCTATGTTTCTAAGTAACATAGCCATGAGAGTTAGCATCTTATGAGCTGAGGCAGAGGTGGCGATGGGCGATATTGCACAAGTGATGAGGTCGGAAGGTCTAGGATCTTTCTTGTCAAAGGTTTAATGAATTACAATCCCTTATTTTAGCAGGATGTGACATTGTGCAGGTAAAACACTACATTCATTAACTTGTGCATAATTTTTCAGATATGCAATTCCTCCAGAAGCGCAGGAAAACTATGACACGTCACAAGATGGAACAAACAAAGCAAATAAAGGAGGAATGATATATGGGGACTACCTCCAGGTACATTTACGGAGTCTACTGCAGTGTTATTCCTTATAGAATTTTCTCTGTTTACTTTGTTTGAATATCGCCTACTTATCTAACTTTTTGTATACATTTTGATGAAACCTATCCGATAAAGAAAAGACCTCATTGTTAGAAACAATTCCAGCTTTAATACAAAAGTGGGTAACTTTGTCTTTTTGTTTCAGTCCACAATTCAGAAGCACACACACTAGCTTTGCCCAACAAGAACTATCGCTAAAATATATAGCACTGTACCAAGCACAGAATCCATAAACCTGCATAGAAGGTGGTTGTGATATCTCATGAAATGTTATTTCAACACATGCTCTTGACTTTATGAACTTGTTTAAACTATGGGCATAGCTTTAGCAGCAGGGAAAACCCCATCCTCAGCAGGAAATAGTAAATTTGTGCATCTTGGATAAGAGATAGAAGCAGGAAATGTGGGGTTCACAACAATGTATAACACACGACCTGGGTTAATTAGAATCATAGAACAGTTACATCGCTGAAGGAACCATTGGGCCCATCATGTATACTCCGCCTTTCTACCAAACCAAGAACTCACCCATCTCCATCTTGGTCGCCTTGCATGTTTTTCTTCACTATCCATCTATCCAAAGTCCCTCTTGAAGGCCACTAACAGTATCTTCACCACATCTACAGGTGGTGCATTCCAGATCCCAATCATACCGTGGGTCACCAAAAAAAGCTTTCCTCTGCTCCCTTCCCCTTTGTTTTATACCAGTTACCTCTAGTCATTGCCCCCATGACCAATGGAATTAACCTCCCACCATCTACTCTGTCCCAACCCCGACATGGTTTGATATTAATCTCTTCTAGACTCTCCTAATGCTTCCACATCTTTCCTCTTCCTGAGGTTTCTAAAATACTTGTTCGACCACTATTTAAGCACTGTGTTCTATTTTGATTTCCCCAATAGAGGAACACATTGGAGGCACTGAATAGATTGCAGGGTAGCTGTAGCTCACAACCCAGCGACTGAACGTTGAATTCACTAATGGTAGGTACATTTTACAGGCACTCCCCTCCCACCCCACCTTCCTTCACTACAAGTCAGTTAACCAGTTCCACAGTTCGCAATGACACATCCCTCTGTCATGGGGATGTCAGGACTGGGATGTCAGGACTTTAATATGAAGAAAGACTGGATAGACTCGGCTTGTACTCGCTAGAATTTAGAAGATTGAGGGGGGGGATCTTATAGAAACTTACAAATTCTTAAGGGGTTGGACAGGCTAGATGCTGGAAGATTGTTCCCGATGTTGGGGAAGTCCAGGACAAGGGGCACAGTTTAAGGATAAGGGGAAAATCTTTTAGGACCGAGATGAGAAAAACATTTTTCTCACAGAGAGTGGTGAATCTCTGGAATTCTCTGCCACAGAAGGTAGTAGAGGCCAGTTCATTGGCTATATTTAAGAGGGAGTTAGATGTGGCCCTAGTGGCTAAAGGGATCAGGGGGTATGGAGAGAAGGCAGGTAAGGGATACTGAGTTGGATGATCAGCCATGATCATATTGAATGGCGGTGCAGGCTCGAAGGGCCGAATGGCCTACTCCTGCACCTATTTTCTATGTTTCTATATTTCTATGTTTGCGATCACACCAACCCTAGCCAACAATTAGCCTATCAGGGAACCTCCCTGCCTGATGTAATCTGTTGCTGGCCCTGACCTATCCAATCTTTTCTTGCTTCCAGTCCCCACCCCCTCACACCCTACCCCATACTTTCAGTCTAAAGAAGGGTCCCAACCGGAAACGCACCAATCCGTTTTCAACAGAGACGCTGTCTGGCCCATTGAGTTACTCCACCATTTTGTGTCTATCTCTACTTTTTCTTTTCAGTTTTGATTGTCTCCCTTTTATCAAATGTAGACCTATCTGCCAGTCGCCCGTGATAGTCTATGTTTTCCAAAGTAGGCAAAAATGCTGGAGAAACTCAGCGGGTGAGGTAGCATCTATGGAGCGAAGGAATAGGCGACGTTTTGAGTCGAGATCCTTCTTCAGACCAGTAGTCCTATATTTTCCAGGTTCTTTCTTCTGTTACAAAGATCAGCATACCTCTAATTTACGACCCGAATACAGTGCCCCTCATTGGTAGGACCATCTGTGTACTGATTCAAAAGGTTTGCTTGAATATATGTAAAAAAATTCTACCATCTCAACAACAATCACAACAAATAGATCCCATTTACTGTTGCAGTCTGTACCACCATTACATCATTACCCTCATATTTCTTGGTGATTTGCTGATATATCTGCCTCACAAATTCGTGTGACTGTTAAGAGGCCTATAGTATACTCCAGTAAAGTGATTGATTATCTGTTTTTGTTCCTAAGCGCCACCAATATGGCCTTAGTTTCATCACCTTCTATGATATCGTTGTACGATTCCTCAGTAAAGGAGTCAATATTGCACTGCCCTCTTGTATTTTGTTCCCTGTCCACATCCCTTGTATACCTTGGAATGCTGAGTTGTCCTTCTTGCCTTCTCTTAACGAAGTCTCTCCAAATATCATAATCCGCTGTGTTCTTATACTTTTTTTATTTCTGCCTTACTGGTGGGATGGAAGGAGAGTACTGGGGAAATCTATCCATAGCAACCATCCGCACACCAGTCCTATTCGTACACATTAGGGACAATTCACAGAAGCCAATTTACCTACAAAGCTGTAAGTCTTTGCAATGTGGGCAGAAACTGGACCACCCAGGGAAAACCCATGTGGTCAGATTATATTGAGAAGGCTTCAACTCTGGGTTACGTAAGGATTCAAGGACAATGTTGGAGGTCGTAATCTGGATTATCACCAAATGTGCTCAGATCAATTTCGTAAATGCTGTAGTTTCATGAGATTACATTGTCTTTTGATTGCCTAACTGAGGTGGTCAGCCTACATCGTTGTGACACAGAAGGGAGCTATTTACGGCCCTGACTGTGTGCTGGCCATATAGAAATCCCATTTTCCACTCATTCTTCCTGTAATCTACAGTCTCCACAATCCGATGAATTCTCCCTGAGATTCTACCATTCACCTAAGGCCTGTCCCACTTGGGTGTCATGTGCACATCACGTAGGTGGTGCATGAAGATTTTGTGAATCCCAAAGTCGTGAGGAGCCGCGTGCGACCCACGTCACTGCCTACGCCACCACGCCTCACTATGCGCCATGCGCACGTAATGCATGCCATGCGCGCATCACGTGCGCGTCACGATGCGCGCATCATCCGTCGTGACACGTAAATGATGTCGCTTAAATGACACGCAAATTACGCCCGAGCGTATCTTTGGGATAGAACATATCCACTGTCCTGTACATAATTGATCCACTGTCCTGTACATAAATGGGTTGAAGGTTGTTGATGGGTACTAATTGGTGTGATCTGCTCATGTGGAAGAGAAGGAAAGCAGAGGGCACTCCAGATCCTTTTTACTGTGATTGAATGTCATGTCTAATACTCATCAGCTTGAATAGAGATTGACTAACTGAGCTGAAGATAGGAACAAAATGCTGGAGTAACTCAGCGGGACAGGCAGCATCTGTGGAGAGAAAGAATGGGTAACATTTTGGGAGCAGAAACGTCACCCATTCCTTCTATCCCGCTGAGTTACTCCAGCATTTTGCGTCTATCTTCGGTGTAAACCAGCATCTGCAGTTCCTTACTATTATTACTAACTAAGCTGCATTGTTTTAATTACTCACTTTAGGAGTGATCCAAGTTCCAGAATACCTGTTGTCAAGATAACACAAAATTAGATATTTTAAAGACTCTACAGTTTGAAAAATGAAATGAATGTCCACAGCAATTGTCAAACTGGCATTAATGCAGAAGATAGACAGACATACAGAAGGGATTGGTATTTCTGTGTCCATCAGCATTTCACTGTAGTATTTGAGAATTCTCTGACCTTTTTGCTCTCTGACACTTTTACTGTCCTTCGGTTTTTACTGCCTTTTTTGTTACCTTCTGACCGACTATATTTATTTTACTTCCAAAGTGTAATGTACTTTCTGGAGATTAGGCAACAAAAACAAAAGCTACAGAATACAACAGTTGGAATTCTTAGCTTTTTTTAAATCTCCAAAACATTTTCAAATTATACTTTTTGTTTTTTTTTTATTAAAGTTGGATAAAATAATCAACGCACAAGAATTACAGAGCGAAAAGAAAGGAAACAAAATACACGATGAACATCTGTTTATTATAACCCACCAAGGTGAGGTTAATTTGTTGTATAAGTTGGTATCTGCAAATTACATAGAAACATAGAAAATAGGTGCAGGAGGAGGCCATTCGGCCCTTTGAGCCAGCACTGCCATTCATTGTGATCATGGCTGATTGTCCCCTATCAATATCCCGTGCCTGCCTTTTCCCCATATCGCTTGACTCCACTAGCCCCTAGTGGAGTCGAGGGAAAAAAATGTTTAGTTTTGGTTTGCAACAGGTCCCTTTGGCCCACTGAGTCCACGCCGACCTACTATCACCCATACACTAGTTCTACCCTATACACCAAGGACAATTTACAGAAGCAAGCCAACCAACCTACATGCCTGCATGTCTTTGGAATATGTGAGGAAAGTGGAGCGTCTGGGCAAAACTCACGTAATCACAGGGAGAATGTATAAACTCTGTACAGACAGCACCCTTAATCAGGATTGAACCAAGCTCTCTGGTGCTCTAAGTCTACCACTGCGCCACGATGCAGCCCCATTAATTCATTTAGCATTAATTCTGTAAATTATTAGTAACTCTATTTGTCTTTTCCAATTGCAGCTTATGAATTGTGGTTCAAGCAGATTCTTTGGGAATTGGATTCAGTTCGTGAAATATTTCAGAATGGTCAGGTGAGTGATCCACATTGGTACCTATTTTGAAGTACACTAGAGCAGATGGAGGAAGTAGTTTCTTCTTTTAATAGTTACGTGAATGCCTGGGCGGACAATAAATGCGTAACATTTACCAAAGGACTTATGGTCGCATGCCAATCTGAAGAAGGGTCCCGGTCGGAAATGTCTTCTTCCCGTTCCCTCCATTAATGCTGCCTGACCTGCTGAGTTCCTTCAGCACTTTGCGTGTTCCTCACGATTCCAGCATCTGCAGTGGCTTGAGTCTGGACTAATTACCCTTCTGTGCTGATGTTTCCATGATATCCAAACTAATTTTTTGAAGTGCATTTTTTAAAGGCCATTCTACTTATAAAATTGTGCCTGACACGCAAACCTGGCATAGTAATTATGCAGATCAATGTCAATATTGAACATCAATCTACAATTGCAATTTTAGTTCCAAATTGAGCAACAAATTGTCGCATTGTACGTTTATTGAAAGAAGATAAAATAAGCTGCCTCAACTGCCTCTTCTGGCAGCCTGTTCCATACACCCACAGCCCTTCCTTGAGCTAAGGTACTCTCCAATTCACCTCTATCCCCATTGGGGGCATTGGACTAAATCTACGGAACGGATTCACGACAATGCTGAGAACATTATTCCACACATTGCATGTTTCCCTTTGCTCTATTTACTTTACTTGAGTTTGGATTTGATTGTATGTATAGGTATAGTTTACCTTATCTGTTTGGATAATATGCAAAATCTCTGCACCTCGGCATACGTGACAATAATAAACCTAAACTTATATCTGAACCTATAATTAAGTCGGTAACTTACAAAAAGGAATTAAATGAGTTGAAGATTATTCTTCCGTCGAAAGGCAAAAGCACTTGCAAATCCCAAAAATATGAATAAAAACATAACTATTCTGGAAATACCTAGCAAGCCAGGCTGCAGACTGACACCAGTGTTGCTGTGGTTGGCAAGCTGATACTGCCAGCCCTTTGCAGCTTACACCTCCATCAGTTATCTGTAGCATTCAATCATTCTCAGTCCCCCCCATTGCATACTGATTCCCTACCTCTCATTTTTTCTGCATAGGTTTGGTGCCCAACTTTTTTTTTAGAGATACAGCGAGGAAACAGGCCCTTTGGCCCACCGTGTCCGTGCCGATCAGCAATTACCGCACATTAACGCTATCCTACACACACGAGGGACACTTTTTAGATTTACCAAGCCAATTTACCTGCATACCTGAACATTTTTTGAGTGTGGGAGGAAACCGAAGATCTTGGAGAAAACCCACACAGATTACGGGGAGAACGTACAAACTCTGTACAGACAGCACCCATATTCAGGATCGAACCCGGGTCTCCGCTGCTGCAAGTGCTGTAAGGCAGCAACTCTACCGCTGCGCCACTGTGCCGACCAACTTTGTTGTTCTGATGAAAGGTCACTGAGCTGGAATATTAACTTTTTTTTCTCTCCAAAGATGCTGTTGGATTCATTAAACAGTTCTGTTTTTATTTCACTCTTGCCTCTTGCCTGTTATGTGATTTTACATCAAGGACACTAAATAAGAATGTTAGGCGTTCTTCAGTTTTTCAGTGAAATGCACAGGGATGTTTGTTACCATCTACCAGCCTCTGTCTCCAAACTCTCCTTTTGCTTTTCCCCAGTGGGCTCCAACCACCAATTATCCCTCATCTCACCTGGTTCCACCTGGTACGTCCCTGCCTCGGTCTTTATGCTGACTATCTTCCTGCCACACTCTCTGCCCTGACGCAGTCATGACCTGAAACATTGACCATCCTTTTGCCTGCAGAGATGTTGTTCGGTCACTATTACTCCAACAGTCTGCTTTTAGCTCCAGATTTCAGCACCTGTAATCTCTTGTGTCCCCGTAGACAGATAGACTACTCATTATACCGAGTCATGAGAATGTTTACTTCTAGATATTCTAAATGCTTAAAGCATTTTGTCCATGAAATAACAGATGGTTTGAAAATGTTCTAATCAGACTGGCATTCAATAAATAATTGCATGCTTCCAGTCCTGTGATATCTGAAGTACAGCATGGTAGTGACTTCTAGTACTCTGACTAGATGATTTATTTTATAACAAGAGGTTTTGAGCATAGGAGCAAGGAGGTCCTACTACAGTTGTACAGGGCCCTGGTGAGACCGCACCTGGAGTATTGTCTGCAGTTTTGATCTCCAAATTTGAGGAAGGACATTCTTGCTATTGAGGGAGTGCAGCGTAGGTTCACGAGGTCAATTCCGGGGATGGCGGGACTGAAATATGATGAAAGAATGGATCGACTGGGCTTATATTCACTGGAATTTAGAAGGATGAGAGGGGATTATATAAAATTCTTAAAGGATTGGACAGGCTAGATACAGGAAATATTTTCCCAATGTTGGGGGAGTCCAGAACCAGGGGTCACAGTTTAAGAATAAGGAGTAAGCCATTTAGAACGGAGACGAGGAAACACTTTTTCTCACAGAGAGTTGTGAATCTGTGGAATTCTCTGCCACAGAAAGCAGTGGAGGCCAATTCACTGGATGTTTTCAAGAGAGTTAGATATAGCTCTTAGGGCTAATGGAATCAAGGGATATGGGGAGAAGGCAGGGATGGGGTACTGATTTAGGATGATCAACCATGATCGTATTGAAGGGCGGTGCTGGCTCGAAGGGCCAAATGGCCTACTCCTGCACCAATATTCCAGGTTTCCATGTTTCTATGTTTCTTTCCCTAAGCAACAACAGATTCTTTGATAATTGGGCAGGTTTTTGACCATGATCTAATACTTGACCTTAAACACCATCTGTCGTCTGTGCAATCTGCGTATACTCACCACGTGTGACCTTCAATGACAGCGTGCAGGCAAACAGATCCTCAAATGTTTCAATAGCAAAGCCCCGTTTAGCTGCAAAGCCTTCAAAACCATAAATACTATGGAGGGGCCAGCACAAACATCACTCACACAAATTGCTGAAAAGGTTTGTAGGGTGGTGCCCAGGCCACAGCTCCTGGTTTATAGAGGGTCAAGGCTGTTTCTGATGTTCCAAATCATTCCAAAGCTGTTAGAAAGATGTAGCGGTCAATAATTGACAAATACAGTGTCTAAACACTTTTTTAAAAAAGGAAATATTTCTGTAATTAATTGAAAGAATAACAGTACTAACTCCTTATTCCCTTGCTGTCATCCTGCATTGAAATCAATGGAGAATAACGTGCGTTGCATCTTACCGCGTACCTATTGTTACAGTGAAATCACCACTTTAAGTTGGGGCGAAATGCCACAACAATACGACAAAATACCTCGCTGTATGCTATAAGCTGGCTTGGGATTTCTGTGTTAATGCGGATGTACAGATATCCCAAGCTTGCCAGAAGAGTTAGCTGCACGCAGAAATGCGAGTATTGCTTTGCAAAGTTGGTGCCGTGAATGTCATTGGAACGTCAGTCCTGAAATTACACTCACAGCAGCTGAATGTTAATCGGTGTCATAACTATCGGCACTTGTGAGAAAGCGCTCATCTTTGTTTATTCTTTGTCCAAAGCTGAAAACCGATCAGAACTCAATAAGGGCAACTCAGAATTAAAGCTAGAAAGTTTTTTCGAACCATTTAGTAACTTTGAGACGTTCCTGTATCTTTTTTTACTGGTTTTATTTGTTCTTGCTATGTAGGAGTTTGGAATTTCAGTCTTATCGTTTATATTGAATTATAATCCATGGTAAATACTGTGTTTCAGGTAAGAGATGAGAGAAATATGTTGAAAGTGGTTTCAAGAATTCATCGAATTGCAATGATACTTAAACTCCTGGTGGACCAGTTTGCAGTTATGGAGACAATGACAGCTTTGGATTTCTTTGATTTCAGGTAGAAAACTTTTACAATTATTAGTTGGAACAGAACAAAGCAAATGTAATTCACAATACATCTGAACTTTGACACAAAACCCTTTATCATTTGCCATTTCACTGAACAGTTTTCAACAAGTATATTTGTGTACACGTTCCACACTCTAGCATCTGTTTAATTGAGGTCTCTGTGTAAAGACTGTAAAGCCATTGTGAAATACACATAATGATGGTTTTTTGTCATAAGATTAACCAAATACCATGAATGCAATGACCAAATCAAAGGCCAGACCAACTGGGAGCTCTGGGAATATTCCAGGGCCATTTTGGCCCATGTCTTCAGCAGCTGCAAATTGGACAAATTCATGGCAGTGCTGTTGCACCCATTAATCATGCCCCAAGTTATTCAATGAAAGAGAACGGGTGGCATGGTGGTACAGCGGTAGAGTTGCTGCCTTACAGTGCTTGCAGCGTCGGAGAACCTGGTTCGATCCCGACTACCGGTGCTGTGCAGAGCTTGTACATTCTCCCCGTGAATGTGTGGGTTTTCTCCGAGATCTTTGGTTTCCTCCCACACTCCAAAGACGTGCAGGTTTGTAGGTTAATTGGCTTGGTAAATGTAAAAAAAGTCCCCAGTGCGTGTAGGATAGTGTTAATATGCAGGGATCACTGGTCGGCGTGGATCCGGTGGCCCGAAGGGCCTGTTTCCACACTGTATCTCGAAAACTAAAGAAAGGAAGTCCCAATAATTCAGGGTCTGGTGTCCTTGCCTATCCTTGGGCATAAAACGGCATAGGTTTGAGGAATTGTGCAAGCTCCTCAAAGTTTGGGGAAGTACCATTTTCAACCATGAGGTATGCTAAATATTTTCATTCACCAGATATCCAACATACAGAATTTTTTAACAGCAGTGGGCTGAAATTCTGCGGGCGGGGGGGGGGGGGGTCCACTGGAAATCTGGAAACCATGTTGCAGGTGGAGACTCAAGGGGAACACAAATGTTACATGGACTGTTGGGATAATGGCCTGTTTCTGGACTATATTTCTAATGTAATCACTGGGAAAATGAGGGATCTGGCCAGGATATACTAAACCAAGTATTGGCAGGTAATGCGTTTTATAACTGAACAATGTGTGACTTTATTCTTTTGTTATTTTTTTTTAATTAAGTAGAAGCAATTACATAATAGGAAGGTACGTGTTCATTGTTGACATAATAAAAATCATTTTGTTCTTTGTAGATATACATAATCAGTATTATTTATACTAATGATTGCATAGTAATTGTGCTTCTATATTATTTTTTTCCATTTTTTATAAAGATAGAAAATAGTAAAGAAAGATTAAACAAAAAAAAATATATATATATAAAAAGTTGGGAAAGAATGGAATATTCTACAGATTTTACATTGTTGGAGATATATCCGCGTTTTATGAAATGTACTACTTCATCTATTCTTTGATTCTATTTTCAGTCGGGTTCTCGTGCCGAACCAGTTTGCCCCTTCAAATAATCAATAAATGGGGACCATATTATTTTAAATAGTTCTTGTTTGTCCATTAAGACAAATCTTATCCTTTCCAAATATAGGGTCTCCGACATTTCTGTGGTCCACATTTTAATTGTGGGGGTTATAGAGCCTTTCCAAAATTTTTATATTAATTTTTTCCCAATTATTAAACTATAATCAATAAAAGTTCTTTGATTCGAAGTAATGAATTTAAATGAATGTGTGACTTTAAAGAGCAAATGTTTCTGACAAATCCCCAGTTTATGTTGAGGACGTTCTCTGGATGACAAGGGAAGAAAGAAAAGTTATGCATGGTGCAGGTCAGGTGAATAACTCCAGTGAGAACCAGGCTGAACATAATGATCTCTGAGGTTAAGATGAGCATGGAGACATCATGAAAGAGAATGGAGGTGAACATAAAATGGAATGCTAAAGGCGTCCATAGGCTTCAAACAGTAAGCATCTGGTAATAATAAGAAATGAGCCAATTTGGAATAAAGAAGAGATCAATGTAGAATTGAAAATAACAATTCTGAAGAAGAGTCTCGACCTGAAACATCACCTATTCCTTTGCTCCATAGATGCTGCCTCATCCTCTGAGTTTCTCCAGCATTTTTGTCTACCATTGAAAAGAACATGTATTTTGAGATGAGTACTTCATACCATTTTTCCGGGCAGAATGGTTCTGAAGTTAGCATGTCAGTAGAAGGATAAAGAACAATGAATGAAAGATATGCAAAAAAGTAATGATGATCGAGGAAACAGGCCATTGTTAGCTGTTTGTTGAGTCAGCCCAATGGCCTGTTTCCTCTATTGTTGATACTTTGTTTGCATATCTTTCATTCATTGTTCTTTATCTCACCACATCACCATCTATATCTCGCGCTTCCCTTATCCCTAACCAGCCTGAAGTAGGGTCTCGACCCAAAATGTCACCCATTCCTTCTCTCCAGAGATGCTGCCTGTCCCGCTGAGTTACTCCAGCTTTTTGTGTCTAACTTCAGTTTAAACCAGCATCTGCAGGTCCTTCCTATACTTGTCAGTAGAAGGGGCAGTAGAGAAAGTGGCTGAGTACAATAAGGAGAAAGGTTACTAGAAAGACTGGCTTTGCTTAAACCACAATGTCTGGATTGGATGAACCCCAGTGCCTGGTGGAATTGGGGATGGATATTGCAGAAAAGTGTGCAATAGCTTATTAATTATCTTTAGATACAAGGGGGGCAGTCGAAGAACTGAAAAAAAGCAGATGTAAAATACTTTATATCCCGATATCTATGAAATGTCGGATTGCGGTTACTGGATTGTCTAAAATACATGTTTTACTGCTTGCGGTTATGTTAATCTTCGTGAAGGCGACTGATAGAAACACTTACCAGTTATCATACCAGTACATTTTCATATAATGCATAAAAAAAAGTAGATTGTAGTTTGCACTGATTTTTCATAATTTTTTCACGGTGCCTGTAACACACTAATTACTTGGTGTCATTTGTTTTTGAAGAAATTATTTAGTACCTGCATCTGGATTTCAGAGCCTGCAATTTCGCCTTCTGGAGAATAAGATTGGAGTTCCAGAGAACCTGCGAGTTCCGTACAACAGAAAACACTACAGGGACAACTTCAAAGGGAAGGAGAATGAGTTACTACTTCGATCTGAGCTGGAGCCTACGCTCTTGCTGCTAGTTGAGGTATTTAGAATATTCAGATACTATTCAATAACTTTGCAGGGAACATTTAATATCAATAATTTCTCTGTGCTGTTGATTGAGGGCAAATATTTGGCCACAAATCCTCACAAAAGTGTCATAGGACTGTACTTGCCCCTTCCTGGAATCTAGGTATCACAAGATGGGGCTGCATTTATTTCCAGAAACTAACAATCCCTAAATGAATGGTAGATTTCATTTCGGAGTCACGTGAGTGACTTCGTGAAGAGCCCGCCGGCGCGCATGCTCGACATATCGTCGTATCGCGTTGCTGCGACGGCTGGCGGTGGAGCGCGCTCCTCGCCAGCCCTTCATAAGGGAACCACTGAGGTAAGTATCCTACCTTAAGTTGGTGGTCCTTGTTGTGTTACTTTGTGTTTTGCAGCAAGGACATGGATGGGAGTTCTAAGGGCCGGAGAACGTCTGGACGAGGTCGCCGGTCAGCAGTCCCGGAGCCATTGATATCGGCGGTACCTGCAGCGCAGGCCGGGACACGGGCGGGAATGTCGGTAAGCTCTGTGTTTACAGGTCCGGATCCGCCAGCACACCACAGTTCGGAGGAGTTCGACAAAGAGGAGTGTGGTGTGCCGCCAGAGCAGGAGGACCCTGCCATGGCAGTCAGGTCGTCAGCAGGCTTGCTGGCGACCTCGAGCAGAAGGGTGCGTGCGGCTGCACGGCCCTTTTCACTCAGCCCTCCGAGTAGGGGAAGGGCAGGAGCCCAGAAGTCTAACCCTGTCGGGGCTAAGGCTTTGCCTGCCGCCGGGGAGCGGTCAGGTTCCAGGGCGGGACCCGGGGCGGCTGTGAGGTTCAGTCGGCGCCCCCCAACTCTCGACGCCGGGACGGGTCGGTTGGGTCGGGTCTCGTCACGGTCGCCGAGCCCCCCATGGATGGGTGGGCGAGACCATGCGTCGGCGAGGTCCACGACGTGGGCTGCCGGCAAGCCCGGGCGGGCATCAGGTATCCATGCTGCGGCTGGTGCCGACACCACGCCGCAAGTGCCCTTAGTGGCAGCGGCTTCAGCTCCCGCTAAACGGAGGCGGTTGAACACGCCCGCGCGGGAATCGCGCAGTTTCGCTTCGGCGGCTGTTAGCGACGACTACCGGCACCGGGTGGGCCTCGATGAGGTGCGGGCCGATGATAGGGGCCCCGGCAATTTTTCAGAGCCGGAGGACTCCGACCACCTGAGTGTTCAGGGTGAAGGGCGTATTGACCGTATGGAGCGGCTGCTGGAGCTCCTGCTTCACGGTCAACAGCAGCAAGCGTCCAGCAGCGACAGGCACAGGGCTGTTTCACCAACTTCCACCTTCAGTCTGGAGCAGCAGGATGAGGAGGTTTTGGTCGATCCCATACCACCTCCGTCAGATTTACCAGCGGAGGAACTTCTCGATGTGGCCGCTAAGTTCGCGGCCCCACACTCGTCTGGGCTTCCCCTGAACTCGAAATTGACAGCCACAGTGGACTTCCTCAACAACCATCAGCTCCAGGAAGAAGTTCTCATTCAGGCCATGAGCCGTCACAAGGCTCCATCCAACTGCAACTCCCTCAACGTGCCTGTGGTCAATACGCCGATATGGGGCAACATCAGTGCGGCTATCCGTCAACAGGAGCTGAAAATTCAGCGGATCCTGAAGCTCCTCACGGCCGGTATTACCGCCTTTGTGCGGTCGGTTGATGGGGATGACTTAAATTTGGACCAGGAGGATGCTCTGGCTCTATTGTGCGCAACTCAACATGAGATCAATGGGTTCCGCAAAAGCAGCATCCGCCCGGCGCTCAACCCTAAGTTTGCAGGGTTGTGCAAACCGCCGCCGCCGCCGCCCCGTCAGCTCTTTGGGGAAGACCTCTCGAAGAGGGTCAAAGAGCTTGACGAACAAGCCAAAACGGTGGGAATCATGCGCTCTCACAGTGCCCCCAGGCCGTTGGGCTCGAAAGCTCCGCTTGTTCGTCCACGAGGGTCTGCCAGCACCTCTACAAGGACCTACCCTCCAGCTCCACCCCGTTACCAACAGCCCCAGCAGCAGGGGGCTTTTTTAGGACAAGGTCGGCAGAAACCCTGGTGGAAGATGAGGACGCCGCGCCCTCAAGCCAACCCAGCACCTCCACGTCCACCCACACGTGTCAAGGACCGCCGGTAACCACGGAGGTGAGGCGGTCTGGTTCTCTCTTTGTCTAACCTCACATGTTGGTGGGCGCCTTCGGTTCTTTTTGGGTGCATGGGGTGATATTACTGGTGATGAGTATGTGTTACAAAATATTCAGGGTCATAAAATTGAGTTTCTTAATGGGGACAGTCCTCCATCCCAACACAGGCCTGGTCGAACATTTAAATTGTCTGCTGCAGAGCAGGCAGCAGGCTATAAGGAAATTTTGAGGCTAGAACAGAAGGGAGTGATAGAGAAAACGGTTCATGAGGCAGTTGAATTTGTTTCTGGATTTATCTGGATGGGTCAACTCTGGCAATATAGGGCTTTGCCAAATGGGCTTACCACAGCCCCTAGATTATTCACTAAATTGGTGAAGCCAATTATGGCTTATTTACGACAACGACATCATATAGTAATGGCCTATTTAGATGATATCTTAATTGTCGGCCACACCCTGGAATTGGCTCAACAGGGTGTTGCAGCTGCTGTCAATATACTTCAGCAGCTGGGGTTCATTGTCCATCCAGCCAAATCAAAGTTCTGCCCCTCCCAGGTAATTCATTATCTGGGGTTTACGGTGGACTCTATTCACATGAGGGTCACCATACCAACTAATAAGGTTGAGGAGGTCACCCAGGTGTGTCAAGGTTTAATCAGCGCTAGTATACCATCGATTCGACATACAGCTACAGTAATTGGCAAGCTTGTAGCATTGTTTCCGGCAGCCCGATATGGGCCTTTGCATTATCAGAATTTGCAAAGGGCCAAGATCGCTGCGTTAAGACAGCACACTGGTCATTATGATCGACCAATGCAGCTGCCGCCCGAAGCGAAGGATGAGTTACGATGGTCGGTGCGTCACATTAGTAACTCATTTAAACCTATTATTGAGGCTAATCCGGTGGTATACTTGCAAACTGATGCGAGCTCTTATGGCTGGGGAGCTACGGATCATTACTCTAGTTGCGGGGGCAGATGGGATACCCTTGAGGCTACTATGTTGTTGTCTCAAGGGATAAACTATTTGGAGCTACTTGCAGCATTCCACAGACTTCGTGCTTATTGTTCCAAGGTTTTTGGAGCACATGTCCATCTCCAAATAGACAACACCACAGCGGTACCAGGTCAGTTTAATGTGATAAATTGGCTAACTCAATTTGGCTCTGGTGTGTTCAAAGAGACATTTGGATTTCGGCTACCTATTTGCCAGGTGAGCTTAATACTGTGGCGGACACCAGGTCACGCAAGTTTAATGACAATATTGAATGGATGTTGCATCCTGAAATTTTTGCCAAAGTTACAGCCAAATTTGGGAAACCGGATATTGACCTTTTTGCGTCACGGTTGAACCATCAGGTACCAACATACGTCTCGTGGGAACCAGATCCTGGGGCTATGGCGCTAGATGCATTCTCGCTGGACTGGGGGAATTGGTTTTTCTATGCATTCCCCCCGTTTTGCCTCATCAGTCGGGTATTACGAAAGATTCAGATGGATGCAGCCAAGGGCATCCTTATTATGCCCGACTGGCCTACACAGCCGTGGTATCCGGTGGTCTTTGACATGCTCAGTGAGCCTTGGGTCCTTTTGAAGGGTTGCCCAGAATTGGTTACTCACCCTGTCTCAGGGGAGCCACATCCCTGCCATGGCTATTTAAATTTGTTGGCTTGCAGGTTTTGAACAGGCCGTTAGTCCAATACGGCCTCTCAACTCGGACCATGGATACCATTGGGGCGTCGTGTCGAGAGTCCACAAGGCGAAGATACCGCTCACATATCAAGAAGTGGGAAGCCTACTGCAGCCGCTCTCGCATCACATACGATGACGTGACTATAACCGACGTCCTGGAATTCCTCGCGGGGTTGCACCATGATGAACACTTAAGTTACAGTGCCATCAACAGCGCCAGGAGCGCGCTGTCATTCTACCTCAAGATTGAGGTGGGATCCAACAGGCTAGTGTCCAGACTCATGCGGGGTATATTCAATATGAATCCGCCTACACCACGCTACAATATCACCTGGGATGTCGTATTAACCCTGCTCAGGACGTGGTCTCCCATGGAAGGGCTCCAGCTGGACAAACTCACCATGAAGCTGGTGATGTTACTAGCGCTGACTTCAGCACAGAGGGTACAGACACTGCATAAACTACGTGTTGACAGAATGATGTCTACCCCTACAGAAGTAGTCTTCTTTGTTGATGAGCTACTAAAGCAGCATAGACCTGGGTGCACAGGGCTGCAGCTGAAGTTCCCGGCATACCCCGCAGATGCTAGGCTGTGTGTAGCCTCACATATCCGTCACTATGTCAAGGTGACGGCATGCATCAGAGGAATGGAGAGATACCTGCTTGTCACTCATAAGAGACCTCATCATCGAGTGACAGTCCAGACGATATCCAGGTGGCTCCGGGTCGTCTTGGGTAAGTCAGGTATCGACACTAATGTGTTCAAGTCTCATTCCACCAGGGCTGCATCAACGTCAGCGGCGAGGATTATGGAGGTGCCTATGGACCATATTCTCGCCACAGCAGGATGGGCTAATGAAGCTGTGTTTCAGCGATTTTATAACAAGCCTGTTGCTGCTCCTCTACAGTTCGCGGAAGCCGTGCTGAATGCAGGTCAAGAACGTGGAGGTGTCCCCGCATGAGGGGTTTTTGATTTGTTGTTAATAAATATGCTCTTGTTTTGCAGTATGAACTATTTGAGCAAGTTTGTTCCTCCCATCCATCCCTGCTAGTGGTGTGTCAGCATGGACGTGGTCCAGGGCGTGTAATCACAGAAGCTTTGAAGTCTTCACGAAGTCACTCACGTGACTCTGAAATGAAATAGTAAGATTGAAATAGTAAGATAGTAAGATTGAACGAGAACTTACCAGTTCGAAGGTTGATCGTTATTTCATGAGGAGTCGCGGTGAGGGATTTCGTGCCCTCCACGCCCAACCCTCAGTCACCTTCACCTGGTAATTTGAGTCTCTTTCATCTTACTATGCCAAGTCATTTCTGTTACTGGTTTCTGTGATTCCACACCACTACTTTGAAGAATGTCGAGCATGCGCGCCGGCGGGCTCTTCACGAAATCCCTCACCGCGACTCCTCATGAAATAACGATCAACCTTCGAACTGGTAAGTTCTCGTTCAATCTTACTATTCTTCTTCATTATTGCGGGTCTAGATTCATATTTAGGCCAAATTGGATCTGATCTGACAAAGACTGATGAGCTGTTGACTTCTGTATCACATCTTAAGCAGCAAAGATGAAATAGCCTTTGAAATAGCTCTCGAAGGAAAAGAAATGGGAGGAAATGAGAAGGGGTGTTTATGGGAGAAGGCAATGTTAAGTGACTGGGATGATTATTCCTGCCTTCCCCTGACCGATCATAAGATCAACTGACAAGTACATCTCGTGCCTCTTGGTGTGTTGTATGGTTGTTGTGCACCATACCAAGGATTTGGACAACTATAAATATACATTGCAATTTTTCATCCATACACATGTATCATCCGAGATTCAGGCTAGGTGCTGGGAGCAAAAGGGATCAGATCAAGTCTTTTCTTAGATTGGGCCAAAGATCAGGATTTGGATTGGGATATAGAGGGGAGTGTGAGAAATGAGGGTGGAAGCTGTGCACGGGAGATGTAGATTGAGGGCTTGGACAGATGGTTAGATCTGGACCTGTGGGAGGGTCAGAGAATCAGGTCCCTCAATAATTCGAGCCCAGGTGTGATGGTGGAGATAGGGAGGGTGCTGTTTGGGAACTGGCCAGTCAGAGATAAATAAGACTTCGTTCAGAATCTAGAGATTGGTGAGAATCACAAGGGGCTGCAAATGTCATGGTGGACCAGGAGAAGAGATTTTTTTTTTTGTGGTTAGGGGACATGTGCATGTAGAGCCCACACGACTCTTTTATTCCAAAGCTGTTTGTTTTTGCTGCCACACTTCATCCGATGCACTCTTCCAAGACTGTCAGCACCAATCCAATTTTCTAGTATGTGAGCATTGGTGGTTGAGCCAAATGTTATTTTTCTCCTAAACTGCCTGTGATGTTGGCGAGCTTCCTTCTTAAACTGCTGCATTATTTCAGTGATGGTACTATTGTGGAGAGACTTCAAGAATTTAGTGCCAATAATCATGAAGGTATGCTAATCTATTTCTGATTAAGATGGTGGTGTACCTATGTGCCTACTATATTTCTGCATGTTGGGGTAGCCTAAGTGAATACCATGTGTTGCATGTGTCATAGAGTACACAGGACAGCCACGATGTCACAAAGCAGTTGAGATTCTGTTTGATGGTGACCTGCCAGGTGTTGATGGTGGTGTGCTTGGTAATCATGCTATCACTGTGGGTGGCAAGATTGGGCGCTGGCAAAGCCAGTAGATCTACCACCTCACAGCTTGAGCGATCTGGGTTCAATGCTGATTTCTGGTGTTATCTTCATGAAATTTGTGCATTCTTCTTGTATCTTTTTGGGTTTCCTCTGGGTGAGCCTGGGTGATTTCCTTCCACACCCCGAAGACAAGGGGGTACGTTAATTGGCTACTTGACTTCCTCCTAGTGGGTGGCAGGAGAATTGGGCAGAGTTGATTGATATGTGAGGGAGAATCGGTTGCAACAAAATAAGTGTTGGAATGGGAATGATGGAATGCTCTGAGATGACATGGAATGATAGGCTACATAAGATTAATGTATAGGCCATTTAGGACTGAGATGAGTAAAACCTTTCTCACCCAGAGAGTTGTGAATCTGTGGAATTCTCTGCCACAGAAGGCAGTGGAGGCCAATTCACTGGATGTTTTCAAGAGAGAGTTAGATATATCTTAGGGCTAGTGGAATCAAGGGATATGGGAGAAAGCAGGAATGGGGTACTGATTTTGGATGAGCAGCCATGATCATATTGAATGGCAGGGCTGGCTCGAAGGGCCGAATGGCCTACTCCTGCACCTATTTTCTATGTTTCTATGACCTCCTTCAATGTTGTGATGAAATATGTTATTCTCATTGTGTTAATTGATCATACTCTTTCTGGGGCATGGCATGTAGTGACACAAATGTTATCTGCCCATGATCTGAATTGTTCAGGTTTTACTGGCTGTAAACTTGGAATCATTAAAAAAAATGTGCAATATATTCAGCCCATCATTTCTCTGCTGGTTGAAAATAACCAACCCAGTCTAATTCAACTGTCCATCACTAACTCTGTGACCTCAAAGTCTGTTTAAATATGACTAGGGCTTTTGGCTCCATCATCTGTTCAGGCAGTGAGCTCCAAACCAGTGAGTAGAAATATTTTTTTTATCTCATCTCCCTTCTAACTCATCTGCTGATTATTTTCACCCTCAGCCCCCTAATGTTTGACCCGTCTGTTAATGGAAAGTTGATCAGTTGATGCTGTTGAACTGTGTGGTGGAAACCCACTAGCCAGCCCTCAAAAACATTGAGTATTAGATGATTGGCCCGGTCACCAGCAATGCATGCAATTGCAGTTCTTCAAAACACTATAATGTTCTGTTCACTTAAAGAAAAAGGTCCTCAATGTAAGATTTTATTGCAAGGTGCAAGCTTTCCCAAATTCCTCTTGAGCTGTCAACCTAGATTGTAATCAATGATGGTTCTGCTGCACAGAATATTGTTTGCAGTTCTGGTCACCATATTACAGGGCAGATGTGACCAAGCTGGAGAGGGTGAGAAAAAAGATTCATAAGGATATTGCTTGTGTTATAAGGAGAGATTGGATAAAGTGGGTCTGCTTTCCATGGAACAAAGAAGGCTGAGAGGAGACATGGCAGAGGGATACTGGAGGCATAGGTAAGATAGAAAACTTGTGTCATTTCCCATAGAAGGAATGTGTAATTAGTTTGAGTGGGCCACATGAGTGGCACGGGTGGGGGATCGATTCGTGAAATTTGACAAATGTGTATAGACTGTATGGAAAAATTTGTATAGCCTCCGAAAATGTCGGATGGATTTTTTGCACGGTTGATGTATTGTATATATTTATTACTTGAATAAAGTCTATTTTGAAATATAAAAAAAAAGTAATTAGTTTGAGGTGAGGGGGAGAAGATTTAAAAGGAATCTGGAATGCAAATCCTTGTAAATAACTAGTATCTGGAATGTGCTGCCAGAGGAGTTGGTGGAGACAGAAATAGTAACAACATTTGTGGTATCTGGGCAGGTGCTTGAATGAGCAAGGCAAGATTAAAATTTAATTGCAGGACAGAATGCCACAAGAGATCTTTGCAGGACAGAATGCCACAGAAAATTCTTCTTCCCTGTGGCTATCAAACTTTACAACTCATCCCCCTTCTGTCGTGGGGTAGACTGAGACTGAGACTGAAAAAGGTCCTCGCCCCCCCCTCCCACCCCCCACTTCCTCAATCTATGTACATCCCAAGCCTTTTCACTCGTCACTTTAATTTCATGTTTCATGTATTTTATATTTTATGACTGTCAACATAGACATAGAAACATTGAAAAAATAGAAAATTGGTGCAGGAGAAGGCCATTCCACCCTTCGAGCCAGCACCGCCATTCATTCCCTTATCAATAACCCGTGCCTGCCTTCTCCCCATATCCCTTGACTCCACAAAACCCCCTAGAGCTCTATCTAGCTCTCTCTTAAATCCATCCAGTGACTTGGCCTCCACTGCCCTCTGTGGCAGGTAATTCCATGAATTCGCAACTATCTGGGTGAAAAAGTTTTTTCTCACCTTAGTCTTAAATGACCTCCCCTTTATTCTAAGACTGTGGCCCCTGGTTCTGGACTCTCCCAACATTGGGAACATTTTCCCTGCATCTAGCTTGTCCAATCCTTTTATATGTTTCTATAAAATCCTCCCTCATCCTTCTAAACTCCAGTGAATACAAGCCTAGTCTTTTCAATCTTTCTTCATATGACAATCCCGCCATCCCAGGGATCAATCACGTGAACCTACGCTGCACTGCCTCAATCACAAGGATGTCCTTCCTCAAATTAGGAGACCAAAACTGTACACAATACTCCAGATGTGGTCTCACCAGAGCCCTATACAACTGCAGAAGAATCTCTTTACTCGTATACTGAAATCCTCGTTATGTTGGCAAATCAATTTCCCTCCTGGGATAAATAAACTTCTATCGTATCGTATCGTATGGAATTAATGCAAAAGTGGGATTACAGTGGATATTCATGATGGTTGGTAGGGGTACCGTGGGCCGAACCACCTGTTTCTTGGCTGTCCCACATGATTACTAGATTTTTGTATTCTGAAATGTGAATTAAATCTTCAACATTACATTTTTTTTAAACCAGTTTATTTTCTTCAGCAATGGCTAGAGAGAACTCCTGGACTTGAACCAGATGGGTTTGATTTCTGGGGCAAATTGAAAATCAACATTGACAGAGGACTGAGAGACGAATTTACAGATATTCAGGTAACTTTCACCATCAGATTGAATGCAGGGCAGGGTTGCAGAACACACTCATGTGTAAGCTTTTAAAACAAAATGCATTTGGTTGACTTTTTCTCAAAAAACAAATGTACATTGTTGCATAATTTAAACTGAGAAAATAATTGAACATTCCAATTATACAAAAGATAATTTATGATTAGATAAACATTGAATATAGTGAGCAATGTGGAAACCATTTTAATGCACATAAAGATTAAAATTTAATGATCATTTACAGTGCTATGACTGTATAGAACATTTCCTACTTTGGAAACTTAGTTGTAAACTTATATTTCTTGTTAACTGAAGAGAAAAACATTTTTAAAGCTGAAAGTAAATTTTGATCTTAAAATGGTTGGCTATTGGAAAGTTTTTCTGTTTTTCAAAAGTCAAAACCGGCATTTGAGGAGAAGGAAGATTTGCTCTTGGAACTTAACAGACGCAAGGAAGTGCTCACATCATTGTTTGATGAAAAACGTCATGAACATTTGTTGAGTAAAGGTACGGATAAAATTGTAACCTAACCTTCCAATTTTTATGTTCAATATCCTGAAGATGAGTGCCAATGTGCCAAAAGCCTTCTTGACCATCATATCTGTCTGTGACGCCAATTTCAAGGAACTATGTACCTGAACTTCCAAATCATTCTGCTCAAAACATTCACCGGAGCCCATCAACTTCACCGTGAAGGTCCTACCTTTGTTTAACTTCCCAAAATCCAAACCGTCATGCAGATATCTGTATTAAACTCTATTAACCATTCTTCAGCCCACTTACCCAGCTGACCAAGATCCTGCTGTCATTTTTGATAGCCATCTTAACTATCTACGATGCTACCCACTTTTTTAGTGTAATCTACAGTTAATAATTATGCCTTGCACATTCTCATCCAAATCCATGAAGCACACAACTAGTTACATGCCTCCAGTCCAAAAAACAACCTTCCCCCATCTCCCTCTGCTTCCTTCCATTAAGCAAATCTTCTATACATTCAGCAATCTCTCCTAGATCTCTCCTTGATCCTATGCGGTCTGACCTTCCAGAGCAGCCTATCATGTGGAACCTTGTCAAATGCTTTGCTGAAGTCTGTATAGACAACATCTATATTTGTTGTCATCGGCCAAAAGTTGTGTTGTCATCCATGTCCAAAAGTTATGTTGTTTGCTAAGTTAATTGGCTGTCGTAAACTGTCCCCAGTATGTAGGTGAGTGGTAGAATTTGTGAGGAGATATAGATTCGGATGGAAAGGAAACAAGCCTTTCGGTTCCTTGTCCATGCTGACCAATTGGCCCACTGGCATTCCCATTTGCCTGTATATTCCCCGAACCCTTGCTCTAAAACCTTCATTTTCGTACACCTGTCTCTTAAAAGTTGCAGTGTAAAAGTCATAGTTGATGGGAATTGTGAGAAACTAAAAGAATAGGATTAATGCATGATTAGTGTAAGTGGATGATTGATGGTTGGTGCAGATTCGATGGGCCGAAGGACCTGCTTCTGCACTGTATCTCTCTGACTCCATGGATCATGAAAGAAGGTGCAAACTGGTCGGGTTTCTATTTGTTTGTGTCCAGAGCGGAACTGTGAGTTCCAACTAGACCAACGCATGGCGTCACGAGCCGGCAGCCTCGCCAGCAGTTGTTCGTCCGGTCCACTTTTTTTTTGTTTTTAGTGTGTCTAAAAGTATGTTTAAGTGTGTTTTAGTGTGGGGGGTGGGGGCGGGAATTGGGGGAACTGTTTTTTGGTCACTTACCTCGGTGGAATGTGACTTTTCTCCTAGTTGCATTTCGCCCTCCCTCCAGGCTTAACAGCTTGGATTGGTGCGGCCTTTTCGGGTCAGGGCGGATTTTCCATTGCGGAGCCAGGCGATCCCTTGCTGGGGGTCGCAAGAAGAAGTGCTCTGATCGCTGGCCTGCGGACTACAACATCCTGAAGCCGCGGTCCGTGGAGCTTCTAGCCGCGGATGCGGCGTGGACATTCCATCGTGGAGCGGGTGAGCCCTTGCTGAGGGTCGCCAGAAGAAGTGCTCTGACTGCCGACCTGCGGCCTATAACATACCGAAACCACGGTCTGCGGAGCTTTGAGTTGCCACGGGCACGATGTGGACTTTAAGAGCTCCGACCATCGGCCCATATAACATCGTGAAGCCCCGGTCTCGTCTGAGATCCGTCCGCCCTGACGTCTGAGTTTCGAGCATCCCGGAGAGAGGGCCTGTACATCGGGCCATCTGTAGGGGTGACTGCGGATGGTTCATGGCCCCGACCAGGGATGAACAAAGGAGGAGGACTGACAAAGTTGTTGCCTTCCACCACAGTGACGAAGTTGATTCCACTGTGGTGGATGTTCATGTTATATTCTATTGTGTATTGTGCTCTTTTGTTTGTATGGCTGCATGGTAAGTCAAATTCCACTGTACTTTAAGTGATGCATGTGGCAGTAAATGTGAACTTGAACTTCAGCAGAAGTATGATTTTTCTCCTCAGGTGAACGGAGAATATCTTACAAGGCATTGCAGGGGGC
This sequence comes from Raja brachyura, assembly GCA_963514005.1. The sequence continues at coordinate 167,175,335 of OY740781.1, forward strand.
TCTCATGATCTACTTCTACAGGTTAGTAGAATCTAAATAATAAGGGGGGAAGCTGAGTAGTGCAGATGGATTAGCAGATCTCAACAACCTCTGATTTAATCAACTCTAGTTTATTGCCCAAGGTTTGATTCCTTGCTAATGTACCTCCAATACAGAGTCAAGAGTGCTTTATTGTCCTGTGTCCCGAAACAGAACAATGCAATTCTTACTTGCGGCAGCACAACAGATATGTAAACATAATGCTCAGTAAAAACCATCGTAAACACCGAAAATAAGCTAATGGATCAAAAGTTTTCTGCACATTCTTCCTGTAAGCATGACATTGGTTATTATAGCATCCTAAAGGAATACATGCTGCAACAGATGGACCATAGTTTAACAATGTTGATAATCACGATACACAAGCATTGCATGTCACCTAATTATAGGAAGGATGTCAACAAAATAGAGAGAGTACAGAGGGGATTTACTAGAATGTTGCCTGGGTTCCAGCAACTAAGTTACAGAGAAAGGTTGAACAAGTTAGGTCTTTATTCTTTAGAGCGCTGAAGGTTAAGGGGGGACATGATTGAGGTCTTTAAAATTATGAAAGGGATAGGCAGAGTTGACGTGGATAAGCTTTTCCCATTGAGGGTAGGGAAGATTCAAACAAGAGGGCATGACATGAGAATTAAGGGACAGAAGTTTAGGCTAACATGAGGGGGATCTTCTTTACTCAGAGAGTGGTGGCTGTGTGGAATGAGCTTCCAGCAGAAGTGGTGGAGGCAGGATCGATTTTAACATTTAAAAGTAAAGTGGATAGGTATATGGACGGGAAGGGAATGGAGTGGTATGGTCTGAGTGCAAGTAGATGGGACTAGGGGAAAATAAATGTTCGGCACAGACTGGAAGGGCCGAGAAGGCCTGTTTCCGTGCTGTAATTGTTATATGGTTATATGTTACATGTTATATGTCATAATATTTGTAGTATGAATGCTACTATGAAATTTAGAATAAATGAAAAAGCAATAGGGGTTAAACTTTCAGAAGGGTTCTGATAATTAACCATAACTTAAGTGAAAACTCTCTGAAATATAATTATTAGCCTTATTACTCCAATTTCCAGCCAATAACAAAAGGAAATCTGGATAACCTCTGCATAATGATGAGATGATTCAGAAATGATGACCACTGCATATGTTCCCATATCCCAACTTGAGAATGTTTACGGTGGAGACTATATTGTCTATAACTTCCAACCTGGCTAATGCTAAGAAAATATATTATCAACTCTTGCCTATTATAAAGCCAAATTGATTTTTGCATGAGGTGTAGAATTTGAGCTGATACATTCATTTCTTAATCTTGCCAAAGGGGAAAATTATGGGCCTGTCCCACTTAGGCGACTTTTTAGGCAACTGCAGGAGACTAAGCGGCCGCCACATGGTCGCCACGTATTCGCGGGTGGTTGCCGGGGAGTCGCCTTCGTGGTCGTGAGGAGTTCCGGCATTCTGGGAACTAGTTGCGGCCTCATTATGGTCGCCGCAAATTTCTCAACATGTTGAAAAATTAGCGGCAATTGGAATGAAGCCGCCATGGAGAGTAGCGCGAATTCTCGTGCCGTAGGTGGGTCGCCAGGAGGTCCTAGTGCGTTGCCAGGAGGTCGAAGGTTCTCGTAGGTTGTAGCCGGTGCTGACCGGTGAATTTCATTGGCTCACTGGGCAATAAAACGTAAACAGTAGTTTTCAGAACCAAGGATAACCGACTGGTAATGTTAACGTCTGCTGAGCTTCACATCCGTGCATCTCTGGCTTCTTAAAAACTGTTTCCACTCCTTTTCACCCCATTCTCCCCCCTCTCCCCCCCCTTCTCTCCCCTCTTTTAAAGGACTTGCGTGACCCTTCCCGTACACTGTGCTTTCACCGTCTTAATTACAGCGCCAACCTTCCTGTTCATCGCGGTGTGTGCCTGTATCACATTGGCTTTGCACCGTGTGAATTTCATTCAGCCAGTGCTCCCCCCCACTTGCCCTGTCCCCCGCCTGCTTAACGGATTGGTGAAGGAAGCGATGTGTGTGTTCCACTCTGATAGCCGCCATTCCAGTCGTCGGTTTTTCAGGCGACTTGACAGTCGCTGGCAGTCGCCTGAAAAATTGCCTAAGTGGGACAGGCCCATTAGTCCAGTACGTACTAAAGAAAATGTTGGGTATTTGATGCAGGGAAGGGAGCCTGTCAATGAGAATGGTGCTTCATGATTTGATTCTTTGGACTGTTCGACCAAAGAAACATAGAACTGAACTACAAGGAGCCAGCTGAACTTGTCTGGAGTAATTCTCAATCGTCATGCACAAGATTGTCATGCTGATTCCTGCAGGGAGATGCAGGCTGATCTCCTGCCCATTTTCCATCTTTTATTATCTGCTGGTGCATGGCTTCAGAAGACTCAAGATTGAATTTTAAATGGAAATTAAATAGTGAAAATAACTCAATCTTTTCCTTCTAAATCTCCAGAGAAGAACCACGTTTCCAAGTGCCATTCCAGTTACTGAATTCCCTCATGGACATTGATGCACTTATGACTAAATGGAGATGTAAGTTAGTTATCCTTCCAACTATATATGTAGTAGAATGTATTTTATTTCAAACATGTCAAACAAAAAAAGTTAAGGAAAAGCAAAATGACAATAAAATGAAATAAACAATAAACCTATAAACAACTCATTGTATAACTTCTCATAAACATCTCAGATTAAATTCAACATGTTCGAAAAGGAGTAGGAGGAAGTATACACTTATTTATTCCTACCCGTTCTCCGCTACTCATCAATTACTTCACAAACTATATATATATATATACACACACAATTATACAAACATATACATACGTACGTACATACATCCATACATAAGCCACATACATACATATATACATGTATATGCACGCACGCAAACGTGCATACATACAGTTTATAAACAATTATCCAAATTCTATGTACAAAGCGAATATCACACTTTGTCAATAAACTAACACTTAACTGTTATCACAGCTCTTCCTCATTCTTATACCTCTGGAAAATATTTTTTTTGCATTTCTTCTTAAACTGATTAATGTATATCTAATCACATAGGATGCATAAAATTACAATATAATTAAAAAAATATATTTTGTGCCTTTCCTATTGTAACTTCTTCTTGTTTTCTCTAAGATAACCACGTTTGTATGGTGCAAAGGATGATTGGTGGTAAAGCTGGCACTGGTGGATCGTCTGGCTATCAATATTTACGTTCTACCATGAGGTAAGTTGGAGTACAACCATTTCCTTGGCCTCCCAAAGCTGCAGGGGAAAACTGACAGAACTATGACGGAATTACTCTATATTAAAATAAATATTAATTCTAACATAACATCTCCCCCGCTTGATAAAACAATCCCTCATTTTGCAAGAAGAATTAAGTGTAGCCAATTTCATAGCGCTTGTCTGAACTGCCTCTCAATTCTGGCTATCTCTACTGTCATATTACGCCATATGTCATATCATCACTAATTGTATAACCCTTCTTCGACCTGAAACGGCACCCATTCCTTCTCTCCAGAGATGCTGCCTGTCCCACTGAGTTACCCCAGCATTTTGTGTCTATCTTTGGTGTAAACCAGCGTCTGCAGTTCCTTCCCACACCCTCTGTTTATACTCTCTATTTCCAATTAGCTTTCCTTCCCACAGCTGAATAATGCACCATTCATTTCAGCTGATAACCACAAGGTCTTTCAAAATTCATCCATTCACTGCTAGCACTGTTACTGCTGGCTCCATCATCCATTGTAGATACCACCCATTTTTTTTCAATGTGTTTTATGAGTTGAAGTTGTGACATTATTTATGGGGATAATCAACCTAACCCCAGCAAATTGCTTTGGTTATATGACCAGTTTTGATATTGAAATATAAACTCACCAACTTCATCTGCATGGTGCCATCCTCAAATAGTTTTTGGATTATTTTTGCAGATTTGGCAACATGTTGCCTTGTCCAAACTATAGACTTTTTTTAATGTCTGAACTTCAACTTCAAAATCATTAGTGCACACACGAGCAGCAGCAAATTCATGCCTGAATGACTACAGTCCAGTGGCCATGACATGCACCATCATGAAATGTTTTGAGAGGCTAGTTATGGAACGCATTAAATTATATCCGCCCAGTGGTCTTGACCCACTGCAGTTCACCTACTGCCACAACAAGTCCACGGACGATGCTATCGCCCTACACTCATTCCTGGAACAGCTGGATAAAAGAGGCACCAACTTCAGACTCCTATTCATAGATGGTACGCAAAAATGCTGGAGAAACTCAGCGGGTGCAGCAGCATTTATGGAGCGAAGGAAATAGGCAACGTTTTGGGCCGAAACCCTTCTTCAGACTGATGGGGGGTGGGGGGAGGCGGGGAGAAGAAAGGAAAAAGTAGGAGGAGGAGCCCGAGGGCTGAGGGAGGGGTAGGAGAGGTAGGAAAACACCAAGTGTTCTTTAGTAACTTGTCAGTTTCTTTGTTGAACTAAATTAAGGCGCATGTTGCTTGGCGATCGTTTCACCGAACACCTCCGCTCGGTCCGCATTAACCAACCTGACCTCCCGGTGGCTCAGCACTTCAACTCCCCCTCCCATTCCATATCCGACCTCTGTGTCCTGGGCCTCCTCCACGCCAGAGTGAGCAACACCTGAAATTGGAGGAACAGCACCTCATATTCCGCTTGGGGAGTCTGCATCCTGTTGCCATGAACATTGAATTCTCACAATTCTGTTAGCCCTTGCTGTCTCCTCTCCTTTCCTACCTGTCCCTCAGCCCTCAGGCTCCTCCTCCTCCTTTTTCCTTTCTTCTCCCCGCCTCCCCCCACCCCCCATCAGTCTGAAGAAGGGTTTTGGCCCGAAACGTTGCCTATTTTCTTCGCTCAATTGATGCTGCTGCACCCGCTGAGTTTCTCCAGCATTTTTGTGTACCTTCGATTTACCAGCATCTGCAGTTCCTTCTTAAACACTCCTATTCATAGACTGCAGCTCTGCCTTTAACACCATTATACCATCCAAGCTTATCATCAACCTTGCGGGACTTGGAGTCAGCACACATCTCTGCAACTGGATCCTTGACTTCCTGACCAACAGACCCCAATCAGTGAGGAAAGGGGATAAATCATGCTCTGTGATAATTCTCAACACTGGTGCATCTCAAAGTTGCATCCTCAGCCCCCTTTCTTTACTCCTTGTACACCCACGACCATGTACAAATCTAATTCTATTCACAAATTAGCGGACAACACTACCATTGTGGACCGGATATCAAATAATGATGAGATGGAGCACAGAAAGGAGATCAAGAACTTTGCGTCCTGGTGTCAAGACAACAACCTTTCTCTCAATATCAGCAAGACCAAGGAGTTAGTGATTGACTTCAGGAAGCGGAGTGGTACACGTACCCCAGTTTGCATTGACGGTGCCAAAGTAGAGATGGTTGAAAACTTCAAGTTTCTAGGAGTAAATTATCACAGATGACCTCTCCTGGACCTCCTATATTGAAAGCAATGACCAAGAAAGCACACCAATGCCTCTATTTCCTAAGAAGGCTTAGGAAGTTCAGCATGTCCCCAAAAACCCTCACCAAAATGCGTCATAGAAAGCATTTTATTGGGATGCATCACAGCTTGGTTTGGGAACAGCTCCATCCAAGGCCGCAAGAAATTGCAGCGAATTGTGGACCCAGCCCAGCTCATCACACAAACCAACCTCCCTTCTATGGAATTAATTTATACCTCACGCTGTCTCAGGAAGGCCAGCAGGATAATCAAGGATGAGTTTCAGCCTGGCCACTCCATCTTCTCCCCTCTCCCATTAGGCAAAAAGTATAGAAGTGTGAAAATGCACACCACCAGATTCAGCCACAGTTTCTTCCCAGCTTTTATCAGTCATCTGAACCATCCTACCACAACCAGAGAGTAGCCTTGCTATTGGTCTTTAATCTGACTCTACAGGATTTATCTTGCACTAAACGTATTCCCGTATCATATATCTGTACACTGTGAATGGCTCGATTGTAATCATGTGTTGGCTTTCTGCTGGCTGGTTAGCACACAACAAAAGCTTTTCACTGTACCTTGGTACACATGACAATAAACTAAACTAAATTAAACTAAACTAAACTAAACAAAACATCAACCTATAATTTTGGTGTGAACATTGAGATCAAATGAGATCAATTCATTTGCTACTTTTTGTTCGTATAAAAATGCAGTTAGCCTGGTTCAAAATCAAGCTCTAGATCATAAGATTTTGTTCAGTTCACTGTAATACAGATTTATATTTTGATGCACTGGCAGGCAATTTTTGTGTAATTTCTTTGAACCTCCAGTACAACCTTGCAGAAGACTGGCTGATACTTTGAAGGTTTAGTTGAGTTTAGAGATACAGTGCAGAAACTGCCCCTTTGGCCCACCGCGTTGACCATCGATCCCCGCACGTTAACACTGTACCTGCACACACACATTAGGGACAGTTTTTTACGCATACCAAGCCAATTAACCTCCAAACCTGTACGTCTTTGGAGTGTGGGAGGAAACCGAAGATCTTGGAGAAAACCCACGAGGTCACGGGGAGAACGTACAAACTCCGTACAGACAGCACCCGTAGTTGGGATCAAACCCGTAACTTTGGTGCTGCAAGCATTGTAGGGCAGCAACACTACTGCTACACCACCGTGCCGCCTGCATGGAAGAACTGCATGAGCGACTTTTCGCTGGGCCTGCTCCAATGTTACCCGTATATTTTGTGAACATTTAATTATAAATCCTGGGAAAATCCTTTCCTCACAGCACCAGAAGTTCTTCTTCTTATTATTTTTTCTTATTGGGGCACTGGGGGGCACAACCATAGATTCCCTTCTAAAGTAGAAATGTACACGGACGCCTTGTAAATCTGTGGAATTCTATATCCAGAAATGTTGTGGCCGATTTAGTCATTGAATATAGACCCAAAATGGTGGAGTAGGTCGGCAGGACAGGAAGCATCTCTGGAGAGACTGAATGGGTGACATTTTTCAGAATTGAATATATTTACAGCTGAGATTGATACATTTAATTGACAAAAATCAGGGAAAATGCGGATCATGTGGGAAAGTGGACGAGTTGCATGATCAGCTATGGCCTTGTTGAACGGAAGCCGGCTGGAGTGGTCACATTGTCTATCACAGCTTGTATATCAATGCTCCTAGATTCATTTTCCTCTCCCTCTATCACTGCAACCCAAAACAACTATTTTACCAGTAAAATCTCCATTCACAAGTTGAATATTTCTGCTGTATTTAATTTGTTTTTAAACATAGGTCATTTTTTCACCATACTGTGAAACACTACTGCTTTTCTCGTCCATTCTATCCTCATAATTTTGTTCTTTGATTCTTTGAACAAATACAGGAGAGTTTAATAGAAAAGAAAATTAGGTTGGGTAACAATTGGGCTGATTTTCTAAAGTCAATGTCTAAAACTTGTGCCCGACCAAATCTACCCCCCACTGTTTTAATAATTAATTCAATATTGTGTTCAGGATCTTACTGTCACTGCTATCATGTTCTTTGTTTATTTTAGGTTGTTCTTGGTTTATGATAACACGATTACTGAAAAAACATAGTGTCTTTTAAAGTTAGACAATATTGTGGATTTTGGCATTTTTGTAACATTGATAAGAATTCAGTCATTGCACAACTCGCAATGAGAAAACACTTCACGGCATTTTTTTCTATTATAGTGTGTGTTTGCAGTTGAGGAAACAAGATGGTGTTTTGGTGGAGAGGAGTAAGAAAAAGGAATAATCGATAGTGAAATATTGATCCAGGATGCATTTAAAAATTACATAGATGCTATGTTTTTACACTATATAAAAAGAAATTTGGGAAGTGGAGCTCAGTGATCAGATGATGATGAGTTTCTTGATGGTACAGACTTAATAGCTGAGAGATGCAAAATTAAAGTGCTCCATTACTATGGTGACAAAACTAAGTTTACTTCAAGAAGCAGAGTTTACATAGTCAATGATTCAGCAGTTGGCTTGCAACAGGAGTTGATTCCTATTATTCCATGTCATAGAGTCATAGTCATATAGTATGGAAACGGCCCTTCAGCCCAACTTGTCCACACCGGCCAACATGTTCCAGCTACACTCGTCGCACCTGCCTGCGTTTGGCCCATATCCCTCCAAACCTGTCCTATCCATGTACTAGTCTAACTCTTTCTTAAATGCTGCGATAGTCTCTGCCTCAACTACCTCCCCTGGCAAGTATCCTAGCATAGTAGCAGACTCAGGGTAAAACAATGAAACGTTCTTATGTGCAGGGACTGAATGTTTGTGTCTCACACATGAACAGTCCTTTGAAATTTCTGAAAGGAGGGTATGCTGATGACACAGTTTGATTCATAAGCTGTGAAAGATATGTGGAACACAAAATCTGTTGAGGGATGATTAATATATTTTGTATAACGTTATAAAAATGATATACATAATCAGGTAATAAAATCACATTTCTGTTATCTTTTTCAAGGATTCGGGGGGATTTATATAGAAACATATCAAATCATAAAAGGCCTGGACAAACTAGATGCAGGAAAAATGTTCCCAATGTTGGGCGAGTCCAGAACCAGGGGCCACAGACTTAGAATAAAGGGGAAGCCATTTAAGACAGGTGAGAAAAAACTTTTTCACCCAGAGAGTTGTGAATTGTGGAATTCCCTGCCATGGAGGGCAGTGGAGGCCAAGTCACTGGATTTATGAGAGAGTTAGATAGAGCTCTAGGGGCTAGTGGAAACAAGGGATATGGGGAGAAGGCAGGCACGGGTTATTAGAAACATAGAAACATAGAAATTAGGTGCAGGAGTAGGCCATTCAGCCCTTCGAGCCTGCACCGCCATTCAATATGATCATGGCTGATCATCCAACTCAGTATCCCGTACCTGCCTTCTCTCCATACCCTCTGATCCCCTTAGCCACATGGGCCACATCTAACTCCCTCTTAAATATAGCCAATGAACTGGCCTCAACTACCCTCTGTGGCAGAGAGTTCCAGAGACTCACCACTCTATGTGTGAAAAAAGTCTTTCTCATCTTGGTCTTAAAGGATTTCCCCCTTATCCTTAAGCTGTGACCCCTTGTCCTGGACTTCTCCAACATCGGGAACAATCTGTCCAGTCTTTCTTCATAAGACAGTCCTGACATCCCAGGAATCAGTCTGGTGAACCTTCTCTGCACTCCCTCTATGGCAATAATGTCCTTCCTCAGATTTGGAGACCAAAACTGTACACAATACTCCAGGTGTGGTCTGACCAAGACCCTGTACAACTGAAGTAGAAACTCCCTGCTCCTATACTCAAATCCTTTTGCTATGAAAGCTAACATACCATTCGCTTTCTTCACTGCCTGCTGCACCTGCATCCCTACTTTCAATGACTGGTGTACCATGACACCCAGGTCTCGCTGCATCTCCCCTTTTCCTAATCGGCCACCATTTAGATAATAGTCTGCTTTCCTGTTTTTGCCACCAAAGTGGATAACCTCACATTTATCCACATTATACTGCATCTGCTAAACATTTGCCCACTCACCCAGCCTAACCAAGTCACCTTGCAGTCTCTTAGCATCCTCCTCACAGCTAACACTGCCCCCCAGCTTAGTGTAATCCGCAAACTTGGAGATATTGCCTTCAATTACCTCATCCAGATCATTAATATATATTGTAAATAGCTGTGGTCCCAGCACTGAGCCTTGCGGTACCCCACTAGTCACTGCCTGCCATTGTGAAAACGACCCGTTTACTCCTACTCTTTGCTTCCTTTTTTTTTCCAGCCAGTTCTCTATCCACATCAATACTGAACCCCCAATGCCGTATGCTTTAAGTTTGTATACTAATCTCTTATGTGGGACCTTGTCGAAAGCCTTCTGAAAGTCCAGATACACCACATCCACTGGTTCTCCCTTATCCACGCTACTAGTTACATCCTAGAAAAATTCCACAAGATTCGTCAGACATGATTTACCTTTCGTAAATCCATGCTGACTTTGTCCAATGATTTCACCACTTTCCAAATGTGCTGCTATCCCATCTTTAATAACTGACTCTAGCAGTTTCCCCACTACCGATGTTAGACTAACTGGTCTGTAATTCCCCATTTTCTCTCTCCCTCCCTTCTTAAAAAGAGGGGTTACGTTTGCTACCCGCCAATCCTCAGGAACTACTCCAGAATCTAAAGAGTTATTAATTGGGGACGGTCAGCCATGATCACAATGAATGACGGTGCTGGCTTGAAGGGCTGAATGGCCTCCTCCTGCACCTATTTTGTATTTTTCTATGATGCTTTAGTAAATGTAAAAGTATAATCTCTGCTGAGGAACAGGAATGGTGTCTGTTGTTTAAAGCTGCTACCAGCCTCAATGGTGCCTGGTTTTCTTTTTAAACGCATTGATCCTCGGAGATATATAAATGTAAGCACTAAAGCATTCAACTTCCTTCAACATGTTGACTTCTTCTTCTTTCGTGTGGCGTGCACAGCCTAACGTTGTTGGACAACTTGTTCTATTTGATCTTCCGTTTGTGCACGTCGAGTTGATTGCATTAGTCGAAACAGGGTGGACCACGTGAAGGTTGCAATCTTCCACCCCAACATGTTGACATTACGACAGAACTGCCAAATGTATTTTCATATTTTATCTAATAACTTCTATTCATTTAAAACATTTTAGCAATGACTGCAATTCAAATGTTCTTTATTGGTAATGATGTTGCATTTGGAAATTGTTTTGTACATTCATTTTTGGGAGGTGGGACCAGCATTTATTGCCTCACCTTAATTGTGTTTTGAAAGTTGGTGATGAACCTTCTGCTTTAACACTGCAGTCCTTCTGGTGAAGGTACTTCCATGGGTGCTATAACATAGAGATATACAAGATGATGAAGGAAGCCGATACCTCTAAGTCGGGATGGAATACAACTTGGACTTTGTCCATATCAGATAGCCCTCCCCTCTACTTCCTTGGTGGTTCAGATCACAGACTTGAGATGTAGACTAGACTAGTAACTACCACTCTGCTCAGGGAGGGAGTGTTGGGATGGTAGATGGTGTAGCAACCAAGCAAAACGTTTTGCTCAGGATTGTTTCAAGCTCCTTGCATGTTGTTGAAGCTGCATTCACACAGGCAAGTGTAGTCCTTGATGTTCCAAGTGGAAAGCCTTTGCAATATCAGGCGAGTCACTTTTGTAGATTACCTAGCGGCTGACCTACTTTTGTGACGGCAGTATTTTGATTTATTGATTGATTGATTGAAAGATACAGCATGGGGACAGGCGCTTCAGCCCACTGAGTTCACGACCTGCATTGATATCTCATTCATCTTCTTCTATGTTATCCCACTTTTGCATCCACTCTCTGTGCACAAGAGGAAAATTTACAGATGCTAATTAACCTATGAGCCAGCACACCTTTGGGATGTGAAGGGAAGCCAGAGCAGTATTTATGTGGGTGGTCTGGTTAACCTTGGCATTAGTGATGTGTTGGATGTTGATAGTGAGGGACTCCATGGTGATAAAGTCATTAGATGGCAAAGGTGGTTGTTTAAATCCTATTGTTGTAGGATAGAATACAATAGAAAACTTTGTTGCCACGTGACAAGTGAAATTCTTTGTTTGCATACCTTGCCAAGGTATGCGACTAGTCACCCATAAACGGTGCTTAGTACGTTACAAATTCCCCCCACCCCCCCCCCTTTCCCCCTTTGCTCTCCCCCCCTCCTCCCTCCTTCATGGCGGCCCCCCCACACCGGGTCCCCATTGTCCATTGTTCTTCACGTTGGTCCCCCCCGTGCCGAGTCCCCATTGCCCTGTAGATTGTCATGTCTGGCAGTTTTGTCTTTCAACCATGACTCATCATTTGTCTGCCTACACCTAACTTTCAGCTATAGATATTGCTGCATGCACGCATGTACTGGTTTATTCATTGAGGGGTTGTGAAAGGAATTGAACTTTGTGCAGTCATCAGTGAACATTGCCACTTCTGACATGATGTTTGGAAGGTCATCAATGAAGCAGTGGCTGGGCCTCAAACACTGGGTACCTAATAGTGTAGGAAGGAACTACAGTTGCTGGTTTATACTGAAGAGAGTCACAAAATGCTGGAGTAAAAGACTCTGTCCCACTTTCACGACCTAATTCGCGACCTCTGACGACCTTAAGCGACCTAAAAAAATCAAGTTTGCAGTAACCTATGACCTCCTACGACCTTCCACGACTATGTGTACGGCATCCTACGACTATGTTGAAGACCTCCCACAACTATGAAGAAGACCTCCTTCGACCTGCTTAGACCACCTTCGACTATGTTGAAGACTGGTTTCGACCATGTACGTTTTACTGCTGTTTGCAGTAGCTCTTTTGCTTCAGCAGCCTTTTAAGAAAGGCAGAAGGGGAAGAGCAAGGGTGTAGAGGAAGCACAAGAAGAGGTCTCAATGGGTGAATGAAGATGATGTGATGGACTGTCCCAGTACAGCAGATGACTGGAAGAGAGTGGCGCTGGGCTTTGACAAAAGATGGAACTTTAAGCTCACATGTGGGGCAGTGGATGGCAAGCATGCCATTCTTGTCCCTGTCCCTGTACCCTCATTTTCCTTTTCGTACAGGTTGACATTCTGCTGGAACCATTCTTCAAGGTCCCCCTCCTACTGCCCGGTAAACCTTCCTCCAGCCCTCCCTCACCACCAATGGGGCATCTGCTTCTGATGCTGTGGTGGTGGGGACATATACTACCACCCTGGTCTCCTCCTCCAGGGGCCTCTCATGCAGGGCTACCTCCTTCTGCACTATCACCTCCTGTGGCATCACCTCCTGCCACTCCTCCTCCTGGGTGGGCAACACCTGCACGGCCAGTTTTTTAGGGTTGTGCGCTCCCCTTGCGCTGCTGCCTTTTTGGTGCCATCTCCAAAACACAAGTCTCCTCTCCAAAAAACTCTCCTGCTATGAATGAACATGCCTTGGAGTGACAGAGGTGACGTTCTGCTGTTTAACCTTTTTTTTTCTACTGACCTTTTTTTCACCCTGGAGCTATTACCTTCGACTGCCTCCGACCACCTACGACTACCTACAACCAGCATCACGACCTACCTACGACCTACCTACGAGTAAAATGTGTTGAATTTTTCCATGCAGACCTTTTTTTTACTTTTATACAGGTGGGTTTCTTATTCCCACCTGTATACCAGTGTGCCACCCCCACTGACAAGATGTTGTGGACCAAATGATCTTCCGCACTGTCTGTTCTTCAGATCAAGCAGAATCACATTTATTTCAATCAATCTTACACCTGCTAGCGAGAGAAAGGCTTGTTCACCAGGCTAGACATGGTCCATGTATTCTCGCTGATTGCACTAAAAGGCGTGTCTCTAATTCTGCATTCTTAAGCCTAATTAGAGACATGTCAAATAGGCAGCCATATACTTATTGGTACTGGGACAATCAGGTACAGATAAGCTCATGGTCAGATGTTTCCGACATCACTAACCCTGAGTGATCAATGTATGTGGGGACTCTGGTGAACTCATAGCCAGGTCTCATCAAATGGAAATGCAAGTGACTGCAGATGCTGGAATTGTGAGCAAAGAGGGGTTCCTTCACTGTAAGCTCCTTAGTCACGTCTGGGTCAGGACTTTTCTTCCAACTGGTCTTGTTTCCTTATGTCCTGTCTCTTCAAGTCTGGTCTCTTCAGTTTGTGGTTGCACTAACTGGACTTACTGTTACACTAAAATAATCTTGGAGGTTTTTTACAGCTATCTCTGCTACTACCTTTGAGCCAGCCCCATTATCTCTACTGACGCCAACAGAGAGGCTGTTTAGTCTCGTAGCTCCCTTGGTGATGAAAGTGTCTCGAGGAAATGATATTCCATAATGTGCTGTTGCCATGCAAGGTCAAGTGTGGAATCTGCCTGTCTCTTTCCTTGTCAGGCAGTAAAGGGCCTGTCCCACATGGGCGTCATTTGCGCGTCACGCAGGTGGTGTGCGAGGATTTTGAGAATCCCAAAATCCTGCCACGCGCTGCCGCGCGCCATGCCTACGCCACCACGCCTCACCACGCGCCATGCGCGTGTAATGCACATCATGCGTGTGTCACAAAGTGCGTGTCGTGCGTCGGATGCGTAAATTATGTCGCGTAAATGATGTGCAAATGACGCCCAAGTGGGACAGGCTCTTAAGTCTGTGGCCTGGCTCGTTGCATGGTTAATTCAACCATTAAATAAGCCCACACATATCCCTCAGCCCTAAGTAATGAAATAGAAACAGCTCCTAGTGATGGAATGGATACTGCTACTGTCTCTTTGTGTGCATGGGTTAATTCTTTTGTTAATTCTTCTATTGTCCTATTATCCAATAAAGTCCAAATTCTCACTTCAGCCTACAAGGTATGATTTTGAAAGTAGAAGTGTTTCAGGCTCTTACTTCGCTGTGGAATATATCTTTGAATTTGGGCACCAGCTCCTGTTCTATGTGAGGAGATCTTTGCAAGGTCCTTTGAGCAGGGGACACCTTTCCCAGGTCAGAATTCAAGGCTGAGACCAAGGCCAGGTGATCTGTCTGATTTTTATTTTTCCACCTTTAATGCTAGGATGCAGGATATGACTTGATTGGTAGTTTTAGATGGAAGTTTGGATGTGTTCACGTTGCTCAGGGTCTGGATTTACATATCAACCAAGACTGGGTAAGGAGAGATACATGGAAAGGACATAAGGAATAAGCCAATCGGCCCATCAAGTCTTCGCCGCCATTCAATCACGGCTGATCTATCTCTCCCTCCTAACCCCATTCTCCTGCCTTCTCCCCATAACCCCTGACACCTGTATGTCGATTTTCCTCACCGAGTAAGGAAGGTTTTAGGATATAGGCCAAATGCGGGCAAATAGAGGTTGTTTAGATCGAGCAACTTGGTTGCATTGGACGAGTTGGGCTGAAGGAGCTGTTTTCTGTGCGATATAAATCTATGCGTCGATGACAGTTTTTAAATAGAGCTTTATCCTGAAAATTGAAAAGAAAATGCATATTTAGTGGACAGGTAAGCCTACGATATGCACAATGAATGGTAGAAGCCTTAGAAGTACAGAGGAACAGAGGGACCTGGGAATATGTGTCCATGAGCAGACTGAAACAATGCGTCTGCTGGCAGAGTCCTATCTGTGGACTTTGGGAAGGAGATAGATATGGCAATACTGGGATGGGACACTGCCAGGCTGGAGGCTGTTGAGAGAAGATCTGCTGATGAGACAAAATCTACGACAGTCTGGGAGACTGGGGCATGATGCTGGTTGACAAACTCATGGTCCCGAGGGAGATATGAGGTGTGCTTTCTGCAAGAGGACAAGGTCACAAAGCTCACCTGTGAAATCTGACTGCTGACCCCCCGAACTTCCAATAGATACTCCCAATAGATACTCCCAATAGATACTCCCAATAGATACTCCCAATAGATACTCCCAATAGATACTCCCAATAGATACTCCCAATAGATACTCCCAATAGATACTCCCAATAGATACTCCCAATAGATACTCCCAATAGATACTCCCAATAGATACTCCCAATAGATACTCCCAATAGATACTCCCAATAGATACTCCCAATAGATACTCCCAATAGATACTCCCAATAGATACTCCCAATAGATACTCCCAATAGATACTCCCAATAGATACTCCCAATAGATACTTCCAATGGATACACAGTCACTTGCCCAGAGTAGGCGAATCAAGGACCAGAGGACACAGGTTTAATGTGAAGGGAAAAAGATTGAATAGGAATTTGAGGGCTAACCTTTTCACACAAAGGGTGGTGGGTGTATGGAACAAGCTGCCAGAGGATGTAGTTGATTTAACATTTAAGAAACAGTTAGACGGGTACATGGATATGACAGGTTTGGAGGGATATAGACCAAATGCGGGCAAGTGGGACTAGTGTAGCTGGGACATGTTGGCCGGGGTGGGCACGTTGGGCCGAAGGGCTTGTTTCCACTCTGTATCACTCTGTGACTCTAACTCCCCTTTGGCCACCGGAAATGCATTTTTATTCATAATGGGACCTTTGAAGAGTGTCTGCCTTTATAATTTATGTTCTTAAGGAAAACATGAAGTGCCACAAAAATATAGTCCATCAATCCTGAATCTCTGGGAAGTCCAAGCTCCTTGTAAATGCACATGCACATCTTGATGTCTGATCCTTTTGCATACGTAAGTAGAGAACATCATCGGCACCTCCACACATGTGGTGTCCAAAGAACTGTGCAATGTGAACCAAAGAGAAGGAAAGAAGGATGATACAGTGGTAGAGTTGCTGCCTGACAGCACCACAGACTCGGGTTTGATCTTGACGACAGGCTCTATTTGTATGCAATTTGTATGTTCTCCCTGTGACCACGTGGGTTTTCTTTGGGTGCTCTGGTTTCCCCCCGCACTCCAAAGACATGCGGGTTTGTAGGTTAGTCAGCTTGAGTAAAAATTGTAAATTGTCCTCAGTGTGTAGGATAGTGCTAGTATACGGAGTGATCGCTGGTCGGCACAGACTCGGTGGGGTCGAAGGTCCTGTTTCCATGCTGTATCTCTAAAGTCTAAAGTTCATGCTGAAAGTGACTTTGATCTCTGCAGGCAGAGCGCAAGGCATGTGGCTGGACCTCTGACTTGAGAAAGTTAGAAATCCCAGTCATCACTTACTTTGAGAAGCTCAGCGTCCAGGAGTTTTGTTTCTCGGAGATCTAGGTTGCTTTTGACATGTGGGGGATGGAGTCTAGACATGGCCACTTCTTCCCCTCCTCCAACAAGGCTTATGCCCCCAATGTCTGGCTAGTGAACCTGGATTGAAACTTCATCTCATGCAGCACAGCCATCAGAAGTACAACAGCAAGAACCTTGGTCAATGTGACCGTGCACCTCATCCAATGTCACAACTGCTTCTTGTCACCCATAGCAATCGCCAAAGTTAATTGCAGAACTGAATATTCAGCAGTAGACAAAAATGCTGGAGAAACTCAGTGGGTGCAGCAGCATCTATGGAGCGAAGGAAATAGGCAACGTTTTGGGCCGAAACCCTTCTTCAACCCTTCTTCAGAATATTCAGCGGCTGCATGCAGAATATGGAATGATGTGCAAAACAAGTTCTCTGATTGTTCCATGGTGTTTCCAAAACAGAGCAAGATAACACAGCCTCAGTTGCATAAAACTGCAGACAAGCCTTTGACAGTTCCACTCACACCCTGTGTTCATGATGGCTCAAGCAGACTAAACTGAAGCAGGAAGTGCAAGTTTGGCATTTGCAAACTGCATGCATGGCACAGAACAACAGCATTTCCACAGTTAACCCGGACTAACCTTGACATTAATTTGCATTGTATAAGGTCCCTTTTTTCTTAGAAGACTCCATGGGATTGTGGTCTAAACTGGTGCAGAGAGAATGTCAAGGAAACCTAACGTTGCATGGTACATTTATTTTTACTGATCAGAATTAATGGGATTGTTGAGGAGTTTTGAAATGAGTTGATATGGAGGAGAATTGATAAAATAAGACTGCCAGAAAATTGAGAAGTCCACAAGTGTTCTGGTTAACTTTTCAGTATGGAATTCTGAAGAAATCTAATATGACGTTTGGGATTAGTTGTTATGCCGATGAAATTTTATTGAAACCTAAAGAGGGTGGCATGGTGGCGCAGCGGTATAATTGCAGCCTTACAGTGCCAGAGACCCGGATTTGATCCCGACTACGGGTGCTGTCCGTACGGTTTGTACGTTCTCCCTGTGACCGCGTGGGTTTTACCCGAGTGCTCTGGTTTCCTCCCACATTCCAAAGATGTACAAGTTTATAGGTTAATTGGCTTTGTTAAAGATTGTAAATTGTCCCTAATGTGGAGGATAGTGTTAATCAAAGATGCTATAGCGAGCAAGATGGTCCACTCCACTAAAAAGCCGCAGTAGGTGATGGGTAATCTGCAGCGCCATTTGCGTAACCGGCTTCCATCAGCGGAATAGGTGACCAAAGATCTTTGTAGGTAACATTTCAGGTCGAGACCTGTCTTCAGAATGGGTCAGGGGAAAGAGGAAGTAGAGATATAGACGGTACTACGAACAAACAAATGGAAGATATGCCTATATCTCCCGTTTCCCCTTCCCTTGACTGTCAGTCTGACCGATATGTCCACCTATGCCATTCTATAAGCGTTGCTTTCATCTGTCTGTCCACACGTTCCTTCGCCCTTGGTGCTCGCGTGCACACACGCACGCAAACGCGCGCGCACACACACACGCACACACGCGCACACACAAACGTACGCACGCACAAACGCACGCACACGCGCACGCACACACGCGCACACACACACACACACACACACACACACACACACACACACACACACACACACACACACACACACACACACACACACACACACACACACACACACACACACACACACACACACACACACGAAAGATCGGTGTGGGCTGAGATCAGGAGCAGGGTGAAGGATGATATCAAACGGGTCTTGGCAGCTATCGACCCAAAATATCACCTAGTCCTCTCCAGAGATGCTACCTGATCCGCAGATTTACTCCAGCCTTTTGTGTCTGTATTCAGTTTAAACCAGCATCTGCAATTCCTCTCTGTACAAGGTATGTGCCGTTTCAAAAAAAAAACAAAAAAACATTTAAAACATTTAAAAACACATAAACGGTTCCCCCACAATGCTCATTCCACTGAGCCTTGTGTCGGGTCGGGGTTACTGAAATGACGGAAGTTACGCTCCGGTGCGTACTGCACGTCAGTCCAAAGTATTTCGCAGGAGTGGTCTCACTATAGTATCTTTGGTGTTAATGTGCAGGGAACGCTGCTCGGCTTGGACTCGGTGAACTGAAGGGCCTGTTTCCGCGCTGTATCTCTAAACTAAACTAAATGTTTACTTTCTCTTATACATCACTTGAAGTACTTGTGTATGGCATGATCTACCCAAACAGTGCGCAGAACTAAGTATTTCACTGTATGACGCTATACATGACAATAATACATCAAAACCTCTATCAATACCACACTATCTACTCAACTTAACTCCAATATTGCTCCTCTCACAGGAGTGAGTGCGATCTTGCTATTTCCGATTCATTGCCATATTAGTTTAAAGATACAGCCCGGAAACAGGCCCCTCGGCCCACTGAGTCTGAGCCGACCAGCGATCCATACACACTAACACTACCCTACACACACTAGGGACAATTTACATTTATACCAAGCTGTGAAAGAAATTAACTTAGAGGGAAATTAAAGGAAAAGCAGAGACTTTGAGGTTTGCTTCGAGAGACTTTCATGCATGATATCAGGGGAAGATGGCGGCTGTTAACAGCTCACTAGTTCTCGGACTACACAGGAGAATTAGCCGACAGTTTTACTGTGCAGTAAACAACTTTTATTTTCTGTTAGATACAACTATACGAAAATATACTTTGTCCTTGACTATATGTTTTCCTCTAACTACGATCTACTACATGAGTATTAATTATTTCATTAGTCATAACTTACTTTTTTGTTTATGTTAATCTTATTCAACAACAGATGGTTAATTCAAGTCAAACATAAATCAAGGGCATCGTCTTTATTCTATCTCCTCTTACAAGCAGACCGCGCCTCTCGGAGCCAATCATAACCCCCCATTTACTGCAACATTTCTATGCTACTTGTGGTAGGGGGCTCCCACCCACTCCAAAGACTTACATGTTTTTAGGTTAATTGGCTTGGTATAAATGTGTGTGTGTGTAGGATAATGGTAATGTTCGGGGATCGTTGGCCGGTGTGGACTCAGTGGGCCGAAGGGCCTGTTTCCATGCTGTATTTCTAAATTAAACTAAACTAAACTAAATGATGTCAGATGGGTTTCCAGCACCCTCACTGATTGCAGATTCTGGATCATAACCATTCTCTGATTAATAAAGGTTTCTCCTTACATGCCTTGTATTTTCTAACATCAATTTATTTCAATTATCCTTAGTCCTTTATCTATCCACTCAAAAAGGGTAGCTTCTCTCTATTTATTTTACACAAAACTTTTTGTTAGTTTTACACAGAATGTTGTTGTGGGTGTGTAATGTGCCTTTATACCATTCTTGCTTTGGCCAATACGTTCCCAGAACTTCCACCACATCCCTTGCTGCTGATGTTCATTCCACCCATTTGATGACTGGTGTTTTTAATAATCATTCACAATATGTTCACGTGTCATTTAAAAAATGTTAATATTCTTTGGTTGAAGTTAGTCAAAATGATTGAATCAGCTGTTCATTTGGAATTTGCTCCATTTCTCTTAAGAAATGACAACAGGATTATGAGAGAACTGTTAATTGAACTTAATTCATCCATGGAATGCTTCATTACTCATCTTGAAGTTCTTATGTTTCAAAATGTTCTTCCAGAATAAATAACTTACTTTTACTGACATTATGCTTGAAGCTGACTAATGAATCAATATTATGTAATCAATCAATTAATATTAGTTTAGTTTGGTTTAGAGATACAGCGCGGAAACAGCACAACGACGACCAGCGATCCCCGCAAATTAACACTATTCTACACACGCTAGGGGCAATTTACAATTTTACTGAGCCAATAAGCCCTCCAACCTGCATGTCTTTTGAGTGTGGGGGGGAAACCAGAACAATAAGAGAAAACCCACGCAGGCCAAGGGTCAAGATCAAACCCATGTCTCTTGTGCAGAATTGCAGAATTCCCTTTAAAGCCACACCAGTTACTTTATCCAGGAGCAAAGATATCCTCTGCCATCCCCGCTGCCTTTGTGGGATGACCGGATGTAAATATTGGCTGGCAGGAGTTTCTGCTAAGAAGATGTTAGTCTTCTATATGGTTTCAATTTAGATTCAGAATATGTAAGGGTTGGATTGAAACTGTACAGAAGTTTAAAAAATGTCACAAAACTTAAGAATAAGGCCATTTAGAACGGAGATGAAGAAATTGTTTTCACCCAGACAGTTGTGGATCTGTGGAATTCTCTGCCGCAGAAGGCAGTGGAGGCCAATTCTCTAGATGCTTTCAAAAGAGAGTTATATAGAGTTCTTAAAGATAGCGGAGTCAGGGGATATGGGCAGAAGGCAGGAACGGGGTACTGATTGTGGATGATCAGCCATGATCACATTGAATGGCGGTGCTGGCTCAAAGGGCCGAATGGCCTACTCCTGCACCTATTGTCTATTGTCTACATAGATTTGAACTCAACTTTGCGAAGAGTTGGCTGTTCCCATCAATTCTGATACTTTGACCTGCAATAATTAAATAACTTTTTATGCTCTACCTTTATGTGTTGGAGGGATGCAGGTAGGAATGTTGTTAAAAGTGTCAGTAAGTCCTTCTGTTACTGTAAATTAATCCATTAGCTTCTCATGGCATTAGTGATGTATTAATATAACCATATAACCATATAACAATTACAGCACGGAAACAGGCCCTCTCGGCCCTTCCAGTCCGTACCGACCATTTATTTTCCCCTAGTCCCATCTACCTGCACTCCGACCACACCCCTCCATTCCCTTCCCGTCCATATACCTATCCACTTTACTTTTAAATGTTAACATCGATCCTGCCTCCACCACTTCTGCTGGAAGATCATTCCACACAGCCACCACTCTCTGAGTAAAGAAGTTCCCCCTCATGTTACCCCTAAACCTCTGTCCCTTAATTCTCATGTCATGCCCTCTTGTTTGAATCTTCCCTACCCTCAATGGGAAAAGCTGATCCACGTCAACTCTGTCTATCCCTTTCATCATTTTAAAGACCTCAATCAAGTCCCCCCTTAACCGTCTGCGCTCCAAAGAATAAAAACCTAACTTGTTCAACTTTTCTCTGTAACTTAGTTGCTGGAACCCAGGCAACATTCTAGTAAATCTCCTCTGTACTCTCTCTATTTTGTTGACATCCTTCCTATAATTAGGCGACCAAAATTGTACACCATACTCCAGAATTGGTCTAACCAATGCCTTGTACAATTTTAACATTACTTCCCTACTCCTATATTCAATGCTCTGATTTATAAATTATATTTCCAAGCCAGGATGGTATGTGATGTGTAGGGGAACTTGGAGAGAAAAATCATAAGTTTGGGAGGTGGTCAGAGTAGTCCAGCTAGATACCAGTAACTGGCGGTGGACAAAATGGATGTTTAGGATTATTGATGAACTACAAATGAACTGGGCTATTTTGTTGTGGATGAGATGAAGAATTTTTAGAGCTATTCTCCTGAATTATGCTTCGTAGATGATGGAAAGGATCTTGAAGGTGAATTTGAGAATTTTTACAAATTGACAAAAGAAATCCTTATTCTGTGGTGATATACCCATGTCTGCAGTTAAATAGTGCTGTAGATAATGCAGCTGTCTTCAGTAATCAGGAATAGTAAGATTGAACGAGAACTTACCAGTTCGAAGGTTGATCTTTATTTTATGAGGAGTCGAAGTGAGGGATTTCGTGAAGAGCCCGCCGGCGCGCATGCTCGACATACTTCAAAGTAGCGGCGTGGAATCACAGAAACCAACAATAGAAATGACTTCGCATAGTAAGATTGAAGTGACTAAGATTACCAGATGAAGGTGATTGAGGGTTGGGCGAGGAGGGCACGAAATCCCTCACTTCGACTCCTCATAAAATAAAGATCAACCTTTGAACTGGTAAGTTCTCGTTCAATCTTACTATTTCATTTCGGAGTCACGTGAGTGACTTCGTGAAGACTTCAAAGCTTCTGTGATTACACGCCCTGGACCATGTCCATGCTGACACACCACTACCAGGGATGGATGGGAGGAACAAACTTGCTCAATAGTTCATACTGCAAAACAAGAGCATATTTATGAATAACAAATCAAAAACCCCTCATGCGGGGACATCTCCACGTTCTTGACCTGCATTCAGCACGGCTTCCGCGAACTGTAGAGGAGCAGCAACAGGCTTGTTATAAAAACGCTGGAACACAGCTTCATTAGCCCATCCTGCTGTGGCGAGAATTTGGTCCATAGGCACCTCCATAATCCTCGCCGCTGACGTCGATGCAGCCCTGGTGGAATGAGATTTGAACACATTAGTGTCGATACCTGACTTACCCAAGACGACTCGAAGCCACCTGGATATCGTCTGGACTGTCACTCGATGATGAGGTCTCTTATGAGTGACCAGCAGGTATCTCTCCATTCCTCTGATGCGTGCCGTCACCTTGACATAGTGGCGGATATGTGAGGCTAACCATAGCCTAGCATCTGCGGGGTATGCCGGGAACTTCAGCTGCAGCCCTGTGCACCCAGGTCTATGCTGCTTTAGTAGCTCGTCAATGAAAAAGACTACTTCTGTAGGGGTAGATGTCATTCTGTCGACACAAAGTTTGTGTAGTGTCTGTACCCTCTGAGCTGAAGTCAGCGCTAGTAACATCACCAGCTTCATGGTGAGTTTGTCCAGTTGGAGCCCTTCCATGGGAGACCACGTCCTGAGCAGGTTTAATACGTCCCTGACATCCCAGGTGATATTATAGCGTGGTGTAGGCGGAATCATATTGAATATACCCCGCATGAGTCTGGACACTAGCCTGTTGGATCCTACCTCAATATTGAGGTAGAATGAGAGCGCACTTCTGGCGCTGTTGATGGCACTGTAACTTAAGTGTTCATCATGGTGCAACCCCGCGAGGAATTCCAGGACGTCGGTTATTGTCACGTCATCGTACGTGATGCGAGAGCGGCTGCAGTAGGCTTCCCACTTCTTAATATGCGAGCGGTATCTTCGCCTTGTTGACTCTCGACACGACGCCCCGATGGTATCCATGGTCCGAGCTGAGAGGCCGTATTGGACTAACGGCCTGTTCAGAACCTGCAAGCCAACAAATTTAAATAGCCATGGCAGGGATGTGGCTCCCCTGAGACAGGGTGAGTAACCAATTGTGGGCAACCCTTCAAAAGGACCCAAGGTTCGTTGAGCATGTCAAAGACCACCGGATACCAAGGCTGTGTGGGCCAGTCGGGTATAATAAGGATGCCCTTGGCAGCATCTGCCTGAATCTTTCGCAATACCCGACTGATGAGGCAAAACGGGGGGAAGGCATAGAAAAACCAATTCCCCCAGTCCAGCGAGAATGCATCTAGCGCTATAGCCCCAGGATCTGGTTCCCATGAAACGTAGGCTGGTATCTGATGGTTCAACCGTGACGCAAAAAGGTCAATGTCCGGTTTACCAAATTTGGCTGTGACTTTAGCAAAAATCTCAGGATGCAACATCCATTCAATATTGTCATTAAATTTGCGTGACCTGGTGTCCGCCACAGTATTAAGCTCACCTGGCAAATAGGTAGCTGAAATCCAAATGTCTCTTTGAACACACCAGAGCCAAATTGAGTTAGCCAATTTGTCACACGAAACTGACCTGGTACCACCCATATGGTTTAAGTATGCCACTGCTGTGGTGTTGTCTATTTGGAGACGGACATGTGCTCCAACAAGCTTGGAAAAATACGCACGAAGTCCGTGGAATGCTGCCAGCAACTCCAAATAGTTAATCCCTTGAGTCAACAACATCGTTGACTCAAGGGTGTCCCATCTGCCCCCACAACTAGAGCAATTATCCGTAGCTCCCCAGCCATTGGAGCTTGCATCAGTCTGCAAATATACCACCGGATTAGCCTCCCTGATAGGCTTGAATGAGCTGCTAATGTGGCACACCCACCATTGCAACTCATTTATCGCTTCGGACGGCAGCTGCATTGATCGATCATAATGACCAGCGTCCTGTTTTAATGCAGCAATTTTAGCTCTTTGCAAACTCTGATAATGCAAAGGTCCATATCGCGCTGCCGGAAACAAAGCTACAAGCTTACCAATTACTGTAGCTGTATGCCGAATCGATGGTATATTGGTGCGGATTAAACCTTGACACACCTGGGTAACCTCCTCAATCTTGTTAATTGGTATGGTAACCCTCATGCTCATAGAGTCCACCGTGAACCCTAGGTAATTAATCACCTGGGCAGGGCAGAACTTTGATTTCTCTGGATGGACAATAAACCCTAATTGTTGAAATATATTGACAGCAGCTGCAACTCCCTGTTCTGCCAATTCCAGGGTGTGGCCCTCAATTAAGATATCATCTAAATAGGCCATAACTATATGATGTCGCTGTCTCAAATAAGCCATAATTGGTTTCACTAATTTAGTGAACAATCTAGGGGCTGTGGTGAGCCCATTAGGCAAAGCCTTGTACTGCCAGAGTTGCCCCATCCAGATGAATTTCAAAAACCTCCTGTCGTATTTCTGGATGGATACTGAATAGTATGCGTCTTTCAAATCGATGCATGCCATAAAACAACCATGAGAAATCAATGATTTGGCTGTTTCAAACGTATCCATTTTAAAATGAGTATATGTTACAAAAGTATTCAAACGGGTTAGATCAATAATGACACGACAACCTCCATCCTTCTTAGGTCTGGTGAATATATTCGAAACAAATTCAACTGGCTCATGCACCGCTTTCTCAATCACTCCCTTCTGTTCAAGCCTTAAAATTTCCTTGTAGCCTGCTGCCTGTTCTGCAGCAGATAATTTAAACGTTCGACCGGGCATGTGCTGGGATGGAGGAATGTCGCCATTAATAAACTCAATTTTATGCCCCTGAATATTCTGCAACACATACTCGTCACCAGTAAAATTACCCCATGCACCCAAATACAGCCGAAGGCGACCACCAACATGTGAAGTTAAACAAAGAGAAAAGAGAGAACCAGACCCCCTCACCCCCGTGGTTACCGGCGGTCCTTGACACGTGTGGGTGGACGTGGAGGTGCTGGGTTGGCTTGAGGGCGCGGCGTCTTCGTTTTCCACCAGGGTCTCTGCCGACCCTGTCCTAAAAAAGACCCCTGGTGCTGGGTCTGATGTTGCTGTCGTTGTGGAGCTTGAGGGTGGGTCCTCGTCGAGGTACTAGCAGACCCTCGTGAGCGAATGTATGGAGCTTTTGAGCCTGACGGTGTGGGGGCACTCTGAGAGCGCATGATCCCCACCGTTTTGGCTTGTTCGTCAAGCTCTTTGACTCTCTTCGAGAGGTCCTCCCCAAAGAGTTGACGGGGCGGCGGCGGCGGCGGTGGTTTGCACAATCCTGCAAACTTCGGGTTGAGCGCTGGGCGGATGCTGTTTTTGCGAAACCCGTTGATTTCGTGCTGGGTCGCGCACAGGAGGGCCAGAGCATCTTCCTGGTCCAAATTCAGTTCGTCCCCGTCCACCGACCGCGCAGAGGCGGTAATACCGGCCGTGAGGAGCTTCAGGATCCGCTGCAATTTTACCTCTTGTTGACGGATAGCCGCACTGATGTTGCCCCATATCGGCGTATTGACCACAGGCACGTTGAGGGAGTTGCAATTGGATGGAGCCTTGTGACGGCTCATTGCCTGAATGAGGACTTCTTCCTGTAGTTGCTGGTTGTTAAGCAAGTCCACAGTGGCTGCCAGCTTTGCGTTTAAAGGAAGTCCAGATGAATGTGGGGCCGCAAATTTGGTCGCCACATCCAGAAGATCCTCCGCTGGCACCTCCAACGGAGGTGGTATGGAATCCACCAAAACCTCCTCCTCCTGCTGCTCCAGGCTGATGGTAGAGGCTGGTGACGACGCCCTGTGCCTGTTGCTGCCCTGCTGTAGTTGACGTTGAAGCAGGAGCTCCAGCAGCCGCTCCATACGGTCAATACGCCCTTCACCCTGAACACTCAGGTGGTCGGAGTCCTCCGGCTCTGAAAAGAAAACCGGGCTCCTATCATCGGCCCGCACCTCATCGAGGCCCAGCCGGTGCCGGTAGTTGTCGCTAACAGCCGCCGAGGCGAAACTGCGCGATTCCCGCGCGGGCGTGTTCAACCGCCTCCGTTTAGCGGGAGCTGAAGCCGCTGCCACTAAGGGCACTTGCGGCGTGGTGTCGGCACCAGCCGAAGCATGGCTGCCTGAAGCCCGCGCAGGCTTGTCGGCTGCCCACATCTTGGACTTTGCCGACGCATGGTCTCGCCCACCCATCCATGGGGGGCTCAGCGACCGTGACGAGACCCGACTCAACCGACCCGTCCCGGCGTCGAGAGTCGGGGTGTGCCGGCTGGACCTCACAGCCACCCCGGGTCTCGCCCTGGAACCTGACCGCTCCTCCGTGTCAGTCAATGCCTTAGCCCTGGCAGGGTTAGGCTTCTGGGCTGCTGCCCTTCCCCTACTCGGAGGGCTGAGTGGAACGGGCCGTGCAGCCGCACGCACCCAGCTCGAGGTCGCCAGTGAGCCCGCTGACGACCTGACTGCCATGGCAGGGTCCCCCTGCTCTGGCGGCACACCACACTCCTCCTCGTCGAACTCCTCCGAGCTGTGGTGTGCTGGCGGATCTGGACCTGTAATCACAGGGCTTACCCACATCTCCGCCTGAGTCCCGGCCTGCGTTGCAGGTACTGCCGATGGTAAAGGCCCCGGAACTGTTGACCGGCGAACTCGTCCTGACGTCCTCCGGCCCTTGGAACTCCCATCCATGTCCTTGCTGCAAGACATAACCAACAACAAGGACCACCAACTAAAGGTAGGATACTTACCTCCGTGGCCCCTTATGAAGGGCTGGCGAGGAGCGCGCTCCACCGCCAGCCGTCGCAGCAACGCGGTACGACGATATGTCGAGCATGCGCGCCGGCGGGCTCTTCACGAAGTCACTCACGTGACTCCGAAATGAAATTCATTGCTCATTCCAGTGTTGCCTGTTTTGAGTTAGTCAAGACAAGTCAATTTTATTTCTATAGCAATTTTAAAAACAACCCTCATTGACCAAAGTGCTTTACATTGGTGCAGGTACTAACGTGCTACAAACAGTGGAACATAGATCAACAATACATACATAGATACATACATACAGCACTCCCTCAGAGGACCTCACGAAAGGCTTGAGCGTAGAAATAAGTTTTAAGTCTAGACTTAAAAGAGTTGATGGAGGGGGCAGTTCTGATGGGAAGAGGGATGCGGTTCCATAGTCTAGGTGCTGCAACCGCAAAGGCGCGGCCGCCCCAGAGCTTATGCCTAGACTGCGGGATGGTCAGTAACCCCAAGTCAGCCGATCTGAGGGACCTGGAGGTGGTGTGATGGGTAAACAGACTTTAGATGTAGGTGTAAAGGTAATTGCAGGATTCAAGGTGGGACGAGATAAATGAGTGGATGATCTTTTCAAGTTAGTAAGTTCACCTGTGATCGGATGGGTTATGTAGCAGGGAAAGGAGAGCAACAGGAGAAATTCAACGGTCAAGCAGCATATGTGGAGAAAAATGGACCATTGAGGTCGACTTGGGGTTACTCACCATCCCGCGGTCTAGGCATAAGCTCAGGGGCGACCGCGCTTTTGCTGACCGGTGAATTTAATTGGCTCAATGGGGAAAAAAACCGTATTTCCTGGGTTCCAGCAACTAAGTTACAGAGAAAGGTTGAACAAGTTTTTCTTTATTCTTTGGAGCGCAGAAGGTTAAGGGGGGACTTGATTGAGGTCTTTAAAATGATGAAAGGGATAGACAGAGTTGACGTGGATAAGCTTTTCCCATTGAGGGTAGGGAAGATTCAAACACGAGGGCATGACATGAGAATTAAGGGACAGAAGTTTAGGGGTAACATGAGAGGGAACTTATTTACTCAGAGAGTGGTGGCTGTGTGGAATGATCTTCCTGCAGAAGTGGTGGAGGCAGGATCGATTATAACATTTAAAAGTAAAGTGGATAGGTATATGGATGGGAAGGGAATGGAGGGGTATGGTCTGAGTGCAGGTAGATGGAACTAGGGGAAAATAAATGTTCGGCACGGACTGGAAGGGCCGAGAAGGCTTGTTTCCGTGCTGTAATTGTTATATGGTTATAAGCAGTAGTTTTCAGAGTCAACGATAACCAACCGGTAATGTTACTATCCGCCGAGCTTCACAGCCGTGTATCTCTGGCTTCTTAAAAGTTGTCTCCACTCCTTCTCCCTCCTTCTACCCCCTCTCCCCCCCCTTTTAAAGGATTTACCGTACATTGTGCTCAAACGTCTTAATTACAGCGCCAACCTTCCTGTTCATCGTGTGTGTATCACATTGGCTTTGCACCGTGTGAATTTCACTCAGACAGCGCTCCCCCCGCTTGCCCTGTCCCCTGCCTGCATAACGGGCTGGTGAAGGAAGTGATGTGTATGTGTGTGTGTTCCACTCTGGGAATTGCCGGCAGGCCAATAAGTTACCCTTCCCTTCCTCTCTATACCTCCTGCTATGAGCTGAACCCTATACATTATCATGACTGTCCCGGAATAATCCCCCAACAGACCAAATGGTTCGTGACGTGCCTCCAAATGACCAAGTCACTCCTTTCCAAAGGACAGCCCTGTCTCAATGCTGACACCTGCTGGTGTGGAACCAGATGACTCTTCTTGGCTGGAATAACTTGGTAGCTGAGAAGCCTTTCATGGCAAGGTTTAGTGCTCTAAACAATAGAAAGTGCATCCTCTGCATTGACTCAACATCATGTTTTGCATTCTTCCCCCCCCTCTAAACATTTGAACGATTTTAACAAATTGTGTTAAGGATTTGAGTATAGGAGCAGGGAGGTTCTACTTCAGTTGTACAGGGTCTTGGTGAGACCACACCTGGAGTATTGCGTACAGTTCTGGTCTCCAAATCTGAGGAAGGACATTATTGCCATAGAGGGAGTGCAGAGAAGGTTCACCAGACTGATTCCTGGGATGTCAGGACTGTCTTATAAACAAAGACTGCATAGACTCGGTTTATACTCTCTAGAATTTAGGAGATTGAGAGGGGATCTTATAGAAACTTACAAAATTCTTAAGGGGTTGGACAGGCTAGATGCAGGAAGATTGTTCCCGATGTTGGGGAGGTCCAGGACAAGGGGTCACAGTCTAAGGATAAGGGGGAAATCCTTTAGGACCGAGATGAGAAGGACTTTTTTCACATAGAGAGTGGTGGGTCTCTGGAACTCTCTGCCACAGAGGGTAGTTGAGGCCAGTTCATTGGCTATATTTAAGAGGGAGTTAGATGTGGCCCTTGTGGCTAAGGGGATCAGAGGGTATGGAGAGAAGGCAGGTAGGAGATACTGAGTTGGATGATCAGCCATGATCATATTGAATGGCGGTGCAGGCTCGAAGGGCCGAATGGCCTACTCCTGCACCTAATTTCTATGCTTCTATGTTTCTACGTACTTTCCTGTCTAATAATTGTGTCAGCTCTTTGATACAAATTTAATATAGTCATAATTTTCCAATTACTTTCCAATTCATTGACCATAGTTACATTGAATTAATTAAATGACTTTTCAGGTGTGAAGGTGGCTTCATTGAGTTAGGCATTCACAGTGGGGTACAGTTTGGTGGGGACTTAAAACCTTAAGCTTCCCAGGCCCAGCTTTCTGTTGTTGCACCAAACCATCACGATGCCCTGTACAAACAGACAATTAATGTATATTAGCTAACAGCTAAGAATTTAGCAAACATGGAAATAAAGGCATTTGGTCCTCTTAGCTAAATTGTTCATATAGATTATGACTAGCTGTGACAAATGTTAAAACCTAGATTACCCCACTAACCATTTCCTTACCTGCAAATGATTCCTTTATTCCCACATTTTGCTTTCTATTTACTACCAATTCTGAGCCCATGTCTCTCCTGCCCTTCCCACCTCTCCCTCAGCCCTCGGGTCCTGGCATTCCTTCTCCCTCTATCTCCCCCCCCCCCCCCCCCCCACCCAAGTCGCACTAACTTCTCATTTTCACACTACAAACAGCTTACAATGGCCTGTTTCCTTTATCATCGATACTTTTTTGCATATCTTTCATTCATTGTTCTTTATCTCTCCACATCACTGTCTGTATCTCTCGTTTCCCTGATCTCTGACCAGTCTGAAGAAGGGTCTCGACCCGAAACGTCGCCTATCTCCTTTGCTCCTTAGATGCTGCTGCACCCGCTGAGTTTCTCCAGTTTTTTTGTGTAACCCTCGATTCTCCAGCATCTTCAGTTCCTTCTTTAACACTCAGTATATTTACTATGTGCTCGAACCTTGCTGATCAACCTTGCTGACCAGAGGTCATAGCCTCAGAATTAAAGGGGCTCTTTTAGAAAGGAGGTGAGGAGGAACGTCTTCAGTCAGAGGGTAGTTAATCTGTGGAACATTGCCACGCAGGGCCCTGGAAGCCAAGTCTGTGGATATTTAGACTCTATGGGCCGAATGGCCTAATTCTACTCCTATTACGTGAACTTCCTGTGGAGGACCTTGTTGAAAACCTTCTGAAAATCTAAATTCATTTTCATATTATTTTTATATTGTATAGAATATATATATATATTTTTTTTTTATCATTTAACTAATGCATTCTATGTTTAGGGAAATCTTTATAGGCAAGGATAATTATGCAAGGTTTGTTATAAACTATTCCAGTAACTTGATCTTGTTTTAAAAGTGAGTTTAGCCAATAAAAGAGACATTTCAATCTTTGTACATTTATTTTTTAAATCTCTATTTTAGTGACCGGTACAAGGTATTTGTTGACCTGTTTAATCTCGCAACCTTCTTGGTCCCAAGACATTGGATTCCAAAGCTGACATCGTCCATCCACAAATTCCTGTACACCGCAGAGTGTTGTGATAGCTCCTACTTCAGCAGTGAAGAATCAGATTAAAGTCAACATCAGCTCAATGTTTTACATGGAATATAATTCAGAAAGTAAAGTATACAATGTTTAAAACATTTAGAAGCTTTTATTGTCTCCTTGATCTAAAACCAAAATCGCAGAAACTTGGCTATCATAACAGAGAAAGACTTTGGGGGGTAGACACAAAATGCTGGAGTAACTCAGCGGGACAGGCAGCATCCCTGGAGAGAAGGAATGGGTGAAGTTTCGGTTCAAGACCCTTCTTCAGCCAAAGACTTTGGGGGTATATCTTGGATCGCATGATAGTGAAATGCAAGTGACAACAAAGTGAGAGCCCGTTTTATGTCATTATTGATTATTATTTCTGTTTATTATAGAATGTGATCAATGTGCTCTGTTCTATTATCTAGCTCGATGCCAACAGATGAAACTGCTTTCTTGAAACGTTTCACGAATATTCATATAACCCTATTTATATTATATATTGTGTTGAATATATAAAACTATTTTAATTCCTTAATTGATGTGCATTTTTCATTTAAGATATAATATTTCAAAAAATGTATTCTAAAAGATGATATTTCTTCTGAAAATTAATGGATAAACTTTTTACAAATGTTCTTGTAAATATATCCGATATAAGTTTTATCAAAATGTTTTCTTTTTGATTAAAATATTAATTTAGTATTTGGTGTCCTCGTATTAGGTAATCTAGTATGACTAAAGTATTAAGTCATTGCTATCTTCTCTACATAAACTGGAATAGAAGCACCCTAAGATTTAATAATAATTATTAAGTTAGGCCACATAAAGCAAAATTAATTTAACATTTTAAAATGTATTGAATTTACTTTTCAGATGATGCTGAAATTCTGGTCTAATATAGATTATCCAATGCCTTGGCTGTTATTCTGCCTCCATATCATGCAAACCACAATTCACTTCATGATCTCATGTCCGTGAAGCTTCTCATCTAATTTTGTACAGCTCCTCTGGCTCCCCATTTCTCATCACTTCGATTCTACAATCATCTGTCCTTGCTCAATCCACCGTTTAGTTTAGTTTAGAGATAGAGCGGAAACAGGCCCTTCTGCCCACTGAGTCCATGCCGACCAGCAATCACCGCGCACTATCCTGCACACATAGGGACAATTTACAATTAGACAAAGCCAATTAACCTACAAACCTGTACATCTTTGGAGTGTGGGATGAAACCAGAACACCCGGAGAACAGCCACGTAGTCAGGATCAAACCCAGGTCTCTGCCACTGTAAGCACTGTAAGGTAACAACTCTACTGCTGTGGCACCGTGCTGCCCTCCATTCTGACACAAAGCCTACCTCAATAGCCACCTTCTTCATGATGCCAAACCCATCCCAGATAGCTACTCTTTGAGCTGCCTTGTGGAACTCACTTTCGTAATCTACTAAAAGACAATGCTTTCTTGCAAATTAAATCATTTTAATTCCCTATTCCAATTTTCCTATCTATGTGCTCTTCTGAACATTAATAGGAATGCAAATTGCATTATTGTAAACAAAACTGAAAAGTGTTCAAACTAATGTAATATTTTGTTAAAGCAATTGAAATATTTAAGTTGGTATTATAAATCAACTTACACGTATAAATAAGTTATTTTAAATCAATTGGACTGTTTATTTGTGTTACTTTCAATAGCTTTTTTGCAGTAATAATGAATTCCATAAGTAGAATTTTTACTGATTTGGAGTATGATACAGTTATTCTACAAACATGTCTACGTTTACAAACCAATCTTAGAGTCGGTCATGGAGTGATAAGCGGGGGAACAGGCTCTTTGGCCCAATTTGCCGACACCAGCCAGCATGTCCCAGCTACACTAGTCCCACCTGCCTGCATTTGGCCCATATCTCTCCAAACATGTCCTATCCAACTGTTTCTTAAATGTGGGATAGTTCCTGCCTCAACTTGTCCAGGTTTCTTAATTCTGAAAGATGGCTTTATGCTGAAGGCATGTTGTGTTTTATAATGTTGTGATATGGTGCCAAGCTAATCTTCTCTGCTTGCTTTTGATTCATGCCCCTCCATTCCTTGCATATCCATGCACCCCGATCCAAAAGACTCTTAAATGCCACTGTTATATCAGTCTTCACCACCACCCTGGCACCACGTTCCAGGTACCCACCACTCGCTGTGTAAAAAAACCCTATCCCGCACATCTTTAACCATCGCCCCTCTCACCTTAAAGCTATGCCCTCTAGTCTTTGAAATTTCCACCCTGGGTAAAAGCTTCTGACAATCTACCCTATCTGTGCCTCATAATTTTATATACTTCAGTCAGGTTTTCCCTCAGCCTTCGATGCTCCAGAAAAAAACTATTTAAGTTTGTCCAACCTAATATCTTCTCACCCAGAGAGCATTCTGGTAAATCTTCACTGAATCCTCTCCAAAGACTCCATATCATTCCTATAATGGAATGATCAGAACTGCACACAATAGCGTCATGTCATCGAACAAATACTTGGGAAAGCAGTTTCAGATAATGGAAGGTCTTAATAATGTTCAACAATCTAAAACAATTTTGTTTCTCTCTCCATGGATGCTGCCTGACCTGCTGAATATCTCAATAATGTTCTCTTGCTATTTTGCATGATTGGCCAGATCACACTGATCCATAGATGTACTCAGTCACTGCAATGGTGAAGCTCTCCAATTATTGTCAGGATCAGCACTGCAACCCTTCCAAAAGATACAGCAGTGAAGATAAGACACAAAATTCCAGAGTAACTCAGCAGGACGGGCAGCATCTCTGGAGAGAAGGAACGGGTGATATTTTGCGTCGAGACCCTTCTTCAGAACTGAAACTGAAACGTCACTCATTCCTCTTGAGAGATGCTGCCTGCCCAGCTGAGTGACTCCAGCACTTTATGTCTATCTTCAGCTTAAACCAGCATCTGCAGTTCCTTCCTACACAGGTACAGCAGTGACACGGCTTTAGGCAGCCGAAGTATTGCTCACCATAGACTACCTGAAAGCCACCTGAAAACTCCAAAGAAAGAAGTTATTTGAAAACACCCGCATAAAATTAATGAAACAATTAAAAGTTCAAACACAAGTTTATTTAAAAGAACATGAAAAATTTATTAGGTAATAAAAAACATGATACATTGAAATACAGAAAAATAAAATCTTTTCTATACTTGAACAAAAATCAGTGACCCGATTCATATAAATATGCCATTTATGGTTGGCGTGAAGATGAGGGGCTAGATATGCAGGATGACTTCAACAATATGGTTGGACCCATTTTAAAATACGGAAAAAAGAACAATGTGGCAGACATGTTCAGTAGCCCCTGAAGAGATGAGGGAGCACTCTGCACGTTAACACCATGCTGGTTGCTTTCAATGTGAGCATGAAATTGGTGCTTCTTGCCTTTTTAGAAGATTGCTTTATACAAACTATTCAATGGGACTTTATTGTCATAGAGCCATAGAGCGATACAGTGTTGAAACAGGCCCTTTGGCACAACTTGCCCACACCGACCAACATGTCCATCCACACTAGTCCCACCTGCCTACGTTGGGCCCACATCCCTCCAAACCTGTCCTATCCCATCCCTGTACCTGTCTAATTGCTTCTTAAATGTTGTGATAGTCCGTGCCTCAACAATCTCCTCCGGCAACTCATTCCATACAACCACCACCCTTTGTGTGATAAAGTTACTCCTCAGATTCCTATCAGATCTTTCCCCCTTCACCTTAAACGTATGGTCTCTGGTTCTAGATTTCACAACTCTGGGCAAGAGACTCTGTGCGCCCATCTGATCTTTTCCTTTCATGATTTTATACACCTCTATAAGATCACCGCTCAGTAGAACCCGGGCATCATCTGTAGGACAGCATGGCTGATGTCCACCACCGGTGTGCCTCCTTGAAGGCAGCGGCCCCATTGGAAAAAGTGCATCGCCAGCACGTGCCAACTGCGAGCACGCTTGGTGTTTAGGTATCGCTGCAGGGTCCTGAGGCGGAGAGCCGCCACCTGGGTCTGAATGCACACCAGCGACTGACTGCCCTCACTGCCCCAGCCGAGAAACAACCTTCGTTTCTAGCTCCTGCCAGTTTGCCGCCAGGTCTCCACAGTGGGACTCAGGTAGGCTCCCAAGTAGGGGAGGTGCGTGGTGCAAAAAGGCCTGATCTCCTATGGGAGGGAGTCCACCTGCCAGGGACCCACCAAGAGTCTGAAACATTTCCCCCAGTTGATCCTGGCAGAGGAGGCAGCAGAGACCAACCCAATGGCACTTGCGCACCCTCAGCAGGTCGACGGGATCGATGAACATTAGGAGCATGTCATCGGTGTAGGCCGAGATGACTACTTCCATGTAGAACCATCAACCTCCCTCCAAAATAGCCTCAGGAAAGGCTCGACGCAGATGGTGCACAGTTGGGCAGACATGGGGCAGCCTTGATGTACTCTCTGGAAAGGAATGGGAGCCGTCGAGGACCTATTTACTTTGATGAGGCACTGCACGGCGCTGTATAAAAGCTGGATCCGGGCCACAAAGTGCATTTTTGCCCATTATAATCTTGTCATCTTTAAGCTGCCAAATCAAGTTACCAATTGTCCCTTAGCAACAGCACTGCTCCAAACAAAAATGTCCAACCAGCCAATTAAAATATTCTCTAGTCAGAACCATGGCAACAGTGACATTGTTAATGAAAGATAAACAAATTCCCAACAACCTCCATGAGGAAACAGCGGCACATAATATAAACATAATTATTATAACACCATTTGGGTATGTCATGGTCATGCAACAAATGAGATACCGCTGGTGAATTACTTTCTAAAAAATCAACAGACAGTATTGTATGATGGCAGGAGAATGGGGAGAAGGCAGGGGTTAGGAGGGAGAGATAGATCAGCCATGGTTGAATGGTGGGGTAGACTTGATGGGCCGAATGGCCTAATTCTACTATTCCTTATGACCTTATGAGAGAGGTGAAGGCTGCACAACAAAGGGTTTATTGCTAGCTGTGCTGAATTATAACTAGCAAATAGTGTCGGAGATGCAACAAAGTTTGCAAAGGAAGGAGCTGCAGGGAAACATCTGATAACTGTCCACTCATACCACGCGTGATTCCAAATGTGACTACGGTCTTTTGCCAGCAAAACATGCCATATGGAGGTCACTGTGTGTGTGGAGTTTTACGTTCTCCCTGTGACTATCTGGGATTCCTCCCGGTGCTCCGGTTTCCTTCCACATCCCAAAGATGTGCAGGCTTATAGTTTAGTTGGCCTTTGTAAATCACCCATAGTGTGTAGGGAGTAGATGAGAAAGTGGGAGGACATAGAACTAGTGTAAACAGGTGATCGATGGTGGTCCAAAGGGACGGTTTCTATACTGCATTTCTACACCAACCTAAACTAATTGGGGACGGTCATTAAATGATAGCTTTTCTCCTGAAGACAAAGACCCGCATATAAAGTGGAAATGTTAATAGCTGACTAACTCAATATTAACATACCCTGATGTCAATTTTCTGGGACTATTGTGAGGTACCTTGCCCAATTGCAGTATCGAACAAAAACTAGTGCCAAGAGCTGATGTGTTTTTGGTGCAGCAGGAAAAACTCTGATGGAGAGTTCCAAAAATTTGAGGTGAAACTCTCTAGCGTCCAAAGGCATGCAACAGCCTCAGTGGCTACTGGGAATTCTGCCCGGCAACTCCATGGAACGGCTTCAGTGGCTACTGGGAATTCTGCCCGAGGCCTGAACCTTCTCCACAAAATCTCCTCCACTCAAAAAAAGTAGGACAGGTTCCTTTGGAGGAATGTGCTTTGATCAGCGTGATTCTCCACTGTTACACCAGACTCAGTGTCATCAATATCCTTCATCTTTGATGGTGGTAAGAGGCCATCGGAGAGATAGACATCAAAGTAGCTTCTTCTCATACAACCCCCACTGCAATTGAATCAGCAACACCTAGAAAAGCAAAGAGTAAGACAGAGAAACAGTTTCCATTTATAATAATTACCAATATTTATTCTTATATGTTATTTCTCTATGATGTTGAGCCCCCACTCAAATACAATGATGAAGAGGCCTGGGGTGGAAGATTGCAACCTTCACGTGGTCCGCCCTGTTTCGATTAATGCAATCAACTCAACGTGCACAAACGGAAGATCAAATAGAACAAGTTGTCCAACAACTTTAGGCTGTGCACGCCACACAAAAGAAGAAGAAGAGGAAGATGAAGAGACCTGCTTGGATGACTTACTGAGCACCCTTCACCCCAACCAACCAAAAGGAAACGATGACAATTCACGCTCACAACAGCAAGAATGGTCTACAGTGCTACGTATCAGGAAACCTTTATGGACAGGAATTTACCATGGAGGAATAAAGGGTGAGGGTTGGAACTGAATGATGAAGTACATTAGTGCATCTCCTCAGGTACTGGGTTACTATATTACTAATGTGAATGGAATGAAAGTAACTTCCCTGTGCAGGGAGGAACTGTAGATGCTGGTTTATACCGAAGAAAGACACAAAGTGTTGGAGTAACTCAGCGGGTCATCCCTGGAGACAAAGGATAGGCAATGTTTCCGATCGGTAACATTCTTCAGAGAAGTACTTTCCTGACAACTATCAGGATGCCAAATGAATTAAATTAGGGCCAGCCGCTGACCGAACGAGCTCCAAGAACATACATATACTTAATGTTTGCATTAACTGTCTAATTCAGAGGTCACAAGTGCAAGGACAGTTGAAATAGCTAACCGGGAATTGTTCCTGTATGGAAACTGGATAACGTGAGTTCAGTGAGCTTTAATCCACGAAAGCCCCAATTCTGCAATGTTCAGATTTTAGACCTGGTTTGGTATGGACGCTCCTGTCTCTCAGTCAAGGTTGTGTGGGTTTATGACTACTGGGTAGGAAGGAACTGCAGATGCTGGTTTAAACCGAAGATAGACACAAAAAGTTGGGAATAACAGCGGGACAGGCAGCATCTCTGGAGAGAAGGAATGGGTGACGTTTCGGGTCGAGACGCTTCTTCAGTTACTAAATAACTGGAATCTCCTTTGCTAGATCAAAGATCTACATAAAATGAAAGAGATTTTAATTCATGGATGTGATGACATAAAGAAGCACCAGCCTCAGTAATGAAAGGGGAGATTGGGTTTTGTCTCTTTCTCTCTCTCTCTAATGTCACAGCCAGTCCCCCACATTGTCTGGATTGCTTCATTTTGAAAAGCAATCCAAACGAGGGAGTCAACACCAATCAAATGTTATTATGTATGTTTAATGTGGTGGAAGGAGGAAAATTGGTCTTGTTCTCAGCAGATGCTCAACTGAACAAGCAGGAATACCCAGCACTGAATATCAGAACTAGGAAGATATTGTGTAACAGCCTAATCAATCTCGAGCATAAATATTAATCAATGCATATTCCCAGAATGAATTATAACTTTTAAAATGAACGGCACAGAGAACTTACCACAAACATTTCTGCCCATTTTGATGTATACATAGCCATTAATTCCCCATTCGACTCCCCATGAGTTTCGCACTATCCAGTATGGGATATCACCTGAATTCAAAAAAGGAAATATATGAATTTTATATCATATTAGCCCATTTTGTTTCAAAGAACATTAATACATTGGTATCAACCTTTCCATGACTGATCAAACACAGAACCATCAGACTTAGCTTGTATATGAAATTAATGCTTATCCTGTCTTTAACTCCAGAATGGAACTATTCAAGTTGTCAAAGACAGAAAATTAATTAGATTTATATCTTTATGCTCCTAGTTTGTGCTCATTTAATATTAGGCCCTTCTGAGTCCTTTCCTTGAAAATTTGAGACTAATAGGATGTTAACTTGTAATGTAAGGTTAGAAGGAAATAATGTTATTTTTTGTAACAACATTGCACCAGTAAATATACTGCTTGAAAATAGGGTCGCAAAATGCATATTCATTTGTAGGAATATGTGTTTGGGACACAATGCAATGTAAAATGGAAATCAAAGAAATGGTGGACAATAAGTTATCATGTTTATTTTTTAAATACAGATGTGGAACTTCAGATATTTAAGTTATTAACAGGTGATCCTTAACCATTTAGAAGACTGAGAAAGGACAGCTGTTAGACCTAAATCCCTTGATATCTGCAAATAAAAATATGTGCAATATTATTATTATTCTGCATTATTAATATTATTCTGCATATAAAAATATATAGCAGAAAGAGTAAATATATCCATCAGAAACCAAATAATAAAGAATTTGTAAGAGACAGGAACTTGATCCAAATATGGAACATGTTACTTCAATAGAAATTCTAAAGGATCATAAATGGAGACTGGAAGAAACTTAAGACCGATAAGGAGACAAGGAACTGCAGATACTGGGATCTTGAACAAAACCTAAAGTGCAGAATAAGTCAGCGTGTCGGGCAGCATCTGCGGAGGAAATGGATAACCAATGTTCCAGGTCAGGACCCTTCACATTCTTTAGACACTGCTAAGAGAGTTCTTAGAAAGCATCCATGGCCCTTAAGAACGGCAATTTTGTAAAATGGAGAAGTGCTATAGTTAAATTAACAAGAAAATAATTACTTAATGACTAACCTAACCAGCCATGACTATTTATAGTATAGGAATTGTTCTTACAGGATAGCAAATTAATAATAATCGTAGCTATAAATCGGAGAGAAGTTTTCTTGGATTGTGAATGAGCAACTGAGACGAAGTGTTTGGAACTTTAGCACCATGTAGAAACTACATAATGCTCAGTCCACATAACGCTTCCTCCGTCTGAAGCAGAGTTCCGAACTGAAACATCATCTATTCTTTTTCTCCAGAGATGCTGCCTGCCCCGATGTGTTCCATAGCATTTTGTGTCTATCTTTGGTATAAACAAGCATCTACAGTTCCTTCCTTTCCATAATGCTCCATGTGTCCTAGGCTACTAAATTTGTACAGATCAAGTTGGTTTTACTTTAAAATATCTGGGGCCAATATCCTAGCCAGCTACTTATCTAATACTGAGGGGAAGCTGGACTAGTTTGGTAAGGACGCAGACACTGGGATATTACACTGAAATAGAATAAAATTGGTGCCTCAAGACTTGGATGGATAGCACGAAAGTAAGAAAAAGTCGTTTTAGGCAGGATGAGACAAATTAGTCTTACAAGAGTTATATGGTATGTTTACTAAGCATGAAGATAATCACATTGTGTTTTTGACAAACTGGGAGTCATGTACAGTTATGACAATAACATTGGCTATGAAAGGGCAGGATTGGATATTATACTCCTGGACGCTAATAGACCAGAAACCAGAAGGTGCTGGAGATACTTAGCAATTGATGCTTGTGTACCGAAACAAAAAAAAACCGTGGAACAATTTGCTTTCCTGCGGAGTTTTCTAAAAGTGGCATGGTTAGCAATTTTTAGAGATGGTCACTCTACAGCTTAAGAAAATGCAGAGAAGGAATTGGTGGGGAAGGTAGGTGTGGGGCAGAGACATAATCAGAGAAGCCTCCATGCGCTTTTCTAGAATTGTTTTCCATGTTGGAGAATAGTGGTGGTGAATATTCATCCGGGGAGTGCAGTCAAAGGAAAGATCATTATCCATGAGCTGGACGCGGACTTCTCCCCATAACCTTTGACACCCTTAAGGGCCTGTCCCACTTAGGTCACTTTTTAGGCGAGTGCAGGAGACACTGCGCTCGCCACATGATCACCACATGGTCGCCACATGTTCGCGCCGGTAGTCTCTGGTGAGACTCCTTCATTTGTCACGAGGAGTTCCCGCATTCTGGGAACTGGTTGCAGCCTCAGTATAGTCAACATGTTGAAAATGTTTCTGCAACCAAAAATTGGTCGCCATGGAGAAAGTCAATGATCCTGTAGTCGTAGGTGCAGTTGTAGTGGGGTCGCCATGTAGTTATAGGTAGTTATAGGCAGTTGAGGTAGTCATAGGTAGTTTTAGCCTTTGCTGACCGGGCATTTTCATTGGCTCATTAGGGAAAAAAAAAGAGATGCTGCCTGTCCCGCTGAGTTACCCCAACATTTTGTGTCTATCTACAACTTTTTCTTGTTTTAGAAAGATTATTTTTGATGAAATCATTCATTTACAAACCCATTCCCCTGGCCAGTGGCAGATTTTAGAGCTTCTATAAGGAGCACGGGAGATGTAGGTTGTTGGCAAGATGGGAAGGATCTGTGGCACAACCGGGGTAGTAATGATGAAGGCAACTGGGGGGAAGTGAACTGATATTGCTTTGATAAATGACCAAAATTCACTTCAATTTTGTAAAGCTATATGTACTATTAATTTAAAATCTAACTTTTAACTAACACTAAACATGGTGACTAAAAACATCCATATCTACGGTTCGGCAATGTGAAAATAACATGTGCATGACCCTTGGAATAATCGTGGGTGGCCAGATGTGCACCACTATTCTAAGTTATTTATTTGATTCTCTGCATTTAGAATACAGTTTACATTTCAAGTCGTACAAACTTGTGAAGGGAACAAGTTGGGGGTTTCGATCGGTGACATATTAAATTGGTGACAGGGCATCACAGTGGGGCAGCAGTTGAGTTGCTACCTTACAACGCTTACAACACCAGAGCCAGGATCGGGCTCGGTCATGGCTACAGGGTGTTGTCTGCACAGAGTTTGTACATCCCTATCTGACTGCGAGGCTTTTCTCCGAGATCTTCGGTTTCCTCTCACACTCCAAAGGTGTACAGGTTAGTAGGTTAATTGGCTTGGTATAAGTTTAAATTGTCCATAGTGTCTGTTGGGTAGTGTTAATGTGCGGGGATCGCTGGTCGACGCGGACCAGGTGGCCTGAAGGGTCCGTTTCCGCGCTGTATCTCTAAACTAAACTGAACTGAATGAAGTTTGGTCATGTAATTGCATCCCACGTACCTGTTTTGTCATAACCAGTGATGACGACTGCATGATTGGGTTCTTCATGAGAGCAATGGTGCTGGATAATGCCACCCAGGTAGTCCTGCCAACTGATGGCATCAACCAAGGCCACCAGGGGTCCCCATTCCAATAGTTTCTGCATCAATGCTTGTTCGTTGTATCTGCGTGACAGTAATTTTCACAACAATGGCTCGTAAAAGAGTTATTCTTTGGAGTATTGATCAATGAAACTTGCAGGATAAACATTAGTCTGGTCGTCTGTGCATACAGAGGCAGCTCAATGAGCAACACTGATTTTAATTTTATCCAAAAGACGGCTCAACCAACTGCACCCCACCTGGATGCCAGCCTCAATTTCAAGAGAGAGCTAGATAGGGCTCTTAAAGATAGCGGAGTCAGGGGATATGGGGAGAAGGCAGGAACGGGGTACTGATTGGGGATGATCAGCCATGATCACATTGAATGGCGGTGCTGGCTCGAAGGGCTGAATGTCTTACTCCTGCACCTATTGTCTATTGTGCTAGAATGTTTTAGTGAGACGGCAGAGGGTAATGATGTATATTTTCATGTTTGGAAGCCAGTGACTAACAGTGGACCACAGGAATTGCTGCTGGGGTACTTGCCGCTTGTTAAATACATTAATGTGAATGTGGGAGGTCTGGTTAATAACTCCTGAATTGGAGCAGTTAAGTTGTTAAGCTGTGAGGAGAGGTTGAATAGACTGGGTTAGTTTCCTTTCAAGCGGAGAAGCTGAATTTGCTCGAATTTGCTCGAATTTGACAAGCAAATGATGAAAAGGGTTGACGAGGATGAACAGCCAACATCAATTTGTCTGTTTGTGGCCTGCCTGACCTGTTGAGTATCAGCAGTTTTTTCTTAAAATTCTATGCTCTACATACAACGCATATTTTCTTGAAAAAATATTCAATGTTTTTCTCAAATCAAAATAATAAAATGATAAAGTCTCCAATACTGAGCAAACAATTTAAGTGTAAGAAAGCATAACAATGAGAAAGCACACAAGGGGAAATAACCATGGACTTTAAAATAATCAAAATACTGAATGAAATGTTGCACTTGATCAGACAGCACATGGATCTGCAAAGGTTGGGAAAACCTGATGAATGTGGCTGATTTTCTTGAAATAAAAGTAGCAGAGAGGGGAATGCCTGTGGATGTTATTCATATAGAGTGTGGGAAGGCAGATGCTAAAGTTTGTCCTGAGAGCTAAAGATGAAACTAAAGGAATTTAAGTCAAATTATTTGTCTGGTTAGCAGAAATACCCAGGTACTTCAACTGGCAGAATGCCATCAGTGAGCTGGGTTGTCCTGTAGGGTTCCTCACTGGAGTACTAAACATCCTAAAATATTTAGGCAACTGCCATGAAAGCCACATTTCTAACAAATGCTGTTGAAATTGGAGAGGTATCAGCATAAACAGAAACATAATAAAATAGATATTAATAGAGAGATAGAGTCATACATTGTGGGAACAATACTTGTCTTGGTATGCTCGGGATCCGGTTTACAGTAGCACACCACTATCTCTCTCTCTCTCTCTCTCTCTCTGCCTCCGTCCGCAGTGCTGATCACGACTCAGCCCGTCGGTCAACCCCTCTCGTACAGGAACACATCAGATTTATTAGCA
The DNA here is from genome assembly GCA_963514005.1 of Raja brachyura. The sequence goes on from OY740781.1 coordinate 167,219,641, forward strand.
AGAGAGAGAACAAAAATAATACTTGTCTCGGTATGTGTGGGGTCCGGTTCACAGCAAATCGCTCTCTCTCTCTCTCTCTGCCTCCGTCTGTGGCACAGATCGCAACTCAGTCCGTCAGTGAACCCCTCTCGTACATGAACTAACTCTGGCTTACTGGCGCCTGCCTTTATACAGGTAAGGAATCAGCTGTTGAAATAACCGCCGGTAACTCTTGGCCAAAGCGCTGCACCCGAATGCAAACTATAACCAACGAGCACCCCCCCCCCCCCCCCCACCCCAGTTTGGCGTGCAAATCAATACACACAGCACTACGGACTTGTAATATGCACTACGATGCCGGTTTGGCGCACAAAGATTTAAACAGAGCGCTGTCGTCTTAGTGCGTGGGAATTTAAACAAAGAGCTGTTAGCTGCAGTGCTATGGGTCCTACATATAGTGCTACAGGTCACAGTGCATTGCCGTTTAAATATAGCGCTACCGGTTACAGCGCTATGGGCTTTAAACATAGCGCTATTGCCACAGCACTATGGGTCACAGACTGTGCAAAAAATTCTCGTATAACATTCCCCCCCTCGAACAGTCAGGTTACCGTTACATCTGGCCCACAGGCATCACCTCATTACAACCGGCCCGCAGGCGTTTCCTCGTTACAACCGGCCCGCAGGTGTTACCTCGTTACATCTGGCCCGCAGGCGTTACCTCGTTACATCCGGCCCGCAGGCGGTACCTCGTTACATCCAGCCCGCAGGCGTTACCTCGTTACATCCGGCCCGCAGGCGTTACCTCATTACATCCAGCCCGCAGGCTGTAGTAAAGTCCACATAGACGTGATGCCAATCAGCATATACAATGTCATAATATTATGAATAAATGAATGAATGAATGAATAAGTTTATTGGCCAAGTATTCACATACAAGGAATTTGCCATGGTGCTCTGCCCGCAGGTGACAACGACATAGTGACAGTTAGGAATGACACATAAAACATTAAACATTAATGATAAAACATTATGGATTAAACATGTGAATTAAATAAAATACCAGAGCAAAAGTTAAGGCCAACAAGATTGTCCCAATGGTCAGTCCCCAGTGCACCACTGTTGTCCACCAGCCTCCAAACATCCCGTAAAGCCACCATCCTCCCGAGGGATTGTAGTCATGGTACTGTTCTCCGACCCTTCGAATCGTCACCACGGTTTCCTGGATGTGGTCAGCGAGGTTGGTGATGTTCTCTTTTACCCCACTCAGGGTCAAACCAGTCACCGAGCCTGTGTGACCACGCATGATACAAATTAACGGGCCTGTCCCACTTAGGCGACTTTTTAGACAAGTGCAGGGCTCGCCTAATGATCACCACATGGTCGCCACATGTTCGCTGGTGGTCTCTGGTGAGACTCCTTCATGGTTGCGAGGAGTTCCCGCATTCTGGGAACTAGTAGCGGCCTCAGTATGGTTGCGGCAAAAAATCGATATCCTGTAGTCGTAGGTACAGTTGTAGTGGGGTTGCCGTGTAGTTATAGTTAGTCGAGGTAGTCATATGTAGTTTTAGTTAATCGCCTTTGCTGACCGGTCATTTTCATTGGCTCATTGGGGAAAAAAAACACAAGCACGAGTTTTCAGAACTAAGGATAACCGACCGGTAATGTTAATGCCCGCCGAACTTCACAGCTGTGTATCTCTGACATTAAAAGTTATCTGGCTTCTTTAAAGTGTCTCCACTCCTTTTCTCCCCTTCTCCCCTCCCCCCCCCCCCCCCCCCCTCTTTTAAAGGACTTACCGTACACTGTGCTAGCCGTCTTAACCTTCATGTTCATCGTGGTGTGTGTATGATTCACCTTGGCTTTGCACCGTGTGAATTTCAGACAGCGCTCCCCCAGCTTGCCCTGGCCCCTGCCTTTGCGATGTGTGTGAGAGTGTGAGTTGACAGTCGCCGGAAGTCGGCTGAAAAATCGCCTAAATGGGACAGGAACATAACTTGTTTTGTTGGAGGTCCCAAGCTTTAATCCCGTCATCAATACCACCAGAGATAATCTGATTGCTTGTGTCATTAAACGTTGCTGCCAGTACTTGGTATGTGTTGAGAAATGTATGGATTACAGTCATCTTCCGAATATCCCATAGCTTCACTGTTTCGTCTTAGCTTCTGGTACAGACCAACTGTGGTCCTCGTAGGGCTGGATAGCATGAATTCGTAAAGGATGTGTAACCTTTGTCTCTTGATTCCCTCACCCGTTCACTGTTCCACACTACTAGTTTTATCTGTTGCTGGTGTAAAAAGCCTCTTGGTGCCATCTGTGTTATAATGCAATTCCTTCACTGCTCCACTGTGACCTTTCAATGTAGCAAAATTATCGCAGTCGCCATATATATTCCAAAACAAGATCAAATCCTGCAGATGCCAGTGTTGATCCATTTGAGTGAAATTTACCACGATAAATTTCTCCCTCGTGACCCGTTAAAAGCATTCGAGGAGTTGAAGACTCTGGGTTCTTGGTCCTACCTGCAGCACGGCATGCTGCGGGCTCCCCTGCACTGAGGGCAGCAGCTCGTTGCGGTGATGCTTGGCCTGCGCCAGCGCCATCTTGTTTGCTATTTCTTTTAACCAAACATTTTCTATTCCAATCGTCAGATCCTGCCGACTACACCAAATGTCACAAGGGAACAGGTTCAAGGATCTGACTAGTAGAACAGAAAAAGGCTCACTCGTCTGTTTAGTTACAAATCAGTTGTTTGGCAAGAGAGAACAAAAACAATACATGTCTTGGTATGCGCGGGGTCCGGTTTACAGCAACGCACCTCTTTCTCTCTCTCTGCCTCCGTCTGCGGTGCTGATCATGACTCAGCCCGTCGGTGAACCCCTCTCCTCTGTTCGGGCAAAATTTGCGTATAACACCCTCTGTGTGGAAATGTTATCTCTCAGGTTCCTATTAAATCTTTCCCCCTCACCTTAAACCTATGTCCTCTGGTTCATGATTCCCCTACTCTGGGCAAGAGACTCTGTGTGACTACCCAATCTATTCCTCTCATGATTCTATTCACTATATATATTAAATACACTGTAATATATTAAATGAATGCTCAAAAATATGCAGATAGGTTTCAAAGTAGGCAAACATTAAGTTATGCGTGAACAATGTTTAAAAGACAGAAGCAGTAAGGTCTAAGGGAACTGAGGGATGTGTGTGTGTGCATGTGTACTGTTATGACAATGCCAGCAACGTACACTGCAAATAACAGAAAGGTTTATGGATTGCTAGCTTTGAGGGATAAGGCAGTTCTTCGCTGTGTTTGATAATGGCATCGGAGAAGAGCCCAACGTGTGAGAAGGAAAAGTGGCTACTTGTCCTGACATGAAGCATGTCACATTCCACTTCATAATGAGCCCGTGTCCTCAGCCTAAGATCTCTGGCGGCCCTCTATGGTGAAGGGGCTTCCCTGCTGCGGCGACCTAATCCGCGAGTTCACTTCCTTTTGTTTGACCAGGGCTCACGAGGCAACACCTGGTCAAATGCAGCTTTGATGTCAATGGCAGTCACTTGCACCTCATGTCTGAGGTTCAGCTTTTTGGTTTGTGTTTGAGGCTGGGATGAAACATGGAGTGCAGTAAGTCCCAAGGAAAGCCAAACTGAGCATTTATGAGAAACTCAGAGACACAAGAAACCGCAGATGCTAGAATCTTGAGCAAACAAAACAGGTCAGGCAGCCTCTCTGGAGGGAAGGGACAGGGGACATTTCAGGTCGGGACCCTATTTCAGATTGAAGGATCTCGACCTGAAATGTCGCCTGCCCATTCCCTCCAGAGATGCTAACTGACCTACTGAGTTACACCAGCACTTTGTGCCTGGGCAAGTGATAGGTGGATGCAGGTGATGGAGGAGGAGGGAGTGATTGGCAGATGGTGGAGATGGTAATAAAGGCTAGAGGTCATAGAGTGATACAGTGTGGACACAGGCCCTTCGGCCCAACTTGCCCACACCGACTAACATGCCCCACCTGCCCACGTTTGGTCCATATCCCTCCAAACCTGTCCTATCCATGTACCTGTCTAACTGTTTCTTAAATGTTGGGATCGTCCCAGCTTCAACTACCTCCTCTGGCAGCTTGTTTTATACACCCACCATCCTTTGTGTGAAAAAGTTACCCCTCAGACTCCTATTAAATCTTTTCACCTTCACCTTAAACTTATGTCGCCTGGTCCTCCATTCACCTACTCTGGGCAAGAGACTGTGCATATAGGTGAAAATAAGACAAAGAGTGTCAAATACGAAGAGAGGAAGAGAAATTAAATGTAAGGCCGGAGAGATAGATATGGTTGGAAAGGAACAGGGGGAGTGGAGAGAGTGGGCTAAAGAGAAAAATGGGTCTAGGGAAGCATATGGGGGTGGTGGGGGGGGGAGAGGCAAGTTGACAGGGATAGTGGGAAATGGTAGACGAGTGCTGTACATGACGGGATGGGGGCAGTGAAAGAGAGTGAAGGTGCGGGTTTACTTCAAACTTGAGAATTGTCAAAAAGACCCCCCATAGGAGCAAGTTGATCAATGAGTCTCATTGAATGGATTCAATGAGACTTATTAATGACATTGTTCAAACTGCGTGCGAACGCAATGGATCTGTTTGGTGATATCAAACTCATTACTTTCATGGCAACATTTGCGATATTGTGTAGACAGCAAATAGGTTATGGTATTTAATTCCAGTCATTTCAAACTGTAAGACCTAATGAACTAAAGGAACTAAGATTACCTGAAGCTGTATGCCTTATAGCTTCTGATTGAAACACCAAATGTGGACTTTGGAAAATAATGGCACACTCCAGTTTTTGCATTGAAGGGATAAGTTGACTCTTCCACCAACTTTGCTTTACTCTGTAAAGGAAAATGTGCATATAAAAGCAATGGATTGAAACAGCAGGCTCAAGACCACAAAATTGTTGGAACTAAAGTTATATTGAATAGGGCAACATTATGCATGTTATCTCAGACCTCATCCTATGTGCACATGAAATGTTTGAACTTGGTTGTCTGTGGCCATAAATTGCACTGGAAATGAGACCACCAGGCTCATCTGAAGAAGGATCTCGACCCGAAACGTTGCCCATTCCTTCTCTACAGAGATGCTGCCTCACCCACTGAGTCACTCCAGCATTTTGTGTCTACCATCAGGCTCATTGGAGGTCTTTGAGCTATCTTTATGTGGACTTTATCGGACTTCAGTGTTACATCCTACACTAAATGTTGCACACTTTATCCTTTATCTATGTAGACAATAGACAATAGACAATAGGTGCAGGAGGAGGCCATTCGGCCCTTCGAGCCAGCACCGCCATTCAATGTGATCATGGCTGATCATCCCCAATCAGTACCCCGTTCCTGCCTTCTCCCCATATCCCCTGACTCCGCTATTTTTAAGAGCCCTATCTAACTCTCTCTTGAAAGCATCCAGTACTGTGCAAGCATATGTACTGTGAATGGCATCTCATTGTATTCAAGTGTGGTCTTTTCTTTGTCTAGACAGCATTCAAACAAAATCTTTTCAATGTTCCTTAGTACATGTGATTATAATAATAAACAAAACTAAGTAAACTAAATTTAATCAGCTATCTTCAACAATCAATAGGTGCACTGTCACATCAACTTCTTGGGTGTAACCACCTACCAGTGTGGATGTACTGTAGTTGTAGGAAGTAGCTGTAGGTGCTGGTTTAAACCAAAGATAGACACGCAACGCTGGAGTAACCCAGCGGGACAGGAAGCATCTCTAGCAGAAGGAATGGGTGACGTTTCGGGTTGAGACCCTTCTTCAGACTGAGAGTCACGGGACACTTTCAGTCTGAAGAAGGGTCACGACCCTAAACATCACCTAAAAGTTTGAAACCATGGACAGGGAGCCATTCGCACCAAATAAAGCATGAGGTAAAGAGTTCCTGGTCTGTTGTGAGGTGTTAAATTTGCTGCAGAAAGGTCCACAAGTCAAGGACTTTGATGGTGTGAGACAGGAATTTGCAAGTTTTAATGGAGTAGATAGTTTGTGGGCAAATGGTGTCTGGAAAATGTGTCGTTTTTAAAAGTACCATAATGAGAGTTCGATATGCGTATTCCTGTTAGAGTGAGGGGCAAGGCAGGCAGGCGTAGTGAATCCTGTATAATGAGAGTAATTGAGGCTCTGATCAGGAAAAAGGAGACATGGGTTTAAAAGGTTTCAGCAACAAAGATCCCTGTAAGTGATTAGGGGACCAAGGAGTATGCTTAAGACAATCAGGAGGGAAAAAAGGGGGCATGAGATAACTCTGGCAGTTAAGATTAATGAGAACCCAAAGAGATTGTATGTATATAATGGGGAAAAGGGTTACTCTCAGAGAGACCAATCTCAAAAAGCAAATGGTCATCTGTGTGTGGCTGCAGGAGATGAGCCAGGTCTTCAATGTACTTGGACAATGTATAATGTACTATGTATTGAGCTTCCCCTATGTTTTACCATGGAGAAAGATGTGAAAACAGTGAACTTGGGAAAGTTAATGGTGAGAGCAATCTGTATTATAATTGAGAAGATGCTGGATGTCCTATATATATATATGAAGGTAGATAAATCTCTGATACCCAATCATGTATATCCAAGCACAATATGGGAAGCAAGAAAATAAATTGCAGGAGACCTGGCTGAGGTATGCAAATCATTGTTAGCCATGGTGAGGTGCCTCATGACTGGAAAGTGGCCAATGTTGTTCATCTATTTAACAGGGGCTGCAATTAAATATATGTGAACTATTGACCGATAAGCCTAACATCTGTGGTAGTAGGCAAGATATTGGACAGGATTCTGATGGTAAGATGTGCCTGTGTTTGGAAAGACAAGGGTTTATTAGGGAGAGTCAGCATGTTTTTGTGTGTGGGAGATCATGTGTCACAAATTTGATTATGTTGTTTTGAAGAAGTAACCAAGAAGGTTGATCAGGGCAGTGCTGCAGGTGTAGTCTATATAAACCTTTGATAAGGTTCACATGGTAGGCTGCTCTGGAAAGTTTGATCGCATGGTAATCAGGGGGAGCTAGCTAACTGGATACCGAATTGAGCATTTGGTCGGAAGTAGAGGGTGATAGTGGAATGATGTTTTTTTGAATTGGAGGCCTGTGATGAGTAGTGTGCCCCAGGGATCAGTGCTGGACCCATTACTGTTTGTCATCTATATTAGTGATTTAGATGAGAATGTACAAGGTGGGATTAGTTATAGTGCAGATGACACTAAATTGGTGGTATAGTGATAGTAATATTGAAGATGGTTAACAAGAATTACAGTAAGCTCTAGATCAGCTGTGCAAGTGGGCTAGGGATTGGCAAATGGAGTTTAATTCAGATAAATGTGAGTTGTTGCATGACAGAAAGTGGCAGGGTCCTGGGTAGAATTGTAAAACGGAGGAACCTTGGAGTACAAGTACATAGTTCCTTGAAAATGGCATCACTGGTTGACAGAATGGAGAAGGTGACTTTTGGCACTTTAGCCTTCATTAGTCAGGGAACTGAATGGAGAAGTTAAGATGTTATGTTACAGTTGCATGGGCTATTTAGGACTTACGTGATAGTTTGAGTTCAGTTTGAGTCACTCAGCAAGAGATAAGATGACATTAAGCTGAAAAGGGTGCAGAGATAATTTACGAGGATGTTTCCAGGACTCGAAGGCCTGAGCTATAGGGAGAGGTCCAAGGCTTTATTCCTCGGAGCGCAGAAGGCTGAGGGATGATTTTATAGAGGCGTAAAAAGTTGTGAGCGAAACAGATAGGGCAAATGCACAGTCTTTTTCCCATGGTTGGGGAATTAAGAACAAGAAGGAATAGCTCTAAGGTGAATGAGGGAAGATTTAATAGAAAGCTAAGGTGTCATTATCTTTACACAGAGGGTGATGGGTACATGGGAGTTGCTGCCATAGGAAATAGTTGAGGCAGGTACAATAACAACCTTGAAAAGACCATTTCACAGGTACGTGGATGGTAAAGGTTGAAAGGGATATGGGTCAAACGTTGGCAAATGGGACTATCATAGATGGGGCATCATGGTTGGCATGGATAGATTGGGCCAAAGGACCTATTCCATGCTATATGACTATAAATTCCTTTAAGCATTTTCTCAACGTTTACCTTTGGGGCTCCAATTCACGTATCCAACAGATTATCTATCTCCAGTGGAAGATCAGAACCCAATTTTGCATTTTCGCATCAATGACTGCTTCCACCGCACATATACCCTACCACAACACCCAAGTTCAACTCCAAATCTCCCACCTCCCCTCTGGCTCCTCCCTATCTGATAGAATTCACAACCTCCACTGTACATTTGCTGCTTTGACATCCGATATCCATACCGCTGATATTACTCCATCTTCTAAGTCCAGGTCCATCCATCCTGCTTACATTCCCTGACCGTTCTCTGAAAGCATGTTCTCCTTTAAATACTTCCAAATTCTCGCTGCAAGAATGCCCCATGGCAGTGCATATGGCCCTTGTGTGGCGCCAGGGACACGATTCATCAGGTATTGTGCAAAATGGAACAAACTCACAACAGAGAAATGCTGAGAATCCAAGGACCATTAGCAGTTGTACAAATGTACAACTAATAACCCATATATCCCTCACTCTTCCATGATAATTCTGAGAGAATCAATCTTCTTCAGTCAATGCAGAGATTTTGGATGGGATAAACATATTAAAAAAGAAGTATTATTGAATTGGGTAAACTAACAGGTCCAGATTAAATGTATCTCAAAACTGCCAAAACAATCAAGGAAGGGCAACATGGTAGCATTACGGTTAGTGCTGCTATCTCAAACAGCTCAATAGATCAGAGTTTGATCCTGACATTGGTTGCCCTCTGTGCAGAGTTTGCATATTTTCACTGTGACTGGGTGGGTATGCTCCAGTTAAATTCCACCTCACAAAGGATAATTGATAGCTTTCCTGTAAATAATTTAAACTTTTCAGAATGCTATCAGAGTGCATATTCAGCACATTTCATTTTAACTTCTTATAGTTTGGCTTAGTTTAGAGATACAGCAAGGAAACAGGCCCTTCGGCCCACCGAGTCCACAACAACCATGGATCCCTGCACATTAACACTGTCCGACACTCACTAGGGACAATTTACACTTATACCAAGCCAATTTACCTACCTATCCACATGTAAGTCTTTGGAATGTGGGAGGAAACCAAAGATCTCGGAGCAAACTCACGCGGTCACGGGGAAACGTACAAACTCCATACAGACAGCACCCGTAGTTGGGATTGAACCCGGGTCTCCGGTGCTGCAAGCGCTGTCCCACCTGGGCGTTATTTACGCGTAATTTACGTGACGTCATTTACGCGTCACGACACATGATGCGCGAGTTGTGTCACGCACGTGACGCGCGCATGGTGTGCATTACGCGCGCATGGTGCGTGGTGAGGTAGGCAGTGACGCCCAGTCACGTGCGGCGCCCCAGAAGTTTGGGATGTACAAAATCTTCGCGTGCCATCTGCCATCCAAGAACCTGGACTGTTGGAGGAGATCATTGCCAAAATTCACTAGATTCAGGCACAGAGACGGTGGAGAAAAAGCAGTGGAAATAGATTTGGATATATTTGGTTATGATTCTGTAATAAGTCATGCTCCCACAACTTTCAGTCTGAAGGGTCTCAACCCTTCTCAAACTTGCAGTCTCAAGGGTCTCAACCTGAAACGTCACCCATTCCTTCTCTCCAGAGATGCTGCCTGTCCCACTGAGTTACTCCAGCTTTTTGTGTCTGCCTTATGCTTAATAGATTAGCTGACCTGCCTTTGTGGATCATTTTCATCAATTTATTCCAAGCAGTCTTAAATTTCTTCAAAAATGTATTTACCAACCTGATTTAGCCACCTCAGGGCACTGATTGGTGAGCCACCACGACAACCACCATCCCTGTAAGAACAATCGATAACTTCTTGAGCACTGAGCATTTCCAGTTGTCCACTTTTAATTGCGAGAGAAGATTCAATACTCTCCACCACACTGAAGGCCCAGCATCCTCCACACTATAGCACAAAACAATCAGAAATTAGTCCAGATCACACGTCCTTTCTCCAACATCAAAGTTCATACAAAGTCAGAATTTTCTGACACCTGGGAACATTCATTTAAAAAAAAAAGATATCCTGGAAATTTCTTCACAGTTCTCAATAATGATCAGTCTACCAGAGCAAAACCATCAGATGATCATTAATCCCCTTTATGGAAGAACATCTATCTCCTCAGTCTAGATTCAGAGGCTAGAGACCCAGGAGCCATGTTGAGTCCAGTCCTTCTCAATCTGAATCTAGACCCAAGTCTATGGTGTGGATTTAAACCACATTGCATTATATTATTACTTGATGGGTACTGTATGTATATTCACGAGTTCTCCATGTGCTTCCAATCCTCAGATCTATACCTTTTCCTGGCAAGTTAATAAGCCTCTTTCTTGGCTTAATTTCTATTTTTAATTTTTCTGCTGGATTTTCGTGCCTGAAACTGTAACTTTAGAATAGGGTACTATTACCCAAGGACAGCCAGGTGAATGTAAAAATGCTTTCAATAATGCCCTCCTTATAAATATCTGAGGACTAGTGATTACATTGGAAGAGCTGCCCTGCAGACTATTGGAAATTATATCATTGCCTTGCCCTGAGGACCTTTCATCATGTTTTGCGCTGAAGGAGCGAGATTCAGAACACGACTGGCATCTCAGAACTGGGCATTCATGAAGCACTCCGTGCCACCAGCTCCATTACAGCTTGTAGCCCTGTTATCGGGTGGTACAGTGACAAAGCTAACAGAGCCCCTGCCTTGCAGTACCAAAGATTTAGTTTAGTTTAATTTAGAGATACAGCGTGGAAACAGGCCCTTCGGCCCACCAAGTCCACGCCGACAGTAGACAAAAGAGTGGGAGGAAACCGGAGATCCCAGAGAAAACCCGCGCAAACTCCGTACAGACAGCAGTCAGGATCGAACCCGGGTCTCTGCTGTAAAGCAGCAACTCTACCACTGCACCACCGTGCTGCCCATCTGGGTTCAATCCTAACCTTGGGTCTTGTCCACATGGTTTGCATAGCCTGTGACCTGGTTTTCTCCTACATCCAGGTTACTTTGGCTCGTGTGAGACTGGGATTCGGGTCCAGGTATTGTTTCGGTCCAGACCAGGATTGCAGCCTTTGAGCCAGGAATGAGCAGCTCGGGGGATATAGATCCATGACCCATGTTCGGTTCCGTCTTATCTTCTCAATCTGAATCCAGACGCAAGTCCACACATGTCTTTAGACCAGATTGCATTGTACAACCACTTGGTGGGTACAGGTCTGTAACAATGTGGTACTAATGTGGTGGGTGCTATTGCGTTATGCAGCATGGAAACAGGCCCTTCAGCCCAACTTGCCCATGCTGACCAAGAGCCCCACTTGCGCACATTGGCAACAAAATGGGTGCAATGCCGGAACGCACAGTCCATCAAGTTCTAACGCTGATGCACAATAATGCTGGGCACAGAGCTACCACTGCATTAAACTGTGGTGCAACAATGATAGGCATAGATTTGGCATGATCAACATTAAAATATCTTTATGAACTGAAAGACAATGCCTTGGGATTTCGCTAGATTTATTTCCGGTTTCTCCAAAAAAAAACGTCCCAATGCATCTAAGAGCAATATTATTGAAATGGTTTTTCATTAATGAAAATAATAGTACTCATCAAATGATGGCACCAGCAACCTTAAAGATAAAAGGGCTCCCCCAGGGAACCGCAGTCTATGGAGAGGCAGGCATGGTGCGGGGTGGTATCCTGATGGTCGGGGGTCGGAGTCCAACCTACGGAGCTGGGCCGACATGGGAGAGTCAGAGCCCCGAGATCGGACATTCGGGCCATGGTGGGAAAGTAGGACAAGGTTGGTGCCTTGAGGTCGGAGCGAGTCAGACCGAGGTCGGAGTCAGGCCAAGGTGGATAGGCCTCTCCACCGAGAACAAAGGGGGACCTGGCGTGGGGGGGGGGGGCATCGAGAACAAAGGGGGACCCGGCGTGGGGGGGGGGGAAAGAAAGTTAAGTACTTTTGTAACGTTGTTGGTGCCTTTGTGGCGATTCTTTTGTCTCCTTTGGATGCAAAAAGGAAGAATTTCACTGCACCCAGATGCACGCGAGTACCACCATCATCATCATCAAAAAGAAACTTACCGCTTTCTGATTTCGTACAGGTGTAACGACCCCTTTGTCCCTCCAGTCAAATTTTGCTGGCAATGCTGGTGTCTCGTTGTCCTCCGGAAATGACATGAAGTTCTGAAGGTGCGCAGGCCTTGAACCCAAATATGCCGCTGCAGATTTAATTGTCAAAAAATGTGTTTCCTTCCCACTTCATATCAGTTTCTATTGACGTGTAATTTAAAAATCACACCACATTAGTCCACATTTATTTATAAAGAAATTCTCACCCAGAGATTTGTGTATCTGTGGAATTCTCTGTCACAGAAGGCAGTGGAGGCCAATTCACTGGATGTTTTCCAGAGAGAGTTAGATATAGCTCTTAGGGTAAATGGAATCAAGTGATATGGGGCGAAAGCAAAAACGTGGTACTGATTTTGGATGATTGGAGATGTTGACTCAAAGGGCCAAATGGCCTACTACTGCTCCTAACTTCTATGTTTCTAAACAGAATTAGTTCCAGTGACCAAACTTGCACAGATTCATCATTATAGATGCGTGGTTATGCATTCCTGTATTTTTATACACACACTCACATATTTAAATATCAAACACCTCAACATCTGTATTCAAACATGGAATAAGCCTATTCACCATTTTTGTGAACATCACTTTTTAGCTCATATATTGTGAACAGGTAGTTTATATTTTAATCATAATGCATTACTGACTAATAGACTGAATGCACACAAGAAATGATAGAATTAACTTTTTGGTTTTCTCTGTGAAACAAAGTAGAAACTATAAATGGATGTGTTCTCAGTGGTCCAATGACAGGACAAATCAGTGCCATGATGCGTTCATCATTAAGGTGATGTGCTATTTTTTAATATCAAGTTTCAGTCGGGGATGGTAAGGGTGAACATTCATTATGGTCTTTAGACTATTTACCCAGCAAGCGACTGGGACAATGAAATGTTACTGCTACCATTTAGGCTCATTTGGATTATTTTGTCCATGCTAAACCATATACAACACATGTCCTGCCAATTTTCTATTTTTTTAAACTTAACATGTCAATGTCCATTTTACTTCAGTTATTTAAAACATACAAGTGGTGCAAGCCTTATTAATAAGCATAATAACATTAAACAATTATTGAATATTAAAAAGCACTTTCACCTCTAAATACTGCAGGAGATACATCTGAAAACTGGTTAATTCCATAAACCGCGAAGTTACTTTCATTTGACATGTTTGAAGAAATAAGATTCATGGTGTAATGTCTCTGTATGCTTTCCTGAAAAAGATTATTAAAGTCAAGTGTCATCAATTAAACAATTTTAACACACAATTACTGCATGCTAAAAATAGTTACATCTCCATTTATAAACAAATGATATTTGATATTTCATGTCATTGGACCTGAACAAGTGGCTAAACAAGAGCCATTTGTAATGTGTACTTTAGTCCTTAACTGATCAATCAAAGCATTATGTGGCAACATCAAGGAAGCTCTAATGTTGTACTGCAGAACCTTTCTACAGATGTCAGCTCCAAAGATCCTTTAGTGGAGATCCGCTATAGGATCTTTGGTCAGCTCTGTCAGACTTACCCCCCCCCCCCCCCCCCCCCCCCCCCTCCATTTCTCCACAGAATCCCTCAGTCTGTGCAGTTCCATAGCATGAAATTCAGCAAATTTCCCAGATCTATAGCTTGGAAATCTCCTTTAAGTGACCCCTTAAAAACAACTACAAATTTGCTATTACAAGAATAATAAGTACGGCCTTCTATTACATTCACTGCACATAGTTTAAATAAAATTAGAACGAGGATAGACACAAAGTGCTAGAGTAACTCAGCGTGACAGGCAGCATCTCTGGAGATAAGGAATGGGTGACGTTTCGGGTCGAGACCCTTCTTAATAGATTTGTTTGTTTTTAAACCTGTGCCAGTATATTTGAAGTCTGAAGAAGGGTCTCAACCCGTGTCTCCCTTCGGTATAAACCAGCATCTGCAGTTCCTTCCTACACCAGTATCTTCGATTTTTTAATAACTAATTTTAAACAATAATTGTTTTAATAGTCATTTTATTTTTAAAAGATCTCTGGAGTTTCTGAATATTTGTGGATTAGAAAGGAGGAACAGATCTTCAACAGCCTTCAGGCCTGGAGCTGAGCACAGGCAGCCCCTTGCAATGGGAGATACGTTGTACTTCTTCACACTCCCTCCCCCCCCCCTCTCTCTCTCTCCCTCCCCATCTCTCCCTCTCCCTCCCCCTCTCTCTTTCCCCCTCCCCCTCAGTCTGTCCCACCCCCTCTCTCTCTCCCCCCTCTCTTTTTCCTCTCTCTCCCCTTTCCCTCTCCCCTTCCCTCACTCTCCCCCTCCCTCTCTTTCTCCCCCTTCCTCTCCCCACCCCCTGCCCTCTCCACCACCCCCTGCCCTCCCCACCCTTCCTCCCCTAAACCCCCTTCCCCCCACCTCTCCCCCTCCCATCTCACCCCATCTCCCCCCTTCCTCAGCTCCCCTCTCCCTCCTCCCATCTCTCTCTCCCCTCCTCCCCCACCTTCCCCCCCCTCACCAACCCTCCCTCTCCTCCTCCCCTCCACCTCCCCTCCCTATGTTACTTGCCCTTATGTCTCTGCCTCTCTCCAATTCTCTCTCTGCTACCACTCTCTACCCGCCCCCCCCCCCCCCCCCCACTCCCACTCTAGATGCGCCTGCGAGTTGGGGGCTATGCGTCAGTGGATAGGACGGTTATGGGGTAAAAGGAGCTAATTAATAATATTAACATAATATCAAAGGGGGTAGTTAGTGTGGGGGTGGTTAGTGTGTGTGACGCCACATGCCGCCCAGCACCCCCCCGCATTGGGTTTGCACGTGGTCTAGTGTTTTATAAAATTTGTGAATTCCAAAGAATGCACTTTTCCTGTTTGCACTTTCTGTATACAGTATGACTGTTTGGCTAAGCACAGCTGCAATGCCATCTGTACATTCACTGATTATACCACTGTTGGCTGAATCATGGGTGGTGATGAGTCATCATACAGATTAGATTGAGTGGTGCCACAACAACAACCTCTCGCTCAGCGCCAACAAGGCCAAGGAACTGATCATAGACTTCAGATAGGGGAAGTTGGGAAACTAGTTGGGGTGGAAACAGATAAGACATAACAAGAGGAATTTAGTATAGATGCAAAGAGGTCCTTCTGCAGTTGTATAGGGCCTATTGAGACTGCACCTGTGGTATTGTGTGCAGTTTTGGTCCCCTAATTTGAGGAAGGACATTCTTGCTATTGTGAGAGTACAGCGTAGGTTTACAAGGTTAATTCCCGGGATGGTGGGACTGTCATATGCTGAGAGAATGCTGAGCAGCTGGGCTTGTATACTCTGGAGTTTAGAAGGATGAGAGGGGATCTTATTGAAACATATAAGATTATTAAGGGTTTGGACATGCTAGAGGCAGAAAACATGTTCCCATTGTTGGGGGAGTCCAGAACTAGGGGTCACAGTTTAGGAATAAGGGGTAAGCCATTTAGAACGGGCGACGAGGAAACACTTTTTCTCATAGAGTTATGTTAAATTCTCTGCCTCAGAGGGCGGTGGAGGCCGGTTCTCTGAATTCTTTCAAGAGAGAGCAAGATAGGGCTCTTAAAGATAGCGGAGTCAAGGGATATGGGGAGAAGACAGGAATGGGGTACTGATTGGGGATGATCAGCCATGATCACATTGAATGGCGGTGCTGGCTCGAAGGGCCTAAAGGACTACTACCGCACCTATTGTCTATGGTCTATTTACCGAGCAGGTAAAAGGAAAGGAAAAACAAAAAGTTATCAAGTTTTAATAGTATTTTATTGAAAATTGAAATTTCAGTCTATGATTTCAGAATGATACAGAAAAGTCCTGACATTTCTTACAGGCTGCAAAGAAAGTCTTCAATTCCCCAGAATATTTTACTGAATACAGCAGTAACACTTAAATAATTACTGCAGACATTGGTTTCAAAAGTAAGTAACAACTAAAAATTGTAAATACATTCCATATTTCAAAATAATATTCAACAGATCCTATCTGCAAAAAACATCTGTTATAAGTGCTACATAAATTGAGGTTATCTGTAAAGATGAGGCCATTGTAATAATACATTTATCCAAGCACTATGACAAATGAGCTGTCATCAGAATGACTTAGAAAGACCATGCAACTGACAGAAATTAAACAGTTTGAACCAATATACGCAGCAGGACTATTCCATTTTTAGGCTTGGGCTGATATGTTTGCACGACAAATCTCATTATGAGAATTTGATGGCACCGAAGTAGA
Source organism: Raja brachyura (assembly GCA_963514005.1). The sequence continues at coordinate 167,236,130 of OY740781.1, forward strand.
GATGTTCAAAAGCTTCAAGTATCTAGGGATAAATATCACCAGCAATTTATCCTGGACCAGTCATCAAAACTATGGCCAAGAAAGCACACCAATACCTCTACTACCTTAGAAGGCTTAGGAGGTTTGGCATATCCCCAACCACCCTCAACATATTCCATAGATACATTGTAGAAAGCATCTTATCGGGATGCATCGCAGCCTAGTTTGATAACAGCTCCATCCAAGACTGTAAGAAATTGCGGAGAGTTGTGGATGCAGGCCAGACCATCACAAACTAATCTCCCTCCCATTGACTCCACCTATACCACACTGACTCAGTATGGCCACCAGCATAATCAAGGGTTACACAAAAAGCTGGAGAAACTCAGCGGGTGCAGCAGCATCTAAGGAGCGAAGGAGATAGGTGACGTTTCGGGTCGAGACCCTTCTTCAAACTGCATAATCAAGGACCAGTCTCACTCCCTCTTCTCCCTTCTCCTATAAGGCAGGAGATACAGAAGTTTGAAAACACATAATTTCAGATTCAGAGCGTTTGTTCCCAGCTGTTATCAGACAACTAAACAGTCCTCTCCTCAGTTAGAATGCTTTCCTGACCTTGCTCGTTGGAGATCTTTGAACTATCTTTATATGGACTTTATCGGACTTCAGTGTTACATCTTATGGACCTGTCCTACTTAGCCGATTTTTTCGGCAACAGTCATAGTTGTAGAAGGTCTCCGAAAAACCGGCAACTGGAACCCCATACGACAATGTCTACGATAACCTAGTCGCCGTCAAGCTACGACAAGCTACCGACAACCGGTGACCCATTAGGACGTCCGCCTACTACCACACTTTCCGCAACCTGTGACAAGTTACAACAAGGTACGACCATGCCGGAAACAACTGAAAACAACTTAAGACAATTCAGTCGCCAGTACCTGTCGCCATATGACGTAGGTAGTTGCCAATGGAATTCACCAAAGTCAGCACCCGCAACAACCTGCGTCATCCTGGCGACAACCTACAACAGCACCTACGTCAGGAGAAGTCAAGCTACACTCATTGGTGTCAAGCCAACTGTCGCCGACTGGCGGCGAAAAGTTTAGAACATTTCAAAATCCAGCGACGATGAGAAAAACCCTACGATTCTTTGGGCAACTGAGGAAGCTACTCACAACCATATATGCGACACCCCGGCGACCATGTGGAGATAGCCGAGTCGCCTAAAAAGTCGCCAAAGTGGAACAGGGGCATTACACTAAATGTTGTGCACTTTATCCTATATCTATGTTCTGTTAATAGATTCATTGTATTCATGTGTAGTCTCTTTTTTGTCTAGGTAGTTGTCTAGATAGTCTCGATGGTGGAGAGGGTCAAAAACTTCACATTCCTGGGAGTGCATATTTCCGAAGATCTTTCCTGGACCCAGCACACTGATGCAATTATAAAGAAGGCACATTAGCGCCTCTACTTCCTGAGAAGACTGCGGAGATTCGGTATGTCGAAGAGGATTCTCCTGAGCTTCTACAGGTGCACAGTAGAGAGCATACTGACTGGCTTCTTCGTGGCCTGGTTCGACAACCTGAACATCCAGGAAAGACTGCAAAAAGGTGTGACCACTGCCCAGTCCATCACTGGCTCTGATCTCCCCACCATCTAAAGGATCTATCGAAATCGCTGCTTCAAAAAAAAGGCAGCCAACATCATCAAAGACCCACACCATCCTGGCCACACATTCATTTCACGATTGCCATCAGGAAGAAGGTACAGGAACCTGAAAACTGTAACGTCCATATTCAGGAACAGCTTCTTCCCTACAGCCATCAGGTTATTAAACACAACAACCTCAAATAAGCTCTGAACTACAACAGAGTATTATTATTATTGCATTATATTTGTCTATTTATTAAGTATGTGTGTATATACACACTGAACCTTTTTTTTCCTGTTATGTACTATGTTTAGATATTCTGTTGTTCTGCAGCAAGCAAGAATTTCATTGTCCTATCTGGGACACATGACACATGACATTTTTGACTCTCATACAAAATCTTTTCACTGTACCTTAGTACAATATAACTAAGTAAACTAAATGTAATCAACTATCCTCAACATTCAATGGGTGCACTGTCACGACAACATCTTGGGGTGTAACCACCTACCAGTTGGATGTAGGTGTAGGAAGGAACTGCAGATGCTGGTTTAAACCGAAGATGGACACAACACGTGGAGTAACTCAAAGGGATAGGCAACATCTCTGGAGAGAAGGAACGGGTGACATTTCAGGTCGAGACCCCCCTTCAGACTGCCTTACAGACTGTCCAGTCTGAAGAAGAGTCTTGACCCGAAACATCACCCATTCCTTCTCTCCAGAGTTGCTGCCTGTCCCGCTGAGTTACTCCAGCATTTTGTGTCTATCTGTAGTGTGGATGTAAGAGCAGATTACATGCTTTGGCTATCCTGTATCATGTGACTCAATTTCTGCTGCCTTAAAGTCTTTGCAGCATCTGCCGAGAATGAGTCAGGAGTGAGGCGGAATAATTTTCACTCGCCTAGATGAGTGCAGCTCTAAAAACAGTTAAGAGCTAAGAATTATCCAGGGCAAAGTAGCCACTCGACCCATCAAATCCACACCGACCATCGATCACCCATTCACACCAGTTCTTTGTTACCCTATGTTATCGCATCCACTCCCCCCTACACAATAGAGGCAATTTACGGAAGCCAACCAACCAACATGTCTCAGGGATGTGAAAGGGAACTGGAGCACCCGGAGGAAATCCGTGTGGTCACAGGGAGAATGTGCAAACTCTACACAAGCAGCACCCAAAGTCAGGATCGGACCTGAGTTCCTGAGTTTGAGGCAACAGCTCCACCAGCTGCACCATTGTGCCACCATTTATTTGCCACCTATAAATAACACTGCAGTTTCTAGCCTGTGGGATTCATTGCCACAGATGACTGTGGAGTACAAGTTAATGGATACTTTTTTCAGGTGGAGATTGACAGGTTCTTGATTAGTACAGGTGTCAGGGGTTATGGGGAGAAGGCAGGAGAATGTGGCTGAGAGGGAAAGATAGATCAGTCATGATTGAATGGTGGTACACAAAAAGCTGGAGAAACTCAGTGGGTGCAGCAGCATCTAAGGAGCGAAGGAGATAGGCAACGTTTCAGGCAGAAACCCTTCTTCATACTGATGGGATGTGGGGGGGCGGGGAGAAGAAAGGAAAAAGGAGGAGTAGCTCGAGGGCTGAGTGAGTGGTGGGAAGGGGAGGAGACAGCAAGGGTTAACAGAATTGAGAAAATTCAATGTTCAAGCCAAGAGGATGCAGACACCCCAAGCGGAATATGAGGTGCTGCTCCTCCAATTTGCGGTGTTGCTCACTCTGGCCATGGAGGAGGCCCAGAACAGAGAGGTCGGATACGGAATGGGAAGGGGAGTTGAAGTGCTGAGCCGGGTTGGTTATTGCGGACCGAGCGGAGGTGTTCGGCGAAACGATGGCCAAGCCTCGCTGGTGTTGACTTAGTGAGCCAAATGGCCTAATTCTGCTCCAAAACCAATGAACATGAACTTCTGCAGGACCACCAGAATCTATAACCTCTACCACCAAAAGGAACAGGGCAATAGGAAATTAGAGGCATGAAAAGGTCCCGAACAAAGTAGGGATGGTTCCCGATGGCTAAAGAGCCCACAATGGTTCATTGTGGAGTTGCGAATTGTGAAGCCAGAGAAATGAATATAGGCGGAAGGGGAAGGGAGAAATAGATACAAATCCAGGTGGGGGAGGAGGAATGGGTAGTTTAGAGATACAGCAGTGAAACAGACCCTTCGGCCCACCAAGTCCATGACAACCATCATATTATATTCAACAAATGTTGTCGGATCCGTAATATCGCAATCAGACTTGTTAATTTGCTGCCAGAGGCGACTTCTTGCAACCTCCTCCCCTCCAGTGTAAATTCTCCCCAGTTTGCATTGTAATACTCCTGGGATGAAAAGCAAATGTAAAAGACTGAAGAATAAGCAGCACATTCCTATTTCCTGGCACTGATCTTGGGCGACGGACACTTGTGTGCTCCCAGAAAAGTGCAAGAACCCGATTGTACCTGGAACACTCGGTACTTCTCGGCGAACTGCGGACTGTCTGCCGTGTAGCCCCGGTTGTATTTTGCAACGAACTGTTGGAAGAGCTTTTCGTGAGCGGAGACGGCTTTGTGGTACTCGTTTCCCAGCTGGTGGGGCTGCCCCCGGGCACCGCAGCGTCCGTGGTGAATGAGTTGGTCTGCGGAGAGGCACAGGAGCAGGAACACTCTGAACATGAGCACCCTGGACATTTCTGCTGGACCCAGGGAGGCCTCTTGTGTGGCCGCGCCGGCACCCTGTTGGCGATTGCTTCCGCCCCCAACACTAACTGCAAACCAAAGATCCTATGCAAACCTCCCCAACATCCGCTCCTTTCACTTTCATTTCACCAGACTTCCCCTTGAGGAGCCCAAGATACCCACCCAGTGTTTAAAACTGATCTAAAATGTCCTCCCAACAACTTGCATTACTTTTGGGTAATGCCTGAACTTTCAGACAGAAGTTTAGTATCAATCTTGAGACAACGAACAATAAAAGACGGTGTACCAAGTGACACAGTTTCGGCTGCTGTGCAGAATAGAATCATGTATGCTCATAACTAGATTACATCTTGAGATGTAAGAACCTGAGGTTCAAGGTCCATGATCATGGAAAAGTAACATAGGAGACTGCTAATGCTGGAATCTGCATAAACAAGGTGGAACAAGGTGCTGGTGCAGCAGACAGACACAAAGTGGTTCAGCGGGTCAGGCAGCAGCTCTGGAGAAGAGGTGACATTTCTGGTCAGAACCCTTCTTCAGACTGAAAGATTGATAAGGCCAGAACAAAACAGGGCCAGTGACAGATGACCTCAGGAAGGGTGGAATCCATGTTTAAGAGTTCAAGAGAGTTTATTGTCATGTGTCCCTGATAGGACAATTAAATTTTTGCTTTGCTTCAGCACAACAGAACATAGTGGCACGAATACTGAACAGATCAGCGTGTCCATATACCATTATATAAATATATACACACACATGAATAATTAAACTGACAAAGTGCAAATAAACGGATTATTGGCTATTAATGTTCAGAGTTATGTCCGAGCCAAGTTTAATAGCCTGATGGCTGTGGGGAAGCAGCTGTTCCTGAACCTGGTCGTTGCAGTCTTCAGGCTCCTGTACCTTCTACCTGAAGGTAGTGGGGAGATGAGTGTATGGCCTGGATGGTGTGGGTCCTTGATGATGCTGCCAGCCTTTTTGAGGCAGCAACTGTGATAGATCCCCTCGATGGACGGGAGGTCAGAGCCGATGATTGACTGGGCAGTGTTTACCACTTTTTGCAGTATTTTCCGCTCCATGGCGCTCAAGTTCCCAAACCAAGCCATAATGGCATATTGTTACCTCAGGAAAGGTGGAAAGAAACATAGACCATGCCTTTGCGTGTTGAGTTGCAGCGTGACGTGCTGAGTTCTCACAGCAGTTTATTTTTGCACTGTGATTACAAAAGTAGGAATATTATGTTGGACTTGTTTAGGGTTAGGCCACATATGGAGCAGCATCTAATTCTGCACTGCACTTCCCCAGTCGAGTATATGAATATAAAAGTCTGAAAATGACGCAGAAAATATAGATTTTTAGGGTTGCTGTTGGGTATATGGGATTTAAAATCCTGGTTTAAACTGTTGAATCAAAGGTTGCACTGCTTTGAGTAATGCAGGTTAGAAGGAGATTTCCTGGAGGTGAACAAATCAGGACTGGTTTAAATATATAGAGGTCAACTTTCCATTAACAGATGGTTCACATGCCCACAGACCCAATGTTTTGGAGAGATGATACAAAGAGAGTAAGGATGGAAAAATATTTTTACATGGAGTGTAATTGTGGTCTGCCAATTAAATGTTAATGCATGGGTGCTATCTGTGAGTGTCAGGCCTAGCAGATACATGATGACTTTGATTTAAGTTATGTCTGCATCTTGTAAAGGTGTTTCCACTGGAAGTCCTTCCAAAGACTAGAATCCATGTTGGAGCGGGGCAGAAAGCACACATGGTCTGCAGTTACATCTCTGGATGCCATAAAGAGCAGGTAGGAGGGGACGGGTCACCAATCACCAGGGTGCCACCCAGAACCATCATGAAGCACAAACACACAGATAATATATAATAATCAAAAATTCAACAAATTAATAACCTCATGCAAGCAAAGACCTGTCGATAGAAGTTCATAGTTGAGGTTAGTGTTGTGTAGTCACAAAATGCTGGAGTAACTCAGCGGGACAGGCAGCATCTCTGGAGAGAAGGAATGGGTGATGATTCGGGTCAAGACCCTTCTTCAGACTGATAGTGTAGTGTGGTGTTCAAGAGCCTGATGGTTGTTGGGAAGAAGCTACTGTCTGAAGAAAGCCATTAACCTGAAACGCTAACTTTTGTTTCTTTTTTAACAGTTGTTGCCTGACCAAATGAGTATTTCCAGAAATTTTTGTTTTTGATTCAGAAGCCCCATGATATGCTGCATTGAAATCTCAGATCTCCGCAGTGCCAATATAGACAGCTGCTGTCTCAAGGGAGCTATGACGGTGTGAGGGCAGATACTGGAATGGGTGAGGAACAGTACTAGGCAGTAGTACATTGTGCTATTGTATTGTATTGTATTGTATTGTATGTATTGTATTAATTAAAACATTCGAATAGTGAAAGGCTTGGATAGAGTGGATGTGGAGAGGATGTTTCCACTAGTGGGAGAGTCTAGGACTAGAGGTCATAGCCTCAGAATTAAAGGACGTTCTTGTAGGAAGGAGATGAGCAGACATTTCTTTAGACTGAGTGTGGTGAATCTGTGGATTTTTTTGCCACAGAAGGCTGTGTGGAGGCCAACTCAGTGGATATTGTTAAGGCATAGATAGAGAGATTCTTGATTAGTACAGGTGTCAGAGGTTATGGAGAGAAGGTAGGAGAATTGGGGTTAGGATAGAGAGATAGATCAGCAATGATTGAATGTTGGAGTAGACTTGATGGGTCGAATGGCCTAATTCTTCTCCTATTGCTTATGACCTATAGTAATTGGAGCACAAACAAACCCACCAATGTGACTGTTGGTGAGACTACACAGTTAAAAGCTGGGCCATCTAGGACCAGAGTTGCTTGAGGTCTTCCTTTAGGGATATTTGGAGTCATTTCCATTAGCTTGGGTGCTATTCTTTGTTGAAACACATAAAGGAAGATGAATGATGTAATTCAAGTGAATAACTTATACAATATCTAGCACCTCATGTTTTGCTTGGGCAGCTTACAACCTACGAATACTGATTTCTCTCAATTCAAGTAACCCTTGCATTCCCTCTCTCTCTGTTCCTCCCCCACCCTAGTCATCCTCCTGGTTTAACTGTTCCGTCATTAAAACCTACTTCACAGCCAACATAGAAACATAGAAAATAGATGCAGGAGTAGGCCATTTGGCCCTTCAAGCCTGCACCGCCATTCAATATGATCATGGCTGATCATCCAACTCAGTATCCTGTACCTCCCTTCTCTCCATACCCCTTGATCCCCTTAGCCACAAGGGCAACATCCAACTCCCCCTTAAATATAGCCAATGAACTGGCCTCAACTACCTTCTGTGGCAGAGAATTCCACAGATTCACCACTCACTCTCTGTGTGAAAAATGTTTTTCTCATCTCGGTCCTACACGACTTCCCCCTTATCCTTAAACTGTGACCCCATGTTCTGGACTTCCCCAATCTGGGAACAATCTTCCTGCATCTAGCCTGTCCAACCCCATAAGAATTTTGTAAGTTTCTATAAGATCCCCCCTCAATCTTCTAAATTCTAGCGATTACATGCCGAGTCTATCCAATCTTTCTTCATATGAAAGTCCTGACATCCCAGGAATCAGTCTGGTGAACCTTCTCTGTACTCCCTCTATGGCAAGAATGTCTTATCTCAGATTAGGAGACCAAAACTGTATGCAATACTCCAGGTGTGGTCTCACCAAGACCCTATACAACTGCAGTAGAACCTCCCTGCTCCTATACTCAAATCCTTTTGCTATGAATGCTTACATACCATTCGCTTTCTTCACTGCCTGCTGCACCTACATGCCTACTTTCAATGACTGGTGTACCATGACACCCAGGTCTCGTTGCATCTCCCCTTTTCTTAGTGTGTAAAAGGATAGATTTTATAATTCTGTTACTGGCCTACAAGGCACTGAATGGTCTGGGTCCACAATACATCTCTGACCTACTTGTTGTATATGAGGCACCTAGACTCCTCAGGTCTTCAGGGACAGGTTTACTCTGTGTTCCCAGGGTCAGAACTAAAAAGGCTGAAGCAGTTTTTTATGTTCAGTTTTTATGCTCCACACCTGTGGAACAAGCTCCCTGAACACCTGAGGTGTGTACAGACTGTAAGCTCATTTAAATCAGGTCTAAAAACACTGTTGTTCACTGTAGCTTTTCTAAACCCAACATGCAGGTAATCTTAACCTTCTAATCTTAACCCTTTTATGTGCTTTTAAAATTGTTTTATTGTTTTAGTGACTTTGTTTTACTATTCATGCATTTGTCTTTTGCTTGTTAAGTAATTTTTGATTATTGGCTATTTTGTTGTCCTGTGTTGTATTGTGGTTCTGCAATGTTTTTAAACTATGTTATTCTTTTGTTTCTTTTGTAAAGCACTATGAATTGCTGCTTGTACGAATGGTGCTATATGAATAAATTTGCCTTGCCTTGCCTTCCTAATCAGCCACCATTCAAATAATAGTCTACTTTCCTGTTTTTGCCACCGGTGGATAACCTCACATTTATCCACATTATACTGCATCTGCCATGCATTTGCCCACTCACCTAACCTATCCAAGTCACTTTGCAGCCTCCTAGCATCCTCCTCACAGCTAACACACCCCCCCCAGCTTCGTGTCATCCGCAAACTTGGAGATGTTGCATTCAATTTCCTCGTCCAAATTATTAATATATATTGTAAATAGCTGGGGTCCCAGCACCGAGCCTTGCGGTACCCCACTAGTCAATGGACCATTGTGGGTTCCTTGGCCATCGGTGCCGGCTCTGATTTGTTCTGTACCTTTTCATACCTGTTATTTCCCTCTCCCCTGACTCTCAGTCTGAAGAAGGGTCTTGACCCAAAATGCCACCTTTCCCTTTTCTCTAGAGATGCTGCCTAATCCGCTGATTAACTCAAGTATTTTGTATCTTTCCAAGTCTAATGAGCTGAGAGAGGAGATTCCAGATGTGATTTAGTGCACTATGCACATGAGGCATTGTGTCAAAAAGTGGCCAGCTCTGAATCACCAGCCACATTCTGAATGGAAACAAAGACAAGCCAGTGTGAATTACCTAATCCAATGAAGGAAAGCCAGCAAAAGTGTGAAGGTAAATAGTGTTGATTAACCTGATTGATTTTTATGATTTGACAATAATCTGTGCTTTTCACCAGGCAGAGCGATGATCAATGGGACTTTTAGTTTTAGGAATATAGCATGAAAACAGACCCTTCGGCACAATGAGTCCTCGCTGACCATTGATCACCCGTTCACACTAGCTCTGTGTTATCGCACTTTCTCATCCACTTCCAAGACACTAGGGACAATTTACGGCGGCCAATTAACTGACAAACCCGTACGTTTTGGGAGGTGGGAGGAAACCGGAGTGCTTGGAAGAAACCTACGCATTCACAGAGAAAACGTGCAAACACCACGCAGGTAGCACCCGAGGTCAAGTTTGAACACAGGTCCTAGGTGCTGTGAGGCAGCAGCTCTACCAACTGTATCACTGCTTAGCCTTCACTTCTGAGCCTCCAGACCATTCCACACGGGATGGCAGATCTATCTTCATTCGCTCCCAGTGCTGCATTTATTTCTCTCCTAATGCAGACACTATCATTCTAAACCAGCTTGTGAATTGTGGCAGGAATGAATGGGAGTTCACACTTAGAACCTAATAGCAAAGACAGACGCAAAATGCTGGAGTAACTCAGTGGGACAGGTCGTATCTCTGGAGTGAGGAATGGGTGATGTTTCAGGTCGAGACCCTTCTTCAGACTTCTTCAGAACTTAATAGCATTGTTTCACGTTCAAAATCAGCATAATTACTTTCACGCTGATTGTAAACAGATACTATATTATGAGTAGGCATAGATCAACTCCACAGTGCAAGTTTCACACCCTTGTTGTGGGATGGTTCAATGTTTAGATAACTCTAATTTCTTAAACTCTTTTAAAAGAATGAAGACTTCCATATCCAATTGCAAATAGATTACAGGTTACGACTGGGGCATTTTTATAGTTGAACATCAGAAAATTGTCCATTGCAGACTGAAATTACTGAAAAGTCCCATTTAAATAATGAATACCGAACATCTTACAGGAAAATGCCAGATTAATTTTTGTAGCCAGCAGTGTGTACAGAAAAAACAATTCGGTCAAGTCAAATAGATATAACCATTAATAAGCTTCCTGTCATTTAAAGTGTGCAGTTCAATTCAATCCCATTACTTTTTTGAACAAAGCAAAGACCTAGAACCAATCCCTGTGTAATATGAGCACCTGCAGCTCCTGAAATGGACTCTTAAATTTGACAAGCAAGAATAGAGAAAGAAAACAAAAACCTTGGAAGTATGTACATTTTCTTTAATAGCATCATTTTCCAAAACAGTTTCAGTAAAGTTTAAAGTTTCTGCACCAATTTATGTTTCTGCCAATAATCACTATTATCAATTGAGCATTTAGTGAGACACTGTTAGTCATCAACCTTACAGATTTAATTTGACTTGATTCAGGTTCAGTTCCTCTTTTTGGAAGAATTATCTTTAAATTTCCATGCTTAAATGCGTTAAAAAAAAATTATTGAACCATCTCCCTATAGATTGCTTTCCAATAGATTGGCATGGTTAGACTTTGCATTTGTCATATGGTATGGTAATATCTGTTTGGCTGATGGAAAGTGAAAAATGTATGAGTGGATGAGATTTTAAAATCTATATTACTAAAAGTAAGATCTTGACCGCTTTTGACTCACTGCGATGTGATTTCCGAGAGAACGCCGCCACTTACGGCCGTCATTTTTGGCCACCTCGCTCAGAGCCCCCCTCCGCCAGACTGGACCAGAGGATTTTTATCATCGATGTAAAATCAGAGAGATATTAATGTTTTAAATTGGAGAAAGCGAGACGGACACGTCTCTCTGAGCTCTGAATAACACTGAACACATGTCTACTCAACTGTGAGTGCCCTTAATGGGGTCTGAAAATGAAAATATGGTTGCTTTGAAATGCTGTATTGCAAAAGAAATGGCTGTTGTTGGTGGTGGTAACAGCTTTGAAAGGCTGCACTGCAAAATATAATTGGCTGTTGTTGGTGGTGGTAACTGCTTTTAAAAGGCTGCACTGCAAAAACAAATGGCTGTTGTTGGTGGTGGTAACTGCTTTGAAAGGCTGCACTGCAAAAAAAAAAAGCCTGTTGGTGGTGGTGGTAACTGCTTTGAAAGGCTGCACTGCAAAAAAAAATGCCGTTGTTGGTGGTGGTAACTGCTTTGAAAGGCTGCATGGCAAAAAAAATGGCTGTTGTTGGTGGAAACTTGACAACTTCCTGCTTGCACTGAATATTGATTTTAGATAAAACGCTACTACTTACAGCTGTGATTTTTGGCCATCTTACTCAATTCCTCGCCAATCATCAAGTGCAGAGGATTCTTCTCATCAATGACAAAATAAAAGTATTATTAGTGTATACAAAAATGTTGAGAATCTCTCCTGTCAATCACGCCATGAAGGCCACGCCCCTTCCAGTTGGAGGGGGAGGGATTATAAAACCTGTAAGTGTGGGTGTGGCTCATTCTCTGCAAGATGGGGGAGAGAGAGGTCATGACTCTGTCTGAGCTGTGAATCAACTGAACACACTGAATGTCTACTGAACTGTGAGTGTGGTGTTTATGTGGTGTTTTGTGTGTTTTTTCAGTGGTTTTATGGTGGTTTCATCCTGCTTGAAATGGTATGAAACTGCATTTGAATGTGGTGGCCTTTCACTCTGCTTGAAATGGTATGAAACTGCACTTCAATTTGGTTGCCTTGCACCCTGCTTGAACTGGTATGAAACTGCACTTGAATTTGGTGGCCTTGCACCCTGCTTGAAATGGCATGAAACAGCACTAGCTTTTGGTGGCCGTGCACCCAGCTTGAATTGACATGAAACTGCACTTGAATTTGGTGGACTTGCACCCTGCTTGAAGTGGATTAAAACTGCATTTGAATTTGGTGGCCTTGCACCCTGCTTGAAATGGCATGAAACTGCACTTGAATTCGGTGGCCTTGCACCCTTCTTGAAGTGGTCGGAAACTGCACTTGAATTCGGTGGCCTTGCACCCTGTTTGAAGTGGTAGGAAACTGCACCTGAATTTGGTGGCCTTGCACCCTGCTTGAAATGGAATTTCAAGGAATAGCCGTGAGTCAACTGCTAGCCCTCCAGCCGTTAGTGAGCTGTCAGCACATCAGGCTTGATTGACTGAGCTGCCACCCCAAGAATCCATTTGGCCCACAATACTAACCAGTCCCTTCAGCCCACAGTACACATACTAGCGCTCCAGAAAGCACCCCCCACCCCCCACCCCCCCCCCCCCCCACCCCCCCGCCGGCCACCAATATTGGAATTGGTGGAGAGGTGGAATATTACGTTGGGGGACCAGCTTGGAGAACGGGTCCCTCTTAGTCTAGTAATTTATTTAAATTTAGACCAATTGTGAATACATGTATGTGCGTTAACCTATTGGTGAATCATTTGAATTGATTCAGACATATGTGCATGTGAAATTGGTATGCAAGTCATTGAACAAGTGCAGGACTGTTAAGGAATGATTGATGAAGCACATGCAATTCAGGCCATAATCAACGGAGTAATTGAGTATAAAAGCAGGGAAGTCATGCTAAACATTTATAAAAGACTGGTTTGGCCTCAACTGAAGTGTTACGTTCAATTCTGGTTGCCTCATTATAGGAAAGATATGAAAGCAGTTGAGAGGGTCTGGAAAGATGTTCAGATTCTATGATTCTAACTAGTCTGAAGAAGGGTCTCGACCCGAAATGTCACCCACTCCTTCCCTCCAGAAATGCTGCCTGTCTCTCTGAGTTACTCCAGCATTTTGTTTCTCAACTCTGTATCTTAGTTAGCATCATAGAATGATTACAGCACAAAATGTGGCCCGCAGGTTCATGCCAATTCTCAGCCAAGGCAATCCCAAGAATTTCCAACCCTAGCTTTATCTCGGGTGGCTCCCACCAACAGTGGCTGCCTCGCCAACAGTCTGTCCATCCTTTCTCCTTTTTGTTATTTTTGGTATGTGTTAAAAGGTATGTTTTAGTGTTCCTTGGTTTGTTTTATGTGGGGGGTGGAGGGGGGTTGGGGGAAACGTTTTTAAAAATCTCTTACCTCGACAGAGATGCGATTTGTTTCCTAATCGTATCTACGTCCCCACTGCGGCCTAACATCGTGAAGTTGTCAGCCTTTCCTGGAGACCGACGGGCGCTCCATGCCGCTGGAGTCGGCGGGACTTTACCATCGCGGAGCTGGCTATCTATTTGCCGGGGATCGAAGCTCCAACCTTCTTCAGTCTGAAGAAGGGTCTCGACCCGAAATGTCACCCATTCCTTCTATCCAGAAATGCTGCCTGTCTCGCTGAGTTACTCCAGTTTTTTGTGTGTAACTTCGGTTTAAACCAGCATCTGCAGTTCCTTCCTACACATACAGAGTTGAGAACTGAGGTTTACAGCTAGAAATAACTTACCAGCTATTTATAAAAGGTTATCAGAGGATACAGGATGGCTGATATAAACTACCTGTAACAAATTATACTTGAACTAAATGGCTTGGTAGATTATTTTAGACAACATTTGAGGATCAATCCCATTGCCTTGGTCTGGAGTCAGATATAGCTAGGACAGCATACTTTGTTCTTTAAAAGATGCTAGTGAACCAGATAGGTTTTTATATGATGAGACACTTTTCCTGGATTTCTTTCAAAAAAAATTTAGTGGATTTAATAAATTAATTGAATTTTGTTTCCAGGATGCCATAGTAACAATGGAATCATCTCTGAATCATTAGTCCAAGATGTTTGATGAACCTTACAATAATTTAAGCACAAAACAGCCAATCTCAAAATTAATAAAGATTATGACCGACAGCATAATGTCTTATTTCATTCCACCAAACAAAATAATACATTTATTTGAATGTTGTTCCCAATTGATACATTTGTCTTCTCCTTCATTTTATAAGAGCAACCTCTAGTCTTTGCCTTCACCACAGGAACAGCCTTCCACTTTGTATACGGCCCTCATTGGGAAATTATTGTCCAGGAGCCAGCAGCACTTCAACGTCTGTATCAGAAGAAAGATTTAGCACCGAAACCTATTCTGAAATTCAGTAGGATTATGAATGATCAGTGACACAACTCACTATATCCACTTTTGCCCTATTCCTCTAAAACCATCACATGACAACATCTATAAATTTCCAATTTTAAATTATCCATTGACATAGCTTCAAACTGGTTTCTGAGGAAAAGCGTTCCAAAGTTATGCACAGACGCGTTTACTAATCTCACTCCCACATGGCCTGATTAATTTTTATGCAAAGATTTCTTATTCTTGGCATCATTCCCAGCAGAAAATAGTTTCCCATGAATTGCTTTATCATTTGTCTTAAAATGTTTTTGAGTGCTTCAAATAATTTATCCTTTTGCCTTCTAAATACCAGAGAATGTAACATAAATATGTGATATCTTGCAATTTCACTCTTGGGATCCACGCATGATTCTAGTAAGTTCACACAGCACTTCCTCCAAGGAAAATGGTGAAGTCTGCAGAGGTTCATGCTGCTTTGTGGACTCCATGGCATCTTCTGGCAGAGCACAAACAGCTCATTGTAAGCGCATTGCTGAGTGACAGGATGTGCTGCAACTTATGCTCAGGAGTGGCCTAATTAAGGAGTTATCTTCCACCAGATCTCAACGGAAGAACTGTACTGACATGCTTTTGTCCTGATTTATGGCTAAATATGTACATTTTCCAACATAATTCATTAAGTGACGATCATTTGGTCTGGTGCATGGATAGGAAAGGTTTAGAGGGATATTGGCCAATCATGGGCAGGTGGGACAAGTATAGATGGGGCATCTTGGTCAGCATGGACACGTTGGGGGTACATTCTGTTTCCATGCTGTATGAATCTGTGACTCTATTAGGAAGGACTAAGAACTCTGGGTTATTACTGAGACAACCTATCAGCAGAAACCCCCAGATAAGTGCTTATATGAACTATTTTAGTCCCAGATGTAGATTAGATATACATGGTTAGAATGTAATGGCCAGTTAAAGAAAAGTGGAAACTGGTCAAAGATCAGAGAATCTGATGTGCTACCGATGGCAAAATGTTCTTATTAGAAAGCTTCATATTAATTGCACCATCCATCTGAGGAACCATGCTTCTATTCCTTTAAAGTACCAATTAGTTTCAAAAGAGCACATTTTCCATAAAATTAATGGGGTTACATTTCTCCATTACAGAACACATAAAAGAATAGTTAAAAGGAGCCTAAAATATCCAGTGTCATGTTTGCATGACAAATCAATTTATAAATAAAACAAATGGAAAAATATGAGTCTTTGACAACCCTTATTTTTTACCAGGAATTATAAGATTTATAAATGAGCACAGCAGATCAAAGATGCAAGAAAGTCCAACGTAGTTATTGTTTGATTTGTAAACTCAATCTCTCGAGTACAGACAAAAAGCAATATGTTGTCTTCTGTGGTGATTGGTACCTGAAAGAACTGTATTTTTGGCTGACTAATGCTTCATTATTCTGTCTACTGTTGGAGTTTATCAACTGCTGATACGTAAATGTTGTTACGATCGATCTCCTTCTCAGACATGGCTGAGGATCGAGGATGATTTACTTCCACTGTGGTGATGCCCATTTGGGAACTGCGGACTCTACCACAACAGTGCAGCAATTCATGCTGCTCCAGTAATCTGAGTTTGATCTTGATCTTGTACATTCTCCCCATGACTGTGTGTTTTCTCCATAGTTGCACTGATTCCTCCCCCCCCCCCCCCACCCCACATGTCCAAAATGTGCTGGTGGGAAGTTCATTGTCAACTGGAAATTACTGCTGGTGTAATGGATGGCAGAAACATCAAGTGGGAAATTGATGGGAATCTGAGAGGAAATGTGGGATTAGAGATGGTGGGGTCTTGATAGTTGTTACAAACACAGTGGACTGAAGGGCCTGCTTCCATGCTGGTGAGTCCATGAGAGGGCAAGTGGCCTGCAGCTTATTCAGGGCCTCTGTGGCTTTGACGTTCTCAATACCACCCCACAAGTTCAATCCCCACTTTGAGCCGTTAAGGACCAGAGGTTCCCAGGAGTCATCGGAAGCATTGCATTGGTGTTGAAAGGCCTGGATAGAGTGGATGTAGAGAGTCTAGAACCAGAGGTCATAGCCTCGGAATAAAACAACGTTCCTTTAAAAGGAGATTAGGAGGAAGTTCTTTAGTCACGGGGTGGTAAATCTGTGGAATTCATTGCCACAGAAGGCTGTGGCTGCCAGTTCAATGGATATTTTAAAGGCAGAGATCGATACATTATTGATTGGTACTGTAGGTATGTTACAAAACTTACCTTTAGTGGCGCTGCAGTTCTGCCACTCCCCGTGTGCGCGACTTGGCACCTTTCAGAGTGGGGCGGGCTTAAAATGCCATTTTTCACCAGACAGTTCAAGTTGATCCATCTCAGGGGATTTCGTCGCTAAAGAGAAATCGCTCCGACATTTGTTTTATGAAGGTATTTTTAAACTACACAAGATCATTTATTAGCTAGAGTAATTTAAAAATCATCTTCTACAGCCATGAGCGCCGACAACGGGAAGGTTTTTACGTAGGGGAGAAAAGAAGCTACACAGTTTATTTTTACATAAAAACGTGGTTCTTAGGAAGCATTTAATCACATTTTCATGTTGTGAAATGGGGACAAAAAAAATATACGAACCGGCAGGGTTTTTCCTGCTGACTGTGGGTTAAATTCACCGCAAACCGCAACGTTCCAATCCACTGCGTTCCACTAAAACCCACTTGCAAGTTGATTTAAATGGCCATTAATTTACAGGAATTAAACACTAAATTCCTTCCATTTGGCCTATAAATTCATGAAAATGAGATTTAAAAATCATGTTATATTGTGAATGATTGTGTGAATGTTATTTGGACACTTAGGCAATTTAAAAATGTTTATCTTTTCTTAAGAAATGGATAGATGTTTAGATCTAGTAGTTGAATTTTGTAATTAGCTACAATTAGGTAACTAACTAATTATATGCTTTAATTTCAGGTCATCCAAGTAAGATTGTTTCATATTTGTTTCAGAATGCTTCAATTCATAATAACTGAAAATGTCATTGAGTTCTCTTAATTTTTAAGAAAGTTATAGGCTTTTGACTGTCCTAGATCACAGCTTTTGAGAAGTCAATGGAAAGGCAATGGGGAACAAGATGCTAATTTCCGAATATTGAAAATGGCCATAACTCTTTTAATACTGAAGATATGAAAGTGAATTAGGTGTCAAATTAAACTTCTTTTTATGCTTTATCTGATGGGATACATTGCAGACTTGATTTTTTTAATCTCAAAATTTTGTAACATTGCTAGTTACTGGTGTGAGGGGTTATGGGGAGAAGGCAGGGGGATGGTGTTGAGGGGGAGAGTTAGATCAACCATGATTGAATGGCGGAGTAGACTTGATGGGTTGAATGGCCTAATCCTACTCCTATCACTTATGACCTTATGAACTTCTTTAAATGGACTTTGAGTGCATCCTTGAATCTTTACCTCTATCTGCTAATCTGTTCCAGGGACACCTTTCCTGATTACACAACTTACCTCATTGCAGACAGTCAACTACTTTTTTTGGAACTGTTATATTACAATGTTGAGAATTTATATTCTGCACTCTGGTATTTTTCTCTTTGCTCTACCTGTTAGAAACATGGAAAATAGGTGCACGAGTAGGCCATTCGGCCCTTCGAGCCTGCACCGCCATTCAATATGATCATGGCTGATCATTCAACTCAGTATCCTGTACCTGCCTTTTCTCCATACCTCCTGATCCCTTTAGCCACAAGGGCCACATCTAACTCCATCTTAAATATAGCCAATGAACTGGCCTCAACTACCTTCTGTGGCAGAGAATTCCAGAGACTCACCACTCTCTGTTTGAAAAATGTTTTTCTCATCTCGGTGCTACACGACTTCCCCCTTATCCTTAAATTGTGACCCCTTGTTCTGGACCTCCCCAACATCGGGAACAATCTTCCTGCATCTTGTCTGTCCAACCCCTTAAGAAATTTGTAAGTTTCTATAAGATCCCCCCTCAATCTTCTAAATTCTAGCGAGTACAAGCTGAGTCTATCCAGTCTTTCCTCATATGAAAGTCCTGACATCCCAGGAATCAGTCTGGTGAACCTTCTCTGTACTCCCTCTATGGCAAGAATGTCTTTCCTCAGATTAGGAGACCAAAACTGTACGCAATACTCCAGGTGTGGTCTCACCAAAACCCTGTTCAACTGAAGTAGAACCTCCCTGCTATACTCAAATCCTTTTGCTGTGAACCTATACTCAAATTCTTTTGCTATGTTGTTCTTGTGTTTGGCTTGTTTATATTCAAGAGTCCAGAATCAAGAGTGTTTTATTGTCATATGTCCCAGATAGAACAATGAAATTCTTACTTGCTGCAGCACAACAAAATATATGTAAACTGTAAATATATAGTACACTGTAAATAATAAGATAAATGAGAGAGAGAAAAAAAAAGTTCAGTGTGTATATATGCATATACTCCCATATATATACACACATACACACATACTCAAAAAAGTAATATGACCTGATTTGATTGGATAGTGTTCAAACAAAAGCTTTTCACTGTACCTCGGTAATCGTGATAATAAAACGTCTCACCTCGGTCACTCCCTGAGCTCCCCTCTCCCAGCAGGCAAGAGGTACACAAGTTTGAAAATGCATACCTCCAGATTCAAGAACAATTTCTTTCGAGGTGTTATCAGGCAACTGATCTATCCTCTAATCAGCTATTGTGCAGTCCTGACCTCCCATCTACCTCATGGGAGACCTTTGAACTATGTTTAATCGGACTTTATCAGACCTCATTGTTATATCTAGCGCTAAATGTTGTACTCCAATCCTTTATCTGTGCACTGTTGACGGCTTGATTAGACACATATATAGTCTTTTCTGTGACTGGATAGCATGCAAACACAAAGCTTTTCATTGTACCTTGGTACACTTGATGATAATAAACTAAACTAAACTAAACCAAACCAAACTAAATAGTAATCCTGAATCTAAACGTAAATCATTTGTCAGATGGTCGTGTGATGCAGCATCGACAGGCTGGTAGAGGAGTTTTGACTTTAAACAGGCCCTTAGACCCCGATTCCACATTGACCATCGATCACCCATTCACACAAGTTCTATGTTATCCCATTTTTTCAATACCTCTGTATACATCAGTGACAATTTTTCAGAGGCCAATTATCCCACAAACCTGTACAACTTTGGGATGTGGGAGGAAACCAGAACACCCTGCAGTCACAGGGAAATTGTGAAAATTCCACTCAGACAGCATCCGACGTCATCATTATACCCTTGCCTCGGGCATTGGGAGGTGGCTACTCTACCAGTGCAAGGCTGTGCGATACTCTCTGAGAGTCTGGGAAATGGAGACACTACATAAATTGATTTAATTATTAAAACAGACATATTAAGCACCAAAAATTAAATTATTGAAAACAATTAAACATCACAGATGCTGGAAATCAAGAATAAGAACAGAAAAATCCGGAAATATTCAGTGAACCGGCAATATCTGCAGAGAAAGATTCAGATAACATTTCAGTTCATTGACCTTTCATGGGAATAATCGTCTGACAGGTCCAGGAATCTTTGATGAAGTCTTAAATATTCACAGTATTGATTAACGGCTTAGCTAAAGGGATGGAAAGTCACACTTCCATGTTTTTCCCTTGTTGCAAAGTTAGACAGCATTGTAAGTGCCATTGTGTATGTAGAAGCATTAAATTCAAAATAGCAATAAATTAAATGACTGGTCAAATTCTGCAAATAGATGTAAATGTGGAAAAATTGAAGTAATCCACCAAGCATCCAAGGAGGATTGATCAGAATAGTTTGAAAGATTTAATACCAGAAATCGTGGAAGTATGGATCCATATGCAAAGATCATTGTTCCTAATTAATTATTGATTGTTATATTTACCATCTGGACTACTAAGAGGCTGAGGTTAGTTTAAACAAAAGAAAACGTCCTGCTTATTACATGTAATGCTGTGTGCAGTGGGCGCATGTGCGCATGCGCGGGGCTCTTCTAGAGTGTGCGCATGCGCAGGACATTCCCGGAGTGTGCGCATGTGCAAAGTATTTCAGGCAGGAAACGCCTGCGGAATCAGCCATGTTTGCCAGACGTTTCTGAGTAATGTATTAAAAAAATAAGTTGCTTATAGCTTAAATAAAGTTAAGTAAATTACAAGTAGTGAAAGTTTCATTTACCTCACAACAATTTAAGCAACTTATCTTACAAGTCAAACAGTCTGACTTGGGATGGAGAAACTATTGAAACCCCAACGCTTGGATCTGGATCCCAACTCACCTGCTGCTGCAAGGAATTGGAAGCACTGGCTTCATATACTAAATAACTTATTTGAGGAGTGTGGCAACGATGCACCAGACAGGCTTAAGACATTAATAAGCTTTGTCTCTTCTGATGTATACGAGTACATAGAGGAATGTACAACTTATGATTCTGCTATTGATGTACTAAGCAGACTCTTCGTTAAGACACCCAACGTGATATTCACTCGACACCTCCTTGCTACTCGGAAACAAAAACCTGGTGAGTCACTTGATGAATTTTTACAAGAACTTCAAAGACTTAGTAAAGACTGTGCCTTCAAAGCAGTTACAGCTGATCAATATCGACAGGAAGTTATTCGAGACTCTTTTATCAATGGTTTGGCATCGCCTTTAATAAGACAGAGACTATTAGAACACAAAACCTTAGATTTACATTGAGCTTACAATCAAGTTTACTCATTCGACTTGGCTCAGAAAAATTCAGATGCTTATGGCTCATCTAATGTGTATTCTGCTGCAACTACTACAAACGAATTTCACCCAAGTACAAATATGGAGAAAACTGAACCAATTTCTACTGATAAAGGTGCCCTTGCTGCAGCATATAATTATTCAAAAAGGAACTGTTACTTTTGCGGGGGTAATATTCATAAGAGAGAGATATGCCCTGCTCGAGAGTCAACTTGTAATAGTTGTGGCAAAAAGGGACATTATTCTAGAGTATGCAAGTCCAAAGCAACTACAAAAATTGTGACTGCTGCCATGTATACACCTTCTTTATGTGCAATTACAGATGCATTTCCTCAGAGCTTGTCTCATGCAGCTACAATGATATCCATCAATGACCATACACTTAATGTATTACTTGATTCTGGCAGTTCAGAAAGTTTTATAAGTGAACAAGTTGTGTCTCGACTAAATCTAACCATAATTCCTTCAAATAAGGAAATCTCGATGGCTCTGACAACTCTCAACACTCAAATTATGGGATCTTGTATTGTAGACTTTATTCTGAACAAAACTAGCTATAAATCTGTAAGTAGGTATTTTGAAAAATTTGTGTAGCGATATAATTCTAGGTCAGGATTTCCAGAAACTGCACAGATCACTTCAAATAATGTATGAAGGATCTATGTCTGATCTTGTATTGTCAAAGCCACCAGTATTGTGTGGTGTTCCTGCTGCATCTGTGGAATGTCCTTCATTATTCACTAATCTATCCTCCAAGTGCAAGCCAATTGCTACAAAATCAAGACACTTTAGTAAAAATGATAGGAACTTTATCAACACAGAAGTAACTAATCTTTTACAAGAAGGTATCATAGAACCCAGCTCTTCCCCTTGGAGGGCACAAGTTGTCGTGGTTAAGGACCCCTTGGAGGGACATAGAAAAAGACTCTGCAATGATAACTCTCAAACTATAAACCAGTTCAATGACCTTGATGCATATCCACTACCTCGAATAGAAGAAATTATCAATACATTAGCTAAGTATAAGATATTCTCTACTTTTGACTTAAAAAGTGCTTACTACCAAATTCCTTTGAAGGAATCAGAGAAGAAATACTGCGTTTGAAGCAAATGGGAAATTATATCACTACTGCAGAGTTCCTTTTGGTGTAACTAATGGTGTGGCTGTTTTTCAGAGAGAGATGGACAAACTTGTTGAACAGGAAAACCTTAAAGATACTTTTCCTTATCTTGATAATATAACTATTGCAGGAAAAGACCAAGCTGAACATGATGAAAATGTACAACGTTTTTTAGAAGTTGTACATTCTAAAAATCTAACTGAGGCTTAAATGAGGCTAAGTCAATAACATCAGTGTCATCAATTAATATTCTTGGTTATTGGGTTGGAAATGATATAATCAAGCCTGATCCAGAAAGACTCCGCCCACTCCAAGAGATACCTGTTCCAGTTACATTAAACTCTCTACGAAGGGTTCTTGGTATGTTTGCATATTATGCTAAGTGGATACCAAATTTTTCTGACAAAATTCAGCCTTTGATTCAGCAAAATCTTTCCCCCTTGACTCTACAGCCTTTAAAGAAACAATTAGAATCTGCGACATTACACGATGAGGATCTCCCCTTGTTGTTGAATGTGAGGCCTCTGATTTAGCAGTGTCAGCAACATTAAATCAAGGAGGACGACCAGTGGCTTTCATGTCACGTACTCTCCAAGAAAATGAATTGCACTACCCACCCGTCGAAAAGGAAGCTATCAGCAACTATTGAAGCCGTGAGAAAATTGAGTCATTTCCTTGCTCGCCAGCACTTCACTTTGATAACAGATCAGCGTTCTGGTGGATAATCGGAAACGAACGAAGATTAAGAACAGTAAAATTCATGAATAGAGGATTGAATTATCTGCCTATAGTTATTCAATTGAGTACCGCCCTGGTAAGCATAATGTGGCTCTGGATACATTAACCCGAGCATTTTGTGCCTCTGTTCATTCTTCTGCACTCACTGATCTTCACAATGGGCTGTGTCATCCTGGAGTCACTCGGTTGTTACACTATGTTCGTTCCAAAAATTTACCTTTCTCTACAGAATATGTGAAGATGACGTGTGCTTCATGTAGAATCTGTGCTGAATTAAAACCAAAGTTCTTCCGTCCTGAAGAAGGAAGATTGATCAAAGATACTCAACCTATGGAATGTTTGAGTATTGACTTCAAAGGGCTTTTACCATCCTCCTCTTGAAATGTTTATATACTTACCATAGTTGATGAATATTCGAGGTTCCCATTTGCTTTTCCTTGTTCAAATATGTCAGCTGCTATGGTTATCAAATGTTTAGATCAACTGTTTTCATTCTGTGGATTTCCAAGTTACATACATTCTGATAGGGGCACCTCATTCATGTCGAAAGATTTAAAGGACTACATTTCTAAGAGAGGAATTGCAACAAGTAAAACAACACCATATCATCCTATTGGAAATGGTCAGGTTGAGAAGTATAACGGAATCATTTGGAAAGCAGTGAAACTGGCTTTAAAGTCAAATGACATACCAGATCAGCATTGGGAATGTGTTCTACCTGATGCATTACACTCCATCAGATCTCTACTATCAACTGCTACCAATACTACTCCACACGAGCGGTTCTTTAACTTCAAACTGCATTCTTCTAGTGGTACTTCTCTGCCATCATGGTTGACTAGCCCTGGGACCGTGTTCCTTCGTCATTATGTCCGTTTAAATAAGAACGAGCCTTTTGTTGATAAAGTTGAACTGACTGATGTCAACCCTTCTTATGCAACTATCAAGTATCAGGATGGACGCCAGTCAACTGTCTCACTTCGTGACCTTACACCATGTCCGTCTTCTCCATCAGCTCCATCACTTCTTGATAACACTAATCGAGAACTTCCTCCAACACTTCCAGCATCCCCTATGGAAACTTCTATAATAAATTCTAAAATTGTAAATCTAAATAACAATATGAGTGAAGTTGATGACCAAGCAATATATCTACCACCAGCTATTGAAACGCCATTACCTCCTGAAGCTCCAGTTCTGCAACGGTCATCAAGATGTATTAAACCTCCTGACCGTCTCAACATAAATAGGAGGGGAGAATGAAGTGGGCGCATGTGCGCATGTGCAGGGCTCTTCTAGAGTGTGCGCAAGCGCAGGACATTCCCGGAGTGTGCGCATGGTCAAAGTATTTCAGGCGGGAAAGGCCTGCGGAATCAGCCATGTTTGCCAGACATTTCTGAGTAATGTATTAAAGAAATAAGTTGCTTAAAGTTTAAGTAAATTACAAGTAGTGAAAGTTTCATTTACCTCACAACACTGTGTCTCAGTTCTCTGTCATATATTTTAGTCTTGGTGATATTGGGAAATTGATTTACCAGAATGTTATCATAATTCTGAGCATTAACTTGTAAGGAAAAAATATAGCATTCTCTGGAATTTAGAAATGATAGGATAATTTGTTATGTTCAAGGATAACAAATAGGGGAGGCTGATAGCAAGGGCTTTCCATTCTTAGAAAGACTGTTATCAGGCAACTGAACCATCCTACCACAACCAGAGAACAGTGCTGAACTACCTACCTCTTTGGTGACACTTGGACTATCCTTGATCGTACTTTCCTGGCTTTACCTTGAACTGAACATTATTCCCTTCTCGTGTATCTATAACTGTAAATGGCTTGATTGTAATCATGTATTGTCTTTCTGCTGACTGGTTAGCACACAACAAAACTGTTCCTTGGTACACGTGACAATAAACTAACTTAAAACTGGTGAACCTTCTCTGTACCCCCTCTATGGCAAGAATGAATTTCCCATCATGCATCTAGCACTGGTGCTCCAAAGGCTTCAGGTTAATATTGCTATTCCAGCAAAATCCCATGTCTTTGAATGGAATAGATATTGGTGCATATCTCGAACTGGTAACAGTAACAACAATCTTCTTGCAGTGTTGAAAACTCTTATAAAAGTATAATTGATACAGCTGCAGATGTTCCAGCAAGAAAATAACACATGTAAATCAGGCAACCAAATTTCCAAGGGCTATTTCTAGTACATTCCAAGTAAAATGTAATTATATGGTTCACAATAATGTGTCCAATAGCGACTTTCTCTTCAGTTGCCTCCTTACTTGATTACTTAAGTTGATGACTTAAGTTATTCGCCAGCATTTTTGTCTACCTTTGATTTTTCCAGCATCTGCAGTTCTTTCTTAAACTTAAGTTATCATGGTTGATTATGCCTCATTAAGCCTCGATGCAAAATAATCTTGACATCAAACTATTCAGCCTTAAAGGTATCTCATTCATTAAGATGCTCGGTCAACAAATAAAATTAATTAAAGATAGACACAAAATGCTGGAGTAACTCAGCGGGACAGGCAGCATCTCTGGACAGAAGGAATTGATGACATTTTGGGTCAAGACCCGACTTGACCTTTTCTCCAGAGATGCTGCCTGACCCATTTAGTTACACCAGCACTTTGTGTCTATCTTTGGTGTAAACCAGCTTCTGCAGTTTCTTCCTACACATCCTGACTTGTTTTGCCTGTATGAGAACAACTAACTCAGGAAAGACTATCAAACCTGCTGGTTTGCAAGCTTCATATTTATTTACATAACAGAACAAAGGGCAAGAAATATTTAGAAATCAGCAAGGAACTAGAAAAATAACATGTTCAGAGTGAAAAGATAGAGTTAGATAATATAAAAGAGCAAATAATATAAAAACCAACACCAAGAACTTCTGCAGGTATATAGAATGGAAGTGAAATGCCAAAGTAAGAGATGAGAGCGGGAAATTAATTATGGGAACTAGAGAAATAACACAGATTCTTTTGGTTCCGTTTTTATGGTGGAAGACAAAAAAAAATTCAAAATAATGATAGATAACCATGGGATTATAGTGAGGGAGAAAGCTAAAACAATCACCGCCATGCAACTTTACATGACATCGTAGAGAATCTACCTTGTCATCATATTTACTTGCATTGGAAGTAGTAGAGAGAAGATTCACTCTGTTGAGGGGATTTAGACTTTTCCTCACTTTAGACTTTAGAGATAGGTATGTTACAAAACGTACGTTTAGCGGTGCTGCAGTTCTGCCACTGGCTGTGTGCGCGACTTTGGTGCCCTTAAAAGGAGGGGGGGGGGGGGGGGGGGGGAATTTAAAATGCGTTTTTACCCTTGCCACCGGAATTATATTTTGTCGAATGCGAGCTATTTCTGGAGATTTGCACCGACTACCGGTAAGTAAAAATTTTTTTTTTAATCGCCCGACTATTTCAGCTCTGCAGTAAAATAAGAATTAGCTCCTAATGCCATGAATGCCGACAACGGGGACTGAATTTACGTAGGGAACAGGTAAGTGAAAGCTGTTTATTTTTACATATAAACCTGCTTGTTTAGGGGACTTTAATCAATATTTCATGTTGCGAAACGGTGATTTAGACCCCATATGAACTGGCAGAATTTTTCCTGCCGATATTGGGTTTAAATTCACCGCAACCGCAACGTTCAAATACATCGCGTTCCAGAAAATCCCACTCACAAGCTGTTTAAAATGCCCATAAATTAATCCCATGGTAATCTACCATTAATTTATGGGCATTAAAAACTAAATTCCTTCAATTTGGCCTATAAATTCATAACAATTAGATTTATAAAATCATGTTACATTGTGAATTCTTGTGTGAATGTTGTTTGGACACTTAGGCTTTAAAAAAAAAGTTAATATTTTCTTAAGAAATGGATAGATGTTTAGATCTAGTAATTGAATTTTGTAATTAGCTACAATTGGGTAACTAACTAATTATATGCTTTAATTTCAGGTCATCCAAGTAAGATTGTTTCATATTAGTTTCAGAATGCTTCAATCTACAATAACTGAAAATTTCTTTCAGTTCTCTTAATTTTTAAGAAAGTTTTGGGCTTTTGGCTGTCCTCGATCACAACTTTTGTGTTAAGTCAATGGAAAGGCAATGGGGTACAAGATGCTAATTTCCAAGTATGAAAATGGCCATAACTTTTTTTTATACTGAAGATATGAAAGTGAATTAGGTGTCAAATTAAACTTCTTTGTATGCTTTTTCTGATGGGATAAATTGCAGACTTGATTTTTAAAATCTCAAAATTTTGTAACATTGCTACAATACAGAAACAGGCCTTTTGGTCCACCGAGTCCGCGTCAACCAGTGATCACCAGTACGCTTGCAGTATCCTGCACACCAGGGACAATGTACAATTTTACTGTGGCCAATTAACCCTGTAAACCTGTTTGACTTTGGAGTGTGAGAGGCAACCCAGAGAAAACTCACGTGAGAGAACATCCAAACCCCATACAGACAACACCCACAGTCAGGATCGAGCCTGGGTCTCTGGTGCAGTAAGATCTTTTGAAGTTTAGATTGGATTTAGAATTTAGAAGATTGAGAGGTGTTCTTTCTATCACCATTTTGCTATACAATTCTGAGTGGGATTGATATGTAGTTGTCAAGAATGAGGGTATCCAGGACCAGGCTCAGATTAAAGCTTTGTCCACAAGGCAAAGATGAGGAAATATTTCTGTCAGAGGGTTATGAGTTCTTTGGGTTATTTGGGAAGACTGTTGGGGAGGGGCCACTGAATACACTTATAGCAGTGATGAATAGATAATAATAATCATAATCGTAATTCATAATCATAATAGTAATTTATTAGCCAAGTATGTTTTGCAACATATGAGGAATTTGATTTGCCATACAGTCATATCACAAAAACAACAAGACACACAACTACATAAAAATTGACATAAACATCCATCACAGCGGCTCCTCCACGTTCCTCACTGATGGAAGGGAATAAAATCTAATCTTCTTTCCTCCTTTCAGCCCGCTGTCAGGGAGCCAAACCATCCGCAGCCGGCGATCGGGCTCCCAAATTGGGGCGATCGAAACCCCTGTGGCTTGGAGTTCCCGAAGCTGTTCCTTAACCAGGGACAGCGAGCTTCACGATGTTAAGGTCCGCAGTTCCCGCAGGTTGGAGCATCAAAGGCCGACCCGTGGCAAAGCGATCGCCCGCTCCAAAATGTTAAAGTCCGTAGGCGCCGCGGTTTTAGAGCTCTAGAAGTCCCAGCAAGTTGCATTTCCGTCGAGGAAAGAGATTAGAAAAGTCCCCCACCCCCGCCCACACATAATACAAAACTAAAGATAAACTAAAACATACATTTTACAAGAAACTAAATACACAAAGGAAAAGACGAAGACAGACCGTTGGCGAGGCAGCCATCATGTGCCGCCCACTGGTGGTAGATATTTGAAATACAATGGGTATGAGGAGAGAGAGAAGAATTGATTGATTTAGAGGTCATGGTTGGATTGGATTAGCCATGATTTAATTGATTGACAGAACCGGCTCAGGAGGTGTCACAAAATATATGCAGGATTCAAGTATTTGGATTAATGAATGGAGAAAGCACATGCTGAATAGGACTAATTATTCATTAAAAGCAAACTACAAGTAAAACACAGAAAACCTATCAACTATTAATAAAGTAACCATACAAAATAACAGGTCTCACACCCCTCTGGGTATTCGAGTCTCCTGTCTGGCTGTCACCATGCTTGCTCTCTCTCTCTCTCGCTCCCTCTCTCTCTCTTTTGGTGAAGCTCTTATCTCTCCCTGAAGATGACGCTCATGCTCTCATGGTAGAAGCATGTGTTTATATAATTTTTATATCTAAAAACAACAGGTGATTATGTGTCATACTTTTTATCCTCTTGGTACCATAAGGGCGTGAGTTATGTGTCCTATAGAATGTATATATATATTCTATGGTATATGGACACACTGATCTAATCTGTTTTTATGCCTACAATATTCTGTTGTGCTGCAGCAAGCAAGAATGTTATTGTCCTATCTGGGACACATAACAATAAATGCTCTTGACTCTTGACTCCCCTATCAGACACTGAGCTAGTCTCGGGTGTCTCTGGGAAAGCAAAGCTTATCTCAGTGACCTCACAGGTGTCTTCATGATATACTGATCCATTTGAATTAGCCCAGGCATTCTTCGAAAACATCCACAGCACTTGTTTTCCTGAGCAGATTTTGAAATGCTGTGCTGCTAATTTAGCTGCCAACTCCATTTTAGATGACATAGTCTGTTTAACCCTTACATTACAAGAGGCCAGTTGACCGTCTCCTTCTCTATAATGTTATTTATTTACGTTCCACTATCTATTTCATTTTCCATTCATTCTTCTGTCCATTTTCACTAGTGTATATGAGTAAATAAAACCATGAAGTGTACATTGTTAAGATTTAACCATAATGCAGCATAATAATTATATTTTTCGGTGTGAGATGATATGACTTGGATTATTCATGCAAATTAGCATACAGCGATGCCCATGCTTTTGGAAATGTCAAAACCTGCACAATGTGGGCAGTTTCCATAGAAACATGAGCTAAAATCTACTTTGTAATATTGCAGAATGTTCCACTGAGTTAACCTGAGTTATTTGATTTATTTATAGATTCATATTTTTAGAATCTAAATGTCATTAATATTCTTTTTAAATCAAATAAACTGCCGATTTGTCTTAAATAATCCAAACCATTTTTGATTTTGCCCTTGAAATCAAACACACCACAGTCATATTGCCACAAACACAAAATCAGTGCAGACTTTTCTAATTTGCAATTTAAAGGCCAGACATAAAACAACGCATGATCTAAACATTACTAATTAGAATTTATAGCCTAAAACCAGGCAATAACAGCATATCTAAATCAAAGTATTCTATCTTTAAACATCTAGAAACCACCAGATCCTTGCCAACAAATATAGGATGAAAGTCAGTATTATCTGCTTATTCGTCATGTTAGTCATAGAGTTATACAAAACAGAAACGGGCCCTTCGTGCTTGTCTACACAAATCCTACTTGTTACATTAATGTCATATTCCATATTACTGTAATGCAAGGGTCCCCAACCTGGGATAAACTTACCCCCGGGGGGTAAATTTGGCCTACTCAGAGGGTAAATTTGTTGATTCTGGATATGTACATATTTTTTCTCATTGACTGACTGTGTTTGGTTCTGGTATACCGGTATCTGTTCATCATTAGTTGATAATAAATAAGCGAAGTAACATTGTTATGTGCTATGAACGTTGCCGGGGGTAAACGGGACAAAAAAGGTTGGGAACCCCTGCTGTAATGGAAGTCTTCAATTTTTCATCTTTGTCAGGAAAGTGAGGTCTCATTCTTCGAAACTCCAGCTCCAGTTACAGTTACAGTTCCCTACAGGCCCAGTGCCAACAAACGCACATCATAGGTTAACCTACTCATTCCTGGGATCATTCTTTTAAACCTCCTCTGGACCCTTTGGAGAGGAAGAGAGAGACAGCACAAATTTCCTTAGGTATGGTTCCCAAAATTGCTCACTATATTCCATATGCGGCCTTACCAGCACCTGATAGAGCCTCAAGAAGGCCTGGTAAGCCGCTCCCTACCTATGGGGGCAAGCCGAGAATCCCCGAAGACCCGAGGTTGAGAAGGGAGCGGGAGTGGACTGGTAGGAGAGGGACTGGGGTATTGTCTCCAGCGCCTTCAAGGTCATCTGCAGGAGGTGCCCCCGGGACACAGAGTCTGTCGGGTAAGGAGAGAGGCGTTGGGTCACTGGCCTGTAGCAGCTTTGGGCTTACCTGGAACAGGGGCCATCCAGCACTTCCAACACATGGACAGGACTTGGACTTTGGACTTTTTATTTGTTAAATGTTGCCAAAATATGGCGACTGTACATTTGTGGGTTGTGCAAAAATAATTTCCCTGTGCTACTCATAGGTGACAATAAAGAACCATTGAATCATTGAACCTGTCCCTAGACCTTCTCACTCATCACCATCCAGGGACTGGAACAACACCTCCTCCAACCTCGTCCCTTGTATTTGGCACTCTCAGTGTGACATTGGTGAGACAAGTGCAGAAAATGCAATCTCTTTGCTCTGTTCAACGTGGCGACTTGGTGGTCTGGGTTGCAAGTCATTTCAATTTCTCTTCCCATTCCCACACCAATCTGTCAGTTCTTGGCTTCCACTGCCAGTGGGGAAACAACACCTCAAATTCTGCTTTTGTAGTGTACTATTCAAACATTGAATTCTCCAATTTCAGGCAACCCGCTCCCCCTCTGTTCCTTTCTCTCTCCATCTGATCTACTGGAGTCCTCTCACACACACCCTTCATTTCATCCCACCTTAATCCACCCGTCACACGGTCTCTTTCCCCTTCCCCACCCAGTCGATCTGAACGTCACCAACACATGGCCCACTGCCTGTTTCCCTCTCCCTGCTTCCATCCGCCCACCATACCCCCTTCTTTGGTTCCATGCTTTACCTTCCTTTCCTATCAGGTTCCACCATCTACAGCCCTTTGCCATCACCTATCATCTCCCAGCATCTGTCCCTGTCAACTCCTCCAAACCTGGCTCCAAATTCTCACCCACCACCCAAGTCACACTTTCCTGCACTATCCTCAACTTCTCATTGAGCCTCTGTTTTTCCATTTCTTCTGTCTTCTTCCACGCATCCCTCCGACTTCACATTTCACTCCTCTTCTTCCTTCCTTATCTGACATCCCTTGGTCTCCATTTCAACTCCAGATTTTATCACCAACTCCATCCACCTTCCAATCACCTTTCCTCACCTGCATCCGCCCATCATTTGCCAGACTTTAGCCCACTCCTATCTCTCTTTTCCAGCAGAACCTTTGGCAAACTTGCTCATACTGTAACTGTGCCTTGCCTCCCAATATACAAAATACCTGGCAGTTGCTTTCATTTTGACAGTGCCAGTATAGTCTGCTTCTGCATGTTGTTCGTTTGAGATCGGGTTTGTGAGAAGATTTGTGAAAACAACTTGTTGTCCCCACTTCAATCGACCGGAGTGAATTGTATAAAGTCTGTCTGGCTGCATTGGGACACTGGACCAACCGTTCAGGAGTACACCTTGCAGAGTATCTTCAGCAATCAATATGATTGTGACCAAGATGTCCTTGTCTACAAAGTGCAGTATGAGTGTTGAACATTCACTGCCCTTTTAAGCCTTTATCCTGTAATCTAGCGAATACAACAGCAATTCTATCTTGCTTCAATAAATGATGCTCTATTGCAAAATGCTAAAACTGTCTTATCTACCTTCTTGAAGTACTGCATTTACATTAAACAAATAACTATTGTTCGGAGTTACTATCTAATCATTTTTTCCAGATGTTCAATATTCTCCATTTGAACTTTGCAGTTTTCAAATTGGTGGCATTATCTACATTATTTTGATGAAATTGAAAAATAATGAAGAGGTTGCATTGGAGAGGCACAACATTTGCAAATTTGGATGTAAAGCATTTTCTATTTGGAGATTTGTTTTAGTCTCCAGGGGTCCTTACTCATAGATAGACACAAAATACTGGATTAACTCAGCAGGACAGGCAGCATCTTTGGAGAGAAGGAATGGGTAAGTTTCGGGCCGAGACCCTTCTTCAGACCAGTCCTTACTCATTATTGGCAGCGAAAACCATCAAACATGCTGATAGGATTAAAATGAATTTTGACAATGGACGCGATTTAACATCCATCTTACATCTGCATGAACAGACACCAAAGTATCTTCTCAAGCAATCAACCTGAAGGATCGTTGATGCATGTCAATCTGAACATGGCTAAAATGGATGGTTAATTGTCAAATCAGGTACAGGGAAAAGAAAGAAAAGTTGGAATTAAAAGGATAAAGAATAAAAGAGAAGGAAAGAAAATAAAAGCAAAACTAGTCCATTTTTAATATCCTCTTAACATTTCTAACTGTTAAAACTGTAGGAATGAGACCACATTTATCAAAATGAATCATCATTTTCTGAAAGGACATTAAAAAAAAGGAAATTAAGATATTGTACTATCATACTTTAATTAAATAGGTTGGCACAGTGGCACAGCCTGTGGAACTGCTGCCTCACAGCACCACCGGTCTGGGTTATTCATGAGCTTGGTGCTCTCTGTGTGGAATTTGCACATTATTCCCATTACTGTGTTGGCTTTGCCCAGGGTACTTTGGATTCCTTCCACATCCTAAAGATGTGTGAGTTGGGAGCTTGACTAGTTACTTTCATTTGCTCCTGATGCGAAGGTGAGGACTAAAATCTGGGGGAACAACGGGAATGTGGCGAGAATAAAAAATGAAATTATTACAGGATTAATGTAAACAGGTGATTGATGGGCAGTGTGTACCTGGGTGGATGCATGTGCGGACAGGACGGCGAAGGACCAGAAGCCGAAGCCAAGATGCCAAAAGGACATGACGTCGAAGAGCCATGATGCCGAAGGGACAAGAAGCCAAAAATGGTTAGGGTTAGGATTAGGGGTAATTTTTTGTAAACCTTCAGTTAGGGGGTACCTTTTTTTTTGTGTATTCTTGCAGCGAATATAGATTTTTAAAAGTGTTTCATATCTATTTATCATTTCGGCTTCTTGTCCATTCGGCGTCACGGCTTTTTGACGTAATGTCCTTTCGGCATCTTGCCTTCGGCTTCTTGGCTTAATCAAAAGTGCATTTGGCGTCCTCTCCGGGTACCGGGTGGATGAAGGGTCTGTTACTGTGCTGTATCTCTTTATGATTCTATGGATGGCCCACACAAAGGCTACCATTTTCTGCAGTGCTTAGTGTCATCTAGTGGGTGAGTGCTGCAAATTCATGCCGTTTTTGCACACTGTGCAGAATTCTATGCACACTGCACACAAGGTGGTTGAAAAAGATCCTGGCATGATTCTGCCCTGTGGCCAAGAGCAGAGAGACTCTTCTTTAGTTAATGCAGTTGGACTTGCCTCCAATCTTGAAAATGGCCATTTTGTGTTTATGTGCACTCAGAGAGCCTGAGCTGCAATCTATAGTCAACACATAATCGCAGCATATCAGAGGACGTATCTTCAAAGAACATCTACAAAATTAATATCCACTACCATCCTGTCCCTGCCCTCTGACAATTAATGTTCATGGTGATACCTTGGAAAATGTAGCCTCCTTTCCATATCTTGAGAGCTGCCACTCAGCAAAGATGATGAAACCCATGATGCTGCCACTCAGTTGCCAATGATGAAACCCATTTCTGGTTTCAATGCACCTCCACAGCCTTTGGTCAATTCAGGAAATGGATATTTGAAAACCAAGGCCTCAGTAATGATTCTGGAGTTGCCAACTCTCATGCATTGAGTGTGAAACTCATGCATTTTGCCCAATTCTCACGCTGATCACAGAATTTCTCACGTGAGAAATTCTGTAATCAACGGGAATTTCAAACCTAATATCATCTACTTGTGTGCGCATCTGTTGACAAGACAGTAGCATTCTTATTCTCTGTTATTCTCACTTGATCGAGCCATCACACACCTCCAAACCATGTCCCCGTGCAAATTTACATTGAAAGACACGGACTGGGCAGTGAATGAGTGTCACCCAGCGCAGTAAGTAAGGCCATGTCCTGCTCCCGGCAGCAGTCGGAATTTAAGGATTTGCGGGAAGCGGCCGACAGGAGCAATCGGGTCTTGGGTGGAGGGAGGGATGGAAGCAGAAGCAGCGGCGGGGGCAGATGCGGACGGGGAGCTGGGGCTGGCGAGTGTTTGCTGGGCTGGCGAGTCACTCGCTGCAGCTCTGGCCATGGAACAGCCTCAGTGCAAGAGTCCCGGACCGTCGGAGGCATCAGAAGCTTTGCATCGCGGCTGTGCGAGTCTCTGTGCCGAATTCACCCTGGTGACCGGCATGGACCAGGCTGTGGCTCGGTGCATCCTGGAGTACAACCAGTGTCTGCTGGAAGTAGGTACCAAGTACTAGGTAGAAGTGGTGGAAAATAGTAGCCTTCAAATGGGGGTGGTTGTAGAAAGCATCCTGCTTGCCTGCTATATTTTCACTTACTGTAACTGCAGGAAAAATGTTCCCGATGTTGGGGGAGTTCAGAACCACGGATCACAGTGTAAGAATAAGGGGTAGGCCATTTAGAACTGAGATGAGGGCAAAATTTCTTAAGGCAGAGAGTTGTGAATCTGTGGAATTCTCTGCCACAGAAGGCAGTGGAGGCCAATTCACTGGATGTTTTCAAGAGAGAGTTACATTTAGCTCTTGGGGCTAGCAAAAGCAAAGGATATGGGGAAAAAACAGGAAAGAGGTACTGATTTTAGATGAACAGCCATGATCATATTGAATGGCAGTGCTGGATCGAAGGGCCAAATATCCTATTCCGACACCTATATTCTATGTTTCTATGCTTGAGTATATGGCAATAAAACTTGACCACTTGATTTTGAAGCATTCATGCATGGTGGAGGTATAATGTAGTCACAGAGAGATACAGTGTGAAAACAGGCCCTTCGGCCCAACTTACCCACACCCACCAACATGTCCCAGCTACACTATCGGCTTTTAGTCCATATCCCTCTAAACCTGACCTATCCATGTATCAGTCTAACTGTTTCTTAAATGTTGGGATAGTCCCTGCCTCAACTACCTCCTCTGGCAGCTTGTTCCATACACCCACCACCCTTTGTGAGGGAAATGTTACCTCTTAAAAATACTTTAAACAAAAAGCATTGAAATCATACTTCTACAATGCACTAAAACATGATTTTAATACATCAAATTTCAAAAAGTGCCTACTGTGGGGGGGAGGGGGGGGGCACCTGGTTCAGATGGAAAGCACTGCCAGATGTCAGTGGGGAACTGAGGCCAGTTGTGCATGATGTTAGCATCCCAATGCTCAGCGCTTCGTGTTTCGGAGTTAGCTAATGTTATTGATTTGTAGTTAGCCTGATTTGTAATTAGTTGACAAAACCTTAATTTATTAATCTGGAATATCCATGGGGATGGGATAAGTGTAATATTAAAATTACATGCAAGGTGTCAGGCTGTCTGTCACAACATACAGCACCGATAACCCATTATTCCCTTCAGTTAAATTGTGGGAAGGTAGCACTATTATCATTTGCCACTCAACTATTATGTCCGTTTACCTCACTGATTATTTATAACCCACCCCCCCAACCCCCCACAATTCCTTTGACAGGTTGAATAGAAATGTCCCCAATCTTGTTGCTTTAAAAATTGAACACGTAGATGAACATCCTCAAGGAGTATAATCAGATGGAAACTGATTCAGATGCGATGTTTAAGAACTTGTTCAAAGAAGGGGCATATTTTAAAGGAGTGAGAGATACTTGCAGGGGAATGTGTGAGGAGGTTATTATTTGTCTTTAGTTTTAGCTTGAACCACGACATCTGAAGATTGTATATCTGAAGATCCTAATCTGAGGAAAGCCATTCTTGCCATAGAGGGAGTACAGAGAAGGTTCACCAGACTGATTCCTGGGATGGCAGGACTTCCATATGAAGAAAGACTGGATAGACTCAGCTTGTACTCACTGGAATTTAGGAGATTGAGGGGGGATCTTATAGGAACTTACAAAATTCTTAAGGGGTTGGACAGGCTAGGAAGATTGTTCCCAATGTTGGGGAACTCCAGAACAAGGGGTCACAGATGAGAAGATCTTTTTTCACACAGTGAGTGGTGAGTCTGTGGAATTCTCTGCCACAGAAGGTAGTTGAGGCCAGTTCATTGGCTATATTTAAGAGGGAGTTAGATGTGGCCCTTGTGGCTAAAGGGATCAGGGGGTATGGAGAGAAGGCAGGTACAGGATACTGATTTAGATGATCAGCCATGAATGGCGGTGCAGGCTCGAAGGGCCGAATGGCCTACTCCTGCACCTATTTTCTATGATTCTATGATTCTATGATTCAAAGCTTAATATAGTAATTGTGCTGATACTGACTCCAACCAACCACATAATGAATATCATCCATTCCGGAGGTTTTCTTTTTCTGATGCCATTTAAACTTCACTTGGATTTCAATCTCTTAAATGTAAAAGTAATTGGGAATGGGGAGCAGTGGAATAAAAATTTGCTCTTGGTACATATCAACTGTAAAATAATAATGTATTCATGTTGTTAGGTGCAATCAAAACAAACATATTTTTATCATTGTTGTGTTATGAATACCACTGAAAATATTATGTACTCTCAAGATCACTTTAAATAGAATATTATTGCTTAAATATATATTGTTATTGGACTTTGCATTTCGGAAAAGTCCCAGCAGAGAGGAAGACAGCAAAATACTGAAAATATTTGGGGGGGAAAATGACTTCAGGACAGTTTGTTAGGAAAATTAAGGAAATTTTAACAGAATACATACAGCTTAATACAGTATATACTTATATACTTATACATTATACATTTATGGATGAGAAATTGTGTTCAACTAATTGATGACTTATTTGACAAAGTTTAACACTAGCATGTTAGATAACAAGGAAGCCAATGGATGTAGCAAATTTTGTTATACAAAATTTGGTCCGTGAAGTGTGCCATAAAAGATTACCGCATTATATAGGCACCTGTGCACTTGAACGTAATAGGTTACGTCCAGGGGCTCAGATATGGGGATTTATGTGTGGGCCAGATATATTGTTAGTGCAGAGGGGCTAGGAGCAAGACCAAGTGTGCATCCAGAGTCAAGGTGTGCAGACAAAGCTGGGACAATGGGAGTGTTCAGCACTGGGAACCTAAGCAGATCAGGGTAGAATAGGGGGCCAGGTGTAAGGCTGAACTCAGTGTCAGGAATGAGAGAAGGTATGCAACTGGAGTCAGGGCCAGGAGTAGTACCAGGTGTGCAGTGAGACCCAGGTTGGTCAGCATGGGCCAAGTGCTTGATTATAATCTGATTTCCATACAAGAATACACTAAGATCATTCATGTGCTGCACTAGTTGATCAGAGCCTGGCTCTACTGTGGAATGTAATTAGGAATGTAATTTAGCCTAACCTTATTCAGAGCTAATCCAATTTAAGTTTAATAGGCTTGGTATAAATGTAAATTGTCCCTAGTGTGTGTAAGATAGCGTTAATGTGCGGGGATCGCTGGTCGGTGAGGACTCAGTGGGCCAAAGGGCCTGTTTCCGTGCTGTATCTCTAAACGAAACTAAACTTTACAAATATATGGTTAAATTATGATTTAAAAAATGCTCGGCGAGATCTCAAAAATGTAGAGTAGGAGGTGAATGTAATGAAATGATTTATTTCAAACTCAACAATAAAATTGAAAGTGATAAAGTTCACTACTTAAAAACAGACAATACATGATGCGTTAGGTAAACCAACTCAAGCTTTACTGATCATCAGCCAGCGGGAGTGTTGGGGATACCTCAGTCAAGTAAGCAACAGACACTTGACTCTCCCGAGCCACCACTCCAATGCACAAAGGCTCGCACGGTGTTTTTATACTGTGTAAGTCATGTGGACACATTCCAAAGGCATTAGACATGATCACAAGATGCAGCAGTTCAGGACAAGTCTAGGCCTTTCCCTCTTATCAGTTGGTACCATCAGGATAAGACATTCAAAAGGCATTAGTTATGGTCCCAATATACAGCAGTCCAGGGCAAGTTTGGCCTTGTCTTTCTTATCAGTTGGTACCTTCCCACCAGAGAAAACCTGCTTTAGAAGAAATGCAAAGCTACAAACTATAGTCAAGTATCCCATCGTGCATTATATATTTAAAGCATTTAACCCTTTCAAGAGGATAATCAATGAGTGGTTGTGAACTATAGAGAATGATAATCAACAAGTATTAGGACCTAAGTATTCTGAATAGCTACTTCCTTCAAGAATCGATGACAGTACATGAGCAATTGACTTTTCCAAAGATATTCCAAGGACAAATGGGTTGAACATCTAATATTAGATAAATAAACAAAGTAAATAATTCTCAGAGGAGAGATAGAGTTGAATCTGAATTGCAGAAAGTAACGAGAGAAGATTTGTAAAATGCACAGATTGTTGGTGAAGGAATTACTCGGCAAGGAGAGGTCCTGTATAGTTGAAAAAGGCTATAATGGTGCCTATGTTGATATGGTAAGTATAAGTGTAAGTGCCATTTGCAATGCTGATATATAAGCCTGACGCAGCAATGGTTTATTATAAAAACGTAAAGTGCTGGAAGCACTCAGCAGATCAGGCAGTACCCATGGAACGAGAAACAGAATTAAAGTTTTAGGCTTGTCAAATCCTGTTGAATCGCCTTGGATCTGAGATGTCTGAAGAAGAGCCTAGACTCGAAACGTCACTCATTCTTTCTATCCAGTGCCTGCCCGCTGAGTTACTCCAGCATTTTGTGTCTACCTTTGATTTAAACCAGCATCTGCAGTACTTTCTTACACATCTACAGTTCCTTCCGACACATGTGAATTCTGTTGTTCTTTCCATATCTGTATGTATGATCTGTACAGGTCTGTATATTCTGTTTTGCTTTCAGAGTTTTTTTGCACCAGATTTTCACCAGCAACAGCCAATTCATCGTTCTTAATTCTATTGAATGTAAAATAATTAACTATGTTATCATGAGTAAACCTGATAACGTAATCATGGGTTACCTGTATGACAAAAGCATGGTTAACAGCTGTTACCATGGTTTCCGTCAATCCAGGTAGACCAATATACTCAATAATAGCTTCAGAAAAACTTCCACTTGTTCCAGATGAAAGGATATTCATTAGATATGAAAATGGAGGAGATGAGAGGTAATTCCTGGGAATAGATGTAAAATTATTTGAAGGACAGTATTTGTCACAGTGATTTGCACTGCTGTTTATTTTATTGCAATTACTCAATTAATAAATTAATTTACAATTATGCTCTGCAAAGAAGATACTATTGTCCAATGTAAACAAGTGACCAGGATTTAGAAATGAGATCCAAAATTAACTTTGGAGCTGATGACAAATTTGGAGGTGGTGGTGGGGGAGGGGGGAGGGGGGGGGGGGGGAGTGATGTGTGGCAATGGATGTAACAGATACAGAATCTACAGAAGTGCAAAGGAGTGGAATGAGTGTGATTTAGCCCTTATAACCATGATGTGCTACCTGGTGCAAAACAAAGATGGATGTCAAGTGTTAAAGAAGGAACTGCAGATGCTGGAGAATCGAGGGTTACACAAAAAGCTGGAGAAACTCAGCGGGTGCAGCAGCATCTAAGGAGCAAAGGAGATAGGCGACGTTTCGGGTCGAGACCCTTCTTCAGACTCGAGCTACCTGGTGAAAAACAAAGATAGATGTCAATTATTCTGTACTGTACACTGACAATGACAATTAAAATTGAATCTGAATCTGAATTCTCATGAGTTAAAGAAAGGTGGTACTCTAGGAAACTGAAAGAAACTAGCTTCAGTTATAAATCCATCCAATTGTACCAAAGCAGTAATCAAGAATACCAAATAGAGCTTTGAAATGCACAGCCAAAATGTAGAATGCTTAATCAGCAGAGGTAATTATCAGATCTAATGCTCATCACTATACTTTCCTGGAAGGTGCTGAATGGTTGCTTTCTTTTCCAGGGAGGAGATTATGGACCTGAAGGCAATGCAGACTAAAGCCATTGGGTTGATTTTTGTAATTGGGTGATTTGAATTGTGAGGAGGTAGTTGAGGCAATGACTACAACAGCTTTAAAAATACACTTGGACAGGTACATGGATAGGAAAGGTTTAATGGGGAATAAATACACAAAGTGCTGGAGTAAGTCAGCAGGCCACTCAGCATCTCTGGAGAACATGAATAGTTGATGTTCAGGTCGGGACGCATCATCAGATTTACCCCAGCTCTTGCTTTTGTAGAGTTACTCCAACACAATGTGTCTTTTTTTTGTAGTTGCTCTAGCACCTTGTACCTTTTTTTGTAAATGAGCACCTGCAGTACCTTGTTTATCTAACGTTTAGAGGCAGTATGGGCTAAATGACAGCTTAGATGCGGCATCATGGACATCATGGACAAGTTGGACCGAAGCGTCTATTTCTCTATTATATGGCTTTATGACTACAACTGACCAAAGAAAGTTGCTCCATTCAGATTGAACAATGGTCAGAAGAGATATCTAAAGTGATTCCTGTGAAACCAAAATGTATATGATTTATAAACGTAAGAGGTAAAGAAATAAATTTGGATTCTGCTCCCTATATTTTACAAGGGATATCATATTTGTTTTATATTTGAACATAACTTAAGGGTGAACGAAATCCCATAATGACATTTATAACCTTATTTAAATATAGAGAAATGAATTAAGCTTGTCTTTAATTAAGAACGGCCAAATCTTTCTATATACAGTTTTTAAAAAATGGATTTGATCTCGCATTATAATAGGAATTTTAAAAAAAATAACTTGGCCAATTGCAATAGTTCTCAATTAATTCCCAGCAGCCGTACTAATTGATCCGATATTAAAAGGTCTCTGTAGATCTTTGCCAGATATTGCATTGAATTCAAACCCATTAGGAATATTTGTCTGAAGAAGGGTCTCGACCTGAAACGTCACCCATTCCTTCTCTCCAGAGATGCTCCCTGTCCCGCTGAGTTACTCCAGCTTTTTGTACAGACATTAGGAATGTTACTGCTGGATAGCTTCAACCCATCACCATTTTAAATGCAGAATGTTCTGCCTAGTGCAGGCAAGTGGAGGGTGGAGAGGGGCACTTCAATATGTAAACCTCAGGGTGCAATGTTCAAATCACAGTCCCAAAACAATTCACACGTTGTTTGTGGACTGGACCGGTATCTTAAATTAATCCTACACCTGTACAGGCCAAACAGGTGAACAGTGTTACTCTGTTTGTTGCCTCATAATGTTGGGAGGAACAGGACTGCTCATTCCTGATCCCAGTTACATAAGGGCTTTAGTCCTTTGTGTCCTTTCAACCAATGATAATCACGCTCAGAAACTCTCTCCTCATGCCTCTCTTAAACATATTGCTAGAGGCAATGAACCACCATTCTTTTGACACTAACAGATGCAAACAAAAATGGTAATTAGGCAGTGACTGATCCAGATAACTTCCTTACTTGTCATGATGAAGATAATATGGACATTAATCATAGAGAGACAGCATAGAAATAGACTCTTCAACCTATCAAGTCTACGACAACCATCAAGTGCCCATTTATGCTAATTCTACACAAGTCCCTTTATCTCTTCCCTCAGAATCTACCACTCACCAACATTGAAAGGACAATTTACAGTGGCCAGTTATCCTTTAACCCACACATCTTCAGGATGTAAGAGGAAATTTGAGGCCCAGAGGAAACCCACAGGTTTGCAAGAAGACTGTGCAAAATCTACACAGGCAGCAGCTGAGGTCAAGATTGAACCCATGTCTCTGGCAAAGCGACGCAGCAGCTCTT
The DNA here is from genome assembly GCA_963514005.1 of Raja brachyura. The sequence goes on from OY740781.1 coordinate 167,278,690, forward strand.
CTAGCTGCACCACTGTGCCAACAGGTTTGGGATCTCTTGCTCAGATGGTAGCATGATGAGTCCCGGCAAGCCATGTGGGCCCGATCCACCCGCCGAACAACCGCGCCGCCAATGACAGGAATGATGACCGTAGTCCGGAACGCACCCCGGTAGGCCTGACTCGCCCCATAGGCCTCCCAGGGGATTGCAGTGAAGCCGGGCGGTGAGGCTTGTCTGGGCCAAAGGAGCCTCGGTGGTGGCGGCGACGGGAACCTCGGCAGCGGCAGCGGGAGACTTGACGGTTGCAGCGGGAGATTCGGCGGCAATAGGGCTTCAGCGGCGGCAATGGGGCCTCGGCGACAGCAGCGTGGGCCTTGGCGGCAAAGTAGGCCTCGACGGCAACGGGAGCCTCGATGGTGGTGGGGCCTCGTAGTCGATGAGCGTGAGGGGGAGGGGAAGACAATGAGGACCCGGCGTGGAGGGACCACTGAGAGGGACGGTAGCAGAAAATAGGGTACCCAGTGTGGGGGAGGGGGGAGGGGGCCTCTAGTTTAGAATCCTCTGCCCAGGGGATAAGCCTGCGTTTCTTTGTTTGTTCCTTCATTTGTTCTGGTGAAGGCGCTGTGCACACGGCAGCCAGACAACAGTCGCTTGTCTTTTTCTTTTTCTTTTCACTTTTAATATCAAGTTTTTGTGTACCTTGTGTGTTGTGACTGTCAGCAGGCCAATTTCCCTCTGGGAAAGAATAAAGTTTTATCTTATCGTATCGTATTGTATCATTGGAAGGAACTGCAGACGCTGGTTTACACCAAAAATAGACACAAAATGCTGGAATTACTCAGTGGGACAGGCAGCATCTCTGGATAGAAGGAATGAGTGATGTTTTGGGTCTATTCTTCAGACAAAATATAATATAGATGCTAGTGCCTGGATCAAAGGTGTTCACCCTCTTTTTTTCTCTGATTAGAACAGAATGTAGGATGTTATAAGATTGTGCTCCAAGCAATTCATCAGCAGGCGTTGCATTGCGATTTACCTCTGCCCTTCCAAGCCAAAGATGGGGTTAGCACTTTTTCCGATCCTGACATTGGAGTCACTCAGAAGGATCGGCTTAACCCCCACTGGGATGCAGATTGTGTGTTTCTAGGTTGGAATAGAAGCTCTCATTGGCCTCATCCATAGTTTCCCGGTGACTCAGAAATCAGAATTGTACTCACGCCCACAGCCAGCTGGGGCTCCCTGAAGGATTCAGGAATAAAATTCCCAGCCAGTGAGAAGGGAATCAAAATTATGACCAGGAATGTTCAGTTTGCCATCTGCATTGGGTTGTGCGGATTGAACTCCATTTTGGTGTTACAATCATAAACTGGCCTCTGTAGCCTCAACGGTGTACTACATACATTTAACACATACAGATAAGCAATGAACAGCCGTTGGAAGTATTGACTTCACTGTGTAAGGAACATGCAAATAATAAGCTTTCAATAGCTAATGTTTAAGTCAGCATTTGTTAACAGGATGTGCAGTAGATGTTCAAAATGCATTCTACGGAATAATAATAATAAGAATACACTTTATTATCATTGTAAATACATACAATGAAATGTCAGGTGCACTGCCCGAGCGGAGCTCCAACATATCACATAAATAAATAACGACAATGAAAACAGCAAAAACGGCAAGAAAAACTTCGTCAGAATGTGCAATATTTCCCAGTATAGTGTTATAGCAGTACAAAATATTGGCTATGGGGTGTGTGTATTCAGTGCAGAGTTCAGAGTGGTGATTGCCTTGGGGTAGAAACTGTTTGGTAATCTTGTGATGTGTGATTACATGGACCTGTAAAGCTTTCCTGAGGGCAGAAGGGCAAACAAGTGATGTGTGGGATGAGATGAGTCCTTTAGGATGCATGATGCCTTTCGCAGGCAACGAGAGCTATCGGTCTCTTCCAGGGCAGGCAGATGTGTGTTGGTGATCTTCCGGGCTGTGTTGATGACTCTCTGCAGAGCCTTCTTGTCATCCGCAGAACTGTTACCATGCCACACCAGGATGCCATGTATCAGGACGATATATGCAATCAATGTAAGAAGACACATGAAGCCTGCTCACATTGGTACGACATCCAACCAGCTCCAATCAGCAGCAATATTTAACACTTAAAAGTTAATACAAAATAGAGTCAAATGCCTCATGAGATGCACTTGACTGAAAACCAATCCATTCAAAATATGTTCAGTGGATGGTACTATTGATAGTCCTGAGGCAGCTTGTTGATTTTCTTCTCTCCAGAGATGCTGCCTGTCCCGCTGAGTTACTCCAACATTTTGTGTCTATCTTTGTTGATTTTCATCCGGTTTCTGAAACGTTAGTAGAGTCATAGTGTAATAGAGAACTACAGCATAGAAACAGGCCCTTTGGCCCAATTCACCCATGCTGACCAAGGTGGCCCATCTCTACTAGTCCCACTTGCCTGTGTTCGGCTCATAACCCTCTAATCCATGCCCATGTATCTGTCTAAATGGTGTTTAAATGTTGTTATATTGCCTGCCTCAATTACCTCATCTCGCAACTCGTTCCATATACCCACCGCCCTCTTTGTGAAAAAGTTGCTTCAGGTTCCTCATAAATCTTTCCCCTCTCACCTTAAACTTATTTCCCTGGTTCTTTCTTCGCCTACACCGGGCAAAAGATTCTGTGCATTCACCGTATCTATTCTCCTCATAATCTTTGCACCTCTATAAGGTCACCTGCTCATTATCCTGTGCTCCAAGGAATAAAGTCCTAGCCAGCTCAACTGCTCCCGATAGCACAAGCCCTCAAGACCTGACAACATAAATCTTTTCTGCACTCTTGATAGCTTAACCCCATCCTTCCTACAGCAGGGTAACCAAAACTGAACACAATGCTCTAAATGTGGCCTCACTAACGTCTTGCAGTATTATATCAAAAGTAACATTAATTAAATCTTTAATTGTATCTATCAGTCGGAAAGTGTAATAGCCAAAGAAATGGCTGCAAATAATCTGCTTTGTTTTCATACTGTTCGGAACAGCAATTGCACATATAGAAACCAGAGCAGTTTGAATTGGAATAAGTTCAAAATATTTTAGCATCAGTCTGAAGAAGTGTCCCAACCCAAAACATGTCCTCCAGAGAGTCTGCCTTACCCTTTAAGTTACTCCAGCACTTTGTGTTCTACACAAGATTCCAATATCTTCCATTCCATTGCTTCAACTTGTTTCAAGCTGTGCCACTAGATGGTAGCACAGGACTCTAAGTTTGTAAAGAAACCATCTTATTAAGAAATGGCTGATGGACTTACAGGAGAACCTGATTCTGGGCACAACACCTACTGGAGGCAGTGGTGGTGGTGGTGAGCGTCAGATTGTTTATCAGGTTCTGAGTGAGAAAAGGATTCTTGGTGGGGTTTGAGATTCACGAGATGTTCGACATTGATTTTCTTGCTACAACTTTTTGGAGGCCACCACTGTTTTGGTATCTGGCTGATGGAAACAACATCAAGGATTAGACAGTGGCCGTCTATTGCTGTCATGGTTCAAATTATACAAATATACTCGTGCTTTCTTGGTTAAACGATAACTTAGGCTGGTTACAGTGCATAGATCAAGGATATCCTCATTCTTATCCCTCTGATGAAGCAGGCTGCCGGTTGTGACAAGATTTCTTCGTATTTCTAAACATCTCTTCGCATCAGAATTTCATTTTGAAGTACGGGTGTGACATAAATGCTCAGGTGGGCAATCGTGTCCAGCCTGAAGTTAGCATCCTTCCCGAGGCTGGCACTGAAGTCACTCAGAAGGATTAGCTTATCTCCATGCCAGCTCATGGACTAGGTCTTCCCAAGGTTGGAGTAGAAGTTCTCCTTGGTCTTGTTCGTAGCTTCCAATAACATACTATATGCACTGATATGTAACTGTTATGTGCTGGGTTAATGCGAACTAGATGTCATTCGATGTACCTTTGTTCCACTGGGGAAGCCATTGAGTTGTCCATGAGCTCATTCTTCATGGCAACACCTTCTCCTTAGAGAAATTGCTCCACTTCCAGTTTTCCCTTCCAGAAGAAAGTGCTCTCATTGCTTTATTCTTTGGGTTTGTCATCACCTGCCGTCACACGGGGCGGCACGGTGGCACAGCGGTAGAGTTGCTGCCTTACAGCACTTTTTGTGCCGGAGAACCGGGTTCAATCGCGACTATGGGTGCAGAGTTTGTACGTTCTCCCCGTGACCGCGTGGGTTTTCTCCGAGATCTTCGGTTCCCTCCCACACTCCAAAGATGCACAGGTTTGTAGGTTAATTGGCTTGGTATAAATGTAAATTGTCCCTGGTGTGTGTAGGATAGTGTTAATGTGCGAGGATCTCTGGTCCGTGCAGATTCAGTGGGCTGAAGGGCCTGTTTATCTAGAAGTGAAATGCTTGGATAGAATAGATGTGGGGAGGATGTTTCCACTAGTTGGAGAGTCTAGGATTAGACGTCATAGCCTCAGAATTAAAGGACGGAGATGAGGAGAAATTTATTTAGGCAGAGGGTGGTGAATCTGTGGTCTTCTTTCCCACGGAAGTCTGTGGAGGCCGTCAGTGGATAGTTTTAAGGAAGAAATAGATAGATTCTTGATTAGTACAGGTGTCAGAGGTTATGGGGAGAAGGCAGGAGAATGGGGTTAGGAGGGAGAAATAGATCAGCCATGATTGAATGACGGAGAAGACTTGATGGGCCGAATGGCATAATTCTACTCCTATTCCTTAGGACCTTAGAACTAAACTAAACTACACCTGTCTATTATGTCTTACTCAGGCCAGCATTGTCAACGTCTGGGCATCTGAGGTCCCAGGTTGAGAAAGCAGGTGAAGATCATGTCTTCTGTTGTTAGGAGTGTCTCTGAGTTCCATTCCATTCCTCAGCGTCATTTTGAGGAATACAAACTGTCGACTGGTGATTTATTTTAACATGAGATGTCCATAACAAAGCAGCCAGCATGCGACTTTGTCCAAGAGAAAGTTGTGATTTCAGATGGCTTTTAGATTTCAGATATTCTAGTTGGAGGTGTTTTTCTGTACTTTAACCTTCCTTTTTTTTATTGTTGTCAGAACACAGTGAAATCTCCTATTTTACATGTTGCATTTAATGCGCATAAAATTAATCTATTTCTGCCACTTCAGCATTTATGTCACACCTGTACAGGTAGGCGGAGAGTGCAGTGATGATCATCTCTTGGGAGAAGCACAGGAACAGCATATCAGCTAATTATAGGTTTCCTCTTTACAGTTGCTGGAATCTTGAACAAGGTTACAGACAAGGACAGGTTCTTACGTGCACCTTTGCATGAAATATGAAACAGCCAAATACGTATTGAAATGTCAATAACTAGATAGCAGGTCCATGTTTGGTCTCATTATCCAGACAAGTTGACCACCTTTGCAAATCTTGATGTTACAGTGTAAATCTTTCCTTTCACCTTTTTAATAACCCCCTGACTAGCCCTGACGCACTTTTTTGATAAGATCGATTGCTATTCTAAACATTTGCCCTTGCCCACACTGTACACTCCCTCCAAGCATTTAGCAGATCAGAATCAATACTTTGTTCCTTCCTGCTGCCACTTAACTGTTGCTTTACACTATTCAAAAAAAAAAATCATTCTTCACAGGGTTTTTGCTGACCTTCATGTACATTTGTATATTTGTATTTTTAACTACCTCAATCACTGGTCTTCTGTAACATGGCTCCTGAGATAATAATAATCCATAATCATGTAATCAAAATACAAAATCCTCGGGAAAGAAAAGCAGATCTTATTTTTGCTTGGCTATTTCAATTTGTTGGGCAAACAGTAGCTGGCTTTTGCATGAAATCATTACATTGATTCTCTCTTTATGATCAGCAATAATTGAAAAAATGCTTATTTGCCAACTAAATAATTATTTGTTAAACATGCAGGAAACAGATATTTTCTCTATAATTGAGGCTTGGACAAATTGGATTGAGCGTATAATTTATTGTCCATTAACAACACTAATTAATAAAGCTTTAATACATTAAATCTGTAATCCACATGGAAAAGTATAGCACAGGAACAGGTCCTTTGGCCCGATATGTATGTCTGTGCCAAACATAATGCCAAGCTAAACTAATCCCATCTGCCTGCCTATGATCCACACCCCTCCATTCCTTACATAACCATGTGCATACCTACAAACCTCTTAAATGCCAATATCATACCTGCCTCCACCACCACCCTTGGTAGCACATTTCAGTCATCCACTATCCTCTGTGTAAAAAAACTTGACCCGTACATCTCTTATAAAATTTGTGCCTCTCATCTTAAGGCTATGCCCCTGTGTTTTTGACATTTCCACTGCTATATGGTTCTGACTGTGTCCCTACCTTGTGCCTTGTAGTTGGTGGAATGTTTTTGTACGTCACGCACCATAGGATATTGAGGCTTTGTGATGTTCTCGGAGCCACAGTATTTATGTGGGTGGTTCACTGGACCTTTTGGTTAACAGTGACCACAGAATATTGATAGTGGAGAGCTCAGCAATGGTGGCACCAACAAATGTTCACATATACAAGTTATAGGAGTGGAATTAGGCTATTCGTCCCATCTAGTCAACTCCGCCATTCAATCTGCCTCCTAATCTCATTTTCCTGCCTGTTCCCCATAGCCCTTGACACCCATTCTAATCAAGTATTTGTCTATCTCTGCCTTAAAAATATCCACTGACTTTGCCTCCACAGCCCCCTGTGGCAATGGGTTCCACAGATTAACTACCCTCCGACTAAAGTTCTTCCTACACACCTTTCAAGGCTAACTGAGTGGTTGTGAACCGTGTCCTCCCATGTGCATGTTAGTCCTGTACTACCTGTCATGGGCACTTCAAGGACTGCAGGATATTACCAACATTATCTGAGGAAAAATGCTCCAAATTCACAAGCAGAATAAATAACCAATGTCAGCATCCTCTTCCAGACCAACGTCAGACCAACATGTCCACTGTCAAGCAAAGATATCAGCCTGCTGTGCTGAGCTGGCCATACCGTTCACATGGCTGACAGCTGCCTCATGCAACTAACAATAGACACAAAATACTGGAGTAAGTCAGCGGAACAGGCAGCATCTCTGGAGAGAATGAGAGGGTGATGTTTCGGGTCAAGACCGTTCTTCAGATCCAAAACATCACCCATTCCTTCTTTCCAGAGATGCTGCCTGTCCCACTGAGTTACTCATGGCACTTTGTGTCTATTTTCGATTTAAACCAGCTTCTGCAGTTCTTTCCTACTGATGAAACTGACACTCCATTTTGTGCCCTATCGTGGGGAATTTTTAAGTGGACAGTGAAAAGGATTCAAGCACGTGGTCAAAGCTTCCTTGAAGACATCCAATATCCATAGCAACTCCTGGGTATCCCCAGCCCAGGGATTTCCTCCCACACTTCAAAGGCGTACATGTTTGTTGGTTAATTGGCTTGGTATGTGGTAATTGTCCCTAGTATGTGTAGGATAGCATTAGTGTGCGGGGATCGCTGGTCGGCGTAGACTCGGTGGGTCGAAGGGCCTGTTTCCGCTCAAAGTGGAGACGGAGCATTTGGAATGGCTCGGAAACCTCAGGCCCTTGCATAGGGAGGGACACCCAAACTCACAAAGTGTCCAGCTGCCTGTCCCATCGGGCATCCCCTAGCCCATCTTTGCTTTACCTTTCCCACCTTGGCCTAATTAGGACAAATCTGTCATGGAGGCTTGCATACATAATCACAGGGTCTGTGGGCGGCAGAAGGCTCCCAGGATGATGCGCCGCAGAGCAGAACGACCGGCGGGGCTGTAAGCAACCCGGCGAGACCAACCCGGCGGAAGAGCCATCGAAAACAAAGTGGGAATCGGCAGGCCGCGCTGCCGAGCAAAGATCCTATAGCAAGCAATATAGATCACTCGACGAAAAAGATGTAGTATGGTCATGGGCAGATTCATGGGTAATTTTCAGCCCCTTTTCCGTAACCGGCTTCTGTCTCCGCACCAAAGATCCCATAGGATACTAGTGCGGAGACGGAAGCCGGTTATAGAAACATCCTCGTTATTTGGGAAAAATCTTCTTCTCATGTTCAGAATTATAATTTATTAACACAAACTGTTCCCCCGCAACGTTGATTACACTGCGAGTTGGGTCGGGTTACTGAAATGGATGAAAAAAATGGCCCACGTTCCGTTCCGTTGCGTACTACACGTCAGCCCATTGCATTTGGAAGGAGTGGTCTATCTTGCTTGCTATAGGATCTTTGCTGCCGAGAACGAAGAGGGACCCGGTGGGCCACGGCACAAGGGACAAGGAGGGAGCCTGCGGGGGGCCGGCGAGATCTAAGAGGAGCCTAGTGTGTAGCCTCCGAGAACAAGGAGGGACCCAGCGGGAGGGCAGCAAGGTCAAAGAGGGGGCCGGCCGGCCACATGCGGTGACGTGTGGCAACAAGCCGGGTTCGCCGCTGCAGGAAGATAAGACTGTACTAAGAACGTTTCAAACTTCACACTCTTTGTGTACTGCCTTGGTGAAGTCTGCTGCACGATTTTACCAGATTGTATACCATAAAAATATTGTCACTGTTACTAGGTACATGTGACAATAAAGCATCATAACGGAGGAAGGAGAATGAAGAACCCATTCGTTGTACAGTGGAGGAGCGGTAGCGTTGCTGCCTTACAGCGCCAGAGACCCGGGTTCGATCCTGACTATCGGTACTGTCTGTGCGGAGTTTGTACATTCTCCCCGTGACCTGTGTGGGTTCTCTCCGGGATCACCGGTTTCCTTCCACACTTCAAAGACGTACATGTTTGTTGGTTAATTGGCTTGGTATGTGTAAATTGTCCCTAGTACGTGTAGGATAGCATTAGTGTGCGGGGATCGCTGGTTGGCGTAGACTTGGTGGGCCGAAGAGCCTGTTTCCGAACTGTATCTCTAAACTAAACTAAATAACTAAACCCGTCATATATTAATCTCACACCCTGGTGCCAGCGATGAGAGTACAAAATGTTCTTGAGATGATGGGATTCCCCATGATGTAGTTTTCCACTTCTGCGTTCACTTTGTTATGCAGAGTCATCGTATAAATTTGGATATTTTCAGTAAATTCCACCTATCAATTAGCAATTGTGGGAACAACCAGGCAATTATAATCAATTAAAATGTAATAGAATCAAGAGTAAAATGAACCCAGATGAAAATAATGAAATTAAAAAGTAGATTGCATATTGTTCAATCCAACAAATAAATGCCTTTATTGCCAAATTCAATATACTTTGAAAGCAGATAGATTGGATTCTGTTTAATGCGGTTCAATAAACTTGCGGTTGGATTAGATTCTGTGTTATTGAATTAATTGAATTATTGGTAAACCATGTTTAGTGCTTCTAATGGATGATGTTCAATATAAATTGTGTATTAAAACTTAAATCAATGCATTGGAAAAGCACATAAAACAAATTCAATCAAGATTTGGCCAACTCTAAAGAATAAGAGCAGAAAATGTTGTAAAGATTTAGCAGAGTGGTACATATATATATAATGAGTTGCCTGAGGAACTAGTTCAGACAGGTATAATATAGCAATGTTACAAAATTTTGAGATTTAAAAAATCAAGTCTGCAATTTATCCCATCAGATAAAGCACAAAAATAAGTTTAATTTGACACCTAAATTACTTTCATATCTTCAGTATTAAGAAAGTTATGGCCATTTTCATACTCGGAAATTTGCATCTTGCTCACCATTGCCTTTCTATTGACTTAACTCAAAAGCTGTGATCTGGAAAAGTTAAAAGTCCATAACTTTCTTAAAAATTAAGAGAACTCAATGAAATTTTCAGTTATTACAGATTGAAGCATTCTGAAACAAATATGAAACAATCTTACTTGGATGACCTGAAATTAAAGCATATAATTAGTTAGTTATCTAATTGTAGCTAATTACAAAATTCAATGAGTAGATCTAAACATCTATCCATTTCTTAAGAAAAGATAAACTTTTTTTAAATTGCCTAAGTGTCCAAATAACATTCACACAATAATCCACAATATAACATAATTTTTAAATCTCATTTTCATGAATTTCTGGGCCCAATGGAAGGAATTTAGTGTTTTATGCCTGTAAATTAATGGCCATTTAAATCAACTAGCGAGTGGGTTTTAGTGGAATGCGGTGGATTAGAACGTTGCGGTTAGCGGTGAAGTCGGGAGGAAAAATACTGTTTGACCATACATGTTTTGGGAGCCCATTTCGCAACATAAATATATTATTAAAGCCTCCCGAAAAACCAACTTTTAATATAAAAATAAACTATTTACCTTTTCTTCTCCCCTACGCTAAATCCTTCCGGTTGTCGGTGCTCACGGCTTTTGAAGGTGATTTTTAAATTACTCTAGTTAATAAATAACTTAGAGTAATTTAAAAATACCTTCATTGATGAAATGTCGGAGCGATTTTTCTTCCGCAACCAAATCGCCCGACATTCATCGATTTGTCCTGCCTGTTGAAAAACGGCACTTTAAGCCCGCCCCCCTCTGAAAGGCGCCAAAATCGCGCACACGGGGAGCGGCAGAAGTGCAGCGCCGCTAAAGGTAAGTTTTGTAACATACCTATATAATAATAATATTTAAAAGATATTTGAACAGGTACATGGATAGGAAAGGCTCAAAGGGTATGAGTCAAATGCAGGCAAATGGGACTAATGCATATGGGCATCTTGGTTGGCATGGACAAGTTGGCTGAAGGGCCTGTTTCTGTGCTGTATGACTGGTCGGCGCAGACTCGGTGGGCCGAAGGGCCTGTTTCCGCGCTGCATCTCTAAACTAAACTAAATAACTAAACCCGTCACAAGTTATATTCATCTCACACCCTGGTGCCAGCGATGAGAGCACAAAATGTTCTTGAGCTACATGGTAGCTGCTGAACATGCAAAATGCTGTATGTGGTGCACAAAGCACCATCGACATTAACTGCTCAAACTTTTACCGCATACATTATAACTCTAGGGCAGGCAGCATCAGTGGAAGGAGAAACAGAGTTAACCGATCAAGTCAAAGATCCTTCATGAGAACTGATGAAGTGTCCTCAACCTGAACTTTTACATTATTTCTCTTTCCACAAAAGCTGCCTGATCTGCTAATAGTTTCCAGCACTTTCTGTTTTAATTTCAGATTTTTAGCATCTGCAGTTTAAAATAAAATCATTATGAATATTTTGCATATTTGATGATTTTTATTTAAAAAAATAATGGAAGATTGAAAATAATAACCTGTTGTGTGCAGCCCTGAGAATCGAAGAAGTAATAGCCTTGACTGATCAGAACAGCTGCAAGTTAGGGCAGGCCAAGATAAAACAAGTCTTGATAATATGTTTAGTTTATAGCCCTGTCCCACTGTACGAGTTCATTCCAAGAGCTCTCCCGAGTTAAAAAAAAATCAAACTCGTGGTAAGCATGGAGAATGAACGTAGCGGGTACGTCGGAGCTTGGGACGTCTCTTAGCGCTCACGACAGGTACTCGGGAAGACTCGCTAACGGCAGGTAAGCACGGGAAGACTCGTGAAGAATTTTCAACATGTTGAAAAAAGCCCACGAGAGCCCCGAGTACCGACGAGTGGCCATTACCGTAAATCTCCGAGTTCGAGTCAGGGCAAACTCAGGAGAGCTCTTGGAATGAACTCGTACCATGGGACAGGGCTTTGAGCTGAGAGATGCAGCAAGGAAACAGGCCCTTCGGCCCACCGAGTACACACCAACCAGCGTTCCCTGCACATTAACACTATCCTACACACACTAGGGACAATTTACATTTATACTAAGCCAATTAACCGACAAACCTGTATGTCTTTGGAGTGTGGGAGGAAACCTTAGATACCTGAGAAAACCCACGTGGTCTTGGGGAGAATGTACAAACTCCGTACAGACAACACCCATAGTCAGGATTGAACCTGGGCCTCTGGTGCTGTAAGGCAGCAACTCTACTGCTGTGCCACCGAGCCACCCGAACTGTGCAACTCTTTCAGTAGCCTCTTAAATTCAACAAAATCACCCAGAACAATCAGTGCAAGATGAAGGCCAGGGAACTAATTTCTTTCAATTTTTATCTATGATTACGCAATGGAATTGGACACTTTTTATGCACATCCAGCACATTGCCAAGTGTTTGATCTGGGTCTGCCATGGCATGACATGGTAGTTGCTGAACATGCAAAATGCTGTAAGTGGTGTACAAAGCACCATCGACATTAACTGCTCAAACTTTTACCACACACATTGTAAAAGTTGCGATCTCTGCCAATAAGTACTTTTCTTGCTTTCAAGATTATTTTTTACAGAAGAAAGATGTTCAACAGCTAACATGAAACGAACCATTATGCACACCTGTACATGCACTGAAAAAAAAATGCAGATGCTGGAAAACCAAAAAGAAGTGTTGCTGAAAATAATATTCAGCAAGCCAGGTCGCTTTTTGCGGAGAAAAATTAGATTCAATGTTTCAGGTTAATGACCCTAATTTAGAGTATTGTGTTCAGTTCTGGGCACCATGTTATAGAAAATATGTTGTCATGCTGGCAAAGGTACAGAGAAGAATTACGAGGATGTTGCCAGGTCTAGAAACATAGAAATTAGAAACATAGAAATTAGGTGCAGGAGTAGGCCATTCAGCCCTTCGAGCCTGCACCGCCATTCAATATGATCATGGCTGATCATCCAACTCAGTATCCCGTACCTGCCTTCTCTCCATACCCTCTGATCCCCTTAGCCACAAGGGCCACATCTAACTCCCTCTTAAATATAGCCAATGAACTGGCCTCAAGTACCCTCTGTGGCAGAGAGTTCCAGAGACCCACCACTCTCTGTGTGAAAAAATTCCTTCTCATCTCGGTCCTAAAGGATTTCCCCCTTATCCTTAAGCTGTGACCCCTTGTCCTGGACCTCCCCAACATCGGGAACAATCTTCCTGCATCTAGCCTGTCCAATCCCTTAAGAATCTTGTAAGTTTCTATAAGATCCCCTCTCAATCTCCTAAATTCTAGAGAGTATAAACCGAGTCTATGCAGTCTTTGTTCATAAGACAGGCCTGACATCCCAGGAATCAGTCTGGTGAACCTTCGCTGCACTCCCTCTATGGCAATAATGTCCTTCCTCAGATTTGGAGACCAGAACTGTACGCAATACTCCAGGTGTGGCCTCACCAAGACCCTATACAACTGAAGTAGAACCTCCCTGCTCCTATACTCAAATCCTTTTGCTATGAAAGCTAACATATCATTCGCTTTCTTCACTGCCTGCTGTACCTGCATGCCTACTTTCAATGACTGGTGTACCATGACACCCAGGTCGCGCTGCATCTCCCCTTTTCCTAATCGGCCTCCATTTAGATAATAGTCTGTTTTCCTATTTTTGCCACCAAAGTGGATAACCTCACATTTATCCACATTATACTGCATCTGCCAAACACTCACCCAGCCTATCCAAGTCACCTTGCAGTCTCCTAGCATCCTCCTCACAGCTAACACTGCCCCCCAGCTTAGTGTCATCCGCAAACTTGGAGATATTGCCTTCAATTCCCTCATCCAGATCATTTATGTATATTGTAAATAGCTGGGGTCCCAGCACTGAGCCTTGCGGTACCCCACTAGTCACTGCCTGCCATTGTGAAAACGACCCGTTTACTCCTACTCTTTGCTTCCTGTTTGCCAGCCAGTTCTCTATCCACATCAATACTGAACCCCCAATGCCGTATGCTTTTTAAGTTTATATACTAATCTCTTATGTGGGACCTTGTCGAAAGCCTTCTGGAAGTCCAGATACACCACATCCACTGGTTCTCCCCCATCCACGCTACTAGTTACATCCTCGAAAAATTCCACAAGATTCATCAGACATGATTTACCCTTCGTAAATCCATGCTGACTGTCCAATGATTTCACCACTTTCCAAATGTGCTGCTATCTCATCTTTAATAACTGACTCTAGCAGTTTCCCCACTACCGATGTTAGACTAACTGGTCTGTAATTCCCCGTTTTCTCTCTCCCCCCCTTCTTAAAAAGAGGGGTTACGTTTGCTACCCGCCAATCCTCAGGAACTACTCCAGAATCTAAAGAGTTTTGAAAGATTATCACTAATGCATCCACTATTTCCGGAGCTACTTCCTTAATTACTCTGGGATGCAGCATATCTGGCCCTGGGGATTTATCGGCCTTGAATCCATTCAATTTACCCAACACCACTTCCCGACTAACCTGGATTTCACTCAAGTACTCCTTTGACCCGCGGTCCCCTGCTATTTCCGGCAGATTATTTATGTCTCCCTTAGTGAAGACGGAACCAAAGTAGTTATTCAATTGGTCCGCCATATCCTTGTTCCCCATGATCAACTCGCCTGTTTCTGACTGCAAGGGACCTACATTTGTTTTAACTAATCTATTTCTCTTCACATATCTATAAAAACTTTTGCAGTCAGTTTTTTATGTTCCCTGCCAGTTTTCTTTCATAATCTATTTTTCCTTTCCTAATCAAGCCCTTTGTCCTTCTCTGCTGGTCTCTGAATTTCTCCCAGTCCTCTGGTATGCTGCTTTTTCTGGCTACTTTGTACGCATCATCCTTTGTTTTGATACTATCCCTGATTTCCCTTGTTATCCCTTGTTATCTCTCTTCATGAAGAAACCTGCTGCCGAAAGCAAGGTTGTAGTTTGGCAATCTATTCACATTCACCTTACCGGGACTGATCTCTAGCTCTCTGACACCTACTGCCACCAATCTTTAGACCATGTACTCACCGGGAGATATCAGGATGTTATTTCCCAGACGGCAATGATATTATTGCCAGACTTCATTTCAGGTTCTGCAACCCTCTCCAATCTCTGGAGTCTGGAGGGGTAAGTTATTTGCCTTCTTTTGTTCGATGAGGCACTGAATAGGTTTTTACATGATGTCTCGGAGGGACCAAAATGACCATGGAAAGTTGGGGGTAGACAAAAATGCTGGAGAAACTCAGCGGGTGAGGCAGCATCTATGGAGCGAAGGAAATAGGTGACGATTCGGGGCTGAAAAAGGGTCTCGACCCGAAAAGTCACCTATTCCTTCGCTCCATTGATGTTGCCTCACCCGCTGAGTTTCTCCAGCATTTTTATCTACCTTCGATTTTTCCAGCATCTGCAGTTCAGCAAATATGCAAGTCAACAAATATGAGGTAGACTCAGGTGGGCCTGCAATACAGATCCATAACTATTCAAGTCAAGGACATGGAAAAGACTACAAAAAGTAGTAAACACTGCCCAGTCCATTATCGGCTCTGACCTCCCTACCATCGAGGGGATCTATCGCAGTCGCTGCCTCAAAAAGGCTGCAGCATCATCAAGGACCCACACCATCCTGGCCACACAATCATCTCCCCGCTACCTTCCGGTAGAAGGTACAGGAGCCTGAAGGCTGCAACGACCAGGTTCAGGAATAGCTACTTCCCCACAGCCATCAGGCTATTAAACTCAACTGAAACAAATCTCTGAACATTAATAGACCATTATCTGTTTATTTGCACTTTATCTGCTTATTTATTGATGTGTGTATATATTTATATAATGGTATATGGACACACTGATATGATATGTTCTGTATTCATGCCTACTATGTTCTGGTGTGCTGGTGCAAAGCAAGAATTTCATTGTCCTATCTGGGACACATGACAATAAACTCTCTTGAATCTTTCTTAAACATGGGGCGTTGGGGAATTATTTAGCCTAGATTAACAGGAGCCAAGCTGCCAATATAAAAGATCAATGGAGACAGACAAAGTGTGCAGGGAAAGGGACAAGAAACATTAGAATAGAAACAGGAGAAATCAGAAGGAAGTAGGGGAAGCAGAAACATATGAGGTAGACGCAGGTGGGCTTGCAATACAAATTCATAACTATGCGGTTCAAGGCCATCGAGGCATGTGAACTTAAAGTATGATCCAAATAGCATTATCTTGAGACTTTACATTGAGACCTCAGAGATACAGTGCGGAAGCAGGCCCACTCGGTTCACCGAGTCCGTTTGTACTTAGCGATTACCCCGTACATAACACTATGCTACACAGAGAACAATTTACAATTTTTACCAAAACCAATTAACCTACAAACCTGCACGTATTTGCAATGCGGGAGGAAACCGGAGCACCCAGAGAAAACCCACGTGGTCACAGGGAGAACATACAAACTCCATACAGACAGCAGCTGAGGTCAGGATCGAACCCGGGTCCCTGGCACTGTAAGGCAGCAACCCTACTGCTGCGCCGCTGTGCTGCCCTCTCCTAAAGTGACAATTTGAGAAACCCAGCTCAAGCGAGATGAATGGGAATTAAATATTCATAGTTAGAATATTCCTGCTTAAATAGTCATGCTTAAATTTCTGCTTGAGTGGCCGACCCTGTTTCCTGGCCCCGCATGCAAAAAATAATGTAAAGTAAGTGGGATTCAAATACGCGATGTTATTATTTGGTCATTATCACCGGTGGGTATTGCTTCTATATAGAGGCCATACATAAAGGGAACCTGGAAGACACTTAGTCTTCCTGTCAAAAATCTGCAAACCTCAAATGGAAAGAATATATCATTGCACCAGACAGCCAAGAACAACGTGACTAGTGGCCATGTTAAGCAATTAACTAATGCCTCTTCAGTTCAGTGGGGGATGCTTATTGAGTAGATGTGGATCCAAGATTTCCATTAAAATAAATCCCACTCTTCCCTTTCCTTGTTTTTGCACATATTTGGTCATGACCTTGTAGATTTTAAGAATACATTTTTCTTTCAATTAGTTACGATTAAAAATTATGTCTTATGATAAGACGTTCAGTCCAAGCTGGCACCCAGGGAAGTAACCTTATTACTTCCATTCCACCTTTTTTACTTCCCCAACATCCTGCAATTTTTTCCCTCTCCTTTGATTTGACCAAATCTCCATTGATTTTTCAAGCCTGGGGAGGTCCCAACCCGGTACGATGCCTATTCATTCCCTCCATAGATGCTACCTGACCCTTCCTCCAGCACTATGTGTTTTGCTCACGTTTCCACCATCTACAATTCCTTATGTATCATTTGATCCTTTTAGCCGTAAACCCACACTCAGGGCTAATTTACAGCATCCAATTAACTGACCAGAATCGAGATGGAAGGAAACAATAGGATTTGGAGAAAATCAAAGAGAAAATGAATAAACTCGACACAGCCTGCACTTGGTCATGACTGAAAACTGCAAACGTATTCCAATTGTTCAAGAAGGCAACACAGCAAGGGGAAGCTATAGGCCAGTTAGTCTGACCTCAGTGGTTGGTAAGATTGGTCCATTATTAAGGACGAAGCCTTTAAATACGCAGAAGCACATGATAAAATAGGCAGAAGTCAGCATGGTTTTGTGAAGGGGAAATCTTGCCTAACAAATATGTTGGAATTCTTTCTGTTGGAAGTAGATAGCAGAATAGACAAATTGGATGATGTTTACTTGGTTTTTCAGAAGGCCTTTGCTGCACATAAAGCCGCTAGACACAATGAGAGCCCATGGTAACAGAGGGAAGATACTAGCATGGATAGTAGGTTGGCTAGATGGCAAAAGGCAAAGAGTGGCGATAAAGGGGGCTACTTCTGGTTGGCGGCCAGTCACTAGCGGTGTTCTTCGGGTGTCAGTCCTGGGGCCACTATTCTTCACGTTGCATATCAATGATTTGGCTGAGGGAATTGAAGGCTTTGTGGCCATGTTTGCAGATGAAACAAAGATAGGTGGCGGGATAGGTAGTGTAGAGAAAGCAGGGACTCTGCAGGAGGACTTCGACAGGTTAGGAGAGTGGACACAGAAGGAGCAGATGGAATACAGTGTAGCAAATTGTGCAGTCATGGATTTTGGTAATATGAATAAAGACATAAACTATTTTCTAAATGGGGAGGGGATTCAGAAATCAGAGGTGCAAAGGGACTTGGGAGTGCTGATGCAAGATTCCCAAAAAGTTAATTTGCAAGTTGAATTGGTAGTATGGAAGGCAAATGGAATGTTAGCTTTCATTTTGAGAGGACTAGAATATGAAACACAATGTAATTCTGAGGATTTATCGGGGACGGGTCAGATCACATTTGGAGTATTGTGAGCAGCTTTGGGCCCTATATGAAAGGAAAAATTTGCTGGCACTGGAAAGGGTCCCGAGGAGGTTTACGAGAATGATCCCTGGGATGAGTGGTTTAACGTATGATAACCGTTTGATGGCTCCGGCCTGTACTAGCTGGAGTTTAGGATGAGGGGGGGAAATCTTATTGAAACTTAGCACATGATGAAAAGCTCAAATAGTGGATGTGGGAGAGTCTAGGACCAGAGGGCGTAGCCTCAAAATAAGAGGACATACCTTCTGAGAAGAGATGAGGAGGAATTTATTTAGCCAGAGGGTGGTAAATCTGAGGAATTCATTGACGCAGAAGGCAATGGAGGCCAAGTCTTTGGGTATTTTTAAAATGGAGATAGAGAGGTTCTTGATTAGTAAAGGTGTTGAAGGTTACAATGGGAAGGCAGGAGAATGGGGCTTAGAGGGGAATATACATCAGCCATGATTGAATGGCAGAGCAGACCCAATATGATGAATGGCCTATTTCTGCTCCTATGTTTTATGAAATATGAAGTTATGAACCCGGTCCTTTGTGCTCCGAGGCAGCAGGACTGACTGCTGCACCACAATGCTGCCTCTTTCAAATCATAATTGACCTGTGCTGCTTTTCCAGCTATTACTACTATGTTTACAGTGAGACCTACAACTACAAAGTAGGCCTGTAAGTAACACAGATATTTTGTGCAAAGGTAGAGTTGCAGCGTAACAGCACTAGAGACTTGGATTCAATCCCGAATATGGGTGCTGTCTGTACTGAGTTTGTGCATTCTCCCTCTTTGCTCCGGGTGCTCCGGTTTCCCCTACACTCCAAAGATGTACAGGTCTGTAGGTTTATTGGCTTCTGTAAATTGTCCCTAATGTGTAGGATAATGTACAGGGTGATCGCTGGTTGGCATGGACTCAGTGGGCCGAAGGGCCTGTTTCCATGCTGCTCCTCTGAACTGAACTGAAAATATTTTTTCTTGCAGAATTGGACATTGGAAAATGAATTTAGATCAGAACATACCACCACTGAACATATATTTCTATATAAAAGTGTGTGATACCAGTAAAGTTGCAAACATTATATTTTTATTACGATCATAGTTTAGTTCCTCCAAATATAAATAGTGTAAGCCAAAGAGACACTGTCAGCCATTTTGCTGAGAGGAGCTTCTGGTTCCTTATTTCATGTGTAAGAAGGGGTCGCAGATGCTGGTTTAAACCGAAGATAGACACAAAAAGCTAGAGTAACTTAATGGGACAGGCCTGCTGAGGTACTCCAGCTTTTTGTGTCATTCTCTCATGTGCCCTATGAGTCATAAATAAACACAATTCAGTATTATTATTCAAAATAAATCTTCTGATTGACTGTATTCTACACTTTTTAAGGTCATTTGTTATCAGGCAACTTCAATTAAGGTAGATATTAGCCTAGAACTCTCAGTAACAGGTCTTTATGCAGCACAAACAGACATGCAGGGGCGACCTTGTTGGGAGAATCCCTTGATAATATCTCCATGAACTCAAAGTACATTGAGCTTTTATATCCTTAAAGTACAAAGATAGCCTCAGGCGATGAACTACAACTTCCAATTGTTGGAATAGCTTTAATCTTTTAGGTGTTGACAAATGGTTTTGATGGGTGATACATTTATGATGGGAGTGCATCTTAACTAACAGGCTAAACTCTGAATATCAAACACCTTTGTTAGGATAAAGTCATTTTCATCAATTTTGTAAAGGCTTTTCAGAATAAAAACCCAGCTATCCAAACTATTTTACCATGGCATTGTTATGACTGACCCATCTGGGTGCAAAAACACCCAAAATACTGGTCCAATAGACAATAGTCAATAGGTGCAGGAGTGGGCCATTTGGCCTTAGGGCCAGCACCGCCATTCAATATCATCATGGCTGATCATCCCCAAAAGTCCACCACCAAGTTTCCGGCATCCTTGGTTCCAAAGCCTTTCTGGATGATCGGTTTTGCTAGACCAACAGAGGTCACGGTCTCTGAGAGGAGTCCAATGGTATAGGCCAGAGAAGCCGAGATACCAGCTTGCAAGGTCAGAAGTTGGCGATGGAAAAGGAACTGCGGGCTCCGGCCGGACGGTGTTCTAGAGTTCCGGCCACAGGAGACAAATTTGACCCGCAGATCAGCCGCGGATGTCGGCTATGGGAACTGATCTGCCAACTCCGGCCGGGCCGGTGTTTCGGAGCTCCGGCCGAAGGGGACAAATTCGACCCGCCGATTAGCGCAGAAGTCCTGATGAGGTCGAGACTGGCTGCCACACCCGGACTGGGCACTGCATTTTCCAGGAGTCTTCCGGGAGGAATTTCAAGTGCACTCTCGTGATTTTGTCCAGATTAAAGGAGGTGCCGGACCACCAGTTGCCGGAAAGTCAGTGGTCGACCTGTATTGATTGACAGAACAAGTATGTCTGTGACCATGATTGGAATACTATGTGGCACAGTAGCCAGCCTGGTTGGGAACCTTCCTTGATCTCTGTATTGCAAAAGATCTCAGCTGAAGATTTTTGATGCCTGGTTTGATTTAAGCCAATTAACATGATACATTCGGTGGATACAAACAAGAATGTCTCATGTCAGTTTCCAAGGCATGTCTATTAATTGGCCTCCTGCCGTGAGCCGGGGTAGTGTGATCACTTTCACGGGCAGTTCTGTTTGTTTACACAGTGCTCCTTAAGTAATTTCACTACTGATTAACACTTTTAGGCTTAAAGGTTTCATCTGGAAATAATTTGAAGACTGTTCTCATTGTATTAATGGCTACTACATTACAACCCCTTATTATGGCTTGATTTTTCTAACAGGTTACTTAATACATTATTCAATATACAGCCATTCATACCCAACAGTATGAATATTGATTTTTTCTATTTTTGGTAACTAACCTACAAACACTTCCCTTCCCCCTTCCCTCCCCTGTCCTTCCCTGTGCCCCACCAACATATGCATCCCTTTCCCCTTTTTCAATTCTGTCATGTGTTGTGTTCTTTTATATTCGTATGGCTGTATGGTAACGCACATTTCACTGTCCTAATTGGTGCTTGTGACAATAAATGTAAACTTGAACTTGAACTTGAGCATCTGTAAAGACTCTACACACCCATGCCACCGTCTGTTTGAACTTCTTCCATCTGGCAGATGTTATAAGGCCTTTTACGCCACACCTCCAGATTGAGAAATAGCTTTGTCTCTAGTGCTACAACTGCACTGAATCAATCCGTTAAGCATCTCCCATAATCTGTCTTTGCCCCCATAATCAGTCGAGTCAAAAGTCAAACAAACTTTATTGTCATTTAGAAATACATCGATATATGCAGTTCCAAACAAAATTCCGTTGCATTTGGCTCCCTGTGCAACACGATAATTAACAGAAGGATAAAATGGATAAAAATGGATAAAAGGATAAAAGGATAAATAGACAATGGTGGCAGCCCATTACATGGCATTCAGGAGTCTGATGGCTCGTGGGAAGAAGCTGTTGCAGAACCTTGATGTTCTGCTCCTTATGCTACGATATCTTTTGCCTGAGGGCAGCAGAGTGAACAGTCCGTGATGGAGATGTGTGGGGTCTTTTATAATACTGCTGGCCTTAGACACGCAACGTTTGGTCGCAATATTGCCGATTGAGGGGAGAGAAGTTCCGATGATTTTTTCCGCTGTCCTCACCACTCTCTGCACGGACTTCCAGTCGGAGGCTTTACAGTCCCCAAACCAGACAGATATACAGCTGGTCAAAATACTCTCTATGGTGCCCCTGTAGAAAGTCGTGAGGATGGGATGGGGGAGGTGAGCTCTTCTCATCCGGCACAGAAAGTACAACCACTGATGCACTCCCTTAACTGTTGATGAGATGTTATTTGACCAGGTCAACTGATTTATCTCAACACAGTGACAGCTGCTGTAATTTTTAACCTCAGTGTACATTGACCTATTTGTACTTTTACCTTATTATTTATTTTATAGCATCAATATGGAGGTTGAAATCTTAATCTCGTTGTTCTTGTACAATGCCAATAAAGATATATGATTTATTATTATTATTATTATTATTAGAAATATACAGAAGGGCAGGGAATACTGCTGCTATGTTTACAAATACACCTTACCTCTCGCAGCCAAAGACTAAGTCACTGAAGTGCTGTGGTAAATGTTGCCACCTGCCTTTGCTGTTGATTCTGGATCGAATACTCTCTCCCTAGTCTGGGTCAGTAAACCACTGAGTCGAACACTGGAGTCCAAACCCTTCTTTATTTGTATACAACACAGCGGGGCAGGCCTCGGATCCACTCACTCGAGCCCTCAGCAGCCTCCTTATAGTCCAACACAAGTAATATTTTAGGTTGGTTACACAAAAAGCTGGAGAAACTCAGCGGGTGCAGCAGCATCTAAGGAGTGAAGGAGATAGGCGACGTTTCGGGTCGAGACCCTTCTTCAGACGTCTCGACCCGAAACGTCGCCTATCTCCTTCACTCCTTAGATGCTGCTGCACCCGCTGAGTTTCTCCAGCTTTTTGTGTAACCCTCGATTCTCCAGCATCTGCAGTTCCTTCTTTAATATTTTAGGTTTCTGTGTGGGACTATAAAGATAGTGTTAGATGACATCATTGAGATGCATGTGGTTACTTATAAATAGTTGAGACCCTTTGCACTCCTTTTGTTCAATATCAGCCTTCCATCTAATAAATATTTTTGTTCCAGCACAAGTAATTTTTTTTTTCTGTGTTTAGTGTAGTTTAGAGATAGAGCGGGTAAACAGGCCCTTCGGCCAAAGTCCGCGCCAACCAGCGACACGCCCTAACAAATTTACCCACCCTTTTATATCCCTATACAGTGGCAGGAAAACTAATGGCGGGAAAGTACGGGGGGGGGGGGGGTGGGGGCAGCCCCTACAAACCAATCACGGCATTTATTCATTCTACAGAAACAAGGTAAATACATATTCGATCAGGTAACCCCTCTTAGACCAATCACGATTACCGGCGGGAAGACACAGAAACAAAGTAGACAATAGACAATAGGTGCAGGAGTAGGCCATTCGGCCCTTCGAGCCAGCACTACCATTCAACGTGATCATGACTGATCATCCCAAATCAGTACCCCATTCCTGCCTTCTCCCCATATCCCCTGACTCCGCTATTTTTAAGAGCCCTATCCAGCTAGGTCTTTATTCTTTGGAGCGCAGAAGGTTAAGGGGGGACTTGATTGAGGTCTTTAAAATGATGAAAGGGATAGACAGAGTTGACGTGGATAAGCTTTTCCCATTGAGGGTAGGGAAGATTCAAACAAGAGGGCATGACATGAGAATTAAGGGACAGAAGTTTAGGGGTAACGTGAGGGGGAACTTCTTTACTCAGAGAGTGGTGGCTGTGTGGAATGATCTTCCAGCAGAAGTGGTGGAAGCAGGATCGATTTTAACATTTAAAAGTAAAGTGGATAGGTATATGGACGGGAAGGGAATGGAGGGGTATGGTCTGAGTGCAGGTAGATGGAACTAGGGGAAAATAAATGTTCGGCACGGGCTGGAAGGGCCGAGAAGGCCTGTTTCCTTGCTGTAATTGTTATATGGTTATATGGTTAGCTCTCTCTTGAAAGCATCCAGAGAACCTGCCTCCACCGCCCTCTGAGGCAGAGAATTCCACAGACTCACCAATCTCTGTGAGAAAAAGTGTTTCCTCGTCTCCGTTCTAAATGACTTGCTCCTTATTCTTAAACTAGTTCTGTTTCTGGACTCCCCCCAACATCGGGAACATGTTTCCTGCCTCTAGTGTGTCCAAGCCCTTAACAATCTTATATGTTTCAATGAGATCCCCTCTCATCCTTCTAAACTCCAGAGTGTACAAGCCCAGCCGCTCCATTCTCTCAGCATATGACAGTACTGGAATTAACCTTGTAAACCTACGCTGCACTCCCTCAATAGCAAGAATGTCCTTCCTCAAATTAGGGGACCAGAACTGCACACAATACTCCAGGTGTGGCCTCAATAGGGCTCTGTACAACTGAGTAGAAACATAAAAATTCCCCAAGCAATCACAGATATGCATTGAGCGTCAGTGTAATGAAGCACAACAAAAACCTCTTTAGGAACCCGGACTTGGTGGCGACAGGTGGGTCACATGGGCAGAAACTTCTTGGGGCTTCTTCAGAGGTCAAGACTTACTGGAGCCAGCTATGTCTCTTGGGTCTCCAGCACTTGCAATGTTTGTCACTATCTGTGAAGCCCTGTCCTTCACAGACACCTGCCATTTCCAAAGTACCCAAATCCCTGCATATTCACATTGCTAGCTGATGGCTTTGGAGGTAAGAGGAGTGATCTATCTTTTGTAGGGCCTTGTCTGGGATCTTTATTTTCAGAGGGTGGTATTGTATCACAAGAGCAACTTGGTGGAGGAGTTTTGTTTTTGCAGAGGTTGATCGTAAGGACCATCATCATGTATGTTCATTTTAATTTAATTTATTTTAAGTTTATAAATAGAGCATGATTGTGTTATCTGATAAGTTTGTGTTAATATTTATTTGTTTTAGGGTTTATGAACATTAACCTCTCTATATGCGAATGTGAAAAACTTGCCATCACTTGTCCAATTTTCTATTTAAATTAGAACAGATGATACCTTTCTCTATGGCAATTCTACAATCGTTACCTATATTCTATCTGGGCGACACAGACGAGTTGCTGCCTCACAGTGCCAGAGACGTGGGTTCGCTCCTGACTACGGGTGCTGTCTGTGCACGGTTTGTACGTTCTCCCTGTGACCGCGTGGGCTTTGTTCGGGTGCTCTAGTTTTCTCCCACATTCCAAAGATGTGCAGGTTTGAAGGTTAATTGGCTACTGTAAATTGCTCCGAGTGTGTAGTATGCGGAAGTGTGACAACATGGAACTAGTAGTGTGCATGTAATTAATGGTTGGTGGGGACTCATTTCCATGTGTCAGTTTCCATGTTTCTCTGAACTAAATCCAAAACGAATTGCAGTCTTCATCATCCTAAAACAATCAATTTCAAAATCAGTATATGAAACTCAAAATGAAGAATTAAATTTCCTGTCATTTACAAACCAGATTCTATTTGTCAATCATTCTTCCCTGTATATTAAGCAGTTATAATTCCATTAGATCTGTTATTTTTTGGAGCAGAAATAAGAATACACTTGTTAGTGACAAGTTTATTACTTCTCTCAAACAATACCAAGCCTCACTGATATAAATGATGTTGGACTATAAAGATAGTGTTAGATTACATCATTGAGATGCATGTGGTTACTTGTAAATAGTTGAGACCCTTTGCACCCCTTTTATTCAATATCAATCTTCCATCTAATAAATATCTTTGTTCCAGCACAAGTAATAATATTTTTTCTGTGTTTAGTTTAGTTTAGTTTAGAGATACAGCGGGGAAACAGGCCCTTCGGCCCAAGTCGGCGCCGACCAGTGATCCCTGCATACTAACGCTATCCTACACACACTAGGGACAATTTTACATTTATACCAAGTCAATTAACCGACAAGTCAAGTCAAGTCACTTTTTATTATATAGCACATTTAAAAAACAACTATCGTTGGCCAAAGTGCATTACATTGGTGGAGGAGACAAACCTGAACATCTTTGGAGTGTGGGAGGAAACCAAAGATCTCGGAGAAAACCATTGCAGTCACGGGGACAACATACAAACTCCGTACAGACAACACCCGTAATCAGGATCTAACCCAGGTCTCTGGTGCTGTAAGGCAGCACCGTGCTGCCTGAACTGTGTAATGGGCCTGTCCCACTGTACGAGTTCATTCAAGAGCTCTCCCAAGTTTAAAAGAAAATCAAACTCGTGGTAAGCATGTAGAATGTACGTAGCGGGTACGTCGGAGCTCGGGACGTCTCTTAGCAGCTCGTAACGCTAACGGCAGGTACTCGAGAAACGCGGTAAGCTTGTGAAGACTCGTGAAGATTTTTCAACATGTTGAAAAATGTCCACGAGAGCCCCGAGTACCGACGAGCGGCTATTACCGTAATTCTCCGAGTTTGAATCAGGGGAAACTCGGGAGAACTCTTGAATTAGCTCATGCAGTGGGACAGACCTTTAACTATTTATGTAGCCTACCTCTCTTAAATTCAACAAAATCACCCAGAACAATCAGTGCAAGATGAAGGCCAGGGAACTAATTTCTTGCAAATTTTTATCTATGATTACGCAATGGAATTGGACACTTTTTATGCACATCCAGCACATTGCCAAGTGTTTGATCTGGGTCTCCCATGGCATGACATGGTAGTTGCTGAACATGCAAAATGCTGTAAGTGGTGTACAAAGCACCATCGACATTAACTGCTCAAACGTTTACCACACACATTGTAAAAGTTGCGATCTCTGCCAATAAGTACTTTTCTTACTTTCAAGATTATTTTTTACAGAAGAGCGATGTTCAACAGCTAACATGAAACAAACCATTATGCACACCTGTACATGCACTGAAAAAAAAATGCAGATGCTGGAAAACCAAAAAGAAGTGTTGCTGAAAATAATATTCAGCAAGCCAGATCGCTTTTTGTGGAAAAAAATTAGATTAAATGTTTCAGGTTAATGACCCTAATATTGTGTTCAGTTCTGAGCACCATGTTATAGAAAAGAAGTTGTCATGCTGGAAAGGGTACAGAGAAGATTTACGAGGATGTTGCCAGGACTAGAGGGTGTGAGCTATAGAGAGAGGTTGAGTAGGCTACGACTCTATTCCTTGGAACGCAGGAGTATGAGGGGTGATCTTATTGAGGTGTATAAAATCATGAGAGGAATAGATCAGGTAGATGCTCTGAGTCACTTGCCCAGAGAAGGTGAATCGAGGGCTGTAGGACATGGGTTTAAGGTGAAGAGGAAAAGATTTAATAGGAATCAGAAGGGTGACTTTTTCACACAAAGGGTGATGGGTGAATGGAACAAGCTGCCAGAGGGTGTAGTTGTGGCTTGGACTATCCCATCGTTGATGAAACAGTTAGACAGGTCACGGGGAGAACGTAGAAATTCCATACAGACAAGCACCCGAGTCTCTGGCGCTGTAGGGAAGTCGCTCTACCGCTATGACACGGTGGTTCCCTTATTGATGGAAATTAAGGGCTGGCAGAATTGCACACTCATAAAGAAACCTCCTCATTTTCCACACATTAAGGATGGAACGTAGGCAAACCAAAGCAACATGTAAGTGTGGAGGACTCTGAAGAAAATGTATTTGGCTCTTCCATCCACCTTCAGCAAACTTGCACTTGGTTATCTGAGAAGGGCTTTGGTAGATTTGTTTGCATTCATTTGAAACAATTATCTGATTTTGCTAACTATTATTTCAAAAGGCTCATGCTAGGAGTTAATGTATTGGCATGGATCAAATATTGGCTGGCAAACAGGAAACAGAGAGTAAGGATTAATGGGTCTTTTTCCAAGTCAAAGTCAAAAGTCAAAAGAGTTTATTGTCATGTGTCCCTGACAGGACAATGACATTCTTTCTTTGCTCAGCACAACAGAACATAGTAGGCATTGACTACAAAACAGATCAGTGTGTCCATATACCATGATATACGTAAATACACACATGAATAAATAAATAAATTGATAAAGTGGTTTCTGGTTGACGAGATGTAAGTAACTAGGTGTACCACAAGGGTCAGTGTTGGAGCCTCGATTTTGTATAATTTATCCTTGGCACCAAAAGTATGTTTGCTAACTTTGCAGATAGTATAAAGATAAGTGGGGAAATTGTGCAGTGGAATAGGATGCTTCAAAGTGATTTAGGAGGACACAAAATGCTGGAGTAACTCAGCAGGTCAGCCAGTAGCTCTGGAGATGAAGGGTTTGAAGAAGGGTTTAGACTCAAAATGTCACCTATTTTATTTCTGCAGAGGTGCTGCCTGTCCCACTGAGTAACTCCAGCATTTTGTGTCTATCTTTGGTGTAAACCAGCATCTGTAGTTCCTTCCTACGCAAGTGTTTTATGTAGATTGCGTGAATGAGCAAAGATATCACAAATGAAATATATGTAGGAAATCGTCCACTTTGGCAGGAAAAATAGAAACTGGATTATCTCAATGGTGAGAGACAAATGAGCTCTGTGTCTATTTTTTATAAACCAGCACAAATTGTTCCTTGTGTCTACTCTGGTGTCTTAGTACATGATTTATAATGGAATAGTGTGTATGAACAACAAGTAAATACCAATTAACAACAAGTAATAGACAATGATAACAGTGTCTAAAAGCACGGCATGGTGGTGCAGCGGTAGAGCTGTTCCTTACAGCGCCAGAGACCCGGGTTCAACCCGACTACCGGTGCTGTCTGTACAGAGTTTGTATGTACGTTCTGCCTAGGTTTTTTCCAAGACCTCCGGTTTCCTCTCACACTCCAAACATGTACAGGTTTGTAGGCTATTTGGCTTGTCTAATTGTAAATTGTCGCCAGTGTGTGTATGATAGCATTAGTGTGCGGGGATCGCTGGTCAGTACGGACTAGGTGGACTGAAAGGCTTGTTTCCACGCTGTATCTCTAAACTAAATTAAACTAAACATTATACTTTCATATAAACATAGATGGATATTGTAAAAAGTGTTTTGTTAAGGGGCTGTCCCACTTGGGCGACCTAATTGGCGAGTTTAGATGAGTTCAGGAGCGTTTGGAAAAACGCCATGTTGAAGACCTCCTTTGACTACATAGAAGACCTCCATCGCCTCCTTCGACTATGTTGAAGACTAACTTCGACTAGCTACGACTAACCGGGAAAATTGGACACCGAATAGTGGAGAGTGAAGACGACCTCCTTCAATCTCCCTTCGACTATGATGAAGACTATCTATGACTACCTTCGATTACCCTCGATTACCTACGACTAACATGCCGACCTACTACAACCTACCATGACCTACTATGAATAAACCAACAAGTAAAAAAAAGTATCGATTTTTTCCATGTCGACCTTTTTTTACTCGCGGGCATTTTTCAATATGTTGAAAAATACGCTGTGACCTAGCTGAGGCCTCGAGTACACGGGGACCACTCTCGAGCATGAAGGAGAGTTACAAAGGCCTCCTACGACCTCGTGTTGACTATGCTGTGAGTATGAGTCGAGGGCAAACTCGGCAGAACTCGCGGATTAGGTCGCCCAAGTGGGACAGGCCCTTTACACAGATTGTGTGAACTAACTGCTCTGAATTTAAATTTGAACTGTGTTATGCTTACATGCCAAGGAACTTAACATGAGGGCTGGAAGCTGCCTCTTTTTCTGGTACATACTCTACATTGTGTCAACAAGCCACATTAAGCTGCACTGTCCTGATGCTGTATCGGGCATTTCTGGCAACTGAAGAACGTGATCTTTGAATCAGTGACAGAGTGTAACACAGTCTGGACCTTACAATAGAAATGAAATCATTATCTGAATATGCGATGACTTATCAACTTCATAAATGGGTATTTTAAGACCTTCAATACTTGTTACAGTGGCATGAAATTTAAATCTCTCCGTGGAATGTTCTGCATGTTTGCATCATATTCAGGAAGATTAATTTACAAAAAGCTGTGGCTGGAGCTCATGTAGTGAAACCACAAGCTGGAGAACAGTGCTCGCTCAACTTATTGGTTCATCTTTTCTATTTTCAGGCTGAAATATTAGAAAAGGTTTAAAGTTGTGAAGGCTTTGTTAAGGGTACTGCTGTATTTCAAATTAAATGTTAACGGTCAGACTTGTATACAAAATCGTGAAGTCTTGAGCTGGTGTAAATAAAAAGAAGATATTCCAAGCAGCAGATGAATCAAGAGCCAAGGAGCACAAATTTATGGAAGTTGGCCTAAAGATAGGAAAATACTTCTTCATGCAAATAGTGGTTCCAATCAGGAACTCGCTACACGAAGGATAAACAGCATCAACCAGGGATTGAAAAATGGAATTGGATAGGCATTTGATACAGAATAATTTGGAGGGCAATGCAGCAAGTGTGGCAACATAGGACTTGAATGGTATTGAGCTCTTAAAATCAGCTGTACCTTGATGGGTCAAATAGCTTATTTTCTGTGCTTTGTTAACTTTATGTCAATAATTGTAAATGCATCCACAAATGTTTCCCTCTTTGGCCATATTTAGAAAGCAATGTAAACATATTCTCACATATTGTTGCAACACACTAAGTAACTCATTCCTCTCGTTAATAATCATGTCACACAGATAGGTAGGCTCAGGAAATCAATTGCATGGTGTGCACTGTGAAATTGAATTACTGGTCTTTGTCTGTGGTGCACTCATGCCTAAAAGCCCTTAGGAGTGCAATAGCAGCATCATTTGACATGCGATAATGATGTAAGCATTCATGCTGAAGAAATCCTGACTGGTACGTGGGCTTTCAGCAGAGGATGAAAGCCTTTTCCAACATAACTTAAAAGGTCTATCCTTTTCTGAGCAGCTATTGGAGAGTTTGCCATTGAAAACCGATGTCAAATGTTCATTGACAGGCCACCTCTCAGTGGACAAGTGAAGCCTTTGTTTTCCATCTGTGGCCCCAGCACTCTGATACCTCCAAACTTTCCATTGTTACATTGCCAGATCATCTGTCAGACTTGGCAGGCACAACTACCTGTATTTAACTTTCTTATCTTGGTTCAAACATTCCAATTCAAAGCCAATGCTGGAAGATACAAGGAACTGCAAATGTTGGTTTACAAAACCAGACACAGAGTGCTGGAATAAATAACCCAATGGGTCAGGCAGCATTTTTGGAGAAACTGGATCGGTGACGTTTCGGGTCGGGACCCTTCCTCAGACTGTGGTCAGAAATGTTCCAAAGCAATCCGACCTGAAACGTCACCTATCCGTGTTCTCCACAGATGCTGCCTGACTTGCTGAATTACTCCTGTATTTTATGGCCTTTGCTCGAAGAATTGTTTAGCATTGGGAATTGTCACCAGTTTTTGTTTCGTGGGTCATTGAAGTCAGATGCAGTGACTGTTCTTGGATTCTCAGTGTTACATGAAAAACATGCATTCAACGTACTCTGTCATTTCAGCAGGTATTAATTTTGAACCATGATATTATTGTGTTGATAACTAAATTGCCTAACGCCAGGCTGTTGTGCGATGCCTGATTAATTTTTGAAATTATTATATATTAGGTGCAGTGCAGAGGTTCCATCTATGTGATGTTCATGCACTGGTTATAGCCTTACCACCACAATTGCAGGACTGTGAAATTGGGCCTCTACAAATAACTCATAGTGTGGACGTGTGAGTGAGTAGTGGATCCAATCCAGCACAACCTGCGCATCAACATCTAGTGATAGGTTGGCAGCCAGTTGAAATTTGTGGTAGATCAATAAATGGTGGCAAAAAGATCATTACAATGGAGTATAGACACAAAAAACTGGAGTAACACGGCGAGTCAGCCAGCATCTCCGGAGGAAAGGAATAAGTGATGTTTCGGGTCGAGACCGTTCTTCAGACCCTTTTCCTTCCAACACATTATTATTGAGTAGAGCTCTTATGCACGGAGTGCAGCCACAGTGGATAGTCAGGCATTCTTGCGTATAACTTGGCCAGAGAATTGGATGTTTGGCATGAAAATAACTGTCAACAGCAAAAGTCTTTGCTCACTGAACATATTGGCCATGGTTATTATCAGAAGCAGTACTTCATGGGGACTGTTAGCAATCCTGCCAACACTCACAATGGGTTAGTTCTCTGTCAGAGCAAGCTGCCAGACTTCTTCAGAGGCTGCAACTAGCCAGCAGGATGGATCCCAGGGGACAACAGCTGACCTGCCGTTCTCCAGTCAAATTGTCTCACACTGTCGCAGACCACGACTACAATGAATGCCAAGGACAGAACTGCAGATGCTGGTTTAAATCGAAAGTTGCTGGTTTAGATCTATCTCTCCCTCCTAACCCCATTCTCCTAACACCCTTCTCCTCATAACCCCTGACACCTGTACTAATCAAGAATATATCTATCTCTGCCTTAAAAATATCCGCTGATGGCCTCCACAGCCATTTGTGGCAAAGAATTCAAAAGATTCACCACCCTCTGACTAAAGAAATTTCTCCACATCTCCTTCCTAAAAGAACATCCTTTATTTGTGAGGCTATGACCTCTAGTCCTAGACTCTCCCACTAGTGGAAACATCCTCTCCCCATCCACTCTATCCAAGCCTTTCACGATTCTGTATGTTTCAATAAGGTCCCCCCTCATTCTTCTAAACGCCAGCGAGTACAGGCTCAGTGCTAATCTTTGGTTAACCCAATCATGTCTGACAAATCTGATAGAATTTTTTGGGGATGTAACTAGTAGAGTGGATAAGGGAGAACCGGTGGATGTGTTATATCTAGACTTTCAGAAGGCTTTCGACAAGGTCCCGCATAAGAGATTAGCATACAAACTTAAAGCACACGGTATTGGGGGTTCAGTATTGATGTGGATAGAGAACTGGCTAGCAGACAGGAGGCAAAGGGTAGGAGTAAACGGGTCCTTTTCAGAATGGCAGGCAGTGACTAGTGGGGTACCGCAAGGCTCAGTGCTGGGACCCCAGCTATTTACAATATATATTAATGATTTGGATGAGGGAATTCAATGCAACATCTCCAAGTTTGCAGATGACACCAAGCTGGGGGGTATAGTTAGGTGTGAGGAGGATGCTTGGAGGCTGCAGGGTGATTTGGATAGGCTGAGTGAATGGGCAGATGCATGGCAGATGCAGTATAATGTGGATAAATGTGAGGTTATCCACTTTGGTGGCAAAAACATGAGGGTAGACTATTATCTGAATGGTGGCAGATTAGGAAAAGGGGAGATGCAACGAGACCTGGGTGTTATGGTACACCAGTCATTGAAAGTAGGCATGCAGGTGCAGCAGGCAGTGAAGAAAGCAAATGGTATGTTAGCATTCATAGCGAAAGGATTTGAGTATAGGAGCAGGGAGGTTCTACTGCAGTTGTACAGGGTTTTGGTGAGGCCACACCTGGAGTATTGCGTACAGTTTTGGTCTCCAAATCTGAGGAAAGACATCCTTGCCATAGAGGGGGTACAGAGAAGATTCACCAGACTGATTCCTGGGATGTCAGGACTTTCATATGAGGAAAGATTGGATAGACTCGGCTTGTACTCGCTGGAATTTAGAAGATTGAGGGGGGATCTTATAGAAACTTACAAAATTCTTAAGGGGTTGGACAAGCTAGATGCTGGAAGATTGTTCCCGATGTTGGGGGAGTCCAGAACAAGGGGTCACAGTCTAAGGATAAGGGGGAATTCCTTTAGGACCGAGATGAGGAAAACATTCTTTACACAGAGAGTGGTGAGTCTCTGGAATTCTCTGCCACAGAAGAAGGTAGTTGAGGCCAGTTCATTGGCTATATTTAAGAGGGCGTTAGATGTGGCACTTGTGGCTAAAGGGATCAGGGGGTATGGAGAGAAGGCAGGTACGGGATACTGAGTTGGATGATCAGCCATGATCATATTGAATGGCGGTGCAGGCTCGAAGGGCCGAATGGCCTACTCCTGCACCTATTTTTCTATGTTTCTATGTTTCTATCATTCCTGGGATCATTCTTTTAAACCTCCTCTGGACTCTCTCTAGAGCCAGCACATCCTTCCTCAGATATGGTTCTCAAAATTGCTCACAATATTCCAAATTCGGCCTTACCAGCACCTTATAAAGCCTCAGCATTACAAGCCCTCTTGAAATAAATGCTAGCATTAAGTTTGCTTTCTTTAGTACTGATTCAACTTGCAGATTAACGTTTAGGGAATAATGCACCAGCTATCCCGTCCCTTTGCACCTCCGATTTCTGGATTCTCTCCCCATTTAGAAAATAGTCTATGCTTTTATCACTACTACCAAAATGCATGACTCCACACTTTGCTACACTGTATTCCATCTGCCACTTCTCTGCCCACTCTCCCAACCTGTCCAAGGCCATGTGCAGAGTCCCTGCTTTCTCTACACTACCTGCCCTTCCACCTATTTTCGTATCATCCGCAAACTTGGCCACAAAGCCTTCAATCCCCTCGTCCAAATCATTGATATTCAACGTGAAGAGTAGTGGCCCCAGCACCGACCCCCTGCGGAACTGCGCTAGTCACTGCTGAAATCCGCTCGTCTCCGCTAGACATTCTCTTTCATTCACCTGTAATCCTCAGTGGAAGGCTTCATTCAATTGAGACATAGCCTCTAAAGGATAACACTGCCACATGCACACATACATTTAACAAACCTCCCAAGCGAGGAACACTAGTCAATGTCGCTACAGCAACAGGTGCCCCAACAAGATAAATTACAACCACCAATCGCAAAGAAATAACAAGAGGCCTTTCATCGCAGGATTGTGTTTTAACAGAGATTTCTCGCAAAGGCACATGAATTTAAAGAGGAAAAGAAACAGCCACTCTATCTTTATGATAAATACTGTGCCTCTTAGGTTTCACAACCGTGTATGTGAGTTTATAGTTCCAAGCATTTTGTCTCAGTGTGCCCTTTGTGGTCACAGTCTGCCTTCTGGGAGTGCTTTCTATCAGCTGGAATGTGCACAGATGGCTTTGATCATCCACAAGAACCTCTAGCTCGCAAGGACAGACCAGACTTCGGTCCACAGCCAAGCGAGGGAACATTCGGCGATGAACAAACCAGGAACTGCAGATGTTGGTGATTGCACAAAGGAGCACAAAGTGCCGGAGTATTTGGAGTCCATATTTATTTCATCTGATACACTGTGTTTGTCTCATTCTGAACAACCGTGTGTCATGTATACGATCTCTTGCAGTTGTTTATTTGATGTGCTGCTGTGTCTTGCATTGTGATCCACTATGCATTGCATTGTGGCGCATTTCATAGCTCGGTTTGATATGTGATTTGAAGAGAGAAAAAAAGTGCTGGACTGACTCAGTGGGTCAGGTAGCATCTCTGGACAACATGGATAGGTGACCTTTCAGGTTGAGACCATTCGTCTGACTGCTACCTGAAGGAGGTTCTCAACGTGAAATGTCACCTATCCATCTTCTCCAGAGACACTTTCTGACCCGTTGAGCTACTCCAGCACTTAGTGTCCTTTTGAACATTCTGAGATTGCCGGCTGTGGAGACACCGTGAGTATATGCTCTGAGAAGTCTTGCGATTCAGTGGACAATGGTACGATGGTCAGAGGGTCAACCGATTACTGCAGTAGTTATTGCAGTTATTAGTCTACAGATTATTTGATGATCTAATTACAGACCTCCAGAAAGAGTTAATCTGGATATGTAGGAAAGAACTGCAATGCTGGTTTAAATCAAAGATAGACACAAAATGCTGAAGAACGGTCTCGACACGAAACATCACCCATTCCTTCTCTCCAGAGATGCTGGCTGTCCCGTTGAGTTACTCCACCATTTTGTGTTCATCTACAGTTAATCTGGAATTGGCGGTCTTTGCACCTCCAAAGCTCTCGGCCGAGGGAGACCAGGACTCTCCTCACAATGAAGAGTAATGGATTCATGGACCTCCTCCTGCATCTGGGAGAAACTCTCAAGTACGCAGTTATCTGCTCTGCTGAGGAAGTGATCTGCTCACTTGTGGCTTTGTATCCATGCAGGCGATCAAGTTGCTGACATGCTACATCTTTGCAGTTGTGCAGAACAATAAAGGGCCCGTCCCACTTTCATGACCTAATTCACGACTTTTTTTACTCGTGGACATTTTTCAACTTGTTGAAAAAATGCCCCGACCTACTTGATGCCACGAGTACCTACGACTAGTGTCACGACCTGCTATGACCTACCTACGACCTACCTACGACTTTGTGATGACCATGCTGCGAGTATGAGTCAAGGGCAAACTCGGCAGAGGTTGTGAATTAGGTGGTGAAAGTGGGACAGGCCCTTAAGCTGCTGATGTGTGGCAATGGTCCTTGGCTCCAGGAGGAACGCGAGCTGCTCACGACTACAATCCCTATGTCCAATGAAAGGAGCAATCTGCCCACAAACATCACGTTGTTGCTCCATGAGGACAACCATCTGCTGACACCTACTATCTCTCTACTTCACGAGGACAAGGTGGGATATCTAATACATGAGAGCACAAAACTGTGACAGAGATCAGACATCCAGTTTAGTAGCACAAAACCACATGGATTAATTCAAAGTCTGCATGGTCTTCATCTGGCCTCCTAGGGTCATCGAAAGAGCGTTCACGTCACTGCCCTGTTTCCACCAATCTTTCCACCACCACGCACAAGAAGCGTCAGACAGACACCAAAATTGCATGCAGATGCCGATAAGCGTGTTCAGCTCTGGCTGAACAACTTCTAATCTTGTGTGTGAACTCGATAAGAAGAAGTAGATCTGGGCCCCCACTGCAACTAATAATGACTGCAATAATTGTATGGGCTCCCTTTCCAAGATGCACTTGATGGCCACCAGATAGATGTTTATGGCATCCTGGTTCCACACAATCCACAACAAAAGAGTGTGTACCTGCTAGTTTACCTGCTAGCACCTGGACTGGTTTTTTTTTAGCTCCCACTACATATCAGTTTCTGTGTGGTTAACTCCCGTAAGAAGTTGCCCCCTGTAATCAAAATAGATTTTATTCAAGTAAATAAATATATACAATACAGGAACCCTACAAAAATAATCGTCTGACATTGTCAGAGGCTGTACATACATTCCAGATCCTTGTGCTTCATACACTTGTATCCCTAGCAGCTTTTAAATCAATGAAAAATCTAAAGGACATTCGTAGAAATGTCACGTATTTCCACTGCATTCCTCTTTTATGTTGTGAAAGTCACCCCAGTCTATAAATGCTGAAACACCTTGTTGCTTAGATCTTAGGTTTCTGCATTTCCTTTGACAAACATTATTCCCAATAAGAATCAGTCTGTTGTAGGGGGAACAATAGTGAGGGCTAATAATTAGTGGATGGCGTTGTGGATTGCGCTAATGTGGTGACAGGAAACCGCAGACAAAACAGGAATTTCATTGATTATGCGTGCACCCGTCATTGTAACAGAAATTCGTATTTACCGTTAATTAATTTAGACTTGTGGATAATCATCTAATTCCGGTGGTAACCTAATTAAGTCTTACTGAGTTCCATTCTGTAATCAAGACCTCGATTAAGAATATAAAAAAAATTATTCCAGTCACACCAGACAGGTTGGGGTGGAAGATTCACGTCATCTGCCCTGTTTCGACAAATGCAATCAACCCGGCGTGCACAATCAAATAAGATCAAATAGAACAAGTTGTCCTACAACTTTAGGCTGTGCACTAAAGACTAGACAGGTCAGCTTTGGCTGGACCTCCTGTTGCACAAGCACCAGTTTAATAAATTGCCGTTACTTCAAACACCAGCCCCTTGTGGCCTTTCCATTTTACTCCGACATCCCAAATAACATTGAGTTTATATTGAGTTTAGTTTATTGTCACGTGTGCCAAGGTGCAGTGAAAAGCTTTTGTTGTGTGCTAACCAGTCAGCGGGAATACCATACATGATTACAATTGGACCATTTACAGTGTACAGATACATGATAAAGGGAATAATGTGAATAACATTTAGTGCAAGATAAAGTCCAGTAAAGTCCGATCAAAGATAGTCCAAGGGTCTCCAGAGGTAGATAGTAGCTCAGGACAGCTCTCTAGTTGTTGATAGGATAGAAACATAGAAACATAGAAAAATAGGTGCAGGAGTAGGCCATTCGGCCCTTTGAACCAGCACCGCCATTCAATATGATCACGGCTTATCATCTAAAATCAGTACCCCATTCCTGTTTTTTTCCCCATATCCCTTGTTTCCTTTAGCCCTAAGAGCTAAATCTAACTCTCTTTTGAAAACATCCAGTGAATTGGTCCCCACTGCCTTTTGTGGCAGAGAAGTCCACACATTTACAACTCTCTGGTTGAAGTTTTTTTTTCCTCATCTCAGTCCTAAATGGCTGTGACCCCCTGGTTCTGGACCCCCAAAATCAGGAACATTTTTCCAGCATCTAGCCTGTCCAATTCTTTAAGAAATGCATATGTTTCTACAAGATCCCCTCTCAACCTTCTAAATTCCAGTGAATAGAAGCCCAGTTGACCCATTCTTTCATCATATGTCAGTTCCGCCATCCCAGGAATTAACCTGGTGAACCTATGCTGCACTCCCTCAATAGCAATAATGTCCTTCCTCAAATTAGGAGACCAAAATTGCACAATACTCTAGGTGCGGTCACACCAGGGCCTAATACAACTGCAGTAGGACCTCCTTGCTCCTAAACTCAAATCCACCGTTCAGGTAGTTCAGATGCCTGATTAACAGCTGGGAAGAATCTGAATCCCTGAATCTGGTGGTGTGCATTTCATACTTCTATATCGTTTGCCTGATGGAAGATGGGAGAAAAGAGAGTGGCCAGGGTGCTATTCAAACTTGATTATGCTGCTGGCCTTGTCAAGGCAGCGTGTCAATCAAAGAGAGGTTGATTTGTGTGATGGTCTGGGCTGCGTCCACAATTCTCTGCAATTTCTTGCGGTCTTAGTTGGAACTGTTCCCAAACCAAGCTGTGACGGCATCCCGATGAAATGCTTTGTACGGCGCATCTGTAGAAGATGGTGAGAGTTGTTGGAGACATGCTGAACCTCCTAAGCCTTCTAAGAAAGTAAAATCGTAGTTTCGCTTTCTTTGCCATTGCTTCAATATGGGTGGTCCTGGAGAAGTTGTTGGTGATATTTAATCCTAGGAATTGGAAACTTTCGAACATCTCTACTTTGGCACCGTCAATCCAAACCAGGGTATGTGTACCTCTTCACTTCCTGAAGTTGATCACTATCTCCTTTGTCTTGCTGACATTCAGAGAAGGCTTGTTGTCTCGACACCAGGTCACGAAGGTTCTCGATCTCCTTCCTGTACTCCGTCTCATCATTATTTAGTATCTGGCGCACAATGGTGGTGTCGTCTACAAATTTGTAAATTGAATGATTAGATTTATACATGGCTGTCTAGGAGAGGACTGCTCATTCACCTAGCTTACTTATGAATGAAACTGCATCATGATGAATGACCAACACAGCACCAGGGTTTCAGCCCCTGATTATACTACATCAGCTCTCTGGTCAGAGCTCGCAAGCTAGCTGGGGACAGAAGAGAGTGGCAGGACATCATGAAGCAGATGCCTCCACTCAACCCCGAGTGAACGCCACAGATAGATAGATTTATACATGGCTCCATAGTCGTGGGTGTACAAGGAGTAGAGAAGGGGGGCATGAAGCGCTGGAGTAAATTTGAAACTAAACCATTGGCCAGAATACGCCAGGATCCTTCCTTCCACCTGCTGACTGGTCTGCTGGGATTCTCTAATACTTTTAGTTTGAATACCAAAGACTTTGTTTTCATAGAAATGCTACAGAAACGTGCCATGAATTAATAGTCATTGTTCCTATATGCTGACTTTAATACCCTGATTCACCCTAATCTCACCACAGTCCGAGTGATTAAGCATGGAAACAGGCCCAAGATGCCCATCTACCTAGTCCCATTTGCCTGTGTTTGACCCATGTCCCACTTTTCCCATGCAAGTACCTGTCTGAGTGATTTTTTAAAAATGTTGTTATTGTATTGTACCTGTCTCAACCACTTCCTCTGGCAGCCCGTTCCATATACGAACCATCCTCTGCATGAAAATCTCCATCAGTCACAATTGCAGTGATCTTTAATGGGAGTGATGCCAAATCTTTGGGTGGTCTCCTTAAACCATCTGTTGGTGCAGAGAATTCTGACTAGGCTGTTGAGTGACCACTTACTACAGATGTCTTGGGTGAAGTACTTTCACTGTGACAACACTTGTCAGATGCAGGCAGTAAACAAGAGAAAATAAAATGTCTGCCTTTATTTAGAGCTGGTTCCTCACCTGGTAATAAAACATTAACATTACTTTCCTGCGGTTATGTTTTAAATACCGCCTTGACTTATTGCACATTGCTTACGCTTCAGATGCTTTAAAGTGTAATATGCAGCAAGCAACTACTAAGAATACTGAGCATCTTTAATAGAAAGCTTACATTTTCCCAACTCACACCAGACGTTTTGTCAAAGGCAGCCTTTGCGCAAGGGATTAAGATTTCAAAAGACTATCACAGCTGTGTGATAATTTTATCCAACTGTAACAGCAGCTCATGTTACAGATCATCTTGCTGAAATTGATTGCATTAGTTATAGAATGATAGTCATTGTCATATGGCGTGGAAACAGGCCCATCAGCCCAACTTTCCATGACGACCAAAATGTCCGTTTGTTGGTCCCATTTACTTGTGTTTGACGCACATCCCACAAAATCTTTCCAATCCAAGTGATTTTTAAAATGTTGTTATTGTACCTGCATCAACTACGTCCTCTGGCAGCTCGTTCCATATATGTATCACCCTCTGTGTGAAAAGAAATGTCCCCCAGTTCCCATTAAAGTGTTTCCTCTGTCACCCAAGGTATGCAAAGAGGATTGTGTTAAAGAAGGAACTGCAGATGCTGGAGAATCGAGGGTTACACAAAAAGCTGGAGAAACTCAGCGGGTGCAGCAGCATCTAAGGAGTGAAGGAGATAGGAGACGTTTTTCTTCTTCCAAAGAGGAGTTATTTTCAAAAGAAAGACCTTATGAAAAATTACATTGTGGATAAAGGCAAATAAATCAAAGATCAAAAAGGTGTTTAACCCATTGAAATTCATCCTTTTATTATCTCTGGAATGCTGAAGGCAAATATCCTTGGATAAGGAAATTAATTTGGGTATTTATCGGATCTCCAGCCAGTCAGCGCTGTTCAATAAAGGAGGAAGAGAGATAGCAGGAAACCGTATTTCAGGGCAGGAGAATGGGAATGTATTATTCTCGCACAGAGCCAGTAAGGATTCCACAGGCTGCATGGCCTCTTTCAGTACTTTAAAAGTAAAGTGGATAGGTATATGGATGGGAAGGGGATGGAGGGGTATGGTCTGAGTGCAGGTAGATGGGACTAGGGGAAAATAAATGGTTGGCACGGACTGGAAGGGCCGAGAAGGCCTGATTCCGTGCTGTAATGGTTATATGGTTATACTGTAACCATTCTGTGATGCTGTAATTTCTTTGCAGTGGTTAAGCTTCCATAATCCACTAAACACAGTGAGGTGAGATTAATACCTGGTGTAACATGGCTTAATTGAAGAGTCACCATTCAATTTTCTGAAGTAATCTGTGCCAGATAAGTTCAACAAGGTAATGAATATTAACAATATGTATCTACAAAGAAAATGTCTGTGAGGATGTGTATAAGCTCTTACAGAAGATGAATGATAAAATAGCACAGGGAAAGTCTGTTGTAAAATCTAAGTGTAGCCAATAACGGGCCTGTCCCACTTAGGCAACTTTTTAGGTGACTGCAGGAGACTATGCGGTCGCCACATGTCCGTGGGTAGTTGCCGGGGAGTCGCCTTCATGGTGGTGAGTAGTTCCTGCATTCTGGGAACTAGTTGCGGCTTCATTCTGATCGCCGCTACTTTTTCAACATGAAGCCACCATGGAGCAATGAGAATTCTCGTGCCGTAGGTGCAGTGGTAGTGGGTTGCCAGGAGGTCGAATGTTGTTGCAGGTTGTTGCTGGAGCTGACCAGTGAATTTCATTGGCTCGTTGGGAAAAAATCCATAAACAGTAGTTTTCAGAACCAAGGGCCGACCGGTAATATTAATATCTGCCGAACTTCACAGCCGTGTATCTCTGGCTTCTTAAAAGTTGTCTCCACCCCTTCTCCCCCTTCTCTCCCCCCACCCTCTTTTAAAGGACTTATGTGACCCTTCCCGTACACTGTGCTTTCACCGTCTTGATTACAGCGCCAACCTTCCTGTTCATGGTGGTGTGTGTCTGTATCACATTGGCTTTGCACTGTGTGAATTTCACCTAGACAGCGCTAACCCCACTTGCCCTGTCCCCATCTGCATAACTGGCTGGTGAAGGAAGTGATGTGTGTATGTGTTCCACTCTGACAGTCGCCGTTCCAGTTGGCGGGTTTTTAGCAACCGGCTACGACTTGTCGCCTGCAAAATCTCCTAAGTGGGACAGGCCCATAAGGAGAGTGTTATAGCAAGTTGATTAAAGGAGAGAATACAAAGAGGTGCATAAAATATCAAACACTAATATCATGTGAATAATGAAAATCTAAACTCAAACAGAAATTCTAGAAATATTTAAAATATCAGATGGTGATGGAGACGACGAATGATGAGATAAAGTGTCCAGTTTTATCCCAGCTACCTTATAATGTTGAATCCGTTTTGCACACTTTAATTAATCAAACACGTCCTGTAGTACCTAAAATTGGAAGCTGTCAGCACAGGCTCCTCAGGCAGTTGGCTTGGTGCTTGAGGGCTCATCATTGGGAAACTAAATCGCCCATGAGATCTAAAGTACTGTGTATGGCAGCGATGGGGCCTTGTGATGGGGCCTTGTGATGGGGCCTTGTGATGGGGCCTTGTGATGGGGCCTTGTGATGGGGCCTTGTGATGGGGCCTTGTGATGGGGCCTTGTGATGGGGCCTTGTGATGGGGCCTTGTGATGGGGCCTTGTGATGGGGCCTTGTGATCGGGCCTTGTGATAGTGTAATATGGCGTGATAGGATGTAATTGGGCCTTGTGATAGGGTCTTGTAATAGAGCCTTGTGATAGGGCCTTGTCTTGTGATAGGAAAGTGAATTCCCTTGTGGAGTGACAAAACGAGAATGCATGGTTAGGAGTGGGTTCAGTGTAGTAGGTTATCAGGGAGAGAGGTCCAGAGTAAGGGGAGGGGGGTGGATTCTTTTTGTATGACTCCAACTACACAAATGTGAAGTACAGGGCAGACATTGGACACAGGCAAGGCAAGGCAAGGCTAGTTTATTTATATAGCACCATTCGTACAAGCTGCAATTCATAGTACTTTACAAAAGAAACAAAAGAATAACATAGTTTAAAAACATTGCAGAACCACAATACAACACAGGACAACAAAATAGCCAATAATCAAAAATTACATAACAAGCAATAAGACAATTGCATGTATAGTAAAACAAAGTCACTAAAATATTAAAATGATTTTAAAAGCACATAAAAGGGTTAAGATTAGAAGATTAAGATTACCTGCATGTTGGATTATGGAAAAGCTACAGTAAACAACAGTGTTTTTAGGCCTGATTTAAATGAGGTTACAGTCTGTGCATATCTCAGGTGTTCAGGGAGCTTGTTCCACAGGTGTGGAGCATAAAAACTGAACGCTGCTTCAGCCTTTTTAGTTCTGACCCTGGGAATACAGAGTAAACCTGTCCCTGAAGACCTGAGGAGTCTAGGTGCCTCATATACAACAAGTAGGTCAGAGATGTATTTCAGACACAGACCATTCAGTGCCTTGTAGGCCAGTAACAGAATTTTAAAATCTATCCTAGGGATACAGGGAGCCAGTGCAAAGATTTAAGGACAGGTGTAATGTGGTCCATTTTCTTGGTGTTGGTCAAGACTCTGGCAGCGGCATTCTGGATAAGCTGCAGTTGTTTAATTGATTTTTTACTGAGACCTGTAAAAATACCATTACAATAATCTAACCTACTGAAGATATATGCATGAACAAGTTTTTCAGTGTCTTCTTTGGACAGAAATCCCTTGATTCTTGCAATGTTTTTTAGATGGTAGTAGGCAGATTTGGTAATGGTCTTTATATGGCTGTTAAAATTCAAATCCGAGTCCATAACTACACCAAGGTTTCTGGCTTTGTCTGTGGTTTTCAGTGCAATCGAGTCAAGTTGAGCACTTATCTCTAGCCTTATTTTTTGGGGGCCAAGGACAATAATTTCTGTCTTATTTGCATTGAGCTG
Source organism: Raja brachyura (assembly GCA_963514005.1). The sequence goes on from OY740781.1 coordinate 167,322,647, forward strand.
GAGGAAGTTCTGGTTCATCCACTCATTGATTTGTTTGACACACTGACTCAGTGAGTGTAGGGGACTATGGTCATGTGGTGACACTGCAATATAAAGTTGTGTGCCATCAGCATAAGTATGGTAGGATATGTTAAAATACTCTATGATCTGAGATTGGGGGAGCATGTAAATATTGAACAAGATGGGTCCAAGAATGGAGCCCTGGGGAACCCCGCATGTGAGTTTTGTATGTTCTGATTCATAATTACCAAGGGAAACAAAATAATCCCGATCTTTCAAGTAGGATTTGAACCAGTCCAGCACAGAACCAGAGAGTCCTACCCACTTCTCCAGTCTGTCAAGCAGTATGTTATGGTCCACCGTATCAAAAGCAGCACTGAGATCTAGAAGTACCAAAACTGAAGCTTTTGATGCACCACTGTTTAGATGTAGGACCTTAGTAAGTGCAGTCTCAGTGCTGTGATGTGGCCAAAATCCTGATTGGAAAACATTAAAAATATTGTTTTGGATCATAAAGCTGTAAATTTGTTTATAAACTACCCTTTCAATGATCTTTGCCAGAAATGCTAAATTATATATGGGCCAAAGGATTTACTTGTCTGATCTTGAGGGCAGAGAGTGGTAGGACATTTCTGGAAAGTTGTTCAGGGTGCCATGATCCAATTTACAGCTCTTGAAGTAACAACATTTCAAAGGCAAAGTTTTCCCAGCTGTTAGCGACAGAAAACCATGATCTTCTTCAGTACCCAGCTTAGGCAACTTTATCTGTAGAAGTGAAAGATAGCATCATCTTGTAACCCCCCTGCTTTTGCATGCGTTCTGGGAGTGGTGTCTGATTAATATGATATTTCCTATGTAGAGATATTGATGAAGAAGTTTGCAAATAAACCAAATGTGACAGGTTTTTTTACTCCACTTTTAGATTTCCAGAGATACAGCGCAGAAACAGAGCCTGCAGCATCGGGTCCGTGCTGACCAGTGATCACCCTGTATACTAACACTAACTTGCGGAGTCAGGGGATATGGGGAGAAGGCAGGAACGGGGTACTGATTGGGGATGATCAGCCATGATCACATTGAATGGTGGTGCTGGCTCGAAGGGCCAAATGGCCTACTCCTGCACCTATTGTCTATTGCACACAAGGGACAATTTACAGTTTTTTACCAAAGCCAATTAACCTTCAAACCTGTATGTCTTTGAATTGTTGGAGGAAACCGGAACACCCAGAGAAAACCCACGCAGTCACAGGGAGAACGTACAAACTGCATATATTAGCACCCATAGTCAGGATCAAACCAGGGTCTCTGGTGCTGTAAGGCAGCAACTCTACCGCTGCACCACTGTGCCGCAGTTCATAAGGTCATAAGGAATAGGAGTAGATTAGGATCTTCGGCCCACAGAGTCTACTCCGCCATTCAATCGTGGCTGATCTATCTCTCCCTCCTAACCCCGTTCTCCTGCCTTCTCCCCATCACCTCTGACACTCGTACCGATCAAGAATCTATCTCTCTGCCTTAAAAATATCCACAGATTTTACCTCCACAGCCTTCACAGAATTCCACAGATTCACCACCCTCTGACTAAAGCAGTTATAGGCTGCGGGAACCTATTGACTGACTGGAGAGGAAGGTTATTGCCACTGGAATTCAGTTTAGTGAAACGCGTGTCCAGAGATGGAAAATAAATTGCAGATAATGGAAAAGTAAAATAAAAAATGAAAATGCTGGAAACACTCAGCATGTCAGTCAAAACCACCGGACAAAGAAACAGTTAATGTTATGTCAAATATTCGAAATACTTGAAGAAGGCTTCACTGGGAGAGCTGAGAAATGGGAACAGTGTAAATAGCTGGAGAATCAAATGTGACATGAATTCCTAAGTTTCTGTAAATTAATGAGGCCAGCATATTGATTCGATCCAATGGGCTGTGTAGCTGATACCACATGGTTTGCACAACTCATTCTGCCTCTGGGCCTGCAGCAATGAAGATGATCAGCAGTTCCTATGGTAACGGTGAGCTCTCAATTGGCATCGCACTGCTCTGATTGAAACATAATCTGCAACCAAATGGCAGCAAGCAGAGCTGTAATTGGAGCACACCGCGACCCCAATAAAGCACAAATAGATTGGGTGGCTTTTGTCGGTTGACACAAACACAAACCTGCTCTATCAGTGCATGTGGTGGGTGGCACAAGGGCACAGCTGGTAGAACCACTGCCTCATAGCGCCAGAGACCCAGGTTCGATCCTGACTTTAGGTGCAGCCTGTGAGGAGCTTGTATGTACTCTCTGTGACCGCGTGGGTTTCCTCCGGGTGCTCCAGTTTCCTGCCATATCTGAAGGACGTGTGGTTTTGTCCGTTAATTAGTCTCTCCAAAATATTGTCCCTAGTGTGTAGGGAGTGGATGTGAAAGTGGAATAGCATAGAACTAGTGAGAACAGGTGATCGATGGTTGGCGTGGACTCGGTGGGCTGAAGGATCTGTTTCCAAGCTGGGTCACTAAACAAAACTGTTGCTGCACCACGACTGGCAGATTGAATCACATCCAATGAATTGCCCTCCACTACCTTCTGTGGCAGAGAATTCCACATTCACAATTGTCTGGGTGAAAAATATTCAACATTCTCAACAAGATACAAAGCATTTCCACTTCTATTTCCACTTGTATCTGCATCAGCCTCCTCATTATATTTCTTCCTTGTGTTCATCATCCAAGTCATTGGAGTAGAACCAAGGTGTGTTTATGCCTTTCAGGAGATGTTGTTCTGGCTTTCTTTACTCTCCAGACCATCTTTAGTCTGACAATGCCATGTGTCTTTCCACATGCATTATGCCCATCTAACGCTCAACCCTCAAGTGTGAGTGTGTGAGTTAGTGTTGGGTGGTGTCAAAGACGAGGACACAATGTCTAACACCTCCACTTTCTCATTTGTGCAGTGGTACTGCCAATAAAGGCAGGGACTCTGCGTACCTGGTATCTTTGTCATAACTCCACAAAGACTAGTCCAAAAGAACAACATGGCGATGGTGAGCATATGCTATTGTCAGGAGTGCTTACAGATAACCCGAATATTGACTGCATGGAGGAAGGAGAACCTTCATAGTATCCTTTACTCCTCATGACATCAGCAGTGGGATAAAGGATATACAGGTAACTATATTCCCCAATGCCTTCAGGAAAGAGGGACTGGAGCTGAAAGATTTCCATTTGTGTTTTTTGTCACTGATGCTTGTTATATTAACAAATGGCGGCATTGCCATGATGGTTATAGTCCAGTGTTATGTCCCAAGTGCTATGTGTGATGTGTACTTCAAACTGTTTTGAGTTGTTCAGCTACACGTGGTGGGTCACGAGTGGGATCACAAAGAAGACAGCAGATTTAGGCGTTGCTCAATGGTTCCGTGGTTCTTTATTATCACATGTACAGATGTACAGTGAAATTCTTTTTTTTTGCGTGCAGTTCAGTACAGTATTGCCACAGCTAAGCACAATCCCTGATTAGTACAAAGTGTAAAGCCGTTGCCGTTCAGAAGAATTTCATCTCAACAATTTTTAGATTTTGGTGGAGGAAAGTGTAGGATTTCTGTGACATGCTGTAAATCTTTGTGAGCTCCATTATCCAGAGCCATTATTATTGCAGACTAAGCTTGCATATTGGTAAACTGAATTTCCATTATTGCACCTATTCTGCTTGTGCTGCAGTGGAGAATGAAAAAATGCCAATAAAGTTACCCATCACTTATAAGCTCTAAAGTTGGCACTGGCAATAGCATTATTCATGTTTGTGATGTATTGACCTCGGGAAAATGGGGAATCTCACTATTCTTATTCCCGTCCTACAGCCTAATCATGCCCTTTGTCTCACTGTTCACAGATATTAATTCAACACTAATCAAAGCTAGTGAACACATGATTATTTGTTTCGGTATGGTCAAATTGAACAATGGCGTGCCTTTATCTTCACTTTCTTCAAAACCCTGGATAGGTTGCAATACTTGTAAAGGAAATGCATTCAGGTGCATGGTGAAGCGAGGAAGGAGAATGGGAGTTGCTTCTTTACTCCACGCATACTCTGTAAGCCAATGGGATTGTGGAAAGAGGAGATAGAGGGATGATTAGATATGGCGTGACCATAAAAACCACTGGTCCCAGTCCCATACATGGATATGATACCAGAAATGTCCATCTCTGTGAAGGTGAGCTCTTTGTTCTTCAAAGGGTTAAGGTGCCATATCTGTGCTTCTTCCATTTTGGATAGTTCCTGCTTGAAACAGTGATAGGTTTGTGCTAGTATCAGTGTAATGATACAAACACTGTTAGTTATGATTCCCAATTGATAAAGGGTGCATGATGGCGGTGCAGTAAATTGAAAGGTTTTGTGAGGTTAGGGGTCAGGTTTGTAGCACGCGGTGGGTGAAGTTACTCCAGCACCGCTGCGGCAGACGCATTCCGGAGGACCGCTGCGTAGCCGAGGTCAGAGCCTCGCTTGCCAGAGGTGGAGCCTCGTGAGTCGACGAAGCCCGGTTCTTTCGGGCCTGGGTCGGTTCCAGACAGAAGTCCGGATAGGACTCAACGGTGATAGTGGAGAGGTCAGTGCGGCGGTCGATGATGGCGCTGACCGACGGACGAGGGCGGACATACACGATACTGCTGTAGGGGGAAGGGACAAAGGAGGGCCCAGCTTGGGGGGGGACCACCCTGAGGGAGGAGGAGGTGGGGGGTGTGAGAACATAGGTGGGTCTGGCGCGGGAGTACTTTGTAACTTAGTCAACGCCCTTTATGGGCGACTATTTGCATACCTTGGGTATGCAAGCAAAGAATTTCACTGTGACTTGTCACGTGTGACAATAGAGTATTAATTCTGTTTGTGTATTAACCAGGTTCTGCAGTTCTTTGTTTCTTCAAGTACTATGATTTAGCTTTTAACCTCTGGCAACATGGTGTGCAGGTTCTCAGGCAAGTTTCACACTGATCGTTGTGACCATCTGCTTCCACTGCTTCTTGTGAGATTGTCTGGAGGACTTCCCATTCATGCTCCATCTCCTCCAGCTAGGCATCCAGTGCAGTGCCAGAACTTCTTGGAACACCTCCTCTCCTGCAAAAGGGATAGCTCTCATACTTGGCACTTCAAATGGTTATGTAACAAGAGCTGAAAGATCTCTGGGCATCTTGGTGTCGTCTGCCACAGTCGAATCATGGTGGACTTCTGTTATCCTTGGAAAGCATTTGCCCCTTTGCAGACTTGATCGTTCTCATGAAGTAAAGCTTCATATAAGTAGTTCCCAACGCAATATGGTCTGAACTTCCATTGCCAGAAGTGCAAAAAAACCCTGCAATAATTTAACTCCAGAGACAAATAACTTGCCCATACTTTTCTCACCAGTTGTATGATAAACATATAGCAAATTTTACAAGAAACTGAAAACATTGCTATTGCTAAAGCGAAAAGATAATCTACTAAGGGATGAAGCAGATACGTGAATTTCGTTAATTCAATATAAGATATTAAGTTTGGCTTTTATTGTTTGAAATGTAAAGGAAAGATTTTGAAATAGAATTTCAATATGTGCCCATTATCCTCGAGGCCAGAGGACTGCGACTGTAATTACAATTTAGTGCTACAGTGTCAGCTGTAAATTATTATGCAAAAGTAAAATTAAACTCTTTGCATCTGTTCTTTTACCTCCTCTTTCCATTATCCAGGGCTATAAACATTCCTTCCAGGCAGAAAAACAATTTACTTGGACTGCTTTTCCAATTTGGTGCATGGTATTCAAGATCAAATGCAGATTATTGACCGCTTTGTTGAATACTTTCATTTAATTCTTCTTAGGCCATTCCTTGAGGTGAAGATTGAACTGAATTCGCCTTCACTTAAATTCAGCACAGCATTTTCTCCTTGGATATAAAGTGTTTGGGATAAATTATCCGTGTCTTCGAGGTGCATGGATTCACAGATCAGTTCCAACATAGAGGTTCATCGAACTCCATCTGCTCTATGCAAGTAGTATAGCTAGTCCTGTGTTAGATATAGCTCTTAGAGCTAATGGAATTAATGGATATGGGGAGAAAGCAGGAACGGGGTACCGATTTTGGATCATCAGCCATGATCATATTGAATGACGGTGCTGGCTTGGACCGAATGGTCTACTCCTGCACCTATTTTCTATGCTTTTATGTTTCCAACTTGCCTCCCTTCACTCCTCACAGCCCTGTCGCCAAGTCCACCCACAGTGCATTCTGGATCATAACCATGCATTATGTAAGGAAGCATTTCCACATGTTACTCCTAGTTTTCTTGCCAGTTCTATGCCTTCTCATTCTTTGTTCGCTCATCAGCAGGATTCTACAATGTCCAAAGCGGATCTTTCCATCGACAATGTCCAAAGTTTTGATGATTTTATACACTTCTATCGCATTCAATTTTTAACTACCCCTGCTCCAAGAACAGCTGCAGATTTTCTACTCTATTCAATGTTACTGGAGGCTCTTATCCTTTGAATAATCTTAGCAAATCTTCTTTGCAATCTAATGGCCCTATCCGACTGTGCGAGTTCATTCAAATGCTCTCCAGAGTTTAAAAAACAATCAAACTCATGGTAAGCACGGAGAATGAACGTAACGGGTATGTCGGAGCTCGGGGACGTCTCTTAGCGGCTCGTAATGCTAACGGCAGGTACTCGGGAAACGCAGTAAGCTTGGGAAGACTCGTGACATGTTGAAAAATTCCCACGAGAGCCCCGAGTACCGACGAGCGGCCATTACCGTAAATCTCAGAGTTCGAATCAGGGTAAACTCGGGAGAACTCTTTTAATGAACTCTTTGAATGAACCCGTACAGTGGAATAGGGCTTTAAGATCTACTTTCCTAACGTTGTTTCTATCCTTGTGGAAAATAAAGCCCAGGAACTGGAGTATTGCGTTCAATTTTGGTCATCCTGCCATAGGAAGGAAGTCATAATGCTGGAAACCTGCCACCGTAATACTTGGAGGCAAAGTTAACCCATGAAAAATATGGTCGTGCCACTAAGAGCTGCCCGTTACCTATCTGTCCATCCATCAGGTCCCAGGTCAGATTGCCCTGCCTTCGATACTTACCCGCTCATTCAACAACACAAATGAGACCTCTGGAGTGGCATCACAGTGCAGGATTATTTGTGCATCTCATTGAAAGTCTCTTTGTGGGCGGCAATGTGGAGCAGCGGTAGAGTTGCTGCCTTACAGCGATTGCAGCGCCAGAGTCCTGCGCTCGATCCCTACTACGGGTGCTGTCTGCACGGAGTTTGTATGTTCTCCCTGTGACCTGCATGGGATTTCTCCGAGATCTTCGGTTCCATCCCAGACTCCAAAGACGTACAGGTTTGTAGGTTAATTGGCTTAGTATAATTGTAAATTGTCCCGAGCGTGTGTAGGATAGCGTTAATGTGCGGGGATCGCTGGTCGGCGCGGACTCTGTCGGCCGAAGGACCTGTTTCCGCACTGTATCTCTAAACTAAACAGCTGCAGACATTTACATCAACAGTTGGCTTTAGCGGATTGTGTTGGGATCTGTAAATCACATTGTTCTATGGAAACGAGCACTGTAAAAACATGTTCCTGTGTAAAAGGACATGACCCTGTATCTGCTGGAAATGCTATGAATACATGTGCACACCATGATGGAAATGGCAGTAAAATTTCCTGGAGTGTTAAATGTTCCTATTGAATTTTCTCATTAAAAAAAGTTCCATCATGTATTGACCAAGCATTTCAATGTCTCGGTACAGCCTTCCACATTCCTGCTTTAAGGCCCAAGTGTTTCTTTCGGGTGAAGTGACAATTCACTTTCAGTTCTGAATATACTATTCATTGTTAAGCACACAGTTTCCTCTAATTGGCGAGAACAAGCTTTGCAGGACACATCCATTCAGAGCATAAACTTAACCTTGAGCTTCTGCTCATCTCTCACTTCAATTCCTGATCTCACTCCCACTGTCCTTTCCCCCTAACATTGTTCCAATGACACTCAATGTCAACTTGATCAATGGCATCTAATATTTCAACTCAGCAGACTACAGCCTTCTGGACTCGATACCAAGTTCAACAACTCAGATATTGATTCAAATGTTTTCATTTAGACTTCCTCCATAATCAGCTTCTGTTTCCTTATTATCAAGGAAACATGACCTTCTTTGACTTTGCTTGGTAGGTGGGGTGCATTGATAGCATGACCAGAGATGGACCTTCAAGACCATACTTACTTCATCAAGAGTTAGAGAATTTCATAAGATAATTTTTTTTCTCTGGATGCACATTCCTATTATTTTTCAAATAATTCCTCCCTTCAACCTTCTCTTCCCTCTTCCATACATCTTTGTTTGCTAGAAACAGAATTATGCAGTGCCATGATTTTATTTCATTTATTCAATTTTTATGGGTTCCGGCATTGAGTGGTGGACGATTTCTTCTCAGGCAACTGAGCCATCCTATCACCAACTAGAGAGTGGTCCTGACCTACCATCTACTTCATTGGAGCGCCTCAGACAATAGACAATAGTTGCAGGAGTAGGCCATTCGGCCCTTCGAACCAACACCGCCATTCAATGTGATCATGGCTGATCATCCCCAATCAGTACCCCGTTCCTGCCTTCTCCCCATATCCCCTGACTCCGCTATTTTTAAGAGCCCTATCTAGCTCTCTCTTAAAAGCATCCAGAGAACCTGCCTCCACCACCCTCTCAGGCAGAGAATTCCACAGACTCACCACTCTCTGTGAGAAAAAGTGTTTCTTCGTCTCCGTTCTAAATGGCTTACTCCTTATACTTAAACTGTGGCCCCTGGTTCTGGACTCCCCCCAACATCAGGAACACATTTCCTACCTCTAGCGTGTCCAAACCCTTAACAATCTTATATGTTTCAATGAGATATCCTCTCATCCTTCTAAACTCCAGAGTGTACAAGCCCAGCTGCTCCATTCTCTCAGCATATGACAGTCCCGCCATCCCGGGAATTAACCTTGTAAACCTACGCTGCACTCCCTCAATAGCAAGAATGTCCTTCCTCAAATTAGGGGACCAAAACTGCACAAATACTCCAGGTGTCATCTCACTAGGGCTCTGTACAACTGCAGACTATATTTAATCGGACTTTACTGGACTTTATCTTGCACTAAGCACTATTCCCTGTATCCCATACCTGTATACTATGGGTGTCTCGATTGTAATAATCTATAGATTTTCCGTTGACTGGATAGCACACAACAAAAAAAGCTTTTCCCTGTACCTCGTTACATGTGACAATGAGCTAAACGAAACTAGCCTAAACTAAAAATGTGGAGGTGATTTTTGTTTCTTGAACCACTGCTGACCAAGCCTAGTAGTGGATTGCTAAGCCTTTTAAGACTCAACCACATAGCTAGATCTAGAGTCACATTGCAGCCAGACTGAATAAGAATGATAGATTTCCTCTCCTGAGGGACATTTGTGAACTTAAACACCATTAGTGTCAGCACTAATTCAACTACAATGAAAAATAACTCACAAAGGATAAATTTACTGTGGGATTTCCATCCTCTGCTCATTCGTCTGTGATATCATTTGGAGAATCCCAGACAGCTGAGGTGATATCCATTGGCATGGCTGCTAGGAGCTTCTTCTTTGACTTTGTTTGAAGTAGGTGTGCTCTATTGATGCCATGAGCCACTCATCAGAGATGGATCTTCAAAAACATGCTTGCATCATAATGAGTTAATAGAGAAATACATGAGCCTATCTCGATGGAGTGGAAGCCAGCGCTGCATGCCCAGCTTGAGATAAGTCTTCTTTAAGCAACATTCCTACGTCAAGAAGACCCAATTAAAAGTTATACTGCTTTTCCTCAGGCTCCTTGGTTGACACTCAACAACCCAACCTGCAAGCCATGTCAACCATGCAGTAAAACCCGACTTGGCTCACTCCATGGGCTGTCATTCTGCACATCTGATCCACCAACCTTCCTAACACTGACCTGGCACTTCAACCCACCCCACTCACCATTGACATGCCAACTGATCTTCACGTTTATCCACACTACGCTACATAACATTTTTCTCACTAATTTGCTACCCATTTACCCTCCGCAATAATTTACCATCCAGCACATTCCCCATTCCCCATTCCCCACTCATATTCAGTCTGATTAACCCTCAGCCTGATTTTTGGCCTGACAAACCTCTACCAGTGTAGTAGTCAAACTTTCCCCCTATTCCTACTCACCTCCTGACTGACCTTGCCCCAACTCCCCTCCTCATCCCACCATAGAGAGCCCACCCTACCTTGTCCCAGAATTAGATTCAGACCGAGAGAAACAATCAAGCTGAAATGTTAACACTTCTCATAGATGCTGCCCGACCTGCTGAATGACTATTATTTTCTGTTTTTATTTCAAAATTACTCGATGCTACTCGTCCATTCCACAATGATAAATCACACAAAGAGTCAATGCAATCAGGGGGACAGTCAGACTGGTCGGTGAACTGGAAAGGGGGAGGGATGGAGAAAGAGGGACAGCAAATGTTATTTGTAAGTTTAAGTCAATATTCATACTGCTGGGGTGTAACCTGCCCAAGCTACATGCTGATGTCTTTCCTACTGTCAGTTCATTTTAAACATTTCTTGAGCAGCACTGATAAAGCATACATGCTTGGAAATTGCTCCCAAGTCTCCTCTGTAGTACAGCTGCAATTAATGCTCCAGAATAGTAAGATTAAATGAGAACTTACCAGTTTGAAGTTTGATCTTTATTTTATGAGCAGTTACGATGAGAGAAGAACCCCGTACAGCCGTTCGTGCGCCAATCTTCAAAGCAACGGTGTGAAATCACAGGTAATAGTGACTGAAGTCTAATAGCAAGAACAAAAGACTAGAACTACCAGATGATATTTATGAGGGTTGGGAGCGGAGGGCACATAATCCCTCATCGTAACTCCTCATAAAATAAAGATCAAACTTCAAACTGGTAAGTTCTCGTTTAATCTTACCATTTTACTTCGGAGTCACGCGAGTGACTACGTGAAGATTTCAAAGCTCTGTGATTTCATGCCGTGTGAAACGAGTATACACAACCACAGCTGCTTCATTGACAAATAAAGGGAAAACATTCATAATGCATACAGTCATGACATAGATGTAAAACATGTTGATGCTGTTTAAATGAAATAATAATATTTCCATCTCTCACCCAGATGGAAAATATAACCAGAACATAAATAGAGTTAAGAAAAAACCCCTGGTTCAGCAATGGGTTATTATAAATGTTTGGGGATTCATGCGTTGGACCATGCTGCAGCCATAACAATGCGACCCAGCGGAACGTAAATACCCTTGCTGCTGATGTTGTAGCAGCCCTGGTGGAATGAGATCTGTAATCAGAATCCATTCCTACATAATGCGAACTCAGTTTTTATCATCTGGAGTGGCCGGAACAAATACATCCTCCCAAATTTTTTGTGACTAACAACATTGCTAGTCCAGAACCTCCAAGGCTCTTGGTGACCTTGACGTATTGTTGTATATATGTGCGCTTACCTTATCAAAGGTCCCCTGGCATGCCTGTGACTATTTTGAGACCTGACCCCCTTCTGGTCTGCTCAAGTAATTATAACATAATATTATATATTGTAATTTACAGATGTAATCATCCTGTACCATCACAATTATGTAGCGACTGAACCTGCTGCGCTAAACCAGCACCAGAAGGATTACTACCTAATAAACTCCAGCCAAATTTAAGGATATAGCTGGAGCCTCCGGGTGAAATAGTGTTCACAAATGTCAACATCACATATGGCATTTTACTGGGCCTGGGAGACCCATGTTGAAGATATCCTACCACTTGATATCCGGCGTGAACCCGACAGAGCGGGTCTTGTTTGCTACAGCCAACTCAACGAGAAAGCACATTGACACAATTAATGGCCGTACAACTCAATAATTAACAAACGATCATTTAACACGACTCCAAACATTAGCAATTTATACCATTTTCAATTTAACATGAGCATAAACAAATCGGGAATCAATTTGCAGAATCACACAATAGGAACCTAAAGCGGCCTCTTAATGACTTTATTTGAAGCCTCGATTGATGAAGCAAAAATGGAGGGAGCCATAAAAGACCTTCCTTCTCCTTGTAGCGAGAATGTATCTTTCACCACTGTTATACCACATATTTTGCAACCAGTGAATAAGCATGAAAACAACATATATATTAGGAGTTCCATTTAACCAGAATTTCATAATACAGTGTGATTCTACACCAATTCTGTGTTGCCATTAACCTATACTTGATGATTCTCCTGTGGCAAACAAGATTATGTAACCATTCCAGGGGTCTTTAACTGATTGCACCCTCGTGACTAACATATGCCATCATCATAATGTATCAACCTGAACCTGAGCATGACAATATGCATATTTGCCCAATCACTCTTTAACCCATACAGTGCCCGTAGGGTCTATAGATAGTTGATACCAATAACTGAAAATTTGGTAAGTCATGCAAGTCTGCTCCACCTCCAAACTCAAGATGATATTTGCAATTTCATCTCTGCTGTAAACAGCAACTGTGGCCCGATTTCTGAGCCAGTCTTGCAAGACAACCTTGGCCCCTATACTGAACCTGCCCAATTCTAACCTGCTTGAAATGCTAGTATTGTCCATTTTACATGGTTAGACCCCTCAAAGCAGCTGATAATGTCTCAATCCTTTGTAATGTATAACTAAGTGTACACCTTACCAAGTTGTAAGTGGTCCCTTAATTGTAGAGTAGCACAGGTACAGTGGTGACAGCTGTCTTGCTGCCACCAACTTCAGTGAACCGCTTACTGCCAATGAAGACATGGGGTGTGTTGTCGCTGAAACTATGAAACCTTGCTCGTTCCAATAACTTATGTATCGTCCTCCAGGCTTCGCCTATGGAAATGTCTTAACGGAATAGAAGATTCGGCAGCCAACTGTAATGTCCCCCTGAGAGCGGTGTTCACTGCATATGTGTTTGGGATGACAACTTTTCTGCCAGGCATGCTCCACGGCTATACCCTGAGACTCGGCGTTAGACTATACCAATCCCGCATGCTCTCCTCTTGCATGAGGGAGCCATTAAGCAGCCCTGTTACAAGGTGCTTCTGGCACGGCTTCAACAATACGCCAACTTTGCCATGGCCCCAGCATCAGACTAACACTGACGCGGCATGCTCTCCTCCTACATGAGGGAGACATTAAGCAGGCCTGCTACAAAGTGCTGCTGATGCAATTTCCCATTTAGGGCCATTAGCACCATTTTGCAATATAGTTAAAGATTTACCTAACAACTACTGGAGCAGTAATGAATACTGTTTGTCCATCATTGTGACTTTATTAATTTCAGCTGATGATAACAAGGTGTGTTAACAATTACCTACATGGCACTTAATAGTTAACTATTTAACAAGATAACAATTGTCCTACTTGCACAGCTGAATCACATCTATACTATTACCAATTAGTCCAACGACTAACAAAAGCTGTTTTACAACACCAAAACTGTTACTGGAGACTATTCACTGCAATCTGTTGCCCAGGCTGGCGTCAACGGCCAATTGAATACCTAAAGGTGAATCCCAGTGTCCTACAAGTCTATTTGATAGGAACTTAATTTAACTGGATAGAGGAGCCCAATTTTTCAAATATAGTTTGAGACTTAACAGTAGATTTTAGAACATACATAACCAGTATTTTTTGAACTGTGAATAGTTCTCTTTGAATGCTTTTTTGTCATCATTCTGTTATATTGCCTTATCCTAGCAATGCCTCTTCATCCCCAATGATCACTGTAAATAGAATACCCTATTAAGTAGCCTATTCCCATGAAGCAGCCCTTAACAAGGTACTGCTGGCGCCCATGAAGCAGCCCTGAACAAAGGTGCTGCTGGCGCGGCCTTTCCCATAGGCCGGTATTTGCCATAGATTTGGCATCCCCATGAGCAGCCCTGAGCAAAGGCACTGCTGGCACAGCCTCTCCAATAGGCTAGCCTGCCATAACTTGGCATCCCCCTGGAACAGTCTTGAACAAAGATACTGCTGGCACAACCTTTCCAATAGGCTGGCACTGCCATAACTTGGCATCCCCATGAAGCAGCCCTACCCAAAGGTGTTGCTGGCATAGCCTCTCCAATAGGCTGACACTGTCATAAACTTTACTGCTGATGCGGGCTCTCACATTGACCTGCGCTGACCCAACTCCTGCTGAAGGAGTGTCTCTAAATTCATTCCCAGAGGGGAAACCTCCTAACATCTTTCTTTGTTGTACTGACCATTTTTGTCAGTTGTCCCCATATCCTGGAGATTACTGCGGTTTGGGAACTGCATAGCTGAATTTCCCCTCACCAGGAATCAATATAAACATATATATACATATTCGTGGTAACCCTCCCGGCACCCGGGCTAATCATTTAGGTGAGTTTTAACACCACCTCCTGGGGACTACGGCGGTCTGGGAACTGCCTATTCTTGGGTTTCCCCTCCACCGGGAACCCAGGCTAACCATTCAGGTCAGTTTAGCCCCATACCCTGGGGACTACTGCGGTCTGGAACCGTCTATTCTTGGGTTTCCCCACCACGGGAACCCAACGTGTGGAGTCACTGACCACGTGATCAGTGACTCCGATCGCGAAACCCAACATTCACCAGCTCTCCGCTTCCGCGGTCGTACCAGGGTTTCGCCAAAGCCCTATTAGACAGGATGCTCCATCAAGAGCGCCTGCCTCTACAAGAGCCCACGCCCGCAGCACCTATAGGGCTGCCTAGTGTCTCCCTCTTGGAGGAGGAGAGCATACCGGGTCAGTACGATTTTGATGCCGATTCTGTGGGCTTAGTGTTGGAGGCGGCCCCACGGGACAAAGGGCAAGAGCCAGAGGTCCCATTCCTGGCTGCCAGGTTTGCCGTTCCCATAGACTCCGGAGAGCCACTGTGGGAAGAGCTGGCTGCCAATATAAATTATTTGGCCTCGCACCAGCTTCAGGAGCTGGCCATGGATACAACCAGGCACGTGCCGTCAGGGTAGGCAAGGTAGGCACTGCCTACCCTGACTAAAATTATGAAATGGCAATTTTTAAATATAAATAGTAAAGGCATGGGAGAATTATGCCTGTCTAAGAGATCGATCTCTTAGGTAGGCATAATTCTCTGTGCCTTTCACCCGCAGCGCTTGAAACACGGGAAGCTCTGTGCAGCCCCCGTGCCGTCAGCGCTGCCTGAAGCCGTCAGATTCAATGGAAGCTGAAGGCAGCAGAAATTCTGCCTTTGCAGCACTGCGCATGCGCATCATCTTTCTGCGCATGCGCATCGCGAGTTTCTTGGCGGGATGTTCAAATATGGATTGCCATTATTTTAATAGTATCTTAGCTAACAAATGGAGAATGGACTTAATGTACCAATAATGTGGTAAGTGCATTTCTTTGTGCTTTATGTTTTTAAATACTGTAGTTCCCGGGGTGGGGGGAGAGCTCCGTTCACAGTGTTTGGGCAGTCTGGCGTTGTGAAGGAGGGGATTGGGGTCAGTAACCCACTTGCCACGCTCCGGTCTGAGTGCAGGTGAGAGTAAGTGTTCGGCACGGACTAAAAGGGCCGAGATGGCCTGTTCCCGTGCTGTATTGCCATATGGTTTTATTGTGGCCGGGTAGTGGATCAGCTCGGGTGGTAGCCGCAGCACTCCGGGCACGGACAGCAGAACTGGTCGCCACTTCCGCGGAAGGAAGCAGCTCGGATGACTGCGAGTGGCCGCCGGGACCCTGCCACTTCAGCCCCTTCTGCTGGTCCCCACTCACCTCTGGCAGTGCTCTCCGTCTGAACATCTCTCACCTGCCGCTCGCCGGCCGGCTTCCCGCAAATCTTTAAATTCCGACAGCGTGTTCACGGGACCAGTTTAGGTTACTTGGCTGTGGGAATTTAAGGATTTGCGGGGCGCGGTTGACATGAGCGAAGCCGGCGAACGGCAGGTGAGAGACTCTGTCTGAAGAAGGGTCTCGACCCGAAACGTCGCCTATCTCCTTCGCCCCTTAGATGCTGCTGCACCCGCTGAGTTTCTCCAGCTTTTTGTGTAACCCTCGATTCTCCAGCATCTGCAGTTCCTTCTTTAACACGGCAGGTGAGAGATGTTCAGACGAAGAGCACTGCCAGAGGTGATCAGAAGGCGCTGAAGAGCAGCCGGTTCTGGTGTTGGGTCCCGGTGGCCGTTCGCACCCGAGCTGCTTCTATCCCCGGAAGTGGCGGCCAGTTCTGCTGTCCTTGCCCGGAGCGCTGCGGCAGCGGTGAGTGAGCTTGATATGATCTCTGTCCCCCTCCTTCTCAAAACTTCTCCCTTATCGCATATTTAACCCCTGCCGCAGGCTCCCCACACGTTGTGAAAGGAAATACCCCTCCAATTGGACCCTTGAATTAGTATTGTCATTCCATAAGATGACAACTGATTCAACATCCCGGTGTGCTCCCGTTTTTCCCACCATCTCTCCACCTGCCTTCATCCTCCGTCCCCCACCCATTCAGTAATTTAAAAATGAAAGAGATTTAGAACCCTTGGGAAAATTGAATTGTTACTTATTTTTTATTGTTTACGAAGAGAACAATCTGCGCATGCGCGGTTTTAAGATTTTTTTTTGTAAGCCGGCTGACTGCCTACCCTGAGTAATTACTCACGGCACGTGCCTGGATACAACGGCCAACAAATATGACAGCCCAGCAAATTGTATCCTGCTTAAAGTACCGGCTGTCAACCATGACATCTGGGGCCATATGGGAGTAGGCATCCGGGCGCAGGAGATAAAACTGCAACGGGTGCTGAAGCTGGTCGCATCCGGCATTACAACATTTGGTAGGTCGGTGGATGGCGGGTTCCTGACTGATGTTCAGCTAATTGCCCTGGCTCTCATGCGCAATGTGCACTTTGAGATAAACTGCTTTTGAAAGAGCGCCATCCGCCCTACCATTAAACCGAGGTTCGCTGCCCTGTGTAAGCCTAGCAACATCCAGCCGCCAAACCTATTGTTCGGGGAAGACCTCGCAAAGCGGGTGAAGGAGCTAGATGGTGAGGCAAAAACCGTCGGGCTCATCAAGGCGCCAGTGACCAGCAGAACCCTTTGGAGGCAGTACAACGTCAAACGTGTTTATACTGCAGAGTATACAAGGTTTGAAATTGAATTTATTCCCAAACTGTGCCCACCCATCCCGCACAACCCAGAGCGTGCACTCATTTTCTCACAAAAAGAGAATTTGGAGATTCAAGCTGAAATAGCAAAATTATGTTTTAAAGGTGTAATTGAGAAGACAGTTTATCAAACTCACCAATTCGTATCTAATATTTTTCCTAAGCCAAAGAAAGATGATGAGTGTCAGATTATTTTGGACCTGACAGGAGTTAATCCGTTTGTGCAGTATAATCATTTTAAAATGGAAACATTTGCTACCGCATAAGCAATTGATTTCCAGAGGGTGTTATATGGCATGTATCGATCTTCAGGATGCATATTACTCAGTGCCTGTTCATAAAGAGTATCGGAGATATTTGAAATTTAGCTGGATGGGGCAATTTAGAGCACTGCCTAATGGGTTAACCTCAGCCCCTTGATTATTTAGAAAGCTGCTAAAACCAGTACTGGGGTTACTCCAGGCACAGGGCCATATTGTAATGGCCTATTTGGATGACATCTTAATAATTGGTAACACCCTTGTGGCATCCGAGTTATCAGTTTCAGCTGTTAAACCCATGGTTGAGAGGTTGGGATTCATTGCCAACCCAGCTAAATCCAAATTGGTGCCGGTTAACATAATTGACTATTTGGGATTCACAGTTCATTCAACTCACATGTCTGTGACTCTGCCCAAGGGCAAGAGATTAGGTTTAATTGAAGGTTGTATCAAGCTCTTTGGGGAGCAATCACATTCAAGAAAACAGGTGGCCAGCTTAATTGGTAAATTGGTAGCTGCCTTTCCAGCCATGCAATATGGACCTTTGCATTACCAACATTTACAGAGGGCAAAGGGACAGGCACTCAAAATACATGCAGGTCATTCAACCGGCCCTGCAATTACCATCTGAAGCCATTGCAGAAGGACAGTGGTGGAATAGAAAGATTTCCAATTGATCAAAACACCTTCAGTTGTTTTGCAGACTGATGTTAGTGCCCTCGGTTGGGGTGCTACTGATACCAGGTTTAGCTGTGGAGGCAGATGGAATGTGCATGAGGCATTTATTCTCCAATCACATGGAATTAATTACTTAGAGCTTTTAGGAGCATTTTATGGGCTCAAGGCTTACTGTACCACTAAGCATCACTTACATGTTCAGCATCATATTAACAACACCACGGCAGTGGCGTATGTTAATCACATGGGTGGAATCGTCGTAATCTTGCGACGGATTTGCTAACCTTATTTGGCACTGGTGCATTAAAAAGAACATTTGGATTTCAGCTGTCTACTTGCCAGGCAGGTTTAATATGGTGGCAGACACCAGGTCACGCAAATTCAGCGACAACACCGAGTGGATGTTGAATCGTGATGTATTTATTGAAATCGTTCTTCGGTATGGGATGCCAGGTATCGATTTGTTTGCATCCAAACTCAATCACCAGGTACCAAAGTATGTTTCATGGGAACCAGATCCAGGGGCAGTCATGGTGGATGTGTTCTCACTGCACTGGGGCAGAATGTTCTTATATGCATTTCCCCCCTTCTGCCTCATCAGTCGGCGCTTGACTAAGATCAAACAGGACTCTGCTTCAGGGGTTTTGGTGGTACCCGACTGGCCTACACAGCCATGGTTCCCTCTCATTTCGGACTTCATTGCACAGCCTACTATGGTTGTCCAAAAACGTCATAATCTATTGGTGCACCCTGTGACTGAAGGTCATCCCGTTGTATGATTGTGTAAATTTGTTGATTTGCAGATTTTAAGAAGGCCATACCTGGGTCTGGGACTATCCAATCGGACCATGGATGTCATCGCAGCATCCTGGAGGGATAGTACCAAAAAGCAGTACATCTCTCATGTCAGGAAATGGGAGGAATTTTGTTTACATGGGCCGAACGGCCTGTTTCCGCGCTGTATCTCTAAGCTGAACTAAACTAAACTAAATGTGAGAGTTAGGAGAAAGTTCAGTGTTTAACTCGCTGAAGTTCTAGGAATGCACAATGCCAAAACTCTCAAACTCAGATCACACACATTGTTGATACCAGAGTTCGGAGAACATAAAATTGCTGACTTTCTGGGGATCAGCAGATTTATGCTTGGATACCCTGGGGTTCTGAGATTGCCCAAGGCTAATATTTTGAACCTTATGCACATGCAGTCTGGTAATAACCAACGCTTACAGTGTGGTACAGAAAGAATACAGCATGCACTCTTGAGTTCAAAGAAAGTACAGCATGAACAATCTGCGACACTGGCATTCCGAGGAAGCACAGCATGTACAGTATGGAGATCAAATAATGAAGAGCATGCACAATCTGGGCATGTGCGAATGTACAGGAGCATATAGCACAGATACTTTGCAGTTCAGTGAACACCCATGCACCCTCTGATGATCAGAGAACACACAATCTACATACACTGATATTGGATGTCCAGGATGTGTGACCTGAGATCCAGTCGGTGTATACCATTGACATTCTGTTATTCAGGGGATGCAAAGTACAGAACCTCTGGGTTTGAGATAATGCATAGCATCGACAATTTACAGTTCAGTACAGCTGAGAACCTGGGGTTCATATGAAACATAACAGGCACTTTCATTGTGAAATTTAGAGAATACTCAAATTAATAACTTATTACAGGAACAAAATCTGCTGGAGAAACTCAGCATGTCAGTCAGTATCTATGGAGGGAAATGGACAGACTACATTTCCACCCATTTTCTTGCAGAGATGCTGTCTGACCCGCTGAACTCCTCCTGCAATTTGCTTTTTGCTCACTGATCCCAGCATCTGCAATCACTCTGTGTCTCCATGTAGTAACGTATTATATCTCTTTTACACCCACTTCACTTGGGAAAAGTTTAGCACAATGTCGTAATTAATCGTGTTTCTTCCACTGCTACCTCCTTTCAGTGATATAAGTAGGGGTTGTGAAGACCACCCTTGCACTTTGGGCATTCCTTTGGAGAAACGAGCACAGTGAACAACTGTACTACAGCAGCTTTTTCTGCAGGACGTCAATCAATCCATTTGCAAAGCAGGGGAATATAGAAGCCTGCTGCATTGTTGTATTGCTGATTGTAATATGCTGGAAAATTAGCCCATCAACAATGTATTTCCTTCAAAATAATTCTTCAGAGTTTACAGAAGTACAAGACATTCTGTGCAAAGATAGTGATCAATAACAATAAATCATCCAGGAGGTGTATTGCAACTATTTTTTAGTGTAAACTATGATAGTGTTTAGCAGTAATCCCTGAATTGGTTTTATACAAGAAGTTAGTTAAAATGCCATTTGAAACAATGTAGGAATTAAATATTTTTTATTATATAAAAACAATAATGTATTTGATATAAATCTTGATAACATGATCAATTTAGATTTAAAATTTTCACTGATGGGATATTATTTTTAGTCTAAATTTCAACTAGGGCGGAATGGTGGCGCAGCGGTAGAGTTGCTGCATTACAGCGCCAGAGTCCTGGGTTCGATCCTGCCAACAGATGTTGTCTGTACAGAGTTTGTACGTTCTCCCCGTGACTGCATGGATTTTCTGAAGGGATAAAATTCTTCCCCAAGGGAGGTCACCCTATTTTTTACATCTCCTGACCCATTGGGACATGGCAACAAGAGCAGAGTGTATAGGAAAGAACTGCAGATGTTGGCTTAAATCCCAGGTAGACACAAAATGCTGGAGTAACTCAACGGGACAGGCAGCATCTCTGGAGAGAAAGAATGGGTGACTTTTTGGGTCGAAACCCTTCTTCAGACTGATATCGGGGGAGTGTGCGGGACAGATATAATGTAGACGGAGACAGTAATAGACTGGTGGGAGAACTGGGAAGACAGTTTCGCCGAACTGTCCGATCGGTTCGCCTTAACCTACCTGATCTCCCGGTTGCTTAGCACTAACTCCCCCTCCAAATCCCAATCTGACCTTTCTGTCCTGGGCCTCCTTCATTTCAGAGTGAGGCCCAGCGTAAATTGGAGGAACAGCACCTCATACTTCGCTTGGGTAGCTTACACCCCAGCGGTATGAAAATTGACTTCTCTAACTTCAAATAGCCCTTGCTTTCCCTCTCTCTCCATCCCCTCCCCTTCCCAGTTCTCCCACCAGTCTTACTATCTCCGATTACATTCTATCTTTGTCCCACCCACTCCCCTAACATCAGTCTGAAGAAGAGTCTCTACCCGAAATGTCATCCATTCCTTCTCTCCAGAGATGCTGCCTGTCCCGCTGAGTTACTCCAACATTTTGTGTCTACCAACAAGAGCAGAGTGTCAGCTTTTAAAGACACACTCCATGTGACACACACGGCAGAATTCTTACACTTATTTTACCGTTTGTTTTACTATTAGTTTAGTTTAGTCTAGATCTACAGTACGGAAAAAGGCTCTTCGGCCCACAAATTCCACACCGACCAACATTCCCCCGCACGTTAACACTATCCTACACACACCAAGGACAATTTACATTTATACCAAGCCAATTAACCTACACACCTGCACGCCTTTGGAGAGTGTGAGGAAACTGAAGATCTTGGAGAAAACCCACGCAGGTCACGGGGAGAACGTACAACCTCCGTGCAGACAAGTAGCCGTGGTCAGGATCAAACTCGGGACCCAGGGCTCAGGCGCTGTTATGCTGCAACTCTATCGCTGCACCACCGTGCCACCCTAGTTAGTTGAAATTTAGAATCAAAATAGAATCTCATATCTGAAAAATCTAAATCTAAATTGATCATGTTATCAACATTTATATCAAATACATTGGCTTTTATATGATAAGGAGTATTTAATCCCTACCAGTAAACTGAGCATTTTAATGTATTACCAAAATCAAGAATTGTTCATTCCAAAAGTTACTATGTCATTTAGTTTACTGGATCTGCAGAAGAATAATTGTATAATTATTATTCAAACATACCAAGAGGCATAATAGCAAGTGCAATGAGGTAAAATAATTTTGTTTGCGGTTTCTTGGTAGCTGTAAATAAATTTTTAATACATTTGTTAAGAAGCCTATTAAAAACAACAGCCAGTCCATGGGATTACAAAATTCCCTCTTCAAAAACATATAGAGTTGATTTTAATTTTTGTTGCTTTTCTGCAAAACCAAGAAAACAGTACAAGCAAGCCTCATATGATTTTGATCAGCTGACTGCCATAAAGATGAAATATAACCAGAGTTACTGGTCCCTAAATGGTGATTGTTATCACATTCTTTGGCACATGACAAGTGCAAAGTGTATGCCAAATTGTTTCTCCATGCCTTGGATATGCCTTGTGTAACATCTGGACTACAGCAGCAGAACTGTTACATCACTTATGAAAAACTCAGGGCTGTAGCATTAATGTGTTGCTGCAGATTCAGAGTTGCATTTGCAAAATGATATATTTAAGCTGACATGAAAATTATATCTAGAGTGTAGTCAGTTGCCGATTGCAATCTAACACTCTGACAAAGGCCACATGTTGCTCCACTAGCAGGTTTGATTGCCAGGACTTGACTGGCAAGGTAGCAGGTTATAGAGCTAAAAAAAACTGCCAGAGTAATTCAGTGAGTCAGGCAGCATCTAAGGAGGGAAATGGACCAGGCAAAATTTCGGGTTGGGACCTTTCTTCCAGAGGCTGCACAGTGACACAGTGGTAGAGTTGCTGCATCACAGCGCTACGACCCACCTGACCTCAGGTGCTGCCTGTGTGGAGCTTGCACGTTTTCCCTGTGAGTGCGTGGGTTTTCTCCGGGTGCTCCGGTTTCCTCCCACATTCCAAAGAAGTGCAGGTTTGTAGGATACTTGGCTTCTGTAAATTGTCTCTAATGTGTAGGGAGTGGATGAGTAAGTGGGTAACATAGAATTGGTTTGAACCATTGACCAATGGTCAATGTGGACTTGGTGGGCCAAAGAGCCTGTTTTCATGGAAAAGCTCTAAACTCATTATTGTCTTTTGCTGTCCTCTGGGTGCTTTGGTTTCCTCCCACATGTCAAAGAAATGCAGGTTTGTAGGTTAATTGGCTTCTATAAATTGTCCCTAGTGTAGAATGCAACTGAGATAACATATAACTAGAGAATGGGTGATTGATGGTCAGCACAGAGTTGGTGGGCAGAAGGGCCCTTCTCTAAAAACTAGAGCAAAGGGGAAATAGTTGGTAGAAAGAGATGAGGGGAAGGGATGGTGCAAGAACTGGGAAGTGATAGGTGATGAGGGGTTGATTAGCAGATGAATCAAGTGGCAGGGACAGAGGCAGTAGAAATAGTTGCAAAGTCTGGAAGTGATAAGTGGAAAATATCAAGGGCATCAGATGGTTGAATTTGATAAGAAAGAAAGGTAAGGAATAAAATGTAGAACTAGAGGGAGGAATGGTGGGTAGAAGGGAACAGGTGAGGATGGATGGTGGATATGAAGATGGGGAAGCGGATTGAAAGGGTTGTTTTTAGACCAGTAGCCTGTAACAAATGACGTGCCACGGAGATTGACGGGGAGCTGGAGCAGGCATAGGGAAGATTTACGAGGATTTTGCCAGGGCTAGAGGGTCTGAGCTATAAGGAGAGGTTGAGTAGGCTGGGACTCTTGGAGGAATACCTGGATCACAGGAGGATGAGGGGTGACCTGAAAGAGGTGTATAAAATCATGAGGGGAATTGATCCGGTAGATGCACCGAGTCGCTTGCCCCAGAGTAGGTGAACGAGGACCAGAGGACATTGGTTTAAGGTGATGGGGAAAAGATTTAATAGGAATCTGAGGGGTAACTTTTTCATAAAAAGGGAGATGGGTGTATGGAACAAGCTGTCAGAGGAGATAGTTGAGGCAGAGACTATCCCAACATTTAAGAAACAGTTAGACAGGTAAATGGATAGGACAAGTTTGGAGGAATGTGGACCAAATGTGGGCAGGTGGGATGAGTGTAGTTGGGACATGTTGGCCAGTGTCGGCAAGTTGGGCCGAAGGGCCTGTTTCCACACTGTATCACTCTTTGACTCTCTGACTATCAGTGTGGATCCATTGTTATTAATTATTTATATTATTGACGTGAATGTGAATGAAGGTGGCAAGTTTGTGGATGGCAATAAAATTGGTGGAATAGTGGACAGTGAAGAAGATTATATGATTGCAATAGGATCTCGATCAACTGAGCCAATGGGCTGCGGAAATGAAGATGGGGTTTAATTCAGACAAACTTTATTAGATTGAGGGAGCTGCCGATTCGGAAACTCCAAGCTGCTGAGTGTGTTCTTCCGTTCCGACGCCGGAGCTCTGATCATCTCGGCGAGAAGGCCTGAAACATCGGGCCGTCCGTAGCGGCGACTGCGGAGGGCTCAAAGGCCCCGACCACTGGTGAACAAAGAGGAAGAGGACTGAACTTTATTGCCTTCCCTCACAGTGGGAACGTTGATTCCGCTGTGTGGGACGTTCATATTAAATTCTATCGTGTATTGTGTTCTTTTTATTCATATGGCTGTATGGTAACTCAAATCTCACTGTACTAATTGGTGCATGTGACAATAAATGGAACTTGAACTTGAGATTATAGAGATAGGGGTGTTTAGTTAAAATTAAGGTGTTTGTTAACAAGGTAAATCACTCACCTGAGAGATGATAAATTAGGAAATGGGTCACATATTTTGGATGTCCTCCAACCAATAGAATAGACAGATGAGGCAGCTGTGAGTGCATTGGAATAGTCAAATCTTCCCTCAGGCTCTAATTATCTTCATATGTCAAAAATGTGCCGTTGGCCGGTTAAATGGCTGTGGTAAATCACCTTTGGTATAGGTGGGAAGCAAGTGAGCCAGAGAGAGTTGTTGGGAATGTGAGGGAGATTACTGTTCACATGGAAATTAGTAGGAGGGTTACACAAAAAGCTGGAGAAACTCAGCGGGTGCAGCAGCATCTAAGGAGCGAAGGAGATAGGTGACGTTTCGGGTCGAGACCCTTCTTCAGAAATTAGTAGGAACATGGATTGATGATTTAGCTGTGAATCCTGATATTGTCTATGTTAGATATGGCGCATTCAATGGTCCAGGATTATCTGGGAAACATTGACCAAATCGGGCCTGGTTTGATCAACTTGATCCAATCTAACTTCAGGTCCTTATGTAGCTCTATGGTGTACCTATTGGCTACAGATTTGTTGTGATAACAAGATACAAACGGAACTGGTAGATGCAGGTCAGTTAGTCTACAACACCAGCGCATTGTACTGATGCAAGGTTGTGTAACAGTGTGTAAACAGTACGGGTGGTCAGTCACATATTGTATCTGTGATTTATAACTCTGGGAGAATTAGTGGACGCAGATCAGTCACTTTACCTCAGGTGGAGACATGCTGGCACTTGTTTCATGCTGGAAATAACTGCAAACTGAAAAAATAGCTTTTTTCAAGATTGTTTATCACTAACAGCTTATCTATGGGAGGAAGACAGGAGAATGGGATTAGGAGGGAGAGATAGGCCAGCCATGATTGAATGGCAGACTTGATGGGCCGAATGGCCTAATTCTGCTCATATCACTTATGACCTTATAACCACAGCAAACGGGACCTCACACCATATTAAAGATAATCCCTTTGTTCTACGCATGCTTTCCTCATCTTTCCATCAAATTAAAACAACTTAACTTTCAAGATGCGATGAAAGATCTTCAACCCGAAATATCAATTGCTACTCTTTCTACATATGCTTCCTGACCTGCTAAGTGTTCTCAGCAGTTTATTTTGTTTTCATTATAGGGTTTTTAAAGAGCTGGCCTGGGAATAATGGGCTATAAAGTCTTTGAATTAAAATCATTGCCATGACCTCCCTCTCAGATTTAGCTGCTGCACATTATAGTGGGTATTGAGTGTGAGTGTCCAACTCCCAGACTTGGGCAAATAGGAACGTTTTACCATCAAGAAGAAGGAGCCAACGGTTCATATTCGATAAAGAATACGGCCTTAAGACAATTTTTCTGAATGGCCTCAGTATTATCTTTAGAGATTACCACTGAATCTAATAGCACATACTTTGAGGACTGTAAAGCTGTCAAATAATGGTCAGATTCCAGGGATATATTATATATAACAACATATAATTTGTGCTATGTTATATTATCTGAAACATCGTCTGTCTATTCCCTCCACCGTTGCCACCTGACCCGCTGCGTTCTTCCAGCACTTTGTGTTTTGCTGAAGATTCCAGCGTCTGCAGTTCCTTGTGTATCTCTGACAATCTATTATCCCAGTTACACTTATTTAAGATGATTCCATATAATAGGCGATAGTTGGCCCATCGTGCTTGTTCTATTCTTGGGATCATCTGCTATCAATTGCGATTTGTCGTGGCCGCGTCCACAATTCCTTGCCACAATGTCTCCTTTCGATGGAATGTGAAGTTGGCAATCCTGGTGACGAGACAGAAAAGTTTGCTGTGGAGAAATTGAAAGATTTCTTTCCATTCTGGAATGATCCTAGAATAAATGTGCAAGTTTGGCAGATGACAGCAGGACCTGATGGTTTTGTATTTGAGGTCTAGCCAGATCTGATGGAGAGAGGTTACATTAAATCTCTTCCACATATGTTCAAGTCTGCCTCCTCTGGATTTAAGTGAGCAGATGTGAAGGCTGTGCTGTGAGAGTGGCTGTGACAAAGTCATTGTTTGAATGAAGTCTCAGCGATCAAGTATGTAGGTAGGTGCTTGACTGGGCCGATTGGTAGCTTCAGGCATGTGTGACAGCTAAATGAAGCCCAAAATATCCTTATAGATTGACATGTGCACATCGAGATCACTCTCTTTCTAAAAAGCTCAATTGCCCTTTGGCCCATTGAGTCCGCACTGACCAGCGATCCATGTGCAATTACATTACTCTACACTGAGACGTTTAGGTTTTCATCAGCAAAGATATTAATCCAAGGCAGGTGCATAGATGCACAGTTATATAATTGAATGAAGTCAGACAGAGGAATAGCCCATTCATGTTCCTAGAATGAAGGTGAAAAGCCTTTAGGGTTCTGAGAACTGAAGCTATAATTTGGTTTAAATCACACAAAGATACCTCCCATTTTATTTTTAACATTATCATATACGAAGCATGTCGTTGAAACATTAGACACCTTCATTACTGGTATAAAATTAAGCTAGTTGTACCTTATTGGAACACAATAGGTCGGAGGAGATTCCCACCACCACGGGTACCATGTAATCCCGCGCTACCTGCTCCATGGTCGGATAGTTGGCGACTAAACCGTCTACCCCACCTGGTTTGCCAGGTGAGGAGGGGGCTGTGGACCCCCAGCAGGACCCAAAACAAGACCTGTCAAAGGGCGGGTGAGCTCCTAGGGAGCCAACGGCCATCCACACTTGAGCAGAAGTTGCGATCACTGTCGTACACAGCATTGTAAGGCACCGTGCCCGTTGATGTTTTCAATGATGATGATGATGATGATGATGAGAACACAACACGGGGACTTAAAAGACACAGAAAAAGGTTATTGATAAAATTGCATATGGGCTGACACACATGTTAATTTATCTTTTATTATTATAAATTATCACAACACAGGTAGAAGACAAAGTTAGGTGGCAGGTTATTCTTGGTCTACATCTCAGATCTTGAAGTACCATCTCCAACCCAACTCCCTCTCCCTCACTATCGCCAATGCACAGATGTAAACCATTGTTGTTGCCCATAACACAAAACAACATTTTAAATATTATTCCTTCAAACATTCCCTAAATCATTCTCTGGTATTTGGACCAGAATTTTTGTCTGGTGGATCTTTCTATTGTAAACGTCCTTCACTCATTTGATGATACATTGTCAACAACTCAAAACAGGAAGAAGAGATCGAAGTGGAGCAGATTAGTTTAGGTTAGAGACACGGCATAGAAACAAGCCCTTCGGCCCTCCGAGTCCACACTGATCAGCGATCCTCGTGCACTTGCTCTATTCGACACACTAGGGACAATTTACAATCCTTACTGAAGCCAATTCTGTACATCTTTGGAGTGTGGGAGGAAATGGGGACACGTGGGGATAACCCTCGTCATGGGGAGAACGTATAAACTATGTACAGACGGCACCCATTGTCAGCATCGAACCTGGGTTTCTGGCGCTGTAAGGCAGCAACTTTACCGCCGTGCCACCGTGCTGCCCCTAGTTGGCCCTTTGAGATTTCTCCTTCTTCATGAATGGAATCACAGCTTTTGTTTGGCTGAATCCTTGGTGGTCTGGCCTTTGAATATCACCCACCCTTATCGCAATGAGCCTGTTAACGCAACAGCAGCGACGTTTGAAGATTTTCTTCAAATTAAATGCACAACTTGATGCCTGGATTCTCAAGTAGCAGGTGTTCACTTCTAAAGCCACTAAAGTGATTTTGCAGGATCTCTTGTGTGCTGTTCAGAAAATATGTTTTGTAATTTAAGGGGGGGGGGGAAAGAAAGTTATCATTCACGTGTTCACGTTTGAAAATAGCTGCTATAAACTTGACAGAAAAGACATTTCTGAACAGATATACCCGTTGAGTTGCACCAGCATTTTGCGTCTGTTTTTGTAAAGCAGCAACTGTGATTCCTTGTTTCTCAAAATTTCTCTATATTTGGTTTGGGTACAAAAGATGTATCGATGTCCGTGTGTACGGAGTACAGATAGAAATTTGGCAGGGAGGATTGTTAAGGGCCTGTCCCACTTAGGTGATTTTGTAGGCGACTACAGGCGACTAGGCTTAATGCCAATGCCCAAAGAATCGTAGCATTTTTCTGGTTGCCGCTGGATTTTGAAATGTTCGAAACTTTTCGCCGACAGTCAGCGACAGTTGGCTTAATGCCAATGAGCGTAGCTTGACTTCCCCTGACGTAGGTGCTGTCGTAGGTTGTTGCCAGGATGACGTAGGTTGTCGCCGGTGTTGACTCCGGTGAATTCCATTGGTGAGTACCTACGTCAACCTAAGTCAACCGGGGGCAGGTACCGGCGACTGAATTGTCTCAAGTTGTCTTCAGTTGTCGCCGACAAGTTGTCGTAGGTGTGGTTGTAGGTGGACGTCCTAATGCGTTGCCGGTTGTGGGTAGCTTGCCGTAGCTTGACGTCGACTAGGTGGTAAGTTGTTGTAGACATTGTCGTTGTCATTGTCGTGGGGGGGGGGGGGCAGTCGCCATATTTTCGTCGACCTGCTATGACTATGACAGTCTAAGTGCGATATTTCATACATAATATTAGCTGGATGGAAAATCATCCAGCCTATTAATAGAGATTTCATGTGAAAATGCAGGTAAGCCTTCTTTGTTCATTGATTTCTCTTATAGACACACTCATTCTGAATACAGAATATCTTTAGCAATTAGTATGTCCGACAGGTGCCATAAATGATTTCTCCTTCTGTGTCTTGGTTCATTAATTTCTTTCATATTTTGGACTTGTATGCCAATATTTCTCCAGGAGCTTTATTCATTATTTAAGAGATAGTTATTTTCCCAGAGAAAAAAAAGTTCTGATGAAAAGCTATTGAGCTCCTTCTCTCTCCCTTCTCTGATGCTCCTTTGATGCTGCAACCTTTTGGGGATTGTCAGTATTCTCTGAATTTATTATAAAAAATGAAACAATTTTCTCTTTCCCCAATTTTCAGGACAGAAAGCACATGTGAAGCACCGATTCATCCCCACTACTTTAAATGGAGATTATTGATTTTATATCGAAGTCTCGTGATGAGACTACGTGAAGATCCCGCCAGCCTGTATGCGTGTCAATACGTTGCTGCATGGCGCGGGATTTGGAAGCATTCAAAAATGCAGGAACGGCCCACTGGCTCCGAAAATAGATGCATCGGGCTCGGAGAGGCTGACAGGTGCGACCTGTAAAGCTACCGCCGTTGAGGCTCCGGAAGGGAGCAGGCGGCCGGCCTCGGAGTAAACTGGCAGGCGCGACCTGCACAGTAAGCTCCGCAAAGGCTCCAAAGGAGCAGCCTGTCACACCAGGCTCAGAGTAACTGGCAGGCCCGACTTGCACAGTAAGCTCCACCAAGGCTCCGAAGGAGCAGAAAGCTCAGATGGCGAAGCCTGTCCCACCGGGCGCAGAGAAGCTGGCAGGGTGGCCTGCACAGCAACTTCTGTGAAAGCTTCCAGATTGAGCAGCTTCTCTACCCTGGTTCAAGGTAGACCAACTTGAAACTGGCTGTCCAAATGGATTGTATTGGCCAGCGAAGCACTGCCTCAACATCTATGATTGAGGTTATCAGGCTGCCCACAAGAGTGAGGAAGGTGCATTTCATTGACAGAGGCAGTTAAACAGATATTTGAGGAGGCAGGGAGTTTGAGGATTCCCTCAACACATGCTAAATTCTTTCAGCTCGGCTAAAAGGAGTTGCCAGCGGGCTGGAACATCATTTGCCATCCTCTCGGGGATAGATCAACCAGTAAAGGCAGAACTGGCATGTAGCATTTTTACCTGACTTTGCGTTGTAAAGGTTAATTAAATAAATAAACAAATAAACAAATAAATAAATAAACGGACGAATAAATAAATAAATGAATAGATAAATAAATAAATAAATAAATAAGATGAATAATAAATAGCAAATCCGTAAGGGAGCAGTTTGACGCCCCAAGTTCAGGGTAGGCCAAGGCCAAAACGGCAAAATGTCCAGAAGGACAATATTGGGCAGGAAGGTACTGCCTGAACATCCATTGAGGATATCATCTGTAGGCCTGATTGAGAGCCTGCTCGAACAGAATGTGTTGCGCACACTGGCGACCGAGACAGGTAGTTCCAGTCAGTGAGGTAGGCCTACACAATTAAAACCAAGCCAGAGGAACTTTTTATTTGCAGGTTTCAGTATTCACCACGGAGGCAGTGCACTCCACATACTCAGTATCATTCCCCAGCTAGCCACGATGCCTGACCCAAGGAGACAGAGCGAAGTCTAGAGTCAGTTGACTATTGATCATCCACCTAAGGCCATTTTTGGTGGTGTCAGTCTCAGGGGTTGCTGGATCTAGGTGGCGGGGGGTGATAATCACCTTTTGTCTATTATTTTATTGGCAGCCTTGGTGGTTTTTATAGCAAGTGCTTTCTTAGAAACTGCCTTGATCACATCTACAGCCACCGTCTGTCTGGTCATGGACAGCAAAGCGACAATGAAGTGGAGGCCGTTGAGATATGCAAATATTATTCCATCAGTCGCATGAGATGAGCTGACGATATTCAAGTCGGAGATAGGTTGAGATGGTTCAACAACAGGTGGGGACAGATAACCTCCGATCTTTACATTTTACAAATCATAAACGGTTATAAGATTCAGGTTCTGACTGATTAATTGTTTCCGCGGCAAAAGAAGCCAAGATTTCCGTACTTACGGTCTAAAGAGGAAACTATGCCTATCCAAGTTAAAACAGTGACATTTCCCAAAGGGATGAGCATGAACAAGAGGGGTATATTACTAATATCTTCTCACGGTTGATAAAAAGTAGAGGATGCCAAATCATTCTAGGATTTGGCTAGTCTGAACATCTGCTTGCTATAACCATTTTAAGATGGATAATTTTCATTCAGCAAAATAGCTGATTACAGAGGATTGCTTTTGGGCCTCAATCTATCTTGAAGATGCATACATTTCCATATCAATGCACGTGAGTTACAGGATATATCTCAGGTTTATCTGGCAAGGCCAGTTGTGGACATTTTAGGCTCTACCTAAGGGGTTGATTTCAGCCCTAGGCTATTTACAAAGATTCTAAAGTCAATGTTGCCCTACTCGGATCTAAAGGGCATTTTGTCATGGAGTTTATAGAGGACATGCTTATTGTAGGGAAGAGATCAGGTGTCACAGAGTTAGCTGTTTCAGCAACCAAGGCACTCCTAGAATATCTAGGGTTTGTTATTCATCCAGGAAATTCCATACTGGAGCCGGCATTATTTATTACATATTTAGGTTTTGTCATAAACTCGGACCCTACCCACAGAAAAGACTCGGGGTATTTATCAGTAGATGCCTCCTAAGATAATTCAAGACGAGGCAACATGAATTATTGTAGTGCCAAATTTGCCTACTCAACCATGGCTTCCATTGTAAAAAGGTCCACTGAAAGAAGCTCCTATATTTGCTCGAGCGGTGGCTTGTTCAACCTATTTCTCGTGCAGCTATCATTGCATGGTTGTGTGGAAAGTTTTGTGAAGAGACACATGTGAGCTACTTTTAAACAGAAATAGCAGAGGTTTGTGGTTTTTTTTCAGTTTGGGTTTAAGAGAAGCGACTATGTTGTAGCGCAATTAACACTGCTCGTACTGCTTTGTCGTTGTATCTAGTACTATAAGTGGGAGAATAAATATTGGTTTTCACCCACTGTTGACTAAGGTTATGGAAGGTGTCTTTTATATGAACACTCTAATGCCTAGATACAAAGTAGTGTGGAATGTGTAATCAGTATAAATTTTATACTGATTCTGCGTCACACCTGGAAGTTAATTATACAAATTTATTTTTATTTATTAATTCGTTGAAAACATTAGTGGCGCAGTGGTGCTGGTTTCCGATGGGCAGACCTTACAATGCCATGTACGACAGTGATCACAACTTCTACTGAAGTATGAATGGCCTTTGGCTCGCTAAGAGCACATCCGCCCTTTGACAGGTCATGCATATGGTCCTGCTGGGGGTCCACAGCCCCCTCCTCACCTGGCAAACCAGGTGGGGGAGACGGTTTAGTCGCCGACTATCCGACCATGGAGCAGGTAGCATGGGATTACATGGTGCCTCTGGCAGAGGGATCTCCCCCCGACCTGACTAACAATTATACAAAGGATTATCTAAAATGGGATCTCGAGGTTACCTGGTTACCTCGCTGCAGAAAGTACTTCCTGGAATTGAAATCCAGTTCAGTATGAATCAGATTGAAGTCCAGATCACAGTTAGCTGACTCTTTATAGATAGCAAAGGCACTTAAAGAAAGCCATAAAATATAAATTTACGAGTCTGACCCTGATCCCTGCAAAATATCTTTCTTTGTTTTTGGGTGCAGTACTGTAAAAAATAAGAATTTCAGTTAATACATGAGGAAAATACTAAACAATTGCTCCCAGAACCTAAATCTCAATGAGATATTAGTGGAAATATGAAGATAGTACATGGAGCAGCACAGGGACAAGCCCATCGGCCCTGAATATCTGGGTCGAACAAAATGCCAAATTGAACTAATCCCTTCTGCCAGCACATGATCCACACTCCTCTATTGCCTGCATATTTATGTGCTTAAAAGCATCTTCAATTCCACTTTGGAATAACAGGAGTCTGCACTAAGCTATCAATATTTGATATTTTATGCAGATTATCATTAGCTGTATCTCCAACGTTGGAGCAGTTACTCTAAAGTTAGTCATGCTTATGACACTGATTTCAGCACGAAGAGCACAGTCTTTACACAATCTCTGTCTGGATCTCTCGGTCATATCTGGCAAGAGGGTAGCATTTTATGTGAATGAACTCATAAAGCAAAACAGGCACGGTTGGGTACAAGTTGGTGTTGACAGCATACCAACCAGATCGTAGATGGGGGTGTTTATTATTTAAAAGGTACACTGAGGTTACTAAGAACCTATGAGATGAAGGAACAGTTTCTTCATAGTTATATAATAGTTTCACAAGAGATTGTTGGTGCAGACTGTTTCAAGATGGATAGAGTGTAAGCAGCTGAAAGCAGGAGTGAATATAAATCATTTCAAGTCTCACTCTACCAGGGGGGTTGGAGTCAATAGAATGGATATTTCCCTTTGATCACTTTCTTGCAACAGCAGGAGGCTCAGATAAGCACACTTTCAGAAGTTATAAAATTTTGTTGAACATGCCTGGTGGCAGATAGAATTCTGAACAGTTTTGCATGAGCTATTGTCTACCCCAAAGGTGGTCCAATTAAGGGCGATGTACATGTATGTAAAGTTAGCATCATGTTGTTAATGGCCCATGTCTTTTCTACCACTTATGGTTTATCTGTTTAGTGTTTTCACATGCAGATTGGTTTACTGCATGAAACCACAGGGCTTCGAAGGCTTCACGTAGTCTCATCACGTGTCTTCGATATAAAAATAGAACGATTAAACGAGAACTTACCGTTTGAAGTTTGATCTTTATTTTATGAGAAGTTGGAGTTAGAGACTATGTGCCCTCCACTCCCAACCCTGAATCTCATAAAGATCATTCGGTAAGTCAAGCATTTCTATAGTTTAATTTGGTGCAAGTGGTCTGTGGTTTCATACATTTGCTTTGAAGATTGATGCGCATGCGGCCTGGCGGGTTCTTCACATAGCCTCTCACTCCAACTTCTCATAAAATAAAGATCAACCTTCAAATGGTAAGTTCACATTTAATCTTTATATTTTTTTATCCTAATAATGTGGTTGTTTCTATATTATGGAGACCAAATATGTTTTGGAAACTACGTTAAAGAAAACCACTTGAGTTCATGGTTATTGCAGATCTGACTGTAGATTAACTCTGCATTGCTTCCCACTTCCACAGACCTTTACCCCATTCATCACCCCTGGCCACTGTCACAAATCTATCTACCTATCCTAGGGGCATTCAAATCAAAAGGGTAACCTGGGGGGAGGTAGATCCGTTCAAGGATGAAGGAGGAAATGTGTGCTTGGTCTCTGAGAATGTAGGCAAAAGCAAATAGTTTGCATCTGCATCAATAAAGAAGAAGGACGTGGAGGACAGTGAGATCAGAACAACGAGAATACATATTCAAGGGCTGTTTGAGATCAAGGAGGTGGTGGCCATGGGACTCTTGAAGAATATTAAGGATGATATATCCACAGGACCTAATGGGAGCTGTGTCAGGTTATTAAAAGAAGTAAGCGAGAAGATTGCAGGTGATCTTAGCAAATAAATCTGCATCTTCTCGAGCCACTGACCCTAAGGACTGGGTCATAGAGGACTGAAGAGTAGCCAATCTGGTTTCTTAATTAATAAAGGAATTAGATGTAATCCAGGAAATTATAGGCTGGTTAGCCTCACATCAATGGTTGGGAAACTATTAGAGAGCAACTTTTGGGATAGGATTTATTCCCATTTGGAAGGAATGGGCTAAATAGGGAGAGTCAGCGTGGCTTTGAGTGTAGCAGTTCATGTTTTACTAACTGGATTACATTTTATTTGAGGAGCTACAAATGTGATTGATGATGTAGGTTGATAGATATTGTCTGCATGGACCTTAGTAGGGCATTTGATAAAATCTCTGTGGTAGGCTAATCCAGAGGATAAAGATGCACAGGATTGTTGGGGACTTGGTCACCAGGATTCAGAACTGGCTTAAAAAACAGAGGATAGTGATGGAAGAGCGTTATTTTAGACAATAGCCAATAGACAACAGTTGCAAGAGTAAGCCATTCAGCCCTTCGAGCCAGCAATGTGATGGCTGATCATCCCCAATCAGTATCACGGCTGGATGTCTGTGACAAGTGGTTTTATGCATCTGTGCTGGGATCCCTGTTGTTGGCGATATATATATATATAGACAACATCATGATTGCTGGAGATGAAGAATGTGAAGAAGGCTGTATACAGTGGGATGCAGATAAGCTACATAAATGGGCAGATAAATGGCTGATGGCGTTTAATCTAAGCAAGTATCAGATCGTTTTGTTTGAGGAGTTTGGATGCAAGGGGAAGGTATATGATTGAGGGTAAGACCATTTGTAGTTTTGATGTGAAGAAGGATCTTGTGGTCAGGGTCCATAACTCCCTGAAGGTGGCAACGCAAGAAGTCAGAGTGACAATGAAGGTGTATGGTAATCTTGTCCTTGTTGATTCATGCATTGAGTATAAGAATTTGTTTAGGATGCATTTGCAGTGTTGCGTTCAGGTCTGGTTGCTGCATGGAAGGATGTATGTAGAGGTTTTGTAGAGTCAAGTCAAGAGAGTTTATTGTCATGTGTCCCCGATAGGACAATGACATTCTTGCTTTGCTTCAGCACAACAGAATATAGTTGGCACGAAGGTAGACAAAAATGCTGGAGAAACTCAGCGGGTACGACAGCATCCATGAAGCGAAGGAAATAGGCAACGTTTTGGGCTGAAACCCTTCTTCAGGTCTTAAGAAGGGTTTCGGCCCGTAACTTTACCTATTTCCTTCCTCCATAGATGCCGCCGCACCCACTGAGTTTCTCCAGCATTTTTGTCTACCTTCGATTTTCCAGCATCTGCAGTTCCTTCTTGAACATAGTAGGCATGAATACAGAACATATCAGTAAGTCCACATACCATTATATAAATATATACACACATCAATAAATAAGCAGATAAAGTGCAAATAAACAGATAATGGTCTATTAATGTTCAGAGATTTGTTTCAGTTGAGTTTAATAGCCTGATGGCTGTGGGGAAGTAGCTATTTCTGAACCTGGACATTGCAGTCTTCAGGCTCCTGTACCTTCTACCTGAAGGTAGCGGGGAGATGAGTGTGTGGCCAGGATGGTGTGGATCCTTGATGATGCTGCCAGCCCTTTTGAGTAGATCCCCTCGACGATAGGGAGGTCAGAGCCGATGATGGACTGGGCAGTGTTTACTACTTTTTGTAGTCTTTTCCACTCCTGGGCGCTCACGTTGCCGAACCAAGCCACGATGCAAATGGTCAGCAAGCTCTCTACTGTGCACCTGCAGAAGTTAGAGAGAGTCCTCCTTGACACACCGACTCTCCGTAATCTTCTCAGGAAGTAGAGGCGCTGATGTGCGTTCTTAATAATTGCATCAGTGTATTAGCTACAAAGAGAAGTTGAATCAATTTTCTCTGGAATGCCAGTGGCTGAGGGGAGACCTGATAGAAATATAAGCATGTATGAGAGGCACAGACAGGTTAGACAATCAGAAGCGTCTGAAGAAGGGTCTTCACCCAAAAACAGCACCTCTTCCTTTTCTCAGAGATGCCGCCTGTCCCGTTGAGTTACTCCAGCATTTTGTGTCTATTTTCGACAATCAGAACTTCCTTCTTTCAGCATGGAACTGTCAAAGACAAGATGGCATAGCTTTTCGATAAGAGGGGCAAAGTTTAAAGGAGATATGCAGGGCAAGTTAATTACACAGAGGGGAATGGGTGCCTGGAACGTGCTGCCAGAGTTGGTGCGGTGAGAGATATGCTAGTGATGTTGAAGAGGGTTTTAAATAGGCACATGGATATGCAGGGAATGGAGAGACATCGATCATGTGCAGGCAGAGGAGATTAATTTCTTTTGGCTTCATTTTCAGTGCAGACATTGTGTGCTGCAATGCTTTCTGTTCTATGTACCTTTGCCTTACAGATATCCAAAGTCCGATTACATGTTACTGTTCTGGAGGAGAGTTCCAACAATGTGTCTATTGAGAGTAGAGATTCCGTTTCATCTTTAACTCGTATTGCTGACACGAGTGACCCCTTATTTTTTAAACAGTGATCAGTGCTTGACATTATTCTGCAAAAGGAAACAACTGAAAAAGATACAGCACCCATCCTTTCACCTCTACCCTTCTCACCACCCCTAAACCCAATATATCGGGATGAAACAGCATTTCACTTGCACTTTTGTGTTCACAATGTGGCCTCCTCTACAATAGACATACCAATTGCAGGCATAGACACAAAAAGCTGAAGTAACTCAGCGGGACAGGCAGCATCTCTGGAGAGAAGGAATGGGTGACGTTTCAGGTTGAGACCCTTCTTCAGACAGGGTGTGTGATCAAGCTATGGCCAAGCAGATCACCAGAACAGAGAAGTTTGGGCTCATGGGTAGTTTGGACTAACTTATCTTAGACAAGTAAAAAATCTGAATACACAATACAGGTTCAGACATTGTCAGAGCTCACAATTAGTCTTAAATAGACACAAAATGCTGGAATAACTCAGCGGGACAGGCAGCATCTCTGAACTGAAGCAAGGGTTTCGACCCGAAACGTCACCCATTCCTTTTCTCCAGAGATGCTGCCTGCCCCGCTGAGTTACTCCAGCATTTTGGGTCGACCTTTGGTGCAAACCAGAATCTGGAGTTACTTCCTACTCACAATTAACCTGTTCGGTTAACACTGGGGACTTCAACCAGGCAGCTTGAAGTGGTATCTGCCAACCTACAATTAACACTTCACCTTCAACACTAGAACACTCAATGCACTCGACTACTGCTATCCCACCATCAAGAATGCCTCCCGTTCCACTCCTTGTCTGTGCTTGTGTTTCTTATTCCTGCGTACAGACAAAGGCTGATGAGCATGTTACCAGCAAAGAGAACAATTTAATGCAGGTCAGAGGAGGTAAAGGAGTGGTTATGGGACTTGCTTTG
This sequence comes from Raja brachyura, assembly GCA_963514005.1. The sequence goes on from OY740781.1 coordinate 167,361,105, forward strand.
AATTGGTGAACTATGCCATGTTCATGTGGATCGAATCAATGACTGGGATCTGCTCCAGCAGACATGAAAGAATATGTCACATCGTCACCAAATTTGTAATGAAATGCGTGGATGAGTGTGTACCAACACAAATATTCTGAATCTTCCCAAACAGACACCCTGGATAAAACATGAGACTCCTTCAATCTGCTGAACGCTAGATGTTTAACACTGGTGAACCAGTATCATATATCAAGTCCATGAATGACTTCCTGATAGACATCACAAGCATTAAGAGACACATTTTGTGCCAAGCTTGAGTCATGGACAAACGTTTGACAGCTATGACAGGCTGTGCAATCTTACACCTCCAACAAGGCAAAACTGGGTAGTATAAGTGCAATGACTCATAATTTCCAGATAAAATCAATGCCTTTTATACACGCTTTGAAAGGGAGAACAATGACACACCTACACACACCTACTGAGGCTGCTGTCAGTACTTCGTTTAAGAAGGTGAATCAACGTGAGGTATCCTCTCCAGACAGTATATCAGGCTGTGTGCTGAATACCAACTGACTGGAGTACTCAAGGACATCTTCCATCTCTTAGCCTGACGTTCCCATCTGCTTCAAAAGGACATCTATTGTACCGGTGCCTAAGAAGTGCATGATGACCTTTCTCAATGACTCAATGACTCATCCAGAAGCAATTACATCCACCATAATGTGGTGCTTCAACAGGTTGTTTACTGACTAAATCATTGACCTGGGTGTGCTTCAAAATGCCTATCATCACAACAGGTCACCAGCAGATGCTCTCTCACTGGCTCTCTGCCCCCCAACCACCTGGATAACAGGAACACATATGTCAGGCTGCTATTCAGCCTAGGGCTTGACTTTCAACATTAGTATCCCCTCCATACTCATCACCAAGCTGAAAGATAGACAAGAAGTGCTGGGGTAACTCAGCATCTCAGGCAGCATCTCTGGAGAAAAAGGCAGGCGACGTTTCAGGTCGGGACCCTTCTTCATCTTTGTTTCTACCAAGCTTTAAGATCTGAACCTGTGTACCTCTCTTTGCAACTGGTTTCTTGATTTCCTCAACGGCAGACCACAATCAGTGTAGATCAGTAACAACATCTCATTCAGGTCCAATGCAAGAGGGAATATAAGGAAGAGCAACACGTGGTCTGGATCAAGGTGCCAGCCTAATGAAGCCAGCACTTTCGTTATGTATCAATCTCGATAGGCAAGCAGAGCCCCTGAGGTGGGCCACACAAAAGGCCGGCAGGAGATGGAAGAACTCTGGTCCTGTTTGCCATTGGAGAGAGGGGCCAACGAGTGCATTTGGGAGAATATAATTTGACAAAGGTAGTGACAATAGATTTGACTGGGAAGACATCAGGCAACACATAAGGGAAGACAAGGGGCGGCACGGTGGCGCAACAGTAGAGTTGCAGTCTTACAGCGATTGCAGCGCCGGAGACCCAGGTTCGAGCCCGACTACTGGTGCTGTCTGTACGGCGTTTGTATGTTCTCCCCGTGACCGCGTGGGTTTTTTCCGGGATCTCCAGTTTCTTCCCACACTCCAAAGATGTACAGGTTTGTAGGTTAATTGGCTTGGGCTTTTATACTTGGTATAAATGTAAATCGTCCCTATTGTGTGTAGGGTTGCTTTAATGTGTGGGGATCTCTGGTTGGTGTGGACTTGCTGGGGCGAAGGGCCTATTTCTCGCGTTGATTCACCTTACTCCCTAAACTAAACTAAACATAAAGAGTGAAGCCCGCAGATAGGCTGAGGTGAAGAACAAGCAGAGACTCCCCTCTCATTCTCAGCAGGAGCCCAGGCTGAATCTCTCAGCACCCGTGGATTTTTTTCTGGTTCCGGGAACCCACTAGCTACTAACCATAGAAAAGGCCCAAAAAACCTAAGCATCATAAACGTCACAAGGCCTTCTACGCCTGCACCTCCAGACTCAGGAACAGGATCATCCCCAGAGCTATAGCTGCTCTGAACCGGCCCTGCTGAGTGCCCCCCAACCCCATGGACTGTCTCCCTCAGATGGTCACGTCGCACAGACACATCTGCGCTTTAGTCTGTTTTGACTTTTACTGCTTACTGTTCTTTTTATAAATCATGTTTCTCGGGGTATCTAAATCTAAATGTTATTAGTTGTTTAAGTTATGACATCGGATGGAAGCTGCAAACCAAATCTCATTGCATATATGTGCAATGACAATAAAATATATTATTATTATTAGTATTATTATTTACTTTGGTAAAATTGGCAGAAATAAAATAATTCTTGCAATTGCACAAATATCACACCTGAACACCTTTTTTGATTGTACTCACCAACAATAGGTCTGAAGAAAGGTCCTTCTCTCCAGAGATGCTCTCTGACCCACTGAGTTACTCCAGCTTTTTGTGTCTATCTTCGGTTCAAACCAGCATCTGCAGTTCCTTCTTACACAATGGGTACTACATGGACGGGCGATGCAGAGGAAATTTAGTTGATGTTCGTGTGTTTGGATCCTGCACTAACCTATGATGAGCGTTTGACTGCACTGGGCCTGTATTCGCTGGAGTTTAGAAGAATGAGGAGTGACCTCACCGAAACATACAGAATAATGAAAGGCTTGGATAGAGTGGATGTGGAGAAGATGTTTCCACTAGTGGGAGAGTCTAGGACTAGAGGTCCCAGCTTCAGAAATAAAATATGTTATTTTAGGAAGGAGATGAGGAGGAATTTCTTTAATCAGAGGGTGGTGAATCTGTGAATCAGTGAATCAGTGGATATATTTAAGGCAGAAATAGATAGATTCTTGATTAGTATGGGTGTCAGAGGTTGTGGGGAGATGGCAAGAGAATGGGGTTAGGAGGGAGAGATACATCAGCCATGATTGAATGGCAGAGTAGACTGATGGGTTTAATGGCCTAATTCTACTCCTATCATTTATGAACTTATGATTGTATTTTGCCCAGTGCTTAGAAAAAACAGGAGAATAAAGCCTTGAACCGCATTTGAGTTCAGTCTGCAAGTGCAAATACAAGTTTCCTTTTGCCTACCACCTTAAGTCTGCACCCAATCCTTGCTCTTTCTGTGGCTTCCTGCACTATTATAATGAGATTCAACACAATCTTGAGAATCACCATATCATTTTCTGTCTGGGTATATTGCAGCTATCAGGACCCAGTGTCGCCCTCTCCAACTTTAGGTTAACCTGCGTTCTCTGTATATATCAGAACTGGCCATTTCTGCTGTAATTCATCTGTCTGTGATTTTCGGCCCACCGGTTCCTCGCAAGCCAGCGATCACCCCATACACTAGTTCTATCCTACACACTAGGGACAACTTACAGAGGCCAATTCAACCTGCCAAACCGCATGCCTTCGGGATGTGGAAGGAAACCGGAGCACCCGGAGAAAACCCATGCAGTCAGTGGGAGACAGTACAAAGTCTGCACAGACAACGGCCGTAGTCAGGATTGAACTTGGGTCTCCGGCGCTGTAAGCAGCGACTCCACCGCTGCGCCAACATGTACTGTAATTTGACATCACCCCCAGTAACTCCACTTTTCCTGTCTATTCCATTGGTTTTAAGACTTCAATCCCAATAAGAGAAATTATCTCTGCTTTAATGTTTCCTTTTGTATTTTGCTGTCATACCATGCTTAACAACATTCCTATGATCCATTCTGTGCCCTTCTGCTCTACTGATGGCTGCTGTCTAAAACCGTAAGAATCCTTGGTCCTATCCAGGTGGGGACATCCTGAAGCATTTCCTCTTCCCTAGGCTTTTGTGAAAACTACAGCATTACAAAACAATGGTGGTATCTTTACTTCTGGTGTTCATTCTTGGGGAAAATAAAACTGAAATCAGAAATACACTGTGTTAATTGAAAAACCCGCGTCACACCTGGAAGTTAATTATACAAATTTATTTTTATTTATTAATTCGTTGAAAACATTAGTGGCGCAGTGGTGCTGGTTTCCGATGGGCAGACCTTACAATGCTATGTACGACAGTGATCACAACTTCTACTGAAGTATGGATGGCTGTTGGCTGGCTAGGAGTTCATCCGCCCTTTGACAGGTCATGTATATTGTCCTGCTGGGGGTCCACAGCCCCCTCCTCACCTGGCAAACCAGGTGGGGGAGACGGTTTAGTCGCTGACTATCCGACCATGGAGCAGGTAGCACGGGATTACATGGTGCCTCTGGCAGAGGGAACTCCCCCCGACCTGACGAACAATTATACAAAGGATATCTAAAATGGGATCTCGAGGTTACCTGGTTACCTCGCTGCAGAAAGTACTTCCTGGAATTGAAATCCAGTTCAGTATGAATCAGTTTGAAGTCCAGATCACAGTTAGCTGACTCTTTATAGATAGCAAAGGCACTTAAAGAAAGCCATAAAATATAAATTTACGAGTCTGACCCTGATCCCTGCATAATATCTTTCTTTGTTTTTGAGTGCAGTACTGTAAAAAAAATGAATTTCAGTTAATACATGAGGACAATACTAAACAATTGCTCCCAGAACCTAAATCTCAATGAGATATTAGTGGAAATATGAAGATAGTACATGGAGCAGCACAGGGACAAGCCCATCGGCCCTGAATATCTGGGTCGAACAAAATGCCAAATTGAACTAATCCCTTCTGCCAGCACATGATCCACACTCCTCTATTGCCTGCAGATTTATGTGCTTAAAAGCATCTTAAATTCCACATTGGAATAACAGGAGTCTGCACTGAGCTATCAATATTTCAAAGACGTTTCCTTAATTATGGCCTGATAATGGCAAGAAAAACGTACACTTAAATTTTTGGAAAAATGCTTCTACCCCAACTCTCAAAAAGTGGATTACAAGCATGTCTGAGACGCTACATCTTGAAGATATGAGATTCGTCTTAGCAGGAAAATCAGAGCAATTTTTAAAGGTATGGTCTCCTTTTATTGATTCACTACAAGTATAGTATGGTGCAACGCAATTCTGGAGTTAAACCGATTCACAGACAGGGTGATGGGTGTGGTGAGAAATGAAGCAGGTATATCAACACGGAATGTTCCCTTTGTTTTTTTTTCTCTTCACTATTTCTTTCATTTTCTTCCTTTTAAATTTAAAATGGAAGATGTACAATAAATGTATTTTGTCATATGCCATGGTTTATATTACTGTACACTGCTTCTAATAAAAATATTAATTAAAAAAAAAAAAAAAAATTTACACATCATATCTGCCAACCCCGGCAGTGCATATCGCTCCCTGTATAAAAACTTGCCCGCACCACTTTGATCTCATTTTAGAGCTATGCCCTTTAGTATTTGACTTTTCCACATTTCCACCCTGCGAAAAGATTCTGGCCATTTACCCTATCTACTGTATGTTTCTCATAACTTTATAAACTTCTATCAGGTCTACCCCCCAGCCCTCCACCCTTCATAGAAACCACGTTTATCCAAACTCCCCATATAGCTAATACCCTTTAATCCGGGCAGCATCTTGGTAAACATTTTCTGCACTCTCTCAAGCTCCTCTAAGAGAGCAATGAGAACTGCGCTCAATATGTCAAATGAAACTTAACCAAAGTTTTATGAAGTTACAACATGACTTCCTGTCTCTTTCACTCAAAACATTGATGAAGACAAGCATACCATATGCCTAGTTTAGCACTCTTCCTACTTCTATTGTTGTTTTCTGGGAGTTATGGACTTAGACCCTAAAATCCCTCTGTGCATTAAAGGTCCTGCCATTAACTATATACTTTCCACTTACATATGACTTCCCAAGCTACCATGCCTCACACAGAGGACATATGTTTACGGTGAGAGGGAACCGTGACAGCATATTCAAGCAAGAAATTGATATTCCAACTAGAAGGGAATTGGGAGAACAAAGGAATAACAGCTCTGGAAATCTTCCACATACTTGCTGCAGATTGATGTACAGTAAGTGAGGTGGAGGTGTTACTTGCATTTGGAGTAGATCTCATCACCATGCCATCTTGTTATCTTGTTATTTGTAATGCAAAAGTCATAGAGTGACTAGATTAGGTTCATGGGATAAGCAAATGCTTTCTGTCCAGTAGCAAATCCAATGGAGGAGATATAATATCCCCAGGCTGCTGGTTTCCCACAAAATGCACAGAGATAATTTGTCTTCATCGTCATCTGCTGCCATTCTCTTCTTCCACCTGTTGTGGAGTGCAACAGGCCAGGCAGTCAGCTCATTGGGACAGCACGATGGCACAGCGGTGGAGGTGCTGCCTTACAGCACTAGAGACCCAGGTTCGATCCTGACCACAAGCGGCGTCTGTAAGGCGTTTGTACGTGCTCTCTATGGTCCCCATGGCTTTTCTCCAGGAGCTCTAGTTTCCTCCCACACGCCAAAGACGTAAGGATTTTAGGTTAATTTGGCAAGGGTAAAAAAAAATGTAAATTGTCCCTCATCAGTAGGATAGTGCTGGTTTACAGGAATCGTTGGTTGGTGTGGACTCAGTGGGCCAAAGAGCTTGTTTCCGCGTTATGTCTCTGAACTAAACCAAACTAAACATTGTGACCAGCTAATATGATAATGATGAGGTGTGAGGCCCCTCTGGCAAGTTCTGTAAGGAACTACTGACACTAAAGGCACCGAGCTCATATCTTGCAGACCCTGATGGCATTCTCCATTGACATCCGGTGCCTCTGTAGCTTTCCCAGATAGCATCAGGAGAGTGTAGCACAACAAGGATCTTTGGGAGGGGCAGTGGAGGGGGTGGGGGTCAGTAGGGGGGGAGGGACCAAGGAAGGAGAGAATAGTCTAAGTTCCACAACTGCCAGCATCCTGTGAGTTATGCTGGTTGGAAGGTAGGGGAGAGGGGGAACCCTTGAAGCATGTTATTACATGAACTCCCCATTTGCTTGACATCGACCGTGAAGAATATTATACTGCAGAGCTCCAGGTTTATTTGGGGGAACGATAGTGTCACATGAGCGCACTCAATCACCCCCGCTACATTTGGAGGCCAGCAATCCTTTGCACATTCAGCATAACAGATGTTATTTATCAACATTTGTTTTAACTGCACTTTTCATTCATATAACACTTTACAAAATCAAGTATATAGCGCAAAAGAATTTCTAGAGCCGTTTGATGATTTTTCTTTTTAGCCTTTGGACGGGTTTCAGTATCACAATCACAAATCTTGTATGTATATAGTGCTTCAGGAACTCTAGTTCAACAATTTGTTACTCCAAAAGACATTGTAGCTATATATTTTACAAAGATTCACTGCAAAACAAGTTTCTCAGTTTGAATTGTTTTAATAAGTTCCTTGGATAGATTTTACAAGAGTTGTTGATGTTCCAAATAAAATCTAATGTCCATCTTTTCTTTTTTATTTGACGGAAGCACAGATAGTTTTTCCCACTTTGTTCCTTAAGAGAGACTGGGTTTCGCATTTCAAATGAAAATTAAGGTCATTACAGCGCTATATACAGAATAAATATGCAGATAATTGATTATTCCGTGGCCAAGAATCAAGAATAACATACAGAAATATTTGTATCTTTTACAATTCTAGTTTCTGCTACATTAGCTGATACGTGTGAGTTTTTAACATTTAAGTTAAAATTAAATAAATATCACTGTGTGACAAGTTCAGGTGATTCAATTTTGTTTTGTTCTTAATTGAATGCTATAGAATTGTTGAGCATGGATTTTTAATCGAAAAATGAGTAACATTTCCTAGCCAACTGATGTTGTCTTGTATTGAACTTTATACGAATCCAATTATTCTGGTTAAATGATCATCATTTATCAGCTTGGTTAGTAACTGACTGACACCAAGTGAAAAGGTGTCAACTGTAGGTCTCTATATTTTTTCATTATTTTGCCTTTGCAATGAAGACAAGTAAAATTGGATTGAACTAAAATACAGCTACAATTATTTTATGGACAAAATCAACAACTGAGTAGCAGTTCTGGTTAAAATGATCTTTGGAATAGTAGCTTCCATATACAGCACCAACCTGAACAGTGCAATGATATGGCTGTGTTTTTAACCACATCTACCCATTTCCCTTTTTTGCAAAGTACTGTAAATCATGAGAATCCAAAAAGCTAAGTTCTTAAATAAGTTTGGTACAAAATAGATACATTCAATGTGATATAAAAAGAAGCTTAAGCCACATTAGCCTAAATGAGAAGACTTTTTAAAATGTACACATTTTCAGCCAATTCCATCAGAAAAGTCCATCAAAGTAAGTCCTCAATCTCATCAAATTCTGTATTCCCCAATGTATTCCTCACTGGGATACACGTGATAGGACTTTGTGTCTGAAGTCATAGAGGGACAATTCTCTTTACAAATTGTACATGGAAGAGAAGTTTAATGCTCAGAGAACATGATGTCACTCGAGGATGAAGCGGCACGAAACAAGTAGAGTTTCTTGGAGTTTTCAGCAACATTTCTCGGAGTATTGTAACTCACAAAGTTAATGAAGTAAACAGTAAGCGACTCCAGATGAGCTGTTTTACCTGAAAATATTTTTCTGAACTTTTACTGGATTCAGAACTGGAACAGTGAACTAATTACATTTTTATCTTTCCAAAGGCGAAAGAGAGAAAAGGAACCCTGATGTGCAATGCAAGAGCCATTTTCTTTGCTGTCATCCAGCAATTCAATCTTCATTTGGTTGCCGGACTCTTCCCCTGTATAAATATTTTGCAGTTCCATTCATAAGCAGGAGAGCTGATTTTACCCAAGATCCATTAACAAGCTAGGAAGAGGAAAAATCCCAAAAAACTGAGATGACTGTGATTTCTAAGAAAGATAATGCACAAAGGGCCCCATTGCTCTAAGGTTTAATTCTCTGTAAGGTAAATGGTTTTAAAGGCCAAACTGATTTAACCGCCTGTTGTTCCTTTACATACACAGCCGCATTCTTCATGGTGCTCCAATCCAACGTCTGCAAGAGATTTCTGTAGTGGTTTTCCAGGGCTCCTGTATCGTAGCTGAAGAACCTGAAAGAGTTATGGACCATTACATTAAATCACTGCGTAGGATGAACTTTACTTATGATTACATTTTATTAGATACCTTATAAATCTTCCCATTCCAGCATACCAATATAAACTGAAAGTGACACTCAGATTATACATCTGTTCATTAAAGATAATACTGCTCCAAAAAAACTCTTTAAAGTGATTTTCATTTAAAAAATAAGTGATCTTGGAATTAGTGCAACATTGGCTATCTTCTCTTCTGGTCATCTGGAAACTCAATTAACCTGATTTGCCAATGAAATGTGTTGCACTCTCAGGCTCTGACACCTGGTAGGCTGCAGGAATGAATGTTCACAATAAAAATGCAGTAAAAACATATAAAAATATGTTAAGTGTAATGGAGATGCGGTAGTTCTCAGCGTTCTCATTATATAAGTCAAGAGATTTTAAGGTGTTAAATAGATGTTTTTACAGCTGATGCTCTCAACTGGACATCACATACTTGTCACACAGGCGCATTATATTTTAATTAGTCAGCCAAGTAATTGAAAACTTGATTTCATTAGAATATTGCTCACTAGTTAATTTCTCTGCATCTTTGTTGATTTCCATCCCCCCAATATTCTTGTATGGGATACATTGAGTCAACAAATCAATGCCCAATAGCCTTGGAACTGGGATACTGATTTTGGTGAGACCAAGCGGGGGCTTGGCGATTGTTTCGCCGAACACCTCCGCTCGGTCCGCAATAACCAACCCGACCTCCCGGTGGCTCAGCACTTCAACTCCCCCTCCCATTCCGTATCTGACCTCTCGGTCGTGGGCCTCCTCCACGGCCAGAGTGAGCAACACCGCAAGTTGGAGGAACAGCACCTCATATTCCGCTTGGGGAGTCTGCATCCTCTAGGCTTAAACATTGAATTTTCTCAATTCTGTTAACCCTTGCCATCTCCTCCCCTTCCCACCTCTCCCTCAGCCCTCAGGCCCTGGCATTCCCTCTCTCTCTATCTCTCCCCCACCCAAGTCGCACTAGCTTCTCATTTTCACACTACAAACAGCTTACAATGGCCTGCTTCCTTTATCATCGATACTTTTTTGCATATCTTTCATTCATTGTTCTTTATCTCTCCACATCACCGTCTATATCTCTCGTTTCCCTGATCCCTGACCAGTCTGAAGAAGGGTCTCGACCCAAAATGTCGCCTATCTCCTTCGCTCCTTAGATGCTGCTGCACCCGCTGAGTTTCTCCAGCCTTTTGTGTACCCTACTGATTTTACATCCTTGCCTCAATGTTTCACCAACCTCTTCCCTACTTCCCTTCGGTAATGTGTGATTCCTTTCTTCTGCTCCTCTTTTCTCAACCTCTTCCAATCACCTTATCCCCAGTTCATAAAATCATGTGATAGGAGCAGAATTAGGCCATTCAGCCCATTAAGTCTACTCCGCCATTCAATCATAGCTGATCTATCACTCACTCCCTACGTTATTCTCCTGCCTTCTCCCCATCACCCCTGACACCCATACTAATCAAGAATCCATCTATCTCGGGAGGCTATTTGGGTGGAACTGAGAAGTGGGAACGGTGTAGCAACACTTTTAGGGGTGTATTATAGACCGCCAAATGGGGAGCGAGAATTGGAAGAGCTAATTTGTAAGGAGATAGCAGATATTAGTAGTAAGCACAAGGTAGTGATTGTGGGAGATTTCAATTTTCCAAAAATAGACTGGGAAACACATTCTGTAAATGGCCTGGATGGTTTGGAGTTTGTTAAATGTGTGCAGGATAGTTTTTTGCAGCAATACATAGACGTATCGACCAGAGAAGGGGCAGTGCTGGACCTCCTGTTAGGAAATAAGGCAGGTCAGGTGACGGAGGTATGCGTTGGTGAGCACTTCGGGACCAGTGATCACAATACCATTAGTTTCAATATAATTATGGAGAGAGTCATAACTGGACCTAGGGTTGAGATTTTTGATTGGAGAAAGGCTAACTTTGAGGGAATGCGTAATGATTTAAAAGGAGTGAATTGGGACATTTTGTTTTATGGGAAGGATGTAGAAGAGAAATGGAGGACATTTAAAGGGGAAATTGTAAGAGTACAGAATCTTTATGTCCCTATTCGGCTGAAAGGAAATGGTAAAAATCGGAAAGAGCCATGGTTCTCAAGGGAAATTGGACACGGTTCGAAAAAAGAGAGATATCTACAATAATTATAGGAGGGATGGAGTAAATGAAGTGCTAGATGAGTATAAAGAATGTAAAAAGAATCTTAAGAAAGAAATAAGAAAAGCTAAAAGAAGATATGAGGTTGCTTTGGCAAGAAAGGAGAAAGTAAATCCAAAGGGTTTCTACATCTATATTAATAGCAAAAGGATAACGAGGGATAAAATTGGACCATTAGAGAGCCAGAATGGACAGCTATCTGCAGAGCCAAAAGAGATGGGGGAGATATTGAACAATTTCTTTTCTTCGGTATTCACCAAGGAGAAGGATATTGAACTCTGTGAAGTAAGGGAAAAAAGTAGAGTAGCTATGGAAGCTATGAGATTCAAAGAGGAGGAAGTACTGACACTTTTGAAAAATATAAAAGTGGATAAGTCTCCAGGTCCTGACAGGATATTCCCTAGGACATTGAGGGAAGTTAGTGTAGAAATAGCAGGGTCTATGACAGAAATATTTCAAATGTCATTAGAAACAGGAATAGTGCCGGAGGATTGGCGTACTGCGCATATTGTTCCATTGTTTAAAAAGGGGTCAAAGAATAAACCTAGCAATTATAGACCTGTTAGTTTGACGTCAGTGGTGGGCAAATTAATGGAAAGGATACTTAGAGATAATATATAAAAGCATCTGGATAAACAGGGTCTGATCAAGAACAGTCAACATGGATTTGTGCCTGGAAGGTCATTTTTGACAAACCTTCTTAAATTTTTTGAAGAGGTTACTAGGGAAATTGATGAGGGTAAAGCAGTGGATGTTGTCTATGTGGATTTCAGTAAGACCTTTGACAAGGTTCCCCATGGAAGGTTGGTTAAGAAGGTTCAATCTTTGGGTGTTAATGGCGGAGTAGCAAGATGGATTCAACAGTGGCTGAATGGGAGATGCCAGAGAGTAATGGTGGATGGCTGTTTGTCAGAGTGGAAGCCGGTGACCAGTGGGGTGCCTCAGGGATCTGTGTTGGGTCCACTGTTGTTTGTCATGTACATCAATGATCTAGATGATGGAGTGGAAAATTGGATAAGTAAGTATGCAGATGATACTAAGATAGGTGGTGCTGTGGATAATGAAGTAGATTTTCAAAGTCTACAGAGAGATTTGGGCCATTTGGAAAAGTGGGCTGAAAAATGGCAGATGGTGTTTAATGCTGATAAGTGTGAGGTGCTACATCTTGGCAGGACAAATCAAAATAGGACGTACATGGTAAATGGTAGGGAATTGAGGAATGCTGTGGAACAGAGGGATCTAGGAATAACTGTGCATAGTTCCCTGAAGGTGGAATCGCATGTAGATAGGGTGGTAAAGAAAGCTTTTGGTGTGCTGGCCTTTATAAATCAGAGCATTGAATATAGGAGTAGGGAAGTAATGTTAAAATTGTACAAGGCATTGGTAAGACCAATTCTGGAGTATGGTGTACAATTTTGGTCGCCTAATTATAGGAAGGATGTCAACAAAATAGAGAGAGTACAGAGGAGATTTACTAGAATGTTGCCTGGGTTCCAGCAACTAAGTTACAGAGAAAGGTTGAACAAGTTAGGTCTTTATTCTTTGGAGCGCAGAAGGTTAAGGGGGGACTTGATTGAAGTCTTTAAAATGATGAAAGGGATAGACAGAGTTGATGTGGGTAAGCTTTTCCCATTGAGGGTAGGGAAGATTCAAACAAGAGGGCATGACATGAGAATTAAGGGACAGAGGTTTAGGGGTAACATGAGGGGGAACTTCTTTACTCAGAGAGTGGTGGCTGTGTGGAATGATCTTCCAGCAGAAGTGGTGGAGGCAGGATCGATTTTAACATTTAAAAGTAAAGTGGATAGGTATATGGACGGGAAGGGAATGGAGGGGTATGGTCTGAGTACAGGTAGATGGGACTAGGGGAAAATAAATGGTCGGCACGGACTGGAAGGGCCGAGAAGGCCTGTTTCCATGCTGTAATTGTTATATGGTTGTATGGTTATATGGTTATCTATGCCTTAAAAATATCCATTGATTTGGCCTCCATAGCCTTCTGTGGCAAATAATTCAACCGATGCACCACCCTCTGACAAAATAAATTCCTCCTCATCTCTTTCCTAAAGGATTAATATCTTTCAATTCTGAGGTTATGACCTTTAGTCCTAAACTCTCCCACCAGTGGAAATGTCCTCTCCACATCCACTCTGTCCAAGCCTTTCACTATTCGGTACGTTTCAATGAGGTCCCCTCACATTCTTCTAAACTCCAGCGAGTATAGGCCCAGTGCCTAAAAATGCTCATCATATGTTCCCTGCTATAATTATGATTTATTCCCTCTCTCTGTTGATTTGGTATGAATATTTGTACCGCCATCTCCTCCCCTTGCACCGCCCCTCCCCACAACCATACTTGATTTGAAAAAGGTCTCTGGTCTTAAATTCCTCTCTGCAATGATTAATGAAATAAATATTCAATGTGTGGTTTGCACCATTTGGACAATTGTTTCAACTGCAGCATTATATTTACTTATTGACTTTTTAATTAGTTATTTATATTTAGAGCATCCAGATGTTGGGTTATTTGGATAAGCAGGTCATGCAGGTTAAGCAGGGAACACAAATCATTCTACTTTTATGGACAGGATTTATGAAACTGCTGCAATATTAATCAATCTATTATGAATTTGTTGAATTTCAAAGGACAAGACCTTCTTGTATGTACATGTGCTGAAACTGTAGCTTCTGAAGTTTAGAAATCTGCATTTGTGTCAGTTGTAGGAAGATGCTGGTTTAAACCGAAGATAGACACAAAAAGCTGGAGTAGCTCAGTGGGACAGGCAGCATCTCTGGAGACAACGGTTGCGACTGGAAACATCACCCATTCCTTCTCTCCAGAGGTGCTGCCTGCCCCGCTGAGTTACTCCAGCCTTTTGCGTGCTTCTTTGTCATGTTTCCTCGTAAAGTTCAAAACCGCCTCATTGAACAGCTGTAGTGCAATTTTATTACACTAAAGCATTTATTTGAAAATAATCATTGAACCCGTCATACCTCATGGTATTTTTTTGATACTTTAATGGGGGCACACTGACAATCTTGGCAACCGAGCGAGCAGCAAGCACAGTTGCCTCCACAGCGCTTCACCAGTAGGCAGCCAGGCCAGTAGATAGTATCAGTCCGCTTGAGTTCCTCTCGCAAAGATACTGATGTGTTACGTGGCGTGCAACTGTAGAGTCTCACCTCCTCTTTCAGCAAGTTCAGATCCACTGCAATCATAAGAATGAGGAAATTTCTATTAATTCCCTGTGGAATATTGAAGATTATAATGGTTTGGCACATCTGTGGAAATACCCAATTTCCAACTAAATGATATACCTCTATTATTTACTTGGCAAACTTCACATTATATAAAAGTAAAATACAGCAGACGTGGGAAATCTGAAATGAAGCAGAAACTTTTTGAAGTGCTCTGCTGCCTGATCTGGAAAATGTATCCAATATTCTCTGTTTTCTTACTGCATCTCATTTTATGCTGCATTTTGATTAATGCTGGGGGATAGAATAAGATATGTTGATAGAAAGGATCGAAAGCTTGCAGGAGAATAAATGGAGATATTATGTTATCTGAATATTTGTTCCTATGCTATAAATTCTATGTAAAAGTTATTAAAATAAAGTTCAGGGCCTTTTGTACAGTCTACCGTCAGCATATTAAGGAAGTTTCAAATAATATTTTCTGAAATTGTTCTGTTCAGATTAACAACTTATATACATTAAATTAACAACTAAGAGTACTCCATTTGTATGTTTAATTACTAAACAATTCATTAACCAGCATTTTTTGAAAACATGATTTGAAATATCATTTAAAATCTGAATCCATTTCATTTAAAGTCCACTTTTCATGAGGAACATTATTTATGACCAGTCATCTATTGAAAAAGTGGACATTTGAAATCAGGAACTTTGTTGTGCATGCTATGAGTCCATCATAACATGTTAATAGGCCGACAATTTGTTCGTTATTTTAAAGCAGTGAAAGGCAGAGTGAATCTTTATCAATTTTGAGGCCCAAGATCAAAGGTCAGGAGATGCACATAGCAGACCCAATCGATATAAATAATGAGAGAATACTTGCTAATACAAGGAAAATGAATTAAAGGAAGACCCACTTAGAAGACAGCAGCTGCCTCAGATTCATGCTAGGGAAATAGGTGAGGTCTTATCCCCTTTCACAAACATAGAAGCAGGCTTGTACTGTTCAGTGAAGACCAACTTCATTGTAAGTGGCCTGCCTTGAATATACAAATCATTTCACTCCAATAACATGTCAAACACCATATGCTCGACCCGAGTCTTTGATCATTTCTTTCCCTCTGTAGATGCTGCTTGACCTGCTGTGTTCCTTCAGCAGTTTGTTTTTTTGCATCAGATTCCAACAGCTGCAGACTCTTGTGTTTCCAACTCCATATGCTGTTTGATCTCACTGTGCATGCTTGGTGGTCACCGTGTGTTGTGGTATGGAGACTTGAGTCGACTTTGTTAAAGTGTGCTATCTATACACAAAAGCTCATCTGCATTGGTTTAGTGCACAGATTTGAGAGAAATGTTTGCCCTTATTTAAGAAATATGTCATTGTAAAGTTTAAAAAAGTGCTTTTTTATATTGAAAATATTATTGCATTATGTGATCTTAAACATTTATGATCTAGCAGCTGTCATTACTTGTTTAACTGATAGTTGACTAAGTGGAGACATTTGAAAGTTTTCACATGATTCATTTTGTCCGAGGTAAATATATTACTACGAACTTTGATGACATTTATTACTTGATAATCAAGGCTTAATGTGTAGAAGGGAAACTTTATATAAATCTTAGAGGAATTCAGGTCGTGGGCTGGAGCTGTAGCTTTTGAGAATAAACAATTCAGTCTTCTGTCGATGAAGAGGAGGCAACATTAAGGGACAATGAAGCCAACGCATTTGATGTAATCTACTGGGATTTTTTGATAGTCAAAGGTTTTTGATAGTCAAAGATGTAAAGGGCCTGTCCTACCAGCATGCAACTCTATGCGATGAACGCGATCAAACTAGAAGCGGGGGCCGCGCGGAGGTCGGGTGATCCCCTGTACAGGGCCGTTCCCACCAGCATGCGCCTGCATGCGGCAAGCGTAACCAAACCGGCAGTAGAGGCCGCGCGGAGGTCGGGTGAGTGGCGCAACGCGGCGCAAAGTGAGGCGAACTTGGAACGAAGTCTAAGGTAAGTTCGCCAGGACAGAGAGGGGCACACAGAGAGGGGCACAGAGGCACACACAAACAGAGGGCCATGGAGCCACACACATAGAGGGTCACGGAGGCACCTACAGATAGGCTCACGGAGGCACGATGTCGGGGCGGTGTGTAATGCGTCGAGGCGACCGCGAGCCACCAAGCCGTTGCCGCGCGGAATTTTTGGACATAGTCAGTTTTTCGGAGCCCCGTGTCGGGACGAACTCGGGCCGAACTCCGCACAATTCTGCACGGCTCTGGCGATCAAAGTGGGACCGGCCCCACGACGCCGGACGGCTCAAGCGACCACGTTAGGTCGCGCTAATCACATAGAGTTGCATGCTGGTGGGACAGGCCCTTTAAATGTAGAATCCAAGAAGTTGTGGCAAATTGGATCTAAAATTGATTGATGATATGAAGCAATGGTTAATAGGTGTTTTAACGACATGAAGTTTGTTACCTGTGGAGATACAGTACTCAGTCCCATGCTTTCTATTTTATATGTAGAAAGAATGTAGACCTAAATATTAAAGGTAAAGCAAAAAATGGCGAGGTGACTTATCATGAGGAAGGAAAATCTACACTACAGATTACAATTGTCTGGTCAATTGGTCACGGAAGAAGAAGAGCAAGACGTCTTTGATGGGACAGTCTGTGGTTAGCAGGAAACTATGACGAACTGCAAAGAATTGCTGCAACCACTTAAATAGCCCCTCTGGTAATCATCAATGTGACCATGATCTTGAGAGAGAGCGTAGCCCTCATGAGAGCAGAGTCAAAGATCTCTCTGCAGTGTTTCGTGACATCTTGAAAAACATGATCCCGGAGTGTATTGCACATCAGAGAGGTGTGAGGAGGAACTCCGTGGCAGTAGTTTCTTTGTACTTGGGCAACCCTTTGCAATACACTGCTCATGCCCCAAAATGGCCATACAGACAGCTCTGGCAAATATTGCCAATGGTGCCACCCACAGATTGAATATGTCAGCAGGTAAGCACTACAGAAAACAGTCACTCTTAACTTAAGTGCAACTTAAGGACTTTGGAAAATATTTGAGCCGCCTGTACTAAGTTATGAATCTGCCCCATTAAATTTCTCAATGTCAGCAGACTATCCATTTAAATGGCAATAAATGCCACAGAATGGTACGATGGGTTCCTAATGGTATTGTGATTGTTCAACTTTAGCTAAGTTTAGAGATAAAGCGTGGAAACGGGCCCTTTGGTCCACCGAGTTTGCACCGACCAGCGATCCCCGCACACTAACACTATCCTACACACACTGGGGACAATTACATTTGTACCAAGCCAATTAACCTACACATCTCTACGTCTTTGGAATGTGGGAGGAAACCGTATATCTAGGACAAAAGCCATGCAGTTCAAGGGGAGAGCGTACAAACACCATTGTCAAGACAAGTGAGGATCGAACCCGGGTCTCTGGTGCTGTGAGGTAGTAGCTCTACTGCTACGCCACTAGGGACAATTTTTACATTTTTCAAGCCAATTAACCTACAAACCTGTGCGTCTTTAGAGTGTGGGAGGAAACCGAAGATCTCGCAGAAAACCCATGCGGATCACGGGGAGAACGTACAAACTCCGTACAGACAGCACCAGTAGTCAGGATCGAACCCGGGTCTCAGGCGTTGCATTCGCTGTAAGGCAGCAACTCTACCACTGTGCCACCGTGCCACTCAATTAAAAAAAAAATATCTCCATAAAGTTTCAAATTAAACTGTCGTGTACTCCTAATTCCTGATCTCTGGGACATTGACTCAGTAGAAGTGTGCCTGATGTCTGATCTCTCTGCGTGAATCAGTTCTACTTCTAATGTTAACTGCATGTATGTATAAATCCGTGTACGCATTGTAGATTCCCTATGACGCAAGGTAAAAAATCAATCACGATCTTATTGAATGGCTGAGCGTGCACAATGGGCCGAATGGCCTACTCTTGTTTCTTATGTTTTAATTTCTGGTTCCAATTTTAGACAATGGTTTCTTGTTTTAGGCTGCTCAGGCAGCAGAAATAATTATCTATATCTATCCTATCAGTTCCCCTTGAAAACATAAACCAAATCAACCATCTTGGGAATACAATCCAAATACAGTAATCACTCCTTGCAAATTAATTCTTGGAGTTTTAATATTATTTTGATAAATCTATGGTGCATTCCATTCAAGGTCAGTAATCTAGAAATTAGATTAATTAGTGCCTGTTTTTTTTAATGAGCAAATGGTGCATAAAATTGATTGAACCTGGGAAGATTGCAGAACAATCATCCCCAGGTGACCCTGCAACAATTGGGAGATCTGGCATTATTGTTAATCAATTGTACACCAAATTACTTTGCATATCATACACTTCTTGGTCTCAACACAAATTGGAACTTTTTGGTGCAACCGACGATCTTTACTAGACACGAACAATTAATTAGGAGCACCTAATTATGTCAAGGGTTATGGGGAGAAGGCAGGAGAATGGGGTTAGGAGGGAGAGATAGATCAGCCATGATTGAATGGTGGAGTAGACTTGATGGCCCGAATGGCCCTATTTCTGCTCTTATCACATGACCTTATGACCTTACATCTGTGTCTTGTACGCTGGATCTGCCAGTCTCGGTTTCTGCTCATTGCTGCTTGCTCTATCATTGCTTACTTGTAGCTTTCTTATACAAGTCACCTCAGCGTGCCTGTTGCAGTCTCTGGCTTATTGCTCACCGCACACTTGCAGTGGCAAGAAACCACTCACTGCGCAAGAGTTGATCATGACAGACAGTCCTGTCGGGAGGTACCCACACCGACAGAAGGTCAAAGTGTGTGCCCGCCACCAAATATTTCCTCCCTTCCACGACTGCCTTTTCTGCAGCTGTTCTGTGTCGGCCCTGCGAGAGTGCCTTTAAGGTCTATCTTTCCGAGGGCGCCACAAAGACATGAAAGTTGGGGGCTTTTTCCTGTAGCTCCCATTGGAAATAAGTCAGATCTCATTCTCATGTTAGCTTGTTGGCCAATTTCATGTTTTGTGGGTGGATCCAATTTTCCAGTGGAGCTCCAGGTGGGTTCCCACATAGAAAATTGTGATGTAGGTTGAAATAGATGAAATACAGCACTGTCCAGGTGTGTGATTTTGTGCTAAAGTGGGAACTATGCTCTTCCTCAGGGAAGCAGGAAACCCCCAACTGCACCATAACTGATGCACTGATCACAAATTAACATAAAAACCTGAAGGACACTCCCCATGGCAACATTAGAAGAAACTGTGTAAAAGGCTGCCGTGAGAGGTGGAAAATTATAGGGGACGGGCAGATATAGTGATTTCTCTGTTTGGGTAGCCAAACTCCCAACCGACTGGCTTCCCACACCATTGAAATATGTGGATGATTAATGAGATTGCAACAGCACCTCTGAAATGTATGATATAAAACATCAGTAATGAGGAATGACGGGGTTTCAAATAGCCTTAGCATTAATGCGGCCAGATGCAATATATAGGACATCAGTGTCAGAATGACATGCTTTAATTGCCGGCTCATTGACAATCCCGGGGCGATATGCTCCCAGCTTTTCATGTCTGTTCAATCAAGGATTTAAAAATACCCCAAAAGCTCTAAACTATATCAGAAAACATGCAGTGTATGGCTTGTGGTGTCAGTAAGTGTAGAACTAACTCTGAGATCAGCCTCAGAAGGGTCCTAACCCAAAATGTTTTCTGTCCATTTCCTCTACAGATACAGCTTTGACTAAGTTGCTAAGTTATTCCAACATTTGTGTTTTGATGATAAATAATTCATTGTGCTTTTGTTGTGACCACTGCCCATTCCATCACCGGCTTTGTGAGTCCATCACCGGCTCTGACCTCCCCACCGTTGAAGGGAATCTATCGTAGTCGCTGTCTCAAAAAGGCAGCCAAAATCATCAAAGACCCACACCATCCTGGCCACACACTCATTTCACCATTGCCATCAGCAGGAAGGTACAGGAGCCTGAAAACTATAACCTCCAGGTTCAAGAACAGCTTCTTCCCTAAAGGCATCAGGCTATTAAGCACAACAACGAATAAGGTCTGAACTCTGAACTGCAAAAGACTAGATCATTATTTCACTATGTTTGTTTTTTATTGAACTTTTTCTTTTTTTTTCTCTCTTCCCCCATTATGTACTATGTTTACATATTCACCTATTCTGCTGTGCTGCAGCTAGTAAGAACTCCATTGTCCCATCCGGGACACATGACAATAAAACACTCTTGACTCTTGTCTCATGACTTGGTGAATGGTCTTGAACCAATTTTACAATGCATATAATTTCACCAGGAAATGAATGGCAACTAGGATTAGATTATTATTTTATCCATGATTTGCAATCCATTTCATAGGCCAGCCTTTCCTAGATGTGATGCCCAAAACTAATCACAAAATGCCAGGTATAGTTTAACCAGGGCTGTGTCTGGAAGTGGCATTATTCCTACCCACTGGCACTTCAGCCCTTAAGATACAAAGAGCAGAATTCCAAAACCTTCTTTGGTTATTTTTTGCTCATCTCCATGTGATTTTCAATAATTTATGTGGATGATTTTGAAAAGCCATCACTTTTCATTTTTAACTGCATCTTTATATTTTTCTACATTGGGATCTGTTTAACAGTTTGGTTTCTTTTTCACTAAATTATTTTCATCCACATTACTCACATCTTTTTGTCATGAGCATAGTAGGATACGTTTTTAACGCCTTTACATTATCTAACATCCGCTCTTTCCTCATTTTCATTTAAAGTAATGCTACTTTTCTATGCTGCAGGACCCACCTCGCTCTTGATAATAGAATTTATTATTCCCTTCCAAAGTTATTTTCATTCTGCATTTTTGTCACTCTGACTGCTTGTTCCTCCATTCTGCTGTTTTTGTTTGAATATCACGTAGTTGCTCTACTTACAATCACAAGTTCTGCACTAGATTGTTCCCTTATCTCTTGGTTATCCATGGTGTTTTTCTTTACATCTGACACTTTTGCCCGATAGAGATATAAACTATTTCGGCATCATAGCAGTTACTATTTTGTGTTACCTCTGCTGGTCTATTGTGGTTTCACCATTTAACATGTTGTCCATTTTATTGTGGACATTTGCAGTCTTTTTGCAAGGAAGCCAGCCATATCCATATCTAGAGTCTAATGCGCTTGTCCCACTTAGGCGACTTTTAGGCGAGTGCAGGAGACTCTGCGCTCACCACATGATCGCCACATGGTAGCCACATGTTTGCTGGTGGTCTCTGGTGAGTCTCCTTCATGGTCGAGAGGAGTTCCCGCATTCTGGGAACTAGTCGCGGCCTCAGTATGGTCGCCGCAAATATTTTGAACATGTTGAAAAATTTTCTGCAACCAAAAATTGGTTCGCCATGGAGATAATTGATAATCCTGTAGTCGTAGGTACAGTTGTAGTGGGGTCACCATGTAGTTGTACGTAGTTGAGGTAGTCGTACGTAGTTTTAGTTAATCGCCTTTGCTGACCAGTCATTTTCATTGGCTCATTGGGGAAAAAAACGTAAGCAGTAGTTTTCAGAACCAAGGATAACCGACCGGTAATGTTAAATGCCCCCCGAACTTCACAGCTGTGTATCTCTGGCTTATTAAAAGTTGTCTGGCTTCTTAAAAGATGTCTCCACTCCTTCTCCACTCCTTCTTCCCCCCTTTATCCCCTTCTCCCTTCTCTCCCTGCTCCCCCCCCTCCACCTCTCCTCTCTTCTTTTAAAGTACTTACCGTACACTGTGCTAGCCGTCTTAATTACAGCGCCAACCTCCCTGTTCATCGTGGTGTGTGTCTGTATCACCTTGGCTTTGCACCGTGTGAATTTCAGACAGCGCTCCCCCCGCTTGCCCTGGCCCCCGCTATGTGTTTGTGTGTGTGTTCCACTCTGACAGTCGCCGTTCCAGTTCCCAGTTTTTCAGGCGACTGCTGGCTACTTGACAGTCAGATAGTCCGCTGAAAAATTGCCTGTGGGACAGGCCCATTAGATATTCCATTGAATGCTATTATATAAATGTTCACTTCTTGTTTGGCAGTAAATTAAGCTTGCATCATTACAAACTATTAAATCAAGTATGGACAGTGTTTTTATTAATTCTGGGCCATTTGATTACAGAAAATTATTCTAAAAGAATCAAAAACTACCACATTTTTAAAATGTTTATTCAGATCTCTGAAGAAACTGAAAGCTCCCAAATCTTTGATTAACATTTTGAATTTCCTAGATGCAAGTCCAATTCCTGCAGTTAAGCAAACTGCTATATCATAGCAGGCAGACAGGAAGCAAAGGGTAGGAGTAAACGGGTCCTTTTCAGAATGGCAGGTAGTGACTAGTGGGGTACCGCAAGGCTCAGTGCTCGGACCCTAGCTATTTATAATATATATTAATGATTTGGATGGGGGAATTGAATGCAACATCTCCAAGTTTGCGGATGACACTAAGCTGGGAGGTAGTGTTAGGTGTGAGGAGGATGGTAGGAGGCTGCAAGGTGACTTGGATATGTTGGGTGAGTGGGCAAATGCATGGCAGATGCAGTATAATGTGGATAAAGGTGAGGTTATCCACTTTGGTGGCAAAAACAGGAGGGTAGACTATTACCTGAATGGTGGCAAATTAGGAAAAGGGGATATGCAATGAGACCTGGGTGTCATGGTACACCAATCATTGAAAGTAGGCATGCAGGTGCAGTAGGCAGTGAAGAAATCAAATGGTATGTTAGCATTCATAGCGAAAGGACTCGTGTATAGGAGCAGGGAGGTTCTACTGCAGTTGCACAGGGTTTTGGTGAGACCACACCTGGAGTATTGCATACAGTTTTGGTCTCCAAATCTGAGAAAATACATTCTTGCCATGGGGGGGGGGGGTACAGAGAAGGTTCACCAGACTGATTCCTGGGATGTCAGGACATTCATATGAGGAAAGACTGGATAGACTTGACTTGTACCCGCTAGAATTTAGAAGACTGAGGGGGGATCTTATAGAATTCTCGGCCACACAAGGAAGTTGAGGCCAGTTCATTGGCTATATTTAAGAGGGAGTTAGATGTGGCCATTGTGGCTAAAGGGATCAGGGGGTATGGAGAGAAGGCAGGTACAGGATACTGAGTTGAATGATCAGCCATGATCCTATTGAATGGCGTTGCAGGCTCGAAGGGTCGAATGGCCTACTCCTGCAACTATTTTCTATGTTTCTATGTCTGCTGTCGCAGCTAGATGGATATGAGTGTTGTCATCTAGATAGTAGGAAATAACGATGGTTATATCAGTCCAACAAGCAATGTCCAGATCTGACACCTCAGATCAGCTGTCCAAAAAAACCGGAATATCCCATTTCCTGGTGCATTACATTTCATCCAGCTCATCTGCCATTCCTTGATCACGTGATCTTCCACTCCAAGGTTCCCTAACTCAAAAGAGCCTTTCCACCTAACCAAAATGCTTAGGAAGGAACTGCAGATGCTGGTTTAAACCAAAGATAGATTCAAAAAGCTGGAATAACTCAGCGGGAGAGGCGGCATCTCTGGAGAAAAGGACCTGAAACGTCACCCATTCCTTCTCTCCAGAGATGCTGCCTGGCCCGCTGAGTTACTACAGCTTTTTGCATCTAACCAAAATGCTTACCTCTTTGGCATTAACCCATACAGAACCATCCAATACCACACCCTTATTGCAATATTCTTATCAGCTCAACCAAGTTTATCAACTATTTCAGGAGGATATTGATCAGCTGAGCAAGTGGGCTGAGGAATGGTTAATGAAGTTTAATGCAGATAAGTGTGAGGTGTTGCATTTTTGGAAGTCAAACTAGGGCAGGACCTTCACTGTGAATGATAGAACTCCGGGGAGTGTTGTAGAGCAAAGGGAAGTAGGAATGAATGTACAAGGTTCCCAGAAATGGGCTTCACGGGTAGTCAGGGGGTGAAGAAGTCTTTTGGTTCAATGGGCTTCATCAGTCTGGCTAATGGGTATAGAAGTTGAGATGTTATGTTACAGTTCTGCAATATCTTGGTAAGGTCGCATTTGGAGTATTGTGTTCAGTTCTGTTCACCACGCGAATGGAAGGATGTCATTAAGTTGGAAAGAGTGCAGGGAAGATTTACAAGGATGTTGCAAGGACTTGAGGGCTTGAGCCATAAGGAGAGTTTGGGCAGACTAGGACTTTATACCCTGGCGTGTAGGAGACTGAGGAGTTATTTTATAGATGTGCATAAAAACATGAAGGGAATAGATAGGGTGAATGCACAGAGTCTTTACCCAGACTCGAGAACCAGAGGGCATAGATTAAAGGCCCTGTCCCACTATACGAGTTTACCCAAGAGCTCTCCCGAGTTAAAAAAAAAAATCAAACTAGTGATAAGTACGTAGAATGTACGTAGCGGGTACGTCGGAGCTCGGGACGTCTCTTAGCAGCTCGTAACGCTAACGGCAGGTAAGCTGGTGAAGTTTTTTCAACATGTTGCAAAATGTCCACGAGAACCCCGAGTACCTACGAGCAGCTATTACCATAATTCTCCGAGTTCGAATCAGGGGAAACTCGGGAGAACTCTTGAATTACCTCGTACAGTGGGACAGGCCTTTTAAGGTGAGAAAGGAAAGATTTAATAAGACCCTGAGGGACAACTTTTTTCACACAGCATGGTGGGTACAGGGAATGAGCTACCAAAGGTGGCAGTTGAGGCTGCTACTAATAAAACATTTAAAAGGCACTTGCACAGGTATATGAATATGAATGGTTCAGAGGGATATGGGGCAGGCATGGGCAAGTTGGGCTGAAGGGCCTAACATCTTCATATTTTTTTATGAATGCTATCTCATTCAAGCCCTTCAGCCCAACTTGTCCATGCCTGCCCCATATCCCTCTGAACCATTCAGAACCATATCTAATAGTCTCGATTTCTCTTCTGAGGTTGTTGGCATTTATCTAGAAGGAGTTTGTGATCTCCTGAGAGACTTGTGCCTCTGAAATGCAAAGGAAGGTATACTAATTTTAAACTCAAGCACTGATCTGAGAGAGATTATTGGCAATTTGATTTCTTAGTTCTTTTCATTCACGTATAGGGAATATTCTGATGTCCAAACTTCCAATGTCCCAGGGAAGAACAACCCCACCAGGGTTGTGAGCAATACATCTGGAGGTTTTAATAGACGGGATTACTTTGTGCTGCTCATTTCTGATAGATGAGGTTGCCGTAATCTTCAGATAATTTATTTAACAATTTATTCTATCATTTTGCTGCAGAGAAACTTTGCTGACAGGGAGCATGAAAGTAGAATTAATATGCCTCTCCTTGCAGGCAGAGGATTGGAGGAGAATCACCGATTAAATAAATGTTAATCAAAGACATAAAAGTCGCCTATGTGAAACAAGAGCGTGACTTGGATTACATTCTAAACCACTTCCCAGCAGTTCTGCGGATGACATTTTTGAAAATTAAATTAGCAATGAGAAACATTTACAAGTTTTCCTTGGATCAAAGAGGAAGATGTGGCTCTGGCACACAATCACAGAGGCAGGAGGAGGTTTTAACCCATGAGTCAATACACAAACAATTGGAAAATACATTATAAATCCAAAGTTTACTCAAGTCATGGAAATAGAATGCAATGATATAATTGTGATAAAGGGACTGTGCACTGAATTCCAGACCATGCCATAAATGGACTCTTGCTTTTTTAACTTATCTACATCATAAAATAAATTCCTTCTACTGTCTTGATCCCTATATTAATCGTACGTATCAAATAAACTATGTTTTATATGAAATCTATAGAAACCTAACGTATAAATGTTGCTTCTGTTATAAAATGTGCAGAAAATAAAATATGTAATAGACTATCAACCTCAATGATATAAAGTATCTCATGGCTATGACTGAATCCTCTGTATTACATAGCATATCAAACAGAACAGCACAGGAACAGGCCCTTCAGCTCACTGAATGTCTGTACTGAATACGATATACCAAAACCAACTCTTATCTGACTGCACATAATTTATATCCCACCATTGACTGCATATTCATGTACCTATCCTAAAATCTCATAAATGCCACTGTCATATCTACCTCCACCACCACCCCCAACGGTGCGTTCCAGGCACTCACCACACTCTGTGTAAAACAAAACTTGCCCCACGCATCTTCAATGGGGCATGCCAACACCTCTACTTCCTGAGGAGACAAAAGAAATTTGGTATGTTTCCAATGACTCTTACAAACTTCCACAGATGCACCATAGAAAGCAAACTTGGGGTTGCATCACAGCTTGGTTTGGGAACAGTTCTGTCCACAAGCAATTGCAGAGTGTTGTGGTTGTAGTCCAGTCCATCACAAAACACAAGATGGAGTCAATGACTTCCCACCATTGACTCCATCTACATTTCATGCTGCCTCTGTAAAGCAGCCAAAGTAATTAAAGCCTTGTCCCGAGTCCTAATCTGGCAGAAAGTATAGAAGCCTGAAAGCGTGGCATCAACATACTCAGAAACAGCTTCTTCCACTATTATCAGGCTTCTGATCCTTCCTTCCATAAGCTCGGATACTGTCCAATTCACCTTTACCCCTTTGCGGACATTGGACTTTGTCTACGGAACTGATGTGCTACAATGCTGAGAACCATGTTCTGCACTGCATCTTCCCCTTTGCTCTATTTTTTATATCTGTTTGACTTGATTGTATTTATCTATAGTATATCTGATCCGTTTGGTTGGCATACAAAACAAAGCTTTTTGCTGAACTAAATTTTGTTGCCTGCAGCCATACATATAGTAAATAACAACACACACAATAAACACATATTTAACATCCACCACAGTGAGTTCACCAGACACCTCCTCACTGTGATGGAAGGCAAAAATCTTGTCTTCGTCTCTTCCCTTCTTGTTCTTCCTCTTCCTCTGCGCTGAGGCGACCCAGGCCTCCGATGTTGTGACTGCACCGGGTGATGTAAATAAGTCCCACGGCTGAACCACGCTCCGCGAACGGGCCGGTTCAACTCCGCAGCCCGGGGCGATCGAAGCTGCCGAAGCTGCCGCCCTCCAGTCCAGCGGACACAGCTGTTGCCGCAGGAGCTCCGGAAAAAACAGGTCACCAACCTGTGACCTGCGAGCTCCGTTGGGCACGTGGCCGAACCTCCGAAGTCGCTGCCGCCAGCACCGCCACTGGAAAGCCGCCACAGCTCCGAGTCGGGCTGCCGGAACGCCAGAATGCCTGAACCCGCCACAGCCCCGAAGTCCTGGCTGCCTCTGCCTCCAGAGCCTCGAGGTCGGTCGCAGTTGGATGCTGTCAGCTCCGCCATTAGGCCTCAGCGCAGACGGAGACGGGGGATACGACAAGAAAAGTCGCGTCCCCTCCCCAAAGGAAGAGACCAAAACGTTTCTCCCACCCCTCCCACACACATACACTACATAATAACTCAAATTAACGCTAAACCAAGACAAGAAAACACCAAAAAAATGAAAAACAGACGGACTGCAGGCGAGCCGCTGCTGCCAGGGCAGCGCCACCACTCCCACTCTGTGCTTGTGCACTCTAGTATTTGATATCTCCATCCTGGGAAACAGTTCTGGCTACTCTATGGTGAGAACATTCATCAGGGACTTCAGGGACTTCTGGAGGGAGAAACCAGCAGTTGGGACAGTTCCTGACACTCAAACCGAGCACATTATTCTCTCAGCGAGCTATTGAAGGCGTGGAATTCAGACCATTGCTTGAGGTGAAAGAATGATGGTCCATGGAATTAGCAAATCAGCTGAAGTTTTATGAGCCACAGCTGTCTTGATCTTGATGGTTCAAAATTGGATCCCTAAATGAAGCGGAACGGTTGAGAACTGTGTGTTTAGATGCAGTTCCATGAAGGCTGATGGACCTGGAACCTCGCCAAAGTGGACATTCTTCGGGAGCATGTCTAGACATGGCTGCAACAAACTTGTGAACATTTGATTACATAAAAATTAAATCAAAAGATGAAAAAAAGCTGCTGATTTATTTTCAGGTTGGGAAACTATGCAGTAATTGATTAGTGTCCGTGGTTGTTCCATGTGTAAGTTCTGTGGCAGGCTGGATAACAGATGCATGATGCCATGATTCAGGAAAGCTATGTGGAAATCAAAACATGCTTCTGCGTGGCAGTCTTTTATGGAAAATGACTATTAATTATCACTGAAAAATAATAATCTAGTGGAGCACATTTCGCACCCCTTTGGTATAATTCACATTTGTTCCAATTGAGAGCCGAT
Organism: Raja brachyura; assembly: GCA_963514005.1. The sequence continues at coordinate 167,389,769 of OY740781.1, forward strand.
CAGTACTTAATGTTGGATCAGATAAAATACTGATGGACCTGAATGATATGACATTGTTTAAATGGCCTGGTTGCAGATTGTTTGACAGGGAGTAAAATTCCAGCTTCTGGCAAGCCTTCACACTTATCAGTCAAGAGGCAGCAGCGGTGGAATCTGCACAGTATATCCCAATGGAAAAAATTCAGCGCAATACTATATATGTAACTGACCTCATCAAAATATCTGAACAATTTCTAACTTGACAATATTACAGTCGACAGGCAGATAACACCACAAATGTTTTGCTCCATGTGAAAGATTTAAAGCCAGCACACATTTGGTGTCAGTGTATGGACTAGTCTGTTGGTTTATGCATCGCAACTCCACGCAGGGTGGGTTGGGAAAAAGGGAAGTATATTATTTAGAGTCATAGAATTATAGTCTGGAAACAGGCCCTTCGGCCCAACTTGACTACACCAGCCAACATGTCCCAGCTACACCAGTCCCACCTGCCTGCACTTGAGCCATGTCCCTCCAAAACCTGTCCTATCCATGTACCTGTCTAAATGTTTCTTAAACAATGGGATAGTCCCAGCCTCAATTACCTCCTCTGGCAGTTTGTTCCATACTCCCACCACCCTTTGTGTGAAAAAGTTAACCTCAGATTCCTATTAAATCCCATTCACCTTGAACGTATGTCCTCCTGGAGAACTATGTGAGGTAACGTTCCAGGCCTGGACTTGATGCCTTGGGACCTGCCCATACAGGCCTCCTGTAAATTGAAATAATAATGCCTCGCAGATTTTGTGAAGACCTGCTGTCTGATGAGTGGCCTGCCATGTCTGTCTATCCTACATGCATGGACCAGATCCATAGAAGTAATATCTAGGAGGACAGTGAATGAATGTACAATGAATGTCCTTGCACAATGCTGCCCTAGGTTAGGCCAGGTGTGGGACATAGGAGACTAAGTTAGAAGCATGCAGACAATGTGGAATCCAAGTAAGTCGTGGATCTTCCAAAACTTTTTATTGAAAGCACGATAAAATGTGGCACACTGCAATAAATCTCCTGATAATTAGATTTTATTCTGATGATGCTAACTGCAAAGTGTACAATGATATCACCAGAGCTAATACTTCAGTAGGGAGAGATCCTGGACCTCAACATTCCAAGTTGACTGTGCCTGAACCCCTCTGTCGGTGGATCACCAGCTTCCTGACTGACAGAAAGCAGCATGTGAAGCTGGGAAAGCACATCTCAGACCCGCAGACCCTCAGCATAGGAGCACCGCAAGGCTGCGCACTCTCCCCTCTCCTCTACTCTCTCTACACAAATTACTGCACCGCCACTGACTCCTCTGTCAAGCTTCTCAAGTTTGCGGATGACACAACCCTGATTGGACTGATCCAGGATGGAGAGGAATCTGCCTACATACAGGAAATGACACAGCTGGCATCCTGGTGCCAACGCAACAACCTGAAGCTCAATGCTCTTAAGACAGTGGAATTGATTGTAGACTTTAGGAGAGCTCCCTATCCCCTTACCCCCCTCACCATCAACAACACCATAGTCACATCTGTGGAGTCTTTCAAGTTCCTGGGAACCATCATCTCCAAGGACCTTAAATGGGGGGCCACCATCGACTCCACAGTCAAAAAGGCACCACAGATGATGGACTTCCTGCAGCAGCTGAGGAAGCACAATCTGCCACAGGCAATGATGGTCCAATTCTATACGGCCATCATAGTGTCTGTCCTCACCTTTTCCATCATGGTCTGGTTTGGCTCAGCCACCAAGCATGACATCCGGAGGCTGCAGCAAATCATTCGATCAGCTCAGAAGGTTATTGGCTGCACCCTTCCCTCCATTGACGAACTGTACACTGCAAGGGCCAGGAAACGAGCGGGTAAGATCATCTCTGACCCCTCCCACCCTGGCCACAAACTCTTTGAATCACTTTCCTCTGGAAGGCGACTCCGGACTGTCAAAGCTGCCACAGCCAGACATAAAAACAGCTTTTTTTCCACGAGTAGTAGCTCTACCCGATAACCAAAACTCAGTAGCCTCCTTTGCTCTGGTATTTTATTTAATTCACATGTTTAATCGATAATGTTTTATTATTAATGTTTAATGTTTTATGTGCCATTCCAAACTGTGACTGTATGTCATGTTGTCACTTGCGGGTGGAGCACCAAGGCAAATTCCTTGTATGTGAATATACTTGGCCAATAAACATTCATTCATTCACTCATTAGTTCATGATTGTTCAAAAACTGAAAACCATAGTTCTCCACCCTTTGGCTCCTCATTCACCACATTTCACTAGTTATTGATCTGCTTATTTCCTAACTTCCAACTTTGATAACCAAGTCACTATTAATACCATTAATTTCTACTCTTTATGACTCCAGATCCGCCAATGCGACTCCTTCCTCAGTGCAAGATTCAAAATTCAAGAGAGTTTATTGTCATGTGTCCCAGATAGGACAATGAAATTCTTGCTTTGCTTCAGCACAACAGAATATAGTAGGCATGAATACAGAACAGATCAGTGTGTCCATATACCATTATATAAATATATACACACATGAATAAATAAACAGATAAAGTGTAAATATACAGATAATGGGCTATTAATGTTCAGAGTTTTGTTTGAGTTGAGTTTAATAGCCTGATGGCTGTGGGGAAGTAGCTATTCCTGAACCTGAACGTTGCAGTCTTCAGGCTCCTGTACTTTCTACCTGAAGGTAGCGGGGAGATGAATGTGTGGCCAGGATGGTGTGGGTCCTTGATGATGCTGCCAGCCTTTTGAGGCAGCGACTGCGATAGATCGCCCCGATGGTAGGGAGATCAGAGCCGATGATGGACTGGGCAGTGTGTACAACTTTTTGTAGTCTTTTCCGCTTCTGGTCGCAGGGCAATTAGGAGTGGACAGTAAACTGCAAATCGGTGCATACTAGTGATATTCATATCTCATGAATGGACAAATTAAATTGCCATCAACCCTGGCTAATATCTTAAACCCAAGAGCAATTGGACTGCAAATGTTATTGCTTCATTCTCATGCACAACACAATTAAATACATCAGATACTCTGTGCATGTCTGGCAGATGGCTGTAAATTGTAGTACGGTTCCCTCCAACTATAATGCACTCCCACTAAACACATTCAGTAAAACATTTGGTCACAAATGTTTGGTCTGATGTTCGATCATATTTGTGTGACTGCTTTAATGGTTTGCAAATATTGGTGCATGCATGGTTTGCAAATATTACGTCACTCAAACACTGGAATAGGACTTTGCCTGCTTCTGCATTACCCAAAGATCTAATCCCTACCTGGGGCTCCACAGAGAATCGGGCATTGAAAATTATTCAAGCATGAGCTTTTCATTCTTACAATTAAGTTTCTCTGTGATCACCCTCATCTCTTGCACCTTCTGTGATTGTTTCTGTTGTCTGATAATGCCTCCACAGCTCCTAGGTTCTCTCTGAGGGAGGGAACAAAGCAAGACGCATGTGGGGGACCGCCGTGAGGGGGGGGGGGGGGGGGAGAACAAAGGGAGACCTGGCATGGGAGGAGGGTGGGGGGGGGGGTGGGATCTGTATCTTTGTAAGCGCCCTTTATGGGCAACTATTTGCATGCCTTGGGTATTTAAGCAAAGAATTTCATTGTGACTTGTCACATGTGACAATAAAGTATTCAACTGTACATGCCAACACCACCGTCAAGCAAGATCCAGTGAAAGAACTCAACTTTTCTTTGACTTCCTAATCCCCCCCCCCCACCCAACGCCTTTCACAAGCACTTCTATGACCTCCTTCAATCTCATTTGCACGCCCATTGTTTTCATATATCCAGGAACCAGCCCTGTAGAGTATCAAAGAGCCTTCCCTTTCTGAAGAGTCTGAAGAGGGGTCTCAACCCGAAACGTCACCTATTGAGTCTGAAGAGGGGTCTTGACCCAAAACGTCACCTATTGAGTCTGAAGAGGGGTCTCGTCCCAAAACGTCACCTATTCCTTCGCTCCAAAAATGCTGCCTCACCCATTGAGTTTCTCCAGCATTATTGGCTACCTTCCCTTTCCAACTTGGTGAGCACAGATCAAGATGGCCTTGAAACAACGTCTGTTGGCCTCTCTATTAGCTTCCACTGCAATACGAACCTATGTCACTCAATGCGACGATTGGAAATTGAGATCATCACATCCCTGAATTCCTGCTTAAAGGCCATCGCCACCACCACTGTTCTATGTTCAATGATTTGTACTACTATTGATTAAGAGGGTTAGAAACATAGAAACATAGAAAATAGGTGCAGGAGTAGGACATTTGGCCCTTCGAGCCTGCACCGCCATTCAATGTGATCATGGCTGATCATCCAACTCAGTATCCCGTACCTGCCTTCTCTCCATACCCCCTGATCCCTTTAGCCACAAGTGCCACATCTAACACCCTCTTAAATATAGCCATTGAACTGGCCTCAACTACCTTCTGTGGCAGAGAATTCCAGAGACTCACCACTCTCTGTGTAAAGAATGTTTTCCTCATTTCGGTCCTAAAGGAATTCCCCCTTATCCTTAGACTGTGACCCCTTGTTCTGGACTCCCCCAACATCGGGAACAATCTTCCAGCATTTAGCTTGTCCAACCCCTTAAGAATTTTGTAAGTTTCTATAAGATCCCCCCTCAATCTTCTAAATTCCAGCGAGTACAAGCCGAGTCTATCCAATCTTTCCTCATATGAAAGTCCTGACATCCCAGGAGAGTGTTAGTGACTCCCTAGATTCTAAAACTACTCTCTCTCCCTAGGTTAGTGATGAGCCACGCCAGGAGAGTGTTAGTGACTCCCTAGAGTCTAAATCTACTCTCTCAGGGTGATAGTCCTCCATGACTCCACCATCACCCTTGTTGTTTACCTGCCAGACAGCCAAGAATCCTGGCATTTGTATCTTGAAATGCAGTCTGAATTCAGGCAGTTTACCTCAAATCTGCCCAATGTCATGGCTAAAGGTATCCACTGAGGTTTGCACCAGGCAGGGGAACAAGGTTAAACAGAAGTCATTAAAGTCAGGGATAATTACTTAAACTTTGCTGTTATTTGGAATTGCTTGACATGCAAAAATGTCTTGCATGGAATGTGTTTGCACTGTGGCCAGACATACATTTTGTAGTTTAGTTCCAAAATGGAAGCAGCTAACACAGGGACTGTTGGAGATAAGGGCTTGTGTCCATCACAGGTACAGCAGGTTAGTTCATTGTGGACAGCTTAAGGTCCTGCTCCACTTTTCTTTCTAATTTTCCTCTGTGGAACCACATTTAGAGACCCCATTTAGAGTATTGCGTTCAGTTCTGGGCACCATGTTATAGGAAATATGTTGTCAAGCTAGAAAGGGTGCAGAGAAGATTTACAAAGATGTTGACAGGATTGGAGTGTCTGAGCTATAGGGAGAGGTTGAGAAGGCTGGGACGCAGGAGGATGAGGGGTGATCTTATTGAGGTATATAAAATCATGAGTGGAATAAATTGGGTAGAAGCATAGAGTTTCTTGCCCCGAGTAGGTGAATCAGGGACATAACTTTAAGGTGAATGGGAAAAGATTTAATAGGAATCTGAGGGGCAACTTTTTGACAGGGTGGTGGGTAAATGGAGCAAGCTGCCAGAGGAGGTAGTTGAGGCTGGGACTATCCCAATGTTTAAGAAACAGTTAGACAGTTACATTGATAGGACTGGTTTGGAGGGATATTGACCAAACGCAGGCATGTGAGACTAGTGGGACATGTTGGCCGGTGTAGGCAAGTGGGGCTGAATGGCCTGTTTCCACACTGTATCACTCACTCTATGACTCCATGACTTTAACTGTGGTTCAGTTGGTGAGAAGAAATGAGAGCAGCATACAGAAGACCACAATGAATGTTGAAACCCACTCTTGTGGACAATGTAGACGCGGCGCAAAGTGAGGCGAACTTGGAGCGAAGTCTAAGGTAAGTTCGCCAGGACAGAGAGGGGCACAGAGGCACACACACACACACAGGGCCACGGAGCCACACACATAGAGGGTCACGGAGGCACCTACAGATAGGTTCACGGAGGCACGATGTCGGGGCGGTGTGTAATGCGTCGAGGCGACTGCGAGCCGACAAGCCGTTGCTGCGCGGAATTTTTGAACATAGTCAGTTTTTCGGAGCCCGGCGCGATGTAGGGACGAACTCTGCACAATTCCGCACAATTCCGCACGGCTCCGGCGATCGAAGTGGGACCGGCCCCGCGACGCCGGACGGCTCAAGCGACCACGTTAGGTCGCGCTAATCGCATGGAGTTGCATGCTTGTAGGACAGGCCCCTAAGTTTTTTGTTTAGTTTAGAGATACAATGCAGAAACAGGGGCCTTCGGCTCACCGAGTCCACGCCGACCAGCGATCCCCACACATTATCACCATCCCACACATTCTTGGGTCAATTTATACTTATACCAAGTATACAAATACAAGCCGATTAACCTACAAACCTGTACGTCTTTGGAGTGTGGGAGTAAATCGAAGTTCTCGGAGAAAAGCCACGCAGTCACAGGGAGAACGTACAAACTCCGCACAGACAGCACCTGTAGTCAGGATCGAACCCGCGCCTCTGGCGCTGCAAGCGCTGTAAGGCATCAACTCTACTGCTGTGCCACTGTGTCGCCCAAGCTGTGGCTGAGAACTGTGAGCTGTGGCTGTGGCTGTGGACTGGGATACGTTGAAGCTATCCATAACTCCAATCTAGTAGGAGCAATTTTTGGCAACTATTACTTTAAGAGCTACTATCAAAATGTCAGAGCCACTAACACATATCTCTGTGGTGATTGTGGTAGAAATGGCATGTGTCAAGACAGTGCTTCAGACAACCTTCTCCACAACAGTAGTTGTCGGAGAACTTCACTTGGAGGAATCTTTGTCCAATTTGACCATATACGATAGCCTTTCCACATGTTCACCTCTTATAGCATAGGTGTTCAGCATGCCCTCTGCTTGTTTTCCCAGTCCTGCTATGTTTTGACTGGAAAGCCGTTTGAGGAAGTAAAGACTGGGAACAATTTGGCTGAAATCTTAAGATCAACACAAAGTTCTTGAGGTCTACGTGAATTGTCTTCTGTGTACTTTAAAATATTCGGAAGTACTGTGATAGCTTTAAAAATGCTTCAGGCAATCGTATACTTTGTATAAATCAATAAGCAGCCAAGACAAATCATAGGTAGACAAAATCATAGATTATTTCATTAAGTAGCATTTGGGGAAGTTATACCTCCTGCTACTAAACACAACTTCTGCTTAGATTGTTGATATTTATTTTGAAAACATTGGCATCAAATCAATGCTACATGCCGTTTGATTTCTATCCAACATGCCTCATCAAACATTAGCGTCAGGTTCACACTAGTTCCCTTCCCAATGTGATAACCAGCAATGCTGCAACTGCATGTGCATGTGCACACGCACACACCCACATGCATGCACAAGCACACACACAGCCTGGGGAATGGGACCATATAATAGTAAGATTAATTGAATATCTCAGGGGAGCAGTGAGCATAATATCACTAATAAAATGATTAAGGGTTATGGAAGGAGAGAGAAGTATTGGATGCCAGCAGTGGGAGAGGCATTGGTGCAAAGATTGTGCACTTGATACTAGTGATAAAAAATGTTTGTCTGGAACACACTATAAAGTACGCATCAGGTTCAACTGACTTCAATGGAACTGGATTTTGGATGTAGAGCAGAAGGCAATGCTGCTACTTTATAATGAGACTGCTGCAATTAGCTGGGATAAATTTGTGGGAGGACAAACACAAGATTTCTCAGCAAAAAAAACAAAAAACATGATGATAAGAACAAGCTGGTAGTCTCTCAAAGAGCAAGCACAACCTCCAGCTTATTCTTTCAGATGGAAACCATATGAAAGGTTTCAAAGCCAGAACTGTGGGTTGGGAAAGTAGAATGGAACATTTGAATATACACAAGCATAGATACACATATGCTCATTAATTTGTTAAAAATCAACTCATTCACGGGTCCTCCACCATCTTATTCCCTGTTAAATGCTTGTGATTTCGGGACTCCTACAGTTCTCAAGTTATTGATTGATTCACTGCACACTAACAGTGTTTCTGACTTTACGTTTTAACATGGTTTTGCTTCACTGTTTCACAGCAGAAAGTCTAGAAATTAAAATGATAAGGGCAGGAGAACCTAAAGTTGAATATTCAGGAGTGGCATCGAAACAAAAATCATACCCAAGGAGCAATGGTGTTACATTACATAAATGAAAATTATTGAAAAGTGTTTAATTTATTAGACATTTTTAATTTCAGATATCATAACTCAATTTTAAAAAAGCTACATAAACAGAGTAATTAATTAACATGAATGATAGAATTAATTTTGTAGCGGGGACTGGTATCAAGGAATGGCATTAAATAAATAGCTGATGTAAACAAATAACAAATTAAAGTTACTACATATTATCTATATTCCTCTAACTCATTTGCACTGTATCTCACACATTTACATATCTACTAAATTGTGTATGGATTTATGGACAGTAAAATTGAAGTTTTATTTAAAATTGAAGTTCTGGCATGCAAAAAGGGAACAAGTTTGAAATGGTTTCCTCTGAGTATAATGATTCCTCAGCGAAAAACAAAGGTACATGATGATAAGAACAAGGCCATCAATCAGGAAGGAAGGGGAAACTGAAAGATGATAGATGTGGGGACCAGTTCTGGAGCAGAAACAACCTGTTGAGGTCAGACGGGTGAAGCTGGAACCAATACTATAACACGGGATACTAATGGGTTATTGATCAGAATTGAGGGGGATTTCAGTTACTCAAATATTCATTAGAGTCTGTGCAAAAGGTATTATGGACACACAATTACTAAATTGCATTCAGGATAATGTTTTCACGTGGTATGTTGAAAATTACTTCCAAGAATGGAAAGGATATTGGATTTAATTTCAGGGAATACAACTGGGCAGGTAGAAGATGTGTCAATTGGAAAGGTAGTAATGACATTTAAGTTGGATGTATTAAACGTATGAAAACGGCCAAAAATGTAATTCAAGTAAATGCCCCAAATTTGAGTAGTACCAATTTTAGAAAACTGACAAATGATTGAGCAGTAGACTGGAAACAGCTGATGGAAGTAAATACATCTCGGAGCAATGGGTGTTATTCAATCAGAAAAATTAAAGGGTTCAGAGTAAACATATTTCTGCAAAGATAATGATATTAAATCTTTTGCTCCATGGAAGGGAAATTCACACTTTGGTCTCTGCCTGCTAGAACTCAAATGAGAACTACTCGCTCGAATTTAGGAGATTGAGGGGGGATCTTATAGACGCTTACAAAATTTTAAGGGGTTGGACAGGCTAGATGCAGGAAGATTGTTCCCGATGTTGGAGGACTCCAGAACAAGGGGTCACAGTTTAAGGATAAGGGGGAAGTCTTTTAGGACCGAGATGTGAAGATCTTTTTTCACACAGTGAGTGGTGAGTCTGTGGAATTCTCTGCCACAGAAGGTAGTTGAGGCCAGTTCAGTGGCTATATTTAAGAGGGAGCTAGATGTGACCCTTGTGGCTAAAGGGATCAGGGGGTATGGAGAGAAGGCAGGCACAGGATACTGAGTTGGATGATCAGCCATGATCATATTGAATGGCGGTGCAGGCTCGAAGGGCCGAATGGCCTACTCCTGCACCTATTTTCTGTGATTCTATGATTCTACTGTGGAAGAGCACATGGGAAGTGAACGGCAGAAGTCTGGTTTGCCTCTCAGTATGCAACTGGGAGTCTCTTGCCTTCCTTTCTGTAGAGCTGTGACATAGAACATAGCACAATGCAGCACAGGAGCAGGTCTTTCGGCCCACAATGCCACACTGAAGTAATCCCAAGCACATAAATGCAAGAGAGAGGAAACAAGCTAGTTCTCTGCATTGTCAATGGAGTATATTTCTGTTTCCCATGAGGCATAGGTGAATGACATTCAAAGACCACATGTCTAAGTAGAGCATCAAGCCAGTCCATTCAGTGCAAAATTCACCCAGGAGTAGATATATCATCCACAAAATGGATTGATGGCCACATTGCTGTTTTGGACAACCAACAGTAGTTAAGATGAAGGGTCTTTTGTAGAAGGATCTCAACCCGAAACATCACCAATTCCTTCTCTCAAGAGATGCTGCCTGTCCTGTTGAGTTACTCCAGCATTTTGTGTCTACCAACAGTAGTTACCAATAGAGTGCAGCCCTACTGCTGTGAATTTCATTGCTACTTCACAATCTTTGACAGTACTTTTATGATTCTGATCCCCGTAGATACATAACCTGATGTCCACCCAATATCAGAGAAACTAACCGGTAATATAAGGCTTGAAAGTACAATTCTCTCTTTGGACATAATATTTCTGATTTCTTCTCTCACCATTTATTCTCTGGCAATAATCTTGCAAATGTTTCACAGCCAGCGACCTTGAGCCATCGTGTGTGGACGTAACGTCGAAGGAAGAGAAGCCGAAGCAAAGAAGTGGAAGCCAAATAACCGAACGGAAACAAAGCCGAAATGGCAAATAAGCGAAAGCGTACGAAGCCGAAACGCCAACTAACCGAAAGAGTGGGACGCCTAAAATCAAACTCACCGAAAGGCCGCTCTGCCGAAATGCCACCTCACCGAAAGGCTGCGTCGCCGGCAAGCCAACTCACTGATTGGCCGCTCTGCCAAAAAGTCAAATAACGGATATAACGACGTTGGGGGGGGGCAGGACTTGTCAGCGATTGGGCCATGCCTGAACCTGAGCACCAAGTTGTAAGCAGCTGAAGGAGTGCATCCCTCAGGACAGTCCCCACTCTCCCATGGTAATGGCTGCCCTCCGCCTCGTCTACCCCATGTGGCCGAACTGTGATGGGTTGTGGGTCCGGTGAAGCAGAGGTTTCGGACAGGCAGGTCCCTCCGCCCACCTAGAGTCACTGACCGCGATGCACCGCCATCGGACATCACCCCCACACCTGGCTGCGGGGACAAATGGCTCAGGGCATTGGCAGCCATAGTAAATCACTTTTAAAACATGGGGGGAACACAAATTCCCTGGCGGGCCAATGACAGGTGTGCATGATATAACCATATAAACCACATAACAATTACAGCATGGAAACAGGCCTTCTCAGCCCTTCCAGTCCGTGCCGACCATTTATTTTCCCCAAGCCCCATCTACCTGCACTCAGACCATACCCCACCATTCCCTTCCCACACTTTACTTTTAAATGTTAAAATCGATCCTGCCTCCACCACTTCTGCTGGAAGATCATTCCACACAGCCACCACTCTCTGAGTAAAAAAGTTCCCCCACATGTTACCCCTAAACTTCTGTCCCTTAATTCTCATGTCATGCCCTCTTGTTTGAATCTTCCCTACCCTCAATGGGAAAAGCTTATCCACGTCAACTCTGTCTATCCCTTTCATCATTTTAAAGACCTCAATCAAGTCCCCCCTTAACCGTCTGCGCTCCAAAGAATAAAGACCTAACTTGTTCAACCTTTCTCTGTAACTTAGTTGCTGGAACCCAGGCAACATTCTAGTAAATCTCCTCTGTACTCTCTCTATTTTGTTGACATTCTTCCTATAATTAGGCGACCAAAATTGTACACCATACTCCAGAATTGGTCTCACCAATACCTTGTACAATTTTAACATTACTTCCCTACTCCTATATTCAATGCTCTGATTTATAAAGGCCAGCACACCAAAAGCTTTCTTTACCACCCTATCTACATGTGATTCCACCTTCAGGGAACTATGCACAGTTATTCCTAGATCCCTCTGTTCCACAGCATTCCTCAATTCCCTACTATTTACCATGTATGTCCTATTTTGATTTGTCCTGCCAAGATGTAGCACCTCACACTTATCAGCATTAAACTCCATCTGCCATCTTTCAGCCCACTCTTCCAAATGGCCCAAATCTCTCTGTAGACTTTGAAAATCTACTTCATTATCCACAGCACCACCTATCTTAGTATCATCGGCATACTTACTTATACAATTTTCCACCCCATCATCTAGATCATTGATGTACATGACAAACAACAGTGGACCCAACACAGATCCCTGAGGCACCCCACTGGTCACTGGCTTCCAACCTGACAAACAGCCATCTACCATTATTCTCTGGCATCTCCCATTCAGCCACTGTTGAATCCATCTTGCTACTCCGCCATTAACACCCAAAGATTGAACCTTCTTAACCAACCTTCCATGGGGAACCTTGTCAAAGGCCTTACTGAAATCCATATAGACAACATCCACTGCTTTACCCTCATCAATTTCCCTAGTAACCTCTTGAAAAAATTCAAGAAGGTTTGTGAAACATGACCTTCCAGGCACAAATCCATGTTGACTGTTCTTGATCAGACCCTGTTTATCCAGATGCTTATATATATTATCTCTAAGTATCCTTTCCATTAATTTGCCCACCGCTGACGTCAAACTAACAGGTCTATAATTGCTAGGTTTATTCTTTGAACCTAGCAATTATACTAACGAACAATTTTATCTCCTCCCCCCTCCTCGACAACAAGAAGCACATTTTATTTATTACTGTCTGGTTGCCTGCGTAACGCACACAAGCTCCCACGCTCAAAACACCAGATAATCTGTAAACTGTTTTAACCTAAGATGGACACAAAAAGCTGAAGTAACTCAGCGGAACAGGCAGCATCTCTGGAGAGAAGGTACGGGTGGTGTTTTGGTTCGAGACCCTTCAGACTTAGTCTTCAGGTCTGAAGAATGGTCTTGATCCGAAACGCCACCCATACTATGTCTGCCAATGCCCCGAGCCGTCTGTCCCCACGACCGGGGTGGGGAGTGAATCACTCGGTGTTGGTGTCGGGGGGTGATGGTGGTGCATCGAGGTCAGTGACTCTGGGTGGGCAGAGGGACCAGCCTGTCCCACACCTCTGCTCCACCAGGTGCTGATGACACATGGCCCATCACAGTGCGGCCGCACGGGGGAGATGAGGCGGAGAGCGGCCATGGCCGTGGGAGAGTGGGGTATGTCCTGAGGGATGCGCTCATTCAGCCACTTACAACTTGGTGCTTAAGTTCAGTGCCCAGTCACCCATGGATTGTGTGGGGAAAATGGCCCCCACCCTCCCATCTCCATTGGCCAGTCATGTGATGGACGTGGGGGGCTGGACCAATCACTGACAAGCCCCGCCCCCCCCGGCGGCATCATGCCCGTTATTTGACTTTTTGGCATAGCGGCCTTTCAGTGAGTTTGCTTTTAGGCGTCCCGCCCTTTCGGTTAGTACGCTTTCGGTTATTTGGCGTTTCGGCCTCATTTCCGTTCGGTTATTTGGCTTCCAGTTCTTTGCTTCGGTTTCTCGTCCTTCAACGCCACGTCCAGGTATCCTGAGCCATACCCTTGCGCCTTTGTTACTGGATAATCTTTCAACTGGAAGTTGAAAAGTTTCAAGATCTGTCTTCATTTTATGTGCAATAAATTGTTAAACTCTACACAATACCCTGCATTTGGAAATTAATCTGCCAAAATATATTTAGTTTAGAGATACTGCATGGAAACAGGCCCTTCAGCCCCGAGTCGACGTTTACTATCGATAGCCCATTTTTCATTCACTCCATCCCCACATTTTGGAGGCAATCATACAGAGGCAAAATAATCTACAAACCCACACATCTTCATGGTGTGAGAGGAATCTGGAGCACCTGCAGTCGCAGGGAGAACATGTAAGCTTAAACAGCATAAACAGCATCCAAGGTCAGGATTGAACCGGTCTCTAACGCTGTGAAGCAGCAACTTTACCAGATGCACCAGTGTGCTGCTTGTAGACTCGAGGCAGTGCAAAGGCTTGTTGCTTTCATTCTCATTAATCTTAACATTTGTTGAAAGGTTTGACCTGCTGCTCATTGCGCACTCTCGAATGGAACTGTGTTGGTTTGCCAGGATTTGTCAAGTACGATCCTCACATTTTTTTGATTTATCCCATGGAAACTCTTCGAAACTATAACATTTTACTAATTAACAACTGACAATACAGCTGCTGAGCTTTTTGTGATTCAGCCAAAAGTGAGCCATAGATCTAAAGATATCATGGGTTGAACAGTAGTAAAATTGATCAGATGTCTACAACCAGGTTTGGAAAGATTATTCAGCGCACTTCTTTGTAAACATCTCTGTGAAGGTTAGTTTAGTTTAGAGATACAGTGTGGAAACAGGCCCTTCGGCCCACCGAGTCCACACCGACCAGCGATCCCTGCACATTAACACTATCCCTCACACACTATTGACCAACAAACCACTTTGGAGTGTAGGAGGAAACCGAAGATCTCGGAGAAAACCCACACGGTCACAGGGAGAACATACAAACTCCATACCCACAGCACCCGTAGTCAGGATCAAACCTAGGACTCTGGCATTGTAAGGCAGTGGTTCTACAGCTGCGCCACCGTGTTGCTCCCTTAAAGATAACTGTTTTTTTGAATTGAATCATTCACCTGGGTTTGTCAAAAATCCTTATGTGCATGTTAGTTTCAGATGAAGCTACACCTGTAACTAAAACCTCAGGAATAATTGTCTACCATTTTCAACGTCAAAGCCATGTCCAACTTCATTCAAGAGCTCTCCCGAGTTTGCCCTGATTCGAACTTGGAGATTTACGGTAATGGCCGCTCGTAGGTACTCGGGGCTCTCGTGGACATTTTTCAACATGTTGAAAAATCTTCACGAGTCTTCCCGAGCTTACCGCGTTGCCTGAGTACCTGCCGTTAGCGTTACGAGCCGCTAAGAGACGTCCCTGAACTCCGACGTACCCGCAACGTTCATTCTACGTGCTTACCACGAGTTTGATTTTTTTTTAAACTCGGGAGAGCACTTGAATGAACTCGTACAGTGGGACAGGGCTTTAAAAGGGAGTGATTCCTACAGATAGCTTTATTGTAGTTACACATGCACCTTTCATTTGGTGGAAGGTGGGCAAATGTCCATGTCAAGCTTGTTTCAGCTTTGACTGTAGTCAGTGTTTATGGCTTTTAAAAGTCACGGTGTGAAATTTTCAATTGCCAATATCCTATGCATGTGGTCCTTGTAGGAGTCATATTATAACTCCGTCTGCAGAATAATGGCAATTGGAAAATAAAGCCAGGCAGTCCAATGACAGCCCTGAGAAAAGACCTTATCAATGGGTCCCCTAAAAACCCTCCAGGCAATCAGATCTGCGCCCATACCATGTACAAAAAGGTCTTCACTTCACACCATTTACTGGCGTCTTTTACTTCTGCTATTTGTACTGACTCTTTCTCCTCATATTTCCCAGGAAGCAGAACAAAGGTAGCAGAGGTAGCCTGTTGGAGCACCTCGGCTAAAGACTGAGGCTGAGGGCAGGAGTATGTGGAAAATGTTGAAGCCAATAGGGTGGCATGGAGGCGCAGCTGTAGAGTTACTGCCTTACAGCGCTTGCTGCGCCAGAGACCCGGGCCGATCCTGATTCGGGAGCTGTTTGTACGTTATCCCCGTGACCTCATGGGTTTTCTCCGAGATCTTTGGTTTCCTCCCACACTCCAATGACATACAGGTTTGGCTTGATACAAGTGTAAATTGTCCCTAGTGTGTGTAGGGCAGTGTTAGTGTGCAGAGATCGCTGGTTGGCACAGACTCTGTGGGCCAAAGGGCCTGTTTCTGCACTGTATCTCTAAACTATCTAAACTAGGTACCCAGCTTCTTTCAGACATGAGAATGTATCCACTCGGGTTCCAACTTTCTGGCCACAGGTAGGATGTTAATGAATGGCTGGAGGTCAGCAAGTGCTTGACTTTTATTCAAGAAGGGCAGCAGGTATACGCCAGGTAATTATGGGGATGGGAAGCTTACACCAATGATTGGTAAGTTATTGGAAGAACTGAGGGACAAGAAGATGAATCCACATTAGGAAAGGCAGGGAGTGATCAAAGATGAGCAGTATGGCTTTGTTAGAGAGGAGATCCGTCTGACCAATTTGACTACATTTTTCAACAAGTGGAAAAAAATGTGTTGAGGGCAGAACAGTGAGATGTAGTCTAAATGTAGTTCAGTGAGGCCTTTTACAAGTCCTGCATGAAAGACTGGTCCAAAAGGTTAGAGCCCTGGGCAAGGTGGCAATTTGGATCTGAAATGGTTTGCAAGTAAGAAGCAGTGGATGATGGTGGAGGGGTATTTTATTGATTTGGCATGTACCACAGCAATTAGTGCTGAGACCCTTCGTGTTTGGCACAGAGATTAATTATTTGTACCCGTGTCTAGTTTATTTCCCATGCAGTGGAGGAGGTTTAAGTTGGACTTGAGTAAGCCATTTAAAACTATGAGGCAATTACGGTAACTAATAATTAACATTTTTCCGTAACTTTGTCCCACGTGTATAAAATATGAGAGAATAGGTTTAATTTAGAGGTAACAGATTTAGTGGGGATTTGAGTTAGCATTTTTTTCCACACAGAGAGTGTTTCTAATCTCGAATGCACTGACTGGGGGGGGGGGGGAGAGGTGGAGGCAGAGACTCATACGCCATTTATGAAATATCTAAATTTGATTTAATATATCTAAATCTAATTTGAGCACTCAAATTGCTAAAGGATAGAAGACTGCAAGCCAAGTACTGGTCAATTAGATTAGTACAGATGGGTACTCAATGGTTAGCATGGATATGAAGGGTCGAAGTACCTGTTTCTCCATTGTGTGACTTTCTGACTATAAAGTGTTCTGCTGCACTCTCTAGAAAATGAGGATAAACTGGGAAAGGAAACCATGATCTAGCCCTGCATGCCCAGCTACAGCTAATAGACCGCGGGCAGCAGAAATGCAACTCCCCACGCATACATCATTGCCATGATTTATTTTTCTCTCTTCATCGACCACAAGCTCCTGCAATTCATGTAGAGCTCCAGACTCTCAATGTAAGCCCAAAGTGCCAAATGATCGTGGTCTATCATCCATTGTGGGAGTTGATAATCCTTGCACAGGATTTTTTGCGCCTTTTTCTTTTTCACACTATTTGGTCCAAATGCCTGCATCCAACAAAATAAAGTTTTGATATTGGTCCTGCATTCTAACCAAATCTGGCAGCTCAACTGAATCAATCTTTCCTTTGCTGCAGTGGAATATGTACAGCTGCAACCCACGGCACCTTCAGACGCCCAGCCCCCAAACAACCCACCCTTTTTCTTTATTTCAGTCATATCAGTGAATTCCACTACACCAATTGGTGTATGTGACAATAAATGAACTTATAAACTTATGAACTTATATCTTCTTGAGTATTCTTGCCAGGAAGACAAGTCACAGAATTAAACAGCCCAGAAACAGGCCCTTCAGCTCATCAGGTCCATGCTGACAAATGTGCATGCATTTTTTTTACTGAACCCCATTTTATTCTCCTTTCATTTCCATCAACTCCCACTCAATTTCATCATTTGTCTACATAAGAGGGGCGATTTACAGTGGCTAATCAAACCAACAAGCCACATGGCGGAGTAGACTTGATGGGCCGAATGACCTAATTCTACTTCTATCACTTATGACCTTTTGGCCTTATGTCTTTGGGTTGTGGGAAGACACTGGCGCATCCAGAGGAAACCCACAAGTTCATGGGAAGAATGTAGAAAGTCCACACATTCCAGAGTAGTGGTCAGGATTGAATTGGGGCAATGGAGATGCAGGGCAGTAGCCCCACCAGCTATGACACTATGCTGCCATATTAGAATAATTCCAATTCTGGCTTCCGGTGGC
The DNA here is from genome assembly GCA_963514005.1 of Raja brachyura. The sequence goes on from OY740781.1 coordinate 167,407,555, forward strand.
GCCATGTTGTGAGAGGGAATCGCGCCAGCTCAGCTCCGCCAAAATCTTTTAAAAAAAGGGGGTAAAGGGGACTGCTAACTGTACTTACCGCAGGAGAACGACTCTGAACGGCTCCGGTTGCGATCGCAAGGTGCGTGACGTCATCAGGCGCGCGACTCTAGTAAGAAATTTAAAATGCAGCGCTCCCCCCCGCCACTGGAAAAAAAGTTACAAGAAGGGAGGTAGGCCTCACCGGAGCCTCGGGCTCGAGTTTGGCTGCCTCCCAAGAAGAAATCTCACTGAAGAAAAGTGAAATGGAGGAACTTGAAAACTCCATGTTAGGTGAGATGAAGAAACTGCTGAAATAAATGAAGAAGGAATATAAAGATGAAATAAAAACTTTAAGAGCAGATATCCTGGTGTTTCATGAAAGAATTAAAGATGAATTAACAAAAGAAGTCATAACGACGGTAACGATCATGATGAATGAATGGAAAGAAAAGGCGGACGCTGAGTTACAAACCCAAATGGCTGAGGTAAACGACAAAGCTGCTGGGATGGAAAAAATAATGGATGCAAAGATAGATCCTATTTTAATCTCACTCGACCAACAAAATGATGCAATTAAAGAACTGACTGAACTTGCTGCATCAAATACTAAGGAGAGAGAGAAGCTCCGCGCCGAGAATAAACGCCTCTCAGAACTACTACACAAAATAAATGAGAAATGTATCAATTTGGAGGGATGTCAAAGACGTAAGAATTTGCGTATAGTAGGATTGAGCGAGGGTCGTGAAGGAAATCAAGACCCGCGAAAATTTGCTGCAAAACACCTAAAGGACATTCTGAATTTGTATCAAGAACCCCTGTTGGGCCGTGCGCACAGGGCTTTAAGACGGGTCCCTGGGAGAGGTGCACCACCAAGACAAATGATTGTAAAGGTGGCTTATGATCACGTTTTCGAAGAAATGATGAAGATAATAATAAGAAAGAAAAATCTGAAATACGAGGGAGATAACCAGTATTTTCAGAGATTACCCAGCGGAAGTGGCTAAGAGAAGATCTTTATTCACAGAAACAAGAGGTATTCTGAGGAATATAAAGGATATAAAGGGTCTTAGATATGGCTTGATGTATCCAGCAACACTGAGAGTAACCTACGATAACAAGGAATACCGTTTCGTTAAGCATACAGAAGCACTGGAATTCGCTCGAAACATACAGAAGAAGGCAGAAGAGGAAGCAGACAAAGAAGCACTGGAGGAAGAAGAAGAAGACTGAACTTTTATCACTGGCCTGCGGTTATGAATTACTCATTGAGAAAGAGGAGGAATAATGGACACGGTTGTAGTTTTGTATTAATTATTAAAAATTTCAATTATTCCTCTAACATAGTATTACTTATTATAATATTAATTATAATAGAAACTAGTAACTAGAAACTAGTAATATGAATAATAGAAATAACTACTAAGTATATAAAGTTAGTACCCCACCCCAATATACACAGCATCCTAGATAGGAGCTGGAACAACTAACATCTTTAAAAAAAACAAACGGAAGTCAATAGATTAATAGCCACGCTAGTGTGGCTTCCACTAATGCACACTACACAATATACAAGTGTAGTTTCTTTTTTTTCTGGGCACTCTACTAACACCCTTTACTTTTTTTTAATTTACATTTTTTATTATGTTTTATATATCAAATATTTGATTTTATATTATATATTATATGAATGCATTTACGATCGATATTATACAATTAGTTTAAGAAGACGTGTATATGAATTATTAAGGATATTAATTTTCATCAAATTGATGTTTGGGTATAATGTTGAGCTGGAGGAGTCGAGAAGGCTACTCCAAAAAAAGCCACCCTAACAGTAAAATGCAAGACATGAATGTGAAGATTGGGGGTGATGGAATTACCTTCTGTAGTTGGAATGTTAAGGGAATTAATGAACCAATTAAAAGGGGAAAGGTGTTAGCTCAGTTGAACAGATTGAAATCAGATGTTACTTTCCTTCAAGAGATTCATCTCAAAAAAGATGCTCAACATAGATTAACAGCTAAATGGATTTCGAAGGTGTATCACTCTTCATTTATACATAAATCTAGAGGAGTTGCAATAATTATTCGTAAAGGTATACCTTTTAAACAAAGTTCTATAATAGAGGATAAGGAGGGTAGATATGTAATAACTACAGGGGAATTATATTCAAAGAAAGTAATTCTTATGAATATATATGCCCCTAATTTTGATAACCCATTATTTTTTAAGAAAATATTTAATAATATCCCTATATCCACTCAATATAATTTAATAATTGGGGGTGATTTAAATTGCACTTTAGATAACTATCTAGACAGATCTTCAACAAAAAGGAAAGCTGCCTCTAAGTCAAGTAAACTTATAAATTCTTTTATTAGCACAGCAAATGTTAAGGATATTTGGAGATTAGATAATCCATCCGGATGAGAATATTCCTTCTTCTCGCCCGTATTTGGAACTTACTCGAGGATAGATTATTTTTTAATAGATTCAAAACTACTCCCATTCATGTATGATGCAAAATATCACAATATTATTATTTCGGATCATGCGCCATTAACATTCAAGATAAAATTAAAAGATATATTTAATAAAACTACTACTTGGAGATTTAATCCCCAGATATTAAAGGACAAGGACTGTTGTGATCACGTGGTGGGACAGATTAAATTATTTTTTGAAACTAATGACAAACCTGAAATTTCACCATTGCTACTTTGGGATACATTTAAAGCATTTATGCGTGGTGCAATAATATCAGCACAAGCATATTTTAATAAAGAAAATCGAAAGACAGAACAAAAGTTAGAAAAGGAGATAAAACAATTAGATAGTGAAAATATAAAACATCCTTCTAAAGTGTTAAGTAATAAAATTGCAATATTAAAATATAGACTAAATAAAATATATTCTAACCAAGTCATTAAACTTTTTCAACAAACCAAACAAGTGCATTTTGAATTCGGAGACAAACCACAAAAATTGTTGGCACGACAACTCAGAAAACTAGATGATGAAAAAATGATACATAGAATTAGATCTGAGCATGGAAATATATTGACTATACCAAAAGACATTAATGACAGATTTCTACAATATTATCAAAATCTTTATTCATCGAAATTAACAGGACAAACAGATGGAATGGAAACATTCCTACAAGAATGTCAAATTAATAGTTTAGATCAGGAAGGTAGACACTTGTTAAATGCTGAAATATCAGTAAAAGATATTGAAGAATCAATTGGTTTGTTAAAGAATGGAAAAGCTGCGAGCCCCGATGGCCTGAGTGCAGAATTTTATAAGAAATTTCAAGATCTGATTTCCCCAATATTACACACAGTGTATAGATATGCATATGAACAAAGAAAATTACCAGAATCTTTAAATGAATCCACAATTACACTCATTCCTAAGGTAGACAACGATTTGGAAGATCCTGGATCATACAGAGCGATTGCTCTTCTAAACACAGACCAAAAAATATTAACTAAAGTTTTATCTCGGAGATTAAGTCTGGTGATCTCTAAATTAATACATTACGATCAAACAGGTTTTATTCCAAAACGTTATTCATCCCATAATCTCAGACGCTTATTTAATATTATATATTCAAAAAGAGTATGGGATACGGAATTAGCAGAAAAAGCATTCGATCAGGTGGAATGGTCATATTTATTTAATATAATGGAAAAGTTTCAATTGGGGGATAGATTTTGTAAATGGGTAAGAATTCTATATTCGAATTCTACTGCAAGAATATTAACTAATCAAATATTATCAGCTAAATTTAAGCTTTTTAGGGGATGTAGACAGGGATGTCCGTTATCGCCTTTATTATTTGCTTTGGTGATAGAGCCTTTGGCAGAAAGAATTAGATCTGAACCTGAAATATATGGTTATAATACTGATACAACAACTAATAAAATATCTTTATATGCAGATGATGTTTTGATTTATGTTACAAAACCGGAAATTAGTATTCCTAAGCTGTTTAATGTTATAACTAAATTTAGTACATTTTCTGGATATAGGATTAATTGGAACAAAAGTGATATTATGCGTATAACTGGAATAAATTTAAATATACTACAACAATATCCACTAAAAATAGTTACAGACAAATTTAAATATTTAGGAATCAACGTATCTAAATCCTATAACTCATTAATTAAATCTAATTATCCTCAACTATTAGATAAACTTAGAAAAAATATTTTATATTGGAAAACACTTCCTATATCTATGATTGGTAGAATAAATGCTATAAAAATGTTTTTTTTACCACAATTGTTATATTTGTTTCAAGCTATTCCTTTTTTCCTCCCGAAAACTTTTTTTAAAAAAATTGATAATATTGTTAATAGTTTTATCTGGGACTATAAAAATCATAGAATAAGTAAAAAACATTTATGCAAATCTAAGATAAATGGAGGATTAGCACTCCCAAATTTCTTATATTATTTCTGGGCAGTCCAGATTAAGAATATGAATTTCTGGTGGGTAAATATGGATCATGAACCAATGTGGTTAAAGATGGAAAAGGAAGATTGTTTACCTTTCAACGTAGGCTTGATTCTCTTTGCGCCAAAGGAAGTACAAAAAAAAATTTATAGGGACAACCCTATAATTTATAATAATAGACGCATTTGGAAACAAATAGTTAAGACTTTACATTTAGATAATCTCTCACTTAGACTACCAATTATGAATAACCCATTATTTAAACCCTCTATATTAGATGGGGGGTTTAGACATTGGGACGATTTAGGAATTAAAAGGATAGAGCACCTTTATAGAAAAGGAAAATTTCTTTTATTTCAGGAGTTACAAGATATCTACGGATTGTCTTCAGATAACTTGTTTAGGTACTTACAAATTAGAGATTATATTAAATCAAATACACAAGATTATAAAAATAAAGAACCAGGATTATTAGATGAACTGTTTAACTTGCACCCAAATACAGAAAAGTTAATAGCTTATATATATAACATTATCCTGGATAGGGAGAATCCAATAACTGAAACATATCGACAAGCATGGGAAAATGAAATAGGATTATCTATAACAAAAGAAAATTGGGAAGAAAGTTTACAACGAATACATCGGTGTTCGTTAAATGCTAGACATACATTGATACAATTTAAAGTATTATATAGATTACATTATTCGAAAACTAAATTAAATAGAATCTTTCCCAATGTTTCCTCTATTTGTGATAAATGTAAGAATTTAGAAGCAAATTTAATACATAGTTTTGTAACATGTCCTAAATTGAATTATTATTGGACAGAAATCTTTAAAGTTATTTCTGAAGTTCTTAGAGTTAAACTGGACCCTGACCCAAAGTTAATAATGTTCGGAATTCCGGATTCAAATTTGGTACTAACAGCAAATCAAAGAAATTTCTTTGATTATTGTTTGATAATAGGGAAAAAAATTATACTGAAATTTTGGAAGGGAACATTATCCCCCACAATTAAAATGTGGGCAGCAGAGATGTTGGAGATGTTACATTTGGAAAGAATTAGATTTGTCCTATTGGACAAATATAATTCCTTCGAACAGATACAGTATTTAGAGAAGTAGCTGTTCTTGGCATCACGGCTCAACGGGTACCCTACGGGATTTGAAGAAAATAATTCATTTTCAAACTAGGATTAATATGCATGTCTCTATTGATATTATTATTTGTAATAGTTTTATTTACAATATATTTTATTGTTTTTCATTTATATATATATATATATATATATATATAATATTTTTTCACCTTTTTGTTTGTTTGTGGTTTTTTTTCCTTTATTTTATTTTTTTCCTTTTCTCTCTTTTCTTATATATAATCAAATTATTATTTAATCACAACTTTATTGATTTATAACTGCTCTATTTTCTTCCTGTCTTTATTTCTAAAAAAATAGAAGATAATAATTATCAATGTGTTATTTGTATAAATACCGAATGAAGCTGATGTTTGTAAACTTGCTTTAAACATTGTAAATTGGTTACGTCTAATAAAAAAATATTTAAAAAAAAAAGAATAATTCCAATTCTTCTTACATTTGAGACTCACGCTGCAATTCCATTTGCTAATTTGTACTTGCTGTACATTAGCTTTACTTGCTGTGCTCCACATAGATACAGTGGCTTGCAAAAATTTTCATCCCCGTTGAACATTTCCACATTTTGTCACATTACAACCACAAACGTAAATGTATTTTATTGGGATTTTATGTGATAGACCAACACAAAGTGGTACATAATTGTGAAGTGGAAGGAAAATTATACATGGTTTCCAAATTTTATTACAAATAAAAAACTGAAAAGTGTGGCGTGCAAAAGTATTCAGCCCCCCTGAGTCAATACTTTGTGGAACCACCTTTCACTGCAATTACAGCTGCAAGTCTTTTGGGATATGTCTCTACCAGCTTTGCACATCTAGAGACTGAAATTTTTGCCTATTCTTCTTTGCAAAATAGCTCAAGCTCAGTCAGATTGGATGGAGAGCGTCTGTGAACAGCAATTTTCAAGTCTTGCCAGAGATTCTCAATTGGATTTAGGTCTGGACTTTGACTGGGCCATTCGAACACATGAATATACTTTAGATCTAAACCATTCCATTGTAGCTGTGGCTGTATGTTTATGGTCATTGTCCTGCTGGAAGGTAAACCTCCGCCCCAGTCGCAAGTCTTTTGCAGACTCCAACAGGTTTTCTTCCAAGATTGCCCTGTATTTGGCTCCATCCATCTTCCCATCAACTCTGACCAGCTTCCCTGTCCCTGCTGAAGAAAAGCATCTTCACAGCATGATGCTGCCACCACCATGTTTTAGAGTGGGGATGGTGTGTTCAGAGTGATGTGCGGTGTTAGTTTTCTGCCACACATAGCGTTTTGCATTTAGGCCAAAAACTTCAATTTTGGACTCATCAGACCAGAGCACCTTCCTCCACATGTTTGCTGTGTCCCCCACATGGCTTGTGGCAAACTGCAAACGGGACTTCTTATGGCTTTGTTTCAACAATGGCTTTCTTCTTCCATAAAGGCCCGATTTGTGGAGTGCACGACTAATAGTTGTCCTGTGGATAGATTCTCCCACCTGAGCTGTGGATCTCTGCAGCTCCTCCTGTTACCATGGGCCTCTTGGCTGCTTCTCTGATCAATGCTCTCCTTGCCCGCCTGTCAGTTTAGGTGGACGGCCATGTCTTGGTAGGTTTGCAGTTGTGCCATACTCTTTCCATTTTCGGGTGATGGATTGAACAGTGCTCTGTGAGATGTTCAAAGCTTGGGATATTTTTTTATAACCTATCCCTGCTTTAAACTTCTCCACAACTTTATCCCTGACCTGTCTGGTGTGTTCCTTGGGCTTCATGATGCTGTTTGTTCACTAATGTTCTCTAACAAACCTCTGAGGTCTTCACAGAACAGCTGTATTTATACTGAGATTAGATTACACACAAGTGGACTCTATTTATTAATTAGGTGTCTTCTGAAGGCAATTAGTTACACTGGATTTTATTTAGGGGTATCAGAGTAAAGGGGGCTGAATACTTTTCCACACCACACTTTTCAGTTTTTTATTTGTAAAAAAAAATTGAAAACGATGTATCATTTTCCTTTCCACTTCACAATTATGCGCCACTTTGTGTTGGTCTATCACATAAAATCCCAATAAAATACATTTACGTTTGTGGTTGTAATGTGACAAAATGTGGAAAACTTCAAAGGGTATGAAAACTTTTGCAAGTCACTGTATATGCATTCCAAACCCATTGGACCACTTGGCCTTCACCTGGGAATGGACCTCACGGTTCATGCATTGTTTCCATTGACTTAACGAAAGCTGTGATCGAGGACAGTCAAAAGCCCATAACTTTCATAAAAATGAAGAGAAGTGAAAGAAATGTTCAGTTATTATAGATTGAAGCATTCTGAAACAAATATGAAACAATCCTTCAATTTGGCCTATAAATTCATAACAATGAGATTTTAAAATCATGTTATATTGTGAATTCTTGTGTGAATGTTCGGACACTTAGGCTTTTTAAAAAATGTTAATATTTTCTTAAGAAATAGATATTTAGATCTAGTAATTGAATTTTGTAATTAGCTACAATTGGGTAACTAACTAATGATATGCTTTAATTTCAGGTCATCGAAGTAAGATTGTTTCATATTTGCTACAGATTTTTGGCTGTTGAGTCGAGCAACTACTCGTGGATAAAAACAGTTTTTATGTCTGGCTGTGGCAGCTTTGACAGTCCGGAGTCAATTCAAAGTGAATCAAAGAGTTTGTGGCCAGGGTGAGAGGGGTCAGAGATGATCTTGCCCGCTCGCTTCCTGGCCCTTGCAGTGTACAGTTCATCAATGGAGGGAAGGTTGCAGCTAATAACCTTCTCAGCTGATCGGACGATTCGCTGCAGCCTCCAGGTGTCGTGCTTGGTGGCTGAGCCAAACCAGACCATGATGGAGAAGGTGAGAACAGACTCTATGATGGCCGTGTAGAATTGGACCATCATTGCCTGTGGCAGATTGTTATTCCTCAGCTGCCGCAGGAAGCACATCCTCTGTTGTGCCTTTTTGACTGTGGAGTTGATGGTAGCCCCCCACTTAGGGTCCTTGGAGATGAAAGTTCCCAGGGACTGAAAAGACTCCACAGATATGACTGTGGTGTTGTTGATGGTGAGTGGGGTGATGGGAGGGGGAGTTCTCCTAAAGTCTACAATCAATTCCACTGTCTTAAGAGCATTGAGCTCTAGGTTGTTGCTGCAGCACCAGGACGCCATCTGTGACACTTCCTCTGTAGGCAGATTCCTCCCCATCCTGGATCAGTCCAATCAGGGTTGTGTCATTCGCAAACTTGAGAAGCTTGACAGAGGTGTCTGTGGAGGTGCAGTCGTTGGTGTAGAGAGAGTAGAGGAGAGGGGAGAGTACGCAGCCTTGCGATGCTCCTATGCTGAACATAGGCGACATTTCGGGTCAGGTCCCTTCTTCCGACGTCACCCATTCATGGTCTCCAGAGATGTTGCTTGACCCACCCTGTTACTCCAGCATTTTATGAAGAATCGGCTGTTCCATTCCTCCCAGAGAATGTTCTATCCAAACAGCATCTGCAGCACCAGTCTATCCTCTGAATTATCAAATCACCTTTTATTACAGTATTTTGTAAAAACACCATGCTATGCAACATTGTGTGCGATGCCATCCATTAGACTGCAATCTTTGGATTGTGAGCACCATATTTTTGCTTTTCTACATTGCACTTTGTTCAATCATCTTTTAATGATCTTAGCTGGTGGTTTTACAAGCTGATGGTTCACATTTATATTCTGCAGCAATCATAGAGAAAACAAGTCTCATTAATACCACACCGATATGGTACAGTGTAATGCTGCTTAGTAATCACTGTTCTCACGTTGATGATTCACTTCTCTGAATTGCAATGGAATTCAATTCCTGGAACTACTTACGTCCATCTCCCATGTCGTGGGATTGTGTGGTATTGTTTTTAATAATATGCAAGTTGCAGCCTGAGAATGTGAGACTACTCAGAATTGATCAATGCTTCAGCAAAATAACACGATTTAAATTGGCGCTGAGTGAACAATAATTCCCTGCTCACTGACAACAACATTTACAATTCACCATAGATCCTGCAAATGACCCTAAGATTTTTATTTTTGTAAACAATTGCATGATGAGACAATATTCCATATTCCACTGTGTAGGAAGGAACAGCAGACGCTGGTTTAAACCAAAGATAGGCACAAAAAGATGGAATAGCTCAGCAGGACAGGCAGCATCTCTGGCGAGAAGGAATTAGTGAAGTTTCAGGTCAAGACCTTTCTTCAGTCGAGACCCAACATCACTATGGTATTACACACGTGTTAAGGTATTCTGCAGAGTGGCATAGGTCTTGCATCTGAAAACATGAACAGAGGACTATCCAGACAGCCTTGACCCACTGCCGTTTGCTTACCGTTGCAACAGATCCTTAGCAAATGGAATTTCCCTGGCCCAAAACTCATCCCTGGAACACCTGGATAACAAGCACGCCTACGCCAACCTTCTAATAATTGACTATAGCTCACCCTTCGAAACCATAATTGCATCCAAACTCATCTCCAAACCCCTGGATCTTTGAGTCAGCACCCCCTTCTAACACTGGTCCCTTTACTTTCTGACCAACAGACCACAATCAGTGAGGATAGGTGACAAGACGTCCTCCACTATCATTCACAGCATCGGTGCTCTGCAGGGGTGTGTTCTCAGTCCCCTAATATACTCCCTATACACTCACAAATATGCAACATTTTTCTGCCCTAACTCCATCTACAAATTTGCAAATGACCAGAGTGGTGGATCGGATCAAACACGATGATTAGACAGAGTACAGGAAGGAGATGGAGCTTAGTAACACGGTGTCAATACAACAACCTCATTGTCAGGAAGCTGAAGGAGCTGGTGGAGGTGCTGCCTTGAAGCAGTAGCCAAAAATAAATCACACCAATTTCTTGGAGACTGAGGAAATTCAGCATGTCTCCAGTGACTCTTAACAAGCTTCTACAAATGGACTATAGAAAGTAATCTATCGGGTTGCATCACAACTTGGTTTGGGAACTGCTCTGCCCAAGACCGCAAAAAAAATTGCAGTGAGTTGTGGATGCAACCGAATAAATCACACAGACCTGACTCCCCACCATTGACTCCATCTACACTTCACGCTGCCTCAGTAAAATACCCAACATAATCAAGGACCTTTCTCACTCTGGTCATTCCTCTTCTTCCTGCTCTCGTCGGGCAAAAACTACCAAAGATTGAAATCGCATACCATCAGAATCAGAGACAGCATCTTCCCTGCTGTTATCGGACCTCTCATGGTCCTCTACAGCTAGGGCACAGAGCTGATTTTCCAACCTTCCTCATTGCGGACATTGAACTTTTTCTCTGGAACTATGATGCTCCAATACTTAGAAACTATATTCTGCACTCTGGTATCTCTCACTTTGCTCTACCTTATGTACGTGTGTGTGGCTTGATTGTATTCATGAATAGCATTATCTGATTTGATTGGATAGCAAGCAAGCAAAAGCTTTTCACTGCACCTTGGTACACATGACAATAATAAACCTAAACCTCGGAAGTCTAATTCTTGTATGGAGAGTGGAAATGGTAGAGGAAATGTGTCGGGTAGAAGATTGGAAAGTGGGTGCTGGAGATGGTCTGCGGAGAAGACTGGTCTTAGGGGAGGAGGAGATCATCCTATAAATGGACGCAAAAGGCTGGAGTAACTCAGCGGTTCAGGCAGCATCTCTGGAGGAAAGGAATAGGCGACGTTTTGGGTCGAGACCCTTCTTCAAACGCAGGGGAAAGAGAAACATAGATAGTACTTAGGAGAAATGAATGGAAGATATGCAAAATGCAACAATAATGAAGGAAATGTAGGGCACACAATAGGCCATTTCTGGCTGTGGGAAAAGTGACAACGAGTAAACAGACAGAACCAAACAATGGCCAATTGTCTGACCCACATTTCCTTAATGATTGTTGCTTTTTACATATATTCTCCCATTCATTTCTCCTAAGTACCATCTATATCTCTCTTTCCCTTCCGTCTGAAGAAGGGTCTCGACCTGAAACATCACCTATTTCATATTCCTCAGAGATGCTGCTTGACCCGCTGTGTTACTCCAGCCTTTTGTGTCTGTTTTCATTTTAAACCAGCATCTGCAGTTCCTCCCTACACATCCTATAAGTGGAGGTTAGCGATGGGAGTGGGGAGGGATGATCAGGATGGAGATAATTAGTGGAGTCAGGCAGATGATTTGGAGGCATGAGGACAATGAGACAAGTGCATTTGATGCTTATGGGGGATATCAAGAACGATGAGAGATAGGAACCTACCTGAAGAAAAGTAGGTGACCAGAACTCCACAGCAGTGGGCCAGGTCTGGTCCAGTTTACCAATATAAATGCTACTGCAGATGTTACCCCTCCAATTCAGATTTGCCTCAGTGTTCCTCAGTCTTTGCATGCACAATTGGATTTTGCTCAAGGGACATTAAGCAATTATGGTTCACCATTTGATAGCACTGAAAATACTCAATGGTCTCTTGTGTAAGTAAGTCACGTCCCTGAAAAACTTTGACTGAATATTTGGAGCAGCACGACAGTGCACGAAGTTCCATTGCAAAGCACATAAAAATGTTACACTATGAAATAAAACTCCTAGCTCATTTTACCAAATATGTAGTGTTAGAAAGCACACGTCTGTTTTGAAAATAGATGGCTGTTTCAGTTACAGCATTTCATTGGCACTTTGTGAAACTGATAACAACTATTATCGGCCTTTATGACAGCTGTTCAGTAACTGCTCAGTGCTGTCCTCAGTAGGGTGGCACAGTGGTGCAGCGGTAGAGTTGCTGCCTTACTGTGCCAGAGACCCGGGTTCGATCCCGACTACGGGTGCTGCCTGTACGGAGTTTGCACGTTCTCCCTGTGACTTGCGTGTGTTTTCTTCGGGATATCCAGTTTCCTCCCACAGTCCAAAGAGGTACAGGCTTATAGTTAATTGGCTTTGTATAATTCTAAATTGTCCCTAATGTGTGTGGGATAGTGTAAGTGTGCGGGGATTGCTGGATGGGCCAAAGAGCCTGTTTCTGTGCTGTGTCTCTAATGCTGAAATGAAGAATATCTGGGACAACCTCGTTCTACTGGGTCACCACACAACAGAGGAACTGGAACATGCTCTTGATGTGAGGAAGTTGTCATTCCTGCTCTTACCCACCCCTAAATTAAACATAGACCTGCCTGTGGTCGCCTGTTTGGCTGGATGGCTGGTTCAACTAGGCAGTTTGCACAACCGTGCACATAACCGTGTTCACTGCATTCAGTGTTATTTACAGCATAGCATCTAAGATAGCACATATAAAATTCTTAAGGGATTGGACAGGCTAGATGCTGGAAAAATGTTCCCAATGTTAGAGGTCCAGAACCAGGTGTCACAGTTTAACAATAAGGGGTCGGCCATTTTGGACTGAAATGAGGAAAAACTTTTTTACCCAGAGTTGTGAATCTGTGAAAATCTCTGCCACAGAACGCAGTGGAGGCTAATTCATTGGATGTTTTCAAGAGAGTTAGATATAGCTCAGGGCTAACGGAATCAAGGGAAATGAGGAGAAAGCAGGAACTGGGTACTGATTCTGGATAATCAGCCATGATCATATTGAATGGTGGTGCTGGCTCGAAGGGTCGAATGGCCTACTCCTGCATTTTCTATGTTCACCATTTTTTATGTTTCTATACTTCTAAGATGTTATTTTATTTCCTTAAGCTAGTTGTAGTGACTGGTTGCTCCAGTCACACACCATGTTAGGCCCATTATCTGATTTTTTATGTTTCTATGCTTCTAAGATGTTATTTTATTTCCTTAAGCCAGTTGTAGTGACTGGTTGCTACAGTCACACACCATGTTAGGCCCATTATCTGATTTGATTGGTTAGCATGCAAAACAATTAATTTTATTGTACCTCGGTACACGTGACAATAACAGATCTAAACCTAAATCTAGATACTGGTTTCTGCAGCCAGAGGGCGATGATTCATTCTGAGGCCCTGTCATCATGTTTCTCCTGGGCCAAAGGCATTGAAATCCAACCCTAAAGACTAAAGCATTTCTTTCTAAAATACATTATTAAGTTTTTTTGTATTTACATGTCTCAGCAATCATTCACAAATGATTTTTTGGACCAAGACTCTCCAGTTACATGGCAAATTATTAATGAACTGCTGAAGTGAAAATTGAAAATCTGCATGAGCAGAACTCTCAGGAGAGATAGTCATCTGTAACATGCATTATGCTCTACCTCTCAAATTCAGATCCATTTAATTAAATGTAACTACATTTCATGAACTGAACATTTGATACTCTATAAGCAAACTGAGGATTCATTTTTACACAATTATATCAGCAGTAAAGGCTCAGCTCAGACCATATCTGATTGTACTTTCTCCTGCTTTAATTTCAGTGTAGTCATAAATTGGGGTGTCCTTAATTCTTACCGAGCTGGGCGAGTATTATTGTTTTATTTTAGAAACATAGATACATACAAATTAGGTGCAGGAGTAGGCCATTCGGCCCTTCGAGCCTGCACCGCCATTCAATATGATCACGGCTGATCATCCAACTCAGTATCCCGTACCTGCCTTCTCTCCATACCTTCTGATCCCCTTAGCCACAAGGGCCACATCTAACTCCCTCTTAAATATAGCCAATGAACTGGCCTCAACTACCCTCTGTGGCGGAGAGTTCCAAAGACTCACCACTCTGTGTGTGAAAAAAGTCTTTCTCATCTTGGTCTTAAAGGATTCCCCCCTTATCCTTAAGCTGTGACCCCTTGTCCTGGACTTCCCCGACATCGGGAACAATCTTCCCGCATCTAGCCTGTCCAACCCCTTAAGAATTTTGAAAGTTTCTATAAGATCCCCTCCCAATCTCCTAAATTCTAGAGAGTATAAACAGAGTTTATCCAGTCTTTCTTCATAAGACAGTCCTGACATCCCAGGAATCTGTCTGGTGAACCTTCTCTGCACTCCCTCTATGGCAATAATGTCCTTCCTCAGATTTGGAGACCAAAACTGTACGCAAAACTCCAGGTGTGGTCTCACCAAGACCCTGTACAACTGAAGTAGAAACTCCCTGCTCCTATACGCAAATCCTTTTGCTATGAAAGCTAACATACCATTCGCTTTCTTCACTGCCTGCTGCACCTGCATGCCTACTTTCAACGACTGGTGTACCATGACACCCAGGTCTTGCTGCATCTCCCCTTTTCCTAATCGGCCACCATTTAGATAATAGTCTGCTTTCCTGTTTTTGCCACCAAAGTGGATAACCTCGCATTTATCCACATTATACTGCATCTGCCAAACATTTGCCCACTCACCCAGCCTATCCAAGTCACCTTGCAGTCTCCTAGCATCCTCCTCACAGCTACCTCTGCCCCCCAGCTTAGTGTCTTCCACAAACTTGGAGATATTGCCTTCAATTCCCTCAAGCAGATCATTAATATATATTGTAAATAGCTGGGGTCCCAACACTGAGCCTTGCGGTACCCCACTAGTCACTGCCTGCCTTTGTGAAAAGGACTTGTTTACTCCTACTCTTTGCCAGCCAGTTCTCTATCCACATCAATACTGAACCCCCAATGCTGTATGCTTTAAGTTTGTATACTAATCTCTTATGTGGGCCTTGTCGAAAGCCTTCTGGAAGTCCAGATACACCACATGCCCTGGTTCTCCCTTATCCACGCTACTAGTTACATCCTCGAAAAATTGCACAAGATTTGTCAGACATGATTTACCTTTCGTAAATCCATGCTGACTTTGTCCAATGATTTCACCACTTTCCATCTTTAATAACTGACTCTAGCAGTTTCCCCACTACCGATATTAGACTAACTGGTCTGTAATTCCCCGTTTTCTCTCTCCCTCCCTTCTTAAAAAGAGGGGTTACGTTTGCTACCCGCCAATCCTCAGGAACTACTCCAGAATCTAAAGAATTTTGAAAGATTATCACTAATGCATCCACTATTTCCGGAGCTACTTCCTTAAGTACTCTGGGATGCAGCCTATCTGGCCCTGGGGATTTATCGGCCTTTAATCCATTCAATTTACCCAACACCTCTTCCCGACTAACCTGGATTTCACTCAATTCCTCCTTTGATCCGCGGTCCCCTGCTATTTCCGGCAGATTATTTATGTCTTCCTTAGTGAAGACGGAACCAAAGTAGTTATTCAATTGGTCCACCATATCCTTGTTCCCCATGATCAACTCACCTGTTTCTGACTGCAAGGGACCTACATTTGTTTGAACTAATCTCTTTCTTTTCACATATCTATAAAAACTTTTGCAGTCAGTTTTTATGTTCCGTGCCAGTTTTCTTTCATAATCTATTTTTCCTTTCCTAATTAAGTCCTTTGACCTCCTCTGCTGGTCTCTGAATTTCTCCCAGTCCTCTGGTATGCTGCTTTTTCTGGCTACTTTGTACGCATCATCCTTTGCTTTGATACTATCCCTGATTTCCCTTGTTATCCACGGATGCACTACCTTCCCTGATTTATTCTTTTGCCAAACTGGGATGAACAATTTTTGTAGTTCATCCATGCAGTCTTTAAATGTCTTCCATTGCATATCCACCATCAACCGTTTTAGAATTAATTGCCAGTCAATCTTGGCCAATTCACGTCTCATACCCTCAAATTTACCTTTCTTTAAGTTCAGAATCATTGTTTCTGAATTAACAATGTCACTCTCCATCCTAATGAAGAACTCAACCATATTATGGTCACTCTTGCCCAAGGGGGCACGTACAACAAGACTGCTAACTACCCCTTCCTCATTACTCAATACCCAGTCTAAAATAGCCTGCTCCCTCGTTGGTTCCTCTACATGTTGATTTAGATAACTATCCCGCATACATTCCATAAAATCCTCTTCCTCAGCACCCCTGCCAATTTGATTCACCCAATCTATATGTAGATTGAAGTCACCCATTATAACTGTTTTGCCTTTGTCGCACGCATTTCTAATTTCCTGTTTGAAACCATCCCCAACTTCACTACTACTGTTAGGTGGCCTGTACACAATTGGCAAAAAATCCCAATCATCATTATAAATATCCATGTGTCTTTAAATAGCACAGCAGTGATGATACTACTGTATAATAATCTGTTGGCCAAGACTAACAATGTAGATCATATTTCTGAAATTTCCAAGATAGCAGTTTGAAATTGGAAATTAAAGGTACAAAAAGTGAGCGCAGAGGAGTTAGATTGTGCTAATAACACACTGATGTCCTGAAGAGGAATTTGATAAGCTTTCATGATCTAGCTGCATTTCACCCCCATTGCTCATTGCAATTCAGTAAAAGATAAGCAATAGAAGAATATCTATCACTGTAATTTAGAAGGATGAGAGGAGATCTTATAGAAACATATACAATTCATAAGGGATTGGACAGGCTACAGGCAGGAAAAATGTTCCCCATTTTGGGGGAATCCAGAACCAGAGGTCGCGGTTTAAGAATAAGGGATAGGCCATTTAGGACTGAGATGAGGAAAAACGTTTTCACCCAGAGAGCTGTGAATCTGTGGAATTCTCTGCCACAGAAGGCAGTGGAGGCCAATTCACAGGATTTCAAGAGAGAGTTAGCTCTTAGGGCTAATGGAATCAAGCGATATGGGGGAAAAAGCAGGAACGGGGCACTGTTTTTCCATGATCAGCCATGATCATATTGAATGGCGGTGCTAACTCGAAGGGCCGAATGGCCTACTCCTGCACCTATTTTCTATGTTTCTATGTTACAATATCTCCTGAGGACAATAATGGACTAAAAAAAACATGTGTCTCTTACCAGTAACACCCACGACCCAAGAATTAACAAAATATTAAGCAAATTACAGGAGGGCAAGAATCATCTTAAATCCATAGATATACCATTTACATTACTGACAAGATTTCAGACATGCACACATCCCAATCTAACAGGTTGATAGCTTGCATTTACATTGAGTCAGAAAATTGCATAATTTGTAACAGTTATTCATCAGAAACAATTCACGCAAATTGGATTATTTGTTCAGTAATTGCGATCAATGTCTGTTTATCCA
The DNA here is from genome assembly GCA_963514005.1 of Raja brachyura. The sequence continues at coordinate 167,425,256 of OY740781.1, forward strand.
TTGTTTATTGACCTCATATTTGACATGCAACATCGAGGGAACTGCACAACAAATTCCAACTGGAATTATTTTTCATTATGAGTCTCATTTAACAACTAATCAAATCTATCTAGATCAACGTTTCTCAACCATTTTACCCTTGCGGAACCATTGAAATAATTTTCATGTGTCAGGGAACCACTACATAAAAAATATTATACATCTTTATTAATCTCTTTCTTTCTCTTTCATAAACTTAAAGTTCATAAGGCAAACATAAGGAAGCACAGACAGGACTGATGGAGACCGTGCATGCATCTGCACTCGAGTGAGTCACTTGATGATACACAAATCTGTCACGTACAGCTCCTCACATACTGACCACTAAAGGCAGTTTCACACCGGCGGCGTATAGACATTGCTAAATATAATCCCTATGATTATTATACTTTTAAATTATATTACAGGTTGAAGACTTTATTAGAATACCCAAGAATTTTCCAAGAATATGCCGTACGTGTATAATAAAATTACAAACACGAAATGAAACACAAAAATAATTTTAAAATTCATTTTTACCCATTTTGTCAGGTGATCTGCCTATAATTAACCTATTCATCACAATTTTTCCCGGAACTCCTGGCAACCTCTCGTGGAACCGTAGCGTTCCGGGCAACCCCGGTTGAGAAACGCTGATTTAGATGGAAGGTGCAAGTAAAATAAATCATTATAAAACATGTTTGGAGCCTTATGGGCCTGTCACACATGGGCGATTTTTCAGGCGTCTAAATGGAACACACACACAGACACACACAAACACATTGCTTCCTTCACCAGCTCGTTATGCAGGCGGGGGGCAGGGCAAGCGGGGGGCGTGCTCTCTGAGTGGAATTCACACGGCGGAAAGCCATTATGATGCAGTAACACCGCGATGAACAGGAAGGTTGGCGCTGTAATTAAGAAGCTAAAAAGCACAACATGGTGAAAAATTTGCGGAGACCATAATGAGGCCGCGACTAGTTCCCAGAATGCGGGAACTCCTCATAACGATGAAGGCGACTCCCCAGCAACCACCCGCGAACATGTAGCGACCATGTGGCGACTGCATAGCCTCCTGCAGTCAGCTAAAATGTCGCCTACGTGGGACAGGCCCATTATTGCAATTTACAGACACCCACACAAAATTTCTGAATTTTGACATATTTTGACATATTTTATTTTTCTCTCTGTTTCTCTCTCTTTAAAAAAAATAAAAAATTATTAGAGACAAAATGATTCATTTGATAATATTAATAAAGTACAATTGTTGCACACGAAATATTACTATCATAATATGTGTTTGCTAATGTACTGCTTACCTTAATAAAAATATATATATTAAAATTTCTGAATTGTAAAATTCAATTGATTTAAGAAATGTATGAACTTTAGAATCATATTTAAATCAGAATTCATTTATTTTAGAACAAATCTTTGCTTAGCAAGATATTGGCCTGCAGGTATAAATTCTAATGGTTGGCAGGACAAAAGTGAAACAGATACTTGCCTCTGGATTTTCTACCATGCACAAAAGCCTTTCCGAGCATCTGCCACGTAGGTTTGTACAAGTCATCCAAGTCAAGTTGCCATCGCTCTGGTTCCAAGTACTTGATCAGCTCTTCAACTGTATCAAAGCCTGCAACAGCCTCGTTTAAGTTATCCAAGGACAGAGAAGGTGGTGGTACTGTTGGGCTTTCAAAGTGGGCCTGTTATTAAAATCAAATGGAATACAATGATTAGAAGCATACATTTATGTAACATTGAACTGATATTGTTAAAATAAGGTTTTTAAAGTATATGTTAAAGGAAATAGAAGAATTAATAGATATTGTTGAGTTACAATCCAATAAACAAGATATTGCACTAAACTCCTGTTTTTAAAATGTCAACTTTACAATTTCCTCTGTGTTTTTCCAATGTTTTTATTCACTTTGGGTGCAATCATCAATCCAGCTTCCAATTATATTCAAAAGTGGAACTGTTTTTCAAAGTGACGTTTAAGCTAGTTTACATAACCAAAACCATAAAATCTTCCATGACCCAGTGTAATCGGGTAGTATTTTAAACAGCATTCATTATTTACCTTCCCTCAAATATATTCTTCAATATGTCTAAGAGGGAGTCTGGTTCTGTTTGATTAAATCGGATTATAACACAAGTAAGAATTTATACATAGTGTCTAGACAACCACTTGTGAATAAACCAATTTTGACAAAAAATTATTTTCATTAATATTCACAAACATTTGCAAGATTCATTGCTATATGGTAGTCAGGTTCATAGTAAACAGTGTTCTTAATATTTGAATACTTTTGCCAGGTGCCAAGTAATGTTTTTGTGTATGAAATTTCAGAGCCACGTAAAAGTGCCACAATTTGCAAAGAATATTAAATTGTTTAAATTGATCGGAGATTCAAAACCATTTTGGGGGGTTTCAGGAAGGGAACTGATATTCACCCTCGGTAAACACAAAAAATCCAGCCAGCTACGAAACCTATGCTGGGGGTTGTATCAAATGTTGGGGCTGTTTGTTCAACAAAGACTCTTTCACCTAGATGGGCAAACATGTACAGTATAAACCAATTACTTAACCCGTCACACATGCAGAGTTACAGTGATGTAGCAACATCAGTACCATGAGTTCAGAATGTATACAATTTGAGTCCCTGAATGCCAACATTTGCAGGACGCATGGAAGCTCTGATGGTTCTGTGTTGGCTTAGGGAAACGTTCAAAGAGCAAAGAATGACGGAATGAGTTGAAGCTTTACCCAGATTCCTAACCACCTCAGGATAAAGTCTTTCTTAGGTTCATATTCTTTATGCCTCAAGGTCCTCTCACAGTTCCTTATCCCCCACCAGTTCTCTAGAACCTAACCTCGCACCAATAAGGCTGCACCTTGCGGTTTACTTATTCCACTAGTCACAGGCCCTACCTTCCAAATGGTTGTGGTAATTTACCCAGTTATCACATCCCAGGAGGTTATATTCTCACCCAGATCCTAATTCCCCCATTGTTCAATGTTCTCACCCTCATCTTGTCACACGTTCCTCTCGCCAATTATGGTCCTCCCACAAAACTTTATTGCCCACCAGTCTAGTGCTTTCTCAGGTGCTTATCTCTCATTAATTAATATTTCCTTCCAGGTGCTTCAAAACCTAAGTTAACCATGTCCCACCTGGTAAGGTTCTTTCCCCCACCCCCAATTGGTTCTTAATTGACAGTAATTAAGGTGCTGTCCATCACACTATCTCCCACCAATGTTGGCAAATATCTTCTGCTAGATAAGGCTTTCTCCCACATTATCATCTTCCACCAATTAAGATGCACCTCTGGTTCTTAAACCGAACCGCTAAGATGCTTTCAAAGTCATTATCTCCTCCTGACTAATTGTTTCCTCTGGTCCCTTATCCCCTTCTAATTAATGTCCTTTCCCAGTTGCATACTTTTAATGGGCTTATAAAGTACTCTTCCAAGACCCAATCTGTCATGATAATGTCCCCTCCTAGGATCTTTTCTCAAGCCAGGAATCCAGTCTTTATATTCGCTGTGTAAAGGTACTCTTATGGATGCTTTTCTCCGATGAGTTAATTTCCGCTCCCAGGACCTGCCATCTCACTCGTTAATGTCCTATTGCGGGATCCTAGCATTCCAAAATGCAACATCGCGTCACAATCTTTATATTCTAGTGATTATCTTTATTTTCTAGTGACACACTGGCACTTTCAGCAACAGACTGGTTCCACCAAGATGCAGCACAGTACGCCACATGAGATCATTTTTATCTGTGGCTACCAAATGGTAAACTCCTCCCCCCTTCTGTCATGGGGTAGAATGGTTCCCCTTCCTGCCCCTCCCCAATCCTTGCACAAACCCAATTCTGGACTTTCCATCCATCGTTTTAATTTCATGTTTCATGTATCTTGTTGTCTTGTATGACTGTTGGCAGATCAATTTCCCTCCTGCGATAAATAAAGATCCATAGTATTATATTGTATCGTGTTGTATGATACGACTATCCTCTGCCAGGACCACATCTCCCTGCAATTACTGGTTTAACCCAGGTCCTCGTCTCCAGAGAGTTATTATCTTCTCCGAGCTGCACATACCCCAGAGGTTATTGTCCTCTCCCAGGTCCTTATCTTCCAACAGTTATTGACCTTTCCCATGTTCGTATCATCAAGTTGTGGTCCGTTCCTAATTCTAACTTCCCACCAGTTAAAGTGCTTTTCAAGTTCCTTATTTCCCACCTGCTAAGCTCCATTCCCTGCAGTTTATCTCCATTGTGTCAAGATATTCTTTGACTTACTTACATTTGAAATGTTAAGATTCACTCTCAAATCTTCCCCCATCCCAAGGTTACAAGCACGCCAACAGTTCAGCTGCTTTCCCAATGTTTTATTTCCCACCAGTTAATCTTTTAGTTTAGAGATACAGCCCCTTCGGCCCACCGGGTCCGCACCGACAAAATATTGGCCATCACACAGAAAGTACTGAGTGTGACTGACCTGTCTGGATGTGATGAGTGTGGTAATGCAAGTGTTGATGTTTGCAACCCAGCACTTTGTCATCTCTAACAACAATTTGGCTCGGGGGACAAAATGTGAGAGCTCCAAATTTGGTGATGATACTAAATTAGGTGGGGTTATGAGTATGAAAACAAAGTTGTCATTTGAACGAGATACAGCCGAGGTGAGTCAGCAAGCCAGTCATGGCAGCTGGAATATAAAGTGAAAAAATGTGATGGAATGGTACAGGTGGCACGGTGGCGCAGCGTTAGAGGTGCCATCTTACAGCACCAGAGACCCGGGTTCAATCCTGACTACGGGTGCTGTCTGTACGGAGTTTGTACGTTCTCCCTGTGACCGCTTGTGTTTTCCCAGGGTGCTCCCAGAGTCTTCCTCCCACACCCCAAAGACGTACGGGTTTGTAGGTTAATTGGGTTTGGTAAAAATTATAAATACTAGTGTAACGAGGACAGCTGGTCAGCGTGGACTCGGTGGGCTGCATGGCCTGTTTCCGCACTGTATATCTAAACTAAACTACTCACTTTGGTGCAAAAAAGAGAAAACAAGAATGTTTTTTCTAAAGCTAAGATAAATAAAGTGATGTGATTATTCAAAGTTGCCCTCATATGCAACTCACTGAAAGCCTACGTATAGGTGGTGCAAGCACTTAGAGAGACAAATGGGATGTTGACATTTATTATAAGAATTTAGAATCAGGAGGTAAAATATCTATCTGCAATTAAGGTCATAAGAAATAGGAGTCTACTCTGCCATTCAATCATAGCTGATCTATCCCTCCCTCCTAACCCCATTCTCCTGCCTTCTCCTCCATAACAATAGACACCAGACAACAGGTGCAGGAGTAGGACATTCGGCCCTTCAAGCCATTCACTGTGAACATGGCTGATCATCCACATTCGTACCCCGTTCCTACCCTCTCCCCATATCCCTTGACACCACTATCTTTAAGAGGTCTATCTAACTTTCTCTTGAAAGCATCCAAAGAATTGGCCTCCATAGAATCATAGAAAATAGGTGCAGGAGTAGGCCATTCGGCCCTTCGAGCCTGCACCGCCATTCAATATCATCATGGCTGATCATCCAACTCAGTATCCTCTACCTGCCTTCTCTCCATACCCCCTGATCCCTTTAGCCACAAGGGCCACATCTAGCTCCCTCTGAAATATAGCCAATGAACTGGCCTCAACTACCTTCTGTGGCAGAGAATTCCACAGACTAACCACTCTCTCTGTGTGAAAAAAGATCTTCTCATCTCGGTCCTAAAAGACTTCCCCCCCCTTATCCTTAAACTGTGACCCCTTGTTCCGGAGTTCCCCAACATCGGGAACAATCTTCCTGTATCTAGCCTGTCCAACCCCTTAAGAATTTTGTAAGCCTCTATAAGATGCCCCCTCAATCTCCTAAATTCCAGCGAGTACAAGCCGAGTCTATCCAGTCTTTCTTCATATGGAAGTCCTGCCATCCCAGGAATCAGTCTGGTGAACCTTCTCTGTACTCCCTCTATGGAATGAATGTCTTTCCTCAGATTAAGAGACCAGAACTGTACGCAATTGTACTCCACTGCCTCTGAGGCAGAGATTTCCACAGATTCACGACTCTCCGGATGAAAAGGTTTTTCCTCATCTCCATTCTAAATGGCCTACCCCTTATTGTTAAGTACACCTGTACTAATCAAGAATCTATCTATCTCTGCCTTAAAAATATTCACTGACTTGGCCTTCACAGCCTTCTGTGGCAAAGTATCCCACAGATTCACCACCCTCTAAATAAATACATATCTCCTCATCCTAAAAGAATGTTCTTTAATTCTGAGGCTATGACTTCTAGTCCTCTCCACATCCACTCTATCCAAGCTTTTCACTATTCTGTATGTTTCAATGAGGTCCCCCCTCATTCTTATAAACTCCAGCGAGTACAAGCCCAGTGCCGACAAACGCTCATCATAAGTTAACCTCCTCATTCCTGGGATCTATCTTGTAAACAATTGTGTCGTGTGTTGGCGAGACAGCATCCAGTGTATTGTGTGCAGATGTAGTCTCCTTACTCATATCATCCATCATTCCAAGGTCACAAGACTGACAGTAGTTCAGCTCCTCGCACAGTTTCTTATTTCCCACCAGTTAATCTTCTCTCCTATGTCCTTGTATCTAGATGCTCTCCAAGGGGCGTCTTTCCATTTAGTTAATATTTTTTCCACACTTTATCTGCCGGTGATTTAAATAGTAGTCCAGGCTAGTGTCATGGTGCTCTCACAGGACCTTAACTTCCTGAGGCCCTCATCCCTCTATATTTGTTATCTACTCATGTCTTGTATCCAAACCACTTAAGGTCACCACACCACCATTGTGGGCCAGATATCAAATAACGATGAGTCGGACTACAGGAAGAAGATTGAAAACCTCGTGGCCTGGTGTGGAGACAACAACCTTTCTCGCAATGTCAGCAAGACAAAGAATATTGTGATCGACTTCAGGAAGCAAAGCGATACACATAGTCCAGTTTGCATTGATGGCGCTGAGGTAGGGATGATTGAAAACTTCAAATTCCTCAGAGTAAGTATCACCAATGACTTCTTCTGGACCACCCATATTGAAGCAACGACCAAGAAAGAGCACAAATGCCTCCACTTCCTGAGAAGGCTTAGGAAGTTTGTCCTGTCCACAACAACTCTCACCAACCTTTACAGATGGACTGTGGAAAGCATTTTATCGGGATGCATGACAGCTTGCTTTGGGAACAACTCCATCCACGACCGCAAGAAATGGCAGAGAATTGTGGATGCAGCCCAGACCATCGCACAAACCAACCTCCTTTCCATTGACTCCATTACACCTCGCACTGCCTTGACGGCCAGCATTATCAAGGATGATTCGTACCCTCTTCTCCCCTCTCCCATTGGAAAAAGGCACACCTCCAGATTCAGGGACAGTTTTTTCCCAGCTGTTATCAGACAACTGAAGTCCTACCACAACCAAAGAGCAGTCTTGAACTACTATCTAATTCGTTGGGGTCCCTCAGAATATCTTTGATCAGACTTTACTGGCTTTACCTTGCACTTAACATTATTTTCTTATTGTGTATCTGTACACTGTGAATCACTTGATTGTAATCATGTATTGTCTTTCTGCTGACTGGATAGCATGCAACAAAATAGCTTTACACTGTATCTTGGTACAAGTGACAATAAACCTAACTGACTGACTGACTGACTAGCTAACTAACTAGCAAACCAACTAACCAACTAACCAATTAACCAACGAACGAACGAACTAACTAACTAACTAACTAACTAACTTACTTTCTGGCTAATAGTAGAATTTAACAGATGTCATGAAATGCAAGGAAGAGGCTTTTAGAAGTGCCAGAAATTGCTCCATGCCTGAGGATTGGGAGCAATTTCAAAGCAGACAAGGACTTGATATAGAAGGGCAAATTAGAATAGCCACATCCTGCTCCTACTGAGGGACTGCAGTGAAGAATTACTAAATTGCATCCAGGAATGTTGGATCTGACATCAGAGGAGAGGTTGAGTTGCCACGGCCTTTATTTATTATTCTTCAGACTTTAGATGAACAGGTAAGAATTTCATTGTTCCGTTTCAGGACATATGACAATAAAACGTTCTTGACCTCAGCTGGACTAATGATACAGATAATGCGACATTGCAAGCAGATGTTGTGTTTCAGAGGAGGTGATTGTACTCACAACATTTCAAACCTTTTACATCATGTTCAAGGCAAAAGTAAGAAGCATGCTATAATACTTTCCATTTGTTTAAGTAACTACAGCAACAATAACACTAAAAAATCCCAGCCGTATCCATGACAGAGCAGCCTGTTTGATCGGTCTCCCAGAGATTACCTGAACTGTTATTCCCACAACTACAGTCACACTGTGGTTGCAGTGTGTGCCATCGACAAATTAATTGCAGTATTTGCTCATCCAGGCTACTTGGACAGCAGCTCCTAAACCTGGAGTTATCAAAATTCTGGCTCTTCAAAGCGTAATCGGTGAACAGGTTTTAAATATTTGCTGATGAGATCAGCAATCAAAGGAAGAACTTAGAAAAATCCTGCAAACCCTTGTGTCCAGCACTTTGTAAACCAACTATGTATTTCATGTTCATTAACGTCTTGAATGGGAATATGTGGAACAGGAAAAAATGGGAATTCCTTTCATTGCTCACATTGGAGCAAAAATTGGAGAACACCGCTTTTGTTTTCATCCATGCTGGGTAAATCAACAGGTTTCTGTCCTGGTCATGCAAGTGTTCAGGTAGCTGCAATGATCAGTGAATCTATTAGTAGCCAAGTCTGGCAGCCACCAATGAGAGATGTTAGGCTATAACAAGCGTAGTTGAACTATTCTTCTGTACAATTTATTTACAATCAGCCAAGCAAGAGTCAGACGTGCTGTGTTAATAATCCTTTGTTGCCAGCAAAAGTGCTCCACTGATTCTAACAATGGTGAGATCACCCAATTAGTGACACTAATTCTTCTCCCAGGACTTACCATTGAGTTGTCATTGGCAAGGTAATTGGGCTGATAGTTGGCACTTACAATAAATAAATAAATTGGTTGTAAAGATGGCGGAAAGCACAACTCTTAGCTACTCACAGGGTTCACAATGATATGCATGTATGATTTATGCAGTGATATGCATGCCAGGATTTATGCAGTAAGGAACATTCAAAATCTCAGATGCTCATGTGCTATGCGACATCTATTTTTATCCATTTGCAATGAACCATATATCTAAGCACAAAATGTTTTCAATCGGTCCACCTGAATGTTTTTTGGATTCTGAGATTTCTATAAAAGAATTTAGACAAAATGATTTTGCAGCCTTCAGAAGATTACACAGATGTTTTTGTAATCTTAGTAAAACTTGACCCCAGAAAATACAGTTATAATTATGACAGACTTGTGGTTTCTCAGTGATAAAAGCACTTACACAAGTTTCAGGTTTTACGCATTTTTTAAAACATCTATTATTCTAAAATTCCATACAGCTTGAGTAATTTTATGTGCTTGTTAGTTGCAGGTTTGAAGGATATTTGGGAGACGGAGGGCATTTTGAAATATTAATGCAGAATATTTTCTGCTTTCCTTTTAAGTACATTTGAAGTAGTATGTGCAACTGATGGATTATAATTATGTCATCTTATTTCACAAGACTGTCTTTTGCCAAGATCACTGCCCAAATATTTTTTCTTGCTATTCTAATCAGTATTGCACATAATAAAATATAACAAACAGACACAGTTTCTAGTTAATTTACAGTAACTAGGCTATTTTTATATGTATCATTTGGGGCTTGGAAATTATTAAATAAAAATACTTAAGCACATATATTCACACATGCAGACACAAATATATATGTGGACAGATACAACATTTTAAAAATATCTCCGATAACATAAACAGCTGTATTATATTTCAACTATACACTGTCCAAGGTTTCTGCCAATCTGTTCAAAGCCCTAAACTTGGATAGTGTGTTTCTAAACCTCATTTGGACTTTTCACCTCAGAAATACTTGATCTAACAAGGGAAAAGAGGTAGGAATGCATAGCAGATTTGTCCTTAAAGTTAATAAAGAGAAGGGAAAACTGCCAAGGATTAAATGTTGCTGTTGATTTATTACATACCAGCTGAAACTCTAGCAAAATTTATGGTAGATTGTGTCAATTTTCTTATGGAAAATTATTTAAAGAGTCTGAACTAGTCAGGAATAAGTGACAACTCTCACTATGCGACCCAAATATAGCAAATAAATCCACTTTGATGCAAAAGAATTACCGTTTTGAATGTAGTTGCCTTCAGAAGCGTGTTCCTATTCAATTTAGGCTGTAAAAACAAAAGCAGATATGAGAAAAAAATGTATAGTTTCCCATTTCAAAACTTGATCCAATCTATCTCTACCAGCTCTTTTATTTGCCTGTTGATTATTTTCCAGACAAAAAAAGTAATTGCATAAGCTCTTTACAGTTTATGAAAGTTCTCAATATCAATTCTGTTCTGGAGTCACAGGCAGAAGACGTAGATTTTCTCCATTGAAATTGCACAAAGGAAAAGTAAGTTTTAACTAAAGTTGATCTTGCTGTATGGATCACCTTATTAACTTATTTTAAATGTTCAAGCAACAGGAGAAATACTATTTGTGAAAATTATTATATTAAAACCCTATAATTTGAGGAGTAATCTGTTACAGGTGAAGCAGCTGCCGCAAGCCCTTCCATCTTACTCTAATTGTCAGGTTACAGATATACGTTCAGGCAATTGGATTGAGGACAATCTTTTGCATTAGCATTCAAGCCAAAATACTGAACATGCTCGTAAAATTTCTAATTGTCTAAAAATACAATGTTGAACTGCAGAAATATATTCACAAAAACACTACACCTTCAGGTGGTTTATTTCTTTTGTTGTATTTTTATCAAAATATCAGGAATCAAATTTTTTGTCTCCCTTTCTGCCATTCTTTCTCCTATTTCGTATTTTTCTCCCTATGCATCATTTTTCAATTCCCTGCTCTGCTGTTCATTGTCTCCCAATCTTTCTCCCTGTTTCTTTTTGGCCAGCTCACTTTGACTTAAATCAAATTGCTACCCACTTGGAGTAATGCAGGCATAAATTGTCGGGTCAAGCCCGTGCTTCAAAGGATCCCGTGAACACAGTTGTTGTGAGAATCGTCTGGTGTATCCATCCTTTGTCACAGGAAATTAGATACATTTTGATTTTAGATTGGCCCCTTTAAATTTGAATAAACTCTCATGATCCATCTGGAATGGAGTAATACTTCACAATAATGTCAGGCAGACAGGTCGACTATTGAATGTAAAGGAGAGAAAATGAAATGTGTTATTATGTTTGAAGATACTGAAGTGTTAAATATATGAGTTTGCATATGTTGTACCGACATGGCATTCAACATCATTGCAAAAATGGAAAAGGTCCATGCCAGTTTAAAAAAAAATGAACCTTGTTCCACAGGAGAAGAATAAATGTTTTGCAGTGTAGTTCAGAAACGATGTGTGATTTCTGGACATTGCATTGATTCAAAAAGAAGCACTGGTATTGCATTACAATGAAGAATCAGAAAGAGAAATGCACACGTATGTAAGGTTTTTGTTCGGAAGGAACTGCTGATGCTGGTTTACACTGAAGACAGACACAACATGCTGGAGTAACTCAGCGGGACAGGCAGCATCTCTGGACAGAAGGAATGGGTGCTGCCTGTCCCGCTGAGTTACTCCAGCATTTTGTGCCCATCTAAAGTTTTTGTTGCTTCAGGAAGTGCCACATACCAGTGTATTGGAACCCTGACTTAAAATAATCTGAAAAATTGAACCTACCCATCAACAAAAAAGACTATCATCTGCTATCTTCCGTAAGGATAATAAAATATGCTGAAGACATTCATAGGTCCATCTGTGGACAGATTAACATAAACTTCATTTTATGCACTTTGTTTTCTTACTTCAAATGTGCATCATCTGTGGTATATGTAAGCATTTACATAGATTTATTATTAGTATATTTTGATGAGTAAAGACACTTTTAAATAAATTGGTATATATAAAGCAATCGAAGTCACAACTAATTTAATAAAACTTGTCTGCATTTATTCTTGGTCAAAAGTTATTTCACTATTATAAATTTGGAAAAGCAGGTAAAAGTGGCAACCACTTCTATTTCTCATTTTCTTCCACCAACAATTTTATGAAAGTTTTTGAATTAATAGTTAATGCCGATTATAATGTCTTAAATGTTTATCTTTGTTAATTATTTTCTATCATGTTAATTATTTATCATGTATAGTGTTCATATGGAAGCAAGCCAAATTTTCACTATTTCCCAATCATGTAATTGGGAATTCAGAATGACACTGGAGCAAAACCTGTTTCAGATGTCCTGAAAGCCAATACCAAATGCAATTTTCCATCCAAATGCCAGGGAAATGTTTAAGGAATGACGTTATGCTGGAATGCTGGATACAACTCTCTATGCAGTTAGCAGTTGATTCTGTCAAAGGTAGGAAGCACAATGCATTGATGAACATGGTCAGCTGCCAAGCTTGATGTATAAAGCATGGTGCTTTAAAGATGGCTGCCACTAGATAGCCACGTTTATCTTGGCTCAAATATTTACCAATGGAAAATGTGTGCAGGGGACTGGGCCAAGCATGTGATGAGAATGCATTGTCGAATGGGGACAGTTGTGTGATGGCTGGAAATGGGCCAGCCACAAACTGAGCCAGATATACACAAGAGGGAGCCAGCCTGACTGGAATGTGATTGGGACTGGGAGGTGGAAAGCAGATAGCATGGTAGGTAACAAGGGCTGATGTAACCAGGGGGGGTGACCGGGGTGAATGAAGGGTGCCTGTGGGAAGGTGGAATAAGAATGGAGACTATGGAGTGAAGAGATTCATGTAGATAGAGAACTAAAGCAGCGAGACGTCAATGACACAGAAACATAGAAAAAAGGTGCCGGAGGAGGCCATTCGACCCTTCAAGCCAGTACCGCCATTCAATGTGATCATCCACAATCAGTAACCCATGCCTGCCTTCTCCCCTTACCCCTTGATTCTGCTAGCCCCAAGAGCTCTATCTAACTCTCTTTTAAATTCATCCAGTGAATTGGCCTCCACTGCTTTCTGTGGCAGGGAATTCCACAAAGTCACAACTCTCTGAGTGAAAAAGTTTTTCTCATCTCAGTTTTAAATGGCCTTCCCTTTATTCTTAGACTGTGGGCCCTGGTTCTGGACTCCCCCAACATTGGGAACATTTTTCCTGCATCTAGTTTATCCATTCCTTTTATAATTTGATATGCTTTTATAAGATCCCCTTTCATCCTTCTAAATTCCTGTGAAATCAACCCCAGCCTTTCCAATCTTTCCTCAGATGACAATCCCGCCATCCCAGGGATTAACGTCGTGAATCTACGCTGCACTCCCTCAATAGCAAGGATGTCCTTCCTCAAATTAGGAGACCAAAACTGCACACAATTCTCCAGATGTGGTCTCACCAGGGCCCTGTACAACTGCAGAAGGACCTCTTTATTCCTATACTCAAATAATCTTGTTATGAAGGCCTACGGGTGAGGTTTGACAAGAGTATCTGTATTGAGCCAATTGCGTGTGTGTCTGTGTGTCTCTGAATGTGTGTGTGTGTGTGTGTGTGTGTGTATGTACATTTGCGTGCACATGTGCGTGTGTGTGAAAGAGTAAGCATGTGCTAAATGCACCCAGCCGTATACCCATCAATAGGCAGCTATTAATATCCCAGCAGCAGAATATGGTTTCCAGTTTTCCCTATTTCTCCTCTCACCGTGTCTCTCTCTGGCTAGTCCATGTGGCAGCTGATGTGCAATAGTTACCCCACATTAAAAATAAATCATGCAGAGACACTTTCCAATTGTCACTGAGATGTACAGTAAAATAAACAATTAAATTATTGTGAGGTGGGTGCAAGATTTGGAAGATACTTTAAATATACTTTATATATATCGTAAAGATACTGTAGATTGGCTATTTCATGCTAACCAATTATTGTGTTTGTTAGTAGTGACTCCACCTATTATATGCTTCATATTATCAAGAGCTCGCTTACACTAGTTAGTGGGAATAGCAGCTTGGAGATGTGATGGCTGCAGATCCTTGTAGGATGTAGATTTAATAAACATGTGTTGCATCGAGTGGACTCATTACATGGTGTCAGAAGTGGGATCCCATACTGGGTTCTCCAGCCCAATGACTGATGTATCGCCAACCCCGTGCTCCACTGCCTGTATCCCAGTAGCTTTTGCAGCCACAGGTTCGTTCCCCGCCTGCAGTTCAGAAGCAACTACAATCCAAACGTGACACGCAGAAACACTTCTTCGACATATCCAGCAAACCTCTCGCATGTGGACAAATGGTCCGTCTACAGACAAGCAAGGGCTACGCGTGTCTGGGACACATCCATGGCGCTGCCAAAGAGCCGCGCTCTTATCTGGTCGAACCGGACAGAGTCATCTACAGACGAAACCGTTAACATATCCTCCCGGTGAAAGTACTACGTCCTGTGACTCCGTATCCTGATGTCTTGCGTTTCGTATACCCTCCCACAGTCAGTCCCGCGTCTCCACTGCCACCTATCGTTCCCACTGCGGCCTCCCCACGGCGTTTGGTGACTAGCTCGCCTATCTCGTCACCCTCCCTGCCTGTCGGGCCGCCGGTCATTTCCCCATTTCCCTCCCCGATATCTTCTCCGAAAGGAGGAGAGGCGGACTCGTACCGCTCACGGGCCGGGAGGGTTTGCAGGCCACCTGTTAGATATGGTGATTTTGTGTAATTATGCAAATGTATTATTAACATTCCACCTATATTGCTTAGCCACCGATGCTTCTTTTGTTTCTTCAAGGAAGGATGTAGATTGGCTACTGCATACTAGCCTACTATAGTGTTTGTCAGTAGTGACTCCACCTATTATGTGATTCATATTATCAAGAGCTTGCTTACACTAGTTAGTTTAGAGTAGGAGCTCGGAGATGTGATGGCTGCAGATCCCTGCTGTAAGTAGATTTAATAAACATGTGTTGTATCTTGATGTGTGTTCGAGTTGACTCATTACAGATACCTGTCAAGGATGTTGCCAGCACTGGAGGTTCTGAGCTATAGGGAGAGGTTGAGTATGCTGGGACTCTATTCCTTAGAGTGCAGGAGGGTGAAGGGTGATCTGATAGAGGTGTATAAATCATGAGAGGAATAGATTAGGTAGACGCACAGAGTCTCTTGCCCAGAGAAGGTGAAACGAGGTCCAGAAGACATAGGTTTAAGGTGAAGGGGAAAAGATTTAATAGGAATCTAAGGGGTAACCTTTTCACACAAAAGGTGGTGGGTGCATGGAACAAGCTGGCAGATGAGATCGTTGAGGCAGGTACTATTCGAATATTTAAGAATCAGTTAGACAGGTGCATGGGGTTGACAGGTTTGGAGGGATATGGACCAAACGCGGGCAGGTGAGCTAGTGTGGCTGGGACATGTTGGTCGGCATGGGAAAGTTGGGCCGAAGGGCCCGTTTCCACACTGTATCACTCTATGAGTCTATGACTCTATGCACATCTTAATGAGTATATGATTACACGGGGTCATGATATCGCTTTTCCTGTCATGGTCACCTTATAGCAATTAGATGCAGACTCAAAACCTCGGTAACAACTGCCAAATCAAATTGATCGTAACCTTTTCCATCTCCCTCTCTAGAGCCTCCCACAGTCATTCATTGACATTTTGCGCTGGATAACTAGGTGTGGGATCAGTGTCTGCAGCATTCTGTGTGCCTGCTATCGGGCAGCTTAAAGGACTGTACTTACAAACTCTCGCACATTTACATAAGGCAGGCTATGTTTCTGCAACACTGTTGTACGTTGTGTACTCTTTCCAAAAATACATTCCAAATTATAATTGGTACTTAGTTAAACATTACTTTTTATGGTCAGTGAGAAACTTAAGAAAAAAAGGCAGCATTCCTCTGTTGCCAGAAGCATGCATCATGGTTGAGAAAACATTTGGTCAGACAGTGGATATAGAGACCCAGGTCTCCACTCTAGTTAAAGCCTAAGGGGATTGTTGGAAGATGGAATAGCCAATACATCTTAAAAAGCCAATGGCTATTTATTGACAAAACTATATATTTTTTAAATGTTTTTGTTTAGTTTATTGACCCAGAAGAATCTGCCACTGTGATCATGTCCATGCTTCCTTGAATTAGGTCCACTAAGATGAAAAGGCAGAAGAGCAGCAACAGCAATATCTTTGGTAACAAACTTAATATACAGCAGTAGTACTTTGACCTCAGATCAAGTCAAGTCAGATTTATTGTCAGACGCATCGGTACAATGAAAATTGTGCTTGCAGCTACACCATGGGCACATAGCCATAGACAACACACAAAGGCATAACCAATACATACATTCTACAAGAAAGTGTGTAAAGAGCAAGAAATTTGTGCAAAAACACAATTTGAAAACAGGTTCCAGATGGTGCAAGAGGTGGTACGCAGTGTTCCATTGTGGAGGTACAATTAGGGTTGTACATGTTGGATCAGGAAGCTGATGTGTGCAGGGACGTAGCTGTTCCTGAACCTGGTGGTGAGGGACTTTTTTAGGGTTTATGTATCTCGATGGTTGGGATCCTTAATGATACATGCCACTGTCTTGAGGCAGCCTCCCACACTCTAATGACATACAGGTTTGTAGGTTAATTGGCTTGATATAAGCAAATTGTCTCTAGTGTGTAGGATAGTGTTAGTGTGCGGGGATTGCTGGTCAGTGCGGACTCAGTGCAGACTCTGGTTCCGCGCTGTACTGTATCTCTAAACTAAACTAAATTAACAGCAGAGCTCAAGGCCATTAGGGTGCTGACTCGAAATCCTCAGCTGTTACAAAGGCAGTATTTTATCTAGACAGAGGCTGTCACCATGTTGAGTATTGGTGAGGGGAAGGGACAGATATATTGACATTGTGAAGGAGCCCAACAAGGATAAGAGTTGGGAAACCATGTTGCAGTTGTGTAATACTTTGGTTAGGCTGCATTTGGAATATTGTGAGGAATCCTGGTAATCACTTTACGGGAAGGATGCAGAGACTTTGCAGAGGGTGCAGAAGCAGTTCACCAGGATTTGCCTGGATTACAATATAAGCTATAAGGAGAGGTTGGACAAACTTGGATTGTATTCTCTGGAGTGCCAGAGGCTGTGGGGAAACAAATAGAATTCAGCAGACAGACAGAGTCGTTTTCCAAGGGTAGAAATGTCAAATAGTATAGAGCACAGCTTTAAGGTGAGGTGGGAAAAGTTTAAAGGAGATGTGTGGGGCAAGTTTTTTTATACAGAGAGTGGTGGATGTCTGGAACATAATGCTCGGGGTGGTGGTTGATACGGACATGATGGTGTGCTTAGGAGGCATTTAGATGGGAACATTAACATACAAGAAGTGGAAGGATTTGGATCACGTGCAGGCAGATGGGATTAATTTAATTTGACATCATGGTCGGCCCAGACATCAGAGACCAAAGGTTATTTTCTTGTGCTGTACTTTTCCATGCTTTATATCCTAAGTACAGCACCTGTGGCATCACCCCCATTGTAAAATTACTGATCCTTCACTTCCACTAATTTACAAAGTGTAGACTGTGGAAGATGAGACCCTGTCTGAAAAACCCAGCAGTCTAAGCATCTGTTAGAATCACGAGAAAGAGCAGAATTTGATATGCTAAATGCAGGGCAGATTCATCTAAGCTTCCATGAAAAATTAATGGCTGGGTTTCTGTAAAGATTTGGCTGCATTGCTCCTCAGCTCTTTGATATGTCCTTCAACACTTTTTACAATCACTTCTTAATCTTGGCCAAATGTTTGTGCCTATATCCTCAGGGTTGCATGAACACATTGTGTTTTGGCAAGTCAATATCCATACCATCCACATATTCCTAACATTTTCACTTTTATTACTGTAACTTGCCTGCAGCGTGGCATTGCCTGATGATGACTCCTAAGGAGGAAGATTATTGTGAGGCTGAAATACTCAACAGGTGAGGCAGCATCTGTGGAAACAGAAAAAGTTAACATATTTCTCTTTCCACAGGTGCCGCCCCATCTCCTGTGTGTTTCCTGAATTTTCTATTTTTAGTTCAGATTTCCAGCATCTGAACCTTTTTGATTTGCATTACTCCAGGGCTGAATATCAGATTTGTATCGCTTTATTTCGTTCAATTACGGAACTGGTCTTCAGCAGAAGCCCAATGGCTTATTTCGTGTTGGTGGAGCTGCAACTTCCAGGCAAATGCAGGTTATTTCATCGTATGACTTTTGGATGTCATCATATGCCTTTTGGATGCTTTGCAGAGTCAGGGGGTGAGTCACCTGGTGCAGAATGAGCACTCGATGGCTATTGTGGTTGAATGTCTGGAGAAATGGATAGACTCTCTGCTTGGAGCTGCACATCCTCTGTCACTTGTGAGACAGCAATGCTATGTGCCACCCATCAGCCCGTGCCTGGGTGTTGTCTAGTTTCTCCTACAGGCAGGCCTGAGCAGCTTCATTTTCCGAGGAGATGCAAGTGATATTAACACTGTGCCGTCATCAGCAAACATTCCCATGTATAAGTGTCCCATGATGGTATGATGGAGACCAACAACAAGCTTAAATCGAAGGGAAGAGAATTAAATGCAAAATGAGGAAAACCTTCTTTTAAGCTGCATGTGTTGGGAATCAGGAATGCAGATGTGGTGGAGGCAGGTTCTATCGGGGCCTTAAGAAAGAATTGCCAAAGTATAGGGTGAGCCAAAATTTGCAAGGCTGCAGAGAAGTGGATGGGATGTCGCACTGGCTGAATGATTTCAGCAAATTCTCTACGGGGACTTAATGGCTTCCCCTTGTGTTACGACCATTTTATCGATTGGATGTAGGAAGGTCATAGATGAAGATGCTCCAGAAGATTGAACCTTGGGCACTATCCTGAGGACCCCCTTCGACAAGCTCCTGGGACATTCAGAAGAAGGGAGAGAAATATGTGGGATAATAATGAGTGACTGGGAGATCGCAAAGGAAATGCTTGACTGTGATATTTTCAAGAGTGTTGATTGAAGTTGAATTTTTTAATGCTTTAAATTATATGTTATCACGCTGAGAGGAATCACCAGTGTGACCACCTGTAATATTGTTGCTTTGTCAGCTATTCCAGGTGCATCCTACTCCACTCGATGATGACAGTAATATTTTCTGCTTTCTATTATGTTGAACATTGTCTCTTCGTGCACAGAGTTATGATTGTGGACATACATGTCTTTTATATGCAGAAGCTGGGAAGGCAAAGGGAAAACATACAAAGGGAATAAGAAGTCAGTTGCTTTATTGGTGACAAATTTGTTTGAGGTGGTAGAAACAAAAGAAGCATTTGAGTAAACTGAGCCATGGAGTCAGCAAACAGAAACTAGTTGGGTTGCATGAAAATCGCTGCTAGTTGAATGGTATGTGAGAGCAAATCAACATGTTGCTGAATACCTGTATGCTGATTTGCAGGGAGCTGAAGGTATAGTGTTTGAGCTTGGTGGATACTTTTATAACCAGTGCTTTTTTTAAAACGTCAACGAGTGGCAATCTTGTAGCTTATGATTTAGAATTAGATGCCTCTGCTTCCTTCTGGACTGCAGTAAAATTCATTCAATAAAAGTCTTTTTTTTTGTAAATCCTTCATTTTATAAATCACCACTGGCTTCCTGGATAGCATTAACTTGTCTCTGTTTTAGATTTTTACATTTTACATGAACATTCCTTCGATATTTTAATGCTAAATCAGAGAAAATATGAGGAATGTTGAAATGATTTTGCTTCAACTTTTAACTTTGAGGTCCTGGGAAAAAAAATAGATGATGGTGTAATTAAGTCAGTGGGGAATCACTGGGATCTGGATTCTTCCCAAGGAAAAATAATCTGAGCGCCACAATTCCTCTTAGGAATAAATCTATATTTGATAGGAGGTCAATCAAAGGACCTGTCCAGGAGCTGGAACATCAATCTTATGGAACCTACAACATGAAGAAAGCAGGAATTGACATGTTAGTATATTGAATGTTCAGTTTAAAATCTGGAATAAGGGAGGACAAGTATTGAAAGCATGAAGGAAGGAACAGCAGATGCTGATTTAAACTGAAGAAATACGGAGTGTGTCTTTAAAATCACTGAAGTAATCATGATCAGTGAATTTCATATCTGTCCGTCACAAACAACAAATGGCAAAAATTGATTAGAAAGGCCATACCATCTGAAAGGAACACTGGAGATGTAGATAGACACAAAATGCTGGAGTAATTCAGCGGGACAGGCTGCATCTCTGGAAATGCTGTCTGGCCCGCTGAGTTACTCCAGCATTTTGAGTCTATGTTTTGAAAGGGACTTGATTTGCTCGCCCCGGAGTGATAGGTTGGAATTGTGAGCTCCAATGGAATTCGTCTTTTTCCTCTAGTCATGATTTTTTTTCAAAATGCAGATTTTTTTTCAAAATGCAGTTCTTTTTACATATATTTGATAGATTCATGGTCACATTCCACCTCTTCAATTGGCTGTGTAATCTAAGGTAACCATTAACTATTAAAAACCCTTTTTCTTTCAAATTGGTAGCGAATGCCAAAAATGCAGAGGTAAGGCAGCAAATAGTGAAAAATGCATTGATACCGCATTTGTAGAATGTGTTCACCCACAATGGAGAAGATCGATTATGAATCCCTAGGCCTTTGCTATGAAAAATGGATGCATGTCTACTGTATCTTAAATCCCCTGCCTGTTTCATTATTCAATAAGATTATGACTGATACAGTATTCTCCATCAAAGTCTACTTCTGCTCATTTGGGTATCATTTATGGAGTGGGATGGATTAATTCTGAAGGTTCTCATTTAATTTGAGATAGCAGATAGAAGATGAGGGAAGGCACATTTCAACTTTCATGTTAAAGGACTGTTGCTTAGGGAACATCATGGATGTAGGAGCCATTTATGCTTAAGTTAGTATATTATAGCCATGTCTAGATATTTCTAGTTATATCTCTTTTGGTATGCTTGTGGGTGGGGTTTGACACGTAGTAGGGTGTGTCTATGTCTGAGGAGGCTGGCTTAGTCACAGAGATTGGGAATTCAGTTTAGCCTCGAGGGATGGTTGAGACAACAGTTTTTTTACCGCGATCACTATCACAAGACACCATACACTCACACGACTCTACACGACACAGATGAAAAAGTTAGTAAGAATTAAAAGTTATTTCTTTGTTTTGTACTACTTCAATAAAAGACCAATTAATCAAGAAACAACAACTGGAAGATTCATTATTACTATCGGCGAGTGCATAAGCTATATCTCCACACATCCCCAAGGTGTAATGGCAAATAAAAGTTGGATATTGGAAAGTTACGAATTTGCCATTACAATGGATTTGGAACAAACTGAAGTGAATTATTCCAGATTTCTGAATGCATGCAAGCTCTGCTTTACAGGTATTTGGGTTACAGAATTTTGCCCATATGGAATTCACAAAACACCACCTAAAATTCTGAGTAAGGTTATAAAATCCAGTCATGGAATTCATGTAGGGGAAAAAAATTAACACTTGTGCAGAGTCATACTGTGTGGATGTGGAAACAGATCCTGCGGCCCAACTTGCCCACGCCAACCAACTTGCCTCATCTACCTGCCTGCCTAAGTTTGGCCATATCCCTCGAAACCTATCCTATCCAAGTATGTGCCCAAATATTTCTTAAAAGTTGTGATAGCACAAGTTTGCAGATGATACAAAAGTAGGTGGTATTGCAGATAGTGAAGATGTTTGTGAAAAATTGCAGCAGGATTTTGATCGATTGGACAGGTGGGCAGAATAATGGTTGATGGAATTTAATGCAGAGAAATGGGAGGTGTTGCATTTTGGGATGTTGAACAATGGCAGGACCTAAACAGTGAATGGTCGGCCTCAGGGGAGCGTTGTAGAGCAGAGGGATCTAGGAGTGCAGGTGCATGGTTCCTTGAAGGTGGAGTCGCAGGTAGATAGGGTAGTCAAAATGCATTTGGCATATTGGCCTTCATCAGTAGGTGTATTGAGTATAGAAGTATAGAAGTTGGGTTAGGCAGCATCACAGGAGAGAAGGAATGGGTGATGTTTCGGGTCGAGACCCTTCTTCAGTAGGCCCTCGACTACCCTCTGGAACTCTCTGCCACGAGGGTAGTTGAGACCAGTTCATTGGCTATATTTAAGAGGGAGTTAGATGTGACCCTTGTGGCTAAGGGGATCAGAGGGTAAGGAGAGAAGGCAGGTACGGGATACTGAGTTGGATGATCAGCCATGATCATATTGAATGGCGGTGCAGGCTCGAAGGGCCGAATGGCCTACTCCTGCACCTAATTTCTATGTTTCTATGTTTCAATGTTTCAGACTAAAACTTGACCTGAAACGTCACCCATTCCTTCTCTCCAGAGATGCGGCCTGTCCTGCTGAGTTACTCCAGCATTTTGTCCCCATCTTCGATTTAAACCAGCATCTGCAGTTTTTTCCTACACATAGATGTTGAGAAGTCATGTTGCAGTTGTATAAGACTTTAGTAAGGCTGCATTTAGAGTATTGTGTTCAGTTCTGGGCAACATGTTATAGGAAAGATATTGTTAAGCTGGAAAGGGTACAGTGAAGATTTACAAGGATGTTGCCATGTACAGAGGGTTTGAGCTATAGGGAGTTGTGTAGACTGGGACTCTGTACCTTGAAGCACAGGAGGATAAGGGTGATCTTATAGAGATGTATAAAATCATGAGAGGAATAGATCGGGTAGATGCACAGAATCTCTTGCGCAGAGTAGGTGAATCAAGATCATTGCTTTAAGGTGAAGGGGAAAATATTTAAAAGGAATCTGAGGGGTAACGTTTTCACACAAAGGGTGGTGGGGTATGGAAAAAGCTGTCAGAGGAGGTAATTGAGGCTGGGACTATCCCAACATTTAAGAAACATTTAGACAGGTACATGGATAGGACAGGTGTGGAGGGATATGGGCCAAATGCAGGTAGGTGGAACTAGTGTAGCAGGGACGTGTTGGCTGGCGCGGGCAAGTCAGGCCAAAGGGCCTGATCCCACGCTGTAAAGGGCCTGTCCTACAAGCATGCAACTCCATGCGATGAGCGCGACCTAACGTGGTCACTTGAGCCGTCCGGCGTCGCGGGGCCGGTCCCACTTCGATCGCCGGAGCCTGCGGAATTGCGCGGGGCTCCGAAAAACTGACTATGTTCAAAAATTCCGCGCGGCAACGGCTTGTCGGCTCGCAGTCGCCTCGACGCATTACACACCGCCTCGACATCGTGCCTCCGTGACCCTCTATGTGTGTGGCTCCGTGGCCCTGAGTGTGTGTGTGCCTCTGTGCCCCTCTCTGTGTTCCCCTCTCTGTCCTGGCCAACTTACCTTAAGACTTCGCTCCAAGTTCGCCTCACTTTGCGCCGCGTTGCGCCACTCACCCGACCTCCGCGCGGCCCTCGCTGCCGGTTTGGTCGCGCTTGCCGCATGCAGGCGCATGCTGGTGGGAACGGCCCTGTACAGGGGATCACCCGACCTCCGCGCGGCCCCCGCTTCTAGTTTGAGCGCGTTCATCGCATGGAGTCGGATGCTGGTAGGACAGGTCCTTTACACTTTATGACTTTACTTGCCTGAACTACCAGCTCTGGCAGCTCATTATGTATACTTATCACCCTTTGTCTCGCAGTTTATTGTTTAGAATTTCCCATATTATTTACCCTTAGGATGTCGGAAGCAGGGCAAGTTTAAGTGCAAGTTGTAAACCTAAATGACTTTAGTTATTTTTTGTGGATTTAACTACCTTTAAACTATCTCACCTACATTTGATTATGCATTGGGCACATCTCCAAACTGAAGGCTGGACGGTGATAAGTAGAGACATATGAGGTTACTACTTTCAGATTGCAGCATCAACAATCACTTGGGGCTCCAACTGCAACTGCTGGAAACTAACATGGCAATCTCTGAAGTCACCACTCCCCCCCCAACTGAGTACAAGCAGCTCCTGTACGATCAATACTTTTAGAAACTTAGAAAAATAGAAAATAGGTGCAGGAGGAGGCCATTTGGCCCTTCAAGCCAGCACTGCCATTCATTGTGATCATGGCTGATCATCTCCAATCAATAACAAGTGCCTGCCTTCTCCCCATATCCCTTGATTCCACTAGCCCCTAGAGCTCTATCTCTCTTAAATCCATCCAGTGATTTGGCCTCCACTGTCCTCTGTGGCAGGGAATTCCACAAATTCACAACTCTCTGGGTGAAAAGTTTTCTCAACTCCGTCTTAAATGGCCTCCCCTTTATTCTAAGGCTGTGGCCGCTGGTTCTGGACTCGCCCAACATTGGGAACATTTTTCCTGCATCTAGCTTGTCCAGTCCTTTTATAATTTGATATGTTTCTATTAGACTCCCCCTCATCCTTCTAAAATCCAGTGAATACAAGCCTAGTCTTTTCAATCTTTCCTCATATGACAGTCCCGCCATCCCAGGGATCAATCTTGTGAACCTATGCAACACTGCCTCAAGCACATTTTGACACAAAGACATCCCATAGGGATACATCTCCACTTATAACATAGGTTTGAATTGTAAATATGGCTGTGGATGATGGAAAATCAAAATACAGATGGATGTCTATGAACATATGAGGGAAGTTGCTAGAATTTATGATGTTTAGCATTCATTCAATTTAATTTAATTTTAAAGGACATCTAAAAGACGTGCAATGTGAAATACCTCAATGACTACCCATTGTGATGAAGTGTGATGAGGAGTCGGTTATTATGCTTATCAACTCCTGCCTTACATCGGACTTGGACCCACTACAATTCACCATCCATTGCCGAAGAACAACAGCGGATGCAACTTCGCTGGCTCTCCACAATGTACCTGACCACAAGGACAATCCAGGTCAACATTCATCACCATCAACTCTCTAAGCTCGCCATTAAACCCAAGGAACACCATCTCTGCTTGTCCCTGTGCAATTGGTGCCTGATTGATTTCCTCATTGGCTGACCATATTCAGTATGAATTGTCAAGAACACTTCCTCCTCAATGACTATCAGCGCAGTGGCACCTTGAGACTGTATGCTCTACTCTCTCTACATCCATGATGGTGTTGCCAAACAGAGTTCCAAAGCCATCTTTAAACTCGCCAACGATGCGACCATTGTCCGACAAATAACGAGTCAGAGATAATGATGAGTCATAGTACAGCAAGTTGACAGATTATGTGATTGAATTGTTCCCGAACAATAATCCAGCACTCAACGTTAGCAAGACCTAAGGACCGATTATTGGTTTCAGGAAGTAAAATCTGAGGATCAGCGCACCTGCCTTCGGCGATGGGACAGTGGTGGAGAGAGTCAACATTTTCCAGTACCTGGGCATACATATCTATGAACATCTGTGATACCATTGAAGGCAATCTCAAAAAGGCAGCCAGCATCATCAAAGAGCCATACCACCCTGGCCTCATTCCTACCATCAGGAAGAAGGTAATGTAGGCTGAGATCGGCACAAAATGCTGGAGTAATTCAGCAGTTTATATACGCTGAGTTACTTACTCCTGCAATTTGTGTCTATCTTCGATGTAAACTAGCATCTGCATTCCTACACAGGAGCCTGAGAACTGTGACCTCCTGGTTCAAGAACAGCTTCTTCGCATCTATATCATAGGGTTTTGAACCACACTTCAAAACCTTAAACACCTCTACCTCAGCAACTTCTACTATGGACTTTGTTTTGCACTGTTATGATCTGGTTATCTGCTGTTACTTATTGTATTTATTGTATTATTGTTTATGTATTTTTATTTGTTCTGTTGTTGTGATAATGTGCCTATGAAGCACAAGTATTTCATTGTTTTATTCCAAGTGCATATGACAATTGAACACTTTTGACTTAAATAAAATCATGTTCCAAATAGATATTCAAGTGGTATCCAACACCAAGTGGAAAAGAGTAATTGTATTCTATGCTGAGCACAATAACACCTATTATCAAAGACCATTCGTAGAATCATGGACCTGAGCACAGGTCAAAAGAATATTAAAGTTGGTCACAGATATTTACACTGCATAGGCATCAGAACAAGAAACCTTAAGATTTCTCTTTAGAAGGCAGGAAAAAACATAAAAATTGCTTGGGATATTTAGCATACAGAGGCAAAGAATTATCAATCGTATTCACAAATTTGAACTTTATGAAGTGTGAAGAACAGGTGGGAGAAAAATGGTGAATAAGGTAGCTCAGGGGTGACAAAAGCAAGTTTCAGTAGCATAGGGACAGGACTTGGATATTACTCTCCAAGTGGAATGAGGAACGCTATGCAATTTAGTATAGGATGTGAGGAATGTAATCAGAAGTTAGGCAAAGAAAGCTTGAGGCAAAACAGCGTTATTTATCCAAAGCCCTGTAGTGCAATTGTTCCTTCACTCATTCCATGCATTGAACCTGGAGACACTCCTTCCCTTTGACAATATTAGTTTCGTTTAGAGATACAGCGTGGAAACAGGCCTTTCAGCCCACCGAGCCCGCACCGACCAGCGATCCCTGCACATTACCACTATCCTACACACATTAGAGACAATTTACACTTATATCGAGCCAATTGACCTACAAATCTGTACGTTTTTGGAGTGTGGGAGGATACCGAAGATCTCGGAGAAAACCCATGCGGTCACAAGAAGAATGTACAAACTCCGTATGGACAGCGCACGTAGTCGGGATCGAACCCGGGTCTCCTGCACTGCAACTGCTGTCAGGCAGCAACTTGACCACTGCGCCGCCATATTAAAACCAACATATACATCAATGCCTCATTATTCACCTTGTCATGACACCTCTTCATGCACATTTCATGTTTGGTATTATGGTTCCCAACCAGAATGCAAACACCAGTTTTATAACACTGACACATTCACAATCTACAGCTGGCAACTGATTGCGGCCATGTGACCAAACGGAGAGCATGTTCCTCCACCTTTAGTCTTCCACCTCACCTGGGCACTGTGTAGAAATCTGTGCTACTCTCTCAAGCCTCCAGTTTGTTCATCACGGTGATCACATTTTCTGGTACAGTAAAGGGGGTTTCTGATCACGGGATACAACTTATTGGGAAATATTGAAAATAATCATCTGTAGAAAGAGAGCCCTGTAGTAATATCTCAGGTCAAAGAACTGTTGTCAGAACTGTCAAAGAGAGAAATCATTAATCTGATGAAGGAATCCAGCCTGAAATGGTGCCTATCCATGTTCTCCAGAGATACAGTCTGACCCACTGAGTTACTCCTGCACTTTGTGTCTTTTTTTTGTAAACCAGCATCGAGAGTTCCTTCTGCAATCATTTATTTTTGGTGTTTTCAGTTGTCTTCTCTCTTTATCAGTTTTAACTGAGCATCTTTGACCTCAAACATTAACTCTGGTTCTCTTCCCACATATGCTTCCTGACCAGCTGTGCATTTCCAGCATTTTCATTTTTTTTTTAAATCACAGATTTCCAGCATGCACATTAAAGACTATCACCAGATTTCATATTGTGTATTGCGTGTGTCTTGGAGGTAGAGTTTGCTTTTATTCCATTATTATATGTCAGGAAGAGCAGCCCCTGGCAGTGCTGTCAATGTTGGAAAACTAGACCGCATTCCTAATCCCCCTCATCAATACTTGCAAGCACCAGGACAGTGGCAAATCTATTGGAAGTTAGTGGCCTAGAGCTGTTTGCACAGGTCGTCCACCTGCATTTGTATGTATTAATGTTGTGCATATGTCTGCAAGAAAGGAAGCAATAGGGGAACAACTGTTTTGAAAAATATATTAAGCAATGTTTAACCATGCATCATACTGCTCATGAATCGCCCCATGGAGACTTTAATATACACCAGTAGGACAAGGATAGGAGATGTATGTCTGTGTAGCTCAAAAGAAATGCATGGAAATAAATGAAAAACTGACTGATTTGGGGCTTCTGGATAATTCAGGAAAATATATGTAGCTTAGTGATGATGATATAAAACTATGAAACATCCATTGTTTCCCTTAACTAACAAGCAAAATGAATCTTCTAATTTAGGTCATTATTGAAATGGAGAAACAGAAATAATTTTCTTTCAATAAATCCAAAAGTCAAAATCAAATTCAGACCTAGATTTAAACAAACAATTTATCTCAGAGAGTGTGCCAGAACAAGTACAACCGGCCTTTTAAATAAGAAGATTGAATGAGAAGTGTCCATCTAGGTCCTTGACCCAATTCTATCATTTGGTGAGATCATGGTTGATCTTCTAATAAATTCCACATTTTCCTCAGAATGCACAATATCTTGGTTTCAATAAATATATTTACCTCGGACTTAATATATAACAAAGCGTTGGTTGATGTTTGCAAAAGAGGGCTCAATATATTTACCATTCTCTGTGTGTAGAAGTGTTTTCAAACTCCAATCCTGAAAACTCGGCATCTAGATTTCAGTCTGTCTTTTTATTCTGTAGACTTCACCCACTCTCTCTACCCATTTTTTTAAAACAGTTTTTTCTTAATATCTTACACATTTTGTTTAAATCATCAACTGACCTTCCAAATGGTATTAAGTATGTCTCCGCAATGTTTAATTGTGGGAGTACAGGTTTAATTGCAATAAATCCATGCTGCACTCTCTTGCAAGATATGGTATAATCAGGTCATCTTATAGCTGTAGAATAATTTAGATTTCCTTACATTCTCACTCTTAAAACCTTGTCTCAGGACTCCTGCAGACTCATATATTATGTTACATGATATTTTCCTGCTCAGCGCTGCATGAAGGCATTCTCAATTAGGCAAGGGAATTATCATTCAGTTTTTGTCATTGTGAACTTTACAATGAAACCTTGGGAGGTATTTGCCTTCATTCCAAGGCTCTTATAATCGTAAAAGCAGGTTTTGAGAATTTGAATGAACGATGGAAAAGGAAAACTTCTACCGTATAAAATTAAAAATGAAACATTTATTGAAACAATAATAAAACAGCAGCAGCAAAACAAACCAAACAGTGAGCCTCGTGCCTTTATACCACATGCTGGTGACCCCATGAACAGTGGTCTGGCACCTTCTCTATCCAGGTCCGTGGTGAAGTCCAATGAGTTCACTCAGATGCGTTTTTACCCCTATAAGCCTGTGCTTCTTCCCTCATCTATAAGCAGCTATGGTTTCTTGAACTAGGTATTGGAACAGGGCTTATTAAGTCGAGCGAAAACTCAATGACTCTGGGAAGAAAATTTTGTCTTCTCTTACCATTGTATGTCCTTGAGACTGCACGATTTGGGGCGTCATGAATTTCCAGTTATTCCATGTGAGAAACATTATTTTCTGAAGCACGCAATGTTTTTCTCAGTGAGCCTGGTGGCTTGATGAGTTCTTGGAGCAGACAGCCCCATGATGGCTGAAGCATTACAGCTCCCAACTGTGCACGGCATTCACAAAGGGCACTCATGCTCTCAGACTCCTCCTGGGGAGCTGACTGTCATGAGTGCTCTACTCAAGGAAGCTGCCTTCTCTGCAAACGGAGTGTCAGAGATCTAGTGTTTAAGAAAGAGCTGCAGGTGCTGGAACAATTGAAGGTAGACATTTTTTTTAATCTACTGTCAGAGATCTAGTCTCCTTTTTCTGTCTTTTGAGAGGTCCTGACACACTTTTCCCATTAATGTAGCATGCACTCATTCCCTACAACACTCTGCAATATCTGAAACAGTGCCGGGCTACTTTGTGAGGTGATCATTCAAGGAGTACTATCTCAGATCAGATCTCTTCAAAAGGGTGGTACTAATGTGGATAATTTGATCCCTATTGCCTACACGTCAGAGCCCTCGAGCATTGTTTTGGATCTAGCATCAATTAATTTCCCAATACTTTCACTGAGATTTTTAATACAGCATTTGGATCAGATTCCAAACTATAATGTAATTCAAGTATTTGCCAAAAATAAGTATTGGAGGAACTCGGCAAATCAGACATCTATGGAGGTAAGAAGGGTATTCTGACCCAAATGTTATCTATGCATCGGCAATGTTCAGGTCAGGACTCTTCTTCAGACTGTATTTCAGCCTGAAGAAGGGCCTTGAACTGAAGCGCCATCTATTACATTCCCTCCACAGATGTTGCCTGATCTACTGGGTTCCTCCAGCACTTTGTTTATAGCTCAAGATTTAAGCATCATCAGTTTTGTGTGGCTCCAGCCTATGCCAAGCCTCCAATTGTTGATATCTATTTCCTCTCAGTTGACCTCATATATGGTCTACTTTCCAATAGTTTAAAATATAGAGTCCAAATTCCACAATGCTTTCTGATTATTCTCTCCCATTTACTGCCATTGAAACTTTATCTTCTTCTGAATCAACTGTGATTTGAGACCATAAGGTAATTTTGTTTTAAATCCAATGGCAAGTATAAAACACTGCTGTGTACATTCAATAGCACACAGGAGATTTTACAACAGAACAGTAGCATTTGGTTTTGCCAAAATGAGTCTTGTATATTGCCATTTGAACTATAAATGGTGCCTCTGTGTGCACATTCTTGGAACCTTTCCCTGAAGATATTCACTTACTTATTACAATACAAAAGGAAACTATTTGGCCTATTTAGTTGATGCTAGCTCCTAGGGGAGCAAGCCTATTAGACTCCTTTATCCTCTCCTTATTTTCCTGAACTGCAACATGTTATCTCTTCCATATCACCAATAACTTCCCGTCTGAAGAAGGGTTTCGACCCGAAACATCGCCTATCTCCTTCGCTCCTTAGATGCTGCTGCACCCGCTGAGTTTCTCCAGCTTTTTGTGTAACCTCCCTTTGATCGTTTGGCCACTTCTACACCAAGGGGAAAATTACTGCACCAATTATCTGAGTACATCTTTAGGATGTGGAAGAAAATTAGAGCAGACTTGGTGCAATCTTAAACGCTCCCTGGAAGAATGTGTAAATTGCACATAGGCAGCACCCAAGGTCAGGATCAAATCTGAGTCCCTGACAGTTGTGAGGTAATAGTAACTGTCCCATAATAATAATAATAATAATAATAATAATAATAATAACAATAATAATAATAATAATAATAACAATATCTTTTATTGTCATTACACATAAGTGCAACGAGATTTGGTTTGCAACTTCGAGATTTCGGTTTGCAACCCCCGAGAACAAGGTTTGTTCTCGGGGGTAGAACAACATTATAGTTTTATTTAAAGATATCAACATAAATAAACGTATTCATAAATGCAACAATCAAATATTCCTGTACATGCTCAATCTGACTGTATCATCATGTACAAAGAAGCAGCCTCTTACAATCAATCTAAACTTATCAACTCGGTTTTCTTCAACACCGCACTTACTTCAAAGAAATTAACAAAACAAAGAATACTTCCCTTTATTCAAAGATAACAGTGTTAGATATTAATGAGATGTCAAGTTAATAGATTTCATAGTCAGAGACAGAGTCACACAGCATGGACTCCTGCCCTTCGGCCCAACTCATCCATGCCGACCAAGATACTCTAACCAAACCACTCCGACTACATTCTATCTCTGTCTTGCCCACTCCCCTGACATCAGTCTGAAGAAGGGTCTCAACCCGAAATGTCACCCATTCCTTCTCTCCACAGATGCTGCCTGCCCACTCAGTTACGCCAGCATTTTGTGTCTACCAACCTAACCACTTCCATTTGCCTGCATTAGAACCATATCGTTCTCAACCTTTTCTATCCATGTAACATGTTCAAATGTATTTTAAATGTTTTCATTAAACCTGCCTCAAGTAATTCATCTGGCAGCCCATGTCATGCACCCACCACCCTCCGTGTGAAAAAGTTCCCTCTCAGGTTACTAGTACATGTTTCCCATCTCAAGTTGAATCTGCGCCCTCTATTTCTGGATTCCTCTATCCTGGGAAATTCACCCTTTCTATTCCCATCACGATTTTATATACCTCTATCATATTACCGGTCAGCCTCTTGTGCTCCTAGCCTGCCAACCTCTCCCTATAGCTCCGTCGCTTGAGTCCTGCCAACATCATCGTAAATCTTCCCCACACTCTTTCCAGCTGAACGGCATACTTCCTGCCACATGGTGAACAAAACTGAACTAAATACTCCAAGCATGGCCTCACCAGCATCTTGTACAAATGTAACATAATGTCCCAACATGTCTACTCAATTTCTGCACTTCCAAAAGAAAACTTTTGGCCAGTCAGCCAAAAGCCTTTTGCACCACCCGGTGATGCCACTTTCAGGGAACTATTAATCTGTACTCCTCGATCATTCTGCTCTCCAACACTCATGAGGGCCCTACCACTCACTGTAAAAGTCCTGCCTGGTTTGACATCCCAAAATGTAAACACATCACATTTATATGAATTACACTCTTCTTCTTGCGTTTGAGGCAGCAAAAGTTAACTAACACCCTCCAGGCGCCGTAGACAGTTCAATGTGCTGTTGTGGAGGGCCGTTAGGTCTACCCCTCTGCCAGGGGGGCGGAGGACTGCGTAGTCGAAAATGACGTGCTGCGCTGTTTGCTCCATTTGCACTCCATTTGCCATTTCCCTGCTCACTTGTCCAGTTGATCTAGATACTGCTGTAAATCTTGAGAACCATTTTCACTGTCCATGATATCACCTACTTTAGTGCCATCTGCAAACTTACTAATCATGGCTTATACATCCTCATCCAAATCTTTGACGTAGATGAAAGACAGCAAATTGGCCAGCGGCAGACCCTGACCCACACCACCAGTCACAGGACTCCAATCTGAAAAAAACAACCTTTCACCCCCACGCTCTGCTACCTGAAGCCATTTTTGCATGCAGTTAGCTAGCTCTCCCTGCATCCCATGTAATCTAACCATCCAGAGCAGCCGACCAGGCAGAACCTTACCAAAAGCCTTGTTGAAGTCAACATAGACTGCGTCTATGGCCCTGCTCTCATCAACCTTCTTGGTTACTTCTACAAAACACTCAATCAAAGTTGTAAGCACAATTCTCATGCAAAAGGCCATGTTGACTCTCCCTAATCAATCCATCTTTACAAATGAATATACAGTGGCTTGCAAAAGTATTCATACCCCTTGAACTTTTCCACATTTTGTCACATTACAACCACAAAAGTAAATGTATTTTATTGGGATTTTATGTGATAGACCAACACAAAGTGGTGCATAATTGTGAAGTGGAAGGAAAATTATACATGGCTTCCAAATTCTATTACAAATAATAAACTGCAAAGTGTGGCGTGCAAAAGTATTCAGCCCCCCTAAGTTAATACTTTGTAGAACCACCTTTCGCTGCAATTACAGCTGCAAGTCTTTTGGGGTATGTCTCTACCAGCTTTGCACATCTAGAGACTGAAATTTTTGCCCATTCTTCTTTGCAAAATAGCTCAAGCTCAGTCAGATTGGATGGAGAGCGTCTGTGAACAACAATTTTCAAGTCTTGCCAGAGATTCTCAATTGGATTTAGGTCTGGACTTTGACTGGGCCATTCTAACACATGAATATGCTTTGATCTAATCCATTCCATTGTAGCCCTGGCTGTACGTTTAGGGTCGTTGTCCTGCTGGAAGGTGAACCTCCGCCCCAGTCTCAAGTCTTTTGCAGACTCTAACAGGCTTTCTTCCAAGATTGCCCTGTATTTGGCTCCATCCGTCTTCCCATCAACTCTGACCAGCTTCCCTGTCCCTGCTGAAGAAAAGCATCCCCACAGCATGATGCTTCCACCACCATGTTTCATAGTGGGGATGTTGTGTTCAGGGTGATGTGCAGTGTTAGTTTTCCGCCACACATAGCGTTTTGCATTTAGGCCAAAAACTTTAATTTTGGTCTCATCAGACCAGAGCACCTTCCTCCACATGTTTGCTGTGTCCCCCACATGGCTTGTGGCAAACTGCAAACGGGACTTCTTATGGCTTTGTTTCAATAAAGGGGGCTGAATACTTTTGCACGCTACACTTTTTTATTTGTAAAAATATTTGAAAACCATGTATAATTTTCCTTCCACTTCACAATTATGCGCCACTTTGTGTTGGTCTATCACATAAAATCCCAATAAAATACATTTACGTTTGTGGTTGTAACGTGATAAAATGTGGAAAAGTTCAAGGGTATGAATACTTTTGCAAGCCACTGTAGATGTCGTAGCCCTCAGAATCCTCTCCAGTAATTTTCTGCCCACAAACTATAGTTCCCAGCTTTTTCTCTGCAGCCCTTCTTAAATATGGGCACAACATTACCCACCCTCCAGTCTTCATGTACGCATCTGCCATGCCCTGCGATCAGATCTATATCTCAATCAGCACTGATGCAGTTTCCTATCTAGCTTGCCATAATGTTCTTGGATATATCTGATCAGGTCCGGTGGATCTACCTTGATTTATATGTCATTGGATATCCAACCCTTTCTCAACTCAAATAAGGACTGTCCTCAAGACATCTCATTCACTTTCCCAAGTTTCCTAGCCTTCATGTCTTTCTCTGCTGTAAAAAAATGAGAAATATTCAGTGAGGACTGTCTTCTTTGAGGACAAAAGTACTTCAACAACTTAAAACTGTGCCAGTTTGAGTGTCAAGGCTCGGAGAGTTGCAATGAATCAGAGCGAAAACAGATGTTTCATGCTGTGCTTTTAATGACATGTTGGATTCACCTTTGTGAGTGTCATTTTGGTGGCGAGCTGATTTTAAATGAACAATATAAGTAAAAAAACTGCATGTGTTTCTTTGGAGTATTGGGCCAGAAGAATCGAGCCAGCAAGTCCATAGAGAATCAGCAACTCAGTGTAGAACAGGTGGCAGTCCATGTGTAGGAAGGAACTGCAGATGCTCGTTTAAACCGAAGATAGACACAAAATGCTGGAGTAACTCAGCGGGACAGGCAGCATCTCTGCAGAGAAGGAATGGGAGATGTTTCGGGTTGAGACTCTTATTCAGACCCTTCTTCAGTCTATCCTGGATTTCTATGCTTATGCTGTAGCTTGGCAGTCAGCAGCAAGCTGGGGCTCAGCTAAACTCACGTCCAAGCTGAGGTCCCGTGTATCTGACCACTTAGTTTCATGCCGCCAATACCTGCTCAATCTGGTGAACCCCATTCTTTTGACCGCCAAGTAAAATCTGAATTTAGATAAGTTTATTGGTTATTTTTCTTTGTTTACATGCATATTAGTGACTATAATTAATTAATTCCACATGTTTCTAATTATTAATTTTGTTCTCAAAGTTATTTCGATGTACTTACAGTATTTTCAATTGCCTTCAAATCCCCCCTGACAATCGTATGGAGATGGTGAAAAGTCTTCCTGACAGATAAATTGGTGGGAAGGTCCATGGCCAGGGTCTGACTATTTGTTGCATGCAGTTCAACTGGGGACCGCGACAGAAAAAAGTGTCTGTTTTTCTGGGCTCCCAAAAACTGACACTGTTCAAAAATCCCGCACGGCAACGGCCTGTCAGCCCGCAGCTGCATTGAGGCCGTACGCAGCGTCTTGACGTCGTACGCAGCATCATGACGCCGTGCACAGCGTCTTGATGGCGTATGCCTAGCACGTGGCGTTGCGCAATGACGTCACCGCCCGGCGTGCCGTTGCATGATGACATCACCACCCGACGCCGTGCGACATGCAAATTCAGTCAGCCCGCCTCCTGCCCAGCTGATTGGTGAGTATGATGTCGGGACCAGCCCTGCACAACTCCATACGGCTCCGCGGTTCGAAGTGGAGCCGGCCCCGCGAGGCCGTACGACTCAAGCGACCATGTTAGATCGCGCTCGCCGCATGCAGTCGCATGCTGGTAGGACAGGCCCTTCAGGTGGTGGTGGCGCCAGTCACGCAGGGAGGTTCACGTATATTCTAGAGTCGCATTAGAATTAAATCATGAGCAGAACAGGTGTTAAAATAGCCCTCATGATTTACTAATGTTTTAATTGTGGCCGTCAGTCTGGGAGGATTATTTCCTTGAATCTTCATTTACTATTTGGTATTTTAAATACATTCATTTTAAGATTAAAATAAAAATAATAGAAGACAAACATAAACAGATTAATTAAAATAAAAGGATTTTTTCTACAAAATTTGGATTCATTCAAAAAGCTGCACTTAATGGCCTAGAAGGCCACATGCTGCCTTAAGGCCGCAGGTTCCCCACCCCTGGTCCAGGATGTCTCGGAACAGCTGCATGACACTCTCAAGGTAGAGGGTGAGCAGCCAGAATTTGTTGTACGTATTGGCACAAACAACAAAGTTTTTCACTGCACCTAAATGCACGTGACAATAAACTAAACTCACCAGTTTAGTTCTACCCTCCTCACCCTCACCCTCCTGCTCACCAATTTGCCTATCTGACCCACTGCCCCTCCCCCACAAGCTATCTACTGTCTCTCCCCACACTGTTGCTTTATGAATACTCCCTGATAACTAACGTCCCACCAATCAGTTATTCACACACACACACCCCCCCCCACCCCGTTCCCCCCACCCGTCCCCACCACCACCTGTTATGCAACCTTCACCTCAAACACCCAACCAATGCTCACTCCTAATGCCCGAGCCAACCTCCCAGCTCCAGCTAACATTTCAGCTTGATGACGAATGGGATATCTACCTGAAGGATTAACACTCTTTCTCACAGATGCTGCTTAACCTGCTACACATTTTCAGCACTTTCTGGTTTTCTTTAAATGCCCATAAAGGCGAATTCCAGTTTCAAGTAACAGATTCAAAGGAGTACAGAAGTGGAGAAAGTTCATATGTGTGGAAAGTACCAGAGGACGGTGACAGAAATGATTAAATGACCGAAGAGAGAAATGTAGCATGTTTTGAGCTTCTTCATATGATTTATAAATTGGCAGAACACGTGACCCAAACAGATCCCTTTGAAAATTCACAAACCAATAACTTCAGCTAAAGAATTTTTCAGCATCTGCTTGCTACTGCTCCAGCAGTTTTCAATTTACTTGGCTAATTTGCCAATAATTCCACATAGCTTAATTTGCTTTGCTAGCTTTGTGTATGGGAAATGTAATTGATTATATTGCTCTGAATGTAGTTATGACTTAATGTACATTCTTCTTTAAGGAATTTCTTCTGATTTTTGAAGACTGGAGAAACTATTTCTCAATTAAATGGGCTGGACCATGCGTGGCCCATGTCCATGCCAACACTCTCGTCCTTCCCATTTTTCAACCCATTTCATACTGATTTTGTCTGACAAGTCTGGAAGGCATGCTACTTGAGTTGTTATATAAAGTGGAGTTGTCAGCAACAGCAAACAAATGTATGCCCTGCCCACACTCTGCTCCGATGGCTTCTGAACCTGCCCCGTCTTCTCATTGCTACTAAATTGTTCTGATAACCTTCACTGCAACAAAATATATAGCACAGTTTCAGCTGTTCAATCCAGGTTCCAAAGCCTGTTGTGATTTTTGTGTTATTTGGGGCTAGTAACCAGCTATCTGAGTCCTCAAGATTTATAGCAGGAATTAATTTTGAACACTTTCGCAAAGGAGTACACAGGAACATTTGAAATGTAAACAGAAATTGCTGAAACACTCAACAAGTGCGTAGGAAGGAACTGCAGATGCTGGTTTATACACAGAATGCTGGAGTAACTCAACGGGTCCGGTACCATGTCTGGAGAAAAGGAATAGGTGACGTTTCGCGTCGTAAGCCTTCTTCATTCTGGAAGATAGTGAAGGTCAGAACAAAGCAGGTCGACAAATACTCAGAATCCTCAGAGAAACAAAGTTAATATTTCAGGTCCATGACCTTTAATCAGAACTGGATGGGTAAGGAAAGTAGTCTGTTTTAAATTATAGAGGAAGGGAAATGTGGCAAAAATAAAGAGAATCTCTGTGATAGGGTGAAGATCAAGGTTGTGCAGTTAATGCTTTCTATGCCATGGATGAATGGGTTTCGCTAGAAAGGGTAAAGGCATAAGATCAGGCTGCAGAGATGCAGATGCAGTATGTATTGGAACTCTGATAAAGAAGAGAGTGCTGGAAAATCAGGCAGATTGACGGCAACTGTGGAGAGAGACAAACCGATTTAATATTTCAGATGGATGATCTAAATCAGAACTGGCCAGTTATCACACAGGCAGGAAAGGCTGCTTATCAGAAACAAACAAGTCATAAGCACGAAATACAATTTTGTACATTGGAAAAAGTGCTAGAAAATCTCTGCAGAGAGTTAGATAGAGCTTTAGGGACTAGTGGAGTCAAGGGATATGGGGAGAAGGCAGGCACGGGTTATTGATTGGGGACGATCAGCCATGATCAGAATGAATGGCGGTGCTGGCTTGAAGGGCTGAATGGCCTCCTCCTGCACCTATTTTCTATGTTTCTATGTAAAATTACAGGTTCACTGTGAAAGACTGGGGTCCAGGATGGTGGGAAAGGAGGAGGTTTAGTTTGGATAGACACAAAATGCTGGAGTAACGCGGTGGGACAGGCAACATCTCTGCAGAGAAGGAATGGGTGAGATTTTAGATTGCGACCCTTCTTCAGATTGAGAGTCAGGGGAGAAGAAGACACAGAGATAAGGAAGGTAAGATGTGAAAATGGGAGAACAAAGGGGACGAGGAATACGGAAAATGTAGACTAGGTGATTGTTAGCTAGGGTGACAGCGAGGCATACAAAGATAACATTTAATCAGGGGGCCAGTCAGACTGGTCAGAGAACTAGGGTGGGGGAGGAATGGAAAGAGAGAGATAGCAAGGGTTACATGAAGTTAGAGAAGTCAATATTCATACTACTAGGGTGTAAGCTGCCCAACCGAAATATGAAGGGCTGTTTCTCTAATTTGTGCTGGGCCTCACTGACAGTGGAAGAGGTCCAGGCCAGAAAGGTCAGTGTAGGAATGGGAGGGGGAGTTAAAATGTTTAGCAAGTAGTGGGCGAGGTGAAACCGAGTTATACAGACAGTGAGACTCACCAGGACACCAGTGAAACTCACCAGTGAAACTAATACCAAGACTAGGGTGGAAAATTCAAGGGTTACTTGACGTTGGAGAAATCAATATTCATACCAATGTTTAGTTTAGAGATACAGCGTGGAAACTGTCCCTCCAACCCACCGAGTCCGCGCCGACCAGCGATCCCCGCACACTTACACTATCCTACACACACTCCTACAGGAACAATTTGACAATTTTACCGAAGCCAATTAATCTACAAAACTGTATGTCTTTGAAGTATGGGGGGGAAACCAGAGCACCAGGAGAAAACCCATGCAGGTCAAGGGGAGATCATATGAACTTCATGCAGACAGCACCCATAGTCAGGATCGAACCCGGGTCTCTTGCGCTGTACGGCAGCAAAACTATCCCTGCGCCATCTTACCGCCCCTGAAAAGTGAAAGGGAAATTATTGCATCTCCTGAGATTACATGGAAAGTGCCAAAAAGAAGGGAAGTGTCAGTTGAGTTTCAAGAGCAAATCAGTGTTTCATTGAATTACAGAATCATACAGCACAGAAACTGTCCCTTTAGTCCACTACACTCATGGTCGCCTTCAAACACCTATTATTCTTCACCCCTCATTCTCCCAAATGTCAAGGACTATGAACCCAAACTGTCTAGACTCTCTTAAGAGGAAAATAACTCTTATCAGAAGAATTAGTCTAGTGAATCTCATTCATACAATGTCTGATGCAAGTATATTATTTTTTCAAATAGGGGGCCAAAGCTGTGTATAGCATCAAAGGTGTGGTTTCACCAACGCTCTACACAATTGTAACAACAACTTCAAATTGTTGAATATAGGAGCAAAGAGGTCCTTCTGCAGTTGTATAGGGCCCTAGTGAGACCACACCTGGAGGATTGTGTGCAGTTTTGGTCCCCTAAATTGAGGAATTCGAGGCTGGCTCGAAGGGCCGAATGGCCTACTTCTGCACTTATTGTCTATTGTCTGTTGTCTAACACTTCTCTCTTCTTAAAGTCCAACCCCTTTATAGTAAAGACCAACATTTACCTTTTTAATTACTTGTTGGACCTGTCTGCTGATATTTTCTGATTCATGGACTAGAACACCTCGATCTCTCTGAACTACACTCTATTACGGTCTCTATTTTGATAGTAACATTCATTTTCCTTCCTTTTTCCAAAGTGCATGGCCTCACACTGTCCTTTTTCAACTCCATTTGCCACATTTTCATCCAATCACTCAATTTATCTATATACACTGCAGAATTGTAATATCCTCATGAAAACCTGCCCTTCTACTTAGATATTTTCATCTGTGACAAACTTGGAAACCTTATATTTAATTCTTTATTTCAGGTCATTGATTGTAATTGTGAACAACTGAGGACAAAGAACCAATCTCTCAGGAACTCCATGAGTTAAATTCAGCTCCAGCCCAAAATAAACCAATTTATTCCAATGTTTCCTATGTGACAGCTAGTTTTAGGGATGAAATGGGTGGTTTCGGTTGGAAGGGATGAGTTATAATCTCTCAAGAGAACGACATTCCGAAGGAGAGTACTGACACTTATAAAAGAAAAAGGGTAAAATAAAATGCCAATGTGACAATTATTCATGTCATTTTACAGTAATTAATGTGGGGGACATGCAAATGACATGTTCATTGCAAATCCAAAAACATCACCTCAAGTTTGAGAAAATTGTAAATATATAAAGCAAGGAAATATTCTGGTATGATACACTCATATTTGAGCAATGCCATAAGTTGATGGGGGTAAGGAGCAAACTACATAGTGTCAAGTTGGGAAAAGGGGAAGTGCAACGGGATCTGGGGGTCTTTGTTCATCAGTCAATGAAAGAAAGCATGCAGGTACAGCAGGCAGTGAAGAAAGCAAATGGCATGTTGGCCTTCATAACAAGAAGAGTTGAGTAGAGGAGCAAAGAGGTCCTTCTGCAGTTGCACAGGGCCCTAGTGAGACCAGACCTGGAGTACTGTGTGCCCTTAACAGTTTTGGACCCTTAGTTTGAGGAAGGACATTCTTGCTGTTGAAGGAGTGCAGCGTAGGTTTACAATGTTAATTCCTGGGATGGTGGGACTGTCATATGCTGAGAGAATGGAGCAGCTGAACTTGTATACTCTGCAATTTAGAAGGATGAGAGGGGATCTTATTGAAACATATAAGATTATGAAGGGTTTGGACACACTAGAGGCAGGAAACATATTGGGGGAGTCCAGAACCAGGGGCCACGGTTTAAGAATAAGGGGTAAGCCATTTAGAACGGAGATGAGGAAACACTAGTTCACACAGAGATTTGTGAGTCTGTGGAATTCTCTGCCTCAGAGGGCGGTGGAGGCCGGTTCTCTGGATACTTTCAAGAGAGAGCTAGGTAGGACTCTTGAAGATAGCGGAGTCAGGGGATATGGGGAGAGGCAGGAACGGGGTACTGGTTGGGGATGATCAATCATGATCACGTTGAATTGCGGTGCTGGCTCGAAGGGCCGAATGGCCTACTCCTGTACCTATTGTTTATTATCTATTGTCTATATTTTCAAAAGAAAAACTGTTTGAGGAAAAAATCACATTTCAGTAAATCCTGCAAAATCTCAAGGTAAATTCGGACAGGAGAATGAGACCACTTGACTTCACCGTACTAATGAAATACAAGCTACCTCAAATGGACATCCTGTAACGACACTTCATGCTCAGACTTTTTATTGGATAGTCTAAATGCTGCAAAAAAGATGCTGCCAACAGCCTTTGGAGAAAGGTATGTGATCCAAGGAAAGTGAAAGTCAGGTTATTTACCAGAATAATCCAGAGTATTTTTGTTGGACCAAACAAGCACTACTACTCCCACTGAATAATGTGCTTGAATCATCGGTAAACAAAAGAGCATTCATGCTGCTTGTCCCTCTTCGGTATTTTGCAAAATGCAAGTCAAGGCCTCGTGTGTGTCATTGGATCTGATTTACATGATAAATGGGCCTACTGCCTGAAGCAAGCTGCCCAGTCATAAGTCTATTTTAGGGCAACTGGAGCACAAGTTTGGGATATCAGCATTTAATTAATATTAATTTTACAAAGCTATTGCTGCTGCCAATTGTTTTCCTGATCAATAAATATGCCTGAGTTTCAATACAGACAATTAATGCCTGTTTT
Organism: Raja brachyura; assembly: GCA_963514005.1. Next base: position 167,467,481 of record OY740781.1, read on the forward strand.
CCAAAGATATATTGACTTGTGAACTCCCCAACAGAGAAGAAAATATATAGAGTAGACTGTTGTGTAAAGAATATCAGCCTTGTGCACACATCAAATATAGTAAATGACTGTGCCTGGGGGAGGTACTGGTAGTTCTCATCATGCTGGATTTCAAAAGCACAGCCAGAAAGGTGCAGTTTATCAAATACGTTCCAAATTTCAATCGCCATTTTTCTTGAGGCCATCGATGTCGATACTTCCTACAGTGCACCTGAGCTTAACAGGGGACAAATGATTCAGAAAATGAAAGAAATGGTAATTAAGTATATTTGAAATAATAGCATTGCTGAGGTAATGAGATGTCATGTTTTCTTTAAAGACCTATAGACATATCCAAAGCAGATACATTCTAAAATTGGATCCATAGAGGCCCATTGTTTTCCCCACCATCAATCTTGCAAGAGAATGATTTCACATGGGATAAATAATGTTATTCACCACTTTCTTTGAAATTGGGCCCCATCAGGAAATTGGCTGGTAATTCCATCCAGAATTCACCATAGCTCATCTGAACTTTCTCCAGCATCACACTGGCTCCCACCGATATAAACTGGAGCTTTGATTGAAATCTCTGAACTTCAATGAAAATTGTTGAGGTAACTTGGAACACATCATGCTGGGATCAGTGGTGTGGCATCAACTGAAAGATCTTTATGCTGTCATTCGATGTTTTGCACACAATGTCTACCATCTCAGTGTTCAGTGGTCAGGATATTTGAAAGTTCTGTACTGTTCGTCCCATCACTGATTGCTTGCCATTTTATATAATTCACATCAGAACCACCCGCTGCTATCTTTGCCTCATTAATCATCCTGCACCTCCCAGAGGTGGGCTTGGGCAGCTTACTGCCCAGTGGTATGAATATTGATTTCTCTAACTTCAAGTAACCCCTGCATTCCCTCTGTCTCCATCCCTCCCCACCCAAGCCACACCAGCTTGTCTTCTCACCTCGCTACAGCTAACAATGGCTCCTGTTTCCTTTCTCGTTGTTACTTTTTTGCACATCTTTCATTCATTTGTTCTATATCTCGTTACATCTACTAATACTCTCTATATCTCGCGTTTCCCTTTCCCGTGACTTTCAGTCTGAAGAAGGGCCTTGACCCGAAATGTCACCCATTCCTTCTCTCCAAAGATGCTGCCTGTCCCACTGAGTTACTCCAGCATTTTGTGTCTATCTCGGAGGCATAAGTACATTCAAGGTATGAAGGTTCATCAGTGCAATCTGGTGCAGGATATCTACTTGCAAGGAAGGTCATTATGTGCCCTCTTCCACTGCAGCCTTTCAGGGAGCTGTTCTGTGACTGCACAGTGAGATATCTTTTCAAGTCTGATACTGCTCACATTGCAGGATCAATCAGAAACCACAGACGTATCAGTCCACAATTCTGGGTGTAAATCACCTTGGCCATGTTTAAAATATAATTTTGATTAATGTCACTATTTATTTGTTGGGGATTTGATTCTGAACAGCTTATGCAGAACATGTTTTGCACGCCAAAAAAAAATGATGAAATATAATTTTTCAGTAATAATTTTAAAATTAATCTTCAGCTTCATGGAAGGGACTACACAATCTAGAAAGACTTGACTTTTCATTGTTGTGTGGTATGCACTGATTTAAACTGAGATACTGTTTCATGAGGATTAGTTGTGGAGCCACTGCAGCTGAACTGAATTCTGTTCAGTTTCACCTCGTCCAATTATGCATTCTTCACAGCAGGCCATACTGATTTATACCCTTGCCCTCTTTATAGATCAAAAGGCTGCTGATCTTGGCCTTGAATATGTTAAATCACTCAGTTTCCATAACTCCTTGGCCATAGAGAACATACGTTCTCTACGCTAAGATCCTAAGAGAGGTGAAAAAGGAAAAAGGTCACTGTGGCGCAGTGATAGAGTTGCTACCATACAGAGCTTGCAGCGCCAGAGACCTGGGTTCAATCCCGACTGTGGGTGCTGCTTGTATGGACATTGTACATTCTCCCCGTGACTGCGTGGGTTTTCTCCGAGATCTTTGGTTTCCTCCCACACTCCGACGATGCACGGTATGTAGGATGATTGGCTTGGTATATGTGTAAATTATCCCTAGTGTGTGTAGGCTAGTGTTAGTGCGGGGATCACTGGATGGTGCGCACTCAGTAGGCCGAAGGGCTAGTTCTCACGCTGTATCTTTAAAAACTAAAAAAAACTAAAATTTCTCCTCTGCTCCACCACATCCAGGCAATCCCTTATCCTTAATCTATTCCCCTTAGTTGAAAGAAGGAATGATACTTAATTGTCACATGTACCTGAGGTACTTAGGTACAGTAAAAAGCTTTGTCTTGCATACAACCTAGGCAGGACGCAAGTGTCGGCACATGCAGGCACCGACAAAGTTGCGAAAGTACCATGAAGTCATAGAAACATAGAAACATAGAAATTAGGTGCAGGAGCAGGCCATTCGGCCCTTCGAGCCTGCACCGCCATTCAATCTGATCATGACTGATCACCCAACTCAGTATCCCGTACCTGCCTTCTTTCCATACCCTCTGATCCCCTTAGCCACAAGGGCCATATCTAACTCCCTCTTAAATATAGCCAATGAACTGGCCTCAACTACCCTCTGTGGCAGAGAGTTCCAGAGACTCACCACTCTCTGTGTGAAAAACGTCTTTCTCATCTCAGTCTTAAAGGATTTCCCCCTTATCCTTAAGCCGTGGCCCCTTGTCCTGGACTTCCCCAACATCGGGAACAATCTTCCTGCATCTAGCCTGTCCAACCCCTTAAGAATTTTGTAAGTTTCTATAAGATCCCCTCACAATCTCCTAAATTCTAGAGAGTATAAACCGAGTCTATCCAGTCTTTCTTCATAAGACAGTCCTGACATCCCAGGAATCAGTCTGGTGAACCTTCTCTGCACTCCCCCTATGGCAATAATGTCCTTCCTCAGATTTGTAGACCAAAACTGTACGCAATACTCCAGGTGTGGTCTCACCAAGACCCTGTACAACTGAAGTAGAACCTCCCTGCTCCTATGCTCAAATCCTTTTGCTATGAAAGCTAACATACCATTCGCTTTCTTCACTGCCTGCTGCACCTGCACGCCTACTTTCAATGACTGGTGTACCATGACACCCAGTCCTATCTTTTGCTTTCCGCCACATGTGGCAGCATGCCCCCCCGCCCATTCCCCCTTTGTTCTTGGAAGCCCCCCATGCTGGGTCACCCAATGTTCTCGGTGGCCCTATGCCAGGAACCCCATCGCTCTCAGCACCCCCACTCTCAGTCGCATGGCCCCCGTTGCTACCGGTGGCTCGGTGTTGATTCAGAGTCCGCGGCGGGCAAGCTGGGCCTACTGGGCGGCTCCTCCATTGTCAGTCCCCAGCGGGTGAGACCTCCTCCATCTTATGACCACAGCAGGCCTTCCTTGCTGTGAGTATCCCGGCCCGCTGCTTCAATGTTCAAGAGGAAATATTCTCCTAACATCTACCTTGTGAAGCTCACTTGGAACTTTGCAAGTTTTGGTAAGATCTCCTCGCATTTTTCTCAACTCCAATGAGTTTAGACCAAACGTTTCCTTACATGACAACTTCAGCTCAGGAATCAGCCTCATAAATACTCCTTTCAATATGGAGACTAAAACTGTGCACAGTACTCGGTCGTGTTTCACCAATGCCCTGCCTAGTTTTCCCGCCTTTTATCCTCATCATATCTCACCTTATTTTCACCTTTTGAAAATGCCTTCTGGAAATCAAATACGATTATTGCACTGGTCCTCCTTAACCACTTGCTTTATAAATCTACAAAGATCTTTGACAGGTTTTGACAAACATAATTTCCATTCCGTAAAACTACATTAACTCTGCATCAGCATTTTAAGATCTCAGCATGGACTTGCTGGGCCAAAATCTATGTTCCTATGTTATGTTATTCTATGATTTTCAGAATGTCCTGTTGCTATAATTTAATATACTGTAGATTATATCATTATCCCAATAATAACAATCCCAGCAATCCTATTCTCCTACTAGAAACATAGAAGCATAGAAAATAGGTGCTGGGTAGGCCATTCGGTTCTTCGAGCCAGCACCGCCATTCAATATGATCATCCAGAATCAGTACCCCGTTCCTGCTTTCTCCCCATATTCCTTGATTCCATTAGCTCTAAGAGCTATATCGAAGTCAACTTTCTCTTGAAACCATCCAGCAAATTGTGGCAGAGAATTCCACAGATTCACAATCCTCTGGGTGAATTCCACAGATTCACAATTCTCTGGGTGAATTTCCCAGATACACAACTCTCTGGGTGAATCTGGGTAATGTCCCCTGTAACCCATTCTGCTCAGGCTTCCATCAATTTTACCATATTTAGAGTGGCCAATTAAATTACATATTAATCGTGAGGGAGCAGCTCTACTAGATGTGCAACTGTGTCCCTTAAATGCACGTGTAAACGCCTAACATTCACTTTTATCCACTTCCCAATTTTTACTCTCTTTTTACATTAGTTTAATCTTCATGTCCAAAATTTATCATCTGACAACATTGTATGATGAAAGGTTATCAAGCTGAAACACTAACTCTGATTCTCTCTCTATAGATGCTGCCTGACCTATTGGGTATATCCTGTGTTTAAGAAAGAACTGCAGATGCTGGAAGGTAGACAAAAATGCTGGAGGAACTCAGCGGGTGAGACAGCATCTATGGAGAGAAGGAATACCTCCTATTCGGTATATCCAGTATTTTCTGATTTCATTTTTGGATTCTAGCTCTCCAATCTTTTTGCTTTTTGATCACAAATCCAATTTTGCCTTCCTCAATCTTGAGGGCATCCCTGTGATCTCCCAAAACGTTTGGTATCAAATTTGGGAGCCATCCAATTTTAATGACTATTTACCTCATGAGGCTTGGCACTAGATGTTGGCGGAACTTGTTCAGAAAGCAGGGAACATTTTACTTTCCTTCATGGAAAACTTCAACTCTGACTTCCTCTTCCTCATGATTTGCCTAATGTTTTGCAAATGCACATTTTGCCTCCTGTCCTTCTCCCACCCATCATGTTTTTGCAATATGAACTCTCAAGTCTTCCAACAGTGCTCTGAGGCTCTTCCACCGATTGCAGTTCTTGCAAGATGGGGGCCATCCTCCTTGCCTTTGTTGTCTTGTAATGCAAACTTTCCCATCCTGCGCCGACCAACCTGCCAATCTGGCCACTCGAAGGGCATGGAACTATAACAAATACTACCACAACAAACCTGCTGTTCAATTTTGAATGACATTTTCCTTGGTGTTAATAGATAACCACCTCGCCACCTCCCCCACACTCTGTAGCTTCCTTCCATGAACATGGGAGCCAGAGAATGTCTATTTTGCCTTTCATCCTTCATGAATAACACCATTGTGTAGTAAATGAATCAATAGCGTTTCATCCAGTTAGCTATTAACAAAGTCATTAATATTGTTAACAGAGATAATGAGAAAGGCAAGAACAGGTCACGGATTCTTCACCCTAGAATGGAAGTAGACAGGGGAGAGGAGGAGGGGACTGGGCATTCAGGAATTAGTCATTAAGGAAAATCATTGGTAGAGAAACACTGGCCAACTCTCAGCCAAGATATATGAGCCATACAATCAAAGAGATTTACAGCACCTAAACATGTTCAGCCTGTTCTAAATATGCAGGCCAAAAAAGTGCAATTAGGATTTTTCAGGTCTTGGTCCATAGAGCTGCTGGTTAAAGCACATCAAGTGTTAACACTCTGCTTCAGAAATGCATTGAAGGTTGCTGCCTCCATCGTTCATTCTGTAAATTCCACACCTCCACCACAATGAAGAGGCGCAAAAGTAAAGGGCCTGTCCCACCAGCAGGCAACTCTATGCGATGAACGCGATCAAATTAGAAGCGGGGGCCGCGCGGAGGTCGGGTGATCCCCTGTACAGGGCCGTTACCACCAGCATGCGCCTGCATGCGGCAAGCGCAACCAAACCGGCGGTAGGGGCCGCGCGGAGGTCGGGTGAGTGGCGCAACGCGGCTCAAAGTGAGGCGAACTTGGAGCGAAGTCTAAGGTAAGTTCGCCAGGACAGAGAGGGGCACACAGAGAGGTGCACAGAGGCACACACACACACACAGGGCCATAGAGCCACACACATAGAGGGTCACGGAGGCACCTACAGATAGGTTCACGGAGGCACGATGTCGGGGCGGTGTGTAAATGTCGAGGCGACTGCGAGCCGACAAGCCGTTGCCGCGCGGAATTTTTGGACATAGTCAGTTTTTCAGAGCCCCGCGCGGTGTCGGGACGAACTCGGGATGAACTCCGCACAATTCCGCACGGCTCCGGCGATCGAAGTGGGACCGGCCCCGCGACGCCGGACAGCTCAAGCGACCACGTTAGGTCGCGCTAATCGCATAGAGTTGCATGCTGGTGGGACAGGCCCTTAAGTCTCTCAAATCTGCCCCATCAGCCATTGAGCTGAAGTGTTTAAATTGAAAGAGTGGCACGGTGGCGCAGTGGTGGAGTTGTTGCCTTACAGCGCTTGCAGCAGCAGAGACCCGGGTTCGAACCCGACAATGGGTGTTGCCTGTATGGAGTTTGTACGTTCTCCCCGTGATGGCGTGGGTTTTCTCCGATATTTTCAGTTTCCTCCCACTCCAAAGACGTACAGGTTTGTAAGTTAATTGGTCTGGTATAATTGTAAAATTATCCCAAGTTTCTGTATGATAGTGTTAATGTGAGGGGATTGCTGGTCGGCGCGGACTCAGTGGACCGAAGGGCCTGTTTCGGTGCTGCACCTCTAAACTCTAAATTAAATAAACTAAATTAAATGACTGAGACTCTACAGTTCTTGAAGATTTACAACACTTGGAAAAATGTTCACCTCATCCCCACCAATTATTTTGAAACTCTGCTGTGAGTTAAAGATTCTGCACAAGGAGTAACATTCTCTCAGTTTGTCTCCCATCAAGGATGATAATGCCTCAATGACTAGGACCAGTGGCTCTCACTTCCATCGTGATGAAGTGCTTTGAGATGTTAGTCATCATGACAATATCAGATCTTGATACACACAAAATGCTGGAGTAACTCAGTGGGACAGGCAGCGTCTCTGGAGAGAAGGAATACGTGATGTTCAAGGAAGAAGGGTCTTAACCAGAAATGTCACCCATTCCTTCTCTCCAGAGATGCTGCCTGTCTCGCTGGGTTACTCCAGCATTTTGTGTCTATCTTCGATTTATACCAGCTCCTTATTACACATATCAGATCCTGCCAGAGTAAGGATTTGGACGCACTATAATTTGACTACCGTCACAACATGGATCGGACTGGTTTGGAGGAATATGAACCAAATGATGACAGGTGGGACTAGTGTAGCTGGGACAATGTTGGCCAGTGTAAGCAAGTTGGGTCAAAGAGCCTGTTTCCTCGTTGTATCACTCGATGACACTCTATGAACATGTCAATAGCAGGTATGATATCGCTGGCTCTCCACTTTACACTGGACCACTGGGATAATAAGTACATCAAGCTTTGGTTCATCGACCACAGCTCAGCTTTTAGCATAGTCTAAATTTATCGTTTAACACAGGCAACTGTGTGTCTGCTTGTCCCTATGCAATAGGATCCTCGACTTCATCATCGGCAGATATCGATGAGGACAAATTGGTAACATCACTTTCTCCTCGCTAACCATTAGCATTGGAGCACCTCTAGGCTGAATGCTCAGTCCACTGCTCTACTCTACTATGACTATGTGGCCAAATACAGCTCCAAATCTATCTATAAATTCACTGAAGGTTCCACTGTAGCTGGTGGAAAAGTGGATAATAATGGATAAGAGTAAAGAAGGGTGATCCATAAAATGTTCGAATTATGTCTTGGTCTTAGTCACGTTGCCAATGATTCTATCTACCTTCAACAGGTGTACAGTGGAAGGCTGCAAAATATGGTGCATATTGCTCAACCCATCATGGGTTCCAACCTCTGTACGATCGAGGGGGAAATGCTGATTCAAGACGGCAGCATATCATCAAAGACCCACACCACTCTGGCCACTCTCTCATCTCGCTGCAAACATCAGGAATAAGGTATCCATCTTAAAGTTCTTGGTCAGGTCGGAGGGATTTCTCCCCGCCACGGGTACCATGTAATCCCGTGCTACCTGCTCCATGGTCGGATAGTTGGCATCTAAACCGTCTGCCCCACCTGGTTTGCCAGGTGAGGCGGGGGCTGGGGACCGCGAGCAGGACCAAAAACAAGACCTGTCAAAGGGCAGATGAGCTCCTAGCGAGCCAACGACCATTCACACTTCAGTAGAAGTTGCGATCACTGTCGTACATAGCATTACTGAGCATTCAGCTTTGAGGTGCCCCTATATCATCATCCATCAGATTCTTCATTCATCATTAGATTCTTGAACCATGCTGCACAACCCTAACCACAAGTATAACTCAGCACTGACCTATATGATGTTTTTAATAAATGATACGACAAACTTTGGTTTGCACTATTATGGTCTGGTGACCTAGTATAACTATCTAATATAACTATCCCGGCTGTTATCAGGTGACTGAATGATCCTACTGCAATCAGGGAGCAGTCCTGAACTACTATCTACTTTATCGGGGACCCTTGGACTATCTTTGATCGGACTTTACTGGCTTTACCTTACACTAAACGTTGTTCCCTTATCATGTAGCTGTGCACTATGAATGGCTTGATAGTAAACATGTATTGTCTTTCCACTGGCTGGTTAGCACGCAACAAAAGCTTTTCACTGTACCTCCGTACAAGTGACAATAAATTACAATGAACTGAATAACTGATGATTTATTGTACTTTTGTTTATTTTTGTTGAAATTGGAGGGGGGGAGGGGGGGTTGCGGGGGAGGGGTGGTGTGGGGAAGGGAGGGTGTTAGGGCGTGGGGGAGGGGGAGTGGGGAGGTAGGGTGTGGGGGAGGGGTGTGTGTGGGGAGGGAGGTGTGTGTGGGGAGGGGGGTGTGCAGGGGAGGGGTGTGTGTGTGGGAGGAGGGGTGAGTGGGGGAGGAGGGGTGTGTGGGGGAGGGGGAGTGTGTGGGGGAGCAGGGGTGTGGGGAGGTGTGTGTGGGGGATGGTGTGTGGGGGAGGGGCATGTGGGGGAGGGGTGTGTGTGGGGGGGGAGTGTGTTGGGGTTGTGGGGGTAGGAGGGGCTGTGGGGGTTGGGGGGTGTATGTGGGAGGGGGATGTGCCTCGTAGGGGGAGTGTGGGGGAGTGTAGGGGAGGGTGGACAAACAGACAGACAGACAGACAGACAGACAGACAGACAGACAGACAGACAGACAGACAGACAGACAGACAGACAGACAGACAGACAGACAGACAGACAGACAGACAGACAGACAGACAGACAGACAGAAGATGATAGATGGAGAAGATGACAGATATAGATATAGATAAAAGATAGAAGACAGATGTCAGTGGAATTTCAGACTATAATTTTATTAAAATGTTGGGCAAGCAGATCTTGCAACAAATGCCTTAACACGTAATTGTTCCTTAATCTGCAAAAGATCTAATGCATCTGGGCTTTGGATGTGTTTATTTCTCTTTTCCAAGACAGTAGATCATAGCCACACAATGGGGTGCAGTTTAGGAATAGCACTCTAAGCTATCTACAAATTTACTGGACATCTTTTTTAGTTCTGTGTTACTCTTTGAAGATCAAAAAATACATTGATTACATTTTGTCTTGATTCCCTGTAAAATATATATATATATATATATATATATATAATGCGTTCCGAAAGGTGGACCCTCAAACTGTCATGATTTTGCATGTTAGGTTTGGTGTACTAATCTCCATTGTTTACAAAGCTTTACAGAATGTTGCTGTTAAAATGAGAGCCAAGTATATATTTATTTTATTTGTTTCTGCGGTAAAAAAAACCCACAGTACACTGAAACCTTCTTTCAATCTAAATATAAATGCTGAGAATTAAATGCTTGTTACACGAAGAACTTACATTATTCGCTCACTAAGATATCAGGTTAAGGTTAAAAAAAAACCAACTAACTTGTGATCTTTTTGTTTGGGAGACTGATCTTCATGAGCTGGTTTTAAAACAGGGGAAAATGCAGCTATGTGATGGGAAAAGAAACACACAGCCAAAGCCAATACTTGCATTCCTTTGGTGTACTCTGCACAACATCACCGGACACTCTTGCCTGGATACTGAATGCTGCCTGTTTTGCTCATGTTGGTGTCCAATGGACATTTTGTTCTCGGGTCCACTTATGGGAAAAGTATTACTGTGCAAGGCCCAGGGTGTTGTGTGCTACTGAAATGGACTTACATACTGAAAGGACATTCCTTTGCACACATTGGTTGCATTGAGTGCACCAAATAAATCAGGTGGGTCTGGGCCCGTTGGAGGGATTGGGGTAGTGACGTTAATGAAGGGATTGGACAGAGAGATGGAAGGAAGAGCTCATCAGAGAAGTTGATGAAGGGATTGAAGAGATTGGAGCATGGAGGAAGATAAAGGGCTCTGGACGGGGAGAATGATGAAGAGGTTGGGACGGCAAGATTGCTGGACATGTTGGGGCAGAAAGTTGGTAGTAGGGTACAGGTAGAGAGACTGGTTGACCGCAGAATTGATGGTGAGCTGGAATTTACAATAATGTTATTGAGTCATTGCATCATACAGTACAGCAACAGGCAATTTAGCCCAACTTGTCCATGCAACAAAAATGCTCAAGTGAGCTAGTGCTAAATGCCTGCGTTTGATCCATTTTCCTCTTAAGGGCCTGCCCCACTTAGGTGACCTTATTTGCGGGTTCAGGAGACTCTGCGCTCACCACAAGCTCGCCACATGGTCGCCACAAGCTCGCCACATGGTCGCCACAAGCTCGCCACATGGTCGCAACATGCGCATGTTGAAAAATTGGTCGCCATGGAGAAAATCAATAGTTTTGAAGTCGTAGTGCAGTGGTAGTGGGGTTGCCATGTCGTTGTAGGTAGTCGAGGTAGCCGTAGATAATCTCCTTTGCTGACCGGGCATTTTAATTGGCTCATTGGGGACGCAAGCGCGTGTTTTCAGAACCAAGGAAAACTGACCGGTAATGTTAAATGGCCGCTAAACTTCACAGCTGCGTATCTCCGGCTTATTAAAAGTTGTCTGGCTACTTAAAATGTGTCTCCACTCCTTCTCTCCCCCTTCTCCCCACTTCTCCCGCCTTCTCCCCCCTTATCCCCTCCCTGCTCTTTTAAAGGACTTACCTTACACTGTGCTAGCCGTCTATAACCTTCCTGTTCATCACGGGTATCACCTTGGCTTTTCACCGTGTGTATTACAGACAGAGCTCCCCCGCATTCCCTGGCCCCTGCCTTTGTGATGTGCGTGTGTGCGTGTGTTCTGCGCTGACCGTCCAGCTCGCGGTTTTTCAGGCGAGCGCCCCCGAGCTTGAAGGTCGCAGACAATCCGCTCATATTTCTATTAAATCTTTTGCCTCTCACCTGAAACCTGTAGCCTATGGTTCTTGTTTCCCAACCCTGGAGAAAAGACTGAGTGCAAATACTCTAGCTATGCCTCCTAATTCTATCCACCTCTATAAGACCGCTCTCATGGGCCTGTCCCACTTAGACGACTCTTTAGCCGACTGCTAAGGACTAGTTTTAATGGAATTCAACTATGACACCTGGCAACAACCTACGACACTACCTACGACAACCTACGACAGTAAAAATTGTCGCCACCGTCTCTATGTCTCCACTTATGTCTCCACTTAACAACATGTTGAAACTTTTGTGGCAGTCGCCTGTAGTCGCCCAAAAAATTGCCTAAGTGGGACGGACCCATTAGCCTCCTGCGTCTAAAGAATATATCGCCTGCCCAACATCTCCATATAACTCAAGTCCTGACAATATCCCTGTACATCTTTTCTGCATTCTTTCCAGCTTACCTTCATCTCTCCTACAGCAGGATGACCAAGGTTTGATTTTGTTGTGTACAAATGCGTTGCCAGATTCAACGCTGAGTGGGTCTGTTTAGCTTATTGCATTGCAATGAAACAATTTTTGAACCGTAGGTCAATCAAGAGTTAATCACACTATTGAAGGCCTATACCATGCAAAATTGGCAGTCTTTCTCCCCCTGTAGATCAGATGTGTTTTTACAACCTAGCTGGGACTAGCTGCTAATTTCAGATCATTGTTTTCTTAATTAACTAAATTTCAAGTTTTCAGATGCCATTGTGGATTTGAATTCATACTTCTGAATTTGAATTCCAGGCCTTTGGATTAGATAGTTGTAGTTTAGTTTGGAGATATAACGTTGCAACCGGCCCTTTGGCCCAGAGTCCACAGTGACCAGCAATCAACCATGCACTGGTTCTATCTTACACACTAGGCACAATTTACAGAAGCCAATTAACCTACAAACCTGCATGTCTTTGGAATGTGAGCGGAAACTGGAGCACTCGGAGAAAACCCAGCTGGTCACAGGGGGAACGTACAAACCCTGTACAGACAGCATCCATAGCCAGGTTCTCTGGCGCTGTAAGGCAGCAACTCTACCGCTGCACCACCATGCTGCCCTGTTGTGCAAGTAGCAGGAGTGGAGTAGATGGGAGAAGGGGTGTTTCCGAAAAGAGTCGGATTAGATGGCCCATATGGTGTCAGGCTGGGAATTTCAAAGAGGAGTCACGACAGGGAGTTTGGCAGAGGGGCCAATGGCTCTTCAGGTTTCAGTGAGTAAAACTGCATACCTATCACTATGAACATGGAGATCGAAAGGTCCAAGTCCATTGTTCCCTGAAAGTGACAACGCAGGTTGATAGGTTGGTGAAGAAAGCATATGGCATGCTTGGCTTCATTCGTCAGGGTATAGAATATAGGAGTTGGGACTTTATGTTTTAACTTTACTTAGCATTTGTAAGGCAACACTTGGATTATATCCAGTTCTTGCCACCGTATAATAACAAGGAAGTGACTATGCCAGAGAGAGTACAGGGGTGGTTCATCAGAATGTTTCCTGGAACGGAAGACTTTGGTCGAGGGGAGAGATTGAATACATGGGCTAGTTTTTCCTAGAACAAAGGAGATTAGATGGCACAAGCCTAAATGATTATTAGAGGCATTAATTGGGTCAGCTGTCCAAAAGGGCAAAGGTTTGTGAGAGGAAGCAGCTTTGAAAAGGATCTGAAGGTTATGTTTTTTAACACACGGAGTGGTTAATATCTAGAACTCGCTGCCAGAGAGGTGGTGGAATCGGACACAACTGCAGCATTTAAGTGACATTTTGACAGAACAGGCAAGGCACAGAATATTATGGTCTTAACTGGCATTAGAGTAAATGAGCATAGAGGTCAACACAGTAGGCGGAATCTTTTCTTGGGATGGAGAACTCTCTAACTCTGACTCTAACTGCATCCTTGGAATGCACCAGATCAAGAATGTGACCCAATGACATGTTTTTCAGAGTAATTAACAATGAACAATTAATTTTGATTTTGCTTACAATATTTCAGTCCGAGCACTCATTTTTATCATTCTCCTGATGTAAAAAAAATCAGCTGTAAAATTTTCACGTCCGAAGAAGGAATGAAATCGAAATTCGATCACATTTGGGAATATAATCTCTGCTGCTGGCTTGTTCATTCTAAATGGCAAAAACACACTGTGTTAATTCAGTCCACAATTGGAAAAAAAATGTCAGCATGGACATGGTGGACCAAAGGACCTGTTTCTACACTGCCCTTCTCTCTGGCTCCTGCATCCATGGAATGCAGCAGAAGTAAAATTACAACATCGACCTGTCAACTTCCATCTTTATGGCGTGTCAAAGGAAACTTGATGGATTCACAATCGAGATGCATTCAGTATCAAAGAGAGCATGCAGAGTCCAAACAGACAGCAGAGTTTAGAAATTAACATAGGCCACTGGAGTTCTGAGGTAGCAGCTCTAGTAGCATGCAAATATTGGAGTTTTCAATAATATAAAATGACCTCCTTCACTGATCTAAGATTCTGAAAGAGAGTTACAGAGTAAATGTTGAGAGGCTGTTTTACTTGGCTGGAGAAGTGTAGTCTCAAGATAAGGGAAAGTAATTGAAGTCTGCGCGAATAAATTTATTTACTCAGAAGGTTGTGAACATTGGGTCTTTTCTACACCAGGGGTATTATCAGGCTAAGCCTAGTCTGGAATAAGTTACCATGTAAAACAGTAAAACATTTTCCGATGGCACCTCCACTGGGAATAATCTTGAGGAGGAGAATGCGTGGACAAGCAAACAGCCATCAGCACCAGGAAGGAGAGGACTGACACCGAGATGGTCTTTCTGAATAATCAAGAATAAGGTAAGGCAACTCAACATAATTGTTCTAGATCTATCGAGGTCCTGGTCAATATGATTGTGTCTTTCAATGGTGTTAAGCACGATGGAATCGAAGAAACATGCAACCCTCATTAGTAGATTCAAGGTTGAGAGGTCAATGAGACAGTAGAGTCAAGAATTAAACCTGTCAAACAATAAATCACAGTCAGAAGAGCTTTTAAGATGAGCTATGACACTTGGCACATTTTTGGACAGCTGAGATTCAGCAAAGAAATTTGGGAGATTTCCTAACGGAAGAGACAACCATTTTGGTACAACAGATTGGAAAAAGGCCCTACGAGAGGAGCAGTTCACAAAGTCAAATGTTATTTACAAGTCAAATCAATTCTCTCGCAACATTTGCCTTCCTTTAAAAACATCACCATCATATACCGACTAGTGATGAACAAATCAAAATATTTTACAGCAAATCCAAAGAAGCATGAGCTCAATCATCAAATAAACTCCTTTTAGCTTACAAGGTAACTGAATTTTGAAAATTGACAGAGCTGCATATCACTTAGCTTGGAAGCATAGATTAGTGTGACCAATGTCTCCTGATGACATCTGAATGAATCAAGCAGACAGCATTGTCATTCCTAATCAATTCCAATTACACACCAACGTAAATTAGTCTGGATCTTCCCTGACGTGACATTGGCAGTGACCTGAAGTTAATAATGACACTTTTAAAGTTGAAATGTAAGAAGACTGCTTGCAAGGATATACCACAAGGAAAATGTGACTTTGCAAAGGCTCAAGGATCCCACAATAACTCCAGACTAAACCACCAGACAAAGTCATTCACACTGCTTTTCGCTGAACAAAAAAAGTTTGTTTAGTCACCAAGCTTCTAGGAATAATAGGCTCGAGCCTCATTTGAGGAGCAATCTTCAACATTCAATTACTCCATAAAAATTACCGTGTACTGGTCCCATTTTAGTCTTCTCACTTGCCTATCAGCCCCCTACCACTCACCCACACCGTAGGGGATATTTAGATTGCTCAATTAATTTAATCAATTTAGACTTACCAACCAACACGTCTTTACGATGTGGGAGGAAATCAATGCATCTGGGGGAAGCCCACAGGATCCCGGGGAGAACATACAAACTCCAAACAGACAGCAGAGGAGATCATTGATCAAACCCAGGTCATCGGAGCCTGAGGCAGCAATTCTATGAGCTGAGCCACAGTTTTGCGGAACTTAATATTCAGGGTTATACATCCTATAGAACGGACAGGCAGGTGGGCGGGGGGGGGGGGGGAGTTAGGTCTGCTGGTGAGTCAGTCCCTTGCGAGGGAAGACATATGGACTAACGAGGTAGAGTCACTGTGGATTGAGTTGAGGAATTGTAAAGGCAAGAAGACACTAATTGGTGTTATTTACAGACCCCCAAATAGTAGCCCGGATGTAGGGTGTAAGTTGCTGCAGGAGTTAAAAGTGGCATGTAACAAAGGTGATGCCACTGTGGTGATGGGTGATTTCAATATGCAGGTAGACTGGAAAAATCAGGTTGGTTCAGGACCCCAAGAAAGAAAGTTTGTAGAATGCCTCCGAGATGGATTCTTAGAGCAGCTCGTAATGGAGCCAACCAGAGAAAAGGCAATTCTGGATTTAGTGCTGTCCAATGAACCAGATATGATAAGAGAACTCGAGGTAAAGGAACTGCTTGGAGGTAGTGATCATAATATGATTAGTTTTAATCTGCAATTTGAGAAAGAGAACGTTAAATCAGAAGTGGCAGTGATGCAGTTGAACAAAGGGGACTATGAAGGCATGAGAGGGGAGCTGGCCAAAGTAGACTGGAAAGGGATCCTAGCAGGAATGACGGTGGAACAGCAATAGCAGGAATTTCTGGGCATAATCCGGAAGACGCAGGATCATTTCATTCCAAAAAGGAAGAAAGATTCTAAGGGGAGTAGGAGGCAACCGTGGCTGACAAGAGAAGTTAGGGATAGAATAAAACTAAAAGAAATGTATAACACAGCAAAGAGTAGCCGGAAGCCAGAGGATTGGGAAACTTTCATAGGACAACAGAAGGATACAAAACGGGCAATGCGGGCTGAAAAGATGAAGTACGAGGGGAAGCTGGCCAGGAATATGAAGAAGGACAGTAAAAGCTTCTTTAGATATGTCAAGGGAAAAAGAGTAGCAAAGTCAAATGTGGGTCCCTTGAAGGCAGACACGGGTGAAATAATTATGGGCAACAAGGAAATGGCAGAAGAGTTTAATAGGTACTTCGGATCTTTCTTCACTAAGGAGGACACAAACAATCTCCCAGATGTACTGGAGGACAGAGGAACTGAAAGAAATTTTCATTAGGCGAGAAATAGTTTTGGGTAGGCTAATGGGACTAAAGGATGATAAATCCCCGGGGCCTGATGGTCTGCATCCCAGGGTCCTCAGGGAGGTGGCTCTAGAAATAGTGGACGCATTGGTGATCATTTTCCAATGTTCAATAGATTCAGGATCAGTTCCTGTGGATTGGAGGATAGCTAATGTTATCCCACTTTTCAAGGAAGGAACGAGAGAGAAAACGGGGAATTACAGACCAGTTAGCCTGACTTCTGTGGTAGGAAAGATGCTGTAGTCAATTATTAAAGAGGTAATAATGGAGCATATGGATAGCAGTAAAAGGATTAGTCCAAGTCAACATGGAGTTATGAAAGGGAAATCATGCTTGCCTAATCTTCTGGAATTTTTTGAGGATGTGACAAGTAAAATGGATGAAGGGGTGCCAGTGGATGTAGTGTATCTAGACTTTCAGAAAGCCTTTGATAAGGTCCCGCACGGGAGACTGGTAACTAAAATTAGAGCACATAGTATTGGGAGTAGGGTGTTGACATGGATAGAAAATTGGTTGGCAGACCGGAAGCAAAGAGTAGGAATGAACGGGTCCTTTTCAGAATGGCAGGCACTGGCGAGTGGAGTACCGCAAGGCTCGGTGTTGGGGCCGCAACTGTTTACCATATATATTAATGATTTGGAAGAGAGAATTAGGAGCAACACTAGAAAGTTTGCGGATGACACAAACCTGGGTGGCAGTGTGAACTGTGAAGAGGATGTTAGGAGGTTGCAGGGGGACCTGGACAGGTTGAGTGAGTGGGCAGATGCGTGGCAGATGCAGTATAATATAGATAAATGTGAGGTTATCCACTTTGGCAGCAAAAACATGGGGGCAGATTATTATCTCAATGGGGTTAGGTTAGGTATGGGGAAGGTACAGCAAGACCTGGTGTCCTTGTACACCAGTCACTGAAAGTTGGCGTGCAGGTACAGCAGGCAGTGAAGAAAGCTAATGGAATGTTGACCTTCATAACAAGAGGATTTCAGTACAGGAGTAAAGAGGTTCTTCTGCAGTTGTATAGGGCTCTGGTTAGACCACATCTGGAGTATTGTGTACAGTTTTGGTCTCCTAATTTGAGGAGGGACCGGTCCCTGGGATGGTGGGACCGTCATATGAGGAAAGATTGAAAAGACTTGGTTTGTATTCACGCGAGTTTAGAAGGATGAGGGGGAAACTTATAGAAACATATAACAATATAAAAGGACTGGACAAGGTAGATGCAGGAAAAATGTTTCCCAATGTTGGGTGAGTCCAGAACCAGGGGCCACAGTCTTAGAATAAAGGGGAGGTCATTTAAGATGAGGTGAGAACCTCCCCCCCCCCCCCCCCCCCCCATCTGCCTTTGACCACATACTTAACAACATGGCGTATTGTTCTGCCTCAACCTATCTTTCCAGGTGGGAGATTGCAACCTTCACGTGGTCCGCCCTGTTTCGACAAATGCAATCAACGTGGCATGCACAATCAAATAGAACAAGTTGTACATAGGCTGTGCAAGTCATATGAAAGAAGAATAAGAAGAAAACCTTTTCCATTTCCTTTTTCAAGAAGAAAGATCTTTCCAATTCCCTCCCTCAATCTGCACATCATCCCTCTCAATTCTGGTGTGGTTGGGACAAGAAATCATAGTGCTGCAAATGATGAAGGGTGAGAGGCAGATGAGAGATTTATAATAGGGGGAAGCAATCTATAGGGGACGTAATTAAGGTCCTAAATAGGAAGAAGAGCAATGCCCCTAATGTAAGACCGGGCTCTTTTAAACTAATCCGGATTGAACACTTGCATGCACCATAGGATTTTATACAACTTGTATTTTACAATGTTTGATGTCAAAGTGCATGCCTAGTGGCCTTTATGCACCAGCTCATCATCCGTACAGAACAGCCAGCAGCAATTAAAGCCTGCTAACCTTTGCTAAAAAACAGTACTTCAAGTACAAATTTCAGTTAAACCTGACATTGAAGAAAAGGACCAAAAAAAGAAATAAAATTATCCTAAATATAAGAATGATGTTTTAACGACAACATTATTGAACTCAAGACCCTCTGCCCTCGTAAACCTAGTTCTAATGCCTGAGGTTGTTCATTTACAGAGCTTGGTTCCTTATCTGCCATGTGGAATGGAAAAGGAATCCAACTCCTAATTGTCCACATTTTTCTGTTCTGAAGGGCCTCTATGTACACATTCTCAGTAACTGGACCCAATCATGCAAGCTTTTGATCTGTCATTTGGTTTAGTGTTTAATTATTATACCATTTAATCTTCCGGAGTTAAGAAGTATTTTCAGTATTAGATTGAAATGCTGTCCAAAAGGGTAATGAAAACTTTAGCTCACCGAATTGTGTGTTCATTCATGTGACCCATGTTCTGCACTTTAGGGTTATGACATTGTTACATTAGAAGAACTCTTAAAAATGTTTCTGCAAAGGTTTAAAAAGGACAGTGTCAGAATCAAGGAATTGAAATCTATTAGCAATTACAAGAAAGGCCTTTTGAAATCTCTGGAAAAGTGTAATTGGCAAGGAGGGGCATGCCATATGAACCCTGTTGCTGGCAAAATACTTGGAATGGGTCTTATTACAGCTGACATATTGTTTACTAACAGGGACAAATGACGGACCTCAAGTCAACAACCTCTGAAGAAGGCTGAAGGAGGGTCTCGACCTGAAACGTCACCCATTTCTTCTCTCCAGAGATTCTGCCTGTTACTCCAGCCTTTTATGTCGAACCTCCATCCGTGTATCTGCTTACGCAAGATTATCATGGCACAGTGGCACAGTGGCGCAGCGGTAGAGTTGCTGCCCTACAGCGCCAGAGACCCGGGTTCGATCCTGACTACAGGTGCTCTCTGTATGGTGTTTGTACGTTCTCCCCATGACCTACGTGAGCTTTCTCCAGGATCTCCGGTTTCCTCCCACACTCCAAAGATGCACAGGTTTTCAGGTTAATTAGCTTGGTATGATTGTAAATTATCCCTAGTGTGTGTAGGATACTGTTGATGTTCAGGGATCGCTGGTTGCACTATATCTCTAAACTAATCCAAGATGATATCATTGTCCAATCACTCACAATATGACACTGGCTGGTGAATGCAGCGTCACCAACATTCTATTACTTCCATCAACCTGACCTCTATATTGCTGCCGCACCACTCCAGCAACCCAGGTTCAATCCTAATTTTGGTGCCGTCTGTGTGGAGTTTGCATATCTCTCTGCTGATTGAGTGGGTTTCCTCAGTGCTCTGGTTGCTTCCCACATCCTGAAGACGTGCAACTTGGAGGGGAAGTTGGTTCTCTTATGAGCAGATGCACAGACACCTTTATATTCCATTGTCCATGCTTCTGCCCACTCACCCAGATTGCCAATGTCCCATTGAAGCCTCATTACATCCTCCTCCCTGCATACTTAATCCCATCTGGTTTAGTATCATTTGCAAACTTTGAAGAATGACTCATGGGCCTTCTCAGCCAAAGTGATTATATAAAAGGTGAATAGTTGTGACGCAAATACCAGTCCTTGCTGTTCCCCACAGCTTGCCTACATGCGAACAATCCATTTTTCCTACTCTTTGTATTCTTTGCAATAAACATAGAAACATAGAAACATAGAAAATAGGTGCAGGAGTAGGCCATTCGGCCCTTCAAGCCTGCACCCCCATTCAATATGATCATGGCTGATCATCCAACTCAGTATCCCTTAACTGCCTTCTCTCCATACCCCCTGATCCCTTTAGTCACAAGGACCACATCTAACTCCCTCTTAAATATAGCCAACGAACTGGCCTCAACTACCTTCTGTGGCAGAGAATTCCAGAGACTCACTACTCTCTGTGTGAAAAATGTTTTTCTCATCTCGGTCCTAAAAAATGTCCCCCTTATCCTTAAACTGTGACCCCCTTGTCCTGGACTTCCCCAACATCGGGAACAATATTCCTGCATCTAGCCTGTCCAACACCTTAAGGATTTTGTAAGTTTCCATAAGATCCCCCCTCAATCTTCTAAATTCTAGCGAGTACAAGCCGACAAGCGAGTACAATTCCCTGTCCTTTCGTCGATTATCCACTTCCATGTGCTCTAAACGTTGACCAACTTCCCGTGTGCAACTTATAAAACGCCTTTTAAAAATCCAAGTACATCACATCCACTGAGTCTAAAAAGAAAGTGCTGGCGGAATTCAACGTCAGGTCATGGAATGAAATTCAAGAGTGGGCAAGTAATGATCCCTATTATCTATTATTTTCACTGTATCATTAAAGAACTCATAGATTGATGAAACATGAGTTTCCTGTCATTAGTTCATGATGATTCTGCACTATCCTATTGTTCCCTTTGTCTTTTGTTATTACAATCTTCTGTTATGGTATTCTTCTAGATACATTTTAGCATTGTCCCCACATTGATATCAGTTGAGCAGATAAGTATTTCCCGTTTTCTTTCTAAAATTGTCATGTTTCACACCCTGCAATCCAAGGGAAATGTATACCAGAATGTATCAAATTTTAGAAGATGATAATCAAAGCATTCACTACCTCCATAGCCAACTCCTTCAAAACTCTAGGATGCAGGTCATCCATTAATTAGGATATATCAGCTTACAAGTGCACCAACAACACGTATGTTTTTTAAACTACTGCTTATTTATTTCTATTCCTTGTGCTCACTGGCGCCTTGGGTTTCTAATATTTCTCTTTTTTTTTTATTCTTCTTTTGGGAAGACAGGCACAAAGAAGGTGTTTAATTCCTCTGACATTCCCCTGTCCCCATTGTAAATTCTCCTGCCTACTTCTCTAAAGGACACAAATTTGTTCTCATTCATCTTTTCCTTCTGACGTAACCTGTAGCAGCTCCCTTGGTAAGTTTTTGCCAAGTCTACGGTCAACTTGCACACCACTCCTTCTGATATGTATCACTTCACTTGCAACCGTGCTTTTTTTTACTAACTCCCCCCCCCCCCCCCCTCCTCCCCCCCTCCCCCTCTGCCATCTCCAACACTTCATCTCCTATTGCTGACAGGGCTCTCAGCTATGTTTGCAACATTGAAGATAATTCTGGTTACATCCCTCTCTAGTTGCATTGTTGCATCCAGAACAAAGATCATCAACTTCCACTCCACTGTTCGATGGATCATCTCTGATAACGTCTGTCACCTCCAATGTTTTTCCCAATTCCAAAGAAACATTTTTGATCCAAAATATTAACTCAGTATCTCTCTTCACAGAGGTCTGGCTTGATGAATATTTATGTCTCTTTCTATTTTACTTTAATTCATTTTAAACAGGCCAGGTTCTTGTTGCTAAATGCAGTGATCGGTTAACACGTTACCTTAGCTGGATTAGTTCAATCCACTCTGGTAGGGTAGGCATCAAATCACTGTTACACAAGAATGGATAAACAAACTTGCTACTTTGCAAATAGTCAGCAGGAGGTGTGCCACACAACTACAATGCTACTTACTATGTTAAGCAGCATGAGTTAAAAGCGTACATTGACAATATGTGATTTAACTGCAAGCAAATCAGCTTGCATATCACTGTAGAAACTGGAAATGCACAGCCCAATTTCACGGTCCTTTGCTTTTATATTTCAATCATTTTGTAATAAAGACTTGCATACCATTTGCTTTCCTAATTGCCTGCTATAGCTGCATGCTAACTTTCTGTGATTTGTAGATAAGGACGTCCAGTTCTGAATAATTACTGCTCCCAGTCTTTCCCCATTTAAAAAGCATTCAACTGCTCTGTATTTCTTATCAAAAATAACTCATACCTTTTTGCGGTTGGTGGTTTTGTAGTATGTACTGTATGTAATATTCATTATTGTGAAATAATATAAATATTTGTCACATTGAGATTTTGTTCTTCCCTATCTTCCCAAGATAGTTAACCATATAACCATATAACAATTACAGCACGGAAACAGGCCATCTCGGCCCTTCAAGTCCGTGCCGAACAACTTTTTTCCCTTAGTCCCACCTGCCTGCACTCATACCATAACCCTCCATACCCTTCTCATCCATATGCCTATCCAATTTATTTTTAAATGATACCAACGAACCTGCCGCCACCACTTCCACTGGAAGCTCATTCCACACCACTACCACTCTCTGAGTAAAGAAGTTCCCCCTCATGTTACCCCTAAACCTCTGTCCCTTAATTCTAAAGTCATGTCCTCGTGTTTGAATCCTCCCTATTCTCAAAGGGAAAAGCTTGTCCACATTAACTCTGTCTATCCCACTCATCATTTTAAAGACCTCTATCAAGTCCCCCCTTAACCTTCTGCGCCCCAGAGAATAAAGACCTAACTTATTTAACCTATCTCTGTAACTTAGCTGTTGAAACCCAGGCAACATTCTAGTAAATCTCCTCTGTACCCTCTCTATTTTGTTGACATCCTTCCTATAATTGGGTGACCAAAATTGTACACCATACTCCAGATTTGGTCTCACCAACGCCTTGTACAATTTTAACATTACATCCCAGCTTCTGTACTCAATGCTCTGATTTATAAAGGCTAGCATACCAAAAGCTTTCTTTACCACCCTATCTATATGAGATTCCACCTTCAAGGAACTATGCACGGTTATTCCCAGATCCCTCTGTTCAACTGTATTCTTCAATTCCCTACCGTTTACCATGTACATCCTATTTTGATTTGTCCTGCCAAGGTGTAGCACCTCACCTCAGGTGTAGTTGTGCTTTACAAGTGTCAGTGGCTGCCTTATTCCTCTCCCTATAGAATGTTATTCGCATATGAGTTTTAAAATGATGGGGGGAAAGACTTAATAGGGATCTGAGGGGTAACCTTTTTCATGCAAATGGTGGTAGTTGGATGGAACGAGCTGCCAGAGGAGGTAGTTGAGGCAGGTACTATCGCAACGTTTAAGAAACACTTAGACAGGTAGATGTATACAACAGGTTTAGAGGGATTTGAGCCAAATGCAGACAGGTGAAGGAGTGTAGATGGGACATGTTGGCCAGTGTGGGCAAGTTGGGCCAAAGGGCCTGTTTCCACATTGTAGGACTCTATGACTCAGTTTATAGCCATAATTGGCTGTGTTTGTTTAATCACATAAAACCTCTGGACTATAATTTACACTGGTGCACTTTCCATTGTTGGGCTGGGTTGGAAGATGCGAAGAAAGAACAGAAGAAAATCAGGCTGTTCCTTCTCCATTTCCACACTGTGCTGTACAATCTGTGGGGATTAATTATAATTCTGCTTGTGTGAAAGACATGTTGACATAAGTACAACTTAAAAACAATGTAGATCTTGGTACATAACAGTCATGAAAATTAATTAACTTGAAAAATAATTATTTCAGTGATAAGCCCTTGAGCCATTCTGAGGGAGTAATAGGGCATATGTTAGTTCTAGTGATCTTGCTGATTGGCTCCTGATTGGCTGAGTGAGCCATTTAGGTGCACTATTTTCTTTCCTTCAAAATGATATAGTTGGGTCGATCTTGATTTGATGCTTGTGCATTTCCACATCTGCAGGAACATGCTGCATGCATTAATTACTGTGAAATAATGTTCTTCTGGTGACCGTGTGCTCTCCCTCTAATGCTTTGGTTTCCTCAAGGCATGTTGGTGGATAGTTTAATTACCTCTAGTAAATTGCCCCTCATCGAACTAGGTGGTAGGAGTTTTGGGTGGTTGGAGTGGTTGGAGTGGTGGTGGTGGGAGGGGGTGGGGGGGGGGTGGTGGATGTGGAAGTTGATGAGAATGTGAATTTTAAAATGGGATCATTGTAGATGAGCATTTGGCAGTCTGCATGGATGCGGATGGCCAATTGGCCTGTTTCCATGCTGTGTGGCTCCAATATTCTATACCTTGTATGAGGTTCTGACAAGAATAAGCTATAACACGAATAACAAGAATCTCCACCACTGGTAGGCCAATAGATTCCTTAATTTATATAAAACAGAAATTTGGAATGCAAAGGCCATCCTCTATCCCACATATGATAGAACTGTAACATCTTAACGGCAAGACTTATTCATCTAATGTATAAATTAAATATAGTATGTTACTGATCAACAAAATCAGGAATTAGTACACAATTTGCAGAAATCATTTTCTAGAGGGAAGACATAATTTCCTCCAATCAACTGACCTCATATTATGCATCCAGGCCAGGGGACACTGTGGGAGGAACATGACTACGTCTCATAGAGTCATAGAGTGATACAGTGTGGAAACAGGCCCTTCAGCCCAACTTACCCACACCAGCCAACATGTCCCAGCTACACTAGTTCCCCCTGCCCACGGTTGGTCCATTTCCCGCCAAACCTGTCCTATCCATGTAACTGTCTAACTGTTTCTTAAACGTTGGGATAGTCCCAGCCTCAACTACCTCTTCTGGCAGCTTGTTCCATACACCCACCACCGTTTGTATGAAAACGTTACTCCTCAGATTCCTATTAAATCTTTTCCCCTTCACCTTATATCTATGTCCTCTGGTCCTCCATTCACCTACTCTGGGCAAGGGACTCTGTGCATCTATAACATCACTGGGCACCCCTCAGGAATGGTTAAGGTTTTGTGTAAAGGAAACATGAGGAGGTCATTTAGTGAGAACATGAGAACATGAGTGAACCAGTGACCCAACTCCATGCCTTGCCTCTCCGCAATATCAAACATTTATCAATCTTGGATTTAAAATTTACAATTCACCTATCTCCAAATTGAAATTCCCTCATGGATGTGGAAGTTCTTCCAATCTTCATTCAATAGAATTAGCTCAAATTTTAATTCTTTCCTTAATCCTGAACACTCCAACCATCAAAGATAGTTCATCCCTAATCTATTATTTCTTCTTAACATGCTGAAAAGGTTTCATTATGTAGAGTGCTGGAGTAACTCAGCGGGTCAGGCAGCATCACTGGAGGAAAATAACTGTTGGGGTCCCTGGACGCAATCGAGGGAGGAGATACAAGGACAGGTGATGTACCTCCTGTGGTTGCAGGGGAAAGTTCTTGTGGAGGGAGTGATTTGGGTGGGAAGGGATGAGTGAATCAGTGATTTGCAGAGGGAATGTCTCTGTAGAAAGCAGAAAGTGGTGGAGATGGGAAGATGTGACTGGTGGTGGGATGCATTTGGAGGTGGTGAAATGGTCAGAGGATGATGTGTTGTATGCGACAGCTGATGGGGTAAAAGGTGACGACTAGGAGAACTCTGTCACTGTTTCGACTGGGGGGAAAGGGAGCAAGAGTGGACCCACTGTAACTGCCTTTTGCAACCACAACACCTGTCCTTATTCCCAGCGTTTTATGTTTCTTTATAGATTTCCAGCACTTGCAATTTTTTTTCCTTTTTGAGCAAAATGCAAGAGCAGAGATTTAAGATGGATCGCAGGGACAACTTTTTCACTGTAGAAGCAGATACAATTATAACTTTTAAAAGACTCCTGGATAGATGGATAGGAAAGGTTTAGAGGCCTTTGAACCAAATGTAGGCATATGGAACGAGTCCAAAATGTCAACTTGCACAGCAGGGACAATGGCCGAAGGGCCTGTTTCCGTTCTGCATAGCTGGATGACTAAATAACTTTAAATGTAATCTCTCCTTGCAATTTAATATTTATACTTGGAAATCCATACTTTGCCATTCCTTCTAAATGTACCCTACAGTTGAACCAATGGAATGAATTTCAGATGTGATGAATGAGTTACACTCACCCAGGTTTACCGACAGCATCGCCCAAGGCATCTATCACCATGAACAAGAGCACACAGTGTATGTGAACGCTGACACCGCACGTACTCATCAAGTTCACGCATCATCCTCTATCATTGCCAGTCAAAATTGTCAAATATCTTCACAAAGAGCATTACGAATAGTGCTTGCAGTAGTTTAGTGGATAGATTCCTACCAGGTTCCCAACGGTAATTCGGGATGAATAATAAATGCTGGTCTTGTCAGCAATGTCTTCATCTCAAAAATAAATATTAAAAGAGAGTTTAATGCTAATGATTAATCTCCCAGGCATTGAAGCCCAGATCATTGCTCAGAATTTCACTGATTTTTAATTTTCCCATTGTGAAATGCAACAGCCATTTCCTGGTTATTTTGCCTGGCATCAGGCAGCCTTGCGAACCTGACACAATTTTCACCTCAGGGTTGTAGGGAGATGCCATCATTCTCCATGTAAGCGACCTTTTGGAGCATCGCAGGGTAACGCCGACCGTATTTTCCAAGGAGAACGCATTATTTACCTACCTACACCCATGATTGCACCCCACAAAGAACAAAGAACAACTAGTACAAGAATCCCTATTAGCACCATCCATCCCACTTCAATCCAGTAAGCTGGCAATTTGATTCCCCACATCACTCAATTCTTCCTCCTATCCCCCCTGTAATATACTGGTCTTTCCCAATCTTCCCATCGCTTGAATATCCCACAAATGCTAATCGTCGCCACACTTTCCCCTTTCTAAATCCGTTTCCGTACCAGTCATTATAAACACATTCCAAATTCAGTTGCTAAATATTATCAGAACTTCAACTGGTCTTTGGCCAAACTTTCACCATGACAGTTCTGGAGCTACTGATCTGCTTAACCATATCATCACTTCCATATCTAATGCCCTATTTCCCATTGAACCCAATAAACTGCGTCATCCTGTCTACTATCCTAACAAAATTCTGTTCTCTAATGTTGCAGGGACACAGACTAGAATACAAGCTAGACAAGATATGGTGGAGAGGTAGCTCAGACATTCAATGTTAGATATGGTTTGAGTCTACATTAAGCTTATCATGCCCTGTTCTCACCTGCCAAACAGTTCATTACTCAAAAAGCTTGTCTGGGAATACAAAGATATTTAATTTTGTACTACACAAGTACTTCTCACTTCCCATCATTACCTTCACTTTCAACAAGTGGTCACCGACTCCTTTGTCACTAGGTCATATCTTCTGGTCAGTTGCCTCAGCTACTTTCTTCCTATCCCCCAGGCTAACCTCTCAGGTTCATCTGATCCCAACGCTAAACTAACAACTCTCTTGTACATCTCCCATCTTTCCTGTGGCCTTTCATACCTCTATTGTCCATCAGTCCTATTTCCTGTTTCCAAAATCCTGTTCCCAATTAGCGGGTGACAACCCAAACCTCTTCCTTACTTCTATGATAGCTGATACTGCAAAGGCCTCTCCCCTCAGTCATGTTTCTCTTTTCTTTAAGTCCAGAGGGGGTTAAGGTGACTTTTGAGGACGATGGTGATGATGGCGATTTTTTCCATCAACAAATCAATGTTTCAAATGCACAGCATGATACAATTTTTCTTGAGTATGCCTTGGTGATAGATCAGATACATGGAAAGTTCAAACTTCTGCATTCTTTAGACAGTCAGGCTGCGGCACTAGCTTTTGCATGAGGATATTCTAAATATGATAAACTGAATTAATGATTTCCATTAGTTGCACTATTAAGACCACATGCATATTCTCTAAATAAGAATTAATTTACTTACAGGTTCTAAAAGTGAATAGTAAATGCAGAAGCCTGGTTTTGATGCCAGATACTCATCAGATCGAAATCGTATCCTGACTTGGTTTGCCTTTGATATTTGTATTCCTGGAACTTCATTGGTACCACACCATCGTCCAAAAATGGTGCCATCACTTAAATCTTCAATTTCCACAAAATCAAACCTAAAGGACAGAAGTAGTTTTTAACAAAATTCATTTGGATGCAAATAAATCGTATCTGAATTCAGCAAAGTAAAGATCAATTGATTTTCAACCACACCACATCATGGGGTTTTGAAACTACTGCTGTGAAGTTGGCATACAAATGCTCAGATTGAATTCCTCTCCACTATTTTAAGTGAGGCATTTTGCCATTCAAATATTTAGCAATTCTGATTGATCATCTCACCAAAGAAATATCTAGTTTAAGAAATCAAACCCTTTTAACTTGAATTATGCAAATTGCTGAGTTGGGGAATAAAATATTCCAATTCATAGTTAAATTAAAACAGCATTATTTAAAGAAAAATCTTAAATCCGTAATTTATAAAGTATTTATTATGAAAATTAGTAAATTCAGCAAATAATACAGGATAAATAAACAGGAATCATTTTACATATTATTTCAAAACACAATAAATCATGTGTGATTTAAATAATTTTAAATCTGGCACAACATGCCATTAATCATTACTTGGCATGGTCTGAAGGCTGTGATGATATTTGTAAGCATTGGGCTGCAACAAACGCATGGCCCCAAAGATGATATCATTTGCATTCAGGAACTGAAAATGAATGCCAGCAACTTTCTTCCCACCACTGGCTTTCAGAACACTATCACTGCATGAGCTCATCACCAGCAATCCCAGACTACAGCTTCTCAACCTGTGATGCTGCAACCGTAGGGTCATAGAGCATGGGAAAAGAGAACTATGAAAATGAATGAGGGTGAACAGTGGCTTGCACTCATAATATCCACACGTGAAGACCAGGGTTTTGATCTCTGTCCCACCAGTGTTTGTATCGCACAGCACAATACTGTCACTGAGTTGTTGAGTTCAATGATTAGCAGAACATCTCATACCTCAGCGACCCTTCATCCATATCGTTATTTCCCTCTCCCCTGACTCTCAGTCTGAAAAAGGGTCTTGACCCATAACGTCACCCTTTCCTTCTCTCCAGAGTTGCTGCCTGTCCCGCTGAGTTATTCCAGCATTTTGTGTCTATCTTAGTTGTATAAATCTCACTGCGCGACCTTCCAGAAACCTCCTGAATCACCAGCCAATCTCCAGAGGGCTCTGCAGCAGATGCAAGGTTTGTCCCAAAAGGCCGGGCAGCCCATTTAGATTGTTGTATAGCAGTGAATGAAAGTATGTTGCAAAACATGGTTCCTTTTGAGCAGTCACAAGTTTCTAAGCAGACAATTTGACTTAACTTCACCAGACAATGCTCATCCGCTGCCTGCATGCCCCATGTACAAAACTGTTGCTCATATCACAAACAGAAGTGTGGAGTTGAATTTCTCAAACTGTGCAATTCTCAATTTAAACACATTTTTGCAAATTCCTCAAAAAGGCTTTGAAATTCAATAACAGTGCACTTTAAACACAGGATCATATGATGCAATTTCCCTGCAATTTTTTTACTATCCAAGGAAAATGTGATCTCTTTATTTTCTTTATCAAAATGTACAATCTTACACTTAATTAATTTAAAATGTATTTGCCTGTTCAATGGTGCTTTGATCTGACCTCTCAACAGAAAGAACAGTTCATATGGTATATTGTAATTTGATCAACCTTTTAAATTCGAAACCCAAATGGCCTTTTCCATTGACCAAGCACATACCTTGCACTGTGCTTACATTCGAGAAAAAATCTTCACAATCCCTACTGATCTATCCATGAACAAAACATTGAGTACCATTGTCCAACTCCCTCTAACAGCTGGCTATAACCACTCTACAAATGAAACAAAAATGGTTTGCAGTCTTAAAATTTACAGACGTTGATAGTGGAAAAAAAAGTGGCCGCGGAATCTTTAATTGGAAATACAATTTGCGAATTCATCCAAAATAAAATGTGGATGATTTGAATTGAATAGTGAAGTTTTTAGAGCAATACCCTTTTGTTTATATCAGCTTTTTATGAGGCAGGTGGAATAAAACAATGCTCCCTCTGCTGGTTGTAAAGGTTTCTGGCAAGCTTCATTCCAATTCCTTATGTTCATAACTCTGTAAAACTAAGTTTGTTCATGACCGAATGATAGCAGTACTTTAGCTGAGTACAAAAGAACAATAATCATCGACCTTGAAAGGCCCCATTGCATAGAATTTTACGGCAAAAACGGATGATCAGTCGACCACACTCATCCGTGCCATGAATGAAACGACTTGGGTTATTCCACAGGGTGAGCAAACAGAGGTTACCATTTCTCAAATGCACCTCAATAGAATTCTTAAATGTGATGAGGGGGGGGTGGGAGTGAGGGAGAAGGTGGCATGGTTTCTGTCTCACAATTTCAGGCAATGAGATCCAACCCCATGCTATTACTTAGATAAAACAAATACTCAGCTTGTCTCATATGAAATACTGAGCTCCCAGTCATTTCCTGTCCTCACGTGGTAAGAGTTGAAAAGGTTGATGGCTGGCTGGCGGGGAATCTCAGGAGCAACTTGAGATGGATCACCCATTCTATATTTCTGGATGAACATGGTTACTAATTCTCCAGCCTGCTCTTTAGCAAATACATTGGGCCTACCATTGTTCTTGGAGCCTCTTCGTCCATGACCTACTTAGTTGTCCACCACCATTCACCGTTGAATGTGGCAGGACATCTCATCTGCTGATTGTGGTATTGTTTAGCTCTTTCGATTGCTTGCTGTTTTTTCTTTGTTTTTGTTGTGTTCTTACTTTGCCAGTTCAGCAGATCATTATGATGTACACACAGCCTTGTACTCCTTGTTGAACCAAAGTTGGTATCCTGCCTTCATGATAATGGTAGAGTGAAGGATATGTTGTGTCAAGAAGTTATGGATAATGTGAAATGCACTTCTGTTGCTACTCTTGGCCCAGAATACGCCAAGAAAACCCGGTACTGAAGTGCCAGATCTGTTCTGATATAGCTCAAAGAATATGCAATATAAATAATTGTAAAATGAATTGATAAAGAAGGAACTGCAGATGCTGGAGAATCGAGGGTACACAAAAGGCTGGAGAAACTCAGCAGGTGCAGCAGCATCTAAGGAGTGAAGGAGATAGGCGACGTTTCGGGTCGAGACCCTACTTCAGACTGGTTAGGGATCAGGGAAACGAGGGAGATAGACGGGAGATGTGGAGGGATAAAGAACAATGAATGAAAGATATGCAAAAAAGTATCGATGATAAAGGAAACAGGCCATTGTAAGCTGTTTGTAGTGTGAAAATGAGAAGCTAGTGCGACTTGGGTGGGGGAGAGATAGAGAGAGAGGGAATGCCAGGGCCTGGGGGCTAAGGGAGAGGTGGGAAGGGGAGGAGGCAGCAAGGGTTAACAGAATTGAGAAAATTCAATGTTTAAGCCCAGAGGATGCAGACTCCCCAAGCGGAAAAAAGAGGTGCTGTTCCTCCAACTTGCGGTGTTGCTTACTCTGGCTGTGGAGGAGGCCCAGGACCGAGAGGTCGGATACGGAATGGGAGGGGGAGTTGAAGTGCTGAGCCACCGGGAACTGTAAAATGAATCTCATTTGGTTCCTTTGGATCCCTTGGAAATTTGATTGGAGAATCTCCTCACTGAAAATATGAGACTTCAGGTCAAAAAGGAATTTGCTGTGTTCATTATCAATATTGCCAGGGACAAATGTATCTGCAACAGACTGATTGGTGAGAATGAGGTTAAGTAGATTTATCCCACCTTGCTTGGTAGCAATGTTCTTCAGGTCAGTGGTGGTACTACTAGGTCAATCTGGGTGATCAATGTTGAAGTTACACACACAGTACATTATGTGCTCTTGCTGCTCTCAAAATAATTCCTTGCCTACCAAAGGATTGAAGGAGGTTATTAGGAGGAGGTTTCTTGCCATGTGTTTGACTTGATGTCGGGAGACTTTATGGGGTGTGGAATTAATATGTCAAATTCCCACGTCCACTCCATCCCAGATATACACCACTGTGCTGCTACATGTAGTGGCCTTATCCTTGCAGTGGGATAGGATGATGAAGAAGTTTTGGATGTTGGCAGTAGGCTATGATTCTGTGAGTATGCCTGTATCAGACTATTGCCTGACTAGTATGTGGAATATCTCTCTTAGTTTGGCTAACAAACTTTTGATGTTTGTGAGAAGAACTTTGAATGTCAATTGGACTAGAGGTGACACGTCTGAAATTGACTCTTTGGTTGATGTCTGGCTGTCCTCCTGGTTTTACTTTGATGTGCTTTAATATAGTAGCGTGGTACAATGAAATGTCTTACTAGGTCATTTCAAAAGGCATTTCTCAATCAATCACATTATTGAGTGTCTGGAATTACATACAGGCGAGGATGAAAAGGGTGGTAGTTGTTTTTCCGTAAAGAATTTATGTGAATCGGAGGATTTTTTCAACATTGCAGTCATTTCATTGATGCTATTAATGGAACTGATTTTATTCTAGATTAATTAATTCAAACTAATTTAAATCCCTAACTGATGTTGTGAGACTTAAACTCATCATTGCTCAAGCCTCAGAATTATTAGTGTGCAATGGTATCCTTCCTATGCTTGAAATGACTGGGCTTGTATTCACTAGAGTTTAGAAGGATGAGGGGAGATCTTATAGAAACATATAAAATTACAAAAGGATTGGACAATCTAGATGCAGGAAAAATGTTCCCAATGTTGGGCCTGTCCAGAACCAGGGGCCACAGTCATAGAATAAAGGGGAGGCCATTTAAGACTGAGGTGAGAAAAAACTTTTTCACCCAGAGAGTTGTGAATTTGTGGAATTCCCTGCCATAGAGGGCAGTGGAGGCCAAATCACTGGATGGATTTAAGAGAGTTAGATAGAGCTCTAGGGGCTAGTGGAATCAAGCGATATGGGGAGAAGGCAGGCACGGGTTATTGATTGGGGACGATCAGCCATGATTGCAATGAATGGCGGTGCTGGCTCGAAGGAATGGCATCCTCCTGCACCTATTTTCTATGTTTCTATATTTCATGCACAGACAAGAAGGTAGCTTTATAAAAACTGCTGGACAATTGGAGCAAACTCTGCCTCTGGAATCTACTTCCCTGTAAGATCTAGTCCAACATTTTCTTGTACAATAGCATCACTGATTTGTTTTTGATAATATTCATATGAAGCATCTGGGAACGTTTTTGCAATGTCAAAATAACCATATAATCTTTCTGCCACACATAGACATTACATTTTAAATCAAGCCAATTTCAGATGACTTTACACATAACCCAAAATGGATACTGGGATTGAAAGTTGCTTTGCATGACTTACTTTTTTTTAAGTGTCCCTCTTCACATTTCACTGTTCTGTCATGCCAAAAAGTTCATATGGAAGGCAATAAGCAAGAAGTAAATGAGACTTAATCGCTATATTTTGGGCAGCTCAGGAGACTCAATTAGATACCTCTCAGACTGATTTAGCTTTGCATGTCTGTGGCAGTTTCTGCCTTCTTGAGCATAGGATGATACCATTCTCTGTGAAATGCTCCCCTTGAAGTCAGGAAATCAGCTCAACTTATCCTTGGCACTCTCATAACAAGCATGATTTCATAAGGTTATAAGGTCATAAGTGATAGGAGTAGAATTAGGCCATTCAGCCCATCAGGTCTACTCCACTATTCAATTATGTTTGATCTATCTCTCCCTCCTAAACCCATTCTCCTGCCTTCTCTCCATAACTGATACCTGTGCTAATCAAGAATCTATCTCTGCCTTAAAATTATCCACTGACTTGGCCTCCACAGCCTTCTGTGGCAATGAATTCCACAGATTCACCACCCTCTGACTAAAGAATTTCTCCTCATCCCCTTCCTAAAATAACGTATTTTAATTCTGAGGCTATGACCTCTATTCCTGTACTCTCCCACTAGTGGAAACATCCTCTCCAAATCCACTCTATCCAGGCCTTTCATTATTCTGTATGTTTCAATGAGGTCCCCCCTCATTCTTCTAAACTCCAGCGATTTCAGGCTCAATGCCGACAAACGCTCATCATTGGTCATAATGCATTGACAGATTCCATATCGGCCTTTGATTTTCCAAGTCCCATGTGACACACATGTGTAATGCCAACCCTGAGGCCCAGGTCTTAAACTCCCCAATCCATAATTTATCTATCAGTGCAAGACCCTCAAACACACACCCCCTACCTAGGCATGACTGAGAATCCAGGCACCTCCACCAGGCCTCAATTACTGCTCACCAATTATACCTAACCTGTCAGTTGGTCACCAATGATCTCTGACCTAACCCTTCCACTTCCTGGCTCTGATCCCATCTTTTGGCCTTTGCTGAGTCCAGGTTTTTCAATCAGACACACAGCCCTGTGGTCACTCTCCAACCACCACCACCACCACCATCCATTAATCCTTGCCACTCACCCATCCAATCCTAGGTACGAATGACTGCTCTTCATCCCAAAGCCCTCGGCAGACAGTTCCTCTGCTGAGGTTAAGACTGAGTGGCGGGGGCCAGCCTGAGCTGCAGTGTCTCTTCCTGCTCATGGACAAACAAGGAACTGCGCCCACACACAGAGGTAAAGACTGAGCCACCAGGTTAATCCAGAGACTGCCAGTGCAGCATCTTCAAGCCCCGAAGCTAAGCCCCCAGGATAAACCTGAGACGACCAGCCCCATTTCAAGGCAAAGTTGGACAGCAGGGAGAAGCCCAAGATCATCACTCCTCCTCCCTTGAGACCAGGACTGAGCTGCGGATCATGCCTGAGATCGCCAGCTCCACGTCATGACGGTGAGGGGCAACAGCCCCTCCTCCCCCGCTCTTCATGCAGTTCTGGACTTCCTTACCAATGTAGAAAAAATATATGATGTGAGTTCACCCCATGTTAGTGTCAGTGTAGTCACTACTGAACCCGGCATCATCCACAGTGCCACAATAGTAAAATCTCCTTGTCTTTAACTGTTTTCAGTTTGACATATTAATTATGAAACATTAAACAGTTGCTCTTTCCACTGATACTGCCTGACCATGTTGAGTGTTTTCTCAATTTTCAGTTTCTATCTCTCTCTCAGGTCTGGTCTTAGAGTACAACGGGCATTCATATCATGTGGAACTAAATCATACATTTTCGCTAGGTAGCTAAATGAAGATTTCTGTCCCTGGTATGAAAATAACCATTTTTTAATTTAAAAATAAATTAAAAAATTAAATCTTGGTAATGTATCATAGATGCAACTGTAGCTCTTCTCTGTGTAATATTTGACCGCTCACACAACTTTGGTAAAAGCCTCATAAGGTGCTGAATTCATTAGAGCTGCAAACTTTCAGAGAGGATTTACTCCCAGATTGCTGTCCATATGAACTGTTCCTAGAAATCGACTATGCAACATACACTGCAGAAATAAAACAAATGCATAGAGGATACGATGGCAAAAACGTGCCATTCAGCTCAACCAGTCCATGTTGGTGTTAAGGGCCCGTCCTACTTGGCGATTGTTTTGACGACTGCCTGCATCATTGACTGATGTATCAGGTCACTGAAAAAGTCGCGGCGTGATGCGGTGTGAAGCTGCGTAACGCAGCAGTGACGCGGTGTGACACAGCGTGATGACGTATTGACGCACGTTGTTTCCTCAAGTGTCGCAAAATTGTTTTGTCGCTGCTGGATTTTGAAATGTTCAAAATCTTTTGGCGACGCTGATATGACACCGGCAGGCACCGAACAAATGGCCAAGTGGGACAGGCCCTTTAATCTCCAGGGTGCAAATTGTTCAAAGCATATTCACCTGCTTCATCTCCATGTAGTTTTATACACTATTCCTCCATTAATCTGTCTAATCTAATCTGTGCTAAACGGAGCTAAACAAAATGTTGTACGCACATTGACATTTCACAGAAACTTTTCATTTGCCTAAGGCAATGGGTGCAAATAAATTGAGTTTGTCTCCCATTTCCTTAGCCCATTGATCAGGACACTGCAGCACCTTGAGTTTTGGTTCATTAGGATAATGGGTGCAGGGACTGAGAAACAAAGGGTACAATATGTAAACCTGTGCGACTGAAATAATTTCTGCAAATGAGCTTGTTACCTGATAACAGTCACATTCGCACAGATATGCATATCAACATAATGCTTCATGGATATTCTGTTAATAATCCTTGGCTTAGGCATAGACATGGTTGTGAAGCTATTCTGGGAGCAAATGCCCAAGCATAATTGCAAAAGTAATGTTGTTTGCTCTCTGTCCTCATTATTTCTGACGTTTTATCCACAGATCTACAATCTCATGGGGTTGGCCCCAGGCTCCACTTCAAAACCTTTTTGCAGAGCCATCAAAAAGTGCAAATTTGGAAGGTTATTGCGCAGTGGGGGCCGAGCTTGCAGCTTCAGCCAGAACCAGGAGTACCTTTTGTCTGAAGAAGGGTTTAGACCTGAAATGTTGCCTATTTCCTTCGCTCCATAGATGCTGCCTCACTCGCTGAGTTTCTCCAGCATTTTTGTCTACCAGGAGTACTTGTATGGTTCTGTTTGTTTGGATTTACATAGAGGCCATTAGACACATGGAGGAGACAATGCTTTACTTTTCACCCTCGACTGAAGAAGGGTCTCGACCTGAAATGTCACCCATTCCTTCTCTCCAGAGATGCTGCCTGTCCCGCTGATTAACTCCAGCTTTTTGTGTCTATCTTCAATGCTTTACTGGTATCTGTGTTTTTGCAAGTCCCTGCCCAAATCCCTTGGAAATAACAAGAACTCTCAGCACTCAATGGTATCTTTTTTTCCTGGCAGTCTGAACTGGGTGAATGCCAAATGCCACCAAGGCTACAAAAACAATTCAGTGATAGATTGGCTGCTGATTTCTGGATTCCTGAATGAGTTGCACTCAATTAATGATCTTAAAATTCTGAGTGTAATATATCATGTGCATTCTCTTTGAGTAACACTCTGTGTCTGCAATAAAGTTTGAGCCTTTACTCTAAGATTACCATTTCACATTGGCACAATTATTATTTAATTGTGTTTAACCCTGAGTACATAATGGGTGAAATGTTCATGTTGCTTGACAGGAGTTTTCCTTTTGGATTTGCCTCTTAATTCTCCTTTGAAACATGATCATTTATACATGAGAAGTTGGCGAAGGAATAGATAATATGTTTCAAGTAAGGGGCATGCGGCACGTTAGAGCAGCGGTAGAGTGCTGCCTTACAGTGCTTGCAGTGACCGAAACCCGGATTCGATCCCGAGTGCTGTCTGGACAGAGTTTGTACGTTCTTCCCGTGACCACATGGGTTTTCTCCGAGATCTTCGGTTTCCGCCCACACTCCAAAGACTTACAGGTTTGTAGGTTATTTGGATTGCATTCAGTTTTTTTTTAATTGTCCCTAGTGTGTGTAGGATAGCATTAATGTGCGCGGATCGCTGGTCGGTGCGGACTCAGGGAGCCAAAAGACCTGTTTTCGCGCTGTATCTCTCAAACTAAAATGTAATCTCAAATTATTTCAGTCTGAGTCATTCTTCCCCAACTTCTCTGCAACTTGAAACCAACTTGTTTTCTCATTTCCTCTGTTCTTATGCAGGGCCTTTGACAAGAAAGATTAACTCTGTATTATTCCACAAATGCTGCATGGCCTCTTGAGTTTTTCCAGCATTTTTTGTGTTCATTTTCAGTCGCTGCAGATTTTTTTTTTCCAATCTTTGTTTTAAGGCACTGACTGATTTTGTTCCCACTTCTCTTACAAGCAGTGAATTCATAGATAGTATATGCTCTCTGGGTAGTGAAGATCTTCTTGTATCTTTGTCCAACACTTTAAACCTGTACCCTCTTATCCTTAAATCATCCATCAATGGGGACTGATTCCCATGATTCTCGGTCTATTATTGCATGTGATCTTCCCTCAACCTGATGAGGTAGAACAACTTCAGTTTTTCCACATTAAGCATAGAAATGGTAAACATTTCCAGTAAATCCGCTCTGCACCACTTCAAAGACCTGTATATCCCTCCCAAAGTAGGGTGGCCAGTAGGGTGAATTCAGTATTCTATTTTCGATCTAACTAACCAGTATTTTACTAAGAAGAAAAAAGACACAAAGTGTCTTCTTGATTAGGACAGGTGTCAGAGGTTCTGGGGAGAAGTCAGGAGATTGGGGTTAGGAGGGAGAGATAAATCTGCCATGATTGAATGACAGAGTAGACTTGATGGGCCAAATATCCTAATTCTACTCCTATCACTTATGGTCTTATGAAAGTGCTAGAGTAATTCAGCGGGTCAGGCAGCATCTCTGGAGAGCATGGAGAGGTGACATTTAGGGTATGGATGGGGGGGGGGGGGGTTGGAGAAAGTTGTAAAATGCTGTAGATATGGTTTGAGTTGGTGCATGTGAACCTGTGTCTCACTTGGAAGGACTACTGGGTGGATGTGAAGGAGGATGTATTGGGACAGGTATTCATTAGTGCTGCATTCAGTGTTCCCAATGTGGCCTCCTTTACATTGACAAGACCAGGTGTAGACGAGGCACCTGTTTCGCTGAACATTTAAGCTTGGTCTGCCAAAGCCTACTGGATCTTCCAGTTGCTAACCATTTTAACTCCTCTTCCCATTCCCATACTGACCTTTCTGTCCTCGACCCGCTGACAGAGTGAGCTGCACATCATCTGGAGGCACAGCCCTTCACATTCCACGGATAGCTTACAATCCAATGGTAAGAACATTGAATTCGCCAGTTTTAGGAAACTAACCTAAAAATAATCCCCCCCTTTCTTCCCTGTGCCCCACCTGAATTTTCACCCATTAAACCCCTTCCTCCCCTCCACGTCCTCTTCAACCAATTATTATTCTTCTGGCTTCACAATTCACGCCCCTTCTTTTCTTATCTCACAAGCTTTGTCTTCATCTCTGGCCTTTGTTCACTCATCTGCCTATCAACTCCTCCCACTCCCGCTTCCTCCACCTGTATCCACCTATCACTTGACAGGCCTGTCCCCACCTCTCCTCCAGTTTTCACACCACCATCACAATCAGTCTAAAGAAGGGTCCCAACCCGTAACCTCACCTATCCATGTTCTCCAGAAATGCTGCTTAACCCACTGAGTTACACCAGCATTATTACTGTGGGGGCATTGTTCTGGGAAACGGAGCACTTGCCTCAAGATGCAGGAGGACTTTTAAGTAAATGCTCAACAAACAGGAAGGCCTGATGGAGATCAGTAAAATTAGTGTTGGTTTAAGAACATGGATTTGGTGAAAGAAGCGATTGAATGACTTAAGAAGATTGCATGTGTGAGCTGATCTTAAAATGATAGCGTTTTCCAACTGAAAAGTGAGCTCAAATCCTAAAATTCTGGTCTCCCAACAACTAATGGTCCTAAGCAACCAGCAATTCAACAAATGACCTTTCCTCACCT
This sequence comes from Raja brachyura, assembly GCA_963514005.1. The sequence continues at coordinate 167,507,229 of OY740781.1, forward strand.
TCAGTGTTCTCATTCTCACCCTCACTCATTGTTGCAATCAGTGCTACCAATCAGCCATGGCCTGCTACACATTTATTACAGGACATGTTTCAGTGATTTAATAACAAAGAGAAGATTTTATTTCCTTGGTGCAACTGAGGACTTGTCCGTCCCAGGACTGAGATTGGATTTTGGATTAAAGTGTGGAGGGAAAAGGCGAGTGGAGGCCAAAGTTCTTAACCACGGGTTCATTGATGAGAGTCATAGATTCATAGAGTGATACAGTGTGGAAACAGGCCCTTCGGCCCAACTTGCCAACACCAGCCAACATGTCCCTGCTGCACTAGTCCCACTTGCCTGCGTTTGATCCATATCCCTCCAAACGTGTCCCATCCATGTGCTTGTCCTATCCAGGTAGAATGTACCTGTCTAACAGTTTCTAAAATGTTGGGATAGTCCCAGCCTCAACTACCTTTTCTGGCAGCTTGTCCCCACCACCCGGCAGAACAAACGTTGAACAGCTCTGTGTCCTGTTCTTGCTCCTGTCCTTTGCCTTGTTCTCATGTCACAGTGTAGACTGTACCAGCCAAACTCATTGCACACCTGCATGTTCTTGTGAGAGAAAATGAGGTAAGGCAGAAGGAACCAAAGGTGAACAAGGGTGGGGAGATGGCATGGGAGGTAGCAACAAGCTCAATTGTGATGATTTATTGCCCAGGAAAAAGAACATTCTGAACATAAAGGGAAGGCGGTCTTCAATGGCAGAACTGGAGGGATGAGTAATAAAGGTATCTGCATTTCCAATCCTTGTCTCTTCTCACCTCTCTCATACAGTCTCCTTTGACTGACAAGCTGCAGATGTTAGAAGTGCACACTTCTTTCCTTCCCTTCATCACACCCCAAATATTCATCCCCCCGTTTTTAATATATTTCTGCTGAGGCTTTATTTCATGATTTTAACGATGGCAAAATCATAGCAATCTGGAAATACAAGGAGCCAGATATGTCTTGTCATTTCCCTCCTCCCCACTGCTGGTAAGACACTTGGTAAGCCACTGTTGAAAAAGCTTCACGTCATCACAGACGACGTGCCCCCTCAATCCCAATGTGACCTTCCTTCAATGCTGCCATGCTGTTGCATGCTGTTACATAATAATATGTCTCCATATTACCTTTGTCGATTTTAGTAAGGCGCTTGACTTTGTTGAATATTCTCTTCTCTGGTGGTTTTCTGAAAAGTTCAGCTGCCTAAATAAATTAATCACCCTTCTATCCCATTAACATGGCACCAACAAACGCAGATACCAATGGATATTGATTCACCTGGTGCATTTCCTTACCCCAAAATTATTTACTCTATCCTTGGATTGAGAGCTAGAGGTAGCTGCATGTGCTACCCCCACCAGTATCATCCTAACAACATAATATTATAACATTACGGCCAAAATGAAATCACAATATCATGAAGTAGTATTTGATGGCCTTTCTGAGAATAACATGCACCATTTACTGATTTTATTTGTCTGCCAGTTCTTTACAAATTAATGATTTGGATACGAATGTAAGTGGTGTGATCAGAATAGTTGCAGATAGCGTGAAAATTAGTGGTGGTGTTGATAGGGAGGAGGATTGTCAGAAGCTACAGGATAATATTGATCAGATGGAAAGATGGATAGAGCAAAGGCATGTGGAATTTAATCATGATTTAATGCAAGGCAAGGAAGTTTGCAAGGATTAGTAATTCAAACACATTAAATAAAACACAATAGGGCCATGGGAATATCGAAGAACAAAGGGATCTAGGAATACATATTCAAGGATGCCAAAAGGTAGTAGTGGAACTTGGAACACAGGAGTAGAGGGGCTACGACTGATGCAAGCTGTTAAACTCTATGCTAGTCTATAGTTTACGCTTACCTCTCACTATGTTGAGTATCTAGCATTACTGCAGGCATCATTTTTTGTTTTGATTAGGGACAATTAAGGGGAAATCTTTGACAAATAAAGGAGACATCTGAGTCCTACTGTAGATCTCTTTAAACTTGGCATTTTGTGGAGATTCTTTTCCTGATTTTTTTTTTTAACATGACTAAAAACTGAAGCAGTTGTATCTTAGCCTTTAGAAAGGTCTTTGACAAGCTGATTTCAGCAGTCACACAGATATCTAGGCCTGATTGTTTTTTAAGGCCTAGATATTTTTCAGCTTTATTTCTAGTGATAATGGAAGTGCTGGGTTTTTCCCAGGAGATGGTTGGTATAGGACTTTGATATTAATCATATAAAGGTCATAGAGTCATACAGCAATGAAACAGCCCTTCATTTAGTCATAGAGTCATGTAGCTCTGAAACACCCTCCAAGATGACCATCAATACTAATCCCATACATCACTACTTGGTCCATAGCTTTCTATAACTGGCTTAAATATTGCAAGAGTACCTATCCCCACCACTCCCTCAGGCAATGTGTTTCAGGTTCCAGCCACCCTCCGAGTGAAAAGCTCTTCCTTGGATCCCTTCCAAACCTTTTTACCTCTTACCTAAACTTATGCTCTTTAGTTTTAGATATCTCTGTTTGGGGAGCTGTTTCTCACAATTTATACCCTCATTCAAGTCTTCATGTCATTCAGGTCTCTCTCAGTCTCCTCTGCTCCAAGGAAACAGAAATCCAGCTTATTCAGTCTCTCGTTTTAACCGAAGCCCTCCATCGCAGCCAACATTTCCAGTGCGCTTCCTCTGCATCATCTTCAGTCAAATCACATCTTCTATGGTGTGTAGACAGAACTGTACACTGTACACAGAACTGCAAACATTCAGTCCTAGATAGCTCTGTGACTGCTGACATCAGCTTGACAAAGACCTTTCTAAAGGCTGACATCAGCTTGACAAAGACCTTTCAACTGCTCCAGTTTTTAGTCATGTTAAAAGAAATTCTAGAAAAGACAGGGGTTTCAATGACTGCACAAAATGCAAAGTTCACAGAGAACAAGGACTCCCATGCCTCATTTATTTGTGAAAGATTTCTCCTTAATTGTCCCTAATCAAAAAAAATGTTGCCTGCAATAATGCTACATACATAGTGACAGGTAAGCAATGTAGCCCATACCAATAACAAAGTACTATAACTATGTCGTGCCAAGCGTAAACAATAGACTAGCATGGAGTTTAACAGCTTGCATCAGTCATGTCATTATGCACGGACTATAAATAACTGGCAAAGAGGGAACTGAGAAGTGAATTAGAAAAAAGCCAGTAGGTTCTCCCAAACTCCATGAGAAGGACCAAGTTAGCACCACATACAATTTGCTGAACTGAAATGAAATACAAGCACTAAAGGACCTGTCCCACTTAGGCGAGTTTTCAGGCGTCTGCCGGCGACTGTCAAGTTGCCGGCAGCTGCAACGGGAATGGCGACTGTCAGAGTGGAGCACACACACACAAACACAAACACATCGCAAAGGCGGGGGACAGGGCAAGCGGTGGGAGCGCTGTCTGAAATTCACACGGTGCAAAGCCAAGGTGATGCAGACACACACCGCGATGAACAGGACGGTCGGTGCTGTAATTAAGACGGCTAGCACAGTGTACGGTAAGTCCTTTAAAAGAGGGAGTGGGGGAGAAGGGGGGAGAAGGAGGGAATAGGAGGTAGAAGGAGGGAGAAGGAGTGGAGACAACTGTTAAGAAGCCAGACAACATTTAAGAAGCCAGAGACACACGGCTGTGAAGCTCGACGGACATTTAACATTACCGGTCGGTTATCCTTGGCTCTGAAAACTACTGCTTACATTTTTTTCCCCCGTGAGCCAATGAAATTCACCGGTCAGCACCGGCTACAGCTAACGAGAACCTAAGAGAACCTTCGACCTCCTGGCAACCCACGAGGACCTCCTTGCGACCCACCTACGGCACGGGAATTCTCGCTACTCTCCATGGCGGCTTCATTCTAGTCGCCGCTAATTTTTCAACATGTTGAAAAATTCTCAGCAACCATAATGAGGCCGCGACTAGTTCCCAGAATGCGGGAACTCCTCACGACCATGAAGGCGATTCCACGGCAACCACCCGCGAACATGTGGCGACCATGTGGCGACCATGTGGCAAAGTCTCCTGCAGTCACCTAAAAAGTTGCCTAAGTGGGACAGGCCCAATAACTCTGCTTTGAAGAAACACTGACCAGTTTTGCTGTTGTTTGTCCATCCATAAATTTACTCAGTTAATCTCTCTATGTCTGATGTGCTGGCCGTTTTCCACAGCTCTCACCTGCACTTCACGGCTGTTACATGTCCATCTGCTTGCTCACTCGCAAATTGCCCACATTAATCAAGCAATGAGATGACTTTATCAACACTTTATCGCCATGGCAACCTTGGCCACAGCCTATTAAAGATATTCACTTTAGATGATCCATTATTCTCCCAACCTCTGGGACTAACTTGTTTTTCTCTTTTTCTCAGTTCTAATGAAGATTTCAACCTCAACCATTAACCCTGTACATCTTTCTGAAGATGCTGCCTGACCTGCTGAGCATATCCACCATTGTCTGTCTTCCTTTGGTGCCTTTCAGGCTTTGCAAAATCATGGAAGGCATTGTCAGTACTTCTTCCAAGTGACAGTTCCCCTCCAATAATCTGCTCGATGGTACTCACTCTGGGTTTCACCAGGACCATTCAGCTCTACATCTCATCGCACTGCTGGCTCCACATCTCATCACACTTGCGGATCAAACTACTGAATTCCAGAGCCAACGTTAGTGACTGCCATTGACATGAGGACTGATGGTGGCACGAATTAACCCTGGGTTACTGTATGCAATGAGCACCAATTTGGAACTGTTTTGTTAAAGTCATACCTCACCCAAAGGAAATGTGTAGGAACGAACTGCAGATGCTGGTTAAACCAAAGATAGGCACAACATGCTGGAGTAACGCCGCGGGACAGGCAACATCCTGGAGTAAAGGGCCTGTCCCACCAGCAGGCAACTCTATGCGATGAACACGATCAAACTAGAAGCGGGGGCCGCACGGAGGTCGGGTGATCCCCTGTACAGGGCCGTTCCCACCAGCATGCGCCTGCATGCGGCAAGCGCAACCAAACCAGCAGTAGAGGCCGTGCGGAGGTCGGGTGAGTGGCGCAACGTGGCGCAAAGTGAGGCGAACTTGGAGCGAAGTCTAAGGTAAGTTCGCTAGGACAGAGAGGGGCACACAGAGAGGGGCACAGAGGCACACACACACAGAGGGCCACGGAGCCACACACATAGAGGGTCACGGATCATACCTACAGATAGGTTCACGGAGGCACGATGTCGGGGCAGTGTGTAATGCGTCGAGGCGACTGCGAGCCGACAAGCCGTTGCCGCGCGGAATTTTTGGACATAGTCAGTTTTTCGGAGCCCCGCGCGGTGTCGGGACAAACTTGGGATGAACTCCGCACAATTCCGCACGGCTCCGGCGATCGAAGTGGGACCGGCCCCCCGACGCCGGATGGCTCAAGCGACCACGTTAGGTCGCGCTAATCGCATAGAGTTGCATGCTTGTAGGACAGGCCCTTAACTCAGCGGGGCAGGCAGCATCTCTGGAGTAACTCAGCGGGACAAGACGCTGCCTGTCCCCGCTGAGCTACTCCAGCATTTTGCGTCTATCTTACACAAAGGAAGATGATTATGATTGTCAAAGGCCAATCAGCTCCAGGATTGCTACAGACTATCCGCGGGCCAGTGACCTCACCTACTTCGTCTTGGAGGGGAACCAATATCCGAGTGGGCAGCTTTGCTAGTTCTACACAGGTGGGTTTAAATGCGGGTGGGATCCAATGCAGAACTGAGGCAGGTGGTGGACTTCACCTGGCAACTGAGATGGACTTCAGTATGGATAAATATTTCTTTTCTGTTGCTACCCTGGAGAAAGACATGGAGACCGGGGAGCTTGGGCCAGCCAATGGAAGTGTCTTGAGGGCAGTCAGTAGTACAGTTGAGGAGGCGCTGAATGTAGTAACGCACATAAAGGTAGATAAGTTCCCCAGGCCTGATCAGATATATCCGAGGACACTGTGGGAAGCTAGAGAAGAAATGACTGATGCCATAGCTGAAATATATGAGTCGTCATTTAAATATGGATGTGGTGTCAGAAGACTAGTGGTTGACAAATGTTTTGAAGGGCTGCAAGGAAATGCCTGGGAACTGTAGGCAGGTGGTCAGAAAGTTACTAGAGAGTATTCTGAGGGGATATTCTAAAATATATAGGCATTTAGATAGACAAGGGCTGATTAGGGATGCTCTACATGGGTTTTTAAAGATATAACCAAAAAGCATGAAGCAGGTAGATTTGTAGACATTGTCTGTTTGGATTTCAGCAAGGCATTTGTCAAAGTTCAACATGGTAGCTTGCTCTGGAAGGTTAGATCCCATGGACTCCAGAGGGGAGAAAATAAATATGACTGGTATAAGAATAAAAAGTGACATGAGGGAAATTTATTTACACAGCAAGCCATTAGGATCTGGAATGCACTGTCAGATGGAGTCATGCAGACAGACTCAATTGTTTGAAATGGATCTGGATAAGTACTTGAAAGAAAAGAATTGGCAGAGCTTTTGTATTGAGCCAGTAATGGCTTGACAATTGAACACCCACCTACTGTACACTAAGATTCTGCGAACTGCTGGAGAATGCGGCCTACCGATAGGAAAAAGGCTAACAGTGTATCCTTGACACTCATGTCCGCCATCATCCACATACCAGGCATCACCATTGACTGAATACTCAGCTGGACCAACCAAATCTGTTACTGGGCCACAACAACAGCTCTGTAGATGGGTATCCTGTGGCAAACACGTCACCTCATCACATTGCACAGCCTTTCAACTATCAACAAGGAACACAGCAGGAGAATGTTGGATTACTGAAGTAAAATAGAACATTCTGTAAGGCAAGGCAAGCCAGTCAAAATAGAAACGACATCAACAATCTGGTGGACTGCGACATCTCTGGATAGAAGGAATGGTGATTTCTTAAAACTGAGCAGGTCTTGACCCGAAACATTACCCATTCCTTCTATCCAGAGATGCTGCCTGTCCCACTGAGTTACTCCAGCATTTTGTGTCTATCTTTGGTGTAAACCAGCATCAGCAGTTCCTTCCTACATATCAACAATCTGATTTTCATTTGCATGTAGACAAAATATTCTCTGCTTATCCGAATGAGTGCAGAGCTCACAGTTCTCAATAATAATAATAATAATAATAATAATAATATATTTTATTGTCATTGCACATATGTGCAACGAGATTTGGATTGCAACTCCATCCGATGCCATAACTTAAACAGCTAAAAATTTAGAAAACAGCAAAATAGTAAAACAGTATAAAGTGCAAATAGGTCTGTGCCGGGACGACGTGTGACGTGACCATCCGAGGGAGAGTCCATGGGGGTGGGGGGCAACAGCAGGGCTGGTTCAGAGCAGCTATAGCTCTGGGGATGAAGCTGATCCTGAGTCTGGAGGTGCGGGCGTAGAAGGCCTTGTAACGTCTTCCGGAAGGTAGAAGTTCGAACAGACTATTGCAAGGGTGTGAGGAGTCTTTGTGAATGCTGACGGCCATCCTGAGGCACCGTGTATAGTAGATGCCCACCAAGGCTGGTAGCTGTGTCCCAATTATCTTCTGCGCTCTGTGGATGACGCGCTGAAGAGCTCTCCTCTCCGCCTCCATGCAGCTGAGATACCACACAGAGATGCCATATGTTAGTATGCTCTCTGTGGTGCAGCGGTAGAAGGTCGTCAGCAGCTGTTGGGGCAGACCAGTCTTTTTCAATGTTCTCATGAAGAACAGTCGTTGTTGTGCCTTCTTGACCAGCGCAGCAGTGTTGATGGACCATGTGAGGTCCTCTGAGATGTGTGTGCCGAGAAACCTAAAGCTGGACACTCTCTCCACACTGTCCCCGTAGATAGAAATTGGAGCGTATTCCCCATTATGTGTCCTTCTGAAGTTGATAATCAGCTCCTTGGTCTTAGAAGTGTTTAGGGACAGGTTGTTATGTGAGCACCAGTCCGCCAGGTTCTGCACCTCTGCTCTGTAGTTTGTTTCATCACCGTTGGTGATCATCCCGATCACCGTTGTGTCGTCTGCAAACTTGACAATGGTGTTGTTGTCGAATGCAGGAACACAGTCGTGGGTGAAGAGGGAGTAGAGCATGGGGCTCAGTACACAGCCCTGTGGTGTGCCGGTGCTGAGTGTGATAGTGGAGGACAGGTCCGGGCCCAGTCTTACTGCCTGCGGTCGCTCCGTCAGGAAATTCAGGATCCAGTCGCATATCGGTGAGCTGAGGCCTAGCTGGTGGAGTTTGGTGGTGAGCTTGGTTGAGATGACCGTATTAAAGGCAGAGCTATAGTCAATGAAGAGCATCCTCACGTAGGTACCCTGTCTTTCCAGGTGGGTCAGGACAGTGTGAAGAGCCAGAGAGATGGCATTCTCTGTGGATCTATTTGCCCTGTATGCAAATTGAAGTGAGTCCAGTGAGGCTGTGATGCTGGATTTGATGAGAGGACCAGCCTTTCAAAGCACTTCATGGATATTGGTGTTCAGGCAACCGGACGGTAGTCGTTCAGGTTTGTGATTTCTGACTTTTTCGGCACCGGCACTATGGTAACTGACTTCAGGCACTTGGGGACCGTTGCCAGAGATAGAGACAGGTTAAAGATCCTTGTGAATACCTCAGCCAGTTGTACAGCACAGTTCTTTAGTACCCTTCCTTGGACTCCGTCTGGGCCTGCAGATTGCGTGGATTGATCCTACGCAGAGCGCACTGTACCTCCTGAGGGCTCAATGTTAAGACATGTCCCTTCGCCCTAGCCAGGGTTGTTCCTCTCCTGGTGGTGTGGCCAGTTTCAAAGCAGGCAAAGAAGGTGTTTAACTCATTGGCCAGTGTGATGTCACTGTGGCGGCAGGCGGGGCTGCTCTTGTAGTCAGTGATGTCCCTGACACCCTGCCACATGCTTCTGGTGTCCGCAGTGTTGAAGTGGTCTTCCACCCTTTGCCTGTGGATGTCTTTGGCCTTTTTTATACCTTTGTTCAGGTTTGACCTGGCAGCACTGTAGGCAGAAGTGTCCCTGGATTTAGGGGCATTGTTGCGTGCCCTTAGCAGATTCTGAACCTCCTTGTTCATCCACGGTTTGCGGTTTGGGAACACCTTTATTTCCTTGTCCACTGTGATAAAGTCCACACAGCAGTTGATGTTGGAGAGCACAGTGGATGTGTACTCCTCCAAGTCTACCACAGGTTGCCTGTTGTGCAAACAGGTCCCAGTCAGTGCGATCAAAGCAGTCCTGGGGTTGTAGCGTGGCGTCCTCGGGCCATATTTTGACCGTCTTTATTGCAGGTTTGGTCCTACATAATCTTGTAGGATACTCATTTGTATCACCCCAAAAACACCTCTATCACAAAAGCAGCAGAAGGTTCTCATCCAACTCACGAGGCACCCTATCTTGGAAAAATATCATTCCTTCATCATGGCTGGTTTTAATATCTGCAACCACCACCACCTACAGTATTGTATGAAAACATTCACCAGAGGATCTGCAGCAGGTCAAGGGGGTTAAACAGAGTTTAACAATGAAAGTGGCCTTGCCACCAAATACCTCAAAAAGTGAATAAATGAGAAAAAAAAACTTCAAAGGTGCAGTCCCCAACCTGGTTCAGATCAAGAAATCAGCAGCAAATTGTGGACGCAGCCCAGACCATCGCGCAAACCAACCTCCCTTCCATTGACTCAATTTATACCTCACACTGCCTCAGCAAGGCCAGCAACATAATTAAAAATGAGCCGCACCCTGGCCACTCCCTCTTCTCACTTCTCCTATCGGGAGAAAAGGTATAGAAGCATGAAAACGCACACCACCAGATTCAGGGACAGTTTCTTCCCAGCTGTTGTCAGGCAACAGAACCATCCTACCACAACTAGCAAGCAGTCCTGAACTACATTCGGACTATCTTAGATCGGACTTTACTGTCTTTACCTTGCACTAAATGTTATTCTCTTATCATGTATCTGTACAATGTGAATGGCCTGTTTGTAATCATGTATTGTCTTTTCACTGGCTGGTTAGCACACAAAAACAACTTTTCACTGTACCTCAGTACACGTGACAATAAACTAAACTAAATTAAACTAATTTTGAGGTCAACATTCATGACCACTTGCCGGCCCACTGTCTGAAGCAAAATCTTCAGGCTCCCTTGGTGTAAAAGGGAAGTAGAGAGCATCTTTGACGGTGAGCTGCAACCTGTGATACATTATAAATCGTCTGCTTCTGCTTGAAATAGAACATAGAACATAAATCAATGAACATGAAGAATATGTCTTCTTCTCCTTCCGTTTGGCGTGCACAGCCTAAAGTTGTAGGACAACTTGTTCTATTTGATCTTATTTGATTGTGCACGCCGGGTTGATTGCATTCGTCGAAACAGGGCGGACCACATGAAGGTTGCAATCTTCCACCCCAAGAATATGTCCATTGGCCCATAATGTCTGTGCTGAACACGATGCCAAGACTTACTCTTATCTGCCTGCACATACTCCATATCCCTATTCCAAATGTGTCTTAAAATCCTTTATCATATTTGTCTCAACCACTAACCCCAGCAGCATATTCTAAGCACTCACCCTTCTCTGTTTAAAGTCCCACACATTTACTTTAAACTTTGCCTATCTCACCTTAAAGATATGCCCTCTAGTATTTGTTTTTTCATCTTGGGGAAAAAGGTTCTGGGTGTCGATCCGATCTATGCCTCTAATAATTTTATGTTCTTCTATCAGGTCTCCCCACAACCTCTGGCATTCCAGAGAAAACCATCCAAGTCTGTCAAATCTCTCCATGTAGCTAATCGAGGCATTGTTCTGGTAAACCTCCTCTGCACTTTTTCCAAAGTCTCCACATCCATCTTTAATGGGGTAACATGAAATGATCAGGAAACAAAAGTTAAGGTGTAGGTGGCATTCACCTCTGCAGGCAGAGTAGTCTAGACTGAGGTGCATGGCGAGAAGTCTGCTTGCAGATCGTAACAGGTCACTGAAACCACTGCTTTGGAAACCACTGCTTTTGTGCACTCTTGGGGTTCAGGACATTTAGAAAAGGGCTCCATTGTCCTCTCTGCATTTGGCCTTCGGAAGAGCTAAATTGATTTTAGATGCTCAGAACCAGTGAGGACCAAGTTCATTCCTCTCTTCTCTTTTAACTCAGAGTGACTGTATATCTTGGAAGAATCCTGCTACTCAGGATGATTCAGCATAGATTTGTAAAGTGTAGGAAATACCCAAAGAGCACGACTGAAAAGCTTGTAGAGGAATTAAATGTTAAAGAGGGAAATATATTTGGCTACTTTTTGTATGGACTTCCAGAGGGCTTCGAATAGTCTCACAAATAGATTGTTAACTAAGGTTTAATACCATAGCACATATGCTAATCAAATTATTAGCCCAATGGGAAATTTAGTGAGTAACTGGAGAGGAAATGGAGCAGTAAGATTTGAATAGATGTTTCCCACAATGATCTGTGTTCAGGAATTGATGCATCTTACATTTGAGGCAGCTTCCAACCCAACTTTATGAATATTGATTACTCTAACTTCAAGTAACCCTTGCATTCCTTTTCTCTCCATCCCTCCCCCACCATAGTCGTCCTAGTAGTTTTACTGTTGTCCTGATTCGTCTCACTGTGATTATTCAGTCGTTATCATCTTCTCCACAACCAACAATGCGCTATTGTGGCCTCCACATTTCCTTGATCGCTGTTGCTGGCTTTTCCTTTCGCATACCTTTCATTCAGTTGTTCTTTGTATCCTTTCATATTTCTAGTGTCCCTCTCCCCTGAATCTCGGCCTGAAGAAGGGCCTCCACCCGAAACCTCAACTATTCCTTTACTTCAGAGATGCTGCCTGACCAGTTGAGCTATTCCAGCATTTTGTGACGATCTTATTTATGAGCATTGCTAATGAGATAAAAAGAGTGAGGTAAACATTTGTCCATTGCATCATTTCAATTGCTTTCTATCAACTTCAAATAAGGATAAGAATTTTAAAACTAATTAATTGTCTCACATTTACAGGTAAACTATGAACATAGAGTATTGGCAATAAAAAGATAGTTCTGTTTTTATTCCCTAAACTGGATGAATTCATTTATTAAAAGATTCCTAGATTAATAATCTGTGATAGGAATATTTCAAATATAAAATGGTGTTGGTAACCCAGAGGGAAATGGTACCAGGGAAATATTGGGAGATTGAAGAACACATTTCAGAGACTGTGCATTAAACTTCAAGGATTGAAGTCACCTCGGAAATCAAAGACAGAAAAAATACAAATGCTTATGGATGCAGACCTCTGGTATCAAATATTACATTGTCTAAACAAGCACTTTGGTTCCAAACTGTGTAAATGGCAGAGGCTGTGGGTGGGGAGTAGGTGAGAGTGGGTCTGTGTGGACAGTAGTGGATCCATGGCAACAATATTGCATTGAATAAAGGCACAAGTTATCATTCGTTATATAAGTAGCCTGACTTGCAAGAAATACATAAAGGCCTTTCCTCTACATGATCTACAACGGTGTAGTTAGAAGTCAGATGGACATTGTTAACTGGGATGGGAAGGGTGTGAAATGAGATAAAGAGAATATTGAGATGGATGGAAAGTTTGGACAAAAGAGTCAGGGAAGTGATAGCAAAGAAAGGAATAGTATCAGGGTATGGGAAACCAAAAGAAAGGACAGATGCAACCACTGGGACATTGGAGGAATTGGCATCATCAGGGGAAGATCAATGGGACTTCAGCTGTAATCGAATTAGATTGGGAGAAGATAGTAATGCAGCACGGAAACAGGCCATTCGGCCCAAAATGCCAATGTCAACTCAGATGCCTCATCTATGCTACTCCCACTGGCCCACATTTGGCCCATATCCCTCTAAACCTTTCTAATCCATATACCAAATCTTGGCATCCATAGCCAGGATCCATCTGTTGGCAGTGGGTTTGCAGACACATTACATGCACCAAGAACGTTGCCAGCAATAGGAGAACCTAACCCTATTTTTTTGCATGTCAGTTAAGCACAATATGTATTTTCCCCTCAGAAATAAGTGAATCATATTTTTTAGTGTCTGATTTTAGCTTGACAGCTTCCCTTAAATTGATATTTGGAATCTTCTCATGTCAAGGAGTTCTGAGTTCACCTCCTATCAACAACCTGATTCTTTGTCAACAGCTGGATTATTCTTCTCAGAAAGAGACACTCACTTGCAAAGTCCGTTCTCGGGTTCCTCAAGTCCAAACCTTTGATCGAAGGTGAGTTGTATTTGCATATTGTCATCAGCTGCTATTAGCCTCCACACCAGCACAACATCCCGAGGATAACTCTGAGGAAATCGTGGACTCTGCACAGACCCATCCTCTGATATGGTGATAATCTTTTCGTGCTGATGGTCATGTACTCCTAATTTAATAAGAAATTCAGTGTAATTATTTATGTAAAATAATGATTTACTTCTCAACCACGATTTATTTCATGCATTTAATTTTATCTAACAGCATAAGAATAAACATGCAATGAATATAAATCCCAAAACAAACCCCATCATGGATAATGAAACAAGAGCACACATATTCAAATATAATGTTGGTAATCTGGAATGTATTTAACCATTCAGTATATCACATTATTTTTAACAGGTATCTGCTGGATGTTCCTTCAAGATGCAGACCTCTGGCACAAGGCCTGTTCTTTCATCACACACTTGGCTACAGGTTACAAAACTTTGAAAAATAAATAACACATGCTGTTAGGATTTTTCAGACTTTGCTTTCATTCAGTCCCAGACATTACAGAGGCTTCAAATAGTGAAAGCCACTTGTTTTCTTTCCGGTAGTTTCGTAGGTTGGTTGAATATCAAAGAATAATTTTGCATTGTTTTAATAGTTAGCATTTCCGATCGTTGTTCCCTCATCCTGTTTCATTGTTTCATAAAGGAGTGTTGAGATGAATGCTGGAATTGAGGTAATTGATTTTGAAATTAATGTTAGATTACTGGAGAAACACAGCAACATTGAGATGGACATCTGTTTATTGCTGTTCAGTGTCCTGATCAGTTCGTTTTTTTTTGGTCATGAGAGTTCCCTGAAACTAGTGGCTTCACAGGTAGCTACGGTGGTCACAAAGGAATTTGGTACATTGATCTTCATTGTTCAGGGTATGGAGTATAGAAGTACGGAGTATAAAAGTCACAGCTGTTTGACACGACCGTGAGGCCGCATTTGGAGTATTGTGGTCAGTTTTGGTCACCGTGGTATAGGTTAGATGCCATTAAGCTGAAAAGTATACAGATAAGATTTACGAGGAAGTTGCCCAGGCTCGAGGGCCTGAGCTATAGTGGGAGGTCTCTATTCCTTGGAGCGCAGGAGGATGAGGGGTGATCTTATAGAAGTGTTATAAAATTGTGAGGGGAATAGAAAGGATGAAGGCATTGTGGTTTTTACGCAGTAGGACAATCAAAAAACAGAGGACATAGGTTTAAGGTAAGAGGAGAAGATTTAATAATACTAATAGATTTTAATAATAATGGTTTTGATAATAAATAATAATGACAATACAATTTAATAGTAATAATACAAGTGTATAGGTGTTCACTGGTCGGCGTGAAGGGCCTGTTTCCATGCTGTATCTCTAAACTAAACAACCGGTAATTAGACCAAGCTAAGCCGAGTGGACCACGTGGGGACCAAACCTCTGGTCATATAACCTTACTGCCAATTGTTTTAGCGCAATGATGGCCTTTTGAAACCTTGTTCTTAAAAGTTTTGAATAATTAGATACAGATATTTTAAACTGGCTTGAAGATGTATACATGTACGTATTTCTTCAATATAAATTAAAATACCATGATAAAGTAAAATGTTGAAAAATAACTTGACTTTGTCACCTATTCTCACTTAGCACAGTAGCACAGCTGGAGGAGCTTCTGCCTGCTCACAGTGCCACAGACCTGGGTTTGATTCTGATCTCAGGTGCTGTCTGTGTGGAGTTTGCACATTCTCCCTGTGACAGCATGAGTTTCTTCTACATGCTCTGACTTCCTCCCATATCCCAAATACGTGCATATGTGTAGATTAATTGGCCTCTGTAAATTGCTTCTGGTTTGTAAAGGGCCTGTCTCACTTGCATGCGATTACATGCGTTTTCCATTACATGGAAGCGGAGTTTGCGCTGTTCGCCGTAAGTACGCGCTAATTTCGCTTGTGACATAATTTGCATCATACTCACCAATCAGCTGGGCAAGAGGCGGGCCGACTTAATTTGGGTGTTGCACGGCGTCGGGCAGTGACATCATCACGCAATGCCACGCCGGGTGGTTGGATCATTGCGCAACGCCACGCACTCGGCGTATGCCGTCAAGACACTGCGTACGATGTCAAGATGCTGCATACACTGTCAAGACGCTGCGTACGCCCTCAATGCGCCGTTGGCGTACAAAATCTTCGGACAGTGCGATATTTTCTGAGCCCTGCGCGATGTTGGGACCAGCCCTGCACAACTCCATACGCCTCTGCGCTTGGATATGGGACCGGCCCCACGCATGCAATTGCGTGCAAGTGGGACAGGCCCTTAAGGTGCTGCAGACAGTAGGATAACAGAGGACTATTGTGAATGGGTGATCAATAGTTGCAGTGAACTTGGTATGCCGTAGAGCCTGTTTCCATGCTGGGTTACACAAAAAGCTGGAGAAACTCAGCGGGTGCAGCAGCATCTAAGGAGCGAAGGAGATAGGCGACGTTTCGGGTCAAGACCCTTCTTCAGACTCTAGGCGACGTTTCGGGTTGAGACCCTTCTTCAGACTTCAAAAGTTTCTCCAGCTTTTTGTGTAACCCTCGATTCTCCAGCATTTGCAGTTTCTTCTTTAACACTGTTTCCATGCTGTATCTCTAAACTAAACTAAAGGACCGTTAACACCATTCAAATAAATGGCATAACTTATGCATCCGGCCCTTCCATTCAGCGTAGCTGCCGACTGCTGCTGCATCAGCACCCAACATTCAACTCATCTGACTTTTGCATTTCAATAGTAGTGAAAGAAGAGGTGACCTTTGGGGAGGAGGTAGTGATGCTTTCCGACAGAAAAAATGAGAAAGTGGTGCCAAGCAGGCAAGGCATGATAAATCACACCTATCTATACTACAGGTCAGTAGAATGTCGCCTTGTTGAGCCACCTTGTTGATTCCCTTAGCCTACATTTTAACCCCTTCCTAACTTATTCATACAAACCACCGGATCTCCAGACAATTGATTAATACAGGTGTCAGAGGTTATGTGGAGAAGGCAGGAGAATGGGGTTAGGAGGGAGAGATAGATCAACCATGATTGAATGGTGGAGTAGACCTGATGGGCCAAATGGCCTAATTCTACTCCTATTCCTTATGACAACAACTTTAAAATTCTGTATTTGGTCTTCAATTCTTAAATTATGCAGGACAACTACAAACCCTCATGAGAAATTAAAGGGCGAACCTTCAGGAAATGTTTTAACTGCAAAGGTTTTATCATGAATATGTCTCAGAGTCACACCACTGCTGCTTGTGAATGGCATGCATATGCGTAATTCAAGATTGCCTTTGCGTTCTGGGTCCAGTTAGAGTACTTTGTTTCGACACTTTTTTGGATTCCATGGAGCAATATTTCTGCAGGATTCTGATGGACCCTGACTTTCCCCCTTTGAATGGTTTTGCACTGCGATGAGCCAGACATAAGAGATGGGATCAGTCTAATTGTATGGTAACATACACAATCCACACTGTCCTTTCCACTGGTGATTTATGAATGCCTTTTTTTTCCCCAATGGAAAGTGTTTCAATCGTCCTCTCATATAACCACAGAGCAGCTTGGTAATGGATATCCCGAAGAGTACATATCCCAATCTCGGTACGGCTGAACTAATTCATCCCAGCTGTAAAATTCTCCACTCTGGATAGGAAAAGAATAAAACCTTCCAGAATTTACCTGATCACGTAGCAACTATTGTTGGAAATGATGCAAATGGAGTGAGATGGTAAGATTAGGATTCATTTTAATGCCACAATATTTGCGTAATCAACTCGAGCACGCTGTTAGGCACATAACTGCAAGCCTGACGGGATTTTGGTCATTGACCCAATGCATCAAGTTTCAGTCAGGCCTCAATCGCAACATGCACTTGATAATCTGCCATCTGATCTGCTCAAGCCCAGGGGAGAAGCTCAGGTGCTTCAGGGGCCCAGAGTGATGAGAGAGGGGGAGACGTGGATTAGGGCTCTGAGACCCAGCGTTGTTGTTATATGATGGAGAAAGTAATCAGAGCTTTGAGAGGGAGCAGTAAGAGATCAGAGGCTGGGACATCGACTAGGAGGGCATCACGGGGTCAGTGGAAAGATCAAGGGAAGTTAGAACTGATGACTGCTGGGGGTTGAGTACAAGAATAGAGGTAACGATGATGCCGTGTTCCGGTCCGATACAGAAATTATATCAGGGATGCAAGAGTGGTTCACAAAAGGAATTTTCAAGTGATTCAAGGCAACCTGGAAATTTAGTTCAGTTCAGTTTAGTTTATTGTCACGTGTACTGAGAAGTACTGAGAGGGTGCACGGTGGAAAGCGCTAGAGCTGCTGCCTTACAGCGCTTGCAGCGCCGGAGACCCTGGTTCAATCCCGGCTACAGGTGCTGTGTGTATGGAGTTTGTACGTTCTCCCCGTGACCACGTGGGTTTTCCCCGTGATCTTCGGTTCCCTCCCACATTCCAAAGACGTACAGGTATGTAAGTAAATTGGCTTGGTATAAATGTAAATTCTCCCCAGTGTGTATAGGATAGTGTTAATGTGCGGGGATCGCTGGCCAGTGCAGACTCGGTGGGCCGAAGAGCCTGTTTCCACACTGTATCTCTGAACTAAACTAAGCTAAGCTACAGTGAAAAGGTTTTGTTGCGTGCTGACCAGTCAGCGGAAAGACAATACACGATTACAATTGATGATACATGACATAGATGATACATGACAAGGGAATAACATTTAATGCAAGGTAAATCCAGCAAAGGCAATGCTTTAGTTCTGGAAAAGATTCATGTTCAAATGCATAGCAAGGAAGAAATCTATATTAAGAAATATTATGCAATTGAATTTCCAAGCAGAACATGATTTAAACATTGCAGAAAACTGATTAATATGGTGCATCTGTTATTTTTCCCATAAATTATGAAGTGGGTAAAATTAATGACAGTTATTCATTGCAAATTTTCTAGAAGATACACAGTATTGATACAGATAGACAAACTTAATAACTAGCCAGGTTGTTGATTTAAAAGCAGTCTACAACTTATGATTTAAATTGATTTCCAGAGTGGTATTCAGTGTTATGCTCAATTAGTTTTGGGTGCATTAGTGGGCGGGCGCGACTCACGTTGCAGCGGCCCCTACAGCCTGTCTGTCTTTTTTTTATTTTTTGTCTAGTTAAATGTAGTTGTTCGTGTTTTTTTTTGTATTGTTTGTAACTGTGTATATGTGGGGGGTGGGGGGTGGGGGAAGAGGGGGAAACTTTTAAATCTCTTCCCTGCACGGGAGACCCGACTTTTTCCCTGTCGGGTCTCCGTTGTTGTTGGGGCCTAGCACCGTGGAGCGGCCTCCGACCGAGACGACCTGGGTGCTCCATTCACCGAGCTGCGGACTCACCGTCATGGGGCTGGCTGGCCTCGGAGCGTGGGGAGCGGTGGTGGCTCGCCGCTGCGGCCCGACTCTGGAGCTTCAGCTCCAGCTGCAGACCGGTGGACTATCGGGAGCTCGCGGGTCCGGGTGGGAGACCGCTCTCCGGAGCTCCCGCAACACAACATCTCCAGCTCGTGTCGCGGGGTTGGAGCGACCTGGAGCGGGGCCGTACATCGCCCGGCGCGGCTTTCATGGCCGTGGGACATTCCAGCGCCCGCCGGGGGCTCCAACTGTGACCTTTGGGCCTAGAGCGGGGCCGTACATCGCCCGGCGCTACCTCAAAGGCCGTGGAACTTAACACCGCCCGCCTGCAGCTTCGACCTCGGGAGTGAGATGGTGCGGGGGAGAGAGAAGACTTTGCCTTCCATCACAGTGAGGATGAGATTCACTGTGATGGATGTTTGTGTGAATTGAATTGTCTGTGTTTTTTTTTTTTTTTTTTTTTATGATTTATGTATGGCATGTAGAAACGGAGTTTCGTTCTAGCCTCTCTGAGGGTCGAATGACAAATAATAAAATCAAATCAAAATCAAATCAAATCAAATTAACACTTTTCACACTTGAAATTAGAGCTACATTTCACATACTTATGAAGTGAGGTGGCAGAAAGGAAGGAGAGAATTTTGTCAATCACTGTTTATTGGACGGAGGAGAAAATAAGGCACATGCCAGCTACTGGTTTGTTCTTTTACGATGTCCACACACATCGCACTTCTAGAATAACATGCATGAAGTCATGTTAGCAACAGCCTTAAATGCACCATTGGAGGCTGTTTAGGAAACAACACCAGAATAAATTATCTACTCGTGTTTCTC